>CM057455.1:1174788333-1175990000 GCA_016271365.2 Neoceratodus forsteri | reverse complement strand
CTGGTTCATCTATAAAAGTAAGACCCATGTAGAGGTTTATACGGGCTGGGAGGACATGGGAAGGGAGGTGGGGAGGGGATGGTCGGGGCCGGGACATTCGCTTGAAGCGCTGTCCATAGGGAGAGGGTGACGTTTGGAAGGGTAAATAAGAGGAGTCCCTTGTTCTCCACACAGGCATCTGTTTCAACAGCTAGGCACCATAAGACAGAGTGCCCCCTCTGGACCGGGTAGCTGCCTGCTGCAAAGGTCCAAGGTCCCACGCTGGTGGATAGTTAAGGGAATTGGAAGGCTGTTCTTCTGACTGGAGCGGACGGGGACTTGAAAAGCAAAACGGAGGGATTATAAGAGCTTGGGTTGTAAATGGGCAGCCTGTGAGGGTTGTAATTAGACCTGTATACTATGGGGGATTCCTAAAATTGGTGAATGGAGAAATAAATCTACATTAAGAAACCAAGCGATGATGATCAAGCCTGAGGTTACAGGGCTGTGGGGGGGGGGGCACATTAAAAGCTTTTGTCATAAATGGTCCTCGCTGATGTCAGAGGGCTTTGCCCTTATAGGGAAATTTCCCTTGGGCTACTACGGAGCCTCACCCTCGGGTTGAGCCTCCTATCCTCCGTCATGTATGTGACGGCCCATAAGCTGGAGTATTTTCAGCTTAACCATGGAAGTCACTCCCTGTTATATGCGCAAGGTGGGCCCTTCAGCTCTCACCTCAAGAGACCACATGCGTATCACTTTTTAGCCCCCTTAGTAAGGATTGGGGTGCAAAGTTCTAATTGTTCCCGCTGTTGGGTCACTCAGATTGAAAGTTCAACGTTACAGTTATGTATTGTTGTTACAGTATAAATGGGTACACAACTGATTGTAAAAAACTACGTTTTGTAAAGTTGCACAACTTGGCCCATCAGGGGGAAAAGCTAAGATGTATGAACTTAAAGACCAGAAATGGCTAGCCACAACTCCAAAATGTTCTCCTACAATGTTAATGGGAGTACGAACCCTGTAAAGAGAAAACAGATACTAAGATATCTGACAGCGCAGAGGTGTGACATGTGTTTCCTGCAGGAGACCCACCTATCACCTCCCGAGGCCCTAAAGCTGAGATCTAAGAACTTCCCGAAAATCTTCCACTCCTCACTGCCGGAGGGTAGGAAGAGAGTTGCCATCCTCATAGCATCTCCCTTTCCTTTGAAGTGGAGAAGGTTGTGGATTACCCGGGTGCACAATATGTCCTGGTAACAGGGCGAGTCCAAGACACGCTGATTACTTTGGCAAATATTTATGCTCCCCCGGGCTTCCCTACATCCTTTTTCCTCTCTTGCTCAATTGGTGGCAGAAAAAATGAAAAGAGTGCTGATTATGGGCGGGGATTGGAATCTAGTGTTCAACAGGACCCTGGATACCACATCTAAGGTATTAAACCCAGACCATAGTAAGGCAAGAACAGTTAGAAAGATTTTTGAACAGGTGGCTCTGGTAGATGTTTGGCAGGAAAGATACCCTACAGCCAGAGACTATACATACTATTCTCCCCGCTTTAAAATATTCTCTAGGTTGGATACCTTCTTCACCTTCTCCAGGGACCTCCCGCACTTTCCCTCTATGTGGGTGGGGACCTCCTCCCTGTCAGACCATAATCCCCTTTTTTAGAGGTAGACCTCAGCCTACCATGACAAAACACGCAGTGGAGGCTGAACTGTTCCCTACTTCGAGATCAAGCCATAGTCAAAGACCTTAAGCAACATATAGCCAGTACAATAGGGGAAAATAATTTAGGGGGAGTATCTCCACAGATTTTATGGGACATCTTGAAGGCCACAGTTCGAGGGAAAATTATTGCTATCACCTCAGCCAAGAAAAGATTGGCAGCACAAAGACACCAAGAACTCATCACACAAATTAAAACTTTGGAGGATGCTCAGAAAGTTAAGGGCGAGTGGACTAGGGACTTAACCTTAAAAGGGATTAAGAAAGACCTGAAGAACTTGCAACAAGCAGAAATAGAGAAGGCCCTTTTTTACCTAAAACAGAAATATTATGAGGGGGGAGCGAGGTGTTCCCACCTGTTGGCCTTCCGCCTGAGGCAATACACAGCCAGGGCCACAATTACTAAAGTAATGTCCCCTGCTTTGGGGCACCTGGTCAATAGGCAGACCCAGATTGCAGAGGCTTTTGTCTCCTACTACACCAACTTATATGCTCCCCAGAGGGAGATGACAAGGGAAGAGAAAGTGAAATTTCTGGGTTCTCTGTCCATTCCAACTTTTCCCCCAGCTAGGGGTCAGGCCCTAGTCCAACCAATTACACAGTCAGAAATTCTTTGAACCATTAAGACCCTTAAAATGGGCAAGTGTCCTGGACCGGACGGCTTTGGTGCCGAATTCTATAAAGTTTTCAGAAAGGAGGTTGTTCCCCTTCTGTCAGAGGTCTTTTCTGGGGTCTGGCGGGATGGGAACCGGGTACCACCTTCATGGCAGTTTGCGACCATTTCCCTAATACCAAAGGAGAACAAGGATCCCACTAGGTGTGAATCATATAGACCCATCTCCCTACTTAACTCAGACTATAAAATTTTTACAGCTCTTATAGCCTCTAGATTAAACTCCCTTCTACCGGACTTGGTGACTTTGGATCAGACGGGCTTTGTCTCTGGCCGGCAGGCTCCAGATAGTGTCCGGGCGGCCTTAAATGTGGTAGACATTATACATCGCCACCGCATTCCTTCCTGCCTAATGAGTCTGGATGCAGAGAAGGCCTTTGACAAGGTTTCTTGGAGTTTTCTGTTTCTAATTCTTGAGTCTATGGCCTTCCCGCAATCCTTTATAGATAGTACAAAGGTACTATACACTGGCCCCCAAGCTTATGTTAGGGTAAATGGGGGCATCTCCGCATGATTCAGGCTGGGACGTGGCACTAGACAGGGTTGCCCCCTCTCTCCCCTCCTCTTTGCCCTCTACATAGAACCTTTGGCATTAGCTATACGCCAATCAGAACGGATTGGGGGGGTGAAGGTGGGGGGGATAGACCGGAAAATATCTTTATACGCAGATAATGTTCTGCTCTCTCTCTCAAATCCAGAGGAATCCATTCCACAGGTGTGGTCAGTATTGGAGGAATTTGGCACGCATGAGGGTTATACACTTAATAAAACAAAGACGGAGGTCCTTAGCTTTTATTATATACCTACAAAAAGGATACGGGGAATGTTCCTACTGGATTGGACAGCAAACAAGATTAAATATTTGGACACTTACATTACTAAACACATTTCTCAGCTGTTCAAGGCAAACTACAATCCCCTTATAAATCAAATGACAAAGGACTTTGAAAGGTGGTCATCACTAAACCTCCCTATGTATGCTAAGATACAATCAATCACTATGAATATTCTCCCTAAGTTTTATACTTGTTCCAGTGCCTCCCCCTCCTTATAAACAAGGCACAATTTCAGGCCTGGCACAGGAAGTTCGTGAGATTTATCTGGAATAATAAGAGACCAAGAATTAACCTATGTATATTACAAACACATAAGAAAAATGGTGGCCGATCTCTCCCTGACTTGGAGGATTATTATTTGGCAACACAACTGAAGATGGCCCTGCACTGGTCCACTCCAACCTGTGTCTCTAATTGGAAGCTAATGGAACAGGGTGAGGAAGACGGACGTGGCCCCCCCCACTGGGTGCCAGGGTCATGATCCCCTCAGATCCATACTCGACCTCCCCCCTTTGTTGACGGTTGTTAACAACACGCTGGCTGCCACACATAAAGTGTGGCAGAAATATAGAATTGGGAAATCCATTTGGCCTCTGAGTGGACTCCCATGGTTTCCGAATTTTATGCCAGCCCAGCTAGACCACACTTTCAGGGCCTGGGGTTGGCGAGGTCTGGTACATTTTGAACAATTTGTACAGGAAAATACGGTCCTGGACTTCGAGACACTCCAGAACATGTATGAACTCCGGCGCTCTGATCATTTCAGATTCCTGCAAGTCAGAACACACATTCATAAATGTCAGGAGGCGGACCCAGATCCAGTGTGGGCATCGCCTTTTTTTGAATGCATAAGGGGGGTGATGGTCGGTCAGGTCCAGAGAGGTCACATATCAATACTATATAAATCACTGATAGCATTGAAGAAGGACTCCCTGGATAAAATTAAATCTAACTGGCAAAGGGAGTCGGGTATAGATGAGAGGGAGGTAAATTGGGATAAAGTGTTTTACATTGTCATTAAAACAACCAGATCCCCACTCTGGCAAGAATTTAGTTGGAAAATGAAGGTACGCTACTTTCTTACCCCAGCACTTCTCCACAGGAGAGACCCGACCCGCTCTCACTCATGCTGGAGACTCTGTGGGGAGGGGGACACACATCACCTACATATTTTCTGGATGTGTTCCAGGATAATGCCCTTCTGGAATGAGGTGATGGCAATCCTGATGGACCTCTTCATGCTGGACCGACTGCTAGAGTGGCTGGAGGCTGTTCTGGGCATTTCACCCCAAGCTATAAGGGGTACTGATTCATTGTACCTCTGGGCCATACTGGTGGTTGCAGCACATAAGACCATTACTCGCGTCTGGCTGAAGCCAGAGCCAGCTGTTTCTGAGACGTGGATACAAATTGTACAAGAAATGTCTGATCTGGAAGAACTAACCTTCAGAATTAATCAACAAACTCATATTTATATTCGCAGATGGACAAGATAGTTAGCCTGGCTGGATGTGCATAGGAATTTAGACCTTGAGGCAATGTCAGTCTGAAATAGGACAGTTCCTTAATGCAAGGGCAGGGGAAAGGAATGGTGATTGGGACTTGAACCTTACTGGGGAGATGGGAGGCGGTAGTCCCATGACCTGGCCCAGTGAGATGATAGGGAGTTTAACCCCACTGAAAGGGAGTGGCATTCTTAAAATACTCCTAGTAGACATAATTAACTGTCTATGTACTAATTGATAAATATCTTCCTGATTGGACCTGTGTTTCTTTTGCATACAAATTGACTGTTTACCCACTTGTTGTCAATAAACTTGAATTTAAAAAAAAAGGCATTGCCTCAGCACAAGCTACTTCTACTCCAAAATATTTATGAAACAATTTTATACCATCTAGGCTGTAGGTAAGAACAAAAAAAAAAATGTATGAAGTAAAAGAAAAAAATCTTTACTTTTCCAAATATTGATGTTCCAGATCTCGGAAACTGCACAACATGCCATCACAAAACATTTCCCTTCTTGAGACGTTGCCAGCTAGACTGCATGTTCCAAATTTTGGGCTATTCTGATAAATGCCGCAAAAGTTAAAAACTAGGTTTAACATTAAACACCTTACTCATTCCTAACTATACTGGTGCTTATCATGCCAGTATAACATATCTGGAAATGACCATATTACGATATATACAATTTTGTTTCATTCATACACCTATAACAGATGTATCACCCAAGAAATTATTTTTTTTATTTTCTATTTTCTCTGTAAAATGATTTAGTTGTGGGATGTATGGGGAAAATTGAAAATGCCCTCCCACTGCAGCCCCAGGTCTTTTGTGTGAGCATTCCTGGGTTCTCACAGAAGTTGGGTAGGACAGCAAGAGTTCTTGTCCTGTAAAGGTGCTTTTGTTTTACTTAAACATCAAAGGGACAAGATCCTTTTCATCTAAAGAGGATATGTTTTGATCACAAACAAATAGCTGGGACACCCAGACAGCAGCCTGTTGTTTAGTCAGCCAGGATAATAAAATGACCAAGCTGTAATAATGAAATCCAATTGGACCAGTCTTGGAAAAAGATGGTCCTCAGAGATCAAAAGGCAGGTCCAGGATGTGATGTCAGAGAGGCATGTATAATGATGTGTTGTAGTAGACTGGTTAGTCAAAAGTATTTCTGTTGTATGTTTATTGACAAGTCAGTTATGTTTGGGACAGTGAACTAGCAACACCATGGGTTCAAGTCTGCCATAACTCACAAGTTTCCAGTTGGGGTAAGCATCTTCTATTCTACTTAGAATCTAGATAGTGTTGAGTTAGGGTTTTTCTGTGTAACCTCTAATAACCTCAAATGTATATAAACAAAGGCAAACATATTAGTAGACAATGGGTTTTCAGAGGTGTGTCAAGAGACTCAACAGTGTTAGACCAATCATCAGCCAGGCTGATCATGACACTCTTCTGGTCTTGCTGGGTGGAAACTTTATGTACTGTAGTTCATAGAAAATAGCCACCCAAATCATAGTCCAGCTCTTTCCTTTGATCTGTATAAGCTGTCCAGAAAGCAGAGCTGATAAGCATGATGGTTAGACTGCTGTGGTTCTCCCCAACATAAAAATAGTCCCTCTCACCATCTGCCAAGTATCCCTTCCTCCTCCCATTGCTTCTCCCTTCTTAATTTTCTGACACAGGGGTCCCCAATCCCTGGTGCCAGTTGGAGCCCCCAACACACGTTTTCACTGTGCGACACTGGGGAGCACACCCCCGGTGCCACCAAACATAACACTGACACTGTGGTACCCAATCCCATGTCAGTACCTGAAATAAAGAAAAAAAACATTCCTCATAGTCTTTTTCTTATTTTTATAAACCCTGTAAAAAAGAAAATCATCTATCAATGTCTATTGCCACTGCCTACACACAACCACTATTACCCTTCCCCAACCTGACCCTTCCACTCTGAATTCACCATCCCAACCCTTGCTTTTCCTTTTCCAATACTAGGGTGCCCAATCCTGGTGCTGATTAGTACCCCGCTCCACCTGTTTCACTGTGTGACATCGAGAACTCAACCCCAGTGCTTCCAAACATATACCCAATCCCCAGAGTCAGTACTGAAATTAAAAAACAAAGTCTGTAGGTTTTGTTTTTATTTGATATATCATAAAAAAACAAAGAAAACATTCTCGATGTCTGTTGCCACCGCTGGCACACCACCGCTGTTACCCTCCTCCACCTGCTCCTACAACTCAGCACCCCTCCTCTTATTTTAATTTTCCGACACCAGGGTGCCCAATCTCTGGTGCCAGCTAGTACTCTCCCACTCTGCCTGTTTCTCACTGTGCAGCACTGGTGAGCCTGCCTGTTACTGAAGATAACACTGACACTGGGGTGCCTAGTTTCCAGTGTCAAAATCTGAAATAAAGAAAACATCCCTAAAGTCTTTTTATTTTTTTTATATCCTAAAAACTGCATTGATGTCTGTTGCTGCTGCTGCTGCTGGCACACTACCACCGTGACCCTTCCCCCACCTGACCCTCCTCAGTACCCACCTCCCTGCACCCCCCACCTTACTTACCTACAGGAGGTCTAATACTGTGATCTGGACCAGAGACACATCTTCACTCTTCAATGCTGGACTGGGACAGGTATGTGATTCAATGTATTTTAACTGGTTTTGAACTTGTCTTCATAACTTGGTCTGTTTTTAATATTTTTCCACATATTTTCAACATATCCTTTTCGGAACCCCATCTTCTGAACAAGTGCAGTGAAATTTTGCAAAGTCATCCCAAAAGGTGATTTTACAGTCGCTGTATGAAGTCACTATTTGGGTAGGATTTGAACACTTTCTCTCTCCTTGTTCATAATGTGGGATCAAAAGAAGGCTATGTTGAAAATTTGGAGTGAAAACATCAAAAACAACAAAGTTATGAGTGTACATTGAACATTTTCAATGCAAGCTCAAAACTTTGGTAATTTTCAATAGTTTGACCTCAAATTTTCAACATAGCCATCTTCTCATGCCACTTGAGCTGTGATTTTCCAGTTGTGGCACAAGATCACCTTTTGGGCAGGATCTGAAAATTTTCTCCGACCTCGTTCATGACATGGGGTAATAAGAAGGCTGTGTTGAAAATCTGGGGTAAAAATAGCATAAAACAAAAAAGTTTTGAGCGCAAGTTGAAATATTTTAATGGATCCTCATAATTTTGGTAATTTTCAATATTTTGACCCCACATTTTCAACATAGCCATTTTTTCACACCATTTCATGAACATGACAGCTGTCATTTTTCAGATTCTGGCCAAAATGTGTTTTCACAATTGTGGTATGTAAGGACATTTCAGCCACAGTTTTATAAATGTCACCTGTCATGTTCAGAAGGAATAATTATAAAAAGACTATGCTGAAAATATGGGGCTGGATATTCAAACTGCGCCATTCTGTGGCACAAGCCCTTGCACTGCTCAAAAAAGTTGCGGTGGGGTGTGGCTGGGGCGATATTCAACAGAGTTGCGCTATTGAGCAACTCCTTTGAATATCACCCCCCAGCCACAGCCACTGTGCATGGTGCAGTGGAACTTGCGCCACTGCAAGTGGTCAGAGTAGAGCATTCAAGATGCGGTGGTGCAAGTTCCATTGCGCCATGTGCAAATTTCCGATATTCAAAAGGTGACATGCAAATGGGGCCATAATTCATGCAAAGGCACAGGGGCCATTTGCATCTACTTACTCTTCATTTGCATGCCATTAAGCATGCAGGTGCGTAATCCCGGCGACTTGCACCTGGCGCCCTGCCAGGCGTAATCATCGAGGTTCCGATGCCCTGCAGCCCGATCACGGGCATGAAGTAAATCCCCGACTGGCCCGATCGCGGGCAAACAGTAATAATCCCCGACTGGCCCGATCCGCAGGCAAAACAGTAATAATCCACACCCCACTAGCCCGATCGTGGGCAAAACAGTAGCAATCCCACCCCACTAGCCTGATTGCGGGCAGAACAGAGTTCAACCCCTCAAGACCAATATCCCTGGTGGTCCAGTGTACCGAAGCCCGATCGCGGGCATTAGAATCAACCACCCCAGGTCCAAGTACCTGGTGATCTGGTGGCCCCCACCCCCGCCACGAGCCCACCACCCCACTCCCATCAGCTGGTGGGCGGCGGCAACCCACCTGCCTGCCTGCCCTGCCACCCGTTGACTGATTGCTTGGTAGGGCTGCCGCCTTGTTCAGAGCAAGAGCCAATGGGCGTGCAGCCTAACTCCGAGTAAAGGCAGTCCAGATATCATTCACATATCTGGACTGCCTTATGGTATGGGCTGCACACCCATTGGCTCTTGCTCTGAACCAATGGGCATGCAGCCCTACCGAGCAGTCAGTCGGCGGGTGGCGGGTAGCAGGTGGGTGGTTGCCGTTCTGCCGCCGCTGACGGGGGAGTGGGTGGTGGCTCCATGGTGGGTGGGGTAGGGGGCCACTAGATCACCAGGGTACTTGGACTGGGGGGTTGAGTTCTGTTCTGCCCATGATCGGGCTACTGGGGGTGGGGTTTACTACTGTTTTGCCCACGATCGGGTCTAGTGGGGGTGGGATTACTACTGTTTTCCCACGATTGGGCTATAGTGGGGGTGGGATTATTACTGTTTTGCCCGTGATTGGGCCAGTCGGGGATTACTACAGTTTTGCCTGCCATCAGGCCAGTCGGGGGATTACTACTGTTTTGCCCACGATCGGGCCAGTCGGGAGGATTACTACTGTTTTGCCCCAATCGGGCCAGTCGGGGGTTACTATTATGCCCACGATCAGGCTGCGGGGGGCACAGGGAGGGAGGGCCACCCACAGGTGGCAGCTGCTGTGTTGCACCCTGCAATGCGCAGCTAACCTGTGGTGGCCCTCGAACTCCTTTTTTTGCTCAAAGTTGTGCAGGTGCAGGTTAGTTGCGCTTGCACAGTCCTCTGCACAGCTCGGCTGAATATTGGGCTGTGCAGTTTATGCATGGTTCCTCCCCCTCTGGTTGAGCATGCCTTCATTAGCATTGTGCTGTTGCTCAGCATGACTTGGGGGGGGCGCAACTGCCTCCTGCTGAATATGGCAGAATGGCACAATTTCGGAATTGCGCAGGCGCAACCCTGTTGCGCATGGTGCAACCCTTTTGAATATCCAGCCCATGGTGTCAAAATGTGAAAAGTCAACTAAGTTATGAAACAACTTTGGCTTGTTCCAATGTTTCTCATATTGTTCTGTTTACTCATAACTTTGTTGATTTTGGCCCCTGATGTTCAACATATCCCTTGTGCCAGCAAACCTCCAGAACATGACAGATGTCACTTTTTTAAATCCCCTCCGAAACTTGTTTTCATAGTTGCACTGGGAAATCACATTTCAGACAGGATTGAAAAAATTCCACCTGTCTTGATCATAATGTTAGGTCATAAAAAGACTGTTGGAAATTTGAGTCAAAATGTGGGAGCCCTCTGAAAATTAGATATTGCCTCTCAACCATCCTATCCTGGGTAAATACAGTCTAAAAATGTGTAAAAGCAGGACATCACTGAAAATGAGATATTGCATCTCATCTGGTCTATCCTGGGTAAATACTGTATATAGTAAAATGTGTACTAGCAAAACACTGTACAACAGCAATGCAAGCAGCAAACATTCAACATTGACAAATACTTGTTATCTCTGCAGAAATACTGTATTCCCCATAGTCTTTAGTGTGTAATATCCTGTAACACATGTAAATATTGTGGCATATAAAATGTTATTTTTATATACTTTATGTTTTCTTTGACTGAATCATTTCAGGTATAGATAACCAGATGTGAATTGGCAAGTCTGTGATCTGTTTCTGAAGTGGTAGGCTACAAAGTTACCATATCTAAGGCACAATGTTCTCAGACATGATAAATGAGGTGGATTGTTTTCCCTTTGGGAAAGAGCACTATTCTGTGTGAGCAGTGGGTCTTGTGGAATTCACACCTAGAGATACCCTGAGTGAGAGTCACACTGAGTGCTGGCAGCATACCAAGGTAACCCTTTCAGGCATCTGAAGGGTTGTGAAAACTGGTAGCAGTGCAGACTGAATTTTGGGTGAGAACCAATCTGTGATGAACTGGTTGACAGCATTTGGGATCTGAAACAGATTGTCAATAAAAAGGTTATCTATCCAGTAACACACAAAGGTGATACTGTATATGCTACCATTTTTATTTTGTTGTACTGTAAGAGCAGACAGCTAGAAGACTCTATGTCTGGTCCATACAAAACTGAAGTTGGCACACACTGAAAGCTGTGCTAAACTTTTAGGAAGGCCAGCCATGGACCAGGGAAGCAGTACAAAAGTGGTCACTGCTAGCCAAAGTTGTGAGACGGAGGAAAGGGAGAATGAAAATGAGTCAGAGTCTTTACTGGGGCAGCTGGGCAAGCAGACAAGATGAAAATGATGCAGCTGGAGCTCACCCCTGGTTAAGGTTAAGGCAGAGGCTGAGAGGCAAAGGGGAGCTACAGAGGACAAAGCTGGAAGCTGTGGAATGAGAGAAACAGGAACAAGAAAGGCAGCATGAGCATGAGATTCTTCTGACAAAGCACGAGATCCAGATGAGAGAGGAGTAAGAGAAAGAGCAAGAGGAGTGAGAAAATGAGCACCAGCATTAGATCCAGCTGAGAGAGGAGCAAAAGTGTGCACACAAGAGGAAGACGGAGAATCTGTGCCAGAAGACAGAGCTATGAACCGTACTTGCATTAGGGATTGGACCCAAGAAGCAATAATAAATTCCAAAATGTTTCCCAAGTATCAGGAGGGGAATTACCCAAATTTGTTTTTAAAATCTCATGACAGCTATATGGGCAATTTGAACTGTACAAGGCATCTTGGGTAACTCACCTTTTACCACTTCTTATAGGCAGGGTATTAGAAGCCTTCACCAGGATGTTAGTCAGGACTGTATGGACCATAACATAATAAAAAATAATAAAAAATGCCTTGTTAAAATGTTTTGAACGGACTCCCAAGACCTACAGACAAAGGCACTGGGAGATAGCTATTCTGAAATATGTGTACAACTAAGCAATCTGTTAGAGTGATGGTCAGAAGGTGTAAAGGCTAACTCTGTGGAACAGAGAAAAGATTTGTTCCTTATGTAACAGTTTTTAAAGGCTGCACCAGAGAAGTGGGAAATATGGTTGTGGGATAGGACTCCATGCTCTACAAAGCAGGCCACTGAGAGGGCTGATCAGTTTATATACAGTCAACTATACACTCAGTGCAAAAACAACGTGGGAGGGGCATCAGTTGGTTTTAAGGGCGTGGGGGGAAGCAACCTAAGGAATGCAGCCAGTGCCCAAACAAAAAAGGAAGCCAAATTGTTTCAAAAGTAAGGAGCCAGGGGAATACAGTTGCTGTATCTGTCCAAAACTGGGACACCAGTCACATGACTGTCTGAAAAATATAACAAAAGTGGTGAGTGAAGCTGGAGGGGGTAGATCCAGAAGCTCCAAGATGCTAGTGGCCTGTATGCAGAGTGCAGTTCCTACTTTTGCCACACGTACACCCTGTCTTAGTAAATGGGATTGTAACCCAGGGATTGAAGGATATTGGGGCCTCCATTTCAGTGGTAAAACAGGATTTGATTTACAAGAAACAGATCCTAGCAGGTCAGTTTTCCAGAATTAGGGAAGTGATGGTTCCTGTGGTCTCAGCTAAGGGCCGAGATTTTTCTAAGCTGGGAAAGTGGTCAGGGTAAACAGGAGGTGGGTGTTGTATTGGACCTACCCGTTGATGTAATTATGAGTAATGACTTTTGACAGTTTGGTCAAAATTACATGTGTCATTTCCCCTTAGTAAGCTAGGGAACTGCTTCCTGAGGACACAGAGGGGACTGTGCAGATGGAAGAAACCCCTCCCTCAGCAGTGGGGAAGTTGTAGTTGAAGAACCAGCTGGGAGCAGCAGCTTAGAGCTACCGCTACTGACTGGGGAGAGCCCAGCTGTGGGCGGCTTTCCTACAGGAAGAGTGGATCAGGCATGTGGAGCTGGGGTGAGCTCTGCAAGCTGACCCATCCCTTCAGTAGTTAAAGGAGTTAGCCACCAGGGTGAAAGGTGAATCTGGGTTTAGAGAAGAGGGAGGAATACTGGGAGAATGGGTTCCTACAGGTGCAGTATATCGTGAGGTGGTTCCAAAGGAAGGACCAGAGAAAGGGAACTCAGACAGATAGTTTCTAAGGCATATAGGAAGTAGTTTCTGACCTTAGCTCATAGTATACACTTTTCTGAACATTTAGGAGTCAGTTGTACAAAAAAGGCAGCTGGCCTACTGTAGTATCTTTTTTTTAAACTCAGCTTTATTGCATATATTGATATCACCAGCTGTTGTAAAAACATCACAGTCATGTCATTGACAAAGAAATTGTGAGTGTTGACAGTTAATAGGCCAGTGGCTTAATTAATAAAGCTTGGCTGGATATATTTCCAGTAAACGGAAAACTACAATACATGATTTGGTGTATACAGTCTGTCAAATCTCTTAAACAAGAGCAATTAATATCAGTATGTAAACTTGATTATCATTTCTGATATGTTCAACCAGCAAACTTAGGTAAAAAGGGCCAACATGCCCAACTTAAAAGCTGCACTTTGTTCTCCCTCTATCTGTATATAAATATCTAATATTAAATCTCTATCTGTAAGTATGTTAGTATTCTTCCTTGAGACTCCATCGACCCAGGGACCCGTGGTCTGTTACATTAACCTTCCCAGCTCAATCTCTAGGTTCCACCCTGCCAAGAAAAGGTATTAGGTACTATTATGCCCCTCTGCCATAAGCCAGGCCTCCCAGTTCTGCCATCTTTGGACATGTTTGTCTGACTGAAGTCATAATTTTGCTGTCAAGGCCTCCATTGTGACCACTTCCTTTACTATCCCAATCCATTCCTTTCTCATCGGTGGGTCTTGGCTAAGCCACTTTGTTGTAATGCACTTTAGACCTACTGCCAACAAAACCAGACCCACACAGCGGGCATCCCCATTAAGGTGCATCACCGTAGGTATCCCCAAGACCCATTCTTCAAATTTTAGGAGGTTATGAATTCCCCAAATCCCCTGTAGTGCATCCTGCAGGGCTGCCCAGAATGTTAGAAGGTGGGAGCAGGCCCAGAAGGTGTGCCAATGATCTCCCACTCCCCCACACTGTCTCCAACAGCTGTCAGTATGTGGGTCTCCAAAGTGTTTTATGATGGTGGGAACTCTGAAACATCGTATTAATATTTTCCAGAAAAACTCCCACCATACTGGAGCAGAAGTAACCTGCCACCCCAATCTCAGTCTTCTCTGCCTATCTGTCTCTTGTAGAGCAATTTGTGCTTCCTGCTCCCATGCTGTCTTCTGGGATTGCACCGAGCTGCCCTTGGAATTGAGTAATAGTTTATATAAGTTTGAGATATATTTGTGTTTACCTGAAATTGTTATCATCCTATACAGGTAGTTCTCCCAGGTTGAGTAGGGTCTAGTTAGACCTAGTTTATTATTAGATGAATTAATAAAATGCCTGACTTGCATAAACCTCAATAACTCGTCATTCCCCCACTGGAATTTTTCCTTGGCTCTCTGGAAGGAGATGCACCGATAATTCTCTATAAATTGAGTGAAGCGGACAACACCTTTGGCCTGCCATCTTGCATATCCCATGTCCAGCATAGGAGGGAAGAACTCTGACTAGTACTGAATTAGTTATAAAGGACCTATCCCTTCTGGGGTGACAGCTTCTTTACTTTAGCAAGGATATATAGGCCATGTTTTACCCACTTATTAAGTATCTGCTTCTGGTATTCTGGTGTCACTGAGGTGAGTGCCAGGGTAAAAAGCGGGTTACCTCCTGAAGTTTCATCCTCCATCTCATACCATCTGGATGAGACTCTTTGCTTGGCCCATGAGAGTACAGAGCCCATTTGGGCAGCCAGGTAGTACAGCTGAAAGTCTGGTAGTGACAGACCTCCCTCCTCCCTGGCCAAATGTAAGATGCTTCTGGCTATCCTCGGTTTCTTGTAAAGCCATATGAATCCCTATGTGTCTTTTATGATCCGGTTCCAAACGTTTAGGGGGAGTTTCAAGGGGAGACACTGAAATAAAAAAGAAGCCGAGGTAACACATTCATTTTCATAACTGAAATTCGTCCCACTAGGGTGAGGGGAAGCTGCAACCACCTGGCCATGTCTTGTACAATGGTATCCCATAATTTGGCATAGTTAATATTGAATAATTTAGAGGTGTCAGTTGAAATTTGAATTCCAAGCTATCTAGTAGTAGTAGTACTGATTTTATTCATCTATAAATGAACAAGGTAGACAATCCCATTGAGTACACAAGTACACTCATTTTCAAGGGACACCTTCTAAAATGTATAACCTGGTTACAGTCTAGGGAGAGAATTTATACAAAACATACAAAATTGCAAAAATACACAATTACACACATACTGTACATATTAAATACATTTCCACGTATTACATTACATTTCACAAACCACTAATTACCCTACTATTAAAACTTATCCATTTTCCAATGCTATGCAACATTCATGCAATTGACCACTTTGTTTATGATACCACTGCCTAATCATAGATCAACTCACTTTAACACCATAGGATCTTAAATCAACAAGTAAACGATTCCAGATTGTTGGACCCAGATAAGAAAACGTTACAGACCCACGTTTTGGTCTACACCTTGGCACGCCAAACTCTATATACTGCGCTGATCTCAAGCCCATAATTGGGTGTTTTATTTTTAGATCTTTACTGATATAATCAGGTAATTTATTTTCTATATATTTATACATGATCTTAGTTATATGTTGATTTCTCCTACTATACAAATGATCCCACCCCACTTCTCTGTACAACTCACAATGATGTATAAATCTATGCGCCCTGTAATATACCTAGTCATTTTATTGTAGATACTATCTAATTTTTTCAAATCAGTCTTATTTGCCCCCCATAGATTACATCAGTATAGTCAATCACTGCTTCTAACATAGTATTTATCACATGCAACCTTGTATTCCTTGAAAAATAATGTTTCATCCTATACAGCATCTCTAATTATTGCCCCAACCTTTTGAACAATTTATCTATGTGAAAGGACCACTTATAATTTATATCCAACCAAAAACCCCAAGTACTTGTACTCATTTACCAACTGCAGTTTAGAATCATCTTTCGTTGTTATTTCCAAAGGTTTTTTAATATGTGGGGCTTTATTCTTTTTTTGCCAGAACAGGATTAACTTGGTTTTAGTAGTATTCAAAACCTATTTATTTTTAACATAATAATTCTGTATGTCATCAAATGCTGCTTGTAGAATGTGTCGTATACAGTAAGAATCCTTTCTGAAACATACATAATAGTATCATCAGCATACTGAAGGAATGCTAATGTTTCTTATTTAAATTCCAAATCATTTGTATATAAGTTAAATAAAAGGGGCCCCAGGATTGATCCCTGGGGTACCCCCTGCCCTATCTGTTTAAAGTTTAAAGAACATGTGTTTAGAAACACCTTTTGTTTCCTACCCCTTAGGTAATTGGAAAACCAATCTACAACATTATCTGAAAATCCCATGTTTTTCAATTTATTAATAAGTATACCATGATTTAAGGAATCAAAAGCTTTTGACAGATCAATCATAATTGCTCCTGTCAGCAATCCATTATCCATTGCAATCTGAACATCCCCAGTCACTTTTATTAATGCCGTCTGAGTACTATATCTTGCTCTAAAGCCTGACTGATTGCTATTTAAAATGCCTTGTTCTTTTATATAATACTTAACCTGCTTAGCTACCAAGTTTTCACAAATCTTTGCTATCACGAGTATCGAAGATATTGGTCGATAATTACCAATCTCTTTTTTAGAACCAGTCTTAAAGATTGGAATTACTTTAGCAAGTTTCCATTCATCAGGCACTTCCGCAGTAATTAATGATAAATTTAAAATTTGTGTCAGGGGATAGGCAATCACTGGGGCAGCAAACTTCAATAAGTTACTACTAATCTTATCCAGTCCTATTGTCTTTCTTTCATTAATATTCAACAGTTCTAACATCACCCCTTTTATAGTTATTGCACCAAAATTAAACACCTGTCTTAATTCCCCATTATTAACAAAAGGCTTTTGATCCCCAGTTGAGGTAACTTCATCTATTACATCCTTTACAACACCCATATTCACAAATAGGTAATTGAAACAATTTGCTACCTCTGGACACTGTTCCATATCCTTACCGTTAATGCAAAAAAAGTTTTTGGATAACCATTTTTACCTGGATTTTGTAGTTTATAAATTAAATTCCAAAATTTACCAGGATGTGAGAATTGTGTATCTTGTAATGCGTATTTATGATAATCTGCCTTTGCCTTCCTTACTTCCTTTAAATATTTATTCCTCAAAGCTCTGTAACCATCCCAATCCACCTGTGCCTTTGATTTCTCTGCCTTTTGCCATTGGGTATTTCTCTTTTTACCTAAGTTATGCAGCTTTCCATTATACCAGATAGCGTTTTTTAACCCACGATACATTTTTCTAATAGGTGCATGTTGGTTACAGATGTTTTCAAATTCCTCTCTAAAATACTGCCAAGCCTCATTTACCATAGGAATTAAAGCTATCCTCTCCTAGTTCACTTTTTCCAAATCCTGCATAAAATTAATGTAATCAAAATGTTTATACATTCTTTTAGCAACCCCTTGTCCAGTTTTAATTCCTTTTTCTTTGGCTCTCACACACACTGCCCCCTGGTGATCACTAAAGGTATTTAATAAGATACCACTCATTTTATAGTTTTCCTTTTTTATGGTGAAAATCAAATCTAAAATTGAAGAAGCCTCACTGTCATTACTGTTAACTCTGGTTACTCCTTCAGTTAATTGACTTAGGCTCAGTCTAATAGATAAATCGACCAATTCATGATCAGCAGCAACATGTTCCCAATTTACATTAAAATCACCAATCAACAGTATTTTGTGTGTTGATTTAAATTTGTATAAATAGTCATACATAGTCTCAGATCTTGAAGGGTGAATCTTAGGAGGTTTGTATACCCCTAATAACACTATGGGTTGAGAAAAGGAAGACCTAATTCCATTGTTAATACTTCAATACCCTGATAATCCACTTCATTTGGTAGGATTTTAATATCTAATTGCTGTTTTGAGTATAACGTCACTTCACCATCTTTTTCATTATGATCTTGTCTATACAACTGATAACCATCTATCTCATAAAAGGAAGATGGAGTCTTTGCAGTTAGCCAGGTCTCTGTTAACATGATTAAATCCACCTGATGTTCCAAAACCCATTATCTAAAAACATCCATTTTATTGCCTAAACTGCGCATGTTGAAATGTACAATTGAAAAATCTTTCCCATTTAAGATATCCATAGAGACTGTTTCTATTTATTGCAGACCTGGATTCAAGTGTACATTTTTATGTAGCAGTAACAATGTTGTAACAAAAACAAGTTTAACCCATGTTCTCCTTTGTAAGCAGATGCTAATCATGGCCCTTCTGATTATTTTATTATGCAGACTAACCAAAGAAATACACATCTGCATCCGTTCCCCAAATCCCATGTGTATACTAATTAATTTAAATAACATCCCACATATCCCCTGAGACATAACTTGTGAGGATATTAACCAGTCTACACCCTTGCCATGATGTTCAAAATTCTCACCTGTAACCATTACAACCTGTCCATTCTAATAGGCTGTTATTTTATACAGGCAGGTTAGCAATAGGAGTAAACTGGTCAGTCTAATATTACTATTAACATACATACTCTTTAAATTCCTAATCTAAAACACACAAAGAAAATTTGTCTAAACAAAAATAAATTGTAAATACGATGAACCATAAATTCTAATATTTCTCTTCTAACCTAGACCTCTAACTTAAAGAAACAATAGTTATTACTTAACTTCCCTAATAAGTTAATACTCAAATTTTTATTCTAGTCAGTGGTATCTAACCTCAATCTTATAGCACAATTACTACTTATTTACTTATTAATTATAAGCCCAAGTACTAAAATGACCCATAAAATATTTTTTAAAAACAAACTGGAACTGAGTGGCACTCGCGCGCTTGCGCAGAGAAGCAGTGTGAGTTATAAAGCTGCTATGTCCCTCCCCCAGTAGCAGATCCACTCTATGACTCACTGCTGAGCCCCCTAATCACACTCTGCACGGGGATTTGTAATTTACTAAAACAGCTGATTCACTCACAGTCCCAGGCACTTTAGAGAACCTCTAACCAGCAAGCAATTAATTTTATATCCTGAGAGTTCTCCAAAATGATGGAGTTTCATGGATGATAGAGGTATCGTGGACTCTGGGGAGGCCAAAAAAAATGGAGTCATCCACATATAGCAAGACTTTCTGCTCTGTGCTCCCCACTGTTATTCCCAAAATGTCTGGGTTTTACCTAATTTTGACTGCCAGAGGCTCCAGGCATAGGGAAAACAAGTGGGAAAAATGCAGAGCTGATACCATTCACCCTTACCAGGGCTTTGGGGCTTTTGTATAACTGTGCAATGGTTTCTAGAAATTTAGGGCTAAATTTCATTTGCTCCATGGTTGCCTTTAGAAATTGCCAATTAACCCTATCAAATGCCTTTTCTGCATCCATGGAGATAGCTAGTTGAAGGTGTGGTGCAGATTCCTGGGATGAAATAATATTCAAGACTCTACGGATGTTGTCAGATAAATAATATCCCGAAATAAAGCCAGTCTGGTCTGGGTGGACTAAAGATGGAATAAACTGTTGGAGTCTTCCCACCAACAGGCCAGTAAATAACTTTAAATCCACGTTCAGTAATGAAATGGGCCTATAGGACTCGTATTTTAGGATGTTTTTCCCCTTCTTTATGTATAACTGAAATATGGGCTGTCTGCCAGGAGGCTGGGGTCTCTCCTCCCTCCATACCCTCGTGGAGTACAGGCAACAGCAAGGGTATGAGAGAATCATTGAACATCTTAAAAAATTCTGAGGGGAACACATCAGGGCCTGGGGACTTGTTTTTTTTTTAGAAGGGTGATTTGGGTATTCAATTCTTGCTGTGTGATGGGTCTATCTAATTGATCCGCCTCTGACTGAGTTAAGCTATTAAGAGTAAGGGTGTAGAGGTAGGCAGGGAGCATAGTGGCTTGTTCTGGGATTGATTCTTGGGTGTAAAGGGTTTGATAATATTGTGCAAATAACTGTGTGAGTTCCCTGGGGTGAGACACACTTATATCTTCCCTGCTCGAATCTGCAAGCCGGAGGACCATCATTCTTTTCAGCTGCTGCCGCAAGTTGGCCGATAGCAGCTTACTAGCTCTGTTTCCCCCTTCATAGTAATTTTGTTTAAGTCTTCTATATGAGGCCTCGAGCTGTGCAGAGATCAAAAACTCTTAAGGCCCTCATTTTGTCGACTAGGTCCCTCTTCACTTGGGAGTTGACAGAGATTTTGTGCCGGAATTCTAGATCTGCAATCTCTTCTTCTAGATCAGTTCTGTTCTGCTCCCTACGTTTCTTCTCCTGCAAAGCATATTTAATTATGACCCCTTGGAATACGCCCTTCAGAGCGTCCCATCTTACTGCATGGGAAGTAGAACCCTCTGGATTGTCTTGTACATAGAGTCTAATAGTACCCCTAAAAAGATCCTGAAATTGTTGATTATTTAGTAGGCCTGTTTAAGCTGCCAGTAGAGTTGCAAAAGGAGTGGGAGCACCAGGACCAACCTGACCGGATCATGGTCTGAAATAGTACAGGGTAGAATCTGACAACTTTTAACCGTATATAGCCATTCTTCAGAGACAGAAATAGTCAATTGTGGAATAACAGAGGTGTTAGTGAGAGAAATGGGAATAGTCTGTCTGTTGGCCATTTACCACCCTCCAGACTTCGACAAGTCCCAGTATACTGCTTAAATAAAGCAGCGTTTTGCTTGCCATGCTTTGCTTTGTGATACGGGTGCCCTTTTATCCAAGGCAGGAGAAAGAACAGTATTGAAGTCTCTTCCTACAATACAGAGATGGTCTGCCATATTAAGTGTGCCTGTGAAAAAGGTTTTAAAAATGCATGGGACAGAAAAAAGGCAATTCTTGTGGAGGTTAGGAAGAAATAGGCTGTTGGTTAACTAGGATCTGCAGCTTATCCTGTAGGTAGGGAAATGGGCAGACTAGGTGGTCCAAGCGGTCCTTATCTGCTGTCAAAGTTTATGTTTCTATGTTTCTAAAAACAGGGAGGCTGTTTTATCCTAGTTGGGGCATATATACTGGCTATAACACATGGGGTGTCCAAATAAGTTGCATATAGCAGGACATAATGTCCCTCGGGGTCATGGTGCACTGAGGTGACACATAGGGGGCAGGATTTGTATATTAGGATTGCTGTTCCCCTACGGTGTGGGTGGGCTTGATAGGAGGAGGAGTATATTTCCCCCACCCATCTATGACACATTTTTTTTACTTTCACTGTCATCCAGGTGGGTCTCCTGTAGTGGGGTGACATCTACCCCCAACTGTCCCAATTCTAGGAGGAGTTTGGCCCTCTTGACGGGGCTATTTATGACCCGTACATTATAAGAAATTATATTTAAGTCCCTCATGATTATATGGCAAACCATCTTTCAAATGAACCTGACTCAGGTACCTGGAGAGTCCAACCAGTCCCAGCTGCAATTTGTAAATCCAAGGTGGAATGAGGGAGCGCAGCTTTGAGAAAGTACAATTCTGGTGGAAATTGCAGTTTACAGGAGAGAAGTGCAGCATATTATAAATCAAAAAAGGAAAAGAACAACAATAACAAAGAACTTCATTATAAACAAGAAGAAACTGTTGTAGCTCAGCAGTTAGCCAATACCCAACCGGGGAAACTGGCTCTGCAACAAAGTGTAGAAAATTGTGCTTCCAAGGCACCACAGAGATCCCACCACCGTCATGGTTTCCAGTAGTGGTGGGCTGTGTTGAGATCAACTCAACACTCGGCTGCGATGCCCCTGTCAAGTCAGGGTTTAGCAACCACTGTGGGATCCACCGATACAACATAGACTGTCCTCCTTCCCCCCACCAAAGCCCCCGGCCAATGTTTAGAATGGGGCCCCTGGAGGTGAAGAGTCTCCAACCATTATAGTGGCCTCCCCCCAGCAGCCCATTGCCTTAGTCACTCCCAATGCTCAGATTCCCTGCATGTTAAATCTCCTTACTTTTTCATTTCTGCATGTCTAGTGTATCACCTTTATAGATGATACATTTCATTCCTCTCTAAAAGCATTTCTCCTTCAAATAAGCCTCTCTTTCTGTAGGCTCAAAGGACCCCCCCTTTTCCCAGTGTGATTCAATCTCAGATGCGAAGCCCTTAGAGTATGGCTGTATAGGTAAAAATATTTCTTATGTAAACTGCCTACAACATTAGAGTCAATTAAGAACAGAAAGTCAGCTTCATTGATTTCATTGACATTACAGAGCAATTTAAGACTGAAGTCCATGAGCTCGCCACTAGAACCTACGAGTAACCTTTAATTCCTTTATTGATACAATAGTGATCGAACTTCGATTTAAATTCAGATATGGTTTTACTTTCAACCACCTCACAGGGCAATGCATTCCATATTTGTGTTACCCTGTTATTAATCCAGTATCTCCTCTTATTTGTATTTGTTCTTTCTTTGATCAATTGATGGCTGTGTGCTCTTGTATTATGTCTATGATCCCTATGCTCCAATCCCATACTGTCCCAAAGAAAAGAGTCTATATGATCCTTAAAAATCAGACACATATCCCCCCTCATCCTTCTATACTCGAGTGAATATAAATGAACTCAACCTCTGCTCATAGCACTGTCCCTCCAGTCCTCTAACAGTTTTTGTGACCCTCGTCTGGACTCTCTCCAATGTTCCCACATCCTGTCTTTTATAGGGTGCCCAAAACTGCATGCAATACTCCATACGGGGCCTCACAAGTGCTGTATACAAAGGGATTACAACTTCCCTTTCTTTACAGTTGGCATGTCTTTTAATACAATGTACATGAGGGATTAGAGAATCATTCGAGCGGTATTAATTGTATAACAAAAGGGATACTTTACCACTGTTCAACAGCATGAGTCCTGTGATCCCGCTACTCCTCCGTCTGACCGCTGCTGCATTTTCATCCGCTCCCTCATTTTGTTTCATGTGCTAGGGCTGTCCCGGCCTTCAGCATGGTTGGACTGAGCTCCTCTTCCCACTCTGGTACCCAGAGTGATAAACTGCCTCCTTTCAATTTCTTTTATGGCCCCCAAATCAATTAAATCCTCCACCTGAATGTCTAGTGAAGTCAGGAATTTCTTAACATCCACCATGGAATCAAAGATTTTAACCCCAGCATCTGAAGTTACATGTAAGTGGGTGGAAAAGTCCACGCTCGCTTTTAGGCCTTTACTACACAGTGCTTTTATGTTGGGAACCAGAGTTTCCATCTCGCCATTGTGGTAGATGCATAATCTGGTTCAAAAAAGAGCTTAACGTCCCCGAACACTATTTCTTTATTTTCCCATGCCTTCCTCAGAACCCTTTCTCTGGTTCTAAAATCTAGAAAAGCAACAATTGGGGAGTGTGGTCAGGCTTGGGGATCTTTCGGGAGGGCCAAGAGAGCTCTATGGGCACAGATTATGTTCAAAGACCTCTCCTTGTCCAAGCCCAACAGCTCTTTATTGAGTCCTTCCACAAATTCTGGAATATTGGCAGACTCTGTGTGTTTGGGAAGCCCATGTATGTGGAGGTTTACTATGCGTGTCCTGTTTTCAAGATCCTCGATGCGATTTAGGAGGAACTGCAACCTATCGTGGAGTTGCAAGATTACACCATTGTGCAGGTCTGTATAACTGGAATAACTTGTTAAATGTTTCTCTAGCTGCTGTATCTGAGTACTATGGTGTACAATGTTTGTCTTATTCTCTTTAATGTCCGCCTTAATTGTATCGAGGGTGTCGCTAAGGCATAGGAGCTCTCTTCACAGCTGGTGGGAAGTGATGGTAAAATCTTCCCCTTCTTCCTCTGATTCGCTTTCCCAGCTTGGATCCACTATGTCTGCTGGCTTGGAGGCCTCCACAGTGATCGCTGCAAGCTTCGGAGGCATGTTTAGTTTTTGCTGTTTTAGGGCCTCCGCCAGGGTGTTTCTTGGTTTGTTTCTAGTCTCCATGTAGTAGAGGACAAATAACTCTCATTTTCAGCAGATATCTAGCCCAGGAGTGTAGTTTAAATATATTTAGTCAGAGGCTTTGATAGAGCTCTTCTTTTGGTGTCTACATTGATCGGTGATGTCACCGGAAGTCTGGCCTAGTATCTTTAAGGACATGGCAAACTAATGCCGGATTGTCTGCAGTGCCAGAGGGTGGGAACAGTTGGGGACAAGGTTCAGGATGCTTTGATTCTCCTGCCTACAATTTAGGAGCCATTTTGATGAGTGGCTCTAAATACTGTAGGGCCACACAGCACCCCAAGTCACACAGGTAAGAAGTACGTTTTGGTGGTTGTGGATTATGCCACAATGTACCCAGAGGCCATGCCCTTGTCCTCCACTGAGAGGAAGAAAATGGCTGACGAACTGCTGGGAATATTCAGCCAAGTGGGTTTTCCCCAGGAGATTCTGTCACACTGGGGCACCATTTTAATTTCTGCCCTTATAGCTAGTCTTTGGGAAGAGTCTGCAGTTCTGCAGCTCAGGGCCTCCCCATATCATCCCAGACTAATGGTCTGGTTGACTGATTTAATGCATCACTTAAAGCTACATTAAGGGCATTTGCAACCAGCATGTAAAAGAGTGGGATAAGTACTTATCCCATCACTTATTCACACATAGGGAAGTCCCTCAGAAGTCCACAGGGTTCTCACCCTTCAAGCTCCTGTTTGGCCTTCCGGTAAGGTGTACCCTTGATTTGGTAAGGGATGAATGGGAGGGTGAGCTTGCTCCCAAAGGTGACTCTGTTTTGGGGTATGTCCTGAATTTCAGGTCATGTCTCAAGGAGCTCAGAGGTTTGCCCAGAAGCATCTAGTCACTGCAAAACAGAGAGAGAAGATGTATGAATGCGGAACAAGGGCTCGGGAGTACAAAGTCAGGCAGCAAGTGACAGTACTCAGTCCCATCTGACAGAATAAATTGCAGGTGGCTTGGCAGGGTTCTTACTCTGTGGTTAGGAGGGGGAATACTGTTAATTACATGGTGGAGCTATCTGACAGTAGGTGCAAGCAGCGACTCTACCACTTAAACATGATGAAGCCCTACCATAACAGGGAAGAGAAGGTCCTGGCTGTGTGCAGCTGTCCAGAAGAGGGGCAGAAGAAGTCCCTCTATCTCCTGGGAGAGGTTAAGGAAGAATCCTCAGTGGATGTCACCCTCTCAGAGCAGCTGACACTGGTCCAAGCTGTCAGAATGCATGGGGCACTGCATACATTTTGGGAACTGTTCATAGGGAAACCGGAGTATATCACACAGGTGGAGCACCACCTGGATACAGGATCCCAGGCCCCAATGAGTCAGCTACCCTACAGAGTTCCCTTGAAAGTGAAACGTGTCATTGAGAGGGAGATCAAGGAAATGCTGGCTCTTGGGGTAATCCAGGAGTTTGGTTGTCCCTGGGTCTCCCCAGTGGTACTGATATCCAAGAAGGATGAGCCCACAAGGTTCTGTACTGACTACAACCCAGAACGGATCAAGTCCTGGAAAGGTAGGGGGAGCCGTGTACCTAACCACCATAGACCTGGCAAAGGGCTACTGGCAGGTACCCCTGACTCATGAAGTCAGAGAGAGGTCAGCCTTAATCACTCCATTTGGCCTATTTGAGTTTCAAGTAATGTCATTTAGGATGAAGAATGTGCCACCCACCTTTCAACAGCTCATGGACCGCATTCTATCAGGGGTGGGAGACTTTGCTCTAGCATTCATGGATGACATCACCATCTACAGCCAAACATTTTTATTTATTTATTTAAGTCTCGGAATTACAATACCTTTGAGTCAGAGACTCATTTACGAAGGCTCCATGTCAGAAGGTGCTCATACAGAGAATACAATACAAAAAAGGTTTCAGGCAAGGAATACAAAATGGGAGCAAGGATAGACATAATACAAAGTGAATATAGTTGCAGTAAAATACAGACTTTGGCAGGAATCACAGCAACACACTAATTGCTACAGAAGGAGAAAGTTTTTGGAAAACACATTGAATGACAGTGGGATATTGTAAAAGCAATCCAAAAAGGACTTTATTAAATACAGAGGATTGCAGAATAAAGATGGACAAAATGCAGAACATAAGAAGGGAAGTACTGGAATAGTCAGTGCACAAGGTAGAGTAGGGAAAGTATTGGCTAATCAGAAACCATCTGAGTTGACTTAGTCACCAGTAACAAGTAGAGGGGGGAAATGGGGGGGTGGAGGGCTGGACACCCGCCCAGGCTAGAGACAGTCACCGCTGTTGGTATTAAGTAGGTTTTGCCAGGACATCAGAAGGGAGGCCATTTAGCCAAACAGGGGCTCTATAGATGAATGCCCGCTGCCCTTGGGTAGTCCAAGAGAAAGGGACTTGGTGGAACTCCTCGTACCATGGGGAGTAACAGTCTGAGTAAGAAGTTTCTGTGCTGAGGGAGTAGTGAGACCAAGGCATATCATTTTAGCCAGTAGGCAGGACTGGTAGGTAAGCCTGCCTTTGAAGTTTAGCCAACTAGTTTGGTCATAGAGGTCATAGGTGTGGGTGAGCCTGGTCACACCTGTGACCAGGCGGCAGGCTTTGTTTAGAGCAACCTAAATTCTATCAAGTATAGTGTCAGTTTCAGAGCCGTAGATGACAATCCTGTAATCAATTACTGTATGGAAAAGACCGAGCTTGTTACTGCAAGGTTAAAGGCATCGTTGGTCATACAGTTCCTGTGCTGCAGAGTAGCCAAATTCTTGTGTTCACAGCCCTACAGACTAGGTTAACATGTTCATGATAGGACAGAGAGCAGTCAAGGGTTATCCCAAGATATCTGAAGCTGGTAACTTGCTCCAATGGTAGGTGCTGGCTGTTGAGGATACTCAGGCACACTCCCTTACGTTTGTTTTGGGGGTTGGCAAATAACACCATCTTAGTTTTTGTGTAATTAATTATGAGTTTATGGAGTGCAAATCAGGACTCTGTTTCAGTGAAGCTCTTTTGAAGGATGTTCTCCAGGGGAAGGGGTCCGTGTGACTGGAACAGATGACAGCATCATCTGCACAGAGGAGCAGATTGCTGGAGCAGGCTTGTGGAAGAGTGTTGAGGAAAAGGCTGAAGAGAAGGGGACCGAGAATAGAATCTTGGGGACACCAGACTGAACAGATAAGCTGGAGGAAAGAGTGTTGAGGATTTTGACACACTGCGTTCTCCCACTTAGTGTAGGTAATTGGTGAACCAGGAGGTAGCCTCCTGAGAGAGATCGGTGGTTGGGAGGGCAGCTACTAGTAGGGCCTGATTAACTGTGTCAAAAGCTTTCGTAAGGTCAATGTAAACAGACCCTATGGATAAAATCGGTAAATTCAAGAAGGACGGAGGTGGTGCTGTGCCCCCTTCCTGAAGCCATGTTTCTGGTGGCATTGCAGATTGTACATGGCAAGGTATTCAGTCAGTTGATCGGATACGATCCTTTCCAAAGCTTTAGACAGAGGTGGAAGGATGGCTATTGGACGGTAGTTGCCATGGGAGGCCCTATCACCACTCTTGTGGACTGCAGTTACTACTGCAGTTTTCCACTGTTGGGGGAATTGTCCTAGACAGAGGGACAGATTTAGTAGTTTGGTGAGGGTGGATATGATGGCGTCAAGTTTGAAGTGTAATAGCTTGAGGTCTAGAGTATCACTACTGAATCTGGACTTTCCAAGAACTCTCTGGATGTATTTTTTGGCTTCAGGTGGGGAGATAATCCTGAAACAGAAAGGTGGGTAGAAGTGTGGCCAAGATTCACATGTAAGCCAGACAAATTAGGAGGATTAGAAAAGAAGTCAGGAGGAGGACATCACTAAGGTCTGGAAAGGTGGTGTTAAAGGTGTCAGCTATGAGCTGGGGGTCTTGGGTTATGACACCATTAGTATGTAACACGGACGGGGGGGGGAGTGTTGGGTTTACCGGTGAGATCTTTTATTTTATCCCAGAATTTCCTCCCATTCCTCCAGGTGGAGGAAAGGCTATCTATCAAATAGGCCACTTTAGCAAGGCGAGGCTCACTGGTGCAAGTGTTTTTGGTGGTCTTGTAACTCTGGTAATGTATAGGGCTGCTGGTGACCTGCGCTTTTTGCCAGAGGTTGTCCCATGTGACCATAAGTTTAAGGAGTGAGGAGGTGATCCAGGGGTTACTAGAGCTTTTGATTACCTGTTTTCAAAAAGGTGCATAGATATCACAGGCCATATTAAAACAGGAGATGAAATACACCAAGGTATGGTTAATGCTGTTGGCTGAGTCAAGTGGGGAACAGTCAGAGTGTAGGAGGTAGTCCTAGAACAGCTTTAGCTGTCCTCTTTTGAGAATACAACTATACAATGGCTTTACGGGAAGTTTGGGGGAGTGGTTTGACAAGTGACAGAGAACCGGAGAGTGGTCGCTGAGCGAGTCAGGTAGGACCTCAGTGTTTGAGAATCTCTCCAGGTGGTTAGTTAATATAAGGGCTAACAGGGAACAATTGCTGGTCCTATAGTTGACCCTTGTGAGAGAGGTCACAAGCTGAGATAGGTCTAAGGCAGCGGCACCATCCTTGAATGGGCTGGCTTCAGAGGCCAACCAATTAATGTTAAAATCACCCAGTAAGACTACCTCAGAGTGACTGGGCAAGTTGCAGATGCATTCCAGGACAGAACTGAAGCCATGTGTGATATCTCGAGGGGGGGGGATAGAAACAGATAGTATTGTAAGTGATTTAACCTTCTTGCCTACTGCAATTTTGACTGCCAGTGTCTGAGCACTATTCTCAGAGGAGAGGTTTGGAAGGACATGCCTCTGTAGTGAGTCAGTTAGATAGAGGGCACCCCCCCCCTTTTCCCCAGTCTATCTTCCCTGAAGAGTGTGTACCCATTTAGGGTGACAGCAGAGTCTGGTTATTTGGGGGACAACCAGGTTTCCACCACAGCAAGGACGTCCGGTCTGTGTTGAACAACCTAGACCTGGAGAAGGTCAATTTTAAACAGTAGGCTGCAGATGTTAACAGCAGCGAACTTGAGACCATTCAAATTGCTGACGGTGGGAGGGGGTTTGATACAGGCCCTGGGTTTGGTGTACATTATGAGACAGCAGTATTAGGAGAAGGCATTGATGAGTTATAATGAATCTTAGCAGCTTGAGATTGGGTCCAGTTCTTAGAAATTGGTAATGTGAGGGATGGGGGGTGAGGCCAAAAGTAGTGTGGGAGCACTAATTAGGGGAACAGAGCAACAGATAGGCCCAATGTGATTAGAAGAGAGATATGGTACTGTACTTGCAGCACCAATGTCCCACAAGGCTGGAGCTATGTGCGGTAGGATAGGGGTTGGTATGGACTTTGAGCTTACGGAATAGGCAAACATTAAGATAGTAAGGGGCAAGATAAGGCATGTAAGGTGCCCCATGATCCTCTTTAACATCTTTATAGGTGACATTGCAGAGGGTCTGGAGGGAAAGGTATGCCTCTTTGCAGATGACACAAAGATATGTAACAGAGTTGATACACAAGGGGGGTAGAAAAGATGAGAAGGGACTTGGCAAGGTTGGAGGAATGGTCAGATATATGAACATACGAACATACGAAATTTGCCAGCAGATAAAGGCCTAGAGGTCTATCAAGTCTACTCGAATGTGCAGCTAGCACCCCTTATTCTGCAGCTGCCCCTTCCTCCCTTCCACCCTTCCCCTTCATTAACCCTCCCCCTTGTCCTGTCCCATCCTCATTTGATGCAGTCCACTGTTCTACTGCATACCGCTTCAGCAGGTAACGCATTCCACCCAGCCACCACCCTCTCTGTAAAAAAGTGTCTCCTCATCTCCCTCCTGAACCTTCCTCGCTCCAGTCTCATATCATGGCCCATGGTGGCCCTCCCCTCCCTTACTTTGAACAGCCCCTCTGTACCCATCTTGTTTATTCCTTTCATGTATTTAAAGGTTTCAATCATGTCACCCCTGTCTCTCCTCTCTCCAGTGAGTACATGTTCCACTCCTTCAACCTCCTCTTGTATGATAAGTCCCCAGCCCCTTGATCATCTTTGTCACTCTGCGCTGCACCCTCTAGTAACTTAATGTCCTCTTCTGAGGCGGACGCCAGTACCGTACACACTCCAGGTGTGGTCTAACCAATGACCTATACAGTGGCAGAATCACCCTCCTCCTCCTCGAGGATATACCCTTGCAATACAACCCAGCATTTTGTTGGCCTTTGCAGCTGCCTTCCTACATTGTGCCGAGTTGTTCATTGACCCTGTAATGAGCACACCCAGATCCTTCTCCTCCTCTGTCTGGGCTAGCTGCACTCCCCCTAGCTGGTAACTCCTCCTTGGTTTCTTCATCCCAAAATGCAGCACCTTGTACTTTTTGGCATTAAAGCCCAGTTGCCAGGTGTCTGACCAGGTTTCAAGCTTTGCCAGATCATCCTGCAACCCCCGCCATCCCCCTAGGTCATCCACTGCCGCGCCTACCTTGGTATCATCAGCAAACAGACTGATCTTGCTCTTGATGTCCCATGATATGTCTGCAATGAATATCCCAAACAACACTGGTCCCAACACTTAGCCCTGTGGAACAACTTAGATTCAATACTGTACAAAGAAGTGCAAAGTAATGCACCTGGGAAACAAAAACCCAGGAGCAGAGTACACAATAGCAGGGGAGGTACTAACAACAACAAAAATGGAAAGGGACCAGGGGGTAGTCATATCAGATGACCTAAAGGTGGGTAAGCAATGAAAAGTCGGTAAGGAGAGCCAGGGGATACTGGGATGCATAGGAAGGGGCATCACAAGTAGAAAAAGGAAGTGGATTATCCCTCTGTACAGACAGTTGGTGAGACCCCATCTGAGTACTGTGCAGTTTTGGGAGACCCTCATCTATGCAAGGACATAGACAGGATGGAAGCAGTCTAGAGGAGGGCAACTAAAATGGTGCAGGGTCTGCTACAGAAACCATATGAAGAGAAACTAGAGAGCTTAATATGTATACTCTTGATGAAAGGAGGGACAGGGGGGACATGACAGAAATGTTCAAGTACCTCAAGGGAATCAACAAAGTCCAGGAGGGTAGCATCTTTTAGAAAAAGAGATGTGTAAGAACAAGGGGGCACAATTTAAAGATAGAGGGGGGACGGCTCAGGGGTAATGGGAAATGTTTTTTCATGGAGAGAGTGGTGGATACATGGAACAGCCTTCCTGAGGAGGTCACTGGGTCTAAAGCAGTGGGGGAATTCAAACATGCATGGGACAGACACAAAGCAATAATAGTGGGGGGTTGCAGGAAGTAGGCTGTTGGTTAACTAGAATCTGCAGCTTATCCAGTAGGTAGGGAAATGGGCAGATTGGGTGGGCCAAGTGGTCCTTATCTGCCGTCAAAGTCTGTGTTTCTATGATAGTAGGAGTGTAATGTTAGGGCACATAGGGTAAGGAGGGGGTGATAGGGAAGCAGTGGACTAGATTGTGAGATAAAAGAGCATGTGGGTTAGTGCTATTGATGCCCTAATAGATAGAAAGTTTCAGCAGAGGGGCTGAGAATGTGCTAATAGATGGAAACAGTTTCAGGAGAGGGGCTGAAAACAATCGATAGGCAGAAGGGGGGAAAAGGGAAGATATTGTGATGCCTCTAGTGGCCAACTCTTATAGCGAGTAAATGGAAAATTGGGCACTCAGTACTGTAAGTGAGCTACTCTTCTTCCCTATCGCAATTTTGGCTGCCAGTGTCTGAGCACTATTCCCAGAGGAGAGTTTTGGAAGGACATGCCCCTATAGTGAGTCAATTAGATAGATCTCACATCCCCAAAAAGCTCTGAACAAATAATAAGCACTGAACAAGTCTTTCGGGGGCCAGCACTGATAGCAGGAAGCAGTGAAAGCTCACAGAGAAAAAAGGAGCCAAGATTTATAAAAATCCTGGTCCCAGTATTTTCTGTATGCGCCATGGATGAACCTGTATCTTCTGGGGAGTGCAGGGATAGGCTGCTCGGCGGGCGGACGGCATTCTGCGGAAGCCGCAGGGGCGTGAGTTCCAGGAAAGCTGGGGCCTAGCAAGGGGCTGGTGAAAGCCTGTGGGGACACAGAAGGAGACAGGAATTTAAGCACAGATTACACAAAGCTAGGATGTGCAACATGAATCAGGGAGGGAATTACAGGAGGGGATGGGCTGGGTGGGAGTATCAGTGAAGAGAAAAGACTGGAGAGGTTAAAGAATTTAAAAGCAAAGAGAGTCAAAAGAATGTAAACGCAGATAGAGCCAGAGTAAAAAACTGGGGAGGGTATAAAGAATTTAAATATAAATAGATTCAACAGAAGTTAGAAACTGAAATTAAATGTAATGTAAAGCTAATTTAAATGCAGTCTAAACAAAGGCTTTTGGCCCATATATGCTCCTTAGTTATGCATAATATAATATGCTGGACCATTTCTGTGAAGTAAATAATGATTGAATTAATTTTTAACTTGAATCTTGTTATTGTGTAAGACTATTTCCTCTGGGAGATCATTCCAGGGGTTAAACACCCTTTGGGTAAAAAAGGCTCACATTTTTCAATATTACATTTAGTACGTTTTAGTTGAAACTTGTGTCCTCTGGTACCCATGTTATGAGTTTTAAAGCTAAGGTTTAGTTCTGAAAAAAGTTCAGGGTCTTTCACTAAGTTGTAACATAAGAACATATATCTCCTGATCCTTCTAGTGTTTAAAGACATAAGATTCAGTCTAAGCAATCTGTCTTTGTAGGATAGGGTTTTTGCAGTCATAGAGCATTTTAGTAGTTTGTCTCTGAACTTTTTGTATTATGCTCCTGTCAGAAACTACAGACCCATCAGTCTGTGGAGGTCATCTTAAAGGAGAGGCTGGAGGAGGTTCTGAAGGCATAGGAACACTTAGATGATCACCAGCATGGCTTTGTTAAGGGGAGATCATGTCAGACCAACCTAGTTGAGTTCTGTGAAGGGGTGGCGAGGATGCTGGATCAGAGCAGGCCAGTGAATGTCCTCTTTCTAGGCCTCAGTAGGGCGTTTGACTCAGTACCGCATCCCGGGCTGCAGGGGAAGCTGGAGGAGATGGGGTGGAGGGACAGATGATCAGGTGGATAGGAAACTGGCTGGAGGGGAGTGTACAGAATGTGAGGGTAGGAGGAGAGGTTTTATCCCCCAGGAGAGTCATTAGCAGGATCCCACAGGGGTTGGTACAGGGCCCACTCCTGTTTAATGCTCATATCTCAGACATTAGAAAAGGTATCAGGAGCAGGATGAGCAGATGACTCTAAGCTGTGGGCGTTGGTAGAGAGGGAGGAGGGGAAGCCTGCTTTCCAGGAGGACCTGGAAACTCTGGGGAGGTGATCATGAGCCTGGAAGCTCAAGTTTAATGTAGGGAAGTGCAGGGTTCTGCACCTGGGGGCCAAAAATCCAGCTTATGTATACACCTCGGGGAGAGAGGCACTGCAGGTTTCAAGGGGCAGAAAGACCTCAGGGTGGTGGTGGATGCCAAAATGAGTAACTCAGAGCAGTGTAGGATGACTGTAGCCCAGGCAAATAAAATGATGGACTGCATAGCCAGGGGGATAACCTCAAGAAGTCGAGGAGTGCTCGTTCCTCTGAACAATAGCCTGGTTAGACATCACCTCGAATACTGCGTGCACTTTTGGTGTCCCTACTTAAAAAGAGACAGTTTTCTTCTGGAGAGGGTCCAGAGGAGGGCAACCAGGATGATACTGGGACTAGGGGAAAGGCCCTATGAGGAAAGATTGGAGGAGCTCAACCTGTACTCACTGGAGGAGAGAAGGAACAGGGGGGATATGATAGAGGTCTTCAAATATCTCAAGGGAATGAACAGAGTAAGCCTTGAGGGGGTGATTCAGCTGAGGGAGGCAGGGACCACCAGAGGACACTCACTGAGGCTGGACGGGGAGAGACTGAGGGGGAAACAAGGAGGCGCTACTTCACTGAGAGGGTGGTTGAGCCCTTGAATGCACTGTCTGGGGAGGTGGTGGCTGCTATGACTGTGGAGGGGTTCAAGAAGGGCGGGGACAGGAACAGGGGGAAAGTGCATCCCAGAGCCCCGTGGGGGGGAAGGGGGACCTTGTCGGGAGGGGGGATGGTGCCCTGGGAAGGCACTGATCACCTAGCAGACTCGATAGATCATAGGGTCTAATCTGCTGGCTTCTTAGTATGTTAGATCCCTTTATTGGTCCCTACAAGGGGCTCCCATAATCTAAGAGAGGTCTTAGACTAGGTTTGTTGGCCAAGGCACCTAGCTTCATCTGAGCTCTTTTTTTCTAGGTTGCTTGAAAGGACAGAGCAAAGAACCTTACCAGAGCAATGATAAGGATTAAGGCTTCTTTTGGCTAGGCAGGTTTACTATGTGTTTTTATTTTTATTTTGTACTCACAGGGATTGTTAGTTTTTGTGGCTAACATTTTATTGCTTTATTTTTCTCTGATTCAAATGGTTGTCACTGGTATACCTTCTGTTACATTATTACAGAGTGTGCCTACAGGTGTGTGCTTGCATATTACTGCTGTAATCTTATTATTCAAATTGTCTTTTGCAAGGTATATCTTCTGCTACTGTTTTATTTTTCTCTGTAGCAAAGTGTTTCTTACAGGTTATATCTTCTGTGAAATTATTACAGGTGGTGCTTGCATTTTTTTGATTTTTTATCATTAGGCTAAGCAAAATTACTGTTTGCCACTATTTTATTTTATTTTGTTTGTTGCTAAAAGTTGTTTTTTGTCTCACAGGTGTTGCAGTCTCTTTCTCACATTGAAGGACCTAATTGCTTTCCTCCCACAGCTCTTTCAAGGGATTAGGTGTGTATCTGGGGGTGGGAGCTGACAAACTGTCAGTCACTTCCAACAGAGGGAAGGGTTAAAAGGTCAGGTTAGTTGATATCTTGGAGGTGGAAGACTAGGTTTGCTGGCCAAGGCACCTAGCTTCACCTGAGCTCTTTTCTTCTAGGTTGCTTGAAAGGACAGAGCAAAGAACCTTACCAGAGCAACAATAAGGATTAAGGCTTCTTTTGGCTAGGCAGGTTTAATGTGTGTTATTTTTATTTTGTACTCACAGGGATTGCTACTGTTTGTTGCTAAAATGTTATTACTTTTTCTTCTCTGATTCAGATTGTTGTTACTGGGTATACCTTCTGCTGCATTATTACAGGGTGTGCCTATGGGTGTGTGCTTACAGATTACTGCTGTAATCTTCTGATTCAAATTGTCTTTTGCAAGTTATATCTTCTGTTACTGCTTTATTTTCCTCTGTAGCAAAGTGTTTCTTACAGGGTATATCTTCTGTGAAATTATTGCAGGTGGTGCTTTACAGGTTTCACAGTTTTATCTGTCATTAGGATAAGCTTTCAGGGCTACTGCATTTGTTGCCGGCTGATTGTTTCTGCTTTTACCTCCTTGTTTGTTTCTGCTTTTACCTCCTTGTTTCTTTCATTCGTGGTTCTTCTTTTTCGGCAGGGGAAGAGCCCAGCCACCCACCTGCATCCCCCACCACCCCACACTACACTCCTTTTATAGGGTGGTGCAGTCGTGACATTTCCTGTAGCAAAGCAGGAAGGGACAGTTCAGAGGGGTATCCACACAGTGACCTCATTTACAGGGGCACTAGTAATTTAACTTGTTGTAACAAGTTATACAAAAACAAACAAAACACAAAATCAAACTTTTACTTTCATTTTCTTCCTTCTAATTACTTTGACCAGGTTAAAAACCCAGCAACTTACCTGGAATGGATATCATTAACTGCAGGTACTGTGGAACACTTTTCAGAAGGGCAGTTTTACAGGATTTAGGACACTGTCCTACATGCTGTGCCATTGGAGATCTAAGGGCTCAGCTCCAGGCAGCATGGGCAGAGATTGCACACCTCAAATTGCATATTCAAGAGGAAATATATTATAAGAACCACCCACCATTTCCCCAGCATCCAACAGAAGCACCTCGACTGCAGAAGGTAGTTGGTCCAGGAGGTTGGCAGGTGGTTAGGAGGGGCAAATTGGGTGCCTCATCACTTGGTGCTCTCCAACATAACACCTTCACAAACCATATAAAAACTACAAACAGGTGTCTGTCTCTATCTCTGAAATCAAACAAAGGGGCAGAGGACACTGCAGAGCAGGACACTGCAGCACAGGAGCTAGCACAACAAAACTCACCCAAAACAGGAACCAAAACAAAAAAAGCAGAAAGAAAATCCAAAAAACTTCTCATCATAGGAGATTCCATGATTCTGGGAGTTGATATGTATCTCCAGCCAGGGGTAATGGTCAGATGTCTCCCAGGTACATCAGCATGGAGAGACACTGACCACATTACTAAAATTGTTCAGAAAGCAGGAGAAAACATTGATGTCCTGGTACACATAGGGACTAACGATCTTGCCAGCTGGTCAGTTGTGGAGACCAAGGAACACCTGACCAGGCTGGGTGACAAACTATCATCCATTTCATCCGGCATCTCCTTCTCTGAGATCCTGCCAGTCTGGGAGAGGGAGACAGATGGACGGAAGGTCAGAGAAGGAGAGATAGGGGAGCTAAACATGTGGCTCAAGGGCTGGTGCCAGGAAAAAGGACACAAATGTGTAGGGAACTGGCAACAGTTCTGGGAGCAAAAGTTCTTTAAATTTGATGGACTGCATCTGACTAAGGAGGGAGTCAGTGCATTAGGGCAGAAGTTTGATGTCTTTGCAGAATATTTAAACTAGCAAATGGGGAGAGGGGTGCAGCACCTGATACGTCGAATGGGAAGAATACCCCTTCCTTCTCAGCTAGTGGTCAAACAGGAGTTCAGCATGTTTGTAGTTCATTTGCATCACCAGGTAAAGAAAAAGGTCCAGCTCCCCATATGATGCACAGGGAAAACGCCGGACCTCGCCCAACAACTAACACACCAAAATCTGACCAATGGAAAATCATGTATTCAAATGCTCGCAGTCTGGAAAACAATATCCCAAACCTGCAGGCAATAATGACAGAGGCTAAACTGGACATAGTAGCCATTAGCGAGACATGGTTTACCAGTAACCACACTTGGAAGACTTCAGTACCAGGCTATGTACTGTTCAGAAGAAACTGAGGTGCAAAATGGGGTGGGGAGTGGCCCTTTATGACAATGAAAATAACAAAGCTACAGAAATTCAGAGTACACACAAGGAGCCAGAAGAACTGTGGGTCACCCTGGAAACAGAAAATGGGACAGCCATACAAAATGAGGTTGTGTACAGGCCTCCAGACCAGGGGGAGGACATAGACACATTACTGTTAGAAGATATAAAAAACTTGACAGCTAAAGGGGAGGTTCTGATAATGGGAGACTTCAACATGCTAGATACAAATTGGTCAATACCAGCAGGAACATCTGCCAGAACTAGACACATGGTGGATTCCCTGCAGGGGGAGAACTCAAACAACTGATACAACAACCCACAAGAGACAGGGCTATCCTAGATCTAGTACTGACTAACAGGGAAAGGATCACAGATCTCCAGCTAGAAGGTCACCTGGGTGCTAGTGACTATCACATGGTATGGTTCAATTTGGCCACTACAACAAAATCATCCCGTTCCAAGGGAAAAATATGGTACTTCAGAGGAGCTGACTTTGATAAGATGGCCAACGGAGTTTAGCTAGCCCTGGCAAAAAGAAATACAGATGAGGGGGTACAGGTAAAGTGGGCAAGCATTAAGGATGCAATACTTGAAGCAACATCCCATTGTGTTAGTGAGAAAAGGAAATGCAAAAGAAGAAGGAAACCACTTTGGTTCTCAAAAACAGTAGCAGAAAAGGTCAGAGCCAAAAGTCTGGCCTTCAGGAAATATAAGGGAACGTAGCAGGATGAAGATAGGGAGGCATACCAAACTTCCTTAAGAGAAGCAGGGAAGGCAGTAAGGCAGGCAAAGGCCCAAACCGAGGAAACACTAGCACAAACAGTAAAAGAAGGTGACAAGACTTTCTATAGATACATTAGTGAAAGGAGAAAGTCCAGAGGGGGTATTGCTAAGATCAAAGGGGATAAGGGGGCATGTGAGGAGGAGGACCATGTAAAAGCATTTATCCTAAATAGATACTTTGCTCAGTATTTACTGAAGAGAAGGTAGGGCAGGGCCCACAGCTCAGCACCATGGACACAGAAGGGAGGGAGGTGTGCACTAGTCCCTTCACAAAAGAAAGGGTCCTACAAGAGCTTGATAAGCTCAGGGTGGACAAGGCAATGGGACCTGATGGCATACATCCCAGGGTACTAAAGGAGCTAAGGGTGGAATTAGCAGAGCCATTATCAGAACTGTTTAGTGAGTCTCTGAGCACAGGAGAGGTCTGAGAAGACTGGAGAAGGGCTCATGTGATCCCGCTCCACAAGAGTGGTAGCAGGGAGGAGGCAGGGAACTACAGACCAGTCAGTCTTACCTCAGTAGTGGGCAAGATTATGGAGAGACTCCTTAAGGAAAGGATAGTGCAACACCTGGAATCCATAGGAGCACAGGATCCAAGACAGCATGGGTTTACAAAAGGAGGTCCTGTCAAACTAATCTCATAGATTTCTTTGACTGGGTAACCAGAGTGGTGGACCAAGGGGGAGCAGTTGATGTTGCCTACCTTGACTTCAGCAAAGCTTTCAATACTGTTCCACATAAAAGGTTGATTAATAAGCTGGGTAGGCTCGGGGTGGGTCAGAAGTTGGTCAACTGGGTGGCAAACTGGTTAACGGGCAGAAAACAGAGAGTGGTGGTAAACAGCATACAATCAGAAGAGATGCAAGTCACAAGTGGGGGACCTCAGGGATCAGTCCTTGGGCCAGTCCTCTTCAATATCTTCATCAGTGACATTGCAGATGGACTGGAGGGTAAGGTTTATCTGTTTGCAGATGACACCAAGATCTGCAACAGAGTAGATGATCCAGATGGGGTGGGCAGAATGAGAAGAGATCTGGATAAACTAGCAAAATGGTCGGAAGAGTGGCAACTGGGGTTTAACACAAAGAAGTGCAAGATCATGCACATAGGGAAGAGAAACCCTGAAGCCACCTATAGGCTGGGAGGGGAGTTGCTGGCAGTCACAAGGGAAGAAAGAGATGTGGGCGTCATCATCACCGATGACCTGAAATCATCCAAGCAGACCTCTAAAGCAGTAGGTAAGGCTAGAGGGATGTTGGGGTGTATTAGTAGGGGTATCACAAGTCGGAAGAGGGAGGTAATAATCCTCTTTACAAGACACTGGTTAGGCCCCATCTGGAGTACTGTGCAGTACTGGAGGCCACACTCTTCACAAGGACATTAACCAAATTGAGGCAGTCCAGAGAAGGGCAACCAAAATGGTAGAGACTGCATCAGAAAACATATGAGGACAGATTAACGGAGCTCAATATGTATACCCTAGAGCAAAGGAGGGAGAGAGGTGATATGACTGAAACATTCAAACACCTTAAGGGCATTAACAAGGTGAAAGAGTCTAACATGTTTCAATATAAGAAAAATAGCAGGACAAGAGGACACAGCATGAGATTAGAGGGAGGCTGATTAAGGGGTAATGTGAGGAAGTTCTTTTTCACAGAAAGGGTGGTGGATGCATGGAACAGCCTACCTCAGGAAGTGGTGGATGTGAATACAGTGCAGGGCTTCAAACAGGCATGGGATATGCATAAGGGAGTAATACAGATGAGTATGAATAGATAGGCCATTGACAGAGTAAAGGCTTATGGCACATTCATAATATAGAGAAAATGGGCAGACTGAATGGGCCTTGCGGTCCTTATCTGCCGTCAACTTCTATGTTTCTATGTTATGTAAGCTCTATATGGTGGCATAATTACGTTTGCCTCCCTACTTGAAAAATTTCTTTTAATTGTCCAAAGGATGCATTTAGCCTTTGCTACTAGTGCCTGGCAATGTTTATTATAGGTCAGCTTACTAGATATATTTATCCCTAGATCTTTCTCCTCATAGGTCTTTCTTAGTGGGACAGTATTCATATAGTAAGTTGCTTCCCTATTATGCTTTCCTATATGCATCACAGTGCACTTGTCAGAGTTAAACGACATGCCTGTCTCTTCTGCACACTGAACTATACCATTTATTGCAGCTTGTAGTTTTGATTGATCATTATTGTTCAGAACTACACATGCCAGTTTTGTATCATCAGCATATTAGCTAACCCAGACTTTGTTGTTTTGTCCTAGCTTAGATATGAAAAGTTGAAATAAAAAAGGGTCTAGTACCGACCCCTGAGGTATACCACTAGTCACTTGGGCTGTAGATGATAGATATCCATTAATACTGACTGGCTCTGTTCTATCTTTGAGCCAGCTATTTATCCACCTTATTAACTGATGATCAATACTGAAATCTAGCAAAGTTTTAATAATTTCTTTATGTTCCATTTGATGGCTCCTTATCTACTATGTGATATCAGACATATGGTTGTAACTTGATGTATTTCTTGCTGAAAATGCAATAAATATAAAGTTTAAAAAAAACAGTCCATAAAATAGGTCTAAAAGTGCAGGCATTTGACTGTTTAAATATTATCCTAGGAAAGACTGAAATAACATGCAGCACATACAATTTTACTGTAAAATCTGCTCAGAAGAGCAGGAAACAATAATAAAGCTCTGAACAAATAATAAGCACTGAACCAGTCTTTCGGGGACCAGTACTGATAGCAGGGAGCAGTGAAAGCTCACAGAGAAAAAAGGTGCTAAGATTTACAAATCCTGGTCCCAGTATTTTCTGGATGTGCTGTGGACAAACCCGTACCTTCTGGGGAGTGCAGGGATAGGCTGCTCGGCGGATGGATGGCTCTCTGTGGCAGCCACCCGGGCATGAGTTCCAGGGAAGCTGGAGCCCAGTAAGGGGTTGGTGAGAGCCTTTTGGGGAGTGCAGGGATAGGGTGCTCAGCGGGCACATGGTGCTCTGAGGAAGCCACCGGGGCATGAATTCCAAGGAAGCTAGAGCCCGGTAAGGGGCTGATGACTTATGGGGAGCGAAGGGATGGACTGTTTGGTGGGCAGACAGCACTCTATGGGAGCCACCAGGGCATGAGTTCCAGGGAAGCTGGAGCATAGTAAGGGGCTGGTGAGAGCCTTCTGGGGAGTGCAGGGATAGGCTGCTCAGTGGGCAGATAGCACTCTGCAGGAGCCACCAGGGAATGTGTTCCAGGGAAGCTACAGTCCAGTAAGAGGCTGCTGACAGCCTTCTGGAGAGTGCAAGGATGGGTTGCTCGATGGGCGGACAGCACTCTGCAGGAGCTGCCAGGGCATGAGCTCCAGGGAAGCTGGAGCCTGGTAAGGGGCTGATGAGAGTCTTCTGGGGAGTGCAGGGATGGGCTGCTCGGCGGGCAGACGGCACTCACAGGAGCCGCCGGGTATGAGTTCTAGTGAAACTGGAGCCCAGTAAGGGGCTGATGAGAACCTTCTGGGAAGTGCAGGGATGGGCTGCTCGGAGGGTGGAGAGCGCTCTGCAGGAGCCACCAGGGCATGAGTTCCAGGGAAGCTGGAGCCCGGTAGGGGGCTGGTAAGAGCCTTCTGGGGAGTGCAGGGATGGCTGCTCGGCGGGCAAATGGCGTTCTGCGGGAGCCACTGGGGCATGAGTTCCAGGGAGGCAGGAGCCAGGTAAGGGGCTGGTGAGAGCCTGCGGGGACACAGAAGGAGACAATCATGGGCAGATCATGTCTAGTACATGATCGAGGTGCTCCGCTGACTGAAGGATGCAGTGCTGACAGCCAAGGTGGAGAAGTGCCAAACAGGAATTGCAGAGGTGTCATACCTTGAGCACAGGGTGGGATGTGAGGCATAGGTACATTCAGCCTGAGGTAGTCCAAAAATTGAGGTCATACAGGGATGGGCCACACCCACTACAAAGAGAAAAGTCTGGGCCTTCTTAGGGACACAGGGTACTATCGAAACTTTGCACCAGATTTTAGTAGCATAGCCAAATCCCTCTCCAATCACACAAGGAAAAATGCCAGAAAAAGTTCAGTAGATGGATCACTATGAGACAGTGTTCTGCCAGTTGAAGGAGGTATTGTATCGGGCACCTGTGCTGATGAACCCTGACTATTCTATGAAGTTCAGTGTACTCATGAATGCATCCAGTCATGGGCTAAGGACCATTCTAGGTCGGGTCATGCACATGGAGGAGGAAACACCCCCTCATGTACCAGAGCAGGAAGTTGCTACCCAGAGAAGAGGCCTGTGCCACAACTGAGAAAGAGTGCCTGGGTATCATCCGGGTTCTGCAGAAGCTGCAATCATATTTGTATGGGAGAGCATTCACTCTGGTCACTGACCACAGTACCCACACGTGACTCTACAGGACCAGAGGGAAAAAAAACAAATTAAGATGGAGCCTTGTGCTGCAGCCCTATACCATGGACATCAGACACAGCTGTGTGTCACAACATGGCAATGCAGATGGTTTGTCTTGGCAATAACCAGTAGCCCAGTAAAGAATGGGGGGGGGGGGTTAAAGAATTAGGAGGTAGTTCAGGAAAGAGGTTTGGTTTATCGTCTGTTTTAACTGAAATGTTTGAATAGTTTTGTACTTTAAATTCCGTTCTGTGTGTTAAAAATTACTACTTTGAGTTAGAATTACTTGGGCTGTGATATTGTAACTACTGGGGCTTCTATGCTGGTAGTGGGAACATTTGTTTGACAGTGATAATTAGAGTGAAATTTTAATTTGATGTTTGCCTGGTGTTAGGGGAGGGGCAATTACAAGAATCATCTTGTCTTTCATTGTCCACCTGGGAACAGATGTAGGAGGTTGTTCAGGAAAGAGGTTTGGTTTATCATCTGTTTTAACTGAAATATTTGAATAGTTTTGTACTTGAAATTAATTCTGTGTGTTAAAAATTACTACTTTGAGTTAGAACTGTTACTTGGGCTGTGATATTGTAACTATTGGGGCTTGTGTGCTGGTTGTGGGAACACTTGTCTGGCAGTGATAATTAGAGTGAAATTTGTAGGCTTTCTTAAATGCTGAAAAGCCACTGGGGGTTGGGATTGAAGGGCTGTGCATTTCTGTTTGTGACTGAAATTTGAAGCAACAGGAAGTGGTGGGCCTGTGACATCATACAGTACCTGATGTCTTCATACACACACTGTTAGCAGGACTGGACACACACTGGACTGTATGTGTTTGTGAGACTTGGGAACATTATTGGTGGGGTTGAAATTGGGTTCATAAACAACTGCAGTTAGTATAGAGAGAGACTGTATTCCAGGGGAAGGGACTGAGAAAAGGGGTGAGTGCCATTATGAACAGAGAGGGACAAACAGGGTGGCCACATTCCACCATGGCAGGCATCTTCAGAAGGGTTGTAGGCTGTACAGGCTGTGGGGTGGCAATAATTCTCAATTGGGCCTGGAGAGAGGGAGGCTGCCCACTCTGTAGACAGCTATCTCGTATCAGGAGTGAAGTATATTGGTTAAGGAGTAGGCTGGGGGAGTTGGGGTGTGTGTCCAAGGATAAAGGGTATGGATATGGGCGGCAGAAGGGTGGGGCTGAGGGGAGGCTGGGGCAATGCTCAGAAATTACAGGACATTATGTTACAGCAAGCTGGAGGGGGGATATTAGGGACAGAAGACCCTTAGATAGGGATGTTGACCCTAAGGGGAAAACTTACGGGATAAACATTCTGAATATAAAGAGAGTGAAGGGGGAAGAGTCAGGAGGGGCTGTTGTGGGGAAGCCTAGAAGAGCAGACAGTGAGATGGAAGGGGCTGTTGTGGGGAAGCCTAAAACAGCAGACTGAGGGAAGGGAGCTCCCAAGGAGAACAGGACAAGAGGGGAGGAAGAGGAGCAGTTTAGAGGGGCAGTCATGGGAAACTCAGGTTACTTGGTGGAGGCTAGCATAGAGTGTTACAATAAATTTGAGCTACTAAGCAACCTAGAGGGGGAGGAAGGGGTTGGTGGAATTGAGGAAACTGATACAGAGGCAGGGGGGAGGGAGTTGGATACCCATAGGGCATCACAGACCAGCAATGGAAAGGATAGAAATAGTCCCAGATACAGAAGGGGAAACATAAATGTTAAGCAGATGGGGGAGATGCAACATATTGCAGATATGAGGGAGGAGAGCATGACTGGAGAGAAACTGGGAGACAAGGAGGTGGGGGAGGGGCCCCCCTTCAGAAGGGGGGTCTGTACCAAAGATGGGACCCTAGGTAAAGAGGACCCACAGAGGGCCTTTAGAGGTAGGGGTACTTTTACAAGGGGGGAGGATGGTGGAGTGGGGAAAGGGGAAACCATCAGGGCCAGGATAAATGGTTTGGATAAGAGAGGGTTAAAGGGGACACCTATTTGGGGGGGTCTGAGTTAAGTGGGCAAAATAACAAGGGAGGCAGAAAGGGAGGGTGACAAGGGGTCTCTAATAAGGTAGGAAGACTCCCATGAATTGAGATCATGAATAGAGGGGGATGGGGGCTGTGAGCACATAGTGGAGGTAACCATAATGATGATGGCAATGTTGGGTTCTGTTATTAGGAGACTCGATGATTAGGGGTATCCATTGGGAGGGACGGGGGGGTGGATGCCATAGGCAGGAGAAGGTAGTGAGTATCTCTGGGCTGATGGTGCACAGAGCAACGTTCATGGTGTACGAACTGGTTAGGGACTGTGGAGGGAAACTGGATTCCTGGTGCATTTGGGAACTAATGATCTAGAGGGAAATAGCATTTTGGAAATCCAAGCAAGGTTCCGAGAACTTGCCAGAGTCTGTCTGGATAATGGATGCAACATTTCCTTTTCGGAGATATTGCCATTACCGAAGGCCTCAGTGGAGAAAAAAATGAAGATCACAGAGGTTAATAGTTGGCTCAGGAAGTGGGGTGAAGAAAGTGGATCGGGGGTGTTAGGGAACTGGAAAGGAGTTGGGGAGGATAAGGGACTGAATGCCAAGGACAGGCTTCATCTTTCACCGTTAGGGAAGGAAGTCCTTAAACAGAGGATGGCTGACTACATTCAAGAAAGCTGGGGTTTAAACTTGTGAGGGGGGAGGGATAAGGGAGGGGCTGATCAGAAGCCCTCTCCTCTAGATGAGGGGAGTAGCCTTCAAACCCAAGGGGGGAGGCAGGAAACAGACTGGGGGAGGGGGTTTCAGGAGGAGCAGAGGGAGGATGGAAGTATAAGGAACCTGGGTGGGGCTCAACAGAGGGGATCAGGGATAAGGGGTTGGGGTGGTGTTAGTAAATGCCAGGAGCTTGGGAAACAAGTTGCCAGAGTTCCAGGCCATGCTGTTTGGGTGGGGGGGTGGATGTGGTGGCGGTCACGGAAACGTGGGCAAACAAAAACCATGACTGAGACCTAAATGTACAGGGGTACACTATGCTTAGGAAGGATAGGAAGGAGGGCAGAGGGGGTGGAGTGGCTATGTTCATTAGAGATGACATAGAAATTGCTAGGGTAGAAGAGGCAGAGGGAAACGTGAAGCCCTTATGGGTCACCTTATGAACTCCAGCAGGAGGTAAGATCAAGCTGGGTGTAGTATGTAGGCCCCCCGGGATGGGTGATGTTCTGGAGGATGGTTTGCTGGACAACATCATTGCCTAGTGTGGACCAAAAGGGAGAGTAGTGGTGTTGATGGGGACCTTAATATGCCAGGTACAAACTGGGGAACCATGTCCTCTAAGGTGGCCAAGGAACAGAGGCTGCTGGGCTTCCAGGATGTTCTTAACACAGCACGTGATGGAGCCCACAAGGGAGGGGCATGTCCTGGACGTGGTTCTGGCAGATAGGGATCTGGTAAGGGACCTGGTTGTAGAAGATCCCCTGACTGGGAGTGACCACAATACTGTCTGGTTTTAAATAAGCATGGGGGGAGATCTAGAACACTGGCAGTGGACTTCAGGGGGGCAGACTTTGTTGGCATGGGAAATATTCTCAAGGATCACTTGAAGTGGATTACAGAAATGGCAAATGTGGAAAAGAGATGGGAGGTCATAAAATGGGGACTTCATGAGGCAGTCAAGACCTGCGCTAAGGTGAAGTGTAAGGGAGCAAGGTCACATAAAGCATGCTGGTGGTCCAGTGAGGTTCAGGTAGTGATCAGAGAAAAGAAGGCTGCCTACAAAAAATATGAAACAACGAGAGGGGATAGGGAAAAGGAAATGTACCATCTTGCATCTAGAAAAGTCACCCGGATGGTGCGGGGGGCAAAGTCCAGTAATGAGCAGCGGGTGACACAGAGGATACAGGGAGGGGAAAAGAGGTTCTTCCGGTACATTGGGGAGCAGAGAAAAAGTAAGGACCATCTTGGTAGATTGAGATCAGAAGGAGGGTGGGTGGAAGAGGCGAGGGATCAGGCAGAGGTATTAAACAAGTACTTCGCCTCTGTTCATTAGGGAGGGGGATGGGATATCTACAGAGCAAGACATGATGGGGATAGAAGCGGTAGTGAGTGAGATCAGGGGAGCAACAGAAATGGAGCAAGAGGGAGGGAGGGAGAGGTACCCCAGGGGTGTCACATCAGGATAAGGATAAAAAGGCCAGTAAGGTGGAGGGGACAGATGATGCTATCTCCACTGAAAGGATGCAGTTAGCTCTTAAGGCCCTAAAGAAAGATAAATCTCCTGGGCCGGATGGCATTCATCTAACAGTACTATGGGAATTGGCGGACATACTGGCTGCACCCCTGGTGGAGCTCTTCAACAGGTCGCTTGAGACAGGGAGGGTACCTAGGGATTGGCGAGAGGCACATGTAGTGCCAATCCATAAAGGGGGGTCAAGGGAAGTACCAGATAACTGTAGACCCATCAGTTTAACCTCAGTGGTGGGAAAATTAATGGAGAATATACTACAGGAATGATTGGGGGTGTACTTGGAGGAGGTGGGAGGTCTGGATAGTCGGCAACGTGGGTTTGTGCCAGGTAGATCATGTCAAACCAATCTTGTGGAGTTCTACAAATGGGTAATATCAGAACTGGACAGGGGAAAGACTGTGGATGTATTATTCTTGGACTTCAGCAAGGCGTTTGACTCTGTCCCCCACAATGGTCTGGTGGAGAAACTGACGGGGTTGGGAGTAGGCCCTTTGATGGTCAGATGGATTGAAAACTGGCTAGCTGAATGCACTCAGAGAGTAGTGGTCGGTGGGGAGCTCTCGAACCCTAGAGAGGTCAGTAGTGGGGTACCGCAAGGCTCGGTCCTGGGTCTGATCCTGTTTAATGCATACATATCAGACATCAGCGAGGGTATAGGGTATGAAATGAGTCTCTTCGCTGACGACTCCAAGATGGGAGCAGTAGTTGAGGGGGAAGAGGGGAGGTTGGCCCTGCAAGGGGACCTGGACACCCTGGAAAGGTGGGCTCACACATGGAAATTAAATTTCAATATCACCAAGTGCAAGGTGTTACATTTTGGATGGGGAAACCCTAAACACAGGTACACCCTGGGAGGGGAGGCTCTGGAGGCCTCAACAGGGGAAAAAGACCTAGGGGTCATGGTGGATGCATGTATGAATAACTCTGAGCAGTTCAGGAGAGCGGCTAGCAAAGCAAACAGGAGGCTGGGCTGCATCATATGGGGGATCACCTCTAGGAGCAGGAAAGTGATTCTGCCACTGTACAGTGGACTGGTTAGACCACACCTTGAATACTGCGTACAGTACTGGAGACCATACTTGAAGAGGGACATACAGCTCCTGGAGAGGGTAAGGAGGAGGGCAACTAAGATGATATGAGGACTAGGGGATTTGACATATGAGGACAGGCTTGAGGAGCTCTGCCTGTTTTTATTGGAGGAGAGGAGAGGAGAGACGAGGGGCACATGATTGAGGTCTATAAAGTACCTCAAGGGAATAAATACGGTAAACACGGAAGGAATCTTTAGACTAAAACAGGGAGGTATCACCAGAGGGCATGGTTTGAAGTTGGAAGGTGGAAGGGTGAGGGGGGAAAAGAGGAGGAGGTTTTTCACTGAGAGGGTGGTGGATCCTTGGAACACAGTGCTTGGTGAGCTGGTTCAGAGACCACAGTGGAGGGCTTCAAGAGAGGGTGGGACAGACACAGAAAGTGGATGTATCAGATGATGGCCTGGCCCGGAGGGGGTGAGGATGGATGATAGGGGTTTCTGAAACACAAGGGGGTGAGGGTCTCGGTACCCAACGAGGGATCTGAGGTTCAAGCAGACTTGATAGACCATAAGGCCTAATCTGCTGGCAATTCATATGTTAGTATGTTAAATCAGAGAGAGAACTGGGGCACAGCACTCAGGAAGAGCAAACCTGCTAGCATTAAAAAAAAGTTGTCAATGGTCAGTACAGATTTGTTTTTCATTTTTCCAAGCGGTGGAGATATAACAGATGTATTACCCAGGCAATTTTTTTAAACATACCATTTTCTATGTAAAATATTTTAGTTGTGGGATGTATGGGGAGAATTGAAAATTATCTCCGATTGTAGCCCCAGGCCTTTTGTGTGAGCATACTCGGGTTCTCACTAAGGTTGGATGAGGACAGCAACAGTTCCTGTCCTGTAAAGGCTTTTGTTTTACTTAAACATCAAAGGGATAAGCCCTTTTCATCTAAAGATGATATGTGTTAACCATAAACCAATGGCTGGCACATCCAGACAGCACCCTGTTGTGTAGCCAGCCAGGATAACAAAAGGTCCATGCTCTAATAAACAAATCCAGTTGGGCCAGTCTGGGAAAAAGGTGGTCCCAAGAGTTCAAAAGGTAGGCCCAGGATGTGATGTTAGCGAGGCATGTATCATAGGCTTAGCCGGGGGGGTTCCTCGGTGTCCAGAAATCCCCTCCCATCATGCTTCAGTTATTTATTTATTTAAAAGTTTTACCAGGAAGGCACACTGAACAGAGTACTACTCGATTCCAGGTGCATCATGGGGGAAGGCAAGCAGTGCAGAAAAGAAATACACTATATATATATATATATATATATATATATATAATAGGGGATACATGATGGGCACCAGTGGGATATGTAAAATATTTTCCTCCTGCAGAGTGGGCATGGATATCTCACTAGTGCCTTCGGCACTCGTGAGATATCCATGCCTCACGATGCAGGAGTGAAAATATTTTACATATCCCACTGGTGCCCATAATGTATTCGATTTATATAATAGGTTTGTAGTTTTGTTATTTGTTTGATTGGGTTTAAAAGTTAGGCATTTGGTTTGAAGTACAAGTGTTATTTTAAGTCTATGTGTTGCTCCGCTGAGGTAGGTCACTGTTGTGAATGAGGACCGTCGTTTTTGTGAATGAGAATGGTTTCTCTTGTTTCATTGGCTGTGTTTGCGTGGTTGTGGTTTTTTTATTGGTTGCTGGGTGGTATTAGTAGGAGAAATGTGTTTACATTGATTATTCTTCTTGTGGTATGATTGGTTGATGTGAGTGACTGTTACTGCGTAATGTGTATTGATTGGTGATGAGGGGCAGTGGGCGTGGTTAATTACTGAGAGTGAGTTCCGGGATGGTAGTGAGTGCAATGCGTGTTTCGGTGCACTTTACATTTATTTTTAATTTTTTATTTGTGCTTCTGGTAACTTTATTTCAAGTGTGCTGCTTTTGTGACTAAGGTGTTATTTTTCAATGGACGTCTTCATGGTTTGTATCTTCGGACTTCTACGACGGCAGCTGCTTCTGAGGTTTCTTTCATTCTGTATTGCTTTCACAGGAATTCGGCTTTGATTTCTTCTTTGGAGGGCTGTCTTTCTGCTGAGCTGGAAAGAAAAGGAGAAAGACATAATTAAAACTCTTTATCTGATGTTGGGAATGTATGAGAAGTGTTTAAAATTGGGGCTCTTGTGGTACAGACTGTGGTGACTTACTTTGGTAAATGTTAAATGTGATGTGCTGTGCAGTAATAGTCGGGTTACAGAAGCAACTTGACATTGGTTTACAAATTGTGGAAAATTCATCCTTTGGCGCACAAGTTTCAGGTTCTTCGGAATTTGACTTGGTAAAGAAGCAGGATTGTTGTGCTTGTCTGTTTCTAATCTGTGACTGTGAAGTGCAGCTTGGCATTCTGCCGATGTGGATGGTTGTGGGTTATCGTGGGAACTTAAAAGATTTGAAATACTTTTCTGCTTTTCTTCACTCATTTTTGAATAATCATTTAGGGACTGTAGCTTCTTGTGTCCCGATGTCTGTATAATATCGGTTGGAGCAACGTTGCAATTTACCAGTTTTTGTACAAGGTGATTTCAGATAGAATGGTTAGTCAGCCTTCTATCTGTGTCAATACCAACTGTTTCAATCATACATTTCAGGATGTTGACTATTGTATTAATACCTAACGGTTGGTTTTTGAACCAACAGTTACTTTGCATTAATTTATATTGTTGATTGATCGCTAAAAAAAAAGGAGCGGACTCATAGTTACTTTTATATGGCCTTTTCTCAGAATAGAACATAAAGTTGGCAACAGGGCACTTTTTTTTATTTGCTATGGGATAAGCTTGGGGTTTTAGAAGTCGACTGTCTTTGGGATCACTCCCACTTCTGGTCTTTGTCTGCCTTTCAGTGCAAAATTCAATTAATTTTTCTCCTGTTTCAGTAGAACATAATTTAATGTCACCCCATTTTAAGTTCCTGCATTCGGTGTTGCCTCGAATGCCAAAAAACATTGTGGTATTTAACCACATAGTGTTAAGTAACGATTGTGATGTTCTTGGTCCCAAAATGCCTTTATCATACAGTTTGTTTATAAGGGTGTCAGTAAGTTCATCTGCGGCAAAAGGTTTATTTCCTTTGCTACTCTCCTTTAATTTCTTTTGCTTAGATAAGAGGGCTTCTATGCATTCAATAAATGTTTGTGAGGATGACAACGATTCTGGGTATTGATGTTGCTTTAAGTGTCGTTCAAAGCTTTGAAATTTCGCGCGTACGCTTAACAGCTCATATTCTGAGCCATCTTTTCTTATGGAATTAATGAAATAATGATACAAAGCTATGTTTAAGTCATTTGGAGACATGTTTTCAATACTGGTAGTGATGTTTAAATTTTCCTTTAGGAACTGCTGCAAATCGTTGATATCACACTGTGTTTTTCTTCTAGTGTTATTATTTTTAACAGATTCAATGTATTGGTTGATGAATTTGTATCTCTGTTTACAAAAGTTGCTGACGGAAATCCAGCATTATGCATTGTTTCAGTTGTGCTCAGCTTACCCATTTCAGCAAGGTCAAGAAGCGGCTCTTTATCAAGTTGAAACTGCGAGCAGCTGAGAAAAATTTCTTTGTCTTCCTGTTTGGTTGTTTCAGTTTTATTTTGCTCAGAAACATTTTGCTTTTCCATTTTATTGCTGGTCTCTGTGATGGAAGTTTTACTATGTTTTTTCTGCTCTGCGATGTCATATTCAGCACTCCACATTACATCTGCTACATTAGGCAGCGTACGAGGTGTATTTGTCTTAAATGTGTTTAATTAGAGACTGCGCTGTTTTTATTGGCACGAGACACTCGAGGTATTTTGTGGCATGTTAATATGTTTTAACAGGTAATTTCTGTTAATAAGGAATGCAGTGTAGTGCCTGGACTTGTTTTACTAGTAGTTTAGGTGAAGTGAGAATAACTGTTGCTGACGTACCTACCATGTGTGTAAATGTAGATATTTTTACTTGTATGTACATCAGTATTATTTATCTCACTGCAGTGAGAATATGGCTTTTTATTTACAACGTTTATCACCCACCCCTATTGTATAAATATATATATATATGGAATACAAAATCACACATGTCCCCACAATGCTAAGTATCATGGACTGCATATGCAAATCACTACAGAATATTATGTTGATTCAACTTTAAGCAGAAATGCATGGTGCTGAAAGACCTCTCACACAGTTTACAAAGGGTGCCAACAGAAGATATAGACACGTATTTCATCCTACCAGGACTCATCAGTATGCCTCGTCTGTTTGACATCCCAGTGGAATGAACCAGCTACCCTAACATGGTCTATCTGGGTTATGTTGTGGTGAACCCAACTAAAAAAAAAAAACAATTTAAAAGACACATAACCTCTGTGCGCAAGAACTGAGGCAATGGTTACCCCAAAGGGCATTTGGCTGGGAACTTGTTTTTTGTTTTAATTGGGTATAATATATATATATTCTATAGAGAGATAGATAGATAGAATGCAGGATGGTATACAGAATGTAGGATTGGACACAAATGTATAAATATAGAATCTAGGATATATACAATCGGTGATATGACTGAGATAGGTTGTAATACAAGGAACCAGCAGTTAATTACATTTCAACACATGATGTACAATAGCAAAGTAGGACAAGGTCAACAACAACAACATCAGTGAGATCACCAGAAGTGGACTAGGCCCACTAGCCTAGACAACTAAAGCTTGGCAGTAGCTTAACTTAAGCTTTGGCGCAGTCACAGGGGGAGGAGGAGGAGGAGAAATGCTGTTTGATGTCACGGTTGAGTTACTAAGTTGAGAGTGAATGCCGGATGTCCACAGGAAGGGAGTTCCATAGTTTGGGCATGTGATATCTGAAGGCTGCCTGGACAGCAGAGGAGGTCATGTGTGGCACAGCCAGGAGACAAGTGTTGAAGTTCCTGAGGGGGTATACAGGAGGGGTAAGGGCTGTGATGACAAAGACGAGGTATGGCGGTAAGGACTGGGACCAGAACTTGGCTGCGAGTCTTGCACAACGGGACTGTCTATGATCCTAGAGTGAGGAGAGGTCAAGAGTCCGGAAGAGAAGGCAGTGGTGTGTGGATGGCAGGCAGTTCAGAGCAAAGTGACAGAAGGAGTGGAAAAGGGGTCCAGTCTGGCCATGGTGAATTTTGGAGTGGCGCTGTAGACTACGTCTCTGTAATCAAAAATGGGGAGAATAATTTTCTGCACAAGTGCATAATGGGCTGACAGTGGGATGCAGCCATGGTTGCGATATAGGGCACCCAACTTAGGGTGGAGCTTTTTTTGGATGTCATCAACATGTGCAGAAAAGTCGAGGTGCTGGTCAAGCCAGACTCCAAGGTATCTAAAAGAGGTGCTAGTTTCCAGAGTAGCACCATCTAGGGTGTAGAAGGAGGGGGTGCAGGGTAGCCAGGAGAGTTTCTGTCTTGCGCCGAAGGTCATAGAGACCATTTTCTTGATGTTAAGAAAAAGCTGATTTGCTCTAAACCAGAGCTAAACATTATCAAAGTCCTGCTGTAGCCTGGTCTCCACCTCAGTGGTTGAATGGCCTGATGAATACAGCGCCGTATCATCTGCATACATGTGGATGGATGTGTGTGGGCAGGCAGTGGGCAGGTCATTGAGGAAGATGAAAAATAGGAGTGGTCCAAAGACAGAGCCTTGGGGCACTCCAGTGGTGACTGGGAATGAGGTAGAGGAGGAGTTTCCAATTCTAATGCATTGAGATCTGCCTGACAGCTAGGAGCAGAACCAGCTAGAGGCCACAGTAGAGAGCCCAGCAAAAGTGAGCTTATCCAGTAGAACAGCGTGGGATACCATGTCGAAAGCCTTAGCCAGGTCGACAAAAATAGCTGAGGTGATGTGTCCTTTATCCATACCAGCCAGGATGGAATCTATGAACCTAAGAAGGGAAGCAGTGGTGGAGTGGGACTTCCTGAAACCAGACTGGTAGAGTGAGAAGGAAGAGGAGGAGTTGAAAAAGGAAGAAAGCTGGGTGAGGACAAGGTGCTCCTGGAGTTTTGCCAGTATGGGGAGGAGGGAAATTGGGTGGTAGTTTTCAGGGGCAGCAGGATCGCCGCCCTTCAGAAGCAGGATAACTGTTGTGTGCTTCCATTCAGATGGGAGGGAAGCTAGGGAGAAAGAGAGGTTGTAGAGAGCAGCCAGGCGGATGGCCATGGCAGGAGCAGACAGGTAGAGCATTTTGGAGTTCAAGTCTGAGGAGCATTTGCCCTTTGATGGATTTAGAGCTCTTAAGGAGTTGAAGACTTCTGATGGCATGACACAACAGATGGAGATGGAGGAGTCAGTAGCTGGGGCCTGTGCAAGGGGGGAGGGGGGAATTTTGCTGGTAAGGAGGGAGTGCAGACAAAAGGGCCAAAATACAGGTTGTGAAGAGTTAAATTCTGTGGCCACTGCAGAAGGATCCATTATGGAGATCCCACCTAAGTTCAAGACAGGGGTAGGAGGCTGGAAATGTGAGGAGAAAAGCGAATTGACCACCTTCCAGAATTTAGCTGGGTGGTTTAAATTTGAATAGAAGGAGGATTTTAAATAGGTTGCCTTTGCCTGGCGGATTTGCCTGGTGCAGGCATTGTGAAGGGAGTGATATTTGGCTTGTTCTGTGGGTGAACTGGAGGCTTTGAGTGACTTCCATGCCTGGTCTCTGGCTCGGATATGTGCCAAAATATCAGCTGATATCCAAGGCAGGTGGGCACCCCTCACGCAAGCCAGCCGAAGTGGAGCATAGCTGTCCCAGACTGCGAGGAACTTGGACTTGAAAAACCCCAGTGCCAAGTCCATAGAGGTAGCCTGGGGGATAAAAGACCAATCTGTGGTAGCCAGATCGCTTAGATGTGAAGGAAGGTCCAAGGATTTGAATGATCTGGTAAGAATTGTTTTGGGAGGGGGGCCTTGGGTCTGAAGATTTTGCATACAGTGTATATCATGTGATGGTCACTATGGGAGTCAGGTAAGAGGCCAGAGGCAATTATTCAGTGCTGGTGAGAGGTAAAGGACCAATCCAGGAGCAAGTGGTTTTGCCATTTGTGGTTCAGTCTTGCAAGTTTAGAAATCAGTTGGGTCAGGTTAAGAGCGGCCACCTGGTTGTGGAACTTGGAAGCAGTGCTGGAAAGCCAATTTAAGTTGAAGTCCTCCAGGATATAGAGCTTACCCCCTGAGGCACTCGACTTTAGAGTGCCCAGATGGTCCGGTATGGGGAGCAGTAGGAACTAGCAATGAATATGGGGATAGTGTAGGGGAGGGAGACTTTGATCAGTAACGCATCAATGGACTGGGAGAGCAATGGAAGGTTGATAGGGGAAAACTAGAGGTCGTCGGAGATATACATTGCCATGCCACCTCCTCTTTTGTGGCCTTGTCAGTCATGGCAGATAACCTGTAAACTTGGATGGCGATTTCCGCATCCTTGTTGTGTGGTTTTAGCTAGGTTTCAGAAATAATCAGGATGTCAGGCCTTAGTGATAAGACATCTGGCTGCAGCACAGCTAGTTTAGGCAGTAGGCTGCAGATACTGAAGTGTATAAGTTTCAGGCCTCATGGTAGTGTGAGGAGTGGGGGGACAGTTGACCCGGGGTTCAACTTGACGTCCCCTGAAAGAAGGAGTATTTATTTGTTTTACTTATTGAATTTTGTTGACCTGGTAGGCGCACTGAGACTAGAAGTCCCTTTTTCAGGGGTGACCGGGGGGGGGGAGGGGGAATACAGATGGTAACCAACTGAAACTGAACCAGGTTAAGCTGTTACTGATATTTTTAGTGAATGGGGAAATTTGGCCCGGACACTGATGAAATTCCCCCACTCTGCAGTTGGGGGAGAATCTGTCCTCCTGGCAGAGAGACAAGATGGCCAACAAGCAGATGGAAGGAGGAGGTGGAGGAGATAATGGACTACTCAGACCAAGATACAGAAACAAGTAAAGGAAAAACAATGTCTAAGGAAGAGACTCAAATGCTAAAAGCTGGAAAAGAATCTAAGTGTGAAGGAATGAGTGAGACTATGCCTGAAACAGACAGTAGCAAATTGCCTGAGCCGCCTACTGACAGTGATTCTGAGCAGACTGAAACAATGGAAAATAATGTACAGCACACAGAAGAGCAAAATCGAAATAATGAGGACATAAAAGCTTTGCAGAAGCAATTTGAATTGGAGGAAAGACAATATTTCCTAAAGAAAATGCAATTTGAAACATAAATGAGAGCACTGCGGGTTGACAAACAAGAGACACCTGTCAAAACCACCCAGCTGAGTAGAGATTTCAGAGTGGCATCAAAGGGTGCCGCGGTGTGCTGGGAAGATGAGGTGGAGGCCACTGAAACTGACACGTCAACTAGGCGAATGGATGTCTCCCCCGGAACCGCGTCAGGAATGGTACAGACAAGAATAATACAACCTAGCCTTAGACACCCTGGGGAGAGACTTTTACTAGATCAAACTTCTGATGGATGGTCAGTAAACAGAGCACTGGAAGCAGCAGGCTGGATCTGAGATCCTAAAACAGGTCAGTGGCTCTCAGGGAATGCCCCAATTATAATACAAGGCAGTAATGAAGGAAATACACCGCAGAATGATAGTACTCATACTTCTGGATTTTCAAATAACCTTGAACTTCCTCCAGAGCTAGCCCTGACACAAAACCCATGTTTGCAATTTAAGCAAAATAAAGATCAAACTGGTTCTAAAGGGGGACACCCCAGTACAGTATCTGAACAACCTCTAAGGCCATTAAATACTATTAACAACACAGCACCAAAAACTTTTGCCTCACTGTTTAAGACCCAGATTTATCTGACTAAAAGGCATAAAGCCATAAGACCATCGTACACAGGGGGAATGCAAGAGCCTCCAGACAGACTATATACATAACTAAAACACTCCTAAAATGAAGTTGTTTTCAACAGAAATTTATGCACTGATTCACGTGTCAGGAGAGACAACATTTGATGTGAGTTTTAAAACAGTAAATGGTCTTGAGAGGTTTTGGATGAAATACAACTCTCTGAAAAAATCTTCTCTGTGGGCTCCATTTGTGGAAATCCCTTTAACCAATCCTGCACAGAAATCTAGAATGAGGGGGTTAGTGTGCATGATCTCACATATTGGCTAAAACAGAAATGTACAATCATCGAAGATCCAGAGGCTATAATGGATTCCGAAAATATTTGGACAGGAGGCTGGAACGTTAAAGTGATGTTAAAAACAACAGACACAGGGGTGATTCACTTACCGAACTCATTTTACTTAGGGAGAGACACAGGCATATTATTTTATGAAGGACAACCAAAAATGTGTTATAAATGTAAGTCAACAGAGCACCTTAGTAACATCTATGATAAGCAGTGTTGCAACATAAGTGGGGAAGTGGGGCACACATGAATGGACTGCATAAATGAATGTCAGTGTAATTTATGTGAAACCAGTGATCATACCTTCCAAAACTGCAAATGGGCAGCGCACAATATATGGGATCAGGCAGATGGGGAGGAACTAAGATTACTTATTGCTGTAAAGCAGAGGAATAGGATTAGCCAGAGAAGGTCACAGAATATACAGGAGAATGCAGAATTGCATGAGGAACTCCCCCCTCCCCACAATCTAGAACCCCCTTCTAGCCAACGCTCCCAATGTTTCCAAAGATTTGCAGGAACAAGGTCCAGCAACTGCTAACAATGCAGTAGCACAAGGACAGGGAGAAATACGGGAAACACGGATAAGTGGCACAGAGGAAGAGGTACCGAGTACTTCTATGCCCCCCCAAATCCCATGGTCAGAGGAGAGGAAAAGAGTAACCAGACAAAAAGCGAGGAATACACTTAAGGAAACTTCAAGAATACACACAGTAATACCTACCACAAATAAATTTTACATTTTACAGTCAGAGCACATGGAAGAAGATTCAGATAATTCTTCAATAGAATCCGCTATACTGGAGGGAACTACAGATACAGAAGTGGTAGAGAGGCCAAAAGGACAACAGAAAAGGAAAACTAAAGTGAAATTAAAGAATAAAAATACAAGTAGGAAGGGGAAATACAAGAAATAAAAATGGTCAGAGTCAGAGAGGCACACTCTTTTCATACCATAAATGTAAATAGCATGAAGAGAATAGAAAAAAGGAAAATAATATTCTCCTTTCTGACTTATTTACATTTTGGTGTCAGATCCTTGCAAGATACCCGGTTACACACAATAAAAGAGGTACATGAGGCTTCACATATGTGGATCATAGGCCCTTCTTACTGGTCTGTAGGGCAGGAACCCTGTTCAGGGGTTGGGATTTTATTTAGATGCTCAGAAGTAAAACTGAAAATATATGATTTAGGGCCTTGTAGAGCATTAATTTTGGATGTAATAATACACTCAGTCCTGTATGGACTCATAAAAATATATATGCACCACAAACAAAGGCTACACAATGTGAGCTATTCAATATTATATAACCTTATTTGCACTCCACACACACATGATTGTACTAGCTGGGGATTTTAACTGCCCGGTGAAAGCACAAGCTGCAAAACAATACTGTGATTCCAATACATTGGCACAAATAGTGCAAAGGGCCAAAGTCAGAGATGCCTTTCACTTTCACACTCATGCACACTCCCCTACATTTCAAAGAGGAAATTTGGTCTCTAGAATTGACTACATATTTCTGTATGAAACTTTGCATGTTCAACAGGCTACTGTAACAAACACAGAATTTTCAGAACATAAAATAGTATCGGTAAAGGCAGGGAACAATATTAGCTGGTTTAAAGGGCCAGGCTTTTGGAAACTGAACACCTCATTGTTATCTGATCTATATATAAGCAGAACTATCAGTAATTTTGTTGCTGCATGGAAATCAGTCTTTAATTTTTTTTTGACAATCCAATCAACTGGTGAGAAGACACAAAGCAAGACCTGCAAAAACTCTGTAGAAGGATTTGTAGGAATTAAAGTAGAGACTGTTATCTTAAATATATACAGAATAGGAAAATTCTACAACAGCTCATGACCATGTCACATGAGACCGGGCAGAACTTAATGGTACAGATAAATGAAACTAAGAAACAGACGTTAGAATTTCATAATAAAAAGGCAAAAGCTTTATATCACCAGCAGAAATTTGAAACTCAGGGTAAGATGGACACTGTTTGCCCATTTAAAAGCTGGCAAAAAAAGGCACGAGCTAAAGACATGTCTGTCTTGAAGGACAAAAACGTGATAGAGTGTAACACAAAAGGGGATATCTTGAAAATAGTATCTGAATATACAACAACGATGCATGCAAAACTACAAACAGAAAAAGGTAATAAAAAGTGAATTTTTAATGGATATAGAGACTCCAGACATAGAACAAATCAAAATACAGGCTCTGATATAACCCATTCAAGAGAAAGAAGTACTAGATGCTATTTCATCATTGAAGGGTGGGAAGTCCCCTGGGCCTGACGGCCTACCTATTGAGATTCTGAAAATAGTAAGAAGGATCTGGTCGTGGGAATTGACAAAGGTCTTTAATAACAAATTGTGTACAAAACAAATTCCTCTTGGTATGAATATGGGTGTTCTAACATATATTTACAAAAAAGGGGACATAACAGAGTTGTAGAATTGGAGACCGATTACCCTCCCCTGAACTTAGATTTCAAAATTTTTACAAAAATATTATCAGAAAAACTGTCCAGAATAGCAACATAAATAATCTCCTCAGCACACACATATGCCGTCCCAGGAAGGACTATATACAGGCACATGCATGTAATAAGAGAACGGGTGGGGCAGGAAAAGCTAGGTAACTTAGATGGCTTTTTTATATCTTTAGACCAAACAAAAGCTTTCGACCAAGTAGATCATGACTTCTTCTGGGAAGTCTTGGCTCATTATAAAATACCACAGGAGATGATCAATTGGTTTAAACGCATTTATAGAACAGCCACAGTAATCCCTGTGGTACAGGGATGGAAAGGCCCTATAATTCACCTACAAAGAGGCATAAGACAGGGTTGTCCTCTCAGCCCAGTATTGTAGGATTTTTTTTCTGGACTCGTTATCAAAAAAGATAAATAATGCCCAACAGGTAGAGGCAATAAAAATAGGAGAGGTAATATTTCCCTACAAAGTTATCTCATATGCAGATAATATGAGTGTCATGGTGCATAATGAGGAATCTATTTTATTTGTACAGGAAATCTGTGCAGAATTTGGGACTCTATCAGAAGCATCTTTAAACATGAGGAACTGCATAGGGCAGAGACTGAATTACTCACTGAAATATAAGGGAATTCAGAATGGGATTGAAATTACACCTGACCCAATAAATATTTTGGGGGTTTAAATGGGGAATGTAAATATGGATGAATTAAACTGGGAAACAAAAATAGACTTAGGAAACAAAAGGTGGCACATTGGAACAGATGGAAATTAAGTAAAAAGAAAAGAATTTACCTTATAAAAACATTTTTGATACCTGTATTTCTTTACATAAATTATATATTCCCCACCCCCCCAAACATTTGCAGAACACACACTTCTAAGTATATTCTTTCAGGCATGCTGGGGAAGCCGCCTGAATCCTATAAAAAGGAACATATTGTACTTAACCTTGTAACAGAGGAGGCCTAAATATGCCAAACCCCATATTGTTTTTCAATACTTTCTTCATATACAATACTATAAAACTATTACTATCCCAACAAAAAAACAGGTTGGGAACAATTTGTTTTTCAAAAATATATACACTGGATACAAAGCTGGGAAAATCAGTCATTTCCCCCGGTTTAAAAAACAGCACTAATACCAGAATACATAAGGTGCACTTTTGTGAAAATCAAACAATGGCATAGGACAGTAAGACAGATACACAACTTGCAGAGGAAACAGATGTATTTTTACTTATTGGAGACAGTTTGTACAGTAGAGATTGTGTTCAGTAATTGCCCCGAGACATTTAGGACATCAGTTAAAGATATGTTAAATAATAATAGAATACCAGAACAGATGTGGGACCTACACTGGCTCACCTGTCATGAGAAAATAAATATGAAAGCGAATCAAAAACACAGCAGCAGGAAGGAATGTGTAGTTCAATCACGGGATTTAAGAATGCGTGAGATAGACATAAAGGAATTCTGGAGGTCTGGTGTAAGGGGCAACAAACTTCTAGGAAAACATAAACTGAACTTGCAAGCTCAAATGGGCAGACTGGGTGGGCCACATGCCCTTATCCGACGACACTGTCTATGTATCTATGTATCTATGTAGTAGGCTACAATGTATATAAAAAGAAGAAACAATAGAACACTTATTGTTTCAATGTTTTTATTTCTGGGTTTTGGAAGTTTGTGGGTATACAATGGAGAAATAGCATTTTTAATACAATCACCTATGGAAATATTATGTATAGGGTTTTTAATAATGCATGGAATATATGGAATAAAAGTACTTTACAGGTAATGATGGTAATTTTCAAATGGAACATATGGACAATGAGATGTGGTTTCACACTGCAGCAAAAAGAAGGTAGTCAAATAGAACCATTAAAAAAAAGTTACACAGGATCCAGAGAAGAGTTATTGGAACTTTGGAAAGGGCTTCCATGGATAACTAACATGGATGCATTCATAACATGGATAATTATTATACAAATGATATTCAAACATTTGACATTGATGAAAATATGCTCATGTAAATATATGTGTGTATAGATATTGGATTGAAAATATTTGAATGATCTTTATGCTTTTTCTCAACAACATTCACCCACTATTTTTATAGAGGAGGGTGGGGTGGTATTTCCTTTTTAGTTTTGGGGTTATGTACAATCTATGTTTTTTTGGGCTGAAGTATATTGTAATATTCATTTATGTTGTACTTTTAATTTTCAATGATTTGAGGTGCAGAAATACTGTTTTGTGTACAATTTGCTTCTATGTATGCTGCAATACTTATTTCTGTTTATTTGATTTTGTGTGATGAAACACTGCTTGGTTTATATCTTATCTTTATGTTCAAATAAAAAAATCCCCTACTCTTTTTGAGAAGTGCCATGGGATCTTTAATGTCCACCTGAACAACCACCAGAACAGGCAGACGGGACCTCGGTTTAATGTCTCATCTGAAACACGGCACCTCAGGAGTGCAGCACCCCCCTCATGGAGTAGTACTGTAACCAAGAGTTTGGAGAATGACATAAGCCATTGAAGCTTGCAGTTAGGGGAAGATGGCCAAGAAACCTCTGAAGGGGGACACTGGGTGGTGGTTTTTTGGGCTAGTAGACTAGTGGGCCAACTCGCCAACTGAGTAGTTTAGGTGCAGAGGGCAGCCCATCTGAGGAGGTAATAAAGGAGAGAGACATGGCTGGCAGGGTGCAGAATGAAAAATCACCTGCCAGCTCTTCAGGGTACGTGGAGGGTGGGAGTGACATTAAGGGTAGGAGGGAGCAAGTTACAGCCAGGTAGAGCGGCAGCGTGACTGAGCTGAATTTGTGTAGTAAGCTAGTACTGGATTTGTTAATATAGTGGCCACTAGTGGGGAGATAATATAACCTGCAGAGGGGAAAGCCAGCTGATTTTTCTGAACGCATTCATTTCTCCGCCGGTATCTCTGCCTCTAAAAGGAGAAGATCACCAAGGGTGGTGGTGGTGGGGGGTAGCTGATGCATAGTGTCAGCGGGGTACTCCTCAGTGTAACAGCCTCCATGGCTGAGGAAAAACACTGTACCTGGTTTGCCTTTGGGTGGGTGAGGATTTTGGGGGAGGGCAGCTTCAGGAGCCCTCATGATCTCCAGCGAGGAGCTGCGGAGAGAAGACAGAAGGTGAGTTGTTTAAGGGCATTTAAGTGGGGGGGGGACAGAGAGTTACTGTGGGACTGAAAGAAGGGCTAGTCCCTGACTGTGACAAAGACCCAGCGGCACTACTATTTAAAGCAGTGCAGTGCACAAAACAGAAACGGATCCCTAACTATCACTAAGACAATTTCCAGCAAGGTCAATGTGCTAGATTTACAGTTTTAAAGTAACCAGTTGTATTTGAATTAAGCAGTGGGATTTGCAGTACAATTAAGCTAAGATAATTAAGGCAAGATTGAGGTAGAGTTAATTTAGTTAAGTGGTGCACTGCTAAAACCCTGAGTAGCTCAGTGAAATAATTTAGTTAAAAGTACACAGCTAAAACCCAGCAGTTCAATGTAATAAACTGAAATTTAAAAAGTACCCAGCTAATACCCTGAGCAGTTCAGTTTACTTGTGTTACAGAAAATTAATTAAGGTGATTCGGCAGAACCCAGAGCCGGTCCAGTTAATTTAGCAGCAAGGCAAGAGTAGCACTAATAAAGTTCAAATAGTCATCGTATGAGAAATTGCTAACTCCGTGGGAAAATACAGCATAAATAGAACTAAATAAGCAAATGGAGAACTTAATAAAGACTATCTTCATTAGTACACTGACAGTTGTGTTAGGTGCTTCAGTCCAAGTTTGAATTTAAAGTTGTTGTCACAACTGTAATCCTCGGTGCAACAGCCTCTGTGGCTGAGAAGAAATGCCATACCTGGTTTGCCTTTGGGTGGATGAGGATTTTGGGGGAGGGCAGCTTTGGGAGCCCTCATGACCTCCAGCTGGGAGCTGGTTTGCCTTTGGGTGGGCAAGAATTTCGGGGAAAAGCAGCTTCAGGAGCTCTCATGACCTACAGCGGGGAGCTACAGAAAGAAGTTATGCTTTCATTAAAAAGGTTTTTGTACACTAGGACAAAATAATGGAATTCCTTTTGTGGAACCCTCCATTCCCAAATTCTGGCTACACCCCTAAGTAGTGTAGTAGGCCAGCCAGCTGAGGTATTTCTGTTGTCTGTTTACTATAAGAAGTCAGTTATGCATGGGATTTTAACTAGCATCATCACAGGTTCACGTCTGCCATAACTCATCAGTTTCCAGTTTAGGGTAAGCTTCTTCCAGTCTACTTGGAATCTAGATAGGATGTAGTTAGTTTTTTTTTCTGCATGGCTCCTACCTTTTCAGATGTGTTTATTTTTTGTCTCTGGGGAAGTACGGTATTCCCCATAGTTTTTAGTGTGGATTATCCTGTAACATATTTAAATATCATGGAGTTTTAAATGCTATTTTTACATACTTCATGCCTTCAGTGGCTGAGTTGTTTCAGGTACAGTTAACCAGGAGTAAACTGGCAAGCCTGTGATCCATTTCCCAAGAGGCAGGCTACAAAAATAACATATCTAAGGCAAAGTAGTCTCATCTGTAATGAAAGGGGTGGGTTGTTTGTCCTTAGGGAAAGAATGCTTTACTATAGGAGCAGTGACTCTTAGGGGGATTTGGACCTAGAGATACCCCAAGTAGGAGTCATGCGGACTGGTGGCAGCACACCAGGGTAACCATTGCAGGTGTCTGAGGGGTTGTGAAAACTGGTAGCAGTCTAGACTGAGTTCTGAGAGAGAACCAGTTTGTGACAATACCAAACTCAGTGCTCTGTCTGCTCTGCTGCCATGGAACTCTTACAGAATTACAGAGGCTACTCCTAGAGTAATAGTAGTCTCATGGTCATTCTTAGAGTGTGATAACTGCAAACCATAAGAAGTGGTTCTTTCTGATGCCCTAATTCTTAGAATGTAAGCGATACCAACGTCCAGCCATATTACTATATGATTGATCGAGGTCGATATTAGTGAAATTGAAAAGAAAAGCTTCTTGAAAATGTATGTTCTCTGGGCACCTGCATGTAGATACTCCAACAAAATAAAAATGTTTCACGTGCAGGGAAAATAATGCTCCCTTAAACTATTATAATTTAATAGGCCTCCGAGGAGTGTCTCTTATGGTATATGAGACATTGAGCATGAGGTTTGGATGAGAGGACCATGAAGCTAAGCTAAGTGGTTCTGTCTGCCTAAACCTCACGAGAGGTGTTTCTTATACCATATGAAATGCCCCAAGGAGGCCCAGTTATCTTATTTTAAATCACTTGAGTTTAGCTCAAGTGATTTAGAATAGGTTTAGAGCCTTTTTTTAATTAACAACTTGCCATTTTACAATTTTTTATATTTTGAGATGTTTAAACTTAATCGCTGTATTACCAGTTGCCTCTTAAATTAATTTCCTCTGTACTTTTGATTGCTCTACTCTTGTCCCCTCTCTTTCCAGTGATTTCTGCCCTGTCCTTTCTCCCCCTCCTGTTTTAGCAGCCCAGACCCTTCCATTTGTCCCTCAGGCTGTCTAGCCTTTTAATTTAAATCGGTGCCCTGCTAAACTCCTTCCTTTCTCTTCCAGGGTTTGAGGGCTTCAATTCAACTGTACCATCTGCCCTCCCCAGTCCCCAACTGAGCCAGCGCAGCTTTCTCCCTGCAGCAAGGTATGGGACTCAGCTGCTTCAGGCTTTTAAACTTGATGCCTGTTTTCTGCCAAGCTCCCGCTGCAGCCACTGTGTACTGTGTACTCTTGTCTCGCTTTCTTGTTTTTGCATGGTTTTATTTTATTTTATTTTTTTTATCTCCCCACTTTCCCATTTGCAAGTTATAGATCTCTACCACTAGAGGGCACTGTTACTTGCATCTCTTTCTGACTAAGTTAATTGCTGATTACTCTCTACTTCAGTGCTGCCAGGATGATTTTATAGTGCCACGCTGAGTTAAGTGCCTTATGGATTATAACACCCACTTATCTAGTATCCCACATAAATTTAAGGTAATCCTGAAACTAAAGGCAAGGTTTCTACCACTACACTAACAGGGCAGCCTCCCTCACCTTAATCTCATCTCACCTCCTAATCTTGCGTTTACCTGACTCACCTTCAAATAGTTTTCACATTAGGCCTGCCCCCCCAGGTATAAACTGTTTGCACCCCTGAGGCTAAAGCCAGTGTTGTCCATAGCACCTTATCTGTGGCAGTAGCTCTAGGCAACATGACCATTCAGTTATTCCTTTATAATGGGTCCACTCAGTGTTTGGCTCCTATTAGTTCTACCATCAGTTATCCAACCATTCCTTGACACTGCATCCCACCCTCAGATGTCTGCCACTTTTTTTTTTATGCTCCCCCTGACACTTGTGCCCAGTCTCTTTGGGAGACACATGTGGCATCTGCCCCTGCTCACCTACCTGGAGCCCACAGTGATCTTCCCCCATGGAGCCTTGGCTATACCCCCCCAGGCAGGGATGAGGTGGAGCCACAACACCATGAACTTTCTGAACTGCGTCAGGACACTAGCATGGGACAGGTAAGGGCATTAGGGATCTGTACTGGTACTCCATCTACTAGGAGCATGAAGAGCCATTTTTTTGCATGTTCTTGGGGTGTGATATGCACCCTGACATCAAGGTACAAGTGCGACATCCTTCACGCCCTCCCCCTGCTACAGTCGGGGCTTGCTGTACCTCAACCCTCCTCCTGAAGTCAGTTGAGCACCAACCCACATCCCCCCTCCTCCCTCCTGGAGAAGGCAAGCAGTCCTGGGACACTCAAGCCTCCTCCCCCCTGGCCAGCCCTCTGACTTCCCAGGCTTATTCCCGAACTCGGGTCGTCGGTGTTACAAGTGGTAGCGCTACCACTGCACTGGTGGGCCGGTGATGTCTGCCATTTTGATTCACCGCCTGATCTCATATTATGCCAAAAAATGACCCCCACCCCTGTCATTACTACTTTCAACCATGCACTGTCCTTTACAATGCAGCATCCATGGGCTGCCCCCCTCCCCTCCTTCCCCTGCACTATTCAATGTCATAAGCTCAGACAAAGGCAGGAAAGTTCGTCCCATAGTCTGAAACCATACACAGATGCCAAAGCTCCTTAAATGGTATGCAGTTAAGATAGCCTGGCTACTCCTGTTACTCTCAGGTAACATCCATCCCAACCCCAGCCTCTCACCCCCTACACCAGCTCTCCAAAAGCAATCTGGTGGCTTGATAATAGCATCCATTAACATCTGCAGCCTCATGGCCAAATTTGACTCATTACAAGTCTGGGTATCACAATATAACCCCGACGTGCTCTCTAGTGTAGAAACGTAGCTCTCACCAAGAATTCCAGATGTGGTCATTCAGCTGGAGGGGTATACCTCTTTCAGGCTGGATAGAACTGGGAAGCAGGGTGGGGGTTGTGTCATTTATGCCAAGGACACTATCCTAGGACATGTCCTCCCATGCCCTTCCACCAGCAGAAATGTATAAATGATGGTAATTAAACTTATGCTAGGCGTTCGCAACAAAGGTCTAACAATTGTTATGGTATACATACCCCCCAAAGAGCAATCAACAGGTTTCACTGAAATTCTCAACTACCTCTCCAACATGGACCAGAACTCAAAGGTTCTTATTTTAGGTGACTTCAGCATCAACTGGCATTCACTTGATGCAGCACCGTACAAAGATGCTATCTCCTCCTTACACATGTCACAGCTAGTAGACTCTCCCACTTGAAGGAATTATCAAACCAGTTCCAGTTCACTGCTGGACTGGCTGATCATGAATTGGCCTGAGAGAGAGTTACCCACCCAGTTGTCCTCCCTGACTCAATCAGTAATCATTTACCTATAATCTGTACTTGGTCGAATAAGTCCACCAGAACCCCTACTAAAACACACACTTCCACAGTACTAAAAAAAGGGCAGCTTGCCTCTTTCAGAGTGCACCTTTTGCAACTGGACTGGTCGTTATCTTTTCACAACTAATGATGTAAATTCTGCACTCGATCACTTCATCCAGACCTTCAGTACGGTCTATAATATTTATGCTCCTCCCACCAAATGCGAAATCAAGGGGCGTAGTAAGTTTTGGATCACCTCAGCCCTCCTCGAACAGATGAAACTTAGGGACAATCTCTGGCACAAAGCCAGAAATACTGGCTCCTCCACAGACTTCCATAGCTACAAAATTGCTCAAAATAACTGCACAAGGGCTATTCACTTAGCAAAGAGTTGCCACTTTAAGAATGAGTTGTCTAGCAACTGGGGAGATAGCCTCAACTTCTGGGATAATTTGAATACTCTCACTGGTAAACCCAAAATATCCCTCCCAGCCCTACTCAATCTAAATGGTACAATAACTCAGGACCCTGTAACTATAGCTAACACCTTTAATAGGGCTTTTACAAACCTAAGCAGTATACTCCCTCCAGATTTCTCTCTACCTCCAGACGTCTCCAACTCCCTCAACCCGTCGGGCTCCTGGATGGCCCCACCCCACCTTTCCACTTTGAAATTATCTCCAAGGCCAAAGCAAAAAAATATCTCTCACAAGTCTTCAGGAAAACCAGAGTGGGCAGTGATGCACTTGATCTCAAGCGTGTTGCCTTAACCCTAGATGAGGTACTACCACCCCTTACCAGAATCCTGAAACTCTCGCTCATTAATGGCAAATTCCCTCGGGCATGGAAGAAGTCTGTGGTCACCCCCGTCTTCAAAAGTGGGGATAGAGCAAGCCACATTAATTATAGGCTGATCTCTATTCTTCCCCCTTTCAAAAGCACTAAAATGAATTGTCTATGACCAGCTCATTAACCGCCTTGACAAATATCAGCTGCTATGCCCAGAGCAGCATGGCTTCCAACAACAGCATAGCACCACCATCACCTTGGTGGAGTTCACAGGCTACATCTACGATGCTCTTGACTGGGGCCAGTTGGTGGGGGTGACTTATATAGACCTCACCAAGGCCTTTGACACAGTCAACCATGAGTTTCTACTGGACCAATTAACCCACTTGGGACTCTCTCCCGAAATTGTATGTTGGTTTACGAGTTACCTCTCCAAGAGAACACAAGTGAAAATCACTGACATCCTCTCCGAAAGCCAGGCTGTAATTACAGGGGTACCCCAGGGGTCAACTCTGGGCACCCTACTTTTCTGCATGTTCTTGAACCACCTCCCTGGAGCATGTGTGGACAAGGTCCTCCTCTATGCTGATGATGCAGTGATTATTTCCAGCCAATCAGACCCTTTAATGCTGGAAAAACAGATGCAACTTAATTCTGCTGCCACTGAGTCCTGGTTCATAAACTCTAAGCTCCAATTAAACTGAAAAAAACAAAACTATGCTGTTTGCCTCCCCCCCCCATTTGGTCCGAAAGCTAGAGCACTTTGTTCTTGTTGTTACATCTATGTTGGTCCATTAAAAGGTATCAAATCATTTGCTTCTGGATCCCCCCATAACAGGCACAAATCCTACCAATTGCACATAGTGAACACTCAAAATGACCCCTAGAGATGGTTCAGAGTTTCAAATACCTTGGGGTCATCTTGGATAGTTCCCTTTCTTTCACTCATCACATTGACCTAGTAGCTAAAGCAGCCAATGCTAGGATTGGCCAACTATTTAGGAACAAGCACTGCCTAACAGATGGTGCCCTAAACCTATCCATTACCAGTTCTGTTCTATCTGTGATTGATTACAGACTGGTAGTATACGTTGCTGCCGCTGATACAACCCTCAAGAGGGTCAAAGTGGCCCTGAACAAAGCCTGCCGGCTTGTCCTTGATGCTCCCCAGCTAGCACATACCTGTGACCTCTATTCCCAGTCTGGGGGTCTAAACTTGGACTGTAGAATTCGGTACCAGGTATTCCTTCTAGCTAAAAGGTCTATGCTAGGGCTTGCCATCTCCTGGTGTTCAAAGTCTTCTCTCCCCACCGACAATACCCGCATCACTAGGGGGTCCAACATCCTGACCTTAAAAGTCCCTTTCCACCACACCACCCAGGGCCAGCACTCCTTCTTACATCGTGCTCCCCTCTGGCTCAATTCTCTCAGTGAGGACATGCTATCCAATAATAAACTCGGCCCATTCAAAGCTAAGCTTTGTGACTATCTTGCAACCCTAAGCTGTTGTGACTGCTGTCTTTAACCTGCACAAGCCTTTATCAACACTTCCACTTTCCCCCTCCCACATCCCCCCTGCCTTCATATTTCTCTCAATGCCTCCTCAGTTTCCCCAGCCATGTCCCTCCATCTCCCCCACCCAGATCTACATGCCCCTCTCCCATCCCCCTCGCTACCCCTCTATCTACTCCCTCATCCACTAAATTTTGGCAAGGCCTACTTGGCTGTTCCTGCCTCCTCTCATCCCCTCTCTTAGTCCTTGCTTCACTATCCCTCTCCTCCTCCTCCCCCCCCCCTTCTACCAGTCCCTTCCCATCCATGGTCCTGTCTCCTTCTCCTGCCTTGCATTATTAGTTCACTTATGTTACACGTGATTTTGTTGCTGTATATACTGTACCATAATATCTGTACTTTTATAATCTTACATGTGAAATGGCTGTATATGAACTGCTTGTTTGTTTTCTTTGTTAATACTGTTTTAACTTGTATAATTTAACTACTGTATCCCTGTTTTGTCATGACATGGAACCGTTGCAAACAAGTTTACAGCTCAAAGGTTGTAATCTGAGATTTCGATAAATAAATAAAGTTATGCTGCCCTCTCCCGATACTGAAGTGGAATGCTCCCTCCAAATGCTCCCATACGACAGCTCACTGTACACAGAATTATAAATCATGACATCATTCTGAGCCAGTCAGGATTGTGTATTTCTAAACATTCCAGGTACTCTTGTAACCATGGCTCATGCACTTAGTCCTAAAATTCTGAAGTTCAGTTGGCACAGTCCCATTTCCAACAAAGGGGATTCTCTAATGGTCTGCCAAAAAATAAATGATTTTAAATTAAAACTAATTTTTTTTAACAAAAGTGCTTATTTATTTTTATTTATTTATTTTAAAGTTTCACCAGAAAAGGCATACTAAGCAGTGAATGCTTGTTTCCCAATGTGTCCTGGGGGAGAGGGGATAGGGAAGAAAAAGTAAAGGATACAAGCAGCAAAAAAGAAAAACACAGTATGACAAATTGATGAGGAATAGAATCAACAAATACAGGATGACAATTGATAGCAGTCATTACACAATCCCAAAAAAAATTTCAGGAAGTTATGCCAAACAATCAGTTGCGCGAGCAGCATAGATAAGTGTTATCATGTGTAACAGAACAAAGAGGGCAATTAGGGTGGGGGCGATACTTAAACACAGCTGCAGGAAGGGGAGAAGAGGTCCTTTAGGAAGGAGGTGAGGACATGAGGGGAGACGGCGTGATGGATGGGCAGGGGAGTGTTTAACATGATTTATGTTTATATGTACAATTTCTGTGTCTCTTATGGTTCTAAGAGTTTCTTCTCAAGTCCTATGTGCGGCTTAACTGCTCAGCTGTGCTTTGTAGTTCTCTCACTCAAAGAACTCAAGAATGTACTCTTGGCACAGGCTCCTTCAACTCTGAAAACTTCCTGAAAAAATTCCACACCATCTAGGCTATAGCCTATAGGTGAGAGCAAACAACATGCAATGTTAAGTACAGTTTTTTTTCCTAGGTTTTTTTTTTGCACTACATATCTTGGAAACCAAACAAGATGCAGTCATGAAGCTTTTCAGTCTTGAGACTGACAGCCTGACCACGCGTGCCAAATTGTACGCTATTTCATCATATGATGCCAAAGTTATTAAGGTGCAAAAATTGTAGTTTAACATTAAACATCCTAATCAACCCTAACTATTGTGGCAATACCACGTCCCTATAATACACTTTGAGCCTGTTTTTCTGGTGTTTTCAAAATCTTGTTCTTCATGTTTTGGAATTATGTAAAACCTGTTGCTCTTACTTTGAGGGGGCTCTTGCAGTATGCAACACCATTAGGACTAAGCCGCCAGGTGCTAGGACCACATGGAAAACTTCTAGCTAGCAGTCTAAAGTGGGGGACTGTCACCGACATTGGCACGCCGATGTCCCTTTATGATAAAAGGAGCAGTCCCCCAGCCACGCCTCAGTTCTTTTCCCACTGTCGACCTGCACTCATTGGACCCCACAGAACATTGCTTCAGTTAACCACCTTTCATTTTTGATTATTTTATTAATTTTCTATTACTTTCGATAGTTTCATTGTTGTTTTACTGTTGGCTGCATGTCTTCGATGACTTCTTCTGTTGAGTCCCGCAAATCCAAGTGTGCCTGCGGTAAACAGATTCCAAATAAGGATGGCCATTCCTCTTACATTATTTGTCTAGGCCTGGATCATGACATCGAAGCCTACCAGGCCTGCCTTAAGTTCAACCAGGCCACATGGAAACAACGCCAGAGGGTCCCTGAAGCCTAGCTCCTTCAACAGAAACTGGCACCCATGGGAAAAGAGCTGCAGGCCCGGAGTGCATCTTCTTCCCCAGGGGCCTTGTCTGAGACCTCCACTCCTTCTAAGAAGAAGCACAAGTGGGACAAGCATCGGGACCATGATAGGTCTGCCTCTAGGCTGTGGTAGCCAACAGGGTCCACGGCCGATGCTGGGTCTTTCCACCATGGGGGGTCAGCCCCTCTGGACACAGCAGCCCTCTCTCCCTCTGGGCTGCCTCTGACCCTGCTGCACACTCTGATCACGATGTCGGGTGGCACCTCTGTAGGTTTTGGGGGACTCTTTCTCTGTCCCGCCTCCCATCGCTCAGGCCCTTTACCCCTCAGGTTTCTCAGCTAGGGAGCTTGGCTGGTTCTCAGGATGTCAACACTTCTGCTGATGCCTGCCTGGTCCCTTCACCAGACCCTTTCCTGTTGTTCGATGACAGTCCTTCAGACCAGCGCCAGATATCACCTGCTCCACTGCAGACACAGCGTTCGCCCAGGGGGTCTTCCCTTAGGCACCTCCTGCTTCTCAGCTACCACCGGTGGGTCCAACTCTGGGACTTTCCCACCAAGCGCCAGTAGGGCCGCATCCCACTGGTCCTCTACCAATGGACCAGATGCCAGGCTGCTCAACACTGGGTTCTACTGGTTCTCCTCTTCTGGACCTGGCACCTCCGGCCCATCCAAGCCTGGACCCCCTACAGTTCTTCAGGCACCACATTGGGACCCTCGGGCCCTGCACCTGACTGCCAACTAATGTCAGGCCCAGCCATTGTCCATCCTTTGGGTCAATAGCCCGAGTCCCCACCTTTCTTTGGGACAACTTTGGACTGCCTAATGCCACCTTTTGGGCCATTGCCTGACCCTGCAGGACCGTGGCCAGATCCTTCTCATGGTTACCCGTCACATAACCCACCATCTTACCTGATGCCAGGACCTTTGCTTCCCCAACACCTTCCCAGTTATCGTCAGCTGGTTTTAGTGATCTGATTGGTTCCTGGTGACTCTTGGTGGGCATATATCCAACACCTGATGCCAGCCTTGACGGCACCCCCTGCACCAATGCAGGATCCCCCTCAGCCTGTCCTTAGGGCTCCTTCTCCTCCACTCGAGGCTCAATCTAATGACAGAATGGGCACTGGTACCATCACAGGCATGGCCCAGTGCCAGGCTCTGGCTATTAGGAGAATTTGGAGTCAGATTCTGTTGAGCCACCAGACTTCCCCTCTCACTCCTCTCTCGAGGAGGTGTGGATTAGGGAGACTCCCAAATCCCCCCAAGAGGACCTCTCCTTTCTGGAGGTGATGTGGCTCATCCAGACATCACAGGGGTGGCCAGCTGAAGAACATGACCCTCACTGTCACTATTTGACAGAACATCTCCATCTCCCGGAGCTCACTTCAATGGTTATCCCACCCCTAATGGCACCTTATGATGATGTTATTACCACTATTTGGCAACAGCCAGCATTAGTCCTTCCATTGCCTAAAAAGGCAGATAGTCTATACCACACCCCAGAAGGTCAGCCCCATTACGGGACGCACCCTAAAACTGACCCTGACGTACTGGCTGCAGCCAACATCGGCTACACTAAACCTAGACACCTGGGTGACTTTCCTCCAGACAAGGAGCCTAAGCAGTTGGACCACACTGGTCGGAGAGCATACACTTTCTCCAAGCTAGCCCTGCATGCACAAAATTACCTGCCACACATGGTGGTCCATCAACAGTCCCTCTTGGGCTGAGCTGCTGGCCCTTTAGATGACCTTCTGAATTCCTCCTCTAAGGTTCAGCTAAAGCAGCTTCTTTATTCTGCCTCCAAAGTGACTTCCACATCCTCCATGCCACCTCTGACATGGTGGATGCCTTGGCACGATGTACAGCATTGGCAGTTTGCCTTTGTCACCATGCTTGGCTTTGCCTGTCGGACTTTACCCCGGGCATTCAGTCCTCCATTATGGATGCACTGTTTTGGGGCTCGGCACTTTCAGGGGAGAGGTCCAAGATATGCCCTCCTCCCTACAGGGCTCGGACAGGGTTCGGCATTTGGGGTACCCTCTCTTCCACACCCACCAGAGCGGGGCATGCCAGTCTTTCCTTCACCACCCAGGGAAGCAAACCACCAATTGCCAGCCATCTCTGTCCAAAGGCAAGCATCGGGCCTCCTCATCCCCTAACACCCCTGCCCCAAAGGCTCATAGAGCCGAGGTGATAGTGCATTCAATGCCCCCACTACCCCTTGATCCACAGCATGACCCTCCCTCTCTCTGGCCTGGATTTTTTTTCCAGATGTATTTTAAGTTTGCTTTTTCATCTTCTCCCCAGTCCCAGCCTGCGTATCCCTGATGTGACATATGCGTGTGGAGGCACATGCACGTCATGCATTATGGGATGTCCCATCCTACCAGTCACTCCATTGCTGCCTACGCCTGCCACTGACCTCCATCTGGTGATGGCGGGACTGCAGATGGGTGACCCCCTCCTGGAATAGGAGAGCCAATGCTTGATCCTGTTCCTGCTCTACCTCCCGATGCCAGCACCCTGGCAACCCGAGGTCGTTCTTGAACCCGGGTCACTGGTGTAGCACAAGGTAAGGCAGAGATGCTTCAGCCCTCAGTGCCACCAGACTGGCTTCTGCTCTGCATGTTACCAGAGTTGTTAGGGGGTTTTGTTACCCGCCACCCTGTCGGTTGGGGGATGAATTCCTTTCTCTGGTATGATCTCTTCTGTGGATTCCTATGGCCAATTTAGCCTTTTCTTTTGGGTAACTTCCCATAGGCAGGTGCCCATTCTTCCTCTGGAATACATACCACCAAACCCTTTTCAGCAGAGCAGATGGGACACAGTTTCGTTCCCCATCTCCTCCGGATGCTGGGGCGGAGGACATGGGGATTTCCAGTCTTATTGGGGCCCAGGACATTGGTCTGTCACCACAGGTTCTCCCTCAATATGAAGACTTTCCTGGTATCCTCCATTATGGATCCTTCTGGGAGACAGGCGTTGTGCCCCTTCTTTTTGGGCCACACCCCTGATCTTCTCATTTCCCATGTCCCCTTCCCCTTCGCTTTCCTTTCAAGGAGTAAGGTTACCATCTGGACCTCCTACTGGATATCGTGGCAGTCACAGAAACATGGTACATAGAGAACCATGACTTGGATGACAACATACCAGGGTACACAATCTACAGGAGGGACAGGGAGGGTAAAGAGGAGGAGCTCTCTACACAAGGGAAGGGATCAAAGCAACCAAACTAAAGGGTAAACAGGAAGGAGAGGAGAGGAGGCACTGTGGGTCACTTGGAGACAGGTAGCGGCACCACAGTCCGCACAGGGAATGTATACAGATCCCCATCTCAGGGGAAGGAAATGGACAAGGAAATGATAGAAGGCATCCTCAGAATGGCAGAAAAAGGGGAGATATTGTTAATGGGGAACCTGAATATGCCAGATGTTAACTGGAGCACATTTACTACAGCCACATCCAAGAGTAGGGTCATTCTTGATGCCCTACAGGGGGCATAACCAAACAATAGAAGCACTCTGGATAGGGGGGTCAATACCAGTCCATTCACAGAAGAAAGGGTCCTGAAAGAACTCCTAAAACTAGGTGGACAAGGAAATGGGGCCAGATGGGATTCATCCCAGAATTCTAAAAGAACTAAGGGAGGACTAGTGACACCACTGACTATCTTTTTTTTGTAAACTTTATTTCGTTAAAACCAGCATTTCAGGACAAACAGTTACATTCAGTTAAATGCACCACAGTTGATACAATACTTCACATATTTTATAGAAACCTTAAAGTCATGAAGATATTAGATTTTTGGGGACATCAATTGCAAAGTACAGTACCTCATACATCTGTATGGGATTCCCATATATTCTTGTCCAGTGTCTTCAAATCTCATACCCATACAATGAACACTCATATCCATAGAGTGAATACCAACAACTCAGAAACATATTGGTCCTATACTAGTGGAAACCAGTCACTTTTCAATGCTTCTTCCAGGGGCCCCCAGATGTTATAATACCGATCTAATTCTCCTCTTACAGAGTACTGTTATATGCTTCAGTTTCATACACTGGAGTAGGGATTGGATCCACTGTGCATTTGTGGGAATAGACTCTAATCTCCAGTGCATGGCAAGAACCCTCTTCCCCACTGCACACCCCAACCTCATTAGAAGATGCATATTATTGCCCCCACATCCCCAACCCCTGGGTAAACCCAACAGCACCTCTGTGGGGTCAGCTTTCACAGGAGTTCCCATTGTTAGTGCCAACTTTTTGAGATCTTGGTCCAATAGGCCGCAACTTTGGGATATGACCAGACCAACTGACAGAAAATTCCTCCATGTACCTTGCGCTTTGGGCAGTCCTCAGGAACTGATGGGTCTATCCTGTGGGCTAAAACAGAGGTAAAATACGTTCTATATAGGTAGTGGATGGCCCTCACCCTATTGCTTACTGAACATGTGATTCCCAGTTTTTAAATCCTATCCCAGTCACCTCCTATGAGACCCCCTGAGTTCAAATCTTCCTCCCATTTATGTTTTAACTTTATCAGTGGCTCTGGTAGAGCCCCCACCAGTAATCTACAGCAACTATTCAGTGGTTTTGATCTCGGTCTCGAGGTACCCTTCATAAATATTTCTTCAAGGGGTGAGAGGGTTAGGTGATTGTCTGGGTTCCCCCAAGCAAAAGCATGGACCCAATTTTGCAATATGTAAAAAAGTGTGGGGCCTTCAGGCTGACTCACCTGAGAAGCTGAGGTGAATCCAATAATGTGTTGACCTCAGATAAATGAGAGAGGAGAGACAGACCCTCTCTGGACCACTCTGTCTAAACTCTCACTTCCATGACATGCAAGTCACATTGTGACCTCAGAATTGCTTCTATTGAAGCCTCTGGGGAGAAAGTATTCCCCTGGCCCAAAAGTATATGTGCTTTCACCCAGACTTTAACCAAGTTTCTCGTGAGTGGGTTTTTAGTTACTGTTGCTTGTTGTTTGGCTAAACTAGGAGCAAGAATTGAGCGATACAAAGACACTTCCCCTTCACCAGCCTCCAGGTCTGTCCACGCTCGCCTACATGTGTCACCTGGGTCAAATCCACTATGAATGCCAGTTGAGCTGCAAGATAGTATACCTATATCTACATCTGTCCGGGAGGGGAATCAGGATCCTAGGTGATAGGTTTAAATGCTTCATTGGCAAGCATTTAAACTACCCAAGGGAGGAGGCACTGAAAGGGCAGGGAAATCCCAGCCTCCCTGCACAAAACAGGGTAGTTAGTGAGGTAAACACCAAGGAAGAGAAGTAAATAGGGAGCAGGACAGGAGTAAATGGAGAAAAAGGCAAAGGCAGTAAGGACAGGGATGGGGCTAAAAGGGGTAAGGCCATCAAAAAATGGAGGGTGATAAGTACCAATGCACGTAGTCTGGGTAACAAGCTCCCTGAACTAGTGACCTTGATGGAAGAGAGGGTGCCTGGACATCGTGGCAATCACAGAAACATGGTACACAGAGAACCATAACTAGGATGGCAACATACCAGGGTACACAATCTACAGGAGGGATGGGGAGGGTAAAAGAGGAGGAGGCATTGCTCTCTACATAAGGGAAGGGATCAAAACAATGGAACTCAAGGGTAAACAGGGAGGAGAGGAGGCACTGTGGGTCACCCTGGAGACAGGAAATGGCACCACAATCTGCACAGGGGCTGTATACAGATCCCCATCTCAGGGGGAGACAATGGACAAGGAAATGATAGAAGGCATCCTTAGAATGCCAGAACAAGGGGAGATATTGTTGATGGGGGACCTGAATATGCCAGATGTTAACTGAAGCACTTTGCTGCAGCCACATCCAAGAGCAGGGTCATTCTCGATGCCCTACAGGGGGCATGCTTCAGACAGCTAGTGTTGGAACCCACTCAGGAGGGAGCAATCTTAGATCTGGTACTCTCAAATGGGGACAGAGAGAGGATCTCAGATTTAGAAATGGGTAGCCATCTGGGAACAAGTGACCACCAAACAGTGTGGTTCACAATAAACACAGCCTTAGAGTCAAGCCATACATAAGAAAGAGTACTGGACTTTAGGAGGGCTGACTTTGGGAAAATGGGAGAGTGCCTCAGAAAAGCCCTAGCAAATTGGCAAGAAGGAGGGGTGGAGGAACAATAGGGAAAAATCAAAACAGCAATCACAGAGGCTACAAGCCTTTGTGTGAAGCAAATCAACAAAACAAAATGAAAGAAAAAAACACTATGGTTCTCAAAAGAGGTGGCAGGGAAGATTAGGGAGAAAAAGGTAGCATTCAGAAAGAATAAGGAAACACAGAAGGAGCAGGACAGAGAACTGTACCAGTTAAAGCAAAATGAAGCAGGGAAGGCAGTCAGAATAGCAAAGGCTCAAACTGAGGAAAACATAGCCAACTCAGATAAGAAGGGGGAATAAAACCTTTTATAGGTACATTAGGGAGCAAAGAAAGACCAAGGGAGGGAAAGTGAGGTTTAATAAAGGGAAGGGAGGTGGGCAGAAGGTGACACTGAAAAAGCAGGGATACTGAATGAATACTTCTGCTCAGTATTTACAAAAGAAGAGGAGGGGGAGGTACCTAAACCAAACAATAAAAGCACTCTGGATAGAGAGGTCGATACCAGTCCATTCACAGAAGAAAGGGTCCTAAAAGAACTCCTAAAGCTGAAGGTGGACGAAGCAATGGGACCTGATGGGATTCACCTAAGAATTCTAAAAGAACTAAGGGGAGAACTAGTGACACCACTGACTATCCTTTTTGACAACTCATGGGAGGATGGTGTGGTACCTGAGGACTAGAGGAGGGTGGATGTGATTCCCCTTCACAAAAGTGGGAGCAAGACAGAGGTAGAACACTACAGACCTGTTAGTTTGAACTCTGTTGCAGGGAAAATGATGGAATCACTTCTGAAGGAAAGAATTGTTGAGTACCTAGAGGCCAGTGGGGCATAGGACCAAAAGCAGCATGGATTCACAGCAGGAAAAGTCATGTTAGATGAATCGAATCAATTTCTTTGACTGAGTGACCAAAGTAGTAGACCAGGGAGGGGCTGTGGACATGGCCTACCAAGACTTTAACAAGGCATTTTACATAGTCCCACACAAAAGATTAATAAACAAGTTAGCCAGCCTGGGAGTGAGTCCCAGGGCTGTAACCTGAGTAAAACATTGGCTGGACAACAGGACGCGGAGGGTGATAGTAAATTAAGTCCACTCTGAAGAAAAGGGGGTTACTAGTGGGGTACCACAGGGTTCAGTACTGGGACCAGTCCTCTTTAATGTCTTTATAGATGACATTGCAAAGGGACTGGAAGGGAAAGTATGCCTCTTTGCAGACGACACAAAGCTCTGCAACAGGGTTGATACACGGGGGGAGGTGTAAAGGATGAGAAGGGACTTGGCAAGACTGGAGGCATGGTCAAAGGTATGGCAGCTTAGATTCAATGCAAAGAAGTGCAAAGTAATGCATCTGGGAAACTAAAACCCGGGGAAGAGTACACAATGTAGGGGGAGGTACTAACAACAACAAAAATGGAAAGAGACCTGGAGTAGTCATATCAGATGACTTAAAGGCAATGTGAGAAGGCAGTAAGGAGGGCTGGGGGGATACTGGGATGCGTAAGGAGAGGCATCGCCAGTAGAAAACAGGACGTTGTCATCCCTCTGTGCAGACAGTTGGTGAGACCCCATCTGGAGCACTGCATGCAGTCTGGAGAGCCCATCTCTGCAAGGACATAGACAGGATGGAGGCAGTCCAGAGAAAGGCAACTAAAGTGTTGCAGGGTCTGCACCAGAAACCATATGAAAAGAGACTAAAGAAGCTTAATATGTATACCCTCGAGGAAAGGAGGAGAGGGGATATGATAGAAACATTCAAGTACCTCACGGGAATCAACAAATTCAAAGAGGGTAGCATTTTTCAGAAAACGAAATGTGCAAGAACAAGGGGGCACAGTTTGAAGATGGAGGGGTGGTGGTTCAGGGGTAACGTGAGGAAGTACTTTTTCACAGAGAGAGTTGTGGACACATGGAGCTGCCTTCCTGAGGAGGTCGTGGGGTCAAAAACAGTGGGGGAATTCAAGAATGCAGGGGACAGACATAAGACAATGAAAGTGGGGGGGTAGGAGGAAGTAGGCTGCCGGTTAACAAGAATCTGAAGCTTATCCAATAGGTAGAGAAGTGGGCAGACTGGGTGGGCCAAGCAGTCCTTATCTGCCATCAAAGTCTGTGTTTCATGCCTCAGAGAGCTAAAAATGGAACCCAGTCAGGAGGGAGCAATCTTGGACCTGGTACTCTCAAATGGGGATGGAGAGTGGATCACAGATTTAGAAGTGGGTAACCATCTGGGAACAAGTGACCACCACACAGTGTGGTTCAGGATAAACACAACTGTGGAGTCAAGCCACACAAAAGCAAGGGTACTGGACTTTAAAAAGGCTGACTTTGGCAACATGGGGGAGTGCCTAAGGAATGCACTAGCAAATGGGCAGGAAGGAGGGGTGGAAGAACAATGGGGAAAATCAGAACTACCATCATAGAGGCAACAAGCCTTTGTGTGAAGCAAATAAAGAAAACAAAACAAAGTAAGAAACCACTGTGGTTCTCAAAAGAGGTGGCAAGGAAGGTTAGGGAGAAAAAGATAGCATTCAGGAAGTATAAGGAATCGCAGAAGGAGCAGGACAGGGAACTGTATCAGTTAAATCAGAGGGAAGCGGGAAGGCAGTCAGGATGGCAAAGGCCCAAACTGAGGAAAAGATAGCCAGCTGAGTTAACAAGGGGATAAAACCTTTTATAGATATATTAGGGAGCGAAGAAAGACCAAGGGAGGGATAGTGAGGCTTAATAATGGGGAAGGGAGGTGGACAGAGAGTGACAGTGAAAAGGCAGAGATACTGAACGAATACATTTGGTCAGTATTCACAAAAGAAGAGGGGGAGGTACCTAAACCAAAACAACAAAAGCACTCTGGGCAGGGGGTCAATACCAGTCCATTCACAGAAGAAAAGGTCCTGAAAGAATTCTCAAAGTGGACAAAGCCATGGAACTGGATGGGATTCACCCCAGAATTCTAAAAGAACTAAGGGGAGACCTAGTGAGAGCACTGACTACCCTTTTTAACAAATCATGGGAGGATGGTGTGGTATCTGAGGACTGGAGGAAGGCGGGTGTGATCCTCCTTCACAAAATTGGGAGCAAGGCAGAGGCAGGAAACTACAGACCTATTAGCCTAACCTCAGTGGTAGAGAAGCAAAGGGTAATAGTAAACGGATCACATTCTAAAGAAAGGGAAGTTATTAGTAGGGTACCGCAGGGTTCAGTACTGGGACCAGTACTCTTTAATGTCTTTATAGGTGACATTGCGGTGGGACTGAAAGGAAAAGTATGCCTCTTTGCAGATGGCACAAAGATCTGTAACAGGGTTGATACACAAGGAGGAGTGGAAAAGATGAGAAGGGACTTGGCCAGGTTGGAGCAATGGTCAAGAGTATGGCAGCTTAGTTTCAATGCAAATAAATGCAAAGTAATGCACCTGGGAAACAAAAACCCAGGGGAAAAGTACACAATGGGGGGGGATACTAGCAACAACAAAAATGGAAAAGGACCTGGGGTACTCATATCAAATGACCTTAAGGTAGGGAAGCAACGTGAAAATGCAGTAAGGAGTGCTGGGGGGATTCTGGGATGCACTGGGAGAGGCATCACCAGTAGAAAGCAAGAAGATCTTATCCCTCTGTACAGACAGTTGGTGAGACCCCATCTGGAGTACTGCATGCAGTTCTAGAGACACCATCTCCGCAAGGACATAGACAGGATGAAGGCAGTCCAGAGGAGGGCATTCAAAATGGTGCAAGGCCTGCACCAGAAGCAATACGAAGAGAGACTAAAAGAGCTTAATATGTATACCCTTGAGGAAGGGAAGGGGGATGATAGAAAATTTCAAGTACCTCAAGGGAATCAACAAAGTCCAAGAGGGTAGCATATTTCAGAAAAAGAGACGTGCAAGAACAAGGGAGCACAATTTGAAGATAGAGGGGGGATGGCCCACAGCCAACGTGAGGAAGTATTTTTTCACGGAGAGGGTGGTGGATGCATGGAACAGCCTTCCTGAGGAAGTAGTGGGGTTAAAAACAGTGGGAATTCAAGAATGCTTGGGACCGACATAAGGCAATTATAGTGGTGGGGTAGAGGAAGAGGCTGCTTGTTAACTAGGATCTGTAGCTAATCCAATAGGTAGGGAAATGGGCAGACTAGAGAAAACACAAAAAAGTCATGCACTCCAGTCAGAATCAATTTTCTAAAGCAGTCCCTCAGGAAAGAAGGCAAATCCAGACTTCTTTTGTAGTTCTTAAGTTCAAATAATAATAATAATAATAATAAACTTTATTTATCTACGCCTTTTTTAAAACCAAGGCGCATTACAATAAAATACAGGATAAAAACATACTAAAACCATACAAAACTTCATATAACTGAATTAACAGCAGGGCAATTAATAGGCATCAACATTATCTAAAATGCCTTGTTCCATAAAAAAGACTTTAGGCCCTTTTTAAAACCCTCCACCGTCATGCACTCTCGAATCCAGCGTGGTAGAGAATTCCAGAGGGTCGGCGCCACGAACATAAAAGCTTGGGTGCCAGAAGATTTTAAAATGACCCTCGGGATCTCTAGCAACCCCTCGTTGGTTGAGCGGAGTGGTCACGTCGGTCGGTAAGGCACCAGGAGCTCTTTCAGGTAATCCGGGCCCAGCCCGTGTAGGGCTTTATAAGTTAGAAGACCGACTTTAAAGGTGATCCGCCACTGAATCGGCAGCCAGTGCAGGTCTTGGAGCACGGTATAATATGAAACCAGGCTGCCGAGTTCTGCACTAGCTGCAAGCGGCGGATATCAACCCCAGGCAGCCCAAAGTAAAGGGAATTGCAGTAGTCCAGACACAAGGTCACAAAGGTGTGGATCAGCATGGGTAGGTCGCCTGACGGAACAAGGTGCTTGATCCTGGCGATATTCCTAAGATGGTAAAAGGATGTCTTAACGACCGACGACACTTGCACACGCAATGTCAGCTGATCATCAAGAATCACCCCCAGGTCTCACACCCGTTCAGAGATCGGGAGCTCCGCATCTCCCAGGAATAAACCAGAGGTTTGACGTGCCCTGGACCCCTCAATCTGGCGGCCAGGATCCACAACCAACACCTCCGTCTTCCCAGAGTTCAACTTCAACCAGCTGGACCTCATCCAATCCTGGATCTCCCTGAGACAGTTGTTGAACACTGAGAGTGCTCTATTCTGGTCAGGTACAAAAGACAGTAGAGCTGGGTATCATAGGCATAACAATGAAACTCCAGCCCATATCGTCTTACAATGTCTCCGAGGGGAAGCATGTACACCGCAAACAACATGGGTGATAGCACAGAGCCCTGAGGCACCCCATAGGTCAGAGCAGTAGGATCGGAGGAAAAAATCCCCGATACCACCCTCTGAGTTCTACCTGTGAGGAAGGAGGTAAACCATCTGTGCACCAAGCCCGATAGCCCACAGATGTATCTCAGGCGCTCAAGCAGCACCCCATGGTCTACGGTGTCAAATGCTGCTGACAGATCCAGAAGGACCAAGATGGACCATTTTTTATGGTCTCTCACCATCAGGAGATCATTGAGGACCCGAACCAGCGCAGTCTCTGTGCTGTGTCTCTTACGAAAACCTGATTGAAGAGGATCGTAGATGTTATGGATGGCAAGATGGTTCTCTAACTGGGCTGCCACCACTTTCTTGATTACCTTCCCAACAAAGGGGAGGTTTGAGATGGGTCTGTAGTTTGCCAGGGAGTCGGGGTCCAAAGATGCCTTTTTCAACACTGGTGTCACCACCGCCTCCTTCAGGGAGCAGGGGTATTCACCAGTGTCCAAGGAGCACCCGACTATCCTGGCAAGAACCGGGAAGATGACCTCCCCACAGTCCATAATCAGGCCGGTGGGACCCGGGTCTAAACTACAGCTTGTGGTGCGCATGCCCTGGACAATCCTCATAATATCCTTGATTTCCAGCCTTATGAAGGAATTCCAGGTAGACAGTGTGCTTGCAACCATAGGCTGGACCGCCACAGCTCCCATGGAGGGGGCGGTGCAAATCTTGGCCCCAATGTCGGCCACCTTATCGGCAAAGAATCGAGCAAGCTCTACACACTGTAACTGTGAAAAGGCTCGATGAACCTGCAAACAGGCTGGGTTGCACAGCCTGTCTACTGTTCGGAAGAGCTGGGCTGGTCGATTCTGAGCAGCAGCAGCAATTTCTGGACAGGAACACTGCCTTCTTATGAGTAATTGCTGACTGATAGAGTTTATAATGCTCTAGGAGTCTAAGATGGTCGGCATCCGAGCTGGACTTCCATCAACATCTCTCCAACCTGCGACCAACTCTCCGCAACTCCCTCAGATCCTGATCAAACCAGGGATCGGGCGAAGGGAGAGGTCGACACGGTGGGAGCAATTAAATCCAAAGCGGAGGTGACAGCCTTATTATAGGCTTGCACCATTACTTCCGGATTTAAGCTCAACCCAGGAAATTTGATAGGTCAAGAACCGCAGTTAGACCGGTGGGAGTAACATCCCGTAAAGGGCGGTACTTGACCATCTCCACTGGGGTAGGTCTACGCGAAGGGGTACAAAAATTGAACCTCACAGTGTGGTGGTCGGACCAACCGACTGGTTCCACCCCCACCTCGGATGCCTCCAACCCCAGCAGGAAGACCAGGTCGAGTGAGTGGCCATGTTTATGAGTGGCAGAGGTAACTACCTGTGAGAGGCCCAATGAACACATCAATTGGAGGAAGTGCTGACCAAAGAGTGAGAGTTCATCATCGATCCAGGCATTAAAAATCACCCAGCACCATCAACCTGGGCGATTCGATTACCAGGTCGACGATGAAGTCCGCCACTTCCTTTAAGAATAGTTTTTCGTCACCGGGTGGACGATAGACAAGAACTATTCTATAGCCTCCACCTGCCACCACGACACTCTCAAAGGATCTGGTCTCCTCCACTGGAACACTAGTGAGGTCCAATTCGGTCTTGAAACAGACCGCAACCCCCCCAACCCTGAGATTCAATCTCGAGCGGTGAATCACCGAATACCCGGCCGGAATTGCTGCCTCAAAAACTGGGCCTGCATTACTATCCAGCCATACCTTTTTTTTTTGCTTCATTCCATCAAACATAGTGGCAACAAAGAATCACTCCTGTGTTTCACTCTTTCAAGCTTCTTTAGTGAGTATCTTACACAAAGCATGCTGTTTTTTTTTATACCCTTAAAATCATGACGTTATGTATTACATCATACATATCATTATGAAATGAATGTTAAATTCAGCTATATTTCTAGCCATAAATTCATTAATTTGAAAGAAATTTATTATGCTTCAATTTATTTGATTTCAATTTCTTTGTATGCCTTATGTAAACATAATATGGGTACACTTTCCAAATGCAAAATACTTTTTTAAAAAAAAAAAATACAGAATGTATAAACATAAACATGTTCAATTTATAGAGCAATTGATCTGTCTCTTATTCTTATCTTAAATCAAATATAATGCATGTATTTTATATTTTATTTTCAAGATCATCTGTTCTACCAATGAAAATAACAGAAGAAAATAAATTTGCATCTTTCTTTTGTCTTTTTGTGTAAATAAACACATGAACATATTGTTACATTATGTCTCCTAATCTCTTTATATTTTCCAGTACACAATGAAGATCATTTGTTATTTTAAGATACAAATAACAATCTAGGTATCCACTTTTGCATTTAATGATCAACTATATTATATTTCATCATTTTAAAGTAACAGGCTAAACTGCCTGTAATCAGTTTCTGCTTCGTGGATTCTTTGTAAAGATCTTTAGAAGGCACTTCAAAAGTCGGGGAGCCAAAACCACGGACACAACTTCGTCATGGCTTAAAAATGTTTTGATGTCCATGGTTCCACCAGGATTTCCTGTGCTGTCCTCTCCATTACAGTGGCCTGAAAAAGATGGATAGAGAAATTAAATGAGAAACCATAATAATAAAATAATAATCTCTTCATCCTAATATGTTGTTAAATACAACATTTTGTATTAACTCCTCACAAATCAGGATGGATTTTGAAATCCCAACATGTTAAAATGGGCAGACTAGGTGGGCCAAGCGGTCCTTATCTGGCATCGAAGTCAATGTTTCTATGTTATTTTGGGTCCCCTAAGTCCCAGCTGGTTTCTGCACAAGGGGAGCAGGGATCCGTGGTCAGCCAAGAGCCTTCGTGGCTCCTGCACTTGACGTTGGATGCCTTACAGCCCCCACTCGGATACGTCTGGCCCTAATCCCAGACTCTAACCTGCAGTCGTTCTTTCCTTTGGCGACAGGCATGGCCCTCCCTACCCCTCTACACTGTCTTTACTGACTTTTGGAGTGGGTTCAATGGGGGCCAGCTCTCCTTTCCCTGGTATGATACTGTCCCCATTGGGACATGCTCATGAGTTGTCTCCAGTCACTAGTTCCTAGTCAGCACCTTCCTGTGCCCACTGAGATTTTAGACTGGGTGGCAACTCTTATGGCCCCCCCAGCAGTTTCCACAGTGAACCTGGTGGGTCCAGGGAATCTCATTAATTACAACAGAGTTCCTCTGACTCCTCCCAGTGCTTGGTGTGATGGCACTATTGTCCACCCCTCACCAGTACTGGGCTGTCAGCATGGTACGAGGCTGTCTTCTCAGCCTGTCCCTCGATTCCCACCAGAGGGGGTCCCAGGCACTCTGCTCTGCCTGGAGAATTTCCCTGGCAGTAAACGGGCTCAGCCTCACAGTTGGCTATTGTCGCACATCTGTACTGTGACGGGCGGGGAGCAACCAATATTTCTGCAGTCTGGTTCCCCATCCAGCTCCAGCTTTTTCAGCCAGTCTGCTTCTCCCTGGACTTGGAGTTATTCCATAGGACAAGTTTGTTTCTCCTTCCTCCTGCTTTTCCAGAGGGTTCCCCCTCCTGCTGGAGTCAGAGTGGGTGGGGTTGGCCTTTATGGTGCCATTCTGGCTGCATCCAACATGGTCTACTTTGCTTTCCCCTAGAGCAGTGGATCCTTCCTTTCCTCTGCCTTCCCTTGCCTTGTTTTTCCTGGTCCAGGGAGACTTGTGCCTTGGCATTCTTAAGTTCTTCCTCCTTCCACATGGATTCCAGGTGTCTCAGCCTCCTCCTGCTGGGAAGCCTGCTTTGGGATTCCTAAGGTTCCCATGAGGGTCAGCATGCTACCCCACAGCCCTTGCCTGCATTTCAGTGAAGGCCTTTTTCGATCTGGCCGGCTTCCAGAGGATGACCAGTTCACCTGCTCTGGGACACTTTCTCATCCATGATCTGGCCTGTCCCTGGGGTTTTCCCAGTTATCAGTACATCCTTTCTGCCTCTCCACAGGTCTTTCCCTGGAGAGAAGCAGTGACTAGATTCCTGGGGGGGGGGATATCTCCCTCCTCCTTTTGAAGGGAACATTTTTCCATGTCTTCCTGCCTATCAGGATTTGTCATTACTCCTTTCTCAGGGTATTTTTAAGCCCCATGCTCTGTGCAAGGTACCCTCTTGCTATGACAGAGGTCTTTCCAAGCTTCTAACCCATTCATATCATGGGTTTTATATTTGTTTTCATTTCAGTTTTGGGTTGTGCATCCTCGGATGCATTATCCCATGCTTTCTCATCAGGAGAGGAGCTTCTCTCTCCCTTTCCTGGTTGTGGGCTGTTCCCAGAATGCCTATTCCCCAAGACATAGGCTACATCGGCCTCCTTTTCTGTCCTTCCTTTTTCACTCCCATGTTGACAGGTACTTTGAAACCTGATGCCAGTTGCAGAGGGTTGCATATCGCTTTTCGTCTGTCTATGTTACCTCATCCAACCATTACTCAGGGTGGGTCAGGGCCTCCCCTCCAGGCAGATGATTCTATCTGCAGCCTGTCACTGGGTTATGCCAGCTTCCTGTGGCTTGATATCGCCCTATGCCAATCCTTCTGGTTCTTTTTCCAGTAGTGTCAGACAGGCACTTTCTTTGGGTACAGGGTCGCCCTCAGATTAGCAGTCTTCTTAGGGCCTCATATCCTTATTTGTTTTTGGCAGTCCTCTCTCCTCCTCCCGAGTGTTGTCTGGGCTTGTTGGCACTGCTTGGGACTCAGTCCTAACGGTGTTGCCTACTGCAAGAGTCCCCTCCTAGTAAGATAGTACAATTACATAAGAACTTACCATAACAGTAGATCTTCGAGAGGAGTTCTTGCAGTAGGCATGTTTTTTCCCTTCCTCCATCCCCCTGCTCTCCTTTTTCTCACATCTTGGAATTTTCTGTGACTCCAGGAGCCCCTTCCTTCTCCTGTCACTCCTTTTCACATGTCTCTGGTGGGAGAACTGAGGCATGGCTGGGGACCATTCCCTCAGGGTTTTATTTAACTCCAAAAATTGACTAGCGTTTTGCTCATAAAAGTGCTAAAACATTGTGAAAATGTATAGCACTTGCCTCACTGTGTTTAACAAACATAACACTTCTAGAAAACCTATATAAATACTTTCTGTACAGTTAGCATTGTCCCAAGAAAAAAACTGCGAATCAATTATTTAAAACCCTGCTTTATACCATAAGGGAATACTGGCATGCTGACGTTAGGGGCTGTTCCCCGCTATACACTGCTAGCTAGAAGTTTTCTGTGTGGTCCTAGCACCTGGCCACTTAGTCCTAACTGTGTTGCCTACTGCAAGAGCTCCTCTCAAAGATCTACTGCTACGGTAAGTTCTTACATAGCTGTACTTTCATAAAATTTTGGAATGTGAAGAGCAAGGTTGCTCCCTGCATCAGTTACAGCACTGATTGCCAGTAGTGCTGTGGAAGCGCCAAGTGAGCTGTAACGGTAGCAGACAGCATTGCGTGCCCATTCACAATCAGCAGTCTGAACCTTTCTAACATATTCTTGTCAAAACCCACTGTCCATGTGTAGTTCATTTTGCAAAAACTGTACCAATGTTAAAAAACAGTCTCAAATTGTATTATAAAAAATAACATAAGCCCCCTTAACTGAGAACTCGCCAAATTCTCAAAACCTTGTTAGTTCAGTGAGATCCGGAAGGCACTTGAACTTCACTGTCGTGCCCTGATGTCACTGAACTAACTTGGTGTCAAGAATCTGCTCATTCTCAATGAAGGGGGATTAATAACCGCATATAACATGATGTACAGTGGCTCTGCTTGCTGAGCACTCCTCCTCGCTCTATTCTATCAGCACTGCCCTCTCCAACTATCTTGCACCTAACTGTTCTTGTTATGACCTGCCTTAATTTCCTTTGTCTTGTTCCTTACAGTTCATCCCCCTTCGGAATTTACCCAATGCCTCTATTGACTCTACTGAGCCTAGTTCCTCCTAGGTGCTAGTTCTCATTTCTTTCTCCCTTCCACTACTCTCTCCCTTTTTTCCCTAGCCTTCACATTCCCCTTGCAGGGTTCTCAGCATCCTGAAGGGGTTCTATAGTGCCTAGGCTTGCCACCTTTTCTTCCCCCATCTACCTATCCTTGGCCTTCCAGGTCCCCTTACAGGGTTCCCAGCAGCCTGGTGGGTCCTGCTTCATCCCCTCCCTCTCACTATTCCTCTATAATTACAATGCCTAACCGCAGGGGGTTTACAATTGCCTGAACTTCCCTGCCCCCTTGCAGGTTTCATCGCATTCTGAAGCGTTCTCTTTTTGGGTCAGGCCTTATTTCCCCTCCTAGGTGTTAATCACACCTCTGTCTCTCTCTCTCTCTCTCTCTCTCCCCTCTAATCCCTACCCAATCCCCATCCTCTCTCTCCTTCACCCCTTATTACACGGTAGCACTTGTTCACTTATTACCATTGCACTTATTAATTGTTCTCACAAATTACATATGTATGCAACACTGTTTGTAACAACTGCTTTAATTAATTGTATGCTATGTTGATGTTTGTAACATGAATGTAAAATGTCTCATCCCTATTGTACCCCTACCCCCCAGGTTGCACCGGGAGACGAGCAACCTGTTGCTCAGTGTGCCTTCCTGGTGAAACATTTAAATAAATAAAAAATTGGCTGAAATCATATTAGTGATTTGTGATTTATAAAGTAAAAATGAGATGATCCATCTGTTAAGACTATCTCAATTGCTGGCAAAGATTTTAATAAATAAATAAAATTAGCACATCTGTGCTAAGTTATCTTTAACCATGCAACACCTTCTAAACAAGCAATAATACCTGACAGGGTGAGTGGTACTGGGCAATACCAGACCACCCAGAGGTGTAATGAGGCTTGATGCCACAGGCGGAGGGCCTTATAACCCCTGGAAGGTCTGGTATTATACATACCACCCACCCTGGAGAGTATTATTGCGCTTAGAAAATGGGCATCTGTGCCAGGTATAACTGGTAAAATAGGAGAGGACATTTATTTTGAAATGAAGACAAAGATCAGAAAAAAAAACTGTTATTGGTAATTATTTTTTTGTGCTGTTCCATCTTGTGTTGCTTCCCCCTCTGGCAGCCATTCTGTTCCAGTTACCTCCCCCACCGCACCACAACCTCCAGAAGTTCAGATGGAGTTTGCTGTAAAATTTCACCGCAGCAGTTTGCTGGCATCATTTTTAATTTTTACAGTTCTGTGCACTGCCTGCAAGATATTTTTGTATTTTATTTATTTTATTTAAACTTTTGTTAACCAGGTGAGTGTTATGTGCCAAGGCCTGTTTTCAAACACTACCCAGGACCGTAAAATACTGTCAAGGTGTTACAAACAATAAGGACATATACAATATACAGTTACATAAAACATACAGTACAAACACTAGCCTGCAGTGTGCTAACAGTTACATTTAAGAAAATCTAAATACAATTTCTTCAAGAAAGCTTTAAAACTAACATGACTCTCTAAGTGATGCATTTCTATGGGTATGTTGTTCCAATAAAAAGGAGCAGAAATAGAATAAGCTCACTTTGCAACACAAGTTCTTACTTTTGGGACCTCAAATGAGGCTGAATTATTAGAGTGAAGTGCCCTAACTGAATTACGTTGCTTTAACAGTGAGAAGAGTGGGGAAGAGGGACCTAATCTCAATACATTACGGGTCAAACAATTAAGACTATAAATGCAGCTCAGGAAAGGAGGAAGCCACCCAGTTAATTGATATAAAATACAATTATGTGTATGGAAAGGTTTCATTAATGCAAACCGACAGCTGGCGTGAAAAGTCGTTCTTAATAGGGTCAAATCAAATTTTGCTAGATTGTGAAACAAAAAAGAACTGTAATGCAAAATAGATAACAGGACATTGTTAGCAACTGCAAGTCGGGACTGTTCAGTATGTAGATTTTGCAATCTAAACAGGGTTCCCAATCATTGATTGATATTCCTGCAAATCAAGTTTATGTGGGAGGAATAGGTCAGGCCAGAGTCTAGAGTGACTCCCAAATACTTGAACTGGGAAACTTGTTGTAAGGCGATCTCCTTTGAGTCAAATATTAAAATAGGGTCACTCACAGTGGTGCGCTGTCTTGTATTAAAAAGTATACATTTTGTTTTATTGCTATTTAGTAACAGATGATGCTCTCTCATTCATGTGTCTAGAATCACAAAATCTGTACTTAAGGCTATGTTTATATGAACAACTGATGAGGAGTTACTCTCCCACAGAGGGAGACTCTGTACTGGTTTGAAAGTTAGCGAGCAGTGAGAGGGGCAGGGGCAATGGGCTGGTGAGCAGAGACCGGGTCTTTCTTTGTTGATGGAAGATGCGGCTGTTATGCGCACAACCTTGTGGAACCCTGCGTCCCTAAACAGGGAAGTGAAGATGAAGAAGTTCTGTAAAGGATGGCAGAGCTGTAAAATATATACATTTTTTAGTTTTAAAAAGCAACACTCTTACTAAATGTCTTCCACTCAGAGTCTGTTTTATCTGTGTGGTACCGACATTGAGTGCAGCCCAGAAGCATGGTTCATTGGTGAGTTGGTGAGTGGCTGTAGTCAACATTCATTTTGGTCAGTGCGGTTCCAGATTAAAAAAAAAAAGACTGCAGAGACTGTGAGGAAGTACGAGGTACAATGCTCAACTATGGTACTTTAGTGGAAGTTTGGCAGTACTGTTAATTAGTTTCGTTTGAGACAGTGGGTCAGTGACAGCCCACCACACCACTGGGTCAGACCATCTGTAAGTTAATGCACCCCCCCGCTATGGCGCTCAGCTGATCAGAGAGCTCATAGTATCCAGTCCATTTTCTAAACACAAGCAGCAAAGACCATTTCCCCCACTTAATCAATGTACACGTGCCTCTTGATCTCATGTTTATACATTCACACTTGTGGGTCTTGTGCAGTTTATTTTATTAATTGCTATATTATATGCTGTCTTGAATTAGAACCTTGCTGTAAGAGTTCTTGAGAAATATCTAGCTAAATAGACATAAAGAAAACACCTTTTCACGTTTATAATTACACATCGATTGCAGTTTTATTTTGTATAAAATAAATTGCACAAGTCAAACGTAAGACTTTTCTTTTTTTTATGTCAGAAAATAGCAAAGTAGAAAACCGCTGAGCTGGCCACAGTGGTCCACCACAGGTATCCTATTCCTCAAAGATATCACTGACCATGACTCAGGTAAGGTAGTAACATTTCAGTTGCTCCAACAGACCTGGGAACTTCCTCACAAGGACCACTGGAGGTTTCTCCAGCTATGGGAGGCAGTTTGGCATCTCCTCCCAGAACTATCTCAGGACCAGGGAAAAGAGGGGTTATCAAGATGGCTACACACTCCAAAAGGCCTGGCTGGCAAAATATATGCCCATCTTAGAGACACTAGGCCTAGCCAGTCTGTAGAATCCAAAGGGAAATGGGAGAAATGCCTGGGTGTACAGATATCAGATGCTCAATGGGCAAATGCATAGCATAACGCACATGTACTATTAAGGGATGCAAGAAGCAGGCTAATCCAGAATAAAGTGCTGAACTCTTGGTGCAGGACCCCTCTGTGCTCCATGCTGCAGGCATCCTTGATAATGACAGGTACTGGAGATGCCAGGGGATGGAAGGCAACCTCCTTCATATTTTATGGTTATGCCCTATGCTTAAAACATTTTGGTCTCAGGTGTGCCAACTTGGCAAATCAGTCCTACATGTCACCACCCCACACTCGCCCACTCTTCTGCTACTGGGCATCAAGCCAAATTCCTTGACCCTCAAGCAACCTGCTTTCAGATGGTTGGTCATGTTGATGCTCCAAGCAAAGAGGGCACTTCTCTGCAACTGACATAGTCCCAAGGTTCCTGGAATAGGAGAAATTCTGCTCTCCATAACTGGCCTCACCCAGCTTGACAGGATTTCATACACCATACTAAACAGGCTGGACAACTACTTTGCATGTTGGGGACCCTACATGGCCTGTGTTTGCCCTCCCACAGGAGTTGGGTGAATCGTATGATGTCACCCACACCTAGCAGTCACAATCAGTCCAAAGACTCATACTGTCTGGAGTAATCAGAAATGCCCTGGCTTACATAGCCTCCGTTAAAGTCTCCTAAGTAATACAGGCATGAGGTTTTCAGCCAGTAGTGTATCAGCTTAAGCTACTACTACACCAGTACCATGCAACAGTTGAATTGTATGTTTATGTATGTGTACATATGTTGTAAGTGCACTGCACACTTTCTGAGTTCAATTTTGTATTACAGGTCACATGAGGCTCCTTTGTTGCCATGTCACAGGCCAAGGTTGATAAGTGATCTCCGGTAACCATAGGAAGTCAGTAGTCTTGGTGTTCACAGTATTCCCTTCAGGACCTCAGGGCAACTAGTAAGTACTTTACTTCCCACTGTCATTGCTGCTCTCAACCCAACAATTGGGTCACAAGGCCACAGAGGGATGTACAACTGTAGCTAGTGCCCAATCTCACCAGACAGACTCATGCAGGTATAGCAACACCGACAAGCTAAAGACACCAGGCCATTTTCAGTGCCTGTAACACAGATGTATCTGTACCAGTGAGTATTATCAACACTGTGGCCCCAATATTCAGAACTGCACCTGGCAATGGCGAAAGTGGTGACACAGCGCAACTGAGTTGTGCTGGTGTAACTCAGGGATATATTCAAAAGAGATGAGCCATGGCACAACTCCTTTGAATACATCGGGTAATGCGCACTGCGCAAATACAATGAGCTGGCGCATCCCCCCCAAACAGGGCTGAATACCAGGAATGGGAACTGTGCCAGCACAACAGAGTTATGCCGTACGCAAATTCCTGATGTTCAGTGAGCTGTATGCTGATGGGGCCATTATACATGTAAGGCACAAATGGGGCCATTTGCACATCATTATGGCCCCATTTGCATGGGTTGCACAGGACAGGCCAGCGAAATGTGCCTGGTGCCCTGCACAGCATGCGCTGCTGCCAGAGGGGGTCTAGTGGTACATCCTCCCTCTCTGTAGCCCTGATCGCAGCAAAAGCCATCTGCCAAATGCCCTGGTAGTCTAGTGGTCCTCCCTCCCTCCCCGTAGCCCCGATTGTGGTACAATCCATTTCCAAATACCCTGGTGGTCTAGTGGTACCCCCCTCCCTGCCCATAAGCCGATCACGGTAAAATCTTTTTCCAAACAGTCCTGGTGGTCTAGTGGTACCCACCTCCCTGCCTGTAACCTGATCGCGGTAAAATCCATTTCTAAACAGCCCTGGTGGTCTAGTGGTACCCCCCCCTTGCCCGTAACCTGATCGCACGATAATCTCATTTCGTACATTCCTGGTGGTCTAGTGGTAACCCCCACCTGTAACCCGATCACCGTTAAAATCACTATACAAATTTCCCTGGTGGTTCAGTGGCACCCTCCACCCACACAGGACCCCTGCCCACCCAGCCCCCATCATCGGCAGGGCAGCAGCACGCCCACCTGCATACCACTGTGGCCGCCCGGTGAATGACAACTTACAGTAGCAGCTGTAAGCCTATTGGTCCACACTGCGGACCAATGGGCTTGCAGTGCATACTGTAACAGTCATTCACAAATCAAATCATATGGTGGGCCTAGTTCGGTCCTTTTCTGCCGACACACTTCTATGAATCTATGAATATTTGCGCATGACTATTACATTATGCACTGCAAGCTGCTACTGTAAGCTGTCATTCGGCGGGCAGCCATGGTGGTGTGTGGGTGAGTGTGCTGTGCTCGCCATGACAGGGGAACTGGGTGGGCAGGGGTTCTGTGTGGTGGGGGTGCCACTCGACCGCCAGGAAATTTGTTCAGCGATTTTAACAGCGATCGGGGTTATGGGCGGTGGGGTTACCACTAGACCACCAGGAATGTTCAAATGGGATTATTGTGTGATCGGGTTGTGGGCAGGAAGGGGGGTACCGTAGGCCACTAGGGTATTTGGAAACAGATTTACCATGATCAGAACTACGGGAGGGAGGGGGACCACTAGAGTACTAGGAATATTTCTTACTACATCATGGCTGATGGGGGCTGGGGGCCACTAGACTAACAGGGAATATTTTGTACTATATTATGGCCGATCGGGCCACGGGGGACCCAGGACCACCAGGGTCATATGTGTGCTTTGCACAGTGTAATTAAGGTGGCTAATTGACGGGCTGGCGGCCGCTGTGTTGTGCCTGCAGTACAGCAGCTCGCTTGTGGGTGGTCACCATTTGAGCCTTTTTTTTCAGGCTCAACTTTGCTCACCGGCATACAGCGCATCTCAGGGTTGTGCCAGCATATGCGTCGCACATGCTGGGCTGAATATTGTGATGTGCCCGCATATGCATGAGCACACCCCCTGGAGATGCGCCGCGTACATTATCTTTGCACCCCGGCGCATTGGGAATTGCGCTGCGCATTTCCCTCTTTTGAATATTGCCCCGGGGGTGCATTGAATATCTAGGCCTATAAATGTTGATACTATTACAGAACAGTGTATAGCTTTATGTTTTCTTCTCCCCCCGTCAGTACATGAACTTGTATTTTCTGTTTTCCTGTATTTCTTTTGTGGAAAAATTAATAAAAAAACATGAACAAGAAAATAGCAAAGTGACAAATGTGGGTATTGGACGTCGTCCAAATAAGGATTACAGCCGATAAACGTTTGTCAAAAGCATGTGGTCAATAACCTGTAGGCTGTACTTGAGACAAGCAGGTATTTCTGTGTTAAGCGACAGGTTGTCCACTGCGCTCCTCGTGTTTCAATAAAGTTCTTTACGTTTGAAAGGTCCCAGACAAAATATGGCGGCGCTGAATAGGAAATATTCTGTGGCTTCCTTTGCCTTTAATGCTGCAGGCAGGGCTTTTGCTTGTTACAATAACAGGCGGGTAAGATACAGTTAATTTACGTAGCATTAGGCGTAGTAAAAGAAATATTTGACATTATTGTACTGAATCAAGGAAAAAAATAATAACGAGCGGGGGGCAAATATTTTTTTTTTTTTGTAGGCAGCTACCGCGAGTGAGTCACACCAACCGAGCTGAACACCCCGATTCCCTAGTACCCGACCCGTCCCGGTTCCTAATGCGGCGGGTCAGCCCTTGGACCAGAGTGGGCAGTCCCTTATCACCCCAGTCCGGAACAGAACGAAAAGCCATTCCACACGCTGCAATGACCGCGTTACGCTGAACTTGTGGACTTCGGACTCGAGGAGTAAAGAAAGTCCAGTACTTCGGGTCATTTTACCGTGAAGTTAATTTAATGTTTGGTGCTTACGCTAATATTAAGATCATTAGGCGACTCAGGGACTGAGTAAATCCGCAAGTGGAGCGAATAAAAGTTAAGCAAGTCATGCTGAAGACCACCCCGCCTTTGATTGGCCACGAACCTCAGTGGTCCTTGTCCACTAAAGTAGTTTAACTGTGCTGAATCAGTGCAAACTAAATTTATTGTAGCATTGTTTGAGATTTGGACTAATGTTATAGTTGAGGGTATTTTGCACAGCAGTGGCTTTAGCCACAAATGGTTACCAGGGCACAGCTGGGGCACCACAGATGGTAGCCAGGGCACTTATATATTGTTACTATGGGGGAATCTCTGCACCATATGGGGCACAGCATTTTTTTTACCAGGGCACATGCCCTGGTGGGCCCTGGTGTAGAGCTGCCACTGATTTTGCAACACGTTGTTTTGGAGGAGAGCTATATTTTGGAGCTAGTGGGGATAGAAATGGTGAGCATGCAGCTGGTAGTTGACAAATGGGAAGAATTTAAGAGTGGGAGTGGCCCAAAGGCCACTTAACCAGTCTGAGGAGATGTGCAGGGAGCTAAGGGAGCAAGTTGGAAGGGCTGCCGCCCTAGGGAACCTGTTAGTGTAGCGATGTGGACTGGTGCCTCTCGCCCTTCGATGGCAGCTGACACCACTGTGCCCACATTCCTGGCAGTGGAGTGTCAGGTGTGCTGTCAGCAGCAGTACCAGGGCCCTCGGGTGGTGCAGCCCTTTACAGCACGGTGCTGGCCTAGGTTCTTTTCTCATGGAACAGGCAATACAGTCAGCTTATTTACATAGTGTAGTTCCTCTACCTGGGGATGTCATGGAGAGTGCCCCAGAACACTGAACAAGCACCGATTCCCATTGGGCAAGGGAGCAATAACTCATTTGGTGGTATACAAGCCAAGCGTGGATAGATCCCTGGAGAAATTGAGTGGCGTATAGCAACATATTTTAAAATGTGTCTGCATACAAGCATCGTTTTTATCTTTAAACTATAGTCGTCTCTTTTAACACCATGACACAGGGCACGGAAACTTCCAATACACTATCCTTTGTGGGCAGAAATTAAGATTGTACATATGGTCATAATAAGAGGGATACAAATTTATTAAAGAAACAGAAGAACGTGCACACTACAGGCCCCCATAAAAGCAGCTAAGGAACTGTGGGTTGCCACAGGATTTACATGCATCCCCAAATCATATGTACATAGGACTTCCAAGATTGTGTACTGCCATTTGATATCTGTAAGAACAGCGACTTAATGACAGGACTCAATCTTGAATTCACTATGGCAGACAAACATCTAGGGGGTTATAATAAACAAAAAAGAATAATTGTGAAATGGACTGAAGAAATTCCTGTTATGCACAGCTGGTAGTTAATATCTCAGATTCATTGCAAGAGGATATTGTTAATTGTAATACAAAACTTGCTTTTAAAAAAAGAACTCTGTAAATATATGTCTGTTGTTAAAAATGTGTACTATCACTGAGCAGTATACTGTAGGTCCTGGTCTCTGTAAATAGAAGCAATGAGGACTATGCCCTCCTGCACTGTGTACTCTAATCTAACAGCACTCAGCTTATGGGCACCAACTGAGGTAGAATTGGAGCTTGCTGCATTTTACCCTGACCTTGAACCTCAGTGTCTCAGCATGATCTTCCATCCTCAGGGCTGATGGATCCAGAGCTCACTCCCCTACTAGGAGCTTGATACATACAGTACATGAGGTACTTGAGGTCTTTCTTCCAGACCCCCAGGACTTACCAGCAGTTGCTGTCAGGTGGCCCCTCCTTGAGGGGGAGCTGCCAACAAGCCCTCACCATTCTAGTTTTGGATCACCAGTTAGGATACAGCCCTGTAGACTCAGCCCACAGGGAGCAAGTGTCATCACGGATCTGAGACCCTGCTACTGTCTAGAGTCCAACAAGCCATCTCTGGCCAGTCATGCTGAGGCATACTTTGCATCAGTAGGGTGTGGGCACTCTCCCCTCTTCACACCAGAAAAAAAAACATTGTGCAGGCTAGGGCCCCATATTTATACACCAGGGGTCAGGTACCTAAAAAGCTGAGACTAGATGGAGTGAGCGTGTGCAGAAATTAACAAGCTCTTGTCTGTAGAGATCTCATAAACAGGTGAGAATGCTTAGTTGCATCTTCTTACAGAACTAACAGCCCTTTTGTGGAAATGCAGTAGTACTGGACTGGCATAGTCGTGAAACATAGTAAGGCCCCAAGTCTGCATGGGGGGTACAGTACTAATAGGCAATTTTAATCTCCCATATATGGACTGGGAAACATCAACAGCTAGGAGTACAGGGAACCAGAGCCTGGTAAATTCATTATAAGAGGGCTTCCTTATACAGTGTGTTTTAAGCAAGCAGTATTACCCGACAGGGTGGGTGGTATTGGGTAATACCGGACCGCCCAGGTGTGGATGGCCTTACAGCCCCTGGAAGGTCTGGTATTGCCCATACTTACCGCCCTGGAGGGTATTATTGCACTTAGAAAATGTGCTACCTGTGTCATTTTTATGTGGGATTTAATTAAATTTTTAAATTTCTTTTTTAATTTTGTGAAATGAAGTTAGTCGTTTTGTTGTAAAGTAGTCCCTCCTTTTCTGTGCTGTTCCATGTTTTGTTGCTACCCCCTACAGAACTATTCTGTTCTTCTCCCCCTGCCACACATACACTGCTACACCACATCTGCAACAAGATATGGAGTTTATTTTACAAAAATGCAGTTTTCTGTGTGTCTTGCCACATTTTTTTTCACCCCCTTCTCAGAAGTTGCGATCTTGCATGACCCTGCAAGCAAAAGCAGGAGGGGCAGATAGAGAAGTATGATGTGGTGGGGCAGCATAGAATGCTGGCGTTTCACTTTAAAATTTAAAGAGAACAATTCTTACTGTGCTGTTTCAGCTCTCCCCGTCCCCCCCAATAGTGTGTCCCCTTCTGTCTGCACCCCATTGATGCGATTTTTTTTCAATGTTCTGTTAGACAAAGGAAAGCCATTAGTGGAGAGCCTGATCTGCGACCGAGGTAAGCTATGCACCATGCTAAAATCTGACTGATGTGAAAGCTTTTTGAGTGGTGGCAGTCTGGTACATGCAGGCAGTTTAGATAGGGCTTGTTATGGTATTCATTATTTCTCGGAGGTAGCGACTGTATGCAGAGTGGTTAGGTGAGCAGTTTTTATCACTTTAGCTGCTGTGAGGAGTCTCGTGTTGCATGTTTGACAACGACAGTGACAACCGGTGGTTCACTGAAGCCGTTCGATCTGGCAGCTTCTCTTTTATTATATTACTTTTCCTTTTTGTATTACTGGCAAAGTCTTTGTTTTAAATTGTTAAAAATATTGGGGAGGGGGCACCTCTCTCGCTGGTGGTGGGTGGCTTCTGCTCTCGGTCATGTGGTTACAGTGACAGACAGCATCATTTTTGGCAGTGAGCGGGCAGCCAGCTGGAGAAGGAACGAGGGAGAGCCCAGTTGGCTCTAATAGACCGAGAATCACAGGGCATTGGAGAAGAGGCACTGCAGTAAAAACAAAATAGCTGGAAATGAGCCCAGCTGAGGTGTTGTGCTATATCAAACAGCTGGTATGGATGGGGATGGGGGAGGGGAGGCAGTATCTCTTGCTAAGCGAGAGTAAATAAAATGGCAGTGATTTAAGATTAAACTGGATGTTTCTGGCCAATGAGGAAGCAGGGTGGGTACAGGGATATCTAAGTGGGTGAAGGGGCATTGGGGCTGGTACTTTTTATTTCCTGGGCATCTATTGAAAGTTAATGTACCCCCCTTGCAGGGGTACCAGCCAGTCAGGTGCCAGGAAATAAGCCCATTTTTCAACAAAAAATTAAAAACACCAGGGAGGGAGCCATCCTTGATATAGTGCTGGTGAACTAGGACATGGTGGAAGAGTTTCGGATAAGGGAACATCATTAAGGAATCCAGATATCCCCACAGTACTGGACATCTAGGACACAGGTCTTAGATTTCAGGAGGGCAGATTTTAGTAGCACTGGTGAGACCTTCAAAGACAAACTGAAAGGGGTGGGAAGGGTAGAGGATTTAGAGGAAATGTGGGAACTCATTAAGGGTAGTCTTCTGGAGGTGTCTAAAACCTGAGTGAAGCAGGTAAGTAGTAAAAAAAAAAAACACACAAAATCACTCTGGTTCTCAAGGGAAGTGGGAGACACAGTTAGGGTAAAGAGGGATGCATTCAAAAAGTATAAGGGGAATCAGAATGGGGGAATAGGGAGGCATGCTTTGTAGAAATGAAGGCGGCAAGCTGAGTTGTAAGGAGGCAAAAGCAGTGATGGAAATGAGGATAGCTGAGAGGATAAAGAAAAACAAAAGGCCTTCTTTAGATCTGTTGGAGAGAAGAGGAATACCAAGGAGGTTATTGTAAGGCTGACATTGAGAAATGTATGTGTAGAGGTTGATGGGAAGAAGACTGACATCCTCAATGAGTATTTCTGCTTAGTATTCATTGTAGAGGGGAGTCCCCACTCCCTGACTGCAGTAAGAAGTCTGTGGGGTGGGGGAGGAAACTGAACTTGGAACCGGTGTTAGAGGATTGGGTACATAAGGAACTAAGGGCACGTGGGGGTGGATAAGTCTCCAGGACCAGAAGGGTTACACCTCAGAGTGTTGAGGGAATTAAGGCAGGAACTTGCATGGCCCTAGACTGTCTTGTTCAGTCGCTACCTGGAGACTGTAGTGGTCCCAACGGATTGAAGGAGGGAAAACACAGTCTCCCTGCACAAGTGTGAGAACAGGGAGGGAAGACCCTGGAAACTAGACTTGACAGTTTGATATCTGGTGGAAATTCTTGAAGTGAATGAGCTTCAGGACAAGAGATAGCACAGCTTTGAGAAGGGAAGGACATGCCAGCCTTACCTGATTCAGTTCTTTGACTCTTTAGGAAGAGCAGCTGACAAGGGCCAGGCAGTTAATGCGCTGTATCTAGATTTCAGTAAGGCCTTCAGCTCGGTACCTCATAGAATGCTTGTTGAGAAACGGGGGGTTGGGGGGTTTAGGGGTTGGGGCAAAGCTAACAAGTTGAGTGGCAAATTGGCTAGGTGGAAGGGCCCAGAGGGTGAATGTAAATGGGGAAAAGTCAAAGGTCAGGGTAATCACAGGTTGGGTACCACAAGGTCAGTGTTGGGACCAGTTCTGTTTAGTGAGTTCATTTGTGATATAGGAGAAGAGGATCAAGGGAAAAATGTGACCTCTTTCCAGATGACCCTAAACTCTGGCAGGATAGATTCCAAGGAGGGGGTCAGGGACACAAAGAGGGACCTTGAAAAGTTGGAGGGGTGGTGCAAATTATGGCAACTGAAGTTTAATGCAAAGAAGTGTAAAGTTGTGCACATAGACAGGGATAACCCAAAGACAGATTGTTGACTAGGGGTGAAAAATTTGTCTGACCACTGAGGAACGGGGTTTGGGGATCGTCATTAGTGATAGCCTCAGGTCAATGACCCAGTGTGCCAGAACACTCAGGAAGGCAAACAGGATGTTGGGATTTATAGGGAGAGGGTTCTCCAATAGGAGAAAAGAGTTACTGCTGTCCCTTTATGGATCACTTGTGAGGACATAACCTGGAGCACTGTGTCCAGTTCTGGAGCCTGTACCTGAAAAAAGAAAAAGTCTGCATAGAATCTGTCTAAAAGGGGGCTACAACAGTAATACAGGGTCAGTAAAGGAAATCATATGAGTAGTTTTTAGCTAGTCTGAACATGTACTTGCTGGAGTCTGAGGTTGGGGGGGACATGAGAGAATTAGAAACCTTTAAGTGTCAGCGTGGCTCAGTAGGTAGCACATCCGCCTCTGGACCAGAAGGTCGTGGGTTCTCGTCCCACACCGGGATTGGACTTGCACCTAAAAATCACTGGCATCCGAGTGCAGCATTGGGGGGTGCTGTATTGCTGGGGTGTGCCGTCCTTCGGATGAGACGTTAAACCGAGGTCCCTTCTGCCCATCCTGGTGTTGTCCTGGTGGATGTCCAGGTGGAAGTAAAAGAACCCAGGGCACTCTTCACAAAGAGTAGGGAACATTCCCGGTGTCCTGGCCAACATTCTCCTTCCCATAAACCGGTTCATGCAATTATCCAGGCTGTGTGTGGGTGATGATGTGCGATATGGCTGCCACCACACATTCAGTCACTTCACTACCAGTCTAGCATTGCTTGTAAAGCGCTTTGGATGTATGAAAAGCGCTATATAAATGCTGATTCTTCTTCTTCTTAAGTATCGGAAGGGGATAAAGAGGATAGAGCGTCATGACTGGTTTAAGCACAATGAAGGATCAGCAACTAGAGGACATGACTCTGAGTACAAACAGGTGGGGGTGGGTGGTAGAGTCAGGAAGAATGCAAGAAATTGCTTCTTCACAGGAAGAGTGGTAGAAAGATGAAACGTTTTGCCAATGGAGGTGATAAAGAGAGCATGGTATGGCTAGAAGGGCTTGGTGAAAACTATGACTGCCAACGGGTGGGTGGGGTGGGGATAAATACTAATGGGCATTCAGCCTACACGTGACTAAGGGTAGGTTGGGATGGCTTGGGTAGGAAAATGGTCAGATAAGATGGACCGAGTCTTTTTCTGCCAACACTTTTCTATGTTTCTTATGTTGCTTTGGAGTAGAGAGAGCTGTATTGTTAATAAACTTCTACTTTTTTAGCCAGACTCACAAGACATGTAGGGCTGTGAAATGCAGATATTATTTGAGAGTAATACACACAAATACTGCATGATTTACAAATACAGGTATTATTCTGTGTCTGTTTTACACCATGTAAGGTAGAATTAGATCTGAGCTTAGGTTCAGTGACACACACGACTACTACTGCTCATTATGTGAATACATATTTTTTTTTGATAAATCGCCATAGTTTATTGGTAACTGTCAACCAGAGGTAGCCAAGATCATGTAGGGTCTGCGGTGACAGTGTGGCAGAAAAAAAATGGGCAGACTAGGTGGTGAAGTGGTCCGTATCTGCCGTCAAATTCTGTGTTAACCCTTGGTCTTGTGCTATCATTAGCAACAGAAACACGTTTAAATTGTGAAAATATGTGTAACCCTCACCTCATGCTGGGGGCTTACCTTATGCTCCTCAAAGCCAGCTGCATACCAGTACTGTTGTGGCTGGTGCCCCAGGCCTTGTATCGGGACTGAAGGCAAAGTACAGAGGAGAGTCATAATCTTTGACGCTACCCTGACCGGACTGTAAAGCACCACAGCATGCACACATGAAGGGCATACAGCTGTTGATTTAAGGGCAGGAACCCTTCATAAAAAGAGTAGACTGAGAGTTGAAAGAACTAGAAAGACTTCTGCAGTGCATGTTTGTGCTTTTATAAGTTCAGCTCTGATGTTTGCCAGTCCTGCTGTTCTCCCAGGGCTAAGTACAGTCCTCTGTGACTGTACTTAGCCCCGGGAGGACAGCGGGACCAGCAAACAAATGATCAGAGCTTATAAAAACTCATATGTACTGCAGGCTGTTGACTCTCCCACTGCTACAGCCCTGCTCTGAGGTTAGCTGCAGGGGATTCTGGGATTTCTGGTTAAAGCAAATGTCAGCAGAATCAGCCGAATACCAACTTCTATAATCTACTATACTATCTACAATTTTTTGAACCCTGGCTCCTGTTTTAACAAACGTCCACTTAAACGGCTGAAAACAGCATTTAAATGTGATGCTTCATGGATGTGAATGGAGCGTGCGGGGGGCCGGAGCCGGTGATAAGGAAGTGGAAGGGATTGTGTGGCTAGATCCTAGGAGGAAATTACAATCCCTTCCCTTTCTTGGGGCGCATTCTAAAAAATTCTGCTTGTGCCAAAGAGGAACTCCCATAGAGGTAAGGGAACTTCCCAGTGCTCCAGATAAGGTGACTACTAGCCTGTTTTACTGTCTGGAGCACTGGCACTTCCTCTTCCTTGTTTGCAGTAACATACTAAAAGCCAGTAGAATAGACCAAATGGTCTGTCTTGTTTGCTCGAAAGCCAGCAACGTAATGGCTGCCCGCCTCACCACCCTCCAGCCCCCAAGAGTGTTTTCTCTAGATTCAGTTTCCCCTTGAACCTGTCCCACCCCTTCTTGAAGCCCTCCACTGTGCTCTCCTCCGCCAGCCTCACGGGAAGTGCATTCCATGGCTCCACCACCCTCTCAGTGAAAAAAATGCCTCCTACGCTCCCCCCCTCCAACTTCCACCCATGGCCCCTGGTCACTCCCCCCTTCTTCAGCCTAAACAGCTACCTGGTTCCACTCCTAATTATTCCCTTTACATACTTGAAAACCTCTATCATGTCTCCCCATATCCCTCCTCTCCTCCAGTGAGTAAAGCCCAAGCTCTTCCAGTCTCTCCTCATAAGGCCTCCCCTCCATGCCCTGAATCATCCTGGTCACTCTCCTCTGGAACCTCTCCAGCAGCGCTATGTCCTTCTTCAGATGAGGTCTCCAGAACTGTACAACAACAAGAAAGTAACAAGAAAGGTTCTCTTTAAATACTAGTTGTTCCATCAGTAATTGCCTATTGGTAACCCCTTGGTGCACGTTTGATTTACGTGCTGGTGTAAAGTACCATTTTAGAACTATATGAGGTAGTTTATGTGCCTTCCAGTCACATAATTCTGTGGTAGAGCATAGGTTAATTGTGCCAACAGTGAAGGTGCTGAGCGAGGCCGTAAACTACATCATGCAGTTCTGAAATGGTATTTACTACCAGTGTGTGAATCAGAACCCCACACTAGGATGACGAAAGAGCCCTTGGAGTCAAAACAGTAACAGAACTAGAACTAGTATATAAAAATCAACTTCTGCAAGGGAAAAAGAATTACAGGTTTAGCATGGTTTTACTTTAAATTTTATTTTAAACTGCTGCCTGCCACTGTCTCAAGGGTAGCCCAGGTTTCTGCCGTGCGCTCTTTGTTAATGTGCCCTGGTGACTAATGGTAGAGGTTGTCAGGGCACATTAACATAGAGCATGCAGCAGAAACTCATGCTGCCTGCAGAATGGTGGTGGGCAGCTGTATACAGTGAGAATTACAGAGGAATGATTATAACCCACGTTACGGTCTCAAGTTACTAAATAAAATATCAGCATTAGCGTAAAATGCTAATCAGGTGGTTAACTCCGTGTGTGTGTGTGTACGTGAGTGACCAGCTACATTATGGAGTTTCTTTTAACATTGAAGTAATATATATGCTGTTAGAAAAATCTTTGCATGAAATGGCAGTTGTAAGGATCAGAAAGTACGTACAAAAACATGGCCTGGTCAGCTGTAGGGGTTGTGGTTCAGCCACCTTCCAAAGGGAGTTCTTCGAGGGTGGCAGGTGCTCAGTTTGTGTTAGATTCCTGAACTTCCATGCAGTGTTGGCTATCTTTAAGGCTGAATTGAGGGGAACTTACCACAAGGCCCTGCAAGAGCTGAACTCACATCACAATGTACGCCACTTTACCACAATAGATGTTGGAGTGCAGTGTGAGGTAGGGGAACAGCAGTCTTGAAAGGGAAGTCTGGGAAGGGAATTGCAGTCCTGGGTGGAAGGTTTAAGTGGGGGGAGGCAGGAAGAACGAGGGAGGCAATAAATGCCTCCCCCTAGAAAATGGAGCAGCAGCGAGGAAAAGTCTAGTGGAAATAAATTTCTCAGGGGTAGAAGAGTGTAGGGACAAGAGAGAGGAAAGGATGGTCAGGTTGGAAGGTGGATCCCAGGCTGAGAGAAGAGTTAATAAGGAGGATGGGCAGAAGGAAAATGAAAATGGGGAGGACAGTACCAGGGACAAGGGAAGGTTGAAGCATGGAATCGGGAAGGGAGAGCAAAGTAGGGGGAGTGATGGGAGTGGTGAGCCATGTATGTGTGCCAGTGCAGGAGCCTAGGAAATAAAATTCCTGACCTTGAGGCAACCTGTGTGGAGGCAGACCTGGATCTGGTGGCTAATGGCCATAACAGAGTCATGGTGCATCGACAGCCACAACTGGGTTGTGGCCATTCCAGGTTACTCGATGTTCTGGAAGGACAGAACAGGGAGAGGGTTATATATGAGGGAAGGTATAAAGGCTGTAAGAAATGGACACCAAGGGGATAAGGAAGAGCTAGAGGTTCTGTGGTTCAGCTTAGAGACAGGGTCCAGGGCCTTTATCTGCGTAGGGGTGGTGCACAGGCCACTGTCACAGGGAGAGGAGTTAGACAAGCTTTTTGGGGGAGACAACTGGCAGAATGGAAAGCAAAGGAGAGGTATTAATTATGGAGTACTTACTTTGTTGGAGATAGACTGGAGCATTCTGGCCACAGCTAGAACAACATAGAAACATAGATTTTGATGGCAGATAAGGACCCCTTGGCCCACCCAGTCTGCCCATTTTCCTACCTAATGGATAAGCTGCAGATCCTAGTTAAACAGCAGCCTACTTCTTCCTACCCCCACCCCCTAGAATTGCCTTATGACTGTCTCATGCATGCTTGAATTCCACCACTGTTTTTGACTCCACAACCTCCTCTGGAAGGCTGTTCCATGCATCCACAGCCCTCTCTGTGAAAAACTACTTCCTTAAATTACCTCTGAGCCTTCCCTCTATCTTCAATCCAGCCCCTGTCTCCTGCACACCTCTTTTTTTGAAAGATGCTACCATCCTCTACTCCCTACAGAGGGCATTTCTCAGGCAGCTGGTAACAGAACCCACTAGAGACAGGGCAGTGCTGGACCTGGTACTTACAAACAGGGACAGCATTACAGTTGTCACAGTGGGTAGCCCCCTGAGTACAAGTGATCACCGAACATAGTGGTTTGGCATATGGATTGGGCAAGAGAAAAATCACACTAGGATGAGGGTCCTGGGACTTCAGGCAGATTTTTTAATTTTATTTTTATTGGATTTAATAGCAGATACGTACCATTGATGATATTCATGAAACAGTTTCACACTTAGTGTTAATACAAGGCACTAAGCATTAATACGGTGTAACATGACTGTAGTTTCCAATCTAACAACATTGAGGGCTATCACTTTTTTATAAAAAGACCCAGAGGAAAGCTGTACAGTCAGCGGCCAGATCTGCAGCCAGTGCTCATAAAGGAATGTGCACAATAGAAAGGCAGATTTTAAAGAAAAAGGATACTGCCTCAGTAACTACCTTGAAGGGGTGGATAGCCGGGTGGGAGTGGAGACACAGTGTAAAAAGATTGAAGGGGACAGTGCAAAAAGATTGAAGGGGGAATAACTAAGGCAACAGCAAGCTGTTTGAAAGAAGTAAGCAGGGGTAGGAGGAGAAGAGGCCACTATGGTTCTTGAAGTAGGTGGCTAAGGTGGTAAGGAGAAAAAACAGCTTTTAGAAAGTACAAGAAGACCCAGACCTGCGGGGAACAGGGATGTAGGTGTAGGTAAACAAAGAGAGGCAGGAAAGAAGGCGGGCAGCTAAGGCACAGACAGAAGAGAGGATCACCAAGGAGGACAAGAAAGGGGGATAAGACTTTCTTCAGGTTTCTGTATTTAATACTGGTGAATTTATTGATTATTTGTTATTTCAAGCACCTACGTGATATTATTTCCCAATAGTTGGGTTGCTTAAAACTGCTATCGTTATTACGCCTATCCTTCCTGTCTGGTCTCTATACCCAAGGGTTCTACTTTGAGTGGGCAGGTGACCCGGTTGGCCTTGGAGTCTTATCCAACCTGGGCGGTGTTTTGCAATACCAACTCCATTAAAAACAAGATGGCAATAATTACTGATCTTGTTGGGTCATCGGATCTGGCATGCATCACCGAGACCTGGCTGGATGATAATGCTGGTCCAATTCTTGAGTCAGCTGTTCTAGCCAGGTTTTTGGTAATACATTACCCGAGGTTGGATCATAGGGACGGGGGTGCACCCATCTGTTTTAGAGCAGAATTGGGCATGGTAGACGTGCCAGTGGGGGAGACCAGATCCTTTGAATGTATCTTGGGCCCAGGTGTGGGGTGCAAAATTCTTCTCATCTAGTGTCCACCCGGGGATGGGAAGCAAGTTTTGCAGGACGTCACAGACTTCATTGTCGATACAGTGTTAGAGTCCCCCAGAGTGATGGTGCTGGTTGACTTCAACACGTGGATCAATGACAAACTCTCACAGTTTGGTCAGAACTTCCTCCAAATAATGACATTGTTGGGCTTCACACAGGTGGTTACCTCTGTGACACATAATTCAGGTCATTCTCTGGATCTGGTCTTCATGCTGGGAATGGAGACCTCTGATGTGATGGAACTGGTCAGCTGGTCTGACCATTACACTATCAGGTTCAATTTCCAGGCTTCCCCTTATAGGTCTGCCGCTTTGGAGATGGTCCGGTACCACCCTGTAAGGGGTATGACCCCAGGAGGCCTGGTGGCGGTGCTAGATCTGTTGGGGCTTCTGACTGCAACCGGGGGTCCAGACGACCTACTACAAGCCTATAGCAAGGGGCGAAGGATGGAGTGCCGCTGGCGGAAATCTGGTCTTGATGCCGACAGACTTAGATTGATGGCCCATTATACGGACTACCAATTGGCTAGCTTCCGTAAGAAGGCAAACTTCCTGTCTGGGGAGATTTCCGCTGCATGGAACCAACTAGCTCAGCTCTTTCGAACTGTGGACAGACTGTGCAGTCCAGCCTGTCTTCAGGTTCGAAGAGCCTTGTCACAAGATAAGTGTGACGAGCTTGCTCTCTCCTTTGCAGATAAGGTTGCTGACATTAGGTCAGAGATCTGCACAGCCTGTTCCAATGGGCGGTGATTGGTGGGAGGCCGCAGAGCCTTGGTTTGGTTGGTCGGCTTTTGATCAAGTGGCGATCGTGGATGTCATGGTGATCATCCAGAGTATACGGCCGACCTGCTGTAGTTTGGATCAGGGGTCAACCCACCTCCTTGTGGGGTGCGCAGGTCATTGGGTCCGTTCTGGCAGAGAGATAGTCCAAGCAGTTAGACTGGTGAGCCTCGACTCCCTGAAGGAGGTGGTGGTGATTCCCCTCCTTAAGAAATCTTCTCTCGACCCAGACTGTCTCGCCAACTACAAACCCATCTCTAACTTGACCTTTGTGGGTAAGGTTATTGAGAAGGTGGTCACGCTGCAGCTGGAGGATCATCTTACCATCCATGACATCTGTGATCCTCTCCAGTCTGGATTCAGGAAGAGGCACAGCACTGAGACTGCCCTGGTTCGGGTGCTCAATGATCTGATAGCGAGAGATCAGAGGACTCGTTCCATCTTGGTCCTCCTTGATCTTTCTGCAGCATTCGATACCGTGGATCATGGCGTACTGTATAGCATGACTCTGTTATTGCCTTCCTCTGGTAGGAGGATAAAGACTGTGGCTTCCTTCATTTTACTTTGTTTGGATTAACAGCCATGCAGCTCATGGACTCCAGTTACAGCTACATTTCTGGACTGTATCTTATTTGTGCTGTACAAATTTGTATTTACCTCATATAGGATGTATCTATTGACACATGATGCCCCCTATAATTGATTTATTAAGAGAAGTGGTGCCCTCGAGGTATTTTTTGTATATCTGTTATGTTCTATGTCTGCATTTTACAAGCTGTATGTACTTTGGTAAAACAAACATATTAGAGTTTCTTCTGCTATGTGAGTGAAAAGAGGACAGCAGAGTGTGGGATAGTGAGGATCAGGAGAAGGGAGGGGGACGGTTTGCTGAAGATGATCAAGAAAAAGCTACAATCTTAAGTGAGTACTTATGCTTGGTTTTCACAGTGGAGGGGAGGACTGGACCAGCATGTATCATCAGGTACTGGGGAGGGTGGACCCAGGTCTATTTTCACAGGAGAGAGTTGGAAGGGGATTGGAAGCTCTTAAAGGGACAATGTCGACCTTTTTTGTATCATATTATTTCCAGTTAAAAACACCCATGTTATGATTGCTTACCTTCTCTAAAATTCATTGATGTTGCTGGCTGCCTTATCTGCCTCATTGCTTAGTAGAACTGAAATGCATGGTAATGTATAATAGTTACTGGTTGGGGTAAAAAAAAACATCATGGGCAGACCCTCGCAAACTTAAACCACGGTTCTATGTCACGCAAAGTTGCACAAACTCACTTTGCGCGGCGTTAACCACCAGTAAATATAAAAAAAAAAAAAAATGAAAGTGTGTTGGAACTTGATTTTATGCACACCCGTGTGTGATACCCAGATAAACCCTCGGCTTCACCCTCAGGTTTTATGGAGCATCACACACCCGGTGTGCATAAAACCCCTTACTAACCAACTCCCCATGCACTATTCTGTATGTTATACCCAGCCTTGTCTTGCTTCCGGTACTTGAAACACTCTTATTGCATACTTCCTGATCTTTAAGAACGCTCCCAAACAGTGCAGCCACTCATGATACAGTAGGCTCCTCTACTCCCACTGCACAATGAGTGGCCAGACAGTGTTGGGGGTGTTCCTCAGTCCAGGAAAGATGCAGTGGGAGTTGACCAACAAATGTAAACAAACATGTTTTGGTGTGGTAACACCAGTGTGGTGGGCAGTCAGTTTTCACTTTTTAAAAGAAAACAGGAATCAGAATCAAACTACCAGCTGCATCAGCAGTCTTGCAAGAATGTGAACCATCATAAAATGTGTATTTTAAGCTAGGAACACTTTGAGGCCTAAGGGGATTGACAGTGTCCCTTAAAGAAAACAAGGCCATAGGCCAGACAGAATTCATCTGGTGCTAGCCACTCCTCTGGCAACACTTTTCAGCACCTCATTGGAGATGGGTGTGGTTCTCCAGGACTGGAGGAGGACCAACATGGTCCTTCGGCACAAGAGCGTCAACAGGGAGGAGGCTAACAATTATCGGCCAGTCATCTCACATCAGTGGTGGGGAAATTAATGGAGACCCTGCTAAAGGCAAGGCTGATGGAGTACCTGGTGGCAAATGGGATGCAAGACCACCAGCATCATGGTTTCACTGGAGGACGTCATGTCAAACAAATCTCATAGATTTCTTTGGGTGAATAGGGAGGTGCACCAGAGAGGGCAGTGCATGTGGATTATCTGGGCTTCAGTAAGGCCTTTTGATACTGTGCTGCAAAGGAGTCTAATAATGAATCATAGCAACCTGGGGGTTGGGTAGAAGGTGGTAAGCTTGGTATCAAACTGGTTGAAGGATAGGAGGCTGAGGGTGGTGGTAAATGGCAGTTAGTCACGGGACGGGAGGAGTGCCACAGTGATCAGTGCTGGGTCCTGTTCTTTTCAATGTCTTAATAAGTGACATTGCTGAGGAAGAATGAGGAGAAGGTGTGTCTCTTTGTGGATGACACAAAAATCTGCAGCAGCTTGGACACCCATGAAGGGGTGGAGGGCATATAGAGGATCTGGGGAAACTAGAGGAGTAGTCTAGGGTGTGGCAGCTGGATTTCATTGCCAGAATGTGCACAGTCATGCACCTGTGGTGGCGAAACCCAGGGGGCTGTGTATAAGATGGGGGTAGGTGCTTACAGTCCCCAAGCAAGAGAGGGACCTTGGGGTAATCATATCTGATGATCTCAAGATGGCAAGGTAATGTGGCAAGCCAGTAGGCATGGCTAGTGGGATGCTGTGGTGCATAGGGAGGGGGATTACCAACAGGAGAAGAGATGTGGTGTTTCCACTATATCACTCACTAGTGAGACCCTACCTAGAGTGCTGTCAGGCCGAACTTTCACAAGGACATTGACAGGGTGGAAGCAGTCCTGAGGAAGGCTACCAAAATGGTGTGGATTGCATGAGAAGCCATATGAGGAGAGGCTGCGGAAGCTCAACATCCACTCTCTGGGGAAAGGAGAACAAGAGGAAACTTGAATAAGACATATAAGTACTTCACTGGGGTGAACAAGGTGCAAGGGGGGAGTCTGTTTCAGAGGAAGAGGAGCACCAGAACACGGGGGCATGCAATGAAGCTTGTGGGGTTAAGAGGGATGTGAGGAAACACTTCTTTACAGAAAGGGTGTTAGACACCTGGAACAGCGTGCCAGAAGAGGTGGTGAGGGAGAAGGCAGTGGGTAACTTCAGTCATACATGGGATTGGCACATAGGCATAATCAGTAGAGGAAAGGGTGGATGGAGAGACACCGGCGACCAAATAAGGTTCAAGGTATAGTAAAAGGCAGGAAAAAACAGGGCAGACTATGGCCTACCGGTCCTTTTTCTGCCGAGAAATTCTACGTTTCTGTGTAATCTGGGGACAGGAAGAGGAACACCAGCACTGGGGAGATTCCAGGGGTTAAAACCCAGAATCATTTTATACCAAGGAGAAGAGCTGCAGCATGGGTATAGCTGTTGTTACCCCGAGGGTAAAACTCCATCAGCACAGACAAGCCAGCAGAGCCTGCCTTGTGGATCCTTGGGCTCCCAGCAAGGTTAGTCATTGCTGGCCCTTGCATGTACCTTAGTGAGTATTCTTATGACATTATCAGTGTTCTTTCCAGGCTGCAGATTTGCGCCAGGGGCACAGTGTGCAGGAAGCTTGTCCTGACCGTCCACGAGGTATTGGGACTGAAAGATGCACCTTAAACTGCATGGCTGGAGCGGTCTCCTGTGCTGAATACATGAACATGTAAGTGGAGCAGAAGCATTTGAATGGCGGCATGACATCATTACTGGTGCCAGGTGGAAGCACAGTCTCGGAAAGGGGCATGCCGATACAGATTTAAGGCAGGGCTGCAGCATTCGCACCACTTGTGCACTAGAGTTTTACAGAAACATAGAAAGGCTGAAGATCTGTTCCAGCTGCAGCAGATTAAACTTTATAGCTCAGACAGCAGGATTAGGTAAGAAGAGGAATATTTTAAAGAAAAAGATTTAAAAATCAAACAATTAGAGGTTGCACTTCAGATTAAAGAGGCAGCAGACCCCCTGTGGATACATGTTTTAAGCCCTCTTGTCTCCCAAAGCTCTGATTTTTATGAGGCAGTGAGTACGTAGGTGGGGGAAACACATGATTTTTCCTTTCTCCATGCTTTGGGGGTTCTAGCCCAAATTTAAAATTAGGCTGGGCTGGACTGATCATTCATTTTCAATCTTGAATGTGGCTCAGCCAGATTGAGTTGGCAAATCCTAGGCAGGATTTAGCAGATCACTAATGTAGCTGCACTTCTTTTTTTTTTTTTGCTTGCAGAGAGTGAGTGATGCCAGGCAGAGAGAATTCACTGACGTAGAGGAGTAAGCTGCCCTCTTCTCTACCCAAGGCCCCATTATCGTGCTGCTCAGTGATTTTTTTTTCCCTCTTCCTTTCTTTTTATTCGGGCAAGCAAATCACAGGTGGAGGAGCCAGTTTTTTCAGTTATTATTATTTTTGGCTGTTGCCTTCTTCTCTCCTCATTATCAGGCATTCACTGATTTTTGACTGTTCAAGCAAGTAGGCAAATCTTATGGAGGAGCCAGTTTATTTTGTATTTCTGATATGCCTTTCCCTTTTTCATTCTTTCCCCAAAGTTTCTTGAGTGGCTCATACTTTTCTTTTAAGTGATCCACCTTTTTGGAGCTCAGTGGGCCATGTGCCCCACTGAATTTAAGTTCTAGAATGAACAGTGCATTATGATGCATAGTTGGAAGGTTTTTCCCAGTGATTGCTCAGTGATCCCTCTTGTGATCTGTCAACCGTACACAGGGAATGAAATGCGTAAAGCTAGAAACATGGAATTTGTCAGCAGAAAAGGACCGCTTCGCCCACCCAATCTGCCCAGATGGTCCCTGCCTAGTCTGCCTCCATGGACCCTAACTGGTCTCTGGCAACCCTACATACTCCATGTCTGTTCACTGATATTCTCTTATGTTTATCACTTGCATGCTTGAAGCACTGTACTGTTTTCAACTCTGCCTCTTCCACTGGCAGTCTGTTCCAGGCACTTGCCACTCTCCCAGTGAAGTAGTACTTCCTCACATTCCTCTTAGCTTCCCTCCCTCTAGCTTCATTGCACACCCTCTGGTACTGTTGCTCCTCCTCCTTTGAGAGAGACTCCCTCCTGCACCCTGTTGTGTACTTGTAGGTGTCTTATCATGTCTCCTCTCGCTGCACTCTTTTCAAGGGTGCATGTGTTGAGATCTCTCAGTCTGTCCTCATAGGTCTTTTTGTGTAGCCCCTCTACCATTTTAGTTTCCTCCTCTGGACTCTCTCCAACCTATGTCCTTTCTGAGGTGCAGCCTCCAGAAGACGCAATACTATTGGTGGGGTCTCATTAGTGAGTGATACAATAGCAGCATCACCTCCCTCCTCCTGCTGGAGATACCTCTCCTTGTGTATCCCAGCATCGCACTAGCCCTACTCACTACTTTGTCACACTGTTCTGCCACTTTGAGGGCATCAGATATAATACCAAGGTCCATTTTCTGCCTAGTGACTGACAGTACTTTGATAAAGGATGGTATACATCCGAAACACATCAGGCGGGCATAGCCTGTGATTTTTTTTATCAGATTTGTCAACAAATGATTTATGAAACCGAATTATATGTGGTGCCCTTGAGTTTTTAAAAGAGGTTTGTGTGTGCCCGACACTTTTTGTCAGTATAATACCAAGATCCTTTTTCTGCTTAGTGACTGACAGTTCGTCTCCCCCCCATCCCATACCCAGTTCCTGGGTTCCTATGCCCTAGGCACGTGATTTCACATGTTTTGGTATTGAACCCCAATTGCTGCGTTTTTGACCACTCCCTAAGTTTCATGAGATACCCGTGCATTCTTTCCAGCCTCTCCTGATTGTCCACTTGTCGTCAAGGCACAGTTCAGGAAGCATAGGAAAGCCAGGAGCAGTTGTAAAATTCACAGTGAGTATTTTATTGTTATTAATAACAGTAAAATAAAAAATACAAGTTGTTCAGAATTACTATTTACAAAGGCAATTCAAACAGAGAAAACAGTTCTCCTTCTGAGCCTTTATTCTCACTTTCAAATCTCAGTCTCTCTAACTTGCAAAACATTGCTGCTGTTTTTATAACCAGTCTTTGCAGGGGGCTTGTTAAGGAGACAGTGTTTTTTCACAGAATGTTCTTGTCAGTTTCCAGTGTTCTTGCAGGTGCAACAAAAAGAACATAATGACTCAGAACTGACTTCTTGTTTACAGCTCTGCATAGGACATAAAAACTGCATCTCAGGTTAACGCCTTGCGTTCCAAATAACTTTTTCCAATTATTTCAACAGTACAATATATACAATTGTAAACAAAGGGATCCCAGTATCAGTGATATTTAGAATAGAATAGAAACTTTATTTATAAAAAGCGCCTTTCCAAAACCAAGGTGCTTGTACATAATACATTAAAATAAATAAAAACAGTCAAATAAAACCATAAATGAACAGATTAAAACTCATAGCTGCAGCATTAAAATTCAGTATATGCCAGGCTAAAAAGAAATGTGCTCAATGCTATTTTAAAACTTTGGACGGTTGGGCAATCTCGCACCTGACGAGGTAGAGAATTCCACAAGGTTGGGGCCATAAAACCAAAAGACCTAGCCCCAGATGTCTTCAAACGAACCCTGGGAATCTCTAGCAATCCCTCATCAGTGGATCGGAGAGAGTGGGAGGGACAGTAGGGATGAAGGAGATCTTGCAGGTAACCAGGTCCCTGGTCGTGTAGGGCCTTATAGATCAGCAAACCAACCTTGAAGGTGATCCACCACCGTACTGGCAGCCAGTGCAGTTGGCGAAGCACAGGCGTTATATGACTGATCCTGGATGAACCAGTCAGTAGCCTGGCTACCGCATTCTGCACAAGCTGCATGTGGTGGATATCAACTCCCGATGGCCCAAGGTAGAGGAAGTTGCAGTAGTCAAGGCGGGAGGTAATGAAGGCATGGACCAAAGTTGGAAGATCATCGGAAGGAACCAGGTGCTTCACCCAGGTGATATTCCTCAGATGGTAAAAAGAGGTTTTGACAACTGCTGACACCTGAGATTTAAGCGTCAGACAGTCGTCAAATATAATGCCTAGGTTCCGCATCTGGTCTGAAGTAGTTAGCTGAACACTCCCAAGCCATAGACCTGAGAATGATCCCGCCGACAAACCCACCTCCCGGTGACCTGGGTCCACGACCAACACCTCAGTTTTCTCTAGGTTTAACCGCAGCCAGTTCACATTCATCCGATCCTGGATTTCAGCAAGACAGTTTTTAAAAACTGAAACAGCATTATCCTGACCAGGCACAAAGGACATGTACTGTATAGCTGAGTGTCATCTGCATAGCAGTGAAAACTCAAGCCATACCGCCTAATAATCACTCTCAACGGCAGCATGTACACTGCAAACAACATGGGTGCCAAAATGGAACCCTGCGGACTGTGGCACCCCACAGGGTAGGGGGAGTGATGCTGAGGAAAAAAATCTCAGGCACCACCCTCTGAGTCCTATCCTCTAGGAAAGATCGAAACCATCTGCACAAACTGGGGTGTCCGACATCTGACGACCATCACAACTCCCATAAGGGAATGTCAAGCTGATGCCGGATCTGATTGTGGCAACCTTATCTGAAAAGAATTGAGCAAACTCCTCACACTGTTCCTGAGAAAACGCATTTCCAGGCTGAAGACAGATTGGATTGCACAGTCTGTCCACAGTCCAGAAAAGCTGAGCTGGTCGATTCTGTGCAGCAGCAATCTCCCTGGATAGGAGTACTGCCTTCCTACGGGTAATTGCTGATTGATAGACCAAATAATAGTCTATCAAACTAAGTCTGTCACACTCCAGGACCGACTTCTGCCAGCACCTCTCATCAAACCAAGAAGACCTGGGGTGCAGAGTGAGGGAACGAACACGAACAGGAGCAATGGAATCCAGGGCCCCTACCACCGCCTTATTATAGGCAAGTACCAGGTCCCCCGGATCCATGCATTCACTCGGTAAACCCGATAGGTCCAGTGCTGCCATCAGGCCCTCTGAGGAAACACCCCTCAAAGGATGGTACCGGACCATCTCCGTAGGGGCAGGCCTATTAGGGGTGGCCTCAAAACTGAACCCAATTGTATGATGGTCAGACCACACGACTGGTTCCACCACCAAATCAGATATCTCCATCCCTAGGAGAAAAGCCAAGTCCAATGATTGACCACCAATATGGGTCGGAGAGGAAATAACCTGTGTTAAGCCCAGCAAGATCATTAGCTGGAGGAAGTCCTGACCAAACTGCGAGAGTTCATCGTCGACCCATACATTGAAATCCCCCAGAACCAACCATCTGGGGGATCCCACTGTCAGGTTGACAGTGAAGTCCGCAACTTCCCGCAGGAAAACATTCCCATCTCCTGGTGGACGGTAGATGAGAAGTATCCTGCATCCTACACCCTCACCCATAATACATTCAAAGGAGTTGGTGATTCCCACTGGTACCACCATTAGGCCCAGTTCCGATCTAAAACAAATGGCAACACCCCCGCCCCTACGATCCATCCTCAGGCGGTGTATCACCGAGTACCTGGCCGGAATTGCTGATGCCAAAACTGGACCAGCATTCTCATCCAGTTAGGTCTCGGTGATGCAGTCCAGGTCCGATGATCCAACAAGATCCTCTATTATAGCAGTCTTGTTCTTAATATACCTGGCATTGCATAACAACACCCGAGTAGGATGAGAACCCGAGGAAGACTGTATTACCTGTCTGCTACAGGCTAAGCCCTTGGGTATGGGAACCAGACAGGGAAAACCCCTTTCCTGGACCCATTTCACCCCAGGGCATCTCCTTGTCCCCACTATTCCTTTCCGCCCACTCTTTTCCATTCTCTCTCCAGGCCCAACCCTCGTCCTCCTCCTTCTAACAATCCCCAAAGCCCTACACCGATTATACACCTCTGGGGACAGACGAGGACAGGGAAAAAGGACGAAGATGTGAGCCTGGAAGGGGAATAATATCTGGCTGTCCTAATGCCTTCCCAACACATCTTCACAGATCCGACAAACACCAAACCTAAAAATAAAATTTAAAGTGCAGAATCTAATGAACTAGAGTCCTCTCACTACTCTAGTTTTACTTGTCCAGAATAGATCACCCCCACTACTTCTCACACAGTGGGGGAAAATCCAACAGCAAAAGAAAAAGAAAAAGCTAATAAAAATTGGCAGACTTCCAGTGACGTCATTGCAATGGTGGCTGCCTAATCCAGTGAGCTCCCAAACCAACTCGCTAATCCATCGTAATCCCACTTTAAAAAGCTATCATTTATTCTCAGGAAGACAGCCTACGTTCAGCCCAATGTCTGGGAAACCACCACGGGCGAAAGATCAGAAAAAAATGGCTAGAAAATCAAATTTGAAGCAGTTACTGATAGACGCGGTTATTGAGGGGTTCGAGGCCTGTGCGAGAACCAGAGCACCTTCCGAATCCTCTTGGGACCCTGATGTGGAGGAAGAAGACCCGCAGAACAATACAGAGAAAGCCCTAGCAAAATCCTAAAAAGCGTGACTAAAATTGAATCTTCGATAGCAGATCTGAGGATGGACATCAGAAACATTAATGCTAAGGTCCAAACGAATCGAAACCAAGATCACAGAGTTGGAGCGAATCCCAGGAGAGTAATGATAGAATACTAGCTATTTGTTGCAGCGGGACCGCAGTTCATGCCAGGCTTGAGGATGCCGAAACAGAGCGAGGAGAAACAATTTTAGGATTCACGTGTGGAAGGGGAGAGGAGGGCTACCACTAACAGCAGACTTTATAATCCATTTATTGAAAACCACCTTATCCCTCCCATCGGACCTGCCTCTCACGATCGAAGCGAGCACACCGTCACTCGCCCTCCTCAACGGACCCAAATCTAAACCTAGATCTTGGATTGTTCAGATGCTGCATTATCAAGCTAAAGAAATGATCCTGCAGGAAGCCTGGCTACATAAAGAACTACAGTTTAATAACCAGAATATATACTTTGACCATGACTTCTCAGCGGAGCTACAGCTGCGCCTGTGTTAAGCAAATAATTAAAGAACTAAAAGAAAAAAAGAATATAAAAGCTCAACTCAACTTTCCAGTGAAGCTAAAAGTTTACCTTGAGGGCGGAACGAGAGCCTTCAACTCCCTGGCAGAGGCAGCTCCTTTTTTGGTGGAACAGAAAATCGTGCTCCCTAATAGGGAACTTGAGATGTTAGAGCATAAACTGCTGTCGAGCGCCTGGGGAATTCAATCGAGAGGGCGCAAGAGGTCTTCACGTGGCTTTTTCCTTCTCGGGCTGTAACTGATATGGCGAAGTTATTAAAGAGGGCAGACCTGGATACACGCTCGAAAGTGGGGGAAGGAGAAGGAAATCAGATGACTTGAGGGCTGCTAAGAAGTTTGGTAACTGTACTCATGTATTGTAGGCTGTACTTGGCCATCTGTGGTGTCATTTCAGGCTGAAGAAAAGAGGGAGAGGTTCGCCTTTTTTACAGCAGGGTGAACATTTCTATGAACCGCTGAGAAACCTCCCTGCACCTCAATTATTTTTGTACATTGGGAACTTATTCTTTGCTATTTTAACACCACAGTGAAGGGATCTGGTCAATATGATGCCCATGTTTATGTCTTCTTTTCTATTTAGCATATGTATATCTGTTTAGAATTATGAAGGGGAAATGAGAGGGGAAGGAATGGGAAGGATGTGTGAGCAGTGTCAAAGCCTTCCCTAAAGTTACTTCGAAGGGGGAGTTGTGTGGGAGGGCAGCCACAAAACCGGGTGGGCATTGATGCAGGGGAATTTTTGCATGCTACTCATGCTCCTCGGTTCATGCGGGGAGAGGGAGTCTAACATGCTACACCAGGAGGTCACTAAGGTCACTTCCAGGGTTACATCGGTGAGGTTGCATAAACCTATAATCCCTCACCTAGGAAGTCGTTGTATGATCTTTAAAATCAGAGGCAATAGTTGCTATGGTGAGCAACAATTATGTTTGAGAACAGTAACTCAGTTTTGGCAGTTTATTTTTTATTTAGCTTTATGGGTTACTGACATGTTGAAGGGGAAACTGTTTATTATTGTAGTTAGTAAGTATAGTTACCGTCTGTCTGCTATAGGGAACAAATTATATTTGCAGGTTTGGATGGTGCATATTGAAACTCCAACTGTTGGCTGTGGATGAAGGAAAGGGATAAGACCTATTGATAATGCGAGTTAGGATGGCTAATCTCAGTGTGATTACTTACAATGTGAAGGGTGTCCATTCTCCTGTAAAACGCTCTAGGATCTTAAACGAACTGAAAAAGCTTGAATGTAACATAGCCTTTTTTCAGGAAACCCACTTGAGAAAGGATGAACACCATAAACTAAGGAGATGGTGGGTGGACAGGGTGGAAGCTTCCCCTTCACCCAATGGTAGGCAAGCAGGGGTTGCTATTTTGTTTAAGAGGGGGTACCCATTTCAAATAATTGATATCGAGAGAGGGAATGAGGGACGCTTTTTGCGAATATCGGGTATTTTACAGGGTCAGTTGCTGCACTTGGTGAATTTACATGCACTCAACAGCCAAACACATGCTTTTCTAAAACTTATGCTACGTAAGGTGGCCTTATTGACAGAAGGTCAGGTGATAATAGCGGGAGATTTCAACGCTGTGATTTCACCATGCCTTGACAGATCCTCCAGGTCCTTGAATTATAACAGGGTGACAACTAGAACTCTGGCATCTTTATTAGAAGAACTGGGGCTAAGTGATGTTTGATGGACCCAACATAAGGGGGAAAGGGATTATTCTTTTTTTTCAGCAGCTAATCAGTCGTACTCTAGAATAGACCTGGTGGTGGTCCCCAAGGCACAGTTACATAGAGTGATTTCATCGAAAATACACAGTATTACTTTCTCGGATCATGCCCCAGTAGGTATAACATGGGCTCTATCAAGAGAGCATAGTAGTTCCCAATGGCGATTAAACGTCTCGATACTTAATGACAAGGTGTTAGTTAAGTAATTGGCCAGTTTGATAAAAGAAATATACGATATCAACATACATCAGCATTGCTCCCCAATTAGTACCTGGGAGGCCTTGAAAGCAGTGGTGAGGGGAGAGCTTATTAGTGCAGCTTCAGCAAAGAAAAAGTTAACTCAGTTATCTCGAACTAGAATCTTAGATAAGATTAGATCCTTGGAGGAGGAACATAAGAGAAATCCCACAAACACTAGAATTATGAAAGCATTAGAGGAGGGACGGGAGGAATTAAGAAAATTGGATGACGGTGATAGATGGACAATTAAGATACCTGAACCAGAGAGATCATGATTTGGGAGGAAAGGCCTCTAGGCTCTTAGCAATTCGACTGAGTAAGGTCCAAGCAGATAGGACAATATTGAAGTTGAGAAACGAGGCCGATCCTTCGGCCCCTTGGACTAAACCTCAGGAAATAGCGCAGCAATTTCAGCAGTTTTATCAAAACCTTTATAGGAGGGAGGAGCAGGGAATGATATTGTAATAAGTACTGAAAACTTTTTGAAAGATTTACCAATTCCTAAACTGCTGGACCTGGCTAAATTAGAATTGAACAGTAAAATTACATTGAGGGAAGTTATAGATACAATAGATAAACTGCCGGCGAATAAAGCTCCAGGACCGGATGGCTATGGCCCAGAATTTTACAAAAAGTTTAAAGAGGTATTGGCCCCTATCCTGACTACCGTATTTAACTCTTGTTTGGAAGAGAGCCGGATTCCTGACTCGTGGAGGGAAGCTTTTATTAGTGTCATTCATAAACCAGATAAACCAAAAGATAGATGTGAGGCATATAGACCGATATCCTTGCTGAATCAGGATCTGAAGATACTTACTAAAATTCTGTCATCCAGATTACAGAAATATATAGAAATACTGATTCATTCAGATCAGACAGGCTTCATTCCAAATAGACACTTAGCAGATAACATTCGAAAGCTTTTGAATGTAATGACATCTGATACTCAGACGACTTCTGCTCAGTTAGCCCTTTTTTTGGATGCGGAAAAGGCATTCGATCACCTAAATTGGGAATATCTGTGGGTGGTTATGGAAAAGATGGGTTTGGGGGAGGCCTTTATCAAATGGGTCTGTCTCTGTTATGGAAGCCCCACGGCCAAGGTGAGAGTTAATGGAATTACATCCTCAAATATTAAGTTAGAGAGAGGATCCAGGCAGGGGTGTCCCTTTTCGCCCCTTCTATTTGCACTCAGCTTGGAGCCGTTGGCAGTGGCTATTCGAGAATCAAAGGATATTAGAGGTATCATGGTGGGTGGGCAGTGCTGCAAGGTATCTTTGTATGCAGATGACACGTTGATTTTTGTGGACAACTCACGTAATACGATTCCAGATTTGCTACAACTATTGGGCAAATATGGAGCAATAGCAGGATTTAAAATTAATATTGAAAAATCGGAGGCCCTGGTGCTGAGGGGGGAGGTGACGGTGGAGATTATGGAGAAAATTCCATTTAGATGGGTTAAGGAGAAGGTTAGGTATCTGGGTGTTTGGATCCCGAAACAGATTGATAACCTATACAACTTCAATTATAAACGATTGATGGACCAAATTAGCAAGGACTTGGATAGATGGAAGGTACTGACTCACTTTGTCAATGAGGATTGACACGATTAAAATGAACATCTTGCCAAGAATGTTGTTCTTGTTTCTCACTCTCCCAGTGTGGATACCGTAAAAGATCTTCAAAACGCATAAAAAATACTATTAACTTTATTTGAACGGACGAACCCAGAATTCGACTAATAAAATTACAAGAGGGCAAAAGACAGGGTGGTTGGGGCTCACCGAATCTAATTAGATATTACTGGGCAGCTCAGGTTATTTCAATAGTGAAATTGTTAAACAAAACTCAACCGGGTAGATTGGTGTAAGATGGAGCGGAATGCTCACTCGGTGCCAGTTTGGGTGTTGCTATGGACTTGTCTTTCAAAGGTTCTTCACAAAATGGAAAATAGATGGACTAGACACACCATGACAATATGGTTAAAGATCAGAGCAACATGGGAGAAGCCTGATTGGGTATGGCGGTTAATTCCCCTACAGTACCTTCCAGAGTTACCTAGTATGGGAAGGGATAAAATTATTAAGAACTGGTCCGAACGGGGTTTAGTCACACTAGAACAATTTATTGAGGGTGATACTGTTAAGGAATTTAGTACGTTACAAAGAGAATTTGGTCTTCCTAATTCTGATTTTTATAAGTACCTTCAGATTCGGCACTACATCTTCTCGAGGGTGGGGAGCATTAACTTGGCGGGGCAGTTAGAAGAGGGTGTAGCTTTGATTAAACAAAAGGCAGATTTGGGTGATACAGCCCATTTAACTTCTCAATTTTACAAATTGTTAGAGGATAGGACGCACCTCCTGGTTACCCAAAAGATCCAAAGAAAATGGGAGGAGGAATTAGGGAGGGAAATTCCGGGGGAACATTGGGAAAAGATATGGGTCAACATTCAAAACACTACAAGCTCTATGATATGGAGAGAGTTTAAATGGAAGGTAGTGGTAAGATTTTTCAATACCCCGGTAGTCTCCCAGTACTATGCCAGACACCCATCAGATAGATGCTGGAGAAAATGCGGTGAGAGGGGTTCGCACTTCCACATGTTTTGGGCGTGCCCAGAAATTAGAAATTTCTGGGACCAAGTGAATAGTGAGATAAAGGGAATATTGGGGCTGGACAGGGACCTGGATTTTGAGCACATGATTTTGGGAGGGCAGCATTCTGAAATTAGAACGAAAGGCAAGAGGTATCTATTTTTAATTCTTTCGGTGGCAGCGGTCAAGGTCTTAACACAAAATTGGCTAACACAGAAACAACCCACAATTACTCAGTGGTGGAACAATATTAATAATATACAATGAATGGAGGATGTTACAGCTAGGCTTAGAATCCAGGTCCCGAGATTCAACACCAACTGGCATCCAGTCTTCAACTATTTGGAAGAGCGGAAGGGAATTCCTGTATTTGAGCAACAGTTACAGGTTTGAGGTAGAGGGATTTGGTTGGGGAAGAATTCCTCAGTGCACTTTCTTACAGTAAATATTTGTTCTTCCTTTAAGTATATAACTTATAAAGCAGACAGACGGTTATTAAGTTAGGGGTTATATAGGGGGGAAAAAAAATGAAAATAATGGGATACAAGATAAATTCCACAAGAAAAGGATGAGGGCTCTACAGAATGGTCTGTTGTAATAAGTCTAGAGTAGGAAGACAAAATCAAGTAGAAACAGAGAATGTTTTCAGTATGGAATTCAGTAGAGACCATTCTTATAAGTTGTTTTATATAAATTGTGGCAAATGTCAAAGGTGTATAAACTGGATGATGTTATCCCAAATAAACTTGAACAAGTTCAAAAAAAAAAAACTAATAAAAATTAAATAAATAATATTAAATTATAACGCTTTCAGTCACAATTAGTCAAGTCTTTACTGGGTAAGGAGACCACTTCCAGAACATCCACAGCTTTCAAGTATACCTCTCCACTAAAAAGAGGGCAGGTTATAATACAGAATCAAACCAAGGTCAACATCAGTGAACGATCCTAAATTGGTCAAGTCAAGTTAGGCTACCGCAGAGACAAAACCTTGATGGCCAGGGAAAAACATAAAGATTCACATATATTGTTGTACTCGCAGATATACAAGGGGGAAGAAAAGACAGAACAGCAAGGGAAGGCAGAGAGATAGCGAGGGGCGAAGAATTGCAAAACTGTTGGAGTGATCAGTTCTTAGGTCTCACACGAAAATTTGGTTGCTCAACCAGACAGACGAGACAGAAAATTAAAGGATAGACCAGACACTTGCGTTTAAACTCTTTCCATAACAAATGGGGCAGGGCCTTATTCAACCCTGTCACACTACCCTATTATAGAATTTGGGATTATCTGCAAAAAGGCATATTTTCCCTTCTAGTTCATCTGCTGTGTCACTTATGAAGACATCGAAGAGGACTGGACCCAGTACTGAGCCCAGCGGCGCCCTGCTGGTAACTCTGCCATCCTTAGAGTGAATACCATTAACCACCACCCTATGTCTCCTATTCATTAACCAATTTCTAACCCAGTTCACCACTTTGGATCCCACTCCTTGGCTGCTCAATTTTTTTTAACCAGTCTTCTGTGTGGCAGTGTCCCATGCCTTGCTGAAGTCCAGATAGGCCACATCCGCTGCCTCCCCCTGATCTATTTCTCTGGTCAGCCAGTCAGGTAAATCAGTCAGGTTTGTCTGGCATGACGCCCCCCCTTCATGAATCCTTCTTGTTGATCTGATGCAAGGTACTCTATGAACTTTTCCTATAACAGTGTTTCCATTAATTTCCCCACCACTGAGGTGAGGCTTACCGACCTGCAGTTGCTAGCTTGTTCCCTGCTGTTGCTGTTATGTAGAGGGATCCCCTCTCCTCTTAAATTAAAACAGACATGAAATTTGAAAGACTCATGACCTGCGCAGCTTCTGTCTTGGGGCTGCCATGAGTAGGGGTCCCCAGCGACCACTGAATGTTCTGCAAGCCAGTGGGGAGGGTGTCCATCCGCACTGGTGGTAGCAGAAAGTATATACTCTGTCCCAGGCATGACTGCAGAAAGGGTAATACACCAGCTGGAAAGTCTACTTAGCAGGTAGGGGGAAAATCCAAGTGTTGAGCTGTATCTAGATACCAAGAACCTGGCAAAGTACAACATAGAGATAAAGGTCAGCTTCAGGGAGCTGGGGAGAAGGTTAAGGTCTCTAAGAGACATGATAACTTTTCAGGATGTGATGTCTTTGGCTACGTGCAGGACAGAGTAGACGTAATGAAATCAGAATTTAAAGGAAAGGTGTGGTGTGGAGGGGTTCTGCTTTTCTGGGGACAGTGGAGTTTTCCTGAAAGATAAAAGCTGATCGTCCTGGACTCAAGTCTCCACCACTCATTTGCACTAATGGGACTGCCTACGCCAGAGGCGCTAGGACCCAGCGGGAGTCAAAAATCTTTAGGAGGGCCGGTGCTGGCATAGGACCACGCATGCGCGGCACCGCGAGACTAGCTCGCCCCTGTACAGGCTATCTCGGCATCGACCTTCCAGCCACCTCAGTTCCTTTTCTCCCACCGTCGAGTGCACGTCGACGCTGCTGTCCTGCTGGAGTCAAGTCTTCGTCTATATGACAGCAGCTTAGCCGTTCAGTATTCGTTTAACATTTTTAATGTTCATTTCTTATTTTTTTTTTAAAAAAAGATAATGATGAAGAAGAAGAAAAAGAAATTCTCACCTGCCATCAACGGAGTCGACCTTAGACGGTAGTGGTGACGATAGGAAGACTTCGTTTGAAAGTTGTGATGGCAGTGGGCTGTGTCCGCTCACCACCCTTGCAAAGGGGGGGTCTGACCACGGGCAGTCCGGTACTGGGGACAGTCCGCTGAAGCACAAAACTGGTGGTACCGGGATCCGGCTCTGCTTGACCTCGAGCTTTTCTTCCTCCTGTTGGGGGAAGAAGAATCAGTACTGCTCGAGTTCGCCCTCTGGTACATCTGCGCAGGGATCGTCGGTGGTGGAGGGCGGTAGGCCTGAACCGACTCTGGTGGGTTCCCCTCTGGCTCTGCTCTTAATGGCCACATTCTTTGACACCGGATCCCATCTCTGTCCTCGATGGAGTTCTGGTGAGCAGTTTCACCTCTGGGCCGCTCCTTTGGAGCAGAGGGTTCGGGCATCTGTCCAGTTTTCCTGGCCAGTGGACCCATTTCCAGGGCCTCAGAGCCACTGGACCAGGGCCGGGTCGATTGTGCCAGGATGTGCACGGTGCTGTCTTTGGTGCCAACGCCACCAACGCCGACCCCTCGTGCCTGTCCCCCTCTCCTTTTTCCATGCAGGGGCCGACATGGGTACAGCTTTCCTTCTTCCCCCTTTTCTTCAGGTCTATGGTGGTGGTGCCACTGACGCCATGGGCGCTGCTGCAAGTGGTGTTGGCACCATGGGTGGCATTGGCGCCCGCAGTGTCATCCCGTTGCCACCGGTGATGCCGGCGCCGCGGTTGGTTCTGTGCGGTGGAACAGGTTGGCGGAGTTTCATTTTTCTGCGGATCTCTTCCTTTCCACGGAAGTTGTTGTAGAATGGTTTCCCGTGAAATAAAAGTACTGTTCCGTGGGATATTTCGCAGATCCTAGTGTGTGGAGATCCACAGAGGATCCAGTGAAATTCCAGTGGTATTTCCGCTGGCAGAATTGTTATTCTGCGCTGTTCCACCGGCGGAATTCTGCATTCCGCGCAGCACTAGTGCCGACTCCATGAAGTGGCGTAGAGCTCCTCGACACCGTTCCAGGTGGTGGAGCCTCTAGTGATTCTGACCTAGACCTCCTTTTTGGAGGTTCTGCTGGGGTAGAAGTAGATCTGGATGAGTCTCTCCCTGTCCTGCTTGTTGGAGATGCAGCGGATGATTCATTTTAGAGGCTAGAATGCAAGCCTTCTGTATCAGCAGAGTCTGTGATGGAAAAACTTCTTTTCAGTTTTTCCTCAGGGATATGGGGTCCACCACAACATTTCAGGCTTCTTCTGTGGACCAAAGACTTTAATGTCTGGACTTCTTTCAGTCGTCAGTACAAGTACACCTTGTAAAATGCACAAATTCAATGGTCAAGAGCCTTCCTGACTCTTCCGCTCCTTTGATAGGGGTATGTAGCCCCCCTGTGACACTGCCTTTATGGTGGCTACCATTGGCAACAGGTGATTAATATCTCCTCAGCTGTGATTATTGGTTCAGTCCTCAGATTAAGTTATGGAGGGCACTCAGGCTCCTTCTGCCCTTCTGAGGGATGACATCATCGTCATTCTTGTAACAGGCAGTCCTTTCAAGGTAGAGGCCTGAAAGCCTTTGTCAGGAACCAACTAATTGGCTGTAAACAAACAAAAAAAAAATTGCAGCAGAGGGCCTTGGCCCGAAAGTACCCAGTACTCTCCTTCTGGATCCGGCCCAGGCCCCACCTCAGCTGCCTGAGGTGGTCGCTTCTCATCAACGGTTGAGGACACCTGACTTGTTCTACTAACTAGGGGAAGTCCAATCCAGCGGAGGTATTGGTCATCAGGATTTTCCGAGAGGGATTCTGTCGTAATTTAGAGATTTTTTACCTTGACCTAGGTGGCAGCCCAGTCTGTTGGTTTTTCTGTCACACTCTTTCCTTGAATCGGGGCCTCAGAGCAGTAGAAGCGACTCTGTGGCGAGTCGGAACATAGGTTTCTACTTCCTTGCTTGGTTCCAAGATAACAGACGGCATGCTCCCTTTCACAACCTTGGAAGGTCAAGTAGGTACTTGTTCAGGAAGGAGTTCTCAGTATTCAAGCCTTTGCTTCCTGGACATTTGGCTCTGAGCCAGCCACTCCAGGCTAGACTCTTTGGAAGCAGTTGCTTCAGCTTCTGTCTCGCTTTTCCAGGAGGGGTTTTTCTGATTCGGGGAAGGTGTCAGTTTCACCTTCCCAGCAGCTCCTTCTCTTAGGAGCTTCCCTAGATACCTCCAGGGCGAGGGAGGCCCTCTGACACGAGGTTATTCCACTTTGAGCAGATGACAGAATTGTGATGTTTTCATCAACAAGCAATGTGGAGCACTTTCCTATCCACTGTATAGGAAGGTCGTGGTGAGTGGTGCCTTGAGCACGTTGAATCAGTTCAGTCATTGTGCAGTCGCTTTCAACCAGTAGGGCAGCCCGAACCTGGTCCTTTCTGCGTCTCCTCTTAATGCAGAACTGCCGCTATCCTGCTTCAGAAATCCAGACCCTGGTGTCTTCTGTCAGGATGTATTACCACAGTAGACAGGTTTCTCCTGTACACTTTCCTACTGTTCCCTTAGTTTAGAGAGTGCTGCTTGAGTTGTAGGCAAACAGGGGCAGAATGATTCCTCATCGAAATAGAAGTGGGTAGGCTCTGGTTTCTCCCAGACCATCGCAGATGTGTTGTAAGTTGTGCATAGGTTTTCCACCAGGTCTTCCTAAGTGGAAACCCTTCTCCATTTGATGGGCAAATCCCACCTGGACCCTTTGGTTGCTCATCAAGAAAGGTGTTTGAGTGCCTCTTGGACCTGTTGTTTGCAGGTCAGCCATACTTGGTAGTGGAGGTACACATCTGCGCTTTTTCGGTCTAGCTTGAACCAGTAGACATTGCCTCTGGCTCTTACCATTAGTCAAGTTTTTGCCTTAACTCCAGAAGGAATGGGAGTGCTCCCTTCACTCTTTGAAAGTTGGGACGATTCTGCGATTCTCTTTGACAGAACGAAGAGCTACACTTTCAAACAATTTTTGTAGCTTCAGCATGATTCAGCTGAGTCAGCTTCTTTCCCTGAGGTGTTTTCGGCTTGGTTAGTAGCATGTCTTCGACACTACTAATCCTTATCTCGGGCCAGATTGAAAGACTGGGTTTACACCACTCTGTCAGAGGGGTTGCAGCTTCCTGGCAGAGATTCGTAATGTGCTCATTGCAGTCTTCTGCAAGGTAGTGAGTTGGAGCTCAGTGCATACCTTTGTAAAGCACTATGTGCTGGATGTCCTTTCCAGCTCTTTTCTTGGCAGGACAGTCCTTTGGACTTCCATTCTGAGTGAGCCCTGTCTTCGACCGCCCTTCTCAGGGTGGGTTGGTTTTAGGTTGGTACTGTCCCATTAGTGTGAATGAGTGGTGGAGACTTGTGTCCAGGAAGACATGGAAATTACATACTTACTGTAATTCTTGATCTTCTTGGATGCAGTCTCCACCACTCATTCACATGCCCACCCACCATTCCCTGGGCTCACTCATTTTGTTTCTTCAGTCTTCACTGCCTTGTTGTTTGGGCTGTGAAGACATTGCTCAAGTGACCTTTCTTGCATGGGTCATCCAGGCCTTCACATGCCCGGAAGTTAGGGTAAGTTATTTATTTTAATAGTTACGCTGCACCTCCTTGGTCGAAAAGGTACTGAGGTGATTGGGGGTCGACGCTAAGATAGCCTATACAGGTGCGAGCTAATCTCATGGTGCCACGCATGCGTGGTCCTATCCCAGCGCTGGGCCTTATGAATATTTTTGACTCCTGTGGGGTCCTTGCGCCTCTGGCGTAGTCCCATTACTGTGAATGAATGGTGGAGACTGTGTCGACCAAGATCAAGAATTACGGTAAGTATGTAGTTTCCATTTCTCCAAGGTTGGCCTGCATCTAAGGCAGTGAGGAACCAGTGCTTTAGGACACAAGTTTGATATTGCAGCTAGCCAGATTTTAAACTAGGCGTGGATGAGGGTAGTGGAACAGGGAGCAGAAACACAAACATGAGGGATTTATCGTGGCTCTCCCTTTGCACACAGCAAGATATAAGAACAGAAGGAAAGCAGGTCAGGGTCCTTGTGGAAATAATAGGCAGTTAGTATTCAATAAGGTAAATAGGAAGACAAGTGGGACTGAAGACAAATGGAGATCTTATACACTAATGCAAGAAGCGTAGGCAATAAATTGGATGAGCTGCAAGATGTAATTGCTTAAGAATATCTGGATGCTGTAGTAATAACAGAAACATGGGCCAGTCAGGACAGCAGCTGGGACCTGCATGTTCCTGGTTATGCTGTTTTTAGGAGGGCCAGAGAGAGCACCCAGATCAAGGAGTGGTTGCAATTCATGGTAAGGAAGACATAGTCGCAAGACAAGTCAGTCTGGGGGAGGGTGTGGGATCACCATGGCTCGAACTAACAGATATAGTGGGGGGATATAAGATTTGAGCATTCTGTCACTAGTTCATGCTTCAGACAAGGATGAGGACATGGATGAGCAAAGCAGGGATGAAGTTGGCCAGATAAGAACAGTAGTTATGGGGGATCTCGACCATCCAGCCATAGACTGTGACACGCTGGAGGCAGTAAGCCAAAAAAATTTAAAATGTTTCTAAAATAACTCCTGAATTTACTTAAATCAGAGGTGAGGCAGTTATAGAGGATTTATGACAAAAGACTGAAAGTCGAAGTACTTAGTGTCAGGATCCCGAGACTGATCGCCCTAAACTCGGAATCTAGATGTCTGGTAATTGCCCGCGGCAGAGGTTTTTTCCATATTTCAGAGGGCGTTGCCCCTTGTACCCCCCAATGCAGGGGACCCCCCCAAACTTAAGATAGCAAACTCCGCAGTGGTCAGTTACTTGGTGTTGGGATTTCACGTTTCGGGCAATCAGTCTCGGGATCCTGACACTTGATATTTTGACTTTCAGTCTTTCATAGTGATACCATTATGGAAGCATAGAAATTGGCAGCAGATAAGGGACACTTGGCCCACCCAGTCTGCCCATTTTCTCTACCCTTGTACTCTAATACCACAGACCCTACTTGGTCTCTGGGTTTTCCCTCCCTTTCCTAACCAGTAACGTTCGCTTTATACCTATCTCATGCATTCTTGAATCCCGTTACAGCTTTTGCCCAGCCAACTTCCCCTGAGGGGGCTGTTCCATTCATCCACCACTCTTTCTGTGAATAAGTACTTCTTCTTGTTTCACCTGACTTTACCCCCTCCAGCTTCATAGCATGACTCCTTGTTCTTGAGGGTCTTTTTTTCTGAAAAATGCTCCCCTCTTGTACCCTATTTATACCTGTCAGGTATTTGAAAGTCTCTATCATATCCTCCCCTCTCCCTCCTTTCCTCCAGGGTGTACATATTGAGTTTATTTAGCCTCTTCACATAGGGTTGTTGATGCAGGTCCTTTACCATTTTAGTTGCCATCTCTGGCCTGCCTCCACTCTGTCTGTGTCCTTCCGGAGATGTGGTCTCCAGAACTGAACACAGTACTCATGGTGAGGTCTCACCAATGATTTATACAATGGTATCACCACCATGCTCTTTTCCAATAATAAGTAATAGCCAGCCAGGACAATATCAGAGGACCACAACACAGTCAAGTTCAACATTGTGCTGGGATCTGAACAGCTGAAACACAGTGCTGCGGCCCCTTACTTTAGGAACGTTAAGCAAAATAAAGTGAGTAATAAGAGAACAGCTGATGAACCTACACTGAGTAAAGAACAGAGAAAAAGTGGTCAGCAATAAAAGGGGCATAAGAGGGGTGCCTGAGCTTGCAAAAATAGTAAGATCAAGGAGCAAATGAAGCCTTTTTGGCTAAAGAAAAGAGGAAGGCAATATGGTGGGGGAGGAGGGGGGAGGAATAAAGCTTTCAGGTTATATAGGGGAGAACAGATGAGACCAACAGGGCTGTTTACAAAGATAAAAGCAAGGGCAGCATAAAGACGACAAATGCAAACATGGGATTAAGGATAGCAGAGCAGTAAAACAAAATGACAAAACTTTCTGCAAGTATGTATGGATAAAATGACAGACAGTAGCATAGAGAGAATAAAGAAGACTGGAACATGCCTTAGAAAATCGATTGGCACTTGTGCTTAGTGGGCCTTACCTGGTTACCAAAGACTAAAATAAAATAAAAAATAAGTAAATAAAATCCCCTGGCTTGTATCAGCCTGCCTTCTTACCTTAAATATCTAAGTGATCCAAGCAGAATTTTCATTTGTAAAGTTGCTGCCATTTTTTTCATCTGCTGCCAGTCTGGTTTTACGTACCTGCTCACGTACACCCTCCCACTCAATTGCAGCTTCCATACTTAAAAATGACTTGGGGGAGCATGCCTTGTGGGAGGCTGTTGTAGTTTTATTTTTTTACTAAAACATTGAGTACTTTGATACTGAGTAACTTGCCAGTCATCAAGTCACCCGCGTGATTGCCTGTCTACTGCCCGTTGAGCACCTGTCTTCCATTAGCACAGCTGAACGGAACACACCCAGCACAGTTCTGCAGTGCCACTTCTTCCACCAGTCAAAGGACTATTTTAAATAGTAAAAGTATTAAACCTAGTTTTTATATATCTTTTTTTTTTTTTTAAAGTATGTCACTTTTACCCCCATCATAGTAAGACACTCCAGTGTGGGCAGTGTTGGTATATACTTGCAGTTCTAGAGGCTATAATGTAAGGCCCTCCATTTATGGTGTCAGCCAGCACTATGCCCCCTGGCATGTGGGTATAGCCTAACACCTCTCACTCTGTTATGTCTTATTGCTTGCTCAAAGACTTTAAAAATAAAGAAAACGTTTTAAATGAGTATTTTAGTTCTGTAAATACAGTGAAAGGTACAGGTCCAATTCCTGCAGCAAGAATAGATTAAAAAGTATCGATAGCAGCAGCGTGGAGATAGGGTGTGTTGACCTTGATCTTAAGCTGTACCATGAATTTGTAATCTTTTCTTCCATGCTGTTGCTGTAACTATGATTGCATTTTTGTATCTTGTATCATGCTGCTCCTACTTGTTCATATTCTGCTACCCTGTACCAATGATTTTTTTTAGTGTATTGTATTGTACTGTACTAATAATCTGACTATAATTTTCCAGGTCATGCTAGAAAAATACATAAACAAACAAACTAGGGACTGAGAGAACAGAAGGATCTTCAGGACCTTAATGCAAGCAGATCACTAGGGCAATATGGGCTGTAACTAAGGTCCTTAATTTGATGACTCTGGCTCTAGCAGCCCTGTCAGCAGACCTGTTTGATGGTATCACTTCCTATGGGACAGATGCTAGAGGACTGGAGGGTGGGTAATGGGGCCTGCCTACATTACAGTGGGGAGAGGGAAAACCCAGTTAATTACAGACCGGTCAGCCTGACATTAATAGTGAGCAAGCTGGTGGAGTCAATCATGATGAATAATTGACTTCTTAGAGGATAACAGCCTAATGAATATGAACCTGCATTTGTTCACAAAGGACAGGTTATGCCAAACAAACCTAGATTGACTTTTTCAACTTAGTGACGTAGATGGTGGTCGGTGGTCAGGCAGTCTACGTTCTGTACTTGGACTTCAGTGAGGCCTTTGATATTGAAGGCTGGTAGAACGGCTAGGACAGGAAATGACTAACCAGCTGGGTTGGTAACTGGTTGTCAGATAGGAAACAGAGTGGTCCTAAATGGTAAATTCTCTGACGCTAAGAAAAACACAAGTGAAATGCCCCAAGGGTGTGTCCTGTGGCTTGTATTCTTTAACTTGTACTGTATTTCAGTGACACTCTGAAGGAGTTTTAGGGTAAAGTGAGTCACTGACACTAAACTCTGTGGCAGGGTAGATAATGAAGAGGGGACCAGCAGCACAGAAAGGGACACGGAAAAGCTGGGGTAGTAGTCTTAATATAAGGCAGCTAAAATTCAGTGCCAGAAATGGGGGATATGATCAAGACCTTTAAGTACATAAAGGGGATCAACAAGACTGGTACAGAATGGGTATTTAAGTTGAGGAGGGGGAGGGACACGAGAGGGCATGGTCTCTGGAGGGGGGAAATATAGAAGAGAAATGAAAAAACACTTTTTCACGGAAAGGGTTGTGGCTAAGTGGAATAGAAAACATAGACTTTGACAGCAGATAAGGACTGCTTGGCCCACCTAGTCTGCCCATTTCTCTACCTATTGGATAAGCTGCAGATCCTAGTCAACCAACAGCCTACTTCTTCCTACCCCTCCACCAGAATCGCCTTATGCTTCTCCCATGCATTCTTGAATTCCCCCACTGTTTTCAACCCCATGACCTCCCCAGGAAGGCCGTGGAGGTGGTAGCCTGTAAGAGGGTGGGCAGTTTTAAAAAGGGATTGGACAGGGTGAGGGGGGGTCATTGTGAGGGGAAGGGGAGCGTGGGGCAGCTGCAATGTAAAGGTGCTAGTTGCACATTTGAGCAGACTTGATAGACCATGTGGCCTGTTTCTGCTGGCAGATTTATATGTTCGTATGTAAAGTGATGCACATTACACACTAAAATAGCATGGGGGGCTCAAGGTAGGGTGGGATAGGCACATGGCCATAGTAGGAGAGACGGGGTAGAGATAAGAAGGTGGGATGGCCACTAGGGACGGGTCAGTGTAGTTACGTAGGGTGGGCAAACTGGATGGGCTACAAGGCCTTTTTCTGCTGTTTTTTTCTTTGTGTCTGTATTACGTTTGGAACAAAAATCTGCAAACGGAATGTTGCATCAATGGAGTCAAAGCAGATCACTCGAAAGGAGGAATGGAACCACGGGTGTTATATTAAACTACAGTTTGAAAGTCTCTTTCAGTGCAGTACAGCATAGGGGAAAGCTTATAAAATACTGGGATGTGTCCAGTGTTGTTTCACTAGTGGATCAGGGCTCTTGGTAGGATTTTCTGTTTGGGGGTCCGGGACTGGCTCTGAAAAAAAAAGGTGGGTCCACAGCCCAAAAGTGGGAGTCCCTGGAAAATTTCCAGGATCACCATTCAAATACATGGGAGTTAGCGCTGCTCCGCACTGGTTGTACTGTATATTTGTAGAGCTTAGGGCCTTATCGTTTATATTGGGGCGTTTTAAACTACTTTATTTTAATGTTTCAGGGATTGAATTCAAACAAATTATGGTCATTGCTCAACTATCAAGGGCTTTGTTAGTTGAGCAGTGGCCGTAATTTGTTTGCAATCACCCTCTGAAACATAAAAAAAAATGTAGCTTAAAATGCCCCAATAGAAACTAATGGAGTGCACCCCCTGCGCTCTACAGCATATTACAGTACAAGCAGTGCTGGCGTGGGGGTGGGGCTCTTTAAAGTGACTCCCGGGACTTGGTGGTTGAGCATCTCATGGACTTTAGAAAAGAAATCACGAGCATCCTGATGCATAAAATGTGCATAAATTACGCGGGTACCCGCATTCCCCGAGAGCCCTGGTTGATACTCCACTGTACATGTAAGTGGAGGACCACACCTGGAGAACTGTGAGTAGTTCTGAAACCCCGTCTTGGAAAGACAGTAAGAGATTAGAGTCTATTCAGCAGGAAGCTTTTATCAAGAAAGATTGGGCAGTCGGTTTTCTTTCTTTCTTTCTTGCTTGCTTTTTCTCTCCAGCCATGTTCTGTATGTCAGGGATATACCCTGTTCTGGCTCCTTGACCCTGAGTCTCCCACAGTTCCATGTCGTCTAGCATACCCCACATCTTCCCCTCCATGCCAGTGGCTCCAGGGGGAGGGCCTCCCCAACAGCTCACCCTGTGAGCTAGGATCCCGTGTCGGACAGGCACTAGGATGCAATGGGAGACCAGGAACCCAGGCCATCATACAGACGTTGCATGGGTTTTCTTCCTTGGTTTTCTCCCCATCCTTCCTCCTCCTCCTTCTCCTCCCCCTCGGTGTGCATGCAGCATTGTTATGGCTCAGACGCACACAGCGACGTCCTGTGGAGCAATGGTACAACGCCATCCCTCCCTGACTGCAGTGCACTGCTGAGCTGCAGCTGCTGTGGCCTGACCTTTGATGTAGTGCTCCTTGCTCGCTCCATAACTTGGTTCACCTGCATGGCAGTGCAACACGCTGCAGCTGGGCAATCTTAACATGTACTCACTGGAAGAAAGGAGGGAAAGGGGGGCATGGCAGAAACCTATGGATACATGCTGTGACATAATAAGGTGGGCCTCTTGCAGTTACTTAAGCTAAAGACAACACAGCTACTAGAGGGCATAACCTTGAACTAGCAGGGGGAAATTCAGGGAGGATATTAGGAAATCTAGATAGTGATGTGATTAATGCTAGGACTGTCTCAGTGTTCAAAACCCAATGGGATCGTTTCAAGAGGTTAATTAGAACCACAAGAGAAGTGGGGAAAGCACTGTAGGGGCTGAGTATATAGATAGATAGACAGAAACTTTATTTATATAACGCCCCTTCCCGGAGGCTTGGAGTGCTTAACAATATATAAAAACAATCCATACATAATACACACTTCAGAACATAATGCAGATTTTAGTATAAAATTCTGTCATTCATTAAAATAACTCAGTAATAAAACAGTTCATTTTTATCTTCGGCTTATATCAAATGCCTGATTGAATAAAAGTGTTTTCAGTCCTTTTTAAAGGTTTCCACGCAGGGTGTCTCCCTTAGATATCTTGGCAAAGGTGTTACACAGGGTTGGTGTGGCAACCGAGAATGCACGGTTTCCAGAATGCCACAACCTGGCCCTGGGAACCACAAGCAGGCAACCCTCGGAGGAACGAAGAACCGAGATGGGTGATGAGGAACCAAGTGGTCTTGCAGGTAGGATGGCCCCCCTCCTGCCCTGATGCGGGGCTTTATAGGTCAGTAATCTGACCTTGAAGGCAATTCCCCCCCTTACTGGTAGCCAGTGCAGTTTATGGAGGACAGGTGTGATATGGTCAGATCTTGAAACACCAGTGAACAGCCTATACGCCTCGTTCTGCACCAGCTGCAGACGGCGGAGAGTGCCTCCAGATAGCCCAAGGTATAAGGGCATTGCAGTAGTCGAGTGCGGACGTAACAAAGGCATGCACCAGGGTGGTCAGTTCCTCAGTTGCTATCAGGACCTGGATCTGGGCAATGTTCCACAGATGGCAGAAACACTTTTGATGATGGCTGACACCTGTGCATCAAGCGTCAAGCTGTCTTTGAGGACCACACTCAGATCCTTAATCCCAATGGAGGGGGCCAGGGGAACGCCCCCCCAGTACTGGACCAGGGGAATCTCCAGATCCCCCCCCATCATATCAACGGGCTGTATCCACCACCAGTACTTCTGTCTTGTCTGGGTTGAGCCAGTTGTGAGTCATCCGGTTGTAGATCTCCTCCAAGCAGGTGTTAAACACCGAGGTCGCCATCTGGTTTCCAGGTGCACAGGACAGGTATTGCTGGGTATCATCAGTGTAACAATGAAAACCCAGCCTATACCACCTAATAATGCCTCCTAATGGCAGCATGTACACTGTGAACAACAAGGGTGACAGGACCGACCCCTGTGAAACTCCACAGTGTAGAGACATTGGATTAGATGAGGATAACCCCATCATCACCCTTTGCACTCTATCCATGAGAAAGGACCTGAACCAGTTGATGACATTTCCGGTTAGTCCACACCAGTTCCGCAGTTGGTGCAGCAGCACCTTGTGGTTCACAGTGTCAAACACCACTGAGAGATCCAGGAGGACCAAGATGGTACACTCTCCCCATCTCTCTCCGTTAGATCATTGAACACCTTCAGCAGGGTGGTCTCTGTGCTGTACCTGGATCTAAACCCAGACTGAAAGCACTCATAAATTGCTGAGGAGGAAGGACATGTCGTAAGCTGGATGGCCACTTTCTCTAAAACCTTCCCTAAAAATGGGAGGCTTGAGAGCGGTCTGTAGTTACTGATACACTCCGGGTCCATTGATGGTTTCTTCAACAGGGGTCTAACCAAGGCCTCTTTCAGTGCCATAGGAAAGACCCTGCTCTCAAGGGATTTCGGGACAGTCTCAGCAACCACAGATCCTGTCAGGTCCACACATCAAACCAAAAGTCGGGTTGGGCCTGGGTCAGGATCACAGTATGTTGGTCACAGTCTCAAAACTATGTCAGCCATCTCATCCACTCCCGCTGGATTGAACTCAGTCCATACAAGAGAGTGCCCCAGTGTGTCTCAGATCGAACTCCACAAGCCCTTTGAGTGGCACTGGAAGAGATCTCTGTCCTGATAGAGGACACTTTGTCGGCAAAGAACAGAGCAAACTCTTCGCACTTTGTGCTTGAACATGCTCCTCCTGCATGGAGACAGGCTGGCTGTAATAGCCTGTTAACCATGCAGAAGAGCTGAGCTGGCCTATTCCTTGCTGCAGCAATCTCCCTTGCCTTCTTTTAGGAGATTGCCCTCTGATAGTCATCGTAATGTGACTTCAGAACCAGTTGTCCTCCATCAGTCCAGATTTCCTCCAGTGCTGCTCCAACCTCCGACCCTTTATCTCTAACTCTTTAAGCTCCACATCAAACCAAGGGGTCCTCTGGTAAGTAGATGACAGTAAGACACAGACGGGTGTGATCGAGTTAAAGGATGCACTGACAGCCTTATTATGGGCTGCCACTGCCTCCTCCGGCCTGGTGACACACGCAGTCTCCACATGTGATAGGTCCAGCACCGCCTGTAGTCCTTCTGGGGACAATCCCTATAATGGACAGTACTGGACCATCTCCACAGAGGACGGACCGGGGGGTCCTATGATCCAACCAAATGACCAGATAAAAATGACCAGAGTAAAACTGCACAGGAAGAACAGGGCAGACACTGTGGACTGTATATTTTTTTTCTGTCCTTTTCTCATCTGTATCTAAAACTAACATACTATTTTGTACCTGCTATGATTTTTATTTATTTTTATTTTATTGAGTACTAGTATTACAATACCTTTGAACCAGAGGTTCATTTACAAAGGTTCGGCATTGAGAGGAAGGGGGGGGGGTACAACAAAATGGGTACAAAGCAAGGTAGTTACGAACACTTGAATTATCCAGACAATGAAGTAACAAACATTTTGGGGTAACAAAGTACCCAAACATGAGACAAGGAGTGCAATTTCAGTTAAGCAGTCCGAACAGGACCTAGTCAAAGCAAAGTGCTGAGGGGGGCAGTAAGTGCAGGTGGAGGTGACGTAGGGGTGGGTAGGAAGAGGAGTAAGGGAAGGGGGAGAGAGGGTGAGTGGAGGAGTAGAAACGAGGGTAGCGAGGGCATATATAGGGATGGAAGGGGAGCTAGTGGAGGTGGGGAGGGTGAGGATGCAGAGCAGAGAGGTAAGGTGGGGGAACAAGAGTGCAGAGCCAAGGATGAGATTACTGTGAGTATTTAGGAAAAGTAAGGTGTGTGGGAAGTGGGAGCACAGAGCCCATGATGAGCAATAGGGTCTGTGAGGTAGAAGGAGTAGGTTTAGGGGTAGGAGGAGGTGGGAGGGGCAGGGAGAGGGAAGAAAAATAAGAGAACTGGAGGAGGGGGAGAGGGGTTAGGGAAGAAGAGAAGGATGTCGAGACCAGGTAAGTTGAGGGCAAGACAGAGCAGTCGCAACGGCTCAGAGAGAGGAGGTGTTGCCAAAGCTTGAATTTGAAGGCTTTGAGTTTAGATTTGCTAGAGACATCCAAAGGGAGACAGTTGAGGAGGGTGGGTGCTCTTAAGGCAAAGGTGCGCTGGGCATGGGAGGTTGTGTAGAAAGGGACTAGGAAGGATGGCTTAGAGGAACTATGTGTACGCCTGGTAGAGTGCACCGGTGAGATAAGGGATTTGGCAAAAGGGGGCAAGAGGCCAAGACTGATCTTTTTTGCAAGAAGACCTATATGATAGGAGACCCTAAACTTAAGAGGGATCCAGTTGGACCTCTCGTAGAGATCCCAGGTTTGCGTCCTTTTTCAAACCCAGAAACAAGCCTACAAGACTTGTTTCTGGGCTTGAAAAATGATGACACTGATATTGCCATAGACTTTTCCCCATCTCCAACCCTCAGCTTTAGGTCTGCTTCTGGACTGCCAAGTTATGGAATTTTCCATTGTCCTGTGGTCATCTCCTGGTGATCCTTCAGTACCAGTCCTTTGGATCTGTGAGGCAAATTCCGAGCAGTCACTTGGTCCATTCAGTTTATCCCCTGCACTCATGGTGGTAGCAACTGTGAAACTGGCACGTCTTTCCCTTGATTGTTCAAATCTGATATTCAGTGATATTCTTCTCCTGTAGAAACGTATCTTGTCTAATTTTAAATCTGTTTATGTGGCCTGCTTCTACAGCTTTCTCTAGCACCCTATTCCGTCATACATTGATAAAAACTCTTTCCTGACCTTTTCTCTTATTCTGCCGCACAGTCTCTCATTAAGTAGTGCTATCATGTCTCTGTTTGCTCTTCTCTTCTACAGCATGACATACAATATGTGCACCAGTCTCATACTGCAAAATTGCTCAAGGAGCTAAGGAGAACAAATAAGCACACTTCCAAGTTTATCCTTTAACATGCAAACTGATGTCAGAAAGAGACACAGTTCTTTAACTATTAACAGTTCTTTTTTTTCCTGCAGCTTTTTACTCATGGAAGCAAAGTGTTATGCCAGAGCAGTGACCAGTCACAAGCAGTGTTTTTTCCACCTCTACAAAATGTCATGCTTCCTCCCAACACCTTCATGGGGAAAGTTGCCTTTATCACAGGAGGAGGTACTGGACTTGGTAAAGGAATGACTGGTGCACTTTCTAGTCTAGGTGCAGAATGTGTTATTGCAAGCAGGTAAGTTATAATAAATGAAAGAGCATTTGTGGGGTGGAACTACATGTTGTGAAGTGTTCTGGATATTCCTGTTGAGCCTGTTGTTCTTTGGGGCTATTTGCCACAGCTCTACGATGCCGGTTCAACAACAATTTTGTCGACCAGCATCACAGCAGTGGAATTTATGTCGAACTCAAGTTGCGGTCGTCATCAATCCTGAAGGACTCCCGGTCTCTTTATTCTGTAGTAGGGCTTTGCCCCCTGAACCCCCATGCGGGGGCTCTGCCCTCCACCCCATTCTAAATATAATCAGCTCGAGTCCGGTGCTGATTCAGGAGGGTGCACCGGAGACGTGTGCCCAGGTCTCTGGCGCAAGACTAGCACAGCTTAACCGTCGATGTTGTCGGCATCGACGTAGTTCAATGTATTGGGTGTCACTATCGGGTGAGGTATACCATTTGGGGCACCAGTGTAGAGTATATAATGTTATTAGTGTCAGTGGCTCAGGAGGTTGCACAATCAACTGGGGCCTGAAGATCAGAAAGTTGTCGGTTGCAGTCTTGCACCAGTAAGTTAGGCTGATACCCAATACTTATACTCAGGGATCGACAAATTTCACATTTTTGTGGTAGTCCAGGACAACTGGCCTATCCAAAAATGGTAGTCCCACTGTTCCAACTAGTAGTCCAATTGTTGGAAGGCCATATTTTAAGGAAAACTTATAAAACATTATATAGCAACAAAGTAATGGTTGTTGCATTGTATTATTAATACTACACAGATGTAGGCTGTTTGAAACAGTAAAAAATGTATGTTTAAATGTTACTGTTATACAGGTTGAGGCTAGATTGTTTTTTTGTTCAGTCTCCTACAGCAGGTCAAACTTGACGTCTTTTATTTGGCTCTTAATGCCAACTATCTTCAGACATGGTTATGCTGTACTTCACTGCAGTGCAACACTTCTTGTTTTGTCCTGTTATTACTTTGTCTAGGCAACACAGTCCTCTCTCTTTTATTTCTCCTATCTAGGCTGTTTTTTTTTTTGTTCAATTATAAGTCCCACTCTATTGGGATCCTTTTTACCATGTTATTCAGTTATCCTGTACACTGCAGTGCAAGTTTTTTTTCTTTTTGCCCTCCTTTATTACTTTTTCTTAGGGTAGCATCAGTCACAAAGCCCTTCTCTCTTTCTCTCTTGGATGAGTGACTCCTGGTTACTAGTTTTTTTGTTCACTCTACTCCCTAAGTTGTAACAAGTCTTAACCCTTCTTCTCCCTTTCTTTAATGATTGTACCCTAGTCTCCCATTAGTCTACTTTCCTTTAATGTGGTCTCACTCTCTCCTCCTCTCACAGTTAATTGTGTTCTGGTGGTAATTCACTCAGCTCTTCTCCCCATTTACTTCACTGTTGCTGCTCGGTCAGTCTATTTTATTTACTACCGATTCCAGCCCTTTCTGATGTTTTTGTTCGATCATTTGGGGTAGATTTCAGCTCAGGCACACTGGTAGTAGGCAGCATTCCAATCCAGCTCGTGGTAGTGGCTCGCGCTGCCCATCTTTCCCCTCTCCAGGTTCACCAAGTCTCACCCTCCCTAACTGTTGCCTCAATCGCTCTACCCTGTTTTTGCAGCTCCAAAAAGGCAACAGCTAGAGTGGCAGGCAGTGGCTGGATTTTGTGCCAGTACCCACACTAAAAACACAGTCCGCACATGAGGAACTCGGGGAAGCAGGCACGTTCTTTTTCCTCACACTGAGTGGAGAAAGTGAGCGAGCGCGCCTCCGATTACCCAAGCCAAGTCACCACCGCAGCCAGTGGGTGTTTCTTACCATTTTCAGCTAATCCGTTATTGGATGGATTCCATGCCTGCCAGTCCAGTGGCTTGCTCTTTCTTGGTTCCCTGCAGCCATAGCTCGCTCTCGTACTCGGCACTTGCACAGTGCTGCCATAGATCTTGTGAATGAGTTCCTAGTGGATCACATGACCAATGAGGTGGATGGACTCCCACATCGCCAGTGAGCTCCCCAGTGGAAAAACCTGGCATTGCAGTAAAGAAAAACTGTTTCTTTCTTTTTTAAAAAAGTACTTGTCCATGGACAAGCACCTTTGCCCCAACTGCTTGTCCTCGACTGTGATCTGGTAGCCCAGGAAGTCGGGCTACTGGATTTGTCGAACCCTGCTTATACTGTAGTGCAGCATGGGGAAGGGGTGCTGCAGTGTGGGGATGCCATCATTAAGATGAGATATTAAATCAGGGTCCCTTCTGCATATCTCTGGTGGCAGCCCAGGTGACAGGTAAGGATCTCATGGCAGTTATGTCAAGAGTAGATTTTTTTTTCTATTTTTCTGGTGTCCTGGCCAGCATTCCTCCTGCAGTTAAAAAAAAAAAAAAATTCCTGCAATAAAAAAGTTCATGTAATCCATCCCTGAGGATGAACCTGGAAATAAGCTCTTTGTGCCTTTCTTGGTCAGAAATTACAATTAAATTAGATCAGCTGTGACTCTGTGCTACCATGTGTAGGCCAAACAAATGTTACCACAGTGTAAACACTAGGAAAGGAGTTTCGTTTGATATGGCGCTTTTCATGCAAACCACGTTCCTAAGCACTTTACAGTACGGGTGGGGGATGGGGGTGTTGCAGCCATTTCAGGTACATAGGGAGATTCAAACAGCATAGATAGAATTTCAGACTTGCTTAAGGTCTCATAGTGGGCTTGTGCTGAGTGTGGAATTCCGTCTGGGGTCCAGATGAAGTGCTCTGTGCTGTAAACAACTGTAAAATATAATTCAAATATTATCCCACCTTCCTCTGCTGAGAAGATGAAATTGAGCAACTTCACTGATGGACTACAGGAACAGCTCTTCTAGGATAGCTTGTTGGAAATCTGTGTTGAAGTCATTCTGGTTTGTTACATGACAAAATCCTCAAAGGCCGTGGGGTCGCTAAAAAGATTACTGACTGCTAAAAAATCTGGGCTCCAAAATTGGTTTTCTGTTTAGAAATAAAGAAGTGTTTCCATACGAAACATGCTTGAGGTTAATTCTGCCTCTTATAGGTCTCTCAGTTGATTATCTAGAATTGGAGATATTATTACCCCACCTCCCAAAGTTCTTTTACACAAATAAAAAACTCTTCATAACAGATTAGTGAGATTAATTCTGAACTCTGCATTTGATATGAACCACTGCTTTCTTTACTTCAGGCTAAACTGTCTTTTAAGGCTGGAAGATACCGCCACAACATTTTACTTTCATTAAAATGCATAAAGGGCAAGGTGCCTTGTTTTTAACCCTTGCAGGGCTGTGTACTGATATATCTGTCCCAGAACTCCAGTCAGTATGTTCTAACTCCATTGACAGTTTAAAAGTTAATCTCTAAAGGGTCTCCAGTAGGTCACACCATCCAGGATTGCATGTAGCTAATCTACTGGAGTTCAGTATACCCCAGGTTAGGGCTAACCGAGGGAGCCAAGCTTTCAAAGAAACATAACATTTGTCGGCAGACAAGGACCACTTGGCTTACCCAGTCTGCTCTTTTTCGCTACTTACAGAATTGCCGCAGATCCTGCCTGATCTCTGGCTCATTCTCCCGCCCCCATTTCCTTTCAAAGGAGATTCCCTTATGTCTGTACTATGCCTTCTTGAACCCCATCACTGTTCACACCTCCACCACATCTGCTAGTGGGTTGTTCTAGGAATCCATCACTCTTTCTGTGAAGAAGTACTTCCTCATGTCTCTCCTGAATCTAACCCCCCCCAGCTTCCTAGTGTCACAAATGCACTCCATAGGTCAGGCCCTCTGCTCCCACAATGCCAAACCTCAAAGTGCATTATTTATTTTTTTTTCAATTTATTCTTTTTGACCCTACTACTCCTGTCAGCATTTTCTGCTCTGGTCATGGACCCCCATCGCCCCCACCTCCAGATATGCCTTCATCCCCTCGGTTATCCCTGGCTTTCCCCCCAGAGAGCGGGGCCGCGGCACCGACCCCCTCTTTATCGGAGCCACGGTACTTGTATCTGGTCGGGGGATCGGCTCCAGAGGCTAATTGAGGCCTACGGGGGCAGAGCGCCATGTAGATGGCGCAGGTTCGGATTTTGACCTCCCTTCTAAGCAGGATGGGGATGTGCATGACGACCTCGCCGTCCGCCCATCCTGACGCATTGCTGAGTGTCGACGTGACGCGCTACCCAGACTCCGCTAGGTGCCGGCCAGACGCCGAAAGTGCTGCCCTGCTTCTCCCCGGAGAAGGAGAGCTGTCCAGGGACGCCAGTCCTTCTCCCTCCGGTGGCCCGGGTCCGTTCCCAAACCCGGGTCGCTGGCGTCGCAAGCGGAAATCCAACCGCTTCGCCGACGGGCTGGCCACCTCAAAGTGCATTATGTGAACAGGAGACAAACAGGGTAACCCTCCTGTCTGTTTTGGGTCCGAATCACCTAGCCTTGAGTCCTGAAGTAAAATATGAACCCTTTTTCACTAGTGTGACCCCAAGGTGGCGCTATCCCAAGGGCTACTACCCCTGCCTGCTTGGCTAGTAGCAGGTTAAGGGGCCTGAGTTCTGAAACCGGTGCCTCCACCCAGAGGTCAAGGTAGGTAGTGGTCAATCTAACCTGGGCACAGCCCTCCGGGATACTGTGACCCCTTTCTTCCCCTCTAGTGGCCTGAACACTGTACAGTAATCACTTTCACAATACCCCTGGTACACCACACAAGTACCCACACTGTTTGCACTTACCACCAGGGCTGGTTCCTCTGGCTTGACTCTGGGGACCCCCTGTAAAACAAGGTTAAGCACAGCAAATAGTAACAGTACAGTACTTTGAGCACAAACTGGAACCACAGTCAGATTACAGAAAAAGTTAGATCTGATTTATTCAGGAGACTTGAACAAGGCAGGGGCAAAATCAGGTTAATTAGCTTAAAGGTTATATCAGTCAAGCAGTTATGCATGTGCTTTGAGCCCCCCCACAGTCCACCTCTGGTACCCAGGTGGAGAAGAGATGGACTAGCCAGGACAGTTGCCCGGGGTTGCAGCTGGTTGGGGCCCTGTGATGGAAAACACAACATGCACAGTACACAATATTTGTAATCCGGAGCCAGAGGGCTCAGTTCGTAAAGCAAACAAAACAACAAGACAATCAGATGACACACTTAGATTAAGCTGTTGGTGCAGGAAGCTACCCTGGTATTTACTTACGATACCCAAGACTGGACACAGGCTGGATGAAAATCGAGACTGGAGGTGGTTGATCTGGAATGCCAGGAGAAGCAGGGCCCACACAAGTCACAGATGTGTCATTCCAGTTCAAGCGTGGAGCAGGAGGGGCTGATCCCCAGGCAGGTCTCTTGTCGATGGCTTCTCTGTGCAGTGGGTAGTCTGGCTGGGCCAGTCTGGCAAAGCACAGACCGCATGGAGACAAGTTTGGATGCAGTCCATTTTGGGCTGGATACAGCTTCCAGCAAGCAGAACACAATTCACACAGTGGGGACTAACTCACAACCCACTAGCAGCTCATAGCACATTTACATGTATGGGAATTCTACTGTACCAGGCAAAGTGCTCCCTGGTTACAATTGCAAAGTCTCTGCACACACCGGGAGCTTAGGGTAGCTGGAACTCCTCACAGGCCGATCGCATTCAACAAAAATATTTGGTCTTCTTCAGGTTGAGCCAGGCCCACTTCAGTAGCTTACTTTAGTCACACAAACTTGGATGTAGTCCAAAATAATTCTCTTCTCTCCCTCTCATGGAGCAGCAGCAGACATGCAGCCAAAAACTCAGCCCTTTCACAGTTTTCCCATGCGAATCCACTCAGGATTTCTGCCCAAAATTACTTCAGCTCCTTCTTCTTGAGCTTCCAGCTCACAACTAATCTTAAAACTGCAAGCAGCCCGGGACTTCTCCAAGATCCAAAAGATTTGGTTGGCTGATTTGGCTGTCAGTCAAAGCAAGAGCTCCCCCTTCAGTTGCAAAAAAGGGCAAAAACTCAAACCACAGTTCCTATAGATTTTGAATTCAGACAGCTCCTGTAGTCCGGCTACATTTTGGGTCCCACCAGAACTGATTGGTCCAATTTGCAGTCCACGGCCAAGATAGTGGAGACAAACAAAACAGTCCTTGCTACAAATAAATCAGGTTAGACAAACTACATTATCATTATGATTCTAAATGGTTTTCAGCAGATAGTTACACCTTTCAGCAGCGTTCCATCTCAGATTACTTATGCTGCAATCAAGCAGCTCTTAAAGAGACAGTACACAGAGGCTATACAAACTCTGGTAATCACATTTAAACTGCTGAAACGCAGGACACCAGCCTTGCAGTGAGCATTTAGGCAAGCTCAAGGAAGACTTTTTGGGAACCCCATTTGTAGGGGGGATACACCAGCTCACTTAGTTAACAGGATCAAATATTGTACCCTCTTCAAGGAAATGCAGTGCAGTACTTAAGCCAGTGGTCACCCAGCCTGGTTCACAGTTCTACCCTTTTGACTCAGTTTGAGACCTAGGCAATTTCTTTACTTAGCAAGACAGTAACACACTTTTAGGCCTTCAACAGTTTTGTCAGTAATAGCAACAATGTTCCAGCATTCACATGCAAATGAAAATGAGAAAAGACGCAAGTAGAATTTCAAGAAAAGAATGTTTACTAAAATTAAAAATAGATAAAATACAAAACACAGAACATATAAAATTGAGTTTACAGTCTTTCAAATTAAATGGATAGTGAATTTCTACTACCCTAGGTTTCAAGTAATAAATAAGTGGTTGAATTTACCTAAAGTACTGTAAGAGTTTGTCAGGAGTTCTACCTCAGAACCAGAGGCAAAATGCCTAATGCCAAAAACCAAATTCAGTACTTTTCTCCTAGCTGGCTGGTAATATGTTGTCACAAAACCCCTCCTTCCTGATGACGCAGCTCACAGCTGCTGGCTGTGAGGTCACTCAAACCTGAGAACTTGAATTAATTTATCAGTCACTTGTCTCAGCCCACTGCTCAAACATTCCAATTGAAAAAATATGTATCTTAATTCGTGAGGCCTTGTGACAGAATTATCCCTTTGATGTCTTCAGAAACTTCCTGAGGAACTGTGTTCACCTAGTTGTGAAAGCTAACAGAAGTCGGTTAAAAATTGCCTTTTCCTCAGAGGTCATAAAATGCATACTTTGTCCCTGCATTTCAAAGTAAAGGGATAGTTTACAACTGTTATAACCTGGTCATTTGAAGGAAGTCTTTATAGTCCCAGGAAGGCTTGCAACTATGTGTCAACACAGAGAAGAAAACTAGCTCTTTGGCTGCTGTAGCAACTGTTTTGGGGTCAAAACTACTGTTTTCCAGATAGCCTGCTGACCCTGCTATGTCTTATAAGCAGAAATTTTAAAACATATATTTATAACAGAATTATACACATAGTTAGTAGACTGGTATCATGTTACACCTAGCGTGTTCCCTTGTTGCTGAGCACCCTTGTTGAACATACTTTTCTCCTGTACCTTATTTACCCTTGTGAGGTATTTAAAGGTCTCTATCATATCCCACTCTCCCTTCTTGGTTCCAGAGTGTACATATTAAGTTCCTTTAGTCTCTCCTTTTAGGGAATTTTTTTTAAGTTATATTGTACTGGGTTTACAAGAAAAACAATAAGTTGTACAACTCATGCCAGACATCCATGTACATGTACCGGATACATTCAGTGTATAAAAGAGTAATTTAGCCTGAACAATTGTTTTTGGAGCTAGGGGTAACACTCCATGTAATTATAGCAATAATAATAGAAAACAGATAGCTGCACTATCCCTGAGTGAGAGTGTCCTAAATATAGCCAAAATACCAAACATAACTTAGATTCCCATACAGAGATGGAATGTGCTCTTGAGCCAAACATAAGTGGTGCCCGAACATGTGAAGCATCCCCCTCACAGCCCCCACCTTCCCGGAGTCTGAACCAGACAAACAGCACTGCATTTAATAAAATGGTATTACAGCATTACCATATGAATGATACTTAGACCCACGGACAGTTGTGATGAATACAAACTTCACCTGCATCCATATAACTTTAAACAGGAGATTATATACTAGCCATAACAGCAGTTTAATAAAAAGACTAGGAGTATAAAGACAACCCCCCCAAACCTTAGGACTCAGGGATGGAGGAGGTAGCCGCTAATGACTGACATCGGATCAGTGTTTCCAAACCGCTACTGTGTCAATCACTGCAGGTCTCACAGTTGTCTTGTACCCGCCATGTGGGAATTGCCATTACAGTCATGCTAGCAAATAGAAATAAGACCCAGACATATATCTGAAAAACTAGCAGGCTAAAGTGACCCCACTCGGGGAGCTCCCACAAAACTTGCAGGACTAAAGTGACCCCATTCAGGGAGCTCCAGCATTGCGGCATACTCCCCCCACCTCCCGCAAGTCAAAACTAAGTAGGAGACAATAATACAGTGAAGTCTATAGCGATGATAAAGTCACGCTGATGTAAGTAACTCCGCAGAAATGCATAGTGCATCACATCTTCACTGATCTCAGGGTCTCCCAAATGTGCAGCTGCTGCGGCTTCAAACTCCTTGAGGAAAAGCTCTACTCTTTTGCCATCCTCTATAGTGTCGGTAAATTGAAAGGTATGGTGCCCATAAAAAATACAAAGACGAGCAGGCATGAACAGGGAATGGGAAACTGCTAGGCTTTTTAGTTGGGCCTGTACAGCATCAAATTTTTTCCGTCTGCATCTAGTGGCAAAAGACAAGTTTGGAAATAAATGCAGGGCAGTCCCGTTAAAGTTTAAATTCTGAGAGTCCCAGGAAACCTGTAACGATAGATCTCTAATCATGACTGAAGCTGTAACCAACAATGCTGTCCTCAGCAAATCCTCTTGCTGAATTGCTAAATGAGGGAAAATCTGGTATGCTTTTACAAAGCTGGGTGCAGTAGTGATGGGGTCAAGCCCTAGGACACCTGGGAGCCACGATTTAAAAAACTGGATGAGTTGCTCACTTTCGCTCCCTTCCAGGAGCCCGATCAGTGTCACTGGAGGCCCGATGAGAATTTTCCTGGGCCTCCAGATGATAACGGAGCTACGTGTTCTCCTGCACCATTTTACAGGTCATTGTCAGGGCTTGGGTGGCTGATTTCTCCATAGAGGTCGCAGCTTTTGTAGTGACCTCTATTTTAATGTCATGCTCTCTTAATCTGGTAAGGATCATTTCCACTTTGCTGTTGATGGCTTGCATAACGATCACCACTGGTGTTCATGGCGAGTCCGCTCCTGAACTAGTAGTGGGTTGTGCAGAGGAGGTCCTGGCCTGCTGTTCAGATGGTGGTAGCTGAGTCTTCGGTCCGCTTCTCGTGCCTTTAGGACAACCCATCCCAAGTTTGGTATCAGTCTGTGCCCCAGGACTCAAGGAAGCAAATGTTGCAAGATAGATTTCAGTTGAAACAATTTGGTTGCTTTTTTTTTTTTTATAGTCAAACTCCATGAAATAGACAAGCTGTGCTGAGGTGCGTCTTCTTGGCATGCGTGCTTCACAGTGTCCCCTCACAATGTGTTGGTCTTAGGGCTTTTATTTTTAACTTTATATATATATATATATATATATTTTTTTTAATCTTTATGCACATACAAATAAAATTATCATATCCAGGACAACCATACATCAAATAACATCCTTCTGGAGAATAACATTTCTCCTTAATATTTAGGAATTACACGCATCCTCAGTATTATACCACACTGAGGGGTTACTAAATATTTAAAACCTCTTAAGTAATATACACACCTTAGGCTGCAAATATAAGCCCACGAACAGTATGGCTTTTCTTGTAGCACTTAAGTCCCAAAAGTGTCCCATAAAGTCCATGCCCGGCCAGAGGGCTTGTGGTGCCATACTTTAAAGCTGAAAGTCTAGAAAAACAGATTTGATCCTAGAACAGCAGTTTCTTACTACCGGTACATATTAAGCAAACACACATAAAAAGAAGCAAAAATAACAATTTTAGGTCCATCTAAATACTCGCATCAACTTTTAGTGATTCAGGTTGTTTTAAAGGAAACTTGGGAGCCCCTATTCACATATTTAGCCACTATCTAATCATTATTATGTAACCCCAACTATATAGGAACAAAGAAAGAGCAAGAGGGAACATCATTTCAAACTCCTAACTTGTAATACTTTGTATACAAAAACTGTAATGGAGAATTAACAAAAGAAAGAGGTCAGTCTACTCTCTTGTCTGGTTATACATTAAATTTTTTAGGAAAAGTCAATCTTCTGTGTCAGATTCTGATTCCTCTCCTTTTCTTCTCTTTCCATGCTTGGCAATAAAGCGAAAGGCCCATTTTCCTGCTTCACTAGGGTCAGAGAAGACCCAGACTTTTCCTCCGTGCACCACACGCAGCCTTGCAGAAAACACCATCGTGTGGATGATGGAGGCATCCTGTAGCAGTTTTCTCACGCCATCAAACTTTTTCCTCCTCATTTGGGTTGCATAACTCAAGTCTGGAAATAAATATATGCTCCGATCGTGTTCTGTTATTTGCCCCCCTTTTCTGGCCAGTCAGAGAATTCTATCTCTGGAACCAATACTATCTGTAACGAGAAGAAATGTTCTTGGGTTCTTCAAGTCCTCCCGATAACCACGTGGAGTAATCCGGTAGACTTTCTGAAAATTAATATTCAAACTTTGGCCCTCCGGTAGCAGTTTTAAATCGAGTCACTCCTGAATAAACATAAGAGGGTGATCCCCCTCGATCCTCTCAGGCAAACCCAAGATTTTAATATGTGCGGATCTGGCCTGATTTTCTAGGGTTTCAAGCCTAACCTCTATGTGGTGGTTCTCTTTCACCAGGAGAGTAGAGGAGGCTGCGGCTCATTCATCTTGCCTTTTTGCGTCTCCAGCCTCCTACTGGATCCCTTCCACTGATTTCTCCACGATCGTGACTCTGGTAGCAAACGAGTCTAACTTGGAATTTAGGTCAGTGACTGAAGTAATTACTCTCGGGAGTTTAACACCAGTTGAGAACATAGTTTCTTCAGGCTCCCTCTAGGATATGTTCTGTTCCTCAGTTCGTACCACTTGTGATACTCCAGACAATTTAACACTCGTGCCTCCAACTCTGTCTTTTCTGGGGTTGCCCATTTTAGGTTACCTGGGTTCCTCTTTCTAGCTGTGGTATTTGTTTTTAAAAAGGATTGCAGTAAAGTATATATTCTGTATGATTCTGTTGCTTCTTCTCAGAGTTGGTAAAAGTTGCTGCCTGTCAGCTTGGGCTTCACAGCGCCCACCCCCCAATTTTAGGGCTTTTGATGCAGATGCTGCACCATTTCTAGGGACATGGATATATTGTTCATCCACACTGTCTGGCAGGTTCCTTGCCGCTTTAAATCTTGCCGGAAGGTTCAAGCTGGCTCCTCCCACCCACCCGGGTGGTAAAAGTCTCGGCTCTGCCCCATGACGCCAGATCTTCCTTACCGCTTGGAAGCTCAGGTTCCCTCCTTAACGCTCTCCGTGATAGACTGGATCCTAATTCTTTGGTTCACCCGAAACTCACTTTAAAATTTTCAAGACTTGAGTCGTCTTTTTCCCTCGCGGCTGTGATGGACACATCGACGCCCAGATTTCGACGGTGCCCTTGTGGGCAGAAGATGTCCAGGACGGACCCGCACTCCACGTGTATTTACTGCCTCAGCCTAGAACATGACCCGCAGGCCTGCGAATCATGCTCATGTGACCGCGTGCTGGAGGACGCGCTGCCCGGTTACAGCTTGAGCACCCCGAGAAGTGCTACCCACCGGTTAAGTCGAAGGAAACCTGTTGGACGGTTACCGCGGCGGCTGGCTTGGCTGAGCAACTCGAGCAGATGATCGCCCTCGAGGAGGAGGTGGCCCAGGCCGCATTATCCTCTTCCTCGGTCGTGGCATTTATCCTACTCTCACTGGGTACCTCGTATTAAAGCTTCGTTCAAGGAGCTTTGCCAATCCCTTTCCACGAAAGGAGAAGGGCCATCGGGACATTACTCTCGGCCCAAAAAGAAGGACTCGAAGGGTAAGTCCCATCGCCGGTGTTCGTGGAGCGGGAGAGGTCTCCTTCCCGGACAGCCGACTTTCGACTTCGGTTGAGGTTGCAGCTAAGACCGCTGGCTTCACGGCGTCCCCGTCAGACCAGCCATCCGAGACATCCGACGACGCGGTTGAGATTTTTCTCGACCCGTCGGATGGGCTGTCGACTGGTGAGGCCGACAACCCTTCTTCACTGGTTCCCCCGGTGGAGACCGAGGATCTGCCCGTACCCCCGGTGCTGCAGTCCCGGGTTAAGGCTTCCGAGCCGAGGGAAGAGCGGGTGTCCCCCGAGGATCTCAGTCTCGGACTTCGTCTCGGTCCAGCCGATCCCGCCGACCTTGGCGTTCTCGGTCTTGGCACTGAGGTAAGCGGCACAGCTGCTCGTCCTCGTCTTCCTCCTCGGAAGAGGAGAGGCTTTGGCGCAAATTGCGTCGATGCTACGAGTACCTGATGTGGCAGCAGTTACTTCTGTCCGGAAACAAGTCAACGCCGTCACCTTCCCTGGCCATCAAGTGTCTGTCACCCGAGCGGCCGAAACAACCCCTCGCTGTGGTCGAGGTGCCCAAGCCTGGGCCGGTTGTTCGGCCGAAACCAGCTGCCCCACCGATTGTGGTTGAACCTCTGCCTCCACAACCAAAATCGGGAACGCCGACCAAGGACTCTCGGTCGGGTCACAGCCTGCCCCACAGGTTGTCGGTCACCCTCACTCCCGACCGTCCTTGGCAGGTGGAGGGTGGCTCAGGCCCCAGGCAGCTCTTCGCTGACTCCTCCGAGTCCGACAATGACTCCTCCTTGTTCTCCATGCCCGTTGCCCTTGAGTCCTCCGGGGGCCAGTCGTTGAACGAAAGCCCATCGTCCTTCATGGGTTTGCTTTGGCTCATCTCGGAGTCCACCGGGATGCAGCTCGAGCCCGTATTCAAGCGGGACAAGTATCCCCTGACGGAGTTACTGGACCGAGAGGATTCACCCACGGAGGCCTTTCTGGTGGCTGAGGCCATTGTTGGCCCAGCCTTGGAGCTCTGGCAGCGGCCTGCTTCCTGTCCTGCGCCTTCAGCCAGGATGGCCCGGAAGTATGTGGTCCCTACCGGCTCTTTGCCCGGTTTTCGGAACACCCCTCTGCCGAGGGGTTGGTCACCGACAGCGTTTCCCGGCGTTCCGGGAATGCTAGGGATGTGGACAAGCCCCCTGACAAGGAGTCCAAAAAGCTGGACTACGCCGGACGCAAGGTGTACGCTGCATCCTCCCTTGGCCTCCGCCAGGCCAGCTCGACCGTGCTGAAGGCACACTTCTCCCACGCCCTCATGGGCTCCCTGGATGAGGTGATCCCTCATCTCTTGGCCGACCTGCAGACCACGGTCCAGCAGGTGCGGGACCAGGGTAGGGCAGTGGCTAAGCAGCAGCTCCAAACTGCTCTGGACATAGGAGACTCCTGTGCCAGATCGGTTGCGGCCGCGGTTGTCACGCGCCGCAGAGCATGGCTGAGGTTATCCACCTTCCGCGGCGCCAGCACAGTTATGCGGACGTCCCCTTCTTGGGGACTGACCTCTTCAGCCCTGGAGTGGAAAGTCACCTCCAGCGGATCGAGAAGTCCCGTGCCACTCTGGACTCGGTCACCTCCGTCCAGAAGGACAAAGACCACCGACAGCAGCAGCAAAAGCCCTTTTGTCATTCTGCGCCTGTGGCACGTCCGGCCCAACAGCACCAGCACCAGGGCCAGCAGGCTCGCGCTTGGCATCCCAAACCTAAGCTCAAGGGCTTCCTCTAGTAGAAGCAGGAGGAAAAGGCCCAGGAGGTCTCTCGGTCAGTCCCTCCTCCAAGCCTGCCCAGTGACGGGTGGAGGTGTCACCCCAGCCTCGTCACTCCCCACTGGGTTCCCCCTGTGGGGGGACGGCTCCGCCACTTCCTTTCCTCTTGGTCCGCTATCACCACGGACCGCTGGGTGTTGGAGGTGGTAGGAAAGCGCCTGCCTCTGGAGTTTGAGCAGGCCCCGCCCTTCCGAGCCGTCGCCCCTTGGGGGGGGCACGCGGTCTGCAGCCTCTCTGTCGGCCCGCTGAGCTGATATTGCCCTGCTTCTCGAAAAAGAGGTGATCAGGAAGGTGGCGGATCCTTCTCCTAGGGTTGCCACCTTTGGATGAGGCAAAAACCGGATCCTAAGCTCCGCCCCCTAGCCCCACCCCTTTTCATGACTCATCATGAATTGTTCCTCCTGGAAGTCCATTTGTTAAATCATTAAAAAACAACACTTAATGCAGCAGTTAAATAAAAACTGTACTGTGCCTGTTAAAGTTACTTTCCTAGGTTCTTCCTAATTATTTATTTACTTTTGAATTTATTTATTTATTGACATTGGTTAACCAGCTAAACATACAGAGATAAAATAAATCTCATTTACAGATATGATCTTGGGGGAGACAAGGGAAATACTGTAACTAGCATACAACAGTATACATACTTTATGTCTTTTTATGGCTCCATTTCCTGTTCTTGTCCACAGTACTATTTCAAAGCCAAAGACGTGACCATACTTTTTTTTTGAGGAAAAAACAAAGAATTTAAAACATTTAAAAATGCCTAAATTCTGTTAGAGATGAAAATGTTTACCAGCAAATGAAAGTGGGAGACAACTGGCTCTGTTACTGTTACAAAAGGTGGGGGCAGCTGAGCTGCTATGCCACTTTGAGATGCAGTGGAAAGATTAGGTTAGGTAAGTGCTAATGGTGCTAATGGCCATACTTTACACCTCCCAGAGTGACTGCATTCACATACAAAAGGCTACACTGACAACAGAACTTGTTTGCAACCTGAACATGTAGCTGAAACAATGAAAATTTATATGACAAAATTTGTTTCAAAAGTATGTGAGCACTCAAAATGGCTCAAAAACCTGACCAGCACAGAGCAAAACCGGATTACCTGATAGGGACCCTGAAAACCTGATCACCAGGTAAAAACCTGACAGGTGGCAACCCTACCTCCTCCAGACCTGGGGTTTCTGCCCAGGTATTTCCTAGTCCCAAAATGGGCCGGGGGCTGGTGCCCATTCTCGACCTGCACGACCTGAACAGGTTCCTAAGGTCTCGGACCTTCAGGATGGTCACTCTGGCTCAGATAAATCGCATCCTTGGATCGAGGCATGTGGTTCTGTTCCCTGGACCTTCAGGACGCGTTTTTTTCATGTCCCAATCTGTCCGTCTCATCAGAGATTCCTCTGCTTCAGAGCGGAGGGATCCCTTTATGAATTCCGGGCCATGCCCTTCGGCCTCTCTCTAGCTCCCAGGGTCTTCACCAAATGCATGGCAGTGGTGACAGCATTCCTGCAGCGCTGAAGGGTCCGGGTGTACCCCTACCTGGACAACTGGCTGATTGCAGCCCCCTCCAGAGCGGAGGTGGAGCGGTCCAGAGATCTGGCACTCCAAGTTTGCTCTCAGATTGGCCTCCTCATCAACGAGGCCAAATCAGAACTCGTGCCTAAGCAGGTGATACATTTCATCGGGGCAGAGCTCGACTCTCTTCGAGCCAGAGGACGGCTCCCGGCGGACAGGGCCGAGGTTCTTTCCTCCTTTGCCTAGTTATTTCAGGTTGGGCAATCGTGCCCTGCCCGGGACTTCCTGCGCCTCCTGGGCCTCATGACGGCCTGCACCAGCATGGTCCGTTGGGTCCACTGATACATGCGTCCCCTTCAGTGGGGGCTGGCCAGCCAATGGTCACAGCACTTCGATCTGCCGGATCAGCTAGTGACAGTGACCCAGGGGATGTGGAATGCTGTCCAGTGGTGGACCGTTCCGGCACATCTGCAGGAAGACATCTTGTTTGTCCGCCCTGAGCCGATGGTCTCTCTATCGACCGATGTCTCTCTGATGGGTTGGGGTGCCCATCTTGGGGAGCACAGAGCGCACGGCCTCTGCTCCCCTTGGGAGTCCCAATGCCACATCGACCTGCTGGAGCTTCGAGCGGTTCGCCTAGCCCTCGCCGCCTTCGCTCCATTTCTACGGGGTCAAGTGGTTCGGGTCCAGACAGACAACACCACGACCATGTACTACCTAAACTGCCAGGGCGGGACGCGCTCCATGCCTTTGTGCAGGGAAGATCTCCGCATTTGGTCTCTCATGCGCAGCCTGGAGGCAGATCTGCTCACCGTTCACGTGGCAGGAGCCTCCAACACTCTGGCCAATGCCCTAAGCCGGATAGGGGCTGCATCTCAAGAGCTCTTCTCCCACTGGGGCATGCCTTAGGTGGACCTGTTTGCCTCCAGGGAGAATGCGAAGCTGAGACTGTTTCATGCCCGCCCCCCTCAGCAGGGCTCACTGCAGGGGGATGTCTTCTCGAGGCTGTGGACCCTGGGCCTCTTCTACGCCTTTCCTTCATTTCCCTTGATCCACAAGGTGCTTCTCAATGCAAGGAGGGACAAGGCACAGGTGATTCTGGTAGCCCCAGACTGGCCCTGCCAGTTCTGGTATCCTAACCTCCTCAGTCTCAGCTCCAGGCTCCCGGGGCGGCTTCCAGCCCGCTAGGACCTGATCTCAGTCAATCAGGGGAAGGTATTCCATCCGGACCTTCAATACCTGCACCTGTTGGCCTGGTTCCTGAGCGGCTAGAGTTCCAGGCCTTGGGTCTTTTCGACGAGGTCCTCAGCGTCGTCGAGGCGTCCCGTAAGGAGTCGACCAGAAAATGCTACGCCTTCAATGGAAGAGATTCTCTATTTGGCGTCAGGGCAAGGGCCTGGACACTTCCTCCTGTTCCTTGGCAAGCATACTGGACTACCTGTGGTCCCTTTCTCAGCTAGGGCTTCAGTCGACAACCCTTAAGGTGCACCTTGCAGCCATCTCTGCTTACGGGCATGGGCCGTGGGCTGATCGATTAGCGCAGGAGAGGAAGGTGGTCGAGGCGCTTTCTCAAGGCCTTGATCACATATGCCCTCCAGCGAGAACCTCCACCTCCGTGGGATCTACTGCTGGTATTGGCTAAGCTCATCGGCAAGCCAATCGAACCATTGCACAGGTGTGACATCTCTCACCTGTCATGGAAGACCGCCTTCTTGGTGGCTATCACGTCAGCCAGAAGGATGGGAGAGCTCCAGGCGCTTTCCATAGAGTCTCCTTATCTGGTCTTCCACAGGGACAAGGTTGTCCTGCGCCCCCAACCGAAATTCCTTCCGAAGGTGGTGTTGGAGTTTCACCTTAACCAGGTGTTGACTCTGCCGGTGTTGTACCCCAGTCACAACTCGGAAGCCGAATATAGGCTCCATACTTGGGATCCTAGAAGGGCGCTCGCTTATTATAAGGAGCGGACGGCTAAAGTTTGGGGAGAGGTTTGCCAGCTGTTTGTTACCTACGCTGAAGCCACTCCTGGCAGACCTGCAGCCAAGCAGATGATAGGCAGGTGGGTCACCTCCTGCACAGATCTCTGCTATAGGTTGGCGGACACGGAGCCTCCCAGAGGGATAAGCGCTTAATCTACCCACCATACCGCTGCATCGGTGGCTGCTTCCAGGGATGTCCCTATCCAGGAAATCTGCAGGGCTGCTACCTGGAAGTCAGCACACACCTTCATCACCCACTACCACATTGAGTCACACCGGGATGCTGGTTTTGGGGCCTCGGTTCTCCAATCTCTATTTCCCAAGTAGGGGGTGTGCGCCTTGCCTCCCTCCTCCCGGAGAACTGCTAGGAGTCTGCCAGACAGTGTGGATGAACAACATATCCATGTCCGTAGAAATACAGGTTACTCACCTGTAACAGGAGTTCTAGGAATGGTATATGTTGTTCATCCACACGACCCACCGCACCTCCCCGGCTTCGACGCACAACCTGGCTTCCAGAGGGCTAGATCTGGCGTCATGGGGTTGAGCCAATAGTTTTACCACCCAGTTGGGTGGGAGGAGCCAGCTTGAAGACCTTCCGGCAAGATTTAAAGCGGCAAGGAATCTGCCAGACAGTGTGGATGAACAACATATACCATTCCTAGAACTCCTGTTACAGGTGAGTAACCTGTATTTTAGCTGCCCTCCTCTGTATTGCCTCCACTTCACCTGTGTCCTTCCAAAGATGTGATCTTCAGAACTGTACACAGTATTCTAGGCAGTGTTTTACCAGCAATCTATACAGAGGCAACACCACCCTCTCTCTCTCTCTCTCCACTGGTGATACCCCTCCCTATGCACCTCAGCATCCCACTAGCCCTTCCAACTGCCTTGTCACACTGCCTGGCCACCTTTAGGTCATCTGATATGATTATCCCATGATATGATTGTGTGTCTCTCCTGCATGGTGGTCGTCAGTAACACTCTACCCATTTTGTACTCCACCCTTGTATTTCTGTACCCCAAGTACATTATTTTGCAATTTTTCACATTGAAACACAACTGTAATACCCCTGACCACCCTAATTTTCTTAGGTCTTTGCTCATCCTTTTCACCCACCCACGAGAGTCCATCCTATTGCAAATTTTTGTGCCATCTGCAAAGAGGCACACCTTCCCTTCAGCTGCTCCGCAATGTCTCTTTTAAAGATAACCAGTCCCAGCACTGATCCTTGAGGCACCCCGCTGGTCACCCTCCCCTCCTCTGAGTGAACTGCGTTTACCACCATTGTCTGTCACCTATCCTCTAACCAGTTTCTTACCCAGTTTACCAACTTCGGACCCACTGCAAAGCTACCTAGCTTATTTACTAGCTTCTCCAGTATGGAACAGAGTCAAAGGCTTTACTAAAATCTGGGTAGACTGCGTCCACCACTCCACCCTGACCTAATTCCGTGGTCACCCAGTCAAAGAAATGTATCAGATTTGTTTGTAAGGCCCCCCCCCCGTGAATCCATGCTGCCTTGGCCCCCTCCCCCTTCATGAATCCATGCTGCCTCAGGTCTCATGACCTATTGGATTCAAGATATTCTACTGTCCTTTCCTTCAGCAGTGATTTAATTGACTGCCCCACTACCAGTGTCATGCTGCAGGCCTGTAGTTGCCAGCCTTCTCCCTGCTACCACTTTTGTGAAGTGGGAGTACGTCTGCCCTCTTCCAGTCCTCTGGGGCCACTCCTGTTTCCAGTGAGCTGTTAAATAGGATTGTAAGAGGTGCAGCCAATACCTCCTTGAGCATCTTGAATAGCCTTGGATGCACCCTGTCTGGTCCCATTGCTTTGTCCATGTTCAGATTTATGAGTCTGTTCAGGACTCTCTCCTGCAAACAATGACTAGTATTCATCTCCGTCCCTCTAGTGCTCATGTATATTTTTTTGTGGCTCCTCCCCTTCTTTTTCCTCTGTGAACACTGAACAAAAATATTTGTTCAGGATGTCTGCCTTTTCTTGGTCCCCCTCTGCCCGGTTCCCCCTTCCCTTTTAACCTTACAGTCCCTTCCCTGGTCTTCCCCTTTTAACTTACATACCTACGAAATGTCTTGCCCCCTTTTGTTACTGCTTGGGCTATTCTTTTTTTTAGTTTGAGCTTTCACACACCTCACTGCTTTCCATGCTTCTCTCTGTTTCCCCTGATAAACCTCCTTATCCTTCTCCCTCTGCATCTCCTTATACCTTCTTAATGCTAGCCTTTTAGCCTTTACTTTTTCCGCCACCTCTTTCGAGAACTATAGTGGTCTTTTTTCCCTCTTGTTTTTGCTCACTTGCTTGACACAGAGATTTGTTACCTTCACTATTTCCACTTTTAGCTTCACCCACTATTCCTTCACCCCACCGAGGTCATTCCCCGTGACAGTACATTCCCATAGACATTCACCTATCTTAATAAAGTCTGCTGTCTTGAAGTCCTAGACCCTCACCCTTGTGTGGTTTGATAATGCAGCCATCCTTATAGTGAACCACATTGTACAGTGACCATTGGTCCCCAGGTGGCCTCCCACCTTGACATGCACAACACTGTCCTTGTTAGGAAGTACCAGGTCCAGTATTGCCCCATCAAGAGTGGGTTCACTGACAAGTTGCCTGAGGAATGCCCCTTTCAGGCAGTCCAGGATATCCCTGGTTTTAGCTGGAGCAGTAGCTGGGAGGCTTCAATTTTCATCTGGCAGATTGACATCCCCTACCAGCAGCACCTCCCCCTTTTTTGCCATCTTGCTAATGGCTTCTACCGTTACGTTATCTAACTCCTCCCCCTGTGCTGGAGGTCTGTATACCGCACCAGAGCAAGTGTTGGCTCCATTTTCCTTCTCCAGGGTGACCCACAGTGCCTCTGCTCCCCCCTGTATTCCCTGTATCTTCATGGCTTTTTTGCTTTCCCTCACATAAAGCAACACACACCCTCCTATCCCATAAACTCTGTCTTTCCTGAACAGAGTATAGCCTGGTGTGACCATGTCCCAGTCATAGTATTCAGTGCACCATGAGTCAGTAATGGTCACAGTATCCAGGTTAGCTTCTGTCCTAATGGCCACTAGTTCTGAATTTTATTTTGTAGACTTCTGGCATTCGCACACATGGCCTTCCAGATTTTGTTACCATTCTGCTTGTTACCACTCTTTTTTTCGTTTTTGCCCTCCCTCCTCCCCCCTCTCTTTTTAGTGCACCCATTCCCATTTCACTTCATTTCTACCACCCTGCTTGCTTTATTTATTTTCGCCCTGTGGTCTTTCTCTCCCCATAGGTTCTCCCTACTTTCTGCCTTAGTCTGGGAGGCAGCTTCTGCCGCCCTGATTTATTCTGCCACTCCCCTCCGCTAGTTTAAATGTTTATCAAAGTAACATGTAAACCTTCTACTGTGGACTGTGGTTCCCCTTCTGGATGGATGCATGCCATCATCCCTGTATAGGTCCTTATCCTTCCACGTGGGTTCCCAGTACCCAACATGGCCAAACCCCTGCTCTCTGCACCATTCCTTTAACCATGAGTTGAAGCTTCTGGTATGGAGAGTCCTCTCCTCCCCCCTTCATAGACATGCAGCAACTCGGCATAGGCCACTGAACATGCTATGTGCCTAAGACCTCTGCCCAGTTTCTTGAAATCGTTCTGCACTATCCCAGCCTACTCCTTAGCCAGGTCATTAGTTCCCAGGTGGACACTGGTATCCAGCTTTGCCTCTCGGCCAGCTGTCCTAGCGATCATCGGGATCAGCTGCCCATCCCTCTGGGGTGTGGCGCCTCGTAGGCATCTAACCTCCCTCTCCCTTCCTATTCCTAAATCTATCCCCCTCACACTTGAGTCTCCCACCAGAAGTTGCTTCGCCCTCCTCCTCTGGGATCTTCTAGCTCCCTTATTGGGGTGTTCGCTATGGAGGACCTCCATGTTCTCCCAGGCTACTACCACAGTTGCCTCCTCCCATCAGTCCTGCCCTGCTAGAACAGCGTAAGAATTACATAGTGATACCGTTTGAGGAATATGTCTCTGACTCACCACTCCTACACATCCAGAGCCCACTATAGTCCAACCATTCCTCCTTCAGGCATCCTCTGAGGCAGTGGTGTCGGACTTGATAGGCCCGGGTGTGGGAAGAGGTTGCCTGAATTCTAGCCAGCTTGGCCAGTAGTATAGTAACCTCCTCCCTCAGGCCAGAGAGGTGTGTGCAAATGGAGCAACACTGTAGTCTCCCTCCTCGGTTCTTTCCTGCTGTCGACTTGTTCGCATTGTCTCCACAGAAGCTGCAGTGCAGTTTTGCACTATTTTTGCCTATGGCTTTTTTTTTTCCAACTTATTACTTGAGAATCTCTTTTTTTTAAAAGAGATTCCTTTATTTTGTTTATGTTGAGAGTTAATCCTTCAACCTCTCTTTTTCATCGCTGCCACTGTGGAAAGAAGATTGCTTCCACAGACGAACACACTCTCTGTGTCTGTTGTCTTGGGCTTGACCACGAAGTCTCTGACTGTGAGCTCTGCCAGAAGTTCAATCAGAGAACCCTCAGGCGAGACAAAAAGGCTCTTGAAGATTTCCTAATGGCGCAACAGATAGCCAGTTCCAGGCGGGGGTCTTCTGAGGTCCCGGCCTCTCAGTCACCGGCAGGGTTGTCGAGTTCCCAGGCCACTAAGGCCCGAGACAAGTCCTCAGGGAAAAGTCACAAAAAGGATGGAGATCAGGACCGCTTCCTCCGGTGGTGGTCCTGCTCCCTGATGGCCTCTCCTTCCTCATCTGGGGATTCTTCAGCGGTCGCGGCTGCGCCAACGCATTAATCTGCTGTCCAGGTTTCTGTGCCTTCCAGACCCATACTGACAGCACCTCCGTCCGATAATCAGGGTGGCCGGTTGTCGACCTCCGGGTTGTTGGCATCTCCATCGTCGACGGCCCTCCTGTTATGGCCTGATCCTGCCCCAGGTTCTCAGGGCCCATCTGGGTGGGTTGTCGCTCCCTTCGCCATCGACCACCCGTCCGTTGATGCAGTCCTCAACGATCGTCGACCTCAATGAGATTTTGACTAAATTTGAATTGGTGATTGTTCACTAGCTTAGCGCATACAGGCCTACATCACCTGCGCCATCGAGGGCAGCTTCGTCATTGACCTCTGCTTGATGGCCACGGGCTGCCCCTTGTGGGTCATCGTTGGTGCCTCACACATCAGACATGGATCTGGAAGGGGTCATGGTCAAGGAGGAGTACCACCCAGACCTTATTCTTCCTGATGAGGAAGAAGAGAAGGAAGAAACACTCCAGACCGATTCACTGCTTCCTCGGTCAGCGAGGATTCTGTCAAACAATCTCCTAGGTTTCCTTCAGAGGACCCTACCTTCCTCGATATCATGAAGTAACTTTCCTCTGCCATGGGCTTCCATACTGAGGAGGAGGAGTAAGCCACTAGAAAGGATTTTGTTGATTTTCTGGAGATCCCAGAGTCTCCTTCCAAGATCATTCCTCCTATTTTGCCTACTTTGTGAGGAATGCTACCACTGCAGCCTGGCACAGGCCTGACATGGTGCCAGCTATGCCCTGTGGGGCAGATAAATGTTATCATGCTCCTCAAGGGTTTCTGCATTATACTGCCCAGCCTGAAACAGATTCAATGGTCATAAAGGCAGTTCACGATGGGTTTATGGTGCCCAAGCACATTAGCTCCCTCTCCCCAGACAAAGAGTCATGCATAATTGATCTTTGGGGCAATAGGGTTTCTGCCTCCTCCACCCTTGGGCTGAGGATTGCCAACTACCTGTCTCATATGGAAGGGGAAGGCCACTGCCCAGGCCCTCCCAGAAGGTACGCAGAAACAGGAGATTCTCAAATGTTGGCAGACCGCTGAAGATGTTAGCAAGCACCTCCTGTGGGCCCTCTGTGATATTTCTGACACAATTGCCAGGGCTGCTACCCACCGGCATTTGCCTCCATAGACGCTCCTGGCTGAGGGTTTCTGGATTTTTTGCTGATGTTCGGCAGAAGGTGCTTAACGCCCCCTTCTGTGGCTCTAAGCTTTTTGACCTAGATGTCCAGAACATCATTAATGACCTGCAGGCATCTGGCAGAGTTGTTAAATATGTTCACTCGCTCTACCACGTGCATCCTAAAAGCAGACAGTGCCCTCCCTTTTGTAAGGCATCCAATAGACCAGGAGCAGCCACTTGGCCCGAAGGCAGATGCAGAGCCTCCACTGCCTTGCCTGCCCCCTCCAGTGCTGGAGCCATGGCAAGCATCCCAGAGGTGATGGACCAGCCCCAGCATCTGGCTTTGCCTCTGCTTGACTCCTTACCAGATCCCCTGCTTCCGGTCGCTGACCAAGAGGTGGTCGGAAGTCAATTCTTCCTCCATCTCAATCAGTGGAGAACCATAACATTGAATGCCTGGATTCTTCAAATTACAGAAAGGGGTCACATTCTGGAGCTGACTGAGCAACACCCAAAGACTCCTCCTCTGCCTTCCAGCTACCTCCTGGCCCACCTGCCTCTTCTCCAGGTGGAGGGTCATTCCCTTCTGTGCAAGCAGGCCATCAAGCCAGTGCCAAGGCGCCAGAGAAACAAGGGGTGTTATTCCAGGTTCTTCCTGGTTCCCAACAAGATTGGAAATTTGAGGCCCATCTTCGACCTAAAGAACCTCATTCTATATGTCCAGTACAAAAGTTCTCAGTGGTAACTTTGCCAAGTCCAGTGCCCCTTCTCAAGCAAGGCGACTGGCTGTGTTTGCTGGACATAAAACATGCTTACCTGCACATCTCAGTGTTTACTCCTTACAGTAGGTTCCTCTGGTTTCTTTTTCATGGCGAGCATTACCAGATCAAAGTGCTGCCCTTTGGCTTGTCCTCTGCACCACGGGTCTTTACCAAGTCCTTGGCTGCAGTAGCTGTGGCCCTTAGAAGGGAGGGGATGTACGTTTTCCCTTATCTGAACGATTGGCTCCTAAAGTCCCCATCCAGGGAACAGCTGCTGGGGATTTGAGAGAGAACTCTTTAGTTGTTCCTCTCCCTGGGCACCACTGTCAGCCTGCCCAAGTTGGTCTTGATTCCGTCCCAAAGGCTGCAATACATTGGGACGGTTCTAGACTCTGTGCAGGGGAAGGCCTTCCTGCCTCAAAACAGGGCAGAATGCTTTAGTGCCCAGGCTCAGGAGGTGGCCCAGAGCTGTTAAATTCCAGCCAGGGTGTACCTGAGGCTGTTGGGACTGTTGGTGGCTGCCATCCCTACTGTTCCACTGGCCAGGCTCCAGATGCGCATTCTCCAGTGGATTCTCTGAATGCAGTGGGATGAGCGAACAGATAAATTAGATCAGTTAGTTCTGGTCTCTTCTCCAGTCCGCAAAGTGCTCCAGTGGTGGATGGAACCCCTGAACCTGTTACAGGAGGTTTCCATTCCAGATTTTCTCTCCTCAGCAGATCCACACCACGGATGTCTCTGATTTAGGCTGCGGGGGTTGGGGGGCTTATCTGGGTCCCTTTCAAACTCCGGGCCCTTGGTCCCAGGTCGAAACCTCCAGGCATATCAATATCCTGGAGATGCGGGTGGTTCTGTAATCCATGCAAGCCTTCCAGAACCATCTTCTTTCAGGTTAGTTGCTGATTCAGTCAGACAACCTCAGTGTAGTGTACTACATAAACAAGCAGGGGGTGAACACATTCATATCCCCTGTGCAGGGAGACCATGACAGTGTGGAATTGGGTGCTAGATCACGGCTGAACCTCTCAGTGGTCCACGTCCCAGGAGTGTTAATACTCTGGCAGACAGCCTCGGCTGGACTCAGTCCAACATGCACAAGTGGGAGCTTCTCTCATCCGTTATAGAAGACCTATTTGACAAATGGAGTCATCCGGAGTTGGACTTTTTTGTGTCCCCACTCAATGCAAAACTGCTCAGTTTTCGCTCACTTGATCCGGGGCTTGGAGTTTTCTGGTGAGACGCATTGTCTCTCTCCTGGAGCAGAAGGTTTCCTTATGCCGTCGCTCCATTTCCTCTGATTCAGAGGGTACTCGTCAAACTGCAGATGGAGGGGTCAAGCATGATCCTGGTAGCTCCATTCTGGCATTGCCAGATTTGGTTTCCACTACTACGGCAGCTGACGGAGGAACCTCCGGTCCCTCTCCCCATTTCTGCAGGAATCTGGTGACCCAGGATCAGGGGACCCTGGTCCATCACAACCTCAGGACCCACCGTCTGCAAGTTTGGCTCCTGAGGACGTAGCCATTGCCAGATCTGGGGTTTCTAAGAATGGCGGATATCCTAGTGGCCGCCGAGAAGCCTTCCACCCGAGACACGCAATGAAGTGGAAGCGGTTTGCCATATGGGCTGTCAAGCATAATCTGGACCCTTTCACCTGTCTGGTGAGCCAGATCCTGGACTACCTAATATGTCTGTCTGACTCAGGTCTCCAGTACTACTCCCTCAAGGTGCATCTTTTGGCTGTCTCGTCTTTTCATGAGCCTGTGGGTGACCATACCATAGCTCAGCTGGATGTTTCCTGAACCTTTTTGAGGGGCATCCTGCATCTGAAACCACCCAATCCTTTCTCCTATCCCAGCTTGGGATTTAAATTTTGTTTTGGAGAAGTTGATCCTGTCTCATTTTCAGCCAGCCATGTCTTGCGAGCTACGCTTTCTTTCCTGCAAAGTGTTATTTTTAGTTGCTATTACTGGTGATCTCACTTAATAAGGCCTGCAGATTAATCACTGGTGCAGACAAATGGACATGCACCTGTGACCTCTACCATCAAGCTGAATGGATTCCCCTGTTTGGTAGAATAAGAAATCAAACATGCCTCTTCGCACCATGGCTTAACTCCCCTGGTTACCCAGTCTCTGTTACTCCTTTCAGCAACCCAACATAATACTCGCAGTTCTGCAAGGGTTGCTTTCCATGTACCATGCTGCTGGACCTCACAAGCTCAATGAACTTTCAGCAGCAGAGTTCCATCCTGGTTGAATGACCTTCCCCTGAAGTCCTCTCAACACCAAAACCTGGCACGTTCTTAACCAAACTAAGATGTCACCTTGCAACCCCAAGTAAGTTTGACCCATAGACCTATCCCTTCCTCTTGTTCTCCCTGCTTACTTCCTCTGGCAGCCCGCTGCTCCCTCCTCATCCTGCTTCCCCTCTCCCTTCCTCCTTCCTCCTACCTTCCTGAGTTTTTTCCCTACTACCTCTCCATTTTAACTCCTCCATTGACAATATCTGCAATATATTGGACTGCTTATTTATCTGACATAGTATACTTTATTTAGACTGCATACATGTACTGTTGTTGTTACTGCTCTTCTCCGGTGTAGTACTCCAGTGTTAGACCCCAGCTGTATTCCGCTGTCCATTGTTTCTTCTGCTGTGTAACTTATTTCTGATCGATTATCTTTCTCCTTGAATTGTTTCTGTTGTCATGTTTTCTTCACATGGAACTTTTGTAAAGGAACCCCTGGTTCAAAGGTATTTGTAATCCTAGTAATTAATAAAATAAAAATAAATACTTCTGCTCAGAGAATTTCAGAGCTTCAGGCCCTCTGGTGCGGGGAGACTTATTTGATTTTTCACAGCGACAGGGTGTCTTTGCGCATGAATCCTACGTTTCTTCTCAAGGTGGTGTCTGAGTTTACACTGAGCAAGTCAATCCACCTTCCTGTTTATTTTCCTGAGCATGCCAATCCAGGAGAAGCATTGCTCCATATGTTACATGTGTGTAGAACTTTGAAGTATTACCTGCTTTGGACCAAGGAGTATAGAAAGTCGAAGCAGTTGTTTGTTTCTTTCGCCCCAGGTAGAGAGGAAGTTAAGGTTTTTAAACAATGTTTATCTAAAAAGTTGGCTAATTGCATTATGTTCTGATACAACAAGTATGGCAAAGAAATTGCCTGGAGCAGTCAAAGCTCATTCCACAAGAGGCATGGGTGCCTCTGTGGCTTGTTCCGAAGGGTCTTGGTCGCTGACATTTGTGCTGCTGCCACCTGGAGTACTGTCCATACTTTCACCAAGCATTACAGTCTGGACATTGTCTCAAGAGCCCATGCAGGACTTGGTAGGGCTGTACTGCAGGGCCTCCGTCCTAAGTTTAAGGTCTGCCTTCCTCCCAGACTGTTTGTTTTGCACCTGTAAACTGCTTGGGACTTGTTCCTACGGTGTGACCCTGATGGCTGAGATACCCCAAGATGGTGAGACAATTACATGGGCAACAGTATAGATCTTACGTAGGGATCGCTTGATCATCAGGTATCATCTTCCTCACCATCCGCCTTTTGGGGCTCTCTGCTGGAACTGGCTATCTGGTGTATCCATCCTTTCTTATAGGCCTGGGCACCTCTCTGTTTCCTCGGTACCCCATGGCCAGAGCTATGCTCTCTTTGTCTCTGGGGCAAAGAACTGAGGAGGGAGTGGGGCTGCTCACACCTTTATAGGGTTGGTGTTGTTGGCAGATGATGTCAGCATGTGCGGCCCCTGTTATACTACTGAACATCTTCCATGTGGATCCTGCTTCACTGACAGTGAAGTTCCTAAGGCGTGACCTGATGTCTGAGATCCCCTCAAAGATCTACTGTTGCGGTAAGTTCTTACGTAACTATTCTTTTTTACGTTGTTTGATTTGTGCTTTTGTATTTCTGTTGCTTACGGCACATTCCTGTTTGTTCCTGTAACTGCCTGAAATTTGAATGACACCATTGTAATCATTATCTACTCCATATTTTGTATCCTAAAATAAATGAAAAGAAATGAAAATGTAGACCTGCTACATACAGAAGGAAAGGGTGTCATGAAGCTGCATCTGACCTCCCAGGAGCCGGGGAAGGAATGGAATTGCCATGGATATAAGTTAGAAATGGCTGTAGGAAACAGAGCTAGAGAACGGGGTTCCACTGGACACCAGGAATAATATCAACATCAAGGAGTTGGTAGGGAGGGAGCGGCCATTGGACCAAAAGGGATCAACAAGAGATAAAGAAAAATTGGATTCTAGCTGATCCAGAAGTGGGTCTAAAGATAGGGGACATATGGGAGGGGAGGGGAGGGGGGACAGTGTTTTAGTAACATATGGGTTTTCAGTGTGGCATAGCACCATGTGATTTGTGCTGTGCCATGGCCAGAACTATATGAATGTTTTGGGCTAGCATGTTAGTGGGTGCAAACCCCATCTGTGTTCATTAATATCTGGCTAACTACTCTGCATTGCAACTCGGTGACAGTGAAGAGTCCTACTGTCATTGACTAAGTCTGTCTTTTGTGTATGGCAGTTCTTGAAAGTGTAGCACCACAAATTTGTGTCACTGCCAAGTGCGATTGAGAATGATGTCCCTACTTTCTTGTGCACTTTTTCAAGGGGCAGTGCTGAAACCTCATTTAACCCAACTTTTGAGGGTCTCAGGGTCTCTGTTTACATAAGTTTCTTGATTAGACAGTCTGAGGCTACAGTCATGCACCAGAGTTTCACCACTGTTTCTTCAGTTTCCATTCCTATGCATTATTTTGCAACAGTAAGCTGTTTTCTGAGCGTGGAGCCCTTATAGTTTTTAATTGATCTGCCAAGGAACGAGGGGACTTGCCCATTTTTAATTTTGTTTCCATGGTATGCTAAATAGAAAAACAGTGTCAGTGGCTCAGCAGGTTGCACACTCGCCTCTGAGGCCAGAAGATCAGAAGGCTGTGGGTTCTTTCCCCACACCAGGCACTTGGGTTAAATCCCAGTACTGACACTAATGCAGCATGAGGGGAGTGCTGCACTCTTGAGGTGCCGTCTTTCGGATGAGACATAAAACCGAGGTCCCATTTGCCTGATCTTGCTTTGAGTGGAAGCACTTGCAGCAGGCTACACCATAATGACTATGCCCGCCAGGCACTAGGATTCCACGGAAACATTCTTAGCTAGCAGTACCCATCGGGGACTGCCCCCTGACGTTGGACCGCCTCCGACGTCTGCAAGTGGTATAAAAGGGGTGGTCCCTGGCCACACCAGTTCTTTTCCTGCCGTTGACCCGTTCACATCGGCTCCACGGACACCTACTGCTGAGCAGTCGACCACCATTTTCTCATTTCACTAAAGTAACTTTCTTTATAAAAGTTTCTTTTTTCCTTTTTTTAACCGCCTAATCGGTGTATGTCTTCTCTGTCTTCCTCAGGCCAGCGACGGAAATCCAAGTGTGTGTGTGGGACGTAGTCCTGGCCTGAGACGGTTACTCAGCCAGCTCATCTGCATTGGGCCTGACCACGACGCCGACTCCTGCCCGCATTGCCAAGAGTTCAACTGCCGGACCCTCATCCATTGACTGAAGACGTTGAAGACATACCTTCTAGAACAGCAGCTGGCTGCCATGCAAAAGACCCCGTCAAGCCTAGGATCCCCCTCTTCTTCAGGGTTGGGGACTTCTCACAAAGCCAAGGAGAAAAAGTCCAGTGGAAAGCACCATCACTTGCGAGAAGGACAGGACCCGTTTGGACTCCTGATCCAGGTCTCTGCATAAGAAAATGGCCAGCTTCAGCCCTTCCTCCTGCGGGAGGTTGGACTCTGTGCCCCCCCCCAAGCCCAAGTCTCCTCCGGGTTACCAGCCTTGAGGCCTTGAAACCCCCGGCACTGGTGCGTATGCAAGGTGGAGTTTCTTCGGGGCATGGGCCTTCGGCCCCCTTCCTTAGTCTTACACCCTATAGCCATACCTCTGTGTCTAAGTCCAGGGATTTAGCCGGTAAAGGGGTGGGCAACAGCCTCATTGCCGCTTCTCACCAGGCTAAGGCTTCCTCCTCCACGTTGGATCGTCCGGCTGGACCCGAAGACAGGAAGCAGCGTTTGGAATGGGAGCCACACCCTGATGTCCGCTCTCCGAAGCATCAGGCATCAGACTCCCGGTGCTCGACCCTGACGTCCTCGACTTCAGGGTTTCACACCTCTACTCCGCTGCCACCTGCACCCCCCAAGCTGACTTCAGGAGTGGCTCAGCTGCTGGCCAAGGAGTTGCCTCCCCTGACACCTGACTCTCTGGCATCAGGCAGCCAGACACCAGGTCAGCCAGCCGACCTGCCGTCGGCCCCATTGCCACCGCAGGACCAGACGCTGGTGAAGCCTAAGTCGCCCGAGCGTTTGTCTGCTCCCAACAAGCCATCAGGTCTGCTTCCCGAGGGGCTGGACGACACGTCGGTGATGCCAGGCCCATCGGCTTTAGCCATGGTCTAGCTGGTGAACGTCAAGGACCTTTTCTGTTACTGGTGAGACATGGTTAAGAAAGACAATATCCCCAAGGAACTCCCGGTTCCCATGCCTCAGCCTCTCCCGGTAGGCTTCCTGCAGCGGCCACCGCGGTAGTCACCTCCCCCCAGGGAAACATCTCCTGCCCCAACAAACGCTTTGCACCCGCCGGAAAACAGGTCTTCCGGACGACACAGATGTCATTCGAGATCATCCTCCAGGCATTATAAGAGGCGACACTGGCATTCCCGCTCCAGATCCTCCTCGAGGTCATCCTACTCGGACTCCTCTGCCTCCTTCAGATCCTCAGGGGAGTTTTCCTCTCCTCCCCACCACCCAGACCCTTGGGGAGATTCACCCCGTTCTCACCCGGACTATCCCACATTCTTGGACTTGATGCATCACATCCAGTTTTTGAACTAGTGGGAAATGGAGTATCTGGATCTGGAGAGAAAAAGGCTGGCTCATTTTCTATGTACGAATGTGCATAAACCCTTAGTTGTACCATCCTTGGTGGAACCTTTTCAGGACACCACCAGACTAGCCTGGAGGCACCCTTCGACAGCCTCCGCTACCCCAAAGAAAGCGGACAGGCTGTATCGTACCCCGTCGAACAAGCCGTTCCTTGGTGAACAGCTCAAGGTGGACTTGGTCATACTGACGGCTGCCCACGGCAGGACCAAACAGCCCTGGCACATGAGCTACCAGCCACTGGACAAGGAATACACACATTTGTATCAGTTTGGCTGGAAGGTTTATTCCTCAGCCACCTGCACCATTTGGTTGCTCAACTTCTTGGCACACATGGTGCAGTACCAGAAGTCACTCTGGAACAAGGCCAACGAGCTTGCAAAAAGACATCCCGATTCCGACAACAAAACAGAGCTCCTGGACATGCTTCAGTCCGGTTTGGATGTGGGGAAGCATGTCTTAAGGTTCTCCTATGGTTCGGCGGACTTGAATGTGGAGGTACTCCTGGCTCAGAGTTTCTGGATTTAGACAGGACCTTCAAGATGCCATCATGGATATCCCATTCAATGGGTCAGTGCTCTTTAGTCCAGACATTGAAAAAATTATCTTGGACCTCCAGGACTCGAGTAAGGCCATTCAGTCTATACATCAGTTGTACAGATCTGATTAGACCCCAGGTAGGCGTTGGCAATTTTGTTGCCGGGGGGGGGGGGCAGAAGCCCAAAGAACAGCAACAGAGAGGCAACTTTCGCCGCAAAGCTCCCTCTCAACCTGATGGAGCACAGGGTCCTCAGAACACAGAGCCCTCCAAAGTTTCCCTGCCCACCCTGAGCTCCAACGCCTGACTCCTTGCCTGACCTCCACCTCTTGCTGAGTCCACGGGAGAGGTAGTAGGGGGTCGGTTCTCGCTTTACCTCAGCAGGTGGGCCACCATAACTACCAATGCGTGGGTCCTTCAGTTGATAGAGCGGGGGTTACGTGCTGGAATTCCTGCAGATTACCTCAGACAGTTCCTCGGTCCAAATGACTTGCTCTCCGTCCCATGCTAAGCTCTTTCAGGAGGAGGTACAGTCCCTACTAGACAAGAAGGCCATAGAACCCATTCCAGCCCCACAGTGGGGGAAAGGGTTCTACTCCCATTTCTTCTTGGTCCCTAAGAAGACAGGGGACCTGCGCCTGATTCTGGACCTGAGCCACCTGAACAACTACATAAGAGTACAAGAGGTTCAGGATGGTCATCTTGCCAGACATTCTTCCCATGTTGCATCAAGAAGACTGGCTTTGCTGCCTAGAAATGCAAGATGCCTACCTCCATATTCTGGTGCTTCCAGCTCACGGGAAGTTCTAGGGACATGGATGTATTGTTCAATTCACAATGTCTGGCAGGTTCCTTGCAGCTTTAAGATGGGCTGAAAAGTCTTCAAGCTGGCTCCTTCCACTTACCCGGGTGGTAAAACCCTCAGCTCCGCCTCATGATGCCAGATCTTTCTTACCACTTGGAAGCTCAGGTTTCCTCCTTAGCGCTCTTGCGTCTTAAGGCCTGGATCCTAATCCTTTGGTTTTTCCAAAAATTGTTTTAAAATTTGCAGGACTTAAGTCTTTTACTTCCCTCGCGATGGATTAGAAATCTACTCCCAGCTTCCGTCGGTGCCCTTGCGGGCAGGAAATGTCTCTGACCGATCCGCATGCCACGTGCGTTTACTGCCTGGGGCTTGCCCATGATCCGCAGGCCTACAATCTCTGCAAGTCTTTTACGGCTTCGGTTCTGGAAGACCGCGCTGCCCGACTTCACCTGGGGCGCCCCGAGCGGTTTCCGCTGGTGAAGTTGAAGAGCCAGTGGGCGGTGTCCATGACTCTGGGCTCAGGGCAGCTGGATCAGTTAATCGCCCTTGAGGAGGAGGCGGCCCAGGCCGCTTCTTCTACCTCCTCGGCGTTGGCGTTTATCCCGCTCTCCTTGGGCTCCTCCTACACTGCTTCCTTTAAGGAGCTTTATCAGTCCATCTTCACCAAGGGAGAAGGGCCCTCAGTGACTCACATGAGTAGGTTGAAGAAAAAGGAGCCGAAAGGTAAGTCTCACCGCTGACGTTCGTGGGAGCATGAGAGATCTCGCTTCCCGGAGTGTCAGCATTCGACTCCGGTCGAAGTTGCGGCTAAGGCTGCTGGCTTCATGGTGGCCTCGTCAGGTCAGCCGTCCGAGACACCCATTGATGCGGTCGAGATTTTTCTCGACCTGTTGGATGGGTTGTCAGCTGGAGAAGCCGATAACTCTCGTTCATCGGTACCCCTGGTGGTTACTGAGGACTTGCCTCGGCTTCCCATGCCGAAGTCCCTGGCCAAGGACCCTGAACCAGGGGATGAGCGGGTTTCCCCTGCCCCCTCTTGGACCCACCATCGGCGAGCCCGACGGTCTCAGTCTTGGTCCTCCTCCGTATCGGGTAGGTCCCGCCCCACATCAGTGGTCTCAGTCCCGGCATCATGGAAAGCAGCGTTGGTGCTCGTCCTCATTGTCCTCTTCGGAGGATAGGCTCCAGCGCAAGTTGCGTAGCCGCTATGAGGACATGATGTGGCAGCAGCTCTTACTAGCCGGCAACAAGCAACTCTGTCGCCTTCACTGGCCATTAAGTGGCTGTCGCCCGAACGGCCTCTCTCCATCGGCTCCTTAGTCGAGGAGCCAACTCTGGCACCGATTGCTGGGCCGAAACCGGCTGCTCCACCCATTGTGGTGGAACTACCACCCCCGCAACCGAAGACTGGGGCCCCGACCAAGGATTCTTGGTCGGGTCGGGGTTGCCCCACAGGTTCTCAGTCACCCTCGCCCCCCGATAGGCCTCGGCGAATGGAGGGTGGCTCAGGCGCTCGGAAGCTGTTCGCGGACTCCTTGGAGTCCGACGACTCCTCCCTGTATTCCTGGCCCCTTGCCCTGGAATCCTCCGGGGGGAGGGGGGGGATCTGTCGGTGGACGAGAGCCCATCCTCATTCCTGGGAATTCTTCGGCTTATCTCAGAGTCTACTGGGATGTAGCGCGAACCCGTGCAGAAAGGGGCCAGATATCCCCTCATGGAAATTTTGGACCAAGGGGAATCCCCCACAGAGGCCTTTCCAGTGGCCGAGGCCATTGTTGGTCTGGCCCTGGAGTTATGGCAGTGGCCTGCATTCTGTCCTGCATCTTCAGCTAGGATGGCGCAAGTACACGGTCCCCACCTGTTCCCTCTCTGGTTTTTTGGAGCACCCCTCGGCTGAAGGTCTGGTAACTGATAGCGTCTTCTGGTGCTCCGGAAACGCTAAGGATGTAGAAAAGCCCCCAGACAAGGAGTCCGAAAAGCTGGACTACTCTGGGCGCAGAGTTGACGCTGCCTCCTCCCTAGCCCTTCGACAGGCTAGCTCGGCTTTACTGATGGCACACTTTTCACATGCCCTTATGTGTTCCCTGGATGAGGTGCTTCCTCATCTCCCGGCTGACCTTCAAATGACGGTCAAGCAGGTGCGGGATCAGGGAAGGGTAGTGGCCAAGTAACTGCTCCAAACTGCCTTGGACATTGGAGACTCTTGTGCCCGGTCAATAGCGGCCGCAGTAGCCATGCGCCGCAGAGCTTGGCTGCGGATCTCCACCTTCACGGCAGATACCCAGCACAAGCTGGCAGATGTCCCCTTCTGGGGCACTGACTTGTTCTGGCCTGAGGTGGAGGGCCATCTCCAGAGGATCGAGAAGTCCAACGCCACCTTGTACTTGGTCACGTCTGCCCAGAAGGACAAAGGCCACCAGCAGCAGAGTAAGCCCTTTTGCTCTTCCACCCCTGCTGCACGTCTGGCCCAGCAGCACCAGCAACAGGGCCAACAGGCTCACGCTTGGCGTCCCAAGGCCAAGCCTGCTGCTTCCTCCATCAGAAAACCTCGAGGTAAAGGTCCAGGTGGCTCCTCGGCCGGCCCTTCTTCCAAGCCTGCCCAGTGATGGGTTGGGGGTGCCACCCCCAACTTTGTCACTCCTCCCCTGGTTCCTCCCATGGGGGGACAGCTCAGCCACTTTCTTTCCACCTGGTCCGCTATCACTATGGACCGTTGGGTGCTGGAAGTGGTCGGCAGGGGTCTGCCTCTGGAATTCGGCGGACCCCTCCTATCAACCGTCGCCCCTTGGGGGGCTACCGGTTCCGCAACCTCTCTGTCAGTTTGTTGAGCCGACATAGCTCTGCTCCTCCAAAAGGAGGTGATCAGCAAGGTGGCGGATCCCCCTCCAAACCCAGGGTTTGTGTCCAGGTACTTTCTGGTCCCAAAATGGACCGGGGGTTGGGTCTGGCACCCCATTTTTAGATGTGCATGACCTGAACAAGTTCCTAAGGCCGAGCACCTTCAGGATGGTCACTCTGGCTCAGATCATACCATCTTTGGAACTAGGCATGTGGTTTTGTTCTCTGGATCTCCAGGACACATTCTTTCACATCTCAATCCGTCTGTCACATCGGCGATTCCTCCGCTTCAGAGCAGAGGGATCCCTTTACGAGTTCCGGGCCATGCCCTTCAGCCTTTCTGCAGCCCCCAGGGTCTTCACTAAATGTATGGCAGTGGTGACAGCATTCCTGCGGCGCCGAGGGATCCGGATGTACCCTTACCTGGATGACTGGCTGATAGCAGCCCCCTCCAGGTTGGAGGTGGAGCGGTCCAGAGATCTGGCCCTCCAGGTCTGCTCTCAGATTGGTCTCCTGATCAACGAGGCCAAATCAGAACTTGTATCATCACAGGTGATTCAGTTCATTGGGACAGAGCTTGACTCTCTTCAAGCCAGAGCCCGTCTCCCAGTGGACAGGGCCGAGGTCCTTTCCTCCTTTGCCCAGTCATTTCAGCTCGGGCAGTTGCGCCCTGCCTGGGACTTCCTGCGCCTTCTGGGTCTCATGGCAGCTTGCACCAGTGTGGTCCGTTGGGCCAGCTGGCATATGTGTCCTATGCAATGGAGGCTGGCCCGTCAGTGGTCACAGCGCTCCGGTCCTTTTGACCAGCAGTAACCGTGACCCAGAAGATGTGGGACAGCCAGCAATGGTGGCTCGTCCTAGCTCATCTGCAGGAGGGTGTCCCATTTGTCCACCTGAGCCGATGGTCATTCTTACGATCGACACCTCTTTTGATGGATTGGAGTGCCCATTTGGGGGAGTTCCGGGCCCATGGCCAGTGGTCCCCTCAGGAGTCTTGATGCCACATCAACCTGCTGGAGCTTCGAGTGGTTCGACTAGCCCTCACCGCCTTTGCTCCATTTGTATTGAGTCAGGTGGTTCAGGTCCAGACAGACATCACCACGACCACGTACTGTCTCAACCATCAGGGCGGGATGCACTCCTTGCCTCTGTGCAAGGAAACTCTCTGCATTTCAGTCAATCAATCAATCAAATCTTTATTTATTCAGACGAGCATCATTGAGCAAGGCTCATTTACAAGATGGACCTGATAAGGTCAAGGTTCAACAGTTGATACACAACAGATACATCAGTACACTTATATAAACAGTTATTCATGCGGGGGAAAAAAACATTTATAAACACAGTGATGTACAGTAAAATTCACATGATAAAATGGGTCATAGGAAAGTTAAGCTAATATTTACAGTATATACAGTGTATACATATCCCAGTGGAGGGGCCATGGCAAACACACAGCATAATGTAATACTAGGATGGTGGAAGGTATTACTGGGTGCCATAAGATGGGGTGTCTGCCTGGGAGGGAGAACTGAAGAACAAAGATTATGCCATATATGGTGAATTTTTGGGAAGGAGATTGTGAGATGACAAAGCTAGCGCTAGCGGTAGCAACTGCATTTCTCTGTGAAGAAAACTGTACAACGCTGTTTAAAGGATGCAATTGGTATAATACTGGACAGTTTTAGGGATTTTTGTAGGGTGTTCCATGCTATAGCTAGAGAATAGCTGAATGCTGCCCTCCCTAGCCGGGTGTTGAATTTGGGCAATTTGAACAGGATGATGTTGTTGTTTCTTAGGGCATAGGAGCTAGGAATGGTCTGGGTGAAGCAGTCCAGAATATAGTTTGAAAGTTTTTTTGATAACGCTCTGTAAGTCCAGAGCTGCATTTTCTGTTCCTTCTGAGGTGTAGGAAACCATCCAACTGCAGCATAAGAGAGCAATGATGGGTATTAGATGGCAGATCTGTTATGAATTGTATTGCTCTATGGTATAAGGTATCCAGCTTGTGTAGGTAGGAGATGGGGCAGTGACTGTAAAGGAAGTCTGCATAGTCAACAACTGAGAGAAAAATGGCCTGGACTAACCTCTTCTTTGAATCTCTGTTTAGGAAGGGTTTTAATCTATAGAAAAGGCCAAGCCTTTGGCAAAGCTTTTTTAGCAGTTCTTCTAAATGACGAGTGAAGTCGAGTCTGCTGTCAATCCACACACCTAGGTATTTGAATTTTTGTACATACTTCAGATGTTTTCCAAGTATAGTGCATAGAATGATTGAAGAGGAGGTGCTGGTGGAGCTTTGATTTGTGAACATCATTGCTTTAGTTTTCTTTGCATTTAACAGAAGCTTTTACTCAAGTAGCTGATATTGTAACAAGGAGAATTCTGTTTGTAGGATTTCACGGGCAGCTGCAGAAGAAGGGTTGCTGACATACAAAACAGTGTAATCAGCAAAGAGGTGTACAGAGGATTTGGTGAGGGTTAAATCAATATTATTTATATAGATGGCAAAAAGGATAGGACTCAGGATAGAACCTTGGGGGACTCCTCTTAGCAGTGGTTTTAATGGGGATAGGTCACCTTCAGCTTTTACCTGCAGTGACCTACCGGTAAGATAACACCTGAACCACTTAAGGGAGGGTGGATCTAGGCCAATGGAGTGCAAGGATGGTAGTAGAAGCTCATGGTCCACAGTGTCGAATGCTTTGCTCAGGTCAAGAAATACTGCACAGACATTCTTTTTATCTAATTCGGTTTGCCATTTGGTCTCTCGCGATCAGTCTGGAGGCGGATCTCGTAGCCATCCATGTGGCAGGAGCCTCAAACGGTCTGGCCGATGCCCTCAGCCGGATAGGCGCTGCATCTCACGAGTGGTCTCTCCTGCAGGAGGTAGTTCAGGACCTGTTCTTGCATTGGGGCGCCCCTCAGGTGGACCTGCTCGCCTCCAGGGAGAACGCGAAGCTGAGGCTGTTTCATGCCCACCCCCCTCAGCAGGGCTCGCTGCAGGGGGATGCCTTATCGAGGCTGTGGACCCTGGGCCTTTTCTGCGCCTTCCCTCCATTTCCCTTGATCCACAAGGTGCTTCTCAAGGTGAAGAGGGACAAGGTGCAGGTGATTCTGGTAGCCCCAGATTGGCCTCGCCAGTTCTGGTACCCAGATCTTCTCAGCCTCAGTTCCAGGCTCCTGCAGCGGCTTCCAGCCAACCCGGATCTGATCTCAGTCAACAAGGGGAAGGTTCTTCATTCGGACCTTCAATCCCTGCACCTGACAGCCTGGTTCCTGAGCGGCTAGAGTTCCAGGAATTGGGTCTTTCCGATGAGATCCTCAACGTCGTTGAGGTGTCTTTTAAGGAGTCGACCAGAAAATGCTATGCCTTTAAATGGAAGAGATTCTCCATTTGGTGTCAGGACAAGGGGTTGGACCCCTCTGCATGTCCATTGGCTAGCATTTTGGACTACCTGTGGTCCCTGTCTCAGCTAGAGCTTCGGTCGACGACCCTTAAGGTGCACCTGGCAGCCATCTCTGCTTACTGGGCGTGGGCTGGCAAATGGTCGGTGGCGCAGGAGAAGGTGGTGGGGTGCTTTTTCAAAGGCCTTGATCACATATCCCCTCCAGTGAGAGAACCTCCACGTCCGTGGGATCTACTGCTGGTATTGGCCAAACTCATGGGCAAGCCATTCAAACCGACGCACAGGTGCGATATCTCCCACCTGTTGTGGAAGACTGCCTTCTTGGTGGTTATATCGTCAACCATAAGGATGGGAGTGCTCCAGGCACTTTTCATTGAGTGTCCTTATCTGGTCTTCCACAGGGACAAGGTTGTCCTTCGCCCCCCAACCGAAATTCCTTCCGAAGGTGGTGCTGGAGTTTCACCTGAATCAGGTTATGACTTTGCCGGTGTTCTACCCCAATCACACCTCAGAGGCCGAATATAGGCTCTATACTCTGGACCCTAGAAGAGCGCTCGCTTACTGTAAGTAGCGGACAACTGAAGTCCGGGGAGAGGTTCGCCAGCTGTTTGTCACTTATGCTGAAGCTGCATCTGGCAGACCTGCAGCCAAGCGGACGATAGGCAGGTGGGTCAGCTCCTGCATAGATCTCTGCTATAGGTTGGCGGGCATGAAGCCTCCCAAAGGGATAGGAGCTTATTCCACCCGCCATACCGCTTCTTCGGTGGCCGCTTCTAGGGACATCCCTATCCAGGAAATCTGCAGGGCTGCTACCTGGAAGTCAGCACACTCCTTTATTTCCCATTACCACATTGACCTAGAGTCAGACCGGGATGCTGGTTTTGGGATCGCGGTTCTCCAGTCCTTATTCCCTATGTAGGGGGTGTGCGCCTTGCCTCCCTCCTCCCGAACTACTAGGTGTCTGCCAGTAAGTGTGGATTGAACAACATATCCACGTCCCTAGAAATACAGGTTACCCACCTGTAACAGGAGTTCTAGGAGTGGTACATGTTGTTCATCCACACGACCCACCCGACCTCCCTGGCTTCGATGTGCAGCCTGGCTTCCAGCAGGCTAGATCTGGCGTCATGGGGTGGAGCTGAGGGTTTTGCCACCCGGGTGGGTGGGTGGAGCCAGCTTGAAGACTTTCCAGCAACATTTAAAGCGGCAAGGAACCTACCAATAAGTGTGGATGAACAACATATACCACTCCTAGTACTCCTGTTACAGGTGAGTAACCTGTATTTTTCGACTACTGTGACATAGTCTATGGTGCTGCCACTAAGTCCTCTCTGGCCAGACTGGACACCCTCTTCAATTCCTTCTGTCTCTTTGCCCTGGATGCCCCCCCCTCGCACCCATCACTGTGATCTTTATCATGCCTTATCCTTCCCCTCTCTTACAAATAGGCGACTCTCCCATTGTGCTAAATTCACCTCCAAGCACTGGTTGGGTGAGCTCCCTTCTTACCTCACCTCCTCCTTTATGATACCCCCCAACCTCTCATTCCCTTAGATCAGCCGACTCCCATACCCTGGTTGTCCCCCGCAGATCCACCCAAATCAGCCAATCCGGTTTCTGTCACCACCTCCCAAAAATCTGGAATTCCCTACATCCTCAAATCTGGCACTCATCCTCCTCCTACTCCATCAGCTCTGTCCTCAATAATTACCTTGCACCTAGCTGCTCCTGCCATGTCCTTCCCTAATTCCCTCCTCTAAGCGCTACACAAACCCTACCCATTTACCCTCACCTTCATTTTAGCCTGTGCATACCCACCCCCCAAAATCTCTAGTCCACCTCCCCTTTCACCAAATTTCTCCCCTTACTGGCCTCCCTTGATCTCTCACAGAATGTAAAGGACCCTGAATGCTCTCCATGGGTCCCTCTCCTACCCCCCCAAAGGGCTTGTATCTCTCATCTACTCCCTTCCCCCACCATCTTAAAGGGGTCTCTCTGGGACACTGCCTTATCCCCTTCTCTCTGGTCCCCCCCCAGTCCCCTTGTAGAGTTCCTCACATCCTGAAGGGGTCTCCAGGGACACGATTCTTCCTCCTCCCTCCACCTCAACCCTTCCCTTTACCCCTTTTCTTTTACATAAGCACTTGTTTACTTATTAATCTGGCACTTACTATTTTCCACTCTTTCCACACCTTATGTGTAACACTGTTTGTAACACCTGCCTTACAACTGTATGTTAATGTTAATCTTGTAACTTGAATGCTTAATGTCTCATTCCAGTTGTACCCCTTCTCCCCAGGTCGCACCGGGAGATGAGCGACTTGTTGCTCAATGTGCCTTCCTGGTCAAACATTTCAATAAATAAATAAATAAATTACTTTTACAAGATCAGGGCAGGCTGATTCACCTGGACCTCCGATCCCTACATCTGCATGCCTGGCATCTGCAGACGTAGCCACTTCTCATTTTGGAGTCTCTTCCAGAGTGGCTGAGGTCTTGGTGGCAGCCAGAAAACTTTCCACTAGGGCTACCTATGCCATGAAGTGGAAGTGTTTTTGCTTGTAGGCCACCCAGTTGGGGTCTGGACCCTCTCCTGTGCCCTCTGAATGCTGTCCTCGAGTACCTCCTCTCCTTGTCAGATGCAGTCCTTCACTATTCTTCCATCAAGGTGCACCTTTCTGCTGGCCCAGTGGCATGGAGGGGTTGAGGCAGCGATGCCTTACCTCCTGCCATGCCGGCGACCTGTGTTTGTGGTGCGAACGGGTCGCCGGAGGTAGGCCGGGTGGGTAGAGGATCGAGTGTCCGGAGGACAGCTCTCCTCTCCTCTCCTGGGGAGGGGTGGGGATGGAGTCTGCTGCTTGACTGGCCTCTAGTGGTGGCTGGGGGCCGGCACAACGGACCCACACAAGAGGGTGGAGCTGAGCTAGACACCCGGTGTGCTGCATACGGAAGTGTGCGCGGCTCGGCCATTGGCGTCATTGCACTCCTTGGCTCCACGCTCGGGGACAGGAAGAACCAGAGGAGAAAAAGAAGCTGACCAGTGGGGTGATGCCAGTCTCCTCACTGCACCGGCGAAGCTGGGGCCGCAGTTGGCAAAAGGTGATTGCCGACATGACGCCCGGTGGCGGTAATGGGGGGGCGGTGGAAGGGGGCCGGTCGGTGGGGGGGTAAATAAAAAAAAAAAGTGCACCTTTCTGCAATCTCTGCCTACCATGCATTGGTGAATGGCAAATATGTTGCCCAGACAGAATTGGCCCTAACATTTTGGAGGGAAATACTTCATCTTAAACCACCAATTCGGGTTCCTATCCCTCCTTGGGATCTTTTATTTTTATTAGAGAAACTTACGTTGCCTCCCTTCAAGCCAGCCGCAAGAATGCAAGCTATGCTTTCTGTCATGGAAAATGTTACTTTTAGTTGCCATTACTTCTGCTTGGCAGATTTCTGAGCTTCAGGCTCTGTTGGTTAAAGAGCCGTATTTAATTTTCCACAAGGGCAGAGTGTCCTTGAGGACTAATCCTATGTTCCTGCCTAAGGTGGTGTTCCAGTTTACCCTTAATTGGGACATCAACCTTCCGGTTTATTACCAGGAGTTCGCTAATCAAGGGGAGGCCCTCCTTCACACTCTGGATGTACACAGAGTGCTTAGCTACTACATTAACTGCACTCAGACTTTCAGAAAGTCTGACCAGCTTTTTGTTTCCTTTGCCCCGGGAACCCTGGGGGCGCCTGTGGCAAAGCAGACTCTGCCAAGCTGGCTAGTCCATTGCATCACCTTCTGCTACAACAAGTACAAGCCCTTACCAGACTCGGTTAAGGGCCAGTCCACCAGGGGTGTTTCTGCCTTCTTTGCAGCAGTTCAGAATGTTTCTGATGCAGTTATCTGTGCAGCAGCTACTTGGGGCTCAGTGCACACGTCTCTGAAGCACTACAGCCTAGACATTGCTTCCCGTCGGAGAGCTGGGTTTGGTCTGGTTGTGCTTCAGGGCCTTTCATCTTGGAGCTTCCCACTACTGAAGTTTCCACCTCCCAGTCTGTTCAGGATCCAAATAGTACTGCTTGGTACTCAGTCCTTATGGTGTAGCCTGCTGCAAGAGCTCCCACTCAAAGTAAGATAGTACAGTTACGTAAGAACTTACCATAACAGTAGATCTTCAGAGAAGCTCTTGCAGAAGGTGTTATTTCCCTCCCTCCTTTCCCCAGTCCTTTTCTCCTTTTGTCCTTCCTCTTGGCGGGGTATTCTCTTCACCTTTGTTCTCTCTTGTTTGTTTAGCTGGGTCTCTGGTGGGAGAACTGAGATGTGGCTGGGTACCGTCCCTTTTATACCATTGGTGGACGTCAGAGGCGGTCTTTCATCAGGGGGTGGTTCCCGCTGGGTACTGCTAGCTAAGAATTTTTCTGTGGGGCCCTAGTGCCTGGTGGCATAGTCCTTATGGTGTAGCCTGCTGCAAAAGCTCCTCTTGAAGATCTACTGTTAGGGTAAGTTCTTACGTAACTGTACTTTCTGGTGGTAGTTCAGGTGGATGTTCAAGATCCCAGGGCAGTTCTTGAAAAGAGTAGCAGAAAGTTTTATTGAAAACAAAACCGTACAACAATACACAAAAGAAAAACATAACATAAAACAGGAAACCAAAAGATCATAACAAATAATCAAAAAAAAAGAAAGGATTGAAGACAGTCATAATAGTACACAGTATAAACTTCGTGTAATAGCAGCATCAGTATCAGTAACCCACGGAAGTGCTTTCCTGAGCTCCAAAACTACATCTCTAGGCAAAGAATTAAATTCAGAGGCATAGATTTTCTGTAAGGCCATTACAATTTTGCATTCCAATTCCACAAAGGAACAATCTTTTTGCTGTAAAGTAATTAAACAACATGTTATCCAGATGTCCCATTTAATAATGATACAAATTAAATTCAGGGTGTCTTTTTGCCACTTGCACCAATATGAAGAAAGTCACCATACATCAAGTTCGAATAAGTTATAGTCCGAAACAATGGAACATTCCATGCCTTAGCTAAAAAAGCCCACCCAGCATGAATAAAGGAACAATCAAAAAATAGATGAAAAATTGTCTCTTGTCTTGCAGTACATAATGGACGAGAACTGTTCCTGGAACTGCTTGTGCTTTTGGTTTGCCTTTATATTAATACGTTCATGACAAGGCAGCCAGTGAAAGTCCCACGTATGAGCTGGCACTCCTCTTGCATCAAAGAAGGGACCATAAGGAAGGCAAATGAGGATTGGGACATTTCTCAAAAGACTGCAGAACTACACATAGTCACAAATGCTTTCAGCAGGTCAGGCCCTCTGCTCCCACAGTGTCAAACTCCAAGCTCAATAGTGTGAACAGGTAACAGACAGGGTAACTCTGCTGTCTGTTTTTGGATCAGAATCACCTTTAGTCTCAAGTCCTTTGGGGATTCAAACTGTGAACCTTATGCTAGTGTACTCAATGTACAGGCTCACATACGTACACTCTTCCGAGTTTGCGGTACAGTCTTTTGCCTGGGGCACCAAGCCAAGCTTCCAAAATGAACCCTTAAAACTCTATAAGAGACTTTAGGTATATTCTTATCTTTTTCCAGTAACACCATCAAGCTGTTGAGCAGTTTTGTCGTACTTAACCCTCTATACGTCACATGTAGAAAGAACTGAGAGACCCCCAGGCAGTCTTTCAAATAAAAGATTCTTTACTAAAATATGGTAAAAATATGAAACATATAAACACAGAACAATATATTAAACAACATCACAATCACATAAAAGAAAAACAAGGGAAACTACAGAACAAACTCGTACCAAAATACATTTAGACCTTTTCTTGCTAATGTATTACCTCTGGAAGTGCTTAAGTTATATCAGAGAGCTGTGTCTTTCTAGAGTCCCAAGATGATATATCACAAACAGTTCAGACACAAGTATTAGATTAAACTGTCTCCACACCCCTTCTGTTAGTCATCTAGCTCCTCTTTTTAGAACATAAAAAAATACAAACATGATGTATTATCAGGAGGTATATTAAATAAGGTGACATCAGCAAAAATTAATTTCCCAAATTATGAGTCTTTGATCCACCAGTTCCTTTGAGGTTTACAACCCTGCAGTCCATCACCTAGGTGCGATATAACCAACAGGAATCAGCTAAATTATGTCCTGTCCTGTAATAAAATGTATATTTAGCTTCCCAACTTCAGAGCGGCAACAGGTCATAAAAAGGCCAGGAAATGCAATTTCTCAAGGAAGTTAATTACATTACAGAGATCTCCTGGTCATTTAACATATCCTGCAGCTTCACTGAAAGCCGGGGACCCATGGATTCATACGATGTCTTATGTGAGACAATCACATACTATATTTTTATTTTACAAATATCATAACCAGCTGGCCAAGTGTCACACACATAAGGAAGAAAGTAAGCTCTGATATAAAGCTTTATGAGAGGAAGTTAACACCATCTGAATAGTAACATTCCATTGTTTCGGACATAAAAACATCTGTGTCATTTAAAGGGGCATACCTTCAGATTTTCGAAGCACTGACAAAGAATTCCTTTCCCATTGATTTAACCATATATGACAAGAATCATACAGCCAGGGTTCCCACCCTTTCTGCGTGTGGATGAACAGTGGCCTCAAATTAGCAGTAAAAAATATACTATTAAAGAACAGCATGGAATTCACCATATGCAATCCCCCTTCATTAATTGGCAATTATGTAACATTCCTTTTAATAGGGTTCAGCCTGCTACGCCACGAGGCCTGAGAAAACAGGCTAAAGACTCCAGTTTCTAACTGTTTTGGAATTGGAAAAACATAAATATAAAAAGGTCAGAATCAAATAGGATTTAATAAGGTATACATGTTTCTTTTTCCCCACCTGTCCTCTGTTCCAGTATGTAAACTTACTTTTCCCTTGTGTCAGTTTATCTTCCCAGTTTAATAGGTCAGAGTCAAGGACCCCAAATTGAATCCCCAATATCGTAATTGGTCCCATACTCAAGGTCAAGGGACCAGTAGGTCCTGATGGATTCTGGGGGAAGCCCAGTTTAATACCCACACTTTTATCAAAATTTAGGGCGTCCCCCAAAAGCATATCAAAATCAGTACAAATAGAGAGAAAAAGCTCCACCGAGTCCTCATCCGCCACCAAAAAGTACATATCATCCGCATATGAGATTGCTTTATACCGCGCCACTTGGGTTGGACTATGACGTGACCGAATTTGGGGGTGAAAATTCAAATGTCTTCGCAAACTATCAAGGAAAAAAACATATAGAAGCGGTCTCAAAGGACAACCTTGGTGGACCCCTCTCTTGATCGGAAAAGGGCCCACCCAGCCATTCACTACCGGAACTACTGTAGCAGTCCTGTACAAAGCACGAAACCACTGTATCATGCCCACTGGCACATGAGAGTTAGAGAGTCTCCCACAAAAGTTCATGACGTATTGGAATCAAAGGCAGCCTGCTGATCCACTGAAACAATAAAACCTGAAGCTGTGTTAGCATGACCCTGAGAACTACAGACCAGTCAGTCTTTCCTAAGTATTGGGCAGGATTATGGAGGCATGCCTTAAGGAAATGATAGTGCAACACCTGGAATCCATAGGAGCACAGGATCCAAGACAGCATGGGTTTACAAAAGGAAGGTCCTGTCAAACTAATCTCATAGATTTCTTTGACTGTGTAACCAGAGTGGTGGACCAAGGGGGAGCTGGTGATGTCACCTACCTTGACTTTAGCAAAGCTTTTGATACTGTTCCACATAGAAGATTGCTTAATAAGCTGGGTAGGCTCAGGGTGGGTCAGAAGTTGGTCAGCTGGGTGGCAAACTGGTCGACGGGCAGAAAACAGAGAGTGGTGGTAAATGGTATACAGTCAGAAGAGATGCAAGTCACAAGTGGGGTACCTCAGGGATCAGTCCTGGGCCCAGTCCTCTTCAATATCTTTATCAGTGACATTGGAGATGGACTGGAGGGTAAGGGTTGTCTGTTTGCAGATGACACCAAGATCTGCAACAGAGTAGATGATCCAGATGGGGTGGTCAGAATGAGAAGAGATCTGGATAAACTAGCAAAATGGTTGGAAGAGTGGCAGCTGGGGTTTAATGCAAAGAAGTGCAAGACCATGCACATAGGGAAGAGAAACCCTGAAACCACCTATAGGCTGGGAGGGGAGTTGTTGGCAGTCACAAGGGAAGAAAGAGACTTGTGCATCATCATCACCAACGACCTGAAATCATCCAAGCAGACCACTAAAGCAGTAGGTAAGGCTAGGGGGATGTTGGGGTGTATTAGTAGGGGTATCACAAGTCAGAAGAGGGAGGTAATAATCCCTCTTTACAAGGCACTGGTTAGGCCACATCTGGAGTACTGCATGCAGTACTGGAGGCCACACATTCACAAGGACATTAACCAAATGGAGGCAGTCCAGGGAAGGGCAACCAAAATGGTGCAGGGACTGTAACAGAAAACGTATGAGGACAGATTAAGGGAGCTCAATATGTATACCCTAGAGCAAAGGAGGGAGAGGGGTGATATGATCGAAACATTCAAACACCTTAAGGGCTTTAAAAAGGTGAAAGAGTCTAACATGTTTCAATATAAGAAAAATAGCAGTACAAGAGGACACAACATGCGATTAGAGGGAGTCCGATTAAGGGGTAATGTGAGGAAGTTCTCTTTCACAAAAAGGGTGGTGGATGCATGGAACGGCCTACCTCAGGAAGTGGTAATACAGTGCAGGGCTTCAAACAGCCATGGGATAGGCATAAGGGATCAATACAGATGAGTATGAATAGATAGGCCATTGACAGAGCAAAGGCCGATGGCACATTTATAAGGTAGAAGAAGAAATGGGCAGACTGGATGGGTCTTGCGGTCCTTATCTGATATCAACTTCTATGTTTCTTTGTTTCTATGTTAAAATAATTTCCGGAGCAAAATTAAATGATCTGAGATTCTCCTGTTCGGTACAGAACATGATTGAGCCAGAAAAATAACAGTTTCAGCAGTACTTAACAATGTTTTTGTCAAAATTGTCATCAAAATCGTAAAATCCGGATTTAACATGCAAAGTGGAAGCCAGTTTTGAAGGAATGTAGCATTACCCTTTTTTAAAGACATATATCAGGGAACCCTTCCTGAAGTCCAATGGAATCATTTCTGTAGACAATAGAGCATTAAAAACAGATGTAAGTTCAGGAAGTAGATGGTCACCCAAAACCTAATATAAAGCATTCAGAAGACCATCCGGACCCAGAGTTCGATTCAGTTGCAAGGAGCCCAGAACCAACGTGAGCTCCTGCACAGTTATGGGGGGAACATGCCTGTCTCTCACAGGTCGGTGAGGGATCCGGTGTATCCAGACTGGATAGAAAAAGAGCGTAATCACCGCCCATGTCAGGGAGGGAAGAAAAAAGGGCCATAGAATGGTCCGTGACCACCCTACAGATTTCAGACTGGGCACTATGTATGCGGCCCTCAGAGTCCATGAGACGAGACATAGACTTCTGGGCCACCATGTGAGAATTATTATCAAAGGGGCAGGTTACATGCTGCTTACCCTGCATACCAAACTTATATTGGTGATACTGTTGGCGAGACTGATGTGTCTGATAGAGAAGCATGTCTCCCTGTATACATTGCAATTGTTGTGAAAGATCTTGACCTGTCGTATAGGCTATTGTCAGTAAGGATTGCAAGTGCACCCTCAGCTGCAGATAATGCAGGTACTCCCTGTTACATTTCCTGCGGCTGTATCGTCTCAAAAAGGCTACCAAATCCCTTTTCGTATCCTCCCATCACTGCACTGAGTCCTCATAGAAATTAAAACAGATTGCCTTGCATGGACAAAGTGCAGTAGTGTCTGAAGGAACTCTGGTTCCTGCAATAAGGAGATATTGAATTTCCGGAGCCTAGGACCTTTGGATAATGGGGACTTTGTGAGAGAACTTACAGTGGAGGAACCGCTGTCAGGGAGTGACCACCGCTCAGTATGGCTCACATTGGATACGGGCAAGGAAGGAGTGGAATCTGGCACAATAGTGCTGGACTACAGGAGGGCCGACTTTGGGAGGATGGGCGAAGTGGTAAAAGGGTACCTGGCCAGAATTCAATCTAGTATGGACACTAACCAGAGGTGGGAGCTCATAAAGCTGGGGATAGTGGAGGCAACCAAAACCTGCTGCAAAGCCCAGAGCAAGAAGGCTAGGGCTAAGAAACCGATCTGGTTGAGCAAGGAGGTCATGGAAAGGTAAGGAGGAAAAGAGCTGCCTTTAGGAAGTACAAGAAAACAGGGAGGGGGAGGACAGGAGGAGTACTTGACAGAATCCTAAGGAGGTGACAAGGCAGTAAGGGGAACCAAAGCATCTACGGAACTCAGGCTGGCACAAGGCATTAAGAAGGGGAGAAGGACTTTTAAGTACATCAGGGAGAAAAGAGCTGTAAGTAAGGACCACATAGTAAGGATTAGGAAGGAGGGGGTTGGGTGAAGCAGGGTGCGATAAGGTGAAGCACTAAATGAGTACTTCTGCTCAGTATTTACTGAAGAGAAGAGGGGGTGACACCCAAGGTGGGAGAAATGGCAGAAGGGGGGAAGTGGTGACCCATGGGGAAATCATGGAGAGCAGAGTTCAAGAGGGTTTGAAGGCACTGAGGGTGGACAAGGCACCAGGCCCAGATGGCATCCACCCCAGGGTACTGAAGGAGCTGGCAGAGGTCCTTGCAGGACCTTTGGCAGACCTATTTAATGCCTCACTACAGTCGGGTGTGTACTTCAGGACTGGAGGATGGTTCATGGTGCCCTCCACAAGAGTGGCCCCAAGGATGAACCTGGAAACTACAGACCAGTGAGCCTCACATCCATTGTGGGTAAGCTAATGGAGACTATCCTAAAGGAGAGGCTGGTGGCCCTCCTAGAGGCCAAAGGACTACAGGACAGCAGACAGCATGGTTTTACACGTGGCAGATCCTGCCAAACCAACCTGGTCGAGTTCTATGACTGGGTAACTAGGCAACTGGACAGGGGCCATGCAGTGGATGTCCTGTATCTGACTGCCAAGGCATCTCGACTCAGTGCCACGTGGAAGTCTGGGAAGGAAGTAGGCACACGGGCGGGTGCAATGCTGGTGAGATGGGTCGGAAACTGGCTGCAGGGAAGGCAACAGAGGTGGTGGTGGGTGGGGAGCTCTCACACCCAAGGACAGTGACGAGCGGTGTTCCACAGAGCTCAGTGTTGGAACCAGTGTTGTTTGGGATATTCATTGCAGACATATCATGGGACATCAAGAGCAAGATCAGTCTGTTTGCTGATGATACCAAGGTAGGAGCTGTGGTGGATGACCTAGGGGGATGGCAGGGGTTGCAGGATGATCTGGCAAAGCTTAGAACCTGGTCAGACACCTGGCAACTGGGCTTTAATGCCAAAAAGTGCAAGGTGCTGCATTTTGGGATGAAGAACCCAAGGAGGAGTTACCAGCTAGGGGAGTGCAGCTAGCCCAGACAGAGGAGGAGAAGGATCTGGGTGTGCTCATTACAGGGTCAATGAACAACTCGGCACAATGTAGGAAGGCAGCTGCAAAGGCCAACAAAATGCTGGGTTGTATTACAAGGGGTATATCCTCGAGGAGGGAGGAGGTGATTCTGCCACTGTATAGGTCATTAGTTAGACCACACCTGGAGTACTGCGTGCAGTACTGGCATCTGTATCTGAAGAGGGCCATTAAGTTACTGGAGGGGGTGCAGTGCAGAGCGACAAAGATGATCAAGGGGCTGGGGGACTTATCATACAAGAGCAGGTTGAAGGAGTTGAACATGTACTCACTGGAGGAGAGGAGAGACGGGGTGACATGATTGAAACCTTTAAATACATGAAAGGAATAAACAAGATGGGTACAGAGGGGCTGTTCAAAGTAAGGGAAGGGAGGGCCACCAGGGGCCGTGATATGAGACTGGAGTGAGGAAGGTTCAGGAGAGAGATGAGGAGACACTTTGTTACAGAGAGGGTGGTGGCTGGGTGGAATGCGTTACCTGCTGAAGTGGTATGCAGTAGAACAGTGGACTGCTTCAAACGAGGATGGGACAGGACAAGGGGAAGGGTGGAAGGGAGGGGCAGCTGCAGAATAAGGGGTGCTAGCTGTGCATTTGAGCAGACTTGATAGACCTAGGCCTTTATCTGCTGGCAAATTTCGTATGTTCTTATGTTCGTATGTTCGTCCACCCCCACTCTCACAGAAAGCAATTTATGATCCGAGAGAGCTACAGGTTGTACAGAAGCTGAAAATATGGGAAGGGTCTGAGAAAGAAAAACAAAATCTATCCTTGTGGCCAATTTACCCTTTTGGAATGTTGGAGTATGTTGATTGGTATGAGTCAAATATGCATCACAAAGGCGTGCAGTTCTGACAATTTTGACTAATTTCTGAGAATCACAAAACAGTTTGTGTCTTTGCAAAGTTACTTTTGTCATGAATACTTAAACCACAAATAAAATCTCCTGAGAAAATAATTTATTTTGAAGTGTAAAAAAAAAAAAAAAAAAATGGACTGACGAGGGAAAACAATTCTATGCGTGAAGTCTTCGTCTGTGTTGCATACAGATTAATAACCCAAAAAGAGCAATGCCCAATCAGAATGTCCAAAATCAGTGCCCTTCCAGGAGAAACATCATGAAGTTTAAGTAATCTAAAACCTGGCACATTGATCAGAATACCTAAACCTGAACAGCTATCATGGCCAATAGACCAGAAAGATGGGCCAAGCAACCAATCTCTCTGTACCTGTCGAGTTTCATGAATCGTCTGAAACCTGGTGTCATATCACAAAAAAAAGCCCAATGGCAATAAATGCAGAAAGGGAAAAAAACGCCTGTCATTTAGTAAGACGTTTGACACTATTTACAGTAATAGTGTGAAAACAACAGTTTGCACAATCATCATTTTTTTTTTTTAACCTTCCTTCAGTTTTACCCTAGCCTTCCTTTTCTGGGACAAGCCCTTACCTATCTGAATCTCAGACTCTGTGGTATCTTCTGGGTGAGAAGAAGCAATGGAAGAAGACTCTGACTCCCCTCCTGCATCATCAGAATGCTTCTGAAGGAGCTCGTACTGATTTGACAGAGGAACAGTTGAGGGTTTCAGAGCCTTTGAAGGGGAAGATGTTGCATGTGGGTGACTCTTCGTTGAACGTCTACGGGCTGGAAAGGTTGGATCCCACGGGGGTGGCATAGTCCGAGTACTCAGGGTCGTGCACTGTGTGCCATCAGCAGCAGCAACAGGATCAGGTCTGGGTGGTAAGGGAACAAGTGGTGTCATCATAGGAAGAGACGCTGGGGGCTCAGGAGGGCCTACCATGGCACTATTCTTATCAGCAGGCCCAGTCGGGTGGAACCATCGGCTGGACCACCACAGACCTATTATGGAGCTTAGCTTTCTGTGCTTGGGTGATAATAAAACGTTGATCCACCCCTTCTTCATGATATTCTTGGTTATGGGCAGCCCACTGGCAGTTCTGAAATGTGTGCCCCACCTCCTCACACAGATTGCGTTTGCATTCATTCAAGCAGTTTGCACCAACATGACCAAATTCCCCACAGGTGTTAAACTTAATTTTATTGCAGATGCTACTGAGATGGGATGGGTCCCCTCACTGATAACAAACCTTTGGCTGTCCAGGATAAATCAAAAACCCCCTATCCTGCCCAATAAAAAAGGAGTTAGGCAAATGCACAGTCCCAGGCTCAACAGTTTTTAACATCACTTTAACCTTCCAACCCCCAGTCCAAATGTTTCCGTGTCCAAAATTGCTTCTGGCTGTCCCAAAACCGTGCAACGTTGCTTCAGGCAGTATAAAACATCCGTCATATCAACCCCCTCGTTCTGAAAGAGAATAGTGATATTCTTGTAAGAGGGTTTGGTCAAGGGGATAGCCAGGAACAGTGTCCACAAGGCCGAGTTCTTCAAAGCCTGATATTTTGACCAAAACCGCTCCAGACCATGAACCTTCTGGAAACTAATGTCAAAGATGAACTCTCCAGATATGTGGATAAGCGCATAGATCTCATGCAAAAAGAACTTCATCGAGTCCTTCAAAAGTTGTCTCGCCACAAAGATATGGTAAGGCAGATCTCCCACATAGGACATCCTGGCCGCATTATGCGTTTCGCAGGTAAAACTGGGAATTTAAAAAGAGAAGAAAAAGTATGGCCTTGACCAGCCATTTGTGTCTGATGTGGGTCTGTCTTCAAGGCTGGTTTCTCAGGTAAATCCAAGGTAATGCTCACCGAGGGCAAAGGCTTCTGTGGGAGCTGTAAGATACGATGCTGTGTCAGAGCTAATTCCTTTGGTAATTGCAATGGATCCCAGTTTTGAAAGCCAGGTCTTGTGCCTGAAAAAGCTCAGGAAAGTCCTCAGGACTTGGTGGCCGAATAGGGAAGAGCCAGATTCCCACTTCCATTCTGGCATTGTCTGCACCCAGCCAGCACCTTGCTAGGCCTTCTCCACCGATCAAGTCGGTGGAATTGTAGAAATATCAGCCATAACAAAAATCGGCAAATCAGCTGGTTTAACACAATCAGTTATGTCAGAAGGAAAAGTACTCGCAGCCTGTGCCAGAAGAGCAGCAGTAGTAGCAATGCACTGCTCAAGCTTCCTTTCACCCTCACGAGTCAAGTTCCTATCTGAAGCTACATCCTGGGCATAGACATCTGTTTTGACAGCAGAACTCGGGCTTTCAGCTCAAAGCTTCTGGAGTTCCCGCTGCAGTTTAATTTAGTGACTGCAAATCATCGCTCCTCCGTTTCAAGTTGCCTCTTCACTCTTGCTTCAGGCAATTCATACTCCTGGGCAGAAGAATAAAAGTCCTCCTCTCTGGAGTCGGCCTCAGTCACCTCAGGAGCGTCTTCATCCATGTCTGGTAGTGGTTCCTGTATAGCTTCCCGCGGTTGCGGGACGGCATCTGTATGCACCTCCTGTGCTCCACAAACAATCACACTATCTGCAGCAGCCGCAGTCTCTAACGGTGCCGAGGTGGGAGCCAAGACCAACTCTCCCACCTCCAAAGCCTCCTCCACAGCTGAACAGATAGCCATTGCCATCTCAGACATAGGTTCCCCTACCTGTGAGTAGGGGAATTTCCCCAGTGTCTTGGCCAAATTTCCCCCATTCACAAAAAAATACCACCAACAGCTTAAAATTTGATTCAGTTTTAGTTTGCATCCATATGTATCCCGCTCCCCTGGGACGAGGCTGAAAATCGGCCAAAATTGTCTAGTCCTCCTTCCCGGGCAACAAAAAACTAAATAACAAAATTTATTAAAATAATATCCCAGATGGCTGCCCATCGGCCCGATCTCCTACCGCTTCTCATCACCAGTCTGGAACCATGTTCCATCCCGGTGTTCCTCCCTGGCTTACCTCTCCCAGGGCGGAGCCTCCGGGGGCACCACCGCTTCCCCTGTCGGATGCCACACTCGGTGTCTGGGAGGGTGGGGCCCCAGATCAGCAATACAGGGGCAACGGCAGAGCAGAGCGGCATACTGTATGTCTGAGGGGGATTTTTTTAAAGGGGACAGGTGTATTCCAGGAGGCGCGGCGTGCAGTGATGCTGCAACTTAGAGATTCCAAGCGTCTGGCACGCCTCCCAACCTCAGCCTCTGGTCCCCTGGTAAGTCATCCCCATGGTCACCCAGGAGCGCTACAGTGGGAGGCACGATTCCTCCCCCCCCCCGTAGATGGAGAGCGTGCAGTCCACTGCTCAGTCCACCTCCCCCCCACCCCAGGCTGACCCTCCAGCCACCTGAGTCCATTCCCGAACCCGGGTTACTGGCACTGCAAGCGGTAGCTCTACCGCTGCACCAGCTGGCTGGCCTGGGACTTGACCATTATAGCTTTCTAGTGGAAAGTCCTGCTAGTGCATATAAAATGTTAGTTCTAGGGACATGGATATGTTGTTCATCCACACTTATTGGCAGGTCCCTTGCCGCTTTAAATCTTGCCGGAAGGTCTTCAAGCTGGCTCCTCCCACCCACCCAGGTGGTAAAACTCTCGGCTCCGCCCCATGACTCCAGATCTTCCTTACCGCTTGGAAGCTCAGGTTCCCTCCTTAGCGCTCTGCGTTTTCGACTGGTTCTTGAAAATTTCGGTCTTCGAATTTATTGAAGTGTCCTTTTTGAATCTTTGATCTTTTCTTCTTCGCTACAGCGATGGCTTTTTCCGGCCTCGAGAGATGCGTGGTTAGTTCCTCCAGGAGGGACTCGCACTCCACGTGCGTTTTTGCCTGGATTTGGATCACGATCCTCAGGCTTGCTATTTTTGTTCTGCCCTTTCGGTCAGCTCTCTGGAGGACCGCGCGGCCCGTTCGGGGCTCGGACATCCGGTAGTTTTTTCCGCTCTGGAGATTCCATCGGACCGGCGGGTGTCCGCTTCGACTGTTCCTCTGCAGTTTGATCCTGCCGGGGAAGGGGCGGTTCCCCCTCTCCCCGGTTGCGGCGCTTATCCCGCTCTCCTTGGATTCATCTCATGCAGCTTCGTTCAGAGAGCTTCGTCATTCCCTCTCCTCCAAGGGAGAGGGACCCTGGAGCCCTGTCGTACGGCCTAAGGCTAAAGGGCCGCAGGCAGGGTCTCTTTGTCGGCGGGAGCGGGATCTCTCCCCCTCCCTCATCGGCCCGACGCCGACTTCGCCACTGGCCTCACGGGTATCCCTGTCAGGTCAGCCGGCCAAGTTCCCTGTCGACGTTGTCGAGTCTCTCGACCCGTCTTTTGGGGGATCTTCTGGTGCCGTCTTCCCTCCGCCTTCGGTGGAGGCTGAGGCTCTGTCCTCCCCTTCGGGTCGACAGCCCTCGGTCCTTTCTTCTGAGCCGAGGGAGGAGCGGGTGCGTCCCGCTCCTTCCCAGGCCCGCCATCGGTCCCCCCGAGGATTTGGGTCTCGGTCAACCTCTTGGTCTAGCCGCTCACGCCGATCTCGGCGTTCTTGCTCGAGGCACCGAGTTAAATGGCTTTGCCGTTCTTCCTCGTCCCCCTCCTCGGATGAGGAGCGGTTTTGATGCCGTTGACGTCGGTGTTACGAGGAACTTATGTGGCGACGGCAGTTGTTGTCCGGGTTTCAATCAACCCCGATTCATTCTCCGGATAGCAAGAAGCGCCGCGGGTCGGCAGCCGCTCAATGCCTCGAGGAGCCCTCTCCAGGGCCGTTGCTCGTCCGACCCTTGCTGCCTCTCGTCCGGGCGGGTTCAGGCCAGGCCATGACCTGTTCTTCAGGTCACTCGGTCCCCTCACTCCTGCCCGCCCCCGGCAGACGAAGAGTGCCTCGGGCCTGCGGCAGCTTTTTGCAGATCCTTCGGAGCCTGAAGCAGGCTCTGCTATGTTTCCTAGCAGGGAGGACCCGGGGTCTTCCCAGGAACATTCAGTAGACGACAGCCCATCGTCTTCAAGGGTCTGCTTCAGCTCATTTGGAATTCACTGGATGCAGCTCGAGCCTGTCTCCAGTCGGGCACCTTACCCCTTCACGGAGATTCTGGATCGAGGGGGTTCTTCCTTGGAGGCCTTCCCAGTGGCTGAGGCTATCGTGGGCCCAGCCTTGGAGCTATGGCGGCGGCCTACTTCCTGCCCTGCGCCTTCGGCCAGGTTGGCTCGGAGGTACCCTGTCCCTGTCGGTTCTCTGCCCAGTTTCTCGGAGCACCCCTTGGCTGAAGCGGTAGTCACCAACGACGTTTTCCAATGTCTTGGAAACGCTGGAGATGTGGACAGACCCCCCGACAAGGAGTCCAGAAGGATGGACTACGTCGGGCGCAAGGTTTACGCTGTGTCCTCCCTAGGCCTCCGTCAGGCCAGCTCGGTTGCACTGATGGCACATTTCTCCCACACCCTTTTGGGCTCCCTGGACGAGGTCCTCCCTCATCTCCCGGCCGACCTGCAGACCACGGTTCGGCAGGTACAGGACCAGGGTAGGGCGGTGGCGAAGCAGCAGCTCCAGACGGCTCTGGATCTAGGCGACTCCTGTGCCAGATCGGTGGCAGCCGCAGTGGCCATGCGCCGCAGGGCGTGGTTGAGGTTATCCTCCTTCTCTTTGGAAAACCAGCACGAGTTGGCGGACATCCCCTTCTTGGGGACTGACCTTTTCGGCCCTGGAGTGGAGGGATACATCCATGGGCCCGAGAAATCCGAGGCCACTCCGGACTCGGTTGCTCTTGCCCGACGTGTCAAGGGCAGCCGTCAGCCTTTGCCCCCTGAGCCCTGGGGCCCCACCGGCCCAGCATAAGGGCCAGCAGGCATGCGCTGGGCGGCCTGTTGCCAGTCCAGCATCTTCCTCCAAAAGGAAGCAGGGAAGCAGGAAACCGAGAGGCTCCTCGGCTCCTTCCCCCTCTAAGTCTGCTCAGTGACAGGCCAAGGGGCACTGCTCCGGCCCCGTCGTCCCAGCCCGGGTTTCCCCATGGGGGGACGGCTCCGCACCTCGTTCTGGAGGTATTTAAGGGTGGATCCTGTCGCAGGTTGCGAGCAGTTTCCCCTTTTTGAGCCGTTGCCCCATGGGGATCTTGAGTTCGCTGCCTCTGTGTCGATTGTACCGACATGCCTGGCTCTCTAGTTAGAGGTGATCAGGAAGGCTGTGGACCCCCATTCAACCCTGGGTTCGTGTCCAGGTATTCCTGGTCTCAAACGGACGGGGGCTCGCGCCCATTCTCCCGCACGCCTGGATGGTCTCTCTACTTCAGATATCCCATCCTCAGAACGTGGCATGTAGCTGTTTCCTGGGTCTCCAGGATGTACCTACTCCTCGTTCCGTCCGTTTCTTGGGAGGCTCCACCCCTTCTGGCGGGGGAGCTCCTTACGAGTTCCTAGCCAGGCCCTTCTTTGCTCAGCAGTCTCTGCAGTACTGAAGGGTCCGGATGTCACCCCAACCGGAAGGCAGACTGGTCTCCCGTTTTCAGGAGCCAAGTGAGAACTCGTACCTTAGCGGTGAAGCTTCTTCGGTACTAAGCTCGACTCTTGAGTCCGAGCTCTGCTCCGGGCGGATAGGGCTGAGGTTCTTCCTCCTTTGCCGGTCGGGTTGGCCGGGAAATGATGTCCTGCCAGGACCTCCTGCTCCTCCTGGGCCTCAGGGCGGCCTTCCCTTAGTGGGAAGGGCCAGCCAGAGGTCATAGCGCTGCGTCCCTTGGACCAGTTCGTGACTAACAGCCCAGGAGTTAAGAGAACGATCCCTTGGACCGTTTCAACTCCGGCAGGAGAACATCCTGTTCGTTCGCCCTGAGTTGGCGGTCTTCTCCGACCAATGCTTCTCGGATGGGTGGGGTGCCCATCTTGGGGAATACAGAGTGCTTCGCCTCTGGTCCTCTCGAGAGTCCCGATGTCCTTCCTGCTTGCTGGAGAACAGACGGTCCGCTTAGCCTGCACCGCTCGCTCCGCTTGTACGGGGTCTACAGGTCTAAGTCCAAGTAGGACAACACCAAGACCATGTGCTACCTACTCCGCCAGGTTCGGTCGATCCCCTTGTCTCGGTGCAAGGAGGTTCTCTGCATTGGGTTGTTGCGTGGTCGAGGGTTCCCAGCCATTTGATGGCAGGAGCCCGATTCCCTGGCTGCTGCCCTGAGGCAGGCGTAGGCTGCGCCTCATGAGTGGTCTCCCCTGCCGGGGGTAGCACAGGATCTTCTCCCTCTTCCCTCCGGGGAGAATACGAGGCCGAGACTGTTTTTTGGCCGCCCCACAGCAAGGTCTGCTGCAGGGGATGCCATAGGGGCCTCGGACCCCGGGCCCCTCCGTGCCTCTCCCCATTTCCCTTGACCTACGGGCAAGGCGAGGAGGGACTTGGCGCAAGTGATGCTGGTAGCCCCAGACTGGATTGCCAGTTCTTGTATCCAGCTCTCCTCAGTCTCAGCCCCAGGCTCCCGAGGCGGCCTCCGGTCTGCCCGGTCCTGTCTTTCCTTTTAAGGGGAAGGTTATCCATCTGGACCTTCAATCCCTGCACCTGTAGGCCAACCCCTGTGCGGCTAGGGGCCAGGCCTAGGGTCTTTCGGCAAGGTCCTCGACCTTCGAGGCGTCCTGCCAAGAAATCGGCCAAGATGCTCGTTCTCTGGGAGAAGTTCTCCCATTTTGTTGATGGGATAGGGCCGTGCCCTCCCCCGTCCCTGGGCGAGCATTCCGGACCATCTGCGGTCCATCCTTAAACCAGGGCTTCGGCCAACGACCCCTAGGTGCTTCTCCGGGTTTCCCCTGTCTTCCGGGCGCTGGCCGGGAGGCAGTTGGTGGTACGGAGAAGGTGGTCTGGCACTTCTAAGCCTCGATCACGCCCCTTTGGGGAGAGTATCCCTTCTGTGGGATCCTTGCTGGTATGGGCTTAGCTCATGTGCAAGCCATCCGAACCTTTGTACAGGTGCGAGTTTCCCACCTGTTGTGGAAGAACACCTTCTTGGGGCCACTCCGCCATCCAGAAGGCGGGAGAGTTTCAGGCGCTCCTTTAACCTCCCTATCCGGTCTTCCACAGGGACTAGGTTGTCCTGCGCCCCACCCGAAGTCCTTCCGAAGGCGGTGGCGGAGTCTTCCCTTCGGGGGTATTGCCTCTGCCGGGGTTTATCCCCATTCACACCTCGGAGGCCGTATACAGGTTCCATAGGAACCGGTTTAACGCTCACCTATCTAGGGAGCATAAAGCTAAAGTTCGGGAGAGGTTCGCCAGCTGTTCATCATCTTCGCTGAAGCCGCATCTGGCAGATTTGCAGCCCAGTGGACGACGAGCGGGCGGGTCACCCCTGCATAGGTCTCCACTATAGGTGGGCGGGCATGGAGCCTCCCAGAGGGATAAGCGCTCACTTTTACCCGTCCTTCCGCTGCATCGGTGGCTGCTTTGAGGATACTCCGTCCAGGATATCCGCAGGGCTTCTGCCCGGAAGCAGGCTTTACCGTTCCCCTTCCACATCGACCTTGGGTCGCGCCGGGGTGCTGGTCGGGGCCTCGGTTCTCCAGTCTTTCTGCCTAAGTAGGGGTGTGCGCCTTGCCTCCCTCCTCCCGGAGAACTGCTAGGAGTCTGCCAATAAGTGTGGATGAACAACATATCCATGTCCCTAGAAATACAGGTTACTCACCTGTAACAGGAGTTCTAGGAATGGTATATGTTGTTCATCCACATGACCCACCCGCCTCCCCGGCTTCGACGCACAACCTGGCTTCCAGCGGGCTAGATCTGGCGTCATGGGGCGGAGCCGAGAGTTTTACCACCTGGGTGGGTGGGAGGAGCCAGCTTGAAGACCTTCCGGCAAGATTTAAAGCGGCAAGGGACCTGCCAATAAGTGTGGATGAACAACATATATCATTCCTAGAACTCCTGTTACAGGTGAGTAACCTGTATTTACATTCTGCAGTATAAAAATCTATACTTTGTTTACCTATGCGAGTCATTGTTAGTAAATAAATAGCATTTGTGTTAAGTTGGTGTTTACATTTGATCACCATGTGGCATCTCCGCAGATCCTGCACTTGAAATATAGTAAACCCAGGACATTCAGAAAATGTATCCGTTAAAGCGATTTACAGAGCATGGGGGCGGGGGGAGTAATGGAAGCAAGTCCATTGCTAATCAAGCACTGTCCTTAATTACCTGCCAGTTACTAATTGACATAAAGAAATCTGCATTACAAATTCATCCCATTGACTGTAATGTGGTGTGCGGTCCCATGCCTCCCTGTGTTTATGTTTCGGCATATGCCAGCGCGGAGGTGGGGCAAACACCAGTAAGGGAAGGGATTGTCTCAGCAGCCCCTTGGGGCAAAAAAACAACCCTTTCCCTCCAGACCGAGGGGGGAAGGGCAGATAAAAATTGTCAAGCCTACCCAGGTAGGTTTTCACTGCAGTAAGCTTCCTCACAGAAGAAGCAGAGAACAAAGTTGGTAAATTAATAAGGGGAATTGACATGGGGAGGAAATCACCAGCATCAAATGGCGCAATCTACAGAACAGTAAAATACTGTTTTGTGTAACAGAATAGTAGCATTTTAGTCCATACTGGGTGTGAGGAATAAATATGAGGCTTGTGTACACTTATCTGTCTACACTGCTGCGAGCAGTGCAGAGTTAGTGTGGACAGGACCAGATTGGTACAGAGGCACTCCGGGTCACCATGGTGCTCCCCGCGGCTCTTTGGACCTCACTAGCCCACTTCTAACCCAGCAAGGCTCCTAGTTGCCCCTGTTGGGGTCACTGCGGCACTCCCCTTGGCTCTTTGGTCCTCACCAGCCCACCTCGAACCCAGCAAGGCTCTTAGTCGCTCCTGTTGGGGTCACCGCGGCACTCCCTATGGCTCTTTGGACCTCACCAGCCCACCTTGAACCCGGCAAGGTACTGTAGCCAGCAGGTTCCATTTCAAGTCCTCAGGCAGCCTAGCTTTGAATTCTGGCACCTTTTCTAAGCGGCTCCCTGCCTTCCAAGCTGTGGCTGAATTTCTTACTTAACTTACCTCTGCACTATTGCAAACTAGAGGAGACCACAAAAAAACCTTTACAGACTGACTTAAATGTGCCTCTGTCCAGCCACGCTGTAAACTGAATTTGTGCCTGGCATTGCAGCTAGCTGGTATTTATGGCATTTCTGTGTGCACTGCAATCTTGGAGTTAATAGCACTGTTTCTGATTTAATTGTATGCTCCTAGCCTTTTTTCTGTGAGAGACACTGAAGTCAAATTTTCTCCCTCCCCGCCACCCCCTTCCCCACGACTTTATTAAATGCTTGTTTCTTGGTGGGGTGAATATTCTTTTTTCCCTCAGTGATTGGACCATTTATTCTGGGGTGAGGATCTCAAGGCAGCTAGCTTGTGAATTTCATTGTTGGGTTGCCCCAGGAACATGGTGAATATCTCTACTCTTAGCAAAAGCCTTTATAAGGTTTCTAGTTGCAGCTCTATATCTCTGCCTGCTGGATAGTTTCATTCTTGGACTTAGTTACTGTCCCACTCCTGCAGTCAACTGGACATTTGCTTCTGTCCCCTCTTCAGTCCTGAATTTGCTGCTTTCTCTTTTTCCCTAGTTCTACGTTCCCTTCTTTTCCTTACCAGTGTACACTATGGGGGTGAACTCACTTCACTGCAGCTTTGTAGGAATATTTTCCCTTCTGCTAGCCCTCCAACTCTCAGTAGATCTTCTCTGCCAGCCATCTACTGACTCTGGCTGCTTAAAAAAAGCCGAGGACTGGAGCTGTTTTTTCTCAAACCTAATTATCAGGGGTAATACCTCTATCCCTGAAACCTGGCTTCTAAAGCTTATCCCATTTGCTAGTATAGCTGACTACCTAAGCCATTCCCCTTTTTATATGCCATTTGAAGGCAAACTCCAAACCTCTCTCCTTGAGACCTGGGTACCCCTATGTCATCTCTCTCTCTCCGGTGATATTGAAACTAACCCGGGCCCTCCTAATGGCATCGCTCCCAAGAACCCATCTTATTGGTTAACTGAAAAGGGTCTTAGGCTTGCCCATATGAACATTAGAAGTCTGTCAGCTAACTTTGTACAGCTTGAAGCCTGGATTGCTCACAACTCCCCTGATGTCTTAGACTTGGTTAAAACCCCATATACCAGATTCATTATGTAGGATCAATGGATATAAACTTCACAGATGTGATCGTCCAAATGCTAAAAAGGATGGTGGTGTTTTGTTTTATACCAGACAGGACCTTGACATTATGGTCCTCCCGGTCAACACTACCTGTCTATGTGAAACTATTCATATAGTTATTACCCTAGGTTTCACTAAGAAGCTAAATGTAGTGTGCATCTATAACCCTCCTAAAAATGGACTAACAGGTCTGACTAAGGTAATTGACCATCTTTCCTCGCTAAAGGGTAGACAAGAGCTCATTGTTATGGGGGACCTCAGCCCCGGATTAGCTAGGGAAAAACTCTAATCTCTGTGCTGCTGAACTCAGCAGGTTACACCTGTCTCAACTGATCACTTTCCCGACCAGACAGGCTAGTAACAGCAGTCTCGAGTCTCTTGTAGACTAGGTCATCTCCAACAGGCCAGAGAGGATCAGTGCTGTTGGAGTTTTACCAGACTCAGTCAGTGACCACTCCCCAGTTTACTGTGTTTGGAAGGCTAGGGCCCCTAAACCAACCCCCAAGAGAAATTATTTTCAGGGATTTTTCAAAAATGGATGAGAGCCCTAATCTTGGAGCTACAGAACACAGACTGGGCACCTCTATATAATACTTGTAATACGGAGTGTGCTGCTCAGTACCTCCTTACCACGCTTTTCAAGCTTCAAGACAAATATATTCCAGTAAAAAGGCGCCGTATACGGGGATCTGCTACTGCTGGTTAAATTCTTCTGTCCTCTCTCAAAAAGAGGGATAAAGCCTGGAACAAAGCTAAGCTAACTCAGTCCCCATCGGACTGGGCAGAGTACAGAAGACTCCGAAACCTATGTAAGGTTTCCATCAGATCTGCTAAGGGCGGTTACTACCGTCAGCTCCTTAGTACCTCTGTCAGTGACTCTCGTGGTTTTTTGTGTCGTAGGGAAAAACACGTGCAATACCATCTCTGATATGTCAGTGTCAGTGGCTCAGTAGGTAGCACACTCGCCTCTGAGGCCGGGAGATCAGAGGGCTGTGGGTTCAGTTCCCACATCTGGCACTTGGGTTAATATCCCAGTACTGACACTGTAGTGCAGCATGAGAGGGGTGCTGCACTTCTGAGGTGCCATCTTTCGGATGAGATGTTAAACCGAGGTCCCATCTGCCTGGATTGGTGGTAGTTCAGGTGGATGTTAAAAGATCCCATGGCACTTATCGAAAAGAGTAGGGGGATTTTATTGAAAGAATGGACTTCATTACAACAAATACAATAAACCATCAATCAAAGATCAGTGAAGATCAGTGAACAAAAAAGGAAAGCAACAAAAAACAGTCACTCAGTCCATGTGGTACAATTAATCCAATAACTCACAAATTGTTCATTAGGTCCATTAGTGGAGTCATAGTGCATAAGTCCATCCACTGCTTTACACACAGTGGCAACCAGTTCCACAGGAGTAATGGTTTTCTGTTGCAGAATCCACACACACACACGTAGACTGCCAAATGTGAAATCTCAAAATACACAATATAACATAAATAGTTGCACTATGATATTTAACAAAAGTATTAGGAAAAGGGCCAAACATAATCGTAGAATAATCAAGGGAACGAAATTCAGGAACCTTCCAGTAGTCCGCCAGCAAAACCCAGAATGGTTTAATATAAGAACAGTCTAGAAATAAATGACATTGGGTTTCCAGGATTTGACTATAAGCAGGCCTAGGGCAATACCTTTCCGACAATTGTTTATGTTTACTATTGCCCTTTACTCCCAGTTTACCATAATTTCCCAACCAGACACAATCCTATGTCTACAGTGGAATATGCTTGGTAAGATACTGTAAAATAACCGCCTGCCTGTCCGACGGGCAATCTGGGAACAGGACCGCAGAGGTACGTTCCATGGAGAGCATATGTTAATACAACTTCTTCCTGTCATAAGTCTACAACAACTGCATAGTAACCTCCCATTTAATAAGCTGTCTCATACAGTCTTCCATATACAGTGGCAACTCTACCAGCCTGAATAATAACCTAGGCTTTTTCTCCTGCCACACTGAGCGACATAGATCAATCCAATGCTCCATAAAATGTCTCCAAATAAGCCACCCAGGTTTAAAGACTGATCCCAAATTATATGTAAAAAACAGACTGAAAAAAAAGGCAATAGGGTGGATCATAGCAACCCCACCTTCAACAATAGGAAGATAAGTGAATTCCCTTTTAATAGGGTTTAATCGAGACCCCAGAATACTTGGAAAAACATCTAAAAAGCTGCGCCTCACATACGCAAGGGGGAGAAAATATAACTAAGATATAAAATACAGGAACTAGGAGTGTTTTAATCAATAAAAGCCGTTTTTTCTTGGAGAGTGGCATGCCTTTCCATTCCCCCACTAGTCTTAAACCCTTTGCTAATGCCCTGTCCCAGTTGTATCCAGCCATATCAAAAGTTGGTGTGGATCACTCACAAGGTGTTCTGACTTATCAGTAAGGGCGGTACTAAGTCTGGAGTTTACTGTTTTCTGACTTTCTTTAAACGGGTCCAAAGAATGTTTGGACAAACGTGTACCAAATCTCAACTCTTGATCCCTGTTATACTGTAATTCCACCATTTGCTTTTTCAAAGTCGTAATATGAGCACTATAATTATGTGTCGTTATCTCAGCCAGCGATATGAGATGTTGTAACTGATGTCTGAGTTGTAAATATGTCAGGTAATCTTTCTGAGTTTTATCTTGCGGCCTATGTTGAAAAAAACGTTTCCAACCCAGTTTGGTATCCTCCCACCACTTTAAGATGGAATCATAGCATTCCACAACAGACATCCGGGCTGCCCAGTCTCTCAACCAGAACCTTTTAAGGGTATGATTTTCCAATAAACTCTCATTTAATCTCCAGATGTTTTTCTGACATCTCGGGGCCCCATCCCAAGAAAGGAGAACTGTAAGACCGTTATGATCTGAGAATTCTATGGGTCTAGAGAAGGCCTGAACTATTTGTAAAACTGTTGATACAAAACAAAATCTATTCTCGTCCGAAGGGTACCCCTAAAATAAGTGAAGCCACCCGTAGGGTACAAAGCCCTGTAAACATCTACTAAATGGGTTGTAGACACTACTTTATTTAAAGCAACTGAATCACAAAACATTTTATCAGTTTGGAGACCTCTGTCAGCAGTCGATAAAGCACAATTAAAATCACCTAACCAAATTACTAATCGGGAAGTATGTAAATATGGCTGGACCTCTTTAAAAAGAGCTACCCGTTGAGCTTTTGTTTGTGGGGCATAGACAGAAAGGATCCGGAACCTAGCCGTATGAATAGAAATGTCTAAACATAATGCCCTCCCACTGTGAATATCCACTAATCTGGACACAGAAACTGCAGAATTAAAAAACAATATACCCAAACCATCACAGGGTTCCTCCCCTATAGACCAGAATGAGGGACCCAAAGTCCAACTATGAGAAGCATGTTGAAGTTCCTGAGAGGTCTTCAGTCGGATGTCTTGTAGACAAATAACATCCAAGTCAAAAGTTTTAAGGAGTGAAAAAAAAAAATACGCTTCTTCACTCCCTTCAAACCATTGACATTTAAAGTAGAAAGCTTTAAAGAAGACATATCAGGAAAAAAAGAAGGGTGATTTGAAAACAAAAAACAAAGGGAGAACCTCAAGGGGGTTTACCCAGTTTACTACGTCTTGTTCGTTTTGCAATGGAATCATCAAATCTAGTTTCTGAATCCGTGTTAGAAACAACCGACGAAGTGTCGGTGTCATCTCTCGGAATCTCACCAATATCTTCCTCAAGAGGGAAAACATTCCCAATTTAACTGGTCTGTCTGGGCAAGGGTGGTAAGGGGTTTAATTCTGACATAGTTTTGCCATGTCTGTTTCTTTTCCTAGGTTACACAACCTTGAATGTGGTTTCAGATGGGGGGGGGGGGCATGTGGCCCACAGGGTCCTCCACAGGCAAGTCCCCAGAATGAACAGGAAGTGAAGGCATAGTTATATCCACTGATGTATCGGAGGGGGTAATGTCCATGGTGTCAGTTGGGCTAGCTGGACGAGGAACAGCCTGGGCTGGAACCTGAACAGAGTCTGATGTCTGCTGCACCGCCTTGTCTGATTTCTGGGAAAAAGTCCGCTGTGCCTGAGTAATAAGTCCGTCATGGGAGAGACAGTCAGCTCTATTGTGCGAGGCCCAAGGACATCGCCCATAGGCATGACCAGTCTGTTCACATAGGTTGCATTTAAAAAGGTTCAGGCAAGCAGCAGCCAAGTGCCCATACTCTAAACAATGATTGCACTTAGAAGTGTCACAGGCTGAACTTAGATGCAGGCGAGACCCACATTTAAAACAAGATCTAGGTTGCCCAGCATAGAAGATGGATCCCCAATCTTTCCCAAGAAAAAACACACTAGGTAGATGGACTGGTCCAGAATTAGTAGAAAAAAGTTTCACTTTAACCCTCCAACTGCCATCCCAGATTTTTTCACTGTCTAGAGTGGGAGTAGGCCTCCCCAAAATTTCACATCTCTTACGTAACCAAAATAGGAGGTCTTCAATATTGACACCTTCATTCTTAAATAAGATAGTTATGATTTTAATCAAGGGTTTAGTGAGTTGAATGGCCTGAAACGGGACCCATAAAGGGTCAGTCTTAAGGGTCTCATATTGTGCCCAAAACCTGTCAAGATTGGAGACATGTTTGAAACTGACATCGAAGTTTCCATTCCGTAAAGAAATCAATGCAGAAATGTCTGATGAGAAATATTTTCATGGACTGCTTCAGCAAAGTCCGAGCTATAAACAACCTATCTGGTGGTTGTTCTAAGCCCTCCTTATATAGCAAGCGAACTGTGTTCCTCCGAGGAGCAGGCTCCCCAGTCGGCTGGAATAAATCAGCTAGACGAAACAAGGGAGCTTTAGGTGGCAAACCCTGAGCGTTATCTCTAAGAACCGAACTAGACCCCCTCTTAACAGCAGCCGGTAAACCCTTATCCTGAACAACTGGTGAGGTAGAAACAGCAAGAGGAGAAACAGAAACATTAGGCAATACAACAGTAGGATTACCCCGGGGTGTGGTGAAGCTCTTTGAAGAACTGTCGTCGGTGGCCACATCAGCAGAAGAAGTACACAGCTTCAGAAAGGAGGGGTCCATTGGGTCTGGAGTCCATTGACCCGAAGCCCTCGGAATCCAGCCAGCCTCCGTCAGAGCTCTTTCGGGTGACCAGGATGCATTATGTATGGTAGTGGGTTCAGGGGCTAAATCACCCCATTTCTTTGATTTCCTACGATCCAAAAAGGAAAACGTCTGAGCTGTATCTACCGGAAAAGCAGATAAAGTAACTGAAGGGTTTGAGACCAACCTCGTCATTCCTAGTCGAGTTTTTTTTGGCGTGCAAGTCTAGTGGAGCAGGAACATCCGCAGTAACCTTTGACGGTGAGCCCACCGCAGGAACACCTACTGAGTCACTAGAGAATCGAGAATCCGACGACTCCACTGGGGGAGGAAACACAGCAACCTCCTGTGCGACGTCCGACCAGAACACCAGCTCTATCCGGTCCGAAACTTCCTGGACCCCCTGTGAAGTCTCCTGTAGCACTCCTCGTTCCACCTCGACAACTGCACTTTTCGCAAGCAAGTCCTGTTGACAACACAAAAGCGCCTGCTGACGAGAACAGGCCGGCATTTGCAGGGAGCGCTCCTGGGTTAAACCCAGCATTCAACACAGGTAGGTCCGCTGAAGCGGACATAATATCTTCCAACAAAACCAAATCGTGTTCTTGGGAAAAATCAGCAACTGCTGTCGCAACATCAAGGGCCTCCTTCGTAGACAGGACAGGAGCTGAGGCCAGAGCTCCCATCCCAGAAACGTCCTCCCTCTCTGCCGCTCCTGGAGAAGTGTCCATCTCTCTCAGACGGCCCGCAAGCCCCCAATGGAGAGTAGGGGAATTTCCCCGGTGTCCTGGCCAAATTTCCCTCATTCACTAAAAATACCACCAACAGCTTAATCTGGTTCAAGATCAGTTGGCATTCATCTGTATCCCCCTCCCCCGGGCCGTGCCTGAAAATAGGCAGGATTTGTCTAGTGCACTTACCCAGTCAACAAAAACTAAATAAATAAATATGGTCATGGATGGTTGTAATTGCAATAACATGCTCACTATTGCCGAGGCTCGTAACTTCCAGATTCACTGACCTCTCCTCCTGTACTGCACCTCCTGGGCCTTTATCTTTCACTCCGCAGGATAACCTTAAACCTTCCAACCCATCTTTCACCCTTCGCCCAGTCTCTGAGAGTGAAATCTTATGCTTACTTAAGTCCATCTCTCCTGCTGGATCGGCAGGGGCAGATGGACTCTCAAAATTCCTAAGAACCATGGCACCGTCTATAGTCTGTCCAGTGACTAGACTTTTCAACCTGTCTCTTCTTACAGGACATGTCCCTTCCCTCTGGAAAATTACTCAAGTTGTACCGGTCTACAAAAAGGGGGAACACCACTAACCTGGATAACTACCGCCCTATTGCCATCCTCTCCACCGTCTCTAAAATACTGGAGAAAATTGTTGCCACCCAGATCTCGGATTACCTGTGCTCCTTCAAACTCCTCACCCCTGATCAACGTGGTTTCCGGCGTGGGCACAGTACATCCACTGCTCTCCTACAGTTTACAAATGATGTCAGACTCACTATGGACAAAGGCTCTCTCACTGGGGCTACTTTTGTTGATCTTACAAAAGCGTTTGATTTACTTGACCACCTGCTGCTTCTATCAAAGCTGTCATCCCTAGGCTTCTCATCCTCTGTCACCGCCTGGTCCCAAAATTATCTTTCAAAGCGGCGACAGTTTATCCAGATCAGAGATGCTAAGTCCTGTCTTGCTCCTACTTGGATTGGAGTGCCCCAGGGTTCGATTCTTGGTCCTCTCCTGTTTACAATCTTCATAAATGACATCTCACCGCTCACTGGTGCTTGCTCAGGTCTGCTATATGCAGACCATCTTGTTCTTTACTCATCTTCCTCAAACCTTTAAGATATCAGCCTGAATCTCAATAGTAAGTTCAATACCTTTCAGAGCTGGCTATTGCAAAACAAGCTTGTCTTAAATAAAAATAAAACGGTGACTATGCTCTTCGGTTCAGGTTCAAAAATTCGGTCCTGCACCCAAGCATTAAGTATCAGAGCGCTAGATGGCTCTCCCCTTAACACAGTTACCTCTTTTAAATACCTAGGAGTAACCCTTGATCCCGCCTTGGATTTTGACCTGCATCTAGCCTCAGTCATTAAATCCATCCATATTCAACTTGGACTGGCATACAAGGTGAGACATAGCCTAACATCCACGGCGAGGATGGCCATTGCACAGGGATCCTGAGACCCAATTTGGTGTATGGGTTAATAGCCTGTCTGGCAACTACTAGAAGGCTCCTCCGAAAGTGGGATGTCTGCTACAACAGCAATTGCTGTTTTGCTTTGTCTTTGCCCAAACTTACTCACTGATGCACACTATACTCCAGTCTGGGATGGTTTACTCCCTCAGCCTTCCAACAGTTTACTTCCCATTGTTTTATAAAGAATATAATCTCCTCCCAGACACCTGACAAACAGACTCTACTGCTCAAACCTGTGACCTCTGCCTACCCACTGAGATCAGCTGACAAATCCCTTCTTGTCCAACCGAGATGTAAAACCAAAATGGGGGAGAATGCTTTATTTAGCTAGGCCCCTAAACTATGGAACTCCCTTCCACTAAGTCTAAGAATCTCCCCTTCTCCACACAGGAGCTTCATATGGCTGTTCTAAGCTCTGAACCCTGCTCCTGTTCTCTATCCACCCACTCCTGTACTGCTTCCTCCTAGTTGCCTACCGGCTTCAACCTCTACTACTCTCAAACCTGCCTGGAAATCTTGTTATTTCCTCTCTTCTAGCACTTACTCACTAGTTGTGTGACTTATGAGTGTTAGTTATTTGCACTTATATTTCTGTTTTGTTACTACATAGAGATTCCAGCAAATGTACTGTCATTGCTGAAAATTTTGTAAACGTGTACTATGTCTGACTTCTACTTCTACTTGTTCCCATGATGTTTTCTTGTATCTACTATTGTTTACGTACCCTTTGTTGTAATCTTCCGGGTCGTACCTGAAAATAGGCAGCTATGCTGTCTAGTGTACCTACCCGGTTAACAAAGACTAAATAAATAAATAAATAAACATGGCCATTTTCGTTCTTTGCAGTGGTGGGGAGAATAAAATGCTGCAAGTATTTTCTGCTCATGTCTGGATTCTCCACTGTCATGGGGCCAAGGGGTGGGGAAGGAGACAGTGGAAGGGAAGGCTCCCCTGCCTTCAGTACAGGTCACTTATTTATTTAATTTATTCATTTAATTTATTTATGTCTTTGGTAACTAGGTAAGTGCAGTGATCCAAAGGACCGTTTTCAGTCATGACCTGGGCCTCAGATGCGGCATACAATAAACATAAAACAGCATTAATGCAGTATAACACAATGATACATGAGAACATGTCACAAGGCATAGTGTACAAAAATAATTAGCATAAAGCATATAATACATACAGAAAATTTACGAACTCTAGTAATTAACATACAGACAAAATCAGTGGTACCTTGGTGCCAAAAATAAGATGCTTGATACGCTGTACAGGAGACATTCGACTGACAATGAGATACATTTGACACGGACTGATTCATAAATGCCTCCAAAACTTTGCTTCATAAACAGGGTGTTGTGTACAACATCTGCCATTTTGCTCTGTCCTCCTTCTGTCTCACACATCTTTGCTTCCTGTATTCCACGTTGGGTTGGTTCTCCTCCCCCTTCAGCCTCACGTTCTTATCCTCTAGGGTGCTTTCTTTTTAAACTCCTCAAGTCTACCTCTCCAGCCATCCCATCTCACTGTTATATGATACTCTCCCAGCATGCCCCGTTCTATCTAATTATGCCACTTCCCAGGTGGTTCCTAAGTAAGCGACAAAAATGAGCGACCAGGTCTTCTCATCTGCCCTGAGACTGTGGAACTCCCTCCCAACTAATGTTCACAACTCTCCAAACCTGCCCTCCTTCACAGCATCTCTGAAAGCTTGTCTTCTCGTGTCCATGTCCTGCACCTGCACGTATTCACAACTGCATCCCTTTATTGACAGTCATTCATGACTCATTTTCAGACAGTACAGTTTGCCCAGGTTTTGCTGTAATCTCATTGACTTCGCTACATTTGTTAATCCCTTATGATTACATTGTTGTACAATTGTTCTTGGCTGTCACATTATTTTGTTCATTATACATTTCTGTTTGTTGTACTGTTAGTTGGTACAGTATATTTGTACACTTAATGTTCACTGAATATTTTGCTATGTTTCAGTTCTGTAAAGTGTTGATTACTTGTCTTGCACCCTATTACTTGAAAATAGGCATTCAGTTGTGTAGTGTATTTACATGGTCACCAAAAACCTAGTAAATTAATATTTTTTATTTTAAAACAGTACGGGTAGCTTGGGTCTGGAGTTGTAGGGAGGGAGCAGAGAGAGAGAGAGAGAGATTTGGGGGGCATTTTTGAATAAAAAAAGATGCACTGAAGAATATAGTGATAAGAGGTTAGAGTGAAAACAGGGGAATAGTGCTCTGTATGGCGACTATTTTCGTTTTCCATTGCAATCTAGACTTTATTTTGGCAAGTGGGGATAATGTCAGATCGCCATAAGGGCAACTCACATTTTTTTTTTTTTTTTTGAAAGAGCAAGTGCTTATTAAGGATGTCTGTCTTAAAGAATGAAGGTTTGGAGCCTTTAGATGCCTCTTTATTTTGTTTGCTTTTTTGTTTCTTTAAATACCTTTTCATCATTTTTATTTTTTTCCTCCCTGCCGCAGTGCAGGCTTAGCCCTCAACCGTCCCCTCTCAGCCCCGTCACCAGCCTTCCTAAGGACTTACCTCTTCCCGGTGCTTCCCCCATAGCTTAACCCCCGTCATGGTGGGGGTCAATGGTAGGTCCCTTACTGCCGACGGAATGGATCTAGTTCTGGGAGAGGGCCCTATAGCTGGTGATTTTGCTAACCGCTAGTAAAAATAGAATGCAATGGAATTTTTGCTTTGTGATGTCAGAAAAGTTTTGATGACAAGGCTGACAATGTATTTTAATGGGAAACTACAAACCTGTTTTCAGATTTTTATAGCGAAATAACACGTTCTGCCACCAAAATATTATATATTTAATAGAAATATGTTATTTTAATAATCTCTGATCTTTTGTTATAATTTATCAGGTGGCATTTTCTTCATAAGCTGATTTTATGTGGGAAGAAGAAAAGAGAAGCCGATTATGTACAGATGGATCACAATAGTGCAAATGTATAAAAGGCAACTTTTTTTACTGAAAGAAGTATCTTTTTCTATTGAAAAAGATACAAAAAGATATTTAGTTTCTCATTGAACTACATTGGGCTTGTAAGTAGTTAGGAATTTCTGACATCACAATATCAGAAAGTTCTGAATTCTTTTTTACTAGCAGTGTGAAAAGCAAAGGTGAAAACCCATCTGTTTCACTGCACTAACAGATATTTTATTATGCAAGTTGAAAGTAATTACTAACACCTTAAAATACAATAAATAAAATAGTTGTTTATTAGAAGTAAACACCTGCTCTTAATAGGAAAGCTGTCATGAATGTGAGCTCCCGGCCCCAAAATGCTTACCCTCCGGTTAAGCTTCTTACAGTAAGAGCAGTGTTTTCCTCGCACAGCAACTTACTGTATTTTTTTTATCACTGAATACTTTCTCACCTGCAGCCACAGTCCTGCCAATCTCAAGCCACCGCTCATTCTCCGACGACCCCGAAGCTGTCGTGCCCAGCTGGCATAGGCAGCTACACCATCAAGAGGGGCGCCTCCGCGCCTGGCGAGGATCCACTACCGGTGCACGCCCTCCAGGCATCGTCGGAACGGTGAACTGCGGCTGTCAAGCTGCCGCGGGATTTTCCCTTGTTCTTCCCAATGGGGGCACGGACGTGCAATGACGTCCCCGCACTAGCATGTAGACGTCTGCCGCGCTTCCCTCCAACTTTTGGCACTCATGCCTCTGCAGTACCTCCGGGCGTCCCCAGGGACCACCAGAGCGTGGTGTGCATCCACCCCTTTCCCCAGGACTAGGAGAGCTGTCATCAGACGCTCAATCTTAGTCTGCCCCTGCTGACCCCTAGCGACCCTGGGCTCATTCCCGAACTCAGGTCGCCGGCGTGGAATGAGGTGTGGCGTCGGCGCCTCAATCCTCTCAGCGCTCACGGTCGAGAGAATCTCTTACTGTATTTTAATTTGCAAAATCTGAAACACGGAAGTATGGTGGACAACAATATTGAAGCGAGTGGTGTGGGCGACGCACCTTTTCAGCAAATGGAGCCTCCCCTGCATCCATCACACTTCCGGGTTTCAGACTTTTGCGAATTAAAATACAGTAAGTTGCGGCGTGAGAAAAACGCCGCTCTTACTGTAAAAAGCTTAACTTTCATGACAGCTTTCCTTTAAGTTCTATAACTTGCAGAAATGTTTCTGTAATTTGACTTAATCATGGAATTTGGGGGCTTACATGTAGTTGTAGAAAAGTGTTCCTACAATTTGGGGACTTCAGCTACTGCACCAGACAGACCAAGATACTTTGGCTGCCTGAGATATCTGTTTTGCTAGTAAGACTTTTGGTTCTTGGCCAGAGTGGCCACCTAGCAAAAACCTTAATGGACAGGAGCTGTGGATCACAGTGCCCACTGGGCTCCACAGCTCCCTGACCCTGGACCGTGGACTTGTAGTAATAGGCTTTAAGGCTGTACTGTAAGCTCAAGATCTGTACCACAGAACATAGAATTTGTTGGCAGATAAAGACCAGTTGGTCCACCCAGTCTGCCCATTTTTACCTGCTTGTACTTTCCCTGCAGACCTACCTGATCTCTGGCTACCACCCCCCCTTCCTAAGATTGCCTTGTGTCTATCCCATGCATGCGGAAAGCTCACCACTCTTTTTGCCCCCACTACCTCCGCTGGAATGGCATTACAGGTATCTACCATTCTTTTAGTGAAGAAGTACTTCATCACATCCCTCCAAAATTTTCCCTCTTTCAGCTTCATTGCATGTCACCTTGTTCTCATCTACCTTCTCCTCTGAAAAAATGCTCTCCTCCTATACCTTATTTAACGCTATGAGGTATTTATAGTCTCTATCATATCCCCGCTCTCCCTCCTGTCTTCCAGGGTGTACATATTGAGAGCCCTTAGTCTTTCTCCTCATAGGGCTTCTGATGCAGCCCCCTTCACCATTTTAGTTGTTCTCCTCTGGACAGCCTCCAGCCTTTCTCTGTCTTCTTGAGTTGTGATCTGCAGAACTGGACACAGAACATACATAGAAACAGTATAGCGGCAGGCAATATAGCGCAGTGGTTTAAGGCTCTGACCTACAAATCTGGAGACCTGGGTTTGAATCCCACAGCCCCCACTTGCATACTGTGTAACCCTGAGCAAGTGACTTAACTTCCCTGTGCTCCCAGGTTGCACCTGTAAACAAGCTTTCAGCTTAGTGTGCCTCACCTGGTTAAACAATTGGGGGGAAGGAAAAAAACATAGAATTTGACAGCAGATAAGGACCACGTGGCTCATCTAGTCTGCTCATTTCCCTACCTAATGGATAAGCTGCAGATCCTAGTTAACCAACAGTCTACTTCCTCCTACCACCCCACTAGAATTGCCTTATGTCTGTCCCATGCATTCTTGAATTCCCCCACTGTTTTTGACTCCACTACCTCTTCAGGAAGGCCGTTCCATGTATCCACAACCCTCTTCATGAAAAAATACTTCCTCACATTACCTCTGGGCTGTCCCTCCTCTATCTTCAAATTATGCATCCTTGTTCTTGCACATCTCTTTTTCTGAAAGATGCTACCCTCTTGGACTTTGTTGATTCCCTTGAGGTACTTGAAAGTTTCTATCATGTCCCCCCTCTCCCTCCTTTCCTGGAAGGTATTCATATTAAGCTCCTTTAATCTCTCTTTGTATGTCTTCTGGTGCACACTATGCACCATTTTAGTTGCCCTCCTTTGGACAGCCTTTATCCTGTCTGTGTCCTTGCGGAGATGGGGTCTCCAGAACTGGACGCAGTACTCCAAATGGGGTCTCACCAACTGTCTATACAGATGGATAACAACTTCCTGTTTTTTACTGGTGATGCCTATCCCTGTGCATCCCAGTATCCCCCCAGCCCTCCTTACTGCCTTCTCACATTGCCTGCCCACCTTTAGATAATCTGATATGACTACCCCCAGGTCCCTTTCCATTTTTGTTGTTGTTAGTATCTCACCCCCTATTGTGTACTCTTCCCCCGGGTTTTTGTTTCCCAGGAGCATTACTTTGCACTTCTTTGCGTTGAATCTAAGCTGCCATACTTTTGACCGTTCCTCCAACCTTGCCAAGTTCCTTCTCATCCTTTCCACTCCACTTTCTGTATTGACCCTATTGCAGATCTTTGTGTCATCTGCAAAGAGACATACTTTTCCTTCTAGTTCCTCTGCAATGTCACTTATAAATACATTAAAGAGGACCAGTCCCAGTACTGAACCCTGCGGTACTCTGCTAGTAACCCCCCTTTCTTCAGAGTGGACTCTGTTTACTAGTACTTTGGTTTGGGTCTCAGCAGCAATCTATACAGTGGCAGAACCACCCCCTCCTTCTGGTGATACCTCTTCCTATGTTCCTCAGCATCTAACTGGCTCTGACTGCTGCCTTGTTGAGGATCGGGCTGGGGTACAAGGGGCCCACCTGGAAAGTTGATACAGGGTCCCACCTGGAAAATCAATAGGGGAGGCCCAGTGTGACACACTATATCAATATTCCAATTCAGTCTGATACACTAGCTCTGTGTTTGCATATTACATTTGCTTGCAGTACCCAAAATACCCCATTTAATAAGAAAATGGATGATAAATACAAAGCTTTTCATTATTTAGAAGGTGGCCAGGTACTCATGGGGGGGCACCTGGAAATTTTCAGGTAGCCTGGTGGGCCATTCTGACTTTGGCCTTGTCACACTGCCTCACCACTTTATGGTCATTAGATATGGTTACTCCAAGGTATCTTTTCTGTTTGGTTGCTGTTGACCATCAATACCTCTCCTGAGTCTTCTATGCGGGTGTGGTGTTGAAGGCCTTGCTGAAGTATAAGTAGGCCATGTCCACTGCCCCACCCTGATCTATTTCTCTGTTTACCCAATAGAAAATAAACTTCAGGTTTGTCTGACAAGACCTCCTCCCATGAGTCCATGCTCTCTCAGGTCTTTTAACTTGCTGCATTCAAGATACTCGACAGTCCTTTCCTTCAAAAGTGACTCCCGTAGCTTCCCGACCACCGATGTCAGACTGACCAGCCTGTAGTTGCCAGCCACCTCCCCTGCTATCGCTGTCATGAAGTGGAACTATATCTGCCCACCTCCAGTTCTCTGGAGCCATTACTGTTTGTAGTGAGTTGTTGAACAGGGCTGTCAGAGGTGCAGCCAGTACCTCTCTTAGTTTCCTCAACATCTTCAGCTGTACCCTGTCTGGCCCAGTAATTTTGTCCACTTTCAGATTTGTAAGCCCTTTCAGTACTTTCTCCTCTGTAAATGGACGTATGTCTGCCTCCCTTTCCCCCACTGTTTCTGCTGCTTTAAGGAGGTCCATCCCCTTCCACCTTGAAGATTGAATAGAAATATCTCTTCATGATATCTGCTTTTTTGTGGTCCTCCTCTGCACAGCTCTCCTGCCCTTTTTAACCTCACAATCCCTCCTCAGCCAAAGAAACGCAGCAGTACAGTAATCACACCTTTGGACTGAAAAATATATTTGGTTGTTGCCCTGTGTTATGTGACTGTTTAGTCTTGAATGTAAATGTATTTTGAAAACATTTTAATATGCATTAATACAATTTATTTTGTCCACTGGGATAGTCTTGGACATAACATCTTTTTTGCAAGGGTCCCAGGGTACCAGTTACTGAACAAACATAAAGTGTACTATTTATTTATTTTTTTTATTTGAAGTATCGGATTTACAACCTTTGAGCAGTGTAGCTCATTTACAAAGGTACCTCATCACAAGGAGGACAGTATATGAAAACAGACAGGTTACAGTTGACAGAGAAAGCCGTCATGTATGGTTTTACAGACATTGTCAACATAGATTATATACAGGTTGGTCAAAAAAGAAAACAATCATTACAGTGGCATAGCAGAGAGAAAGGATAAAGGAGATAAGAATAGTTGTGAGAGGTAGCAGTCCAAGTGGATTTTGACAGAGGCATGGGCCATGGTGGGCTTGAGAGCACAGGCTAGTTGAAGTTACAGTTGCGAACATTGAGGAGGTGGTTGTGGAGGGTGACTTTGAAATGGGAGATCTTGGGTGCGCCAGTGATGGTGACCGGGAGCGCATTAAACCAAGCTGGGGCCCTGTGGTGGAAGGATCTCTGGACCAGGGTGGTTTTTACCCTGGGTACAGCTAGTATAGCTTTCTCTGAGTTGCGAGTGATGATGGGGTGGGGTGGGTGGCGAGGTGGAGAGAGGCTGTGACCCCTGGAGGGGAGTGACCGAGTAGGATTTTTTCCGTCAGTAGGCAGGTCTGGTAGTGGAGTCTTTCATTGAGGTTGAGAAGATTGGCAGAGGAATAGAGGGAGCAGGTGTGGGCTATTGGACAGTACACAAACATACATATCACCAATGAAATTGTATGCGTATTTCAAATTTATTCACTTAAGTCCCATTAAGGAATGCTTTTGTTCACAAATCTTCTGGTGTTTTAAACTATGCGGTGCTCTTAAAACACATTTTTTTACTTGGTATACTTCTTTTGTAATTTTTTTACTTGTGTGAACAATTTTGTATTTTTTGATGTACTGCACATTGAATAATAATAATAAACAATATAGCTATTGCCCTTATTTCTCTTGTGTGATTTCTCCCAGTTAGTGCTCTGAACTGCAAGATCTATCATCCTGCATACTGATACTGCTTTTTGCAGAAACCTGACGAAGAGGGAGGATTCTAATTTGCCAGGGGTTGAGGGGAGTTGCATTCTGTTTTGACATTAAAAAGTCTAATGTCAGACATATTATAGTTTGCTGTAGCTAACTCGAGTGATGTGTAAGAAGTTTATGTGTGCTGTGAGAGATGTATCTTATTGTATAAGTCTGTTATCTTGTTTTGGGCTAGAGGACCACAAAGTGAAACCGAACAATTCTGTCTGCCCAAACTGTGTGAGATGATGCTCTTATTTACCTACCATAAGAGCATAATCTTACACGGATTGGGCAGACGGAACTGTTGAGCTTGGCTTCGTAGTCCTTTTGTCTAAACTGCACAGGTTGACACGCTTTCAACTTACCTCCTATTTCTCTCCGCTTCTCCTGCAGCTCTCCACAGACAAGGGACAGACCGCCCGAACTACCGGGTCTCGGGGGCATGGATAGTACTCACCCCCCCAACAGCTTTCCAGCATTTCGGCCCAGGTACAAGCTTCACAAAGGCAGGAGAGCTGCTGCATTTCCTGTGACAATACTGAGCACTTCCTGCCCTCCCTCCCCAGCCATCCCCGACCCTAAGCGATTGTTCCTTATATAGAGACATCCCTGTACTGTAGAACCAATCAGTGGAGTTCTACACCCCTGTCAGGTGGCTGCAGTTGGTATGCCCACCTACCAACCTCACTGCTCCACCCTCATCCCGAGTCTCCTACCTGCTAATAGGGAAACAGGGCCAGCTCACTTAGTTATTCCAACTGCTGTCCCCACCATTAACTGTAATCGCAGTTCAGTGGTTTGCATAGCACTGCATAGCATAGCAGAAATGAGCCTATATACCAAGAGAACGTTGGCCATGCCGCTATTCTGTCTGATCAGTACTGCTCAATTATCAGCCCGATTCTCCCCAGAGGAACCCCCTTCCCCAGCAACTGAGGGTAGCATCGGTGCACAAGGACTCCGCCAAAGATGATCAGGTACCTCCTCATAGTCTCATACCTCCTAAACTACACTTCCCCTCCTTTCCCCACCAGCTGTACATTCTCTGCCCCACCCCCACACACTCGACCCCAGTCCTGCACTGACCCCCATCCCATCTCACTTCTTTTTATCCTTATCCCATTAACATAAGTCAGTGCCATACCCTCCCATATGACCAGCAAATATATACTGTATATGTATATTTCTGGTGCTCCTATTCATCTCCAAACTTCATAGTAACCCTCAGAGGGCGAAAATACCCAGCTACCTTCTCCCTCTTTCTCCTCACCTTGCCCATAGCAGGTGACATTGAACCGAATCCAGGACCCCACATGATCTCTTAACCAGCCAACTCCCTTAAGGGAATAAAAGTTTATCACATGACTATCAGAAGCCTCCTGCCTAAACTGGACCTTGTTCTATGCTGGGTAAAGCAACACTCTCCAGATGTAATATGTTTTACTGAATCATAGCTTTCATCGAAGACTCCTGACTCCTCCATAATAATCCCTGGCTACTCTATTTTTTTGTCAGGACCGTGGCAAGATGGGAGGAGGTGTTGTGCTCTACACCTGCCACTCACTCTTGTGCTCCATCATTAGGTGTGACTTCCACCCTGCTTCCTACGAACTAATCCTCACCCAGCTGTCCCTCCCATCTACATTGGAGTCATTTATGCCTCCCCTCTGCTCATTCTAGATTTGCTAGTCTCATGTCTGTCAACTTTACTACCCCAATCAGCCAATGGCAAACTACTGTTATTAGGAGACTATTGTTATGCAACCACTGCTGGTGGCCAGGTTCACTGAGCTCACAGTGCCCACCCCTAAGTGCAGTTTGTGACAGGGGGGGTAGAACAGGAATACCCTCCTTGTATCCTCCTATAGTGCTCGCCGCGTTCACAACTGAACACTCGCCACAAGGTCCCAAGGCTTCCTCTTTAAAATACAGTCTTAAGTCTGTAGCCAGGTTAGAACCCTCATTGGTTGCTGTACTGGAGGGAAGACCCAGACGTTATGAACTCCTTGGGGTTTGCCCTCATAAACCTGATTGTGTCCTCCCCCACGGGGTGTGCAGCACTTAGTTCCCCCTTACAGACTCCTACCGAGACTTATATATCTCCCCTACTTTAGGCACCCAGATTTCCCTTTTCAGGATCCTAGTCTTGGTAGCAAAAGGTAGCACTTTAGCAATTACAGGCTGGTCTCAGAATTGAATAAATTTTCCACCTTTTTCCACACACACAAATTACTCACATGCAGTTTTAAAAGAAAAGTACTTTTACTAAATTACTTTAATTATTATACAAAAGATTCAGAAATTTGGTTACAAGATAACAAAACAAAAGTTGGAAAAAAATATACATCACTGTAAAATTTAACTATCTAGTTTTTACCTTGATTGCAGTGGATGATCAAAGTCCAGAAAATAAATAAGTTTGCAAAGACCCCAGTTCTCGCTTGCATTCATTGGTCCTTGGTCTGTCTTGCTCGGGGTATCAGGAAGAGTGTCCCATGAAAAAGTGTGTAATATGCCCTGTTCTGAGGGCTTATATAGGCTGGATTTCTGCAGTCTGTGGTCTATCTTTTTAGGCCAGCAGGGGTCTCTCTTGCTCTGTCCAAGATTTTTAAGTGAACCATATTATTGATTAGTTAGATTCTCTTATAGTTTCAATATCTTTTATTCTTCCATCATCCTTCCTGACTTCTTCTAAATGGAGATGAATTACAACACCTCAAGTGTATTCATGCTAGTCTTCCAGTGTAGATATCCCTCTCCTTCCTGCCACCTAATAAAATAAAATTATACCAGGACAATTTCTGGAACCTAAAGCACTTTTCCTTTGAAGTGTAAGTTTATCATAGGGGGGAGATGGCTTCTCCATTCCTGTCACTTTATGATACCCCTGCCTTTGAAATGTAATTTTCAGCTTCCTGGCAAGTAAGCTTTTCTCAGATCACAGAATACTAATTTCCTCTGCATGTAACCCTTTTAAAAAAAACATGGGCATCTTTTGGCAACCCTTAGTTCTGGTCTGTTTGGAACTTTGAAACATAACCAAGTTCCTGTGCATGTAACCCTTTTAAAGCATAAACAAAAATCACAGAAAAAAATAACAGCAATATGGCTGGAATTATTATTACTGCAGTGGCTAAGTCACCACAACTATAACTTGGATTAGCTCTCCCCTTTCTCCAAGACCTCCCTCACCAGAATTGAAACCCTCAACCTAACCCCAGTGATCAAGGAACCCATACAATACTTTCCCCACTCCCAAACCACTCTCTCTTAGGATGGAATTCTTGCTTCCTACACCCATAGAATCTCCTCTGCTGGGGATCCGCCCAATGCCCTAAGCAATTATTGTGTCAAATATTGTGTCAGGAAAACCCATCTGCCTCACTCAGCCCCCAGGTACCTAAACATCCACCTGTTACGCTCGATTAACACAGGAGCCCTCCTACACAACCTGAGCTCAGCGGACTGGACCCCCTGCTACTGTGCAGCCAACGTGGACTCTGCCCTCACCGGTTTCCTATCCATGGTAATCCTAATCTGGGACTATCATGCCCCCCTGGCTAAAAACAGAGTTAGAAAAAGACATCAGCCCTGGATCTCTACATCACTAATCGCCCAGTGCAAGGCCCGTGACAAGGCCTAGGCACTCTACAAATCCTCTCTGTCCCCACTTGACCGCCAACAATACAAATCGCTCAGGAACAAATGCACCAAGGCAGTCCTCTGTGCCAAGGCTGAAAATTTCGGAAAGCATCTACAGACCTCAAACACCGCTTCCTTCTGGAAGACGACCCATGCCAGGGTTTTAAATAACTCTAAAAATTGATTAGCGTTTTGCTCATAAAAGTTCTAAAACATTGTGAAAATACATATCACTTGCCTCACTGTGTTTAGCAAACATGACACTTCTAGAAAACCTATATAAATGCTTTCTGTACAGTTAGTATTGTCCCAAGAAAAAAACTGCTAATCAATTATTTAAAACCCTGCATGCCATGATTGACCCACCTGCCCAAGCAAGAGCCCTGGTTTTAAAACAAAATGGTCAATCCATCTTGGACCCTCAAAGTGTTGCCGACATTCTAAATAATTCTTTGCAACGTGTGCCTGCCGAACACCCCCACCTACCAAATCCCCTCCTCCTCACATGATTTCCTTTTCTCACCGGTTTCATCTCGAGAAACACTACTCGCTGTCTTATCACTAAACACTAACAAAAATCCATCGCAGACAGAATTCACCCCAAACCCTTGCACATTTCTGCCCCAGAAATTGAGACTCTATTAGCCCACATACTGAATCTCTCATTCTCCTCAGGTACAGTCCACCAGGCCTGGAAAACTGCTGTAGTAATTCCTCTCCACAAAGGTGGCGATTCCACGGTCCTCGGTAATTATCGTCCATTCTCCCTGCTCCCAGCTCTTGCCAAACTGCAAGAATTACTTGTACACGCCAGACTCTCAGAATACTTCACCTCCACCAGTTCCCTATCTAAATTCCAACCTGGTTTTTGAAAGCACCATTCTACAATCTCGTCCCTGCTGCGTATCACAAATCGTATCCACTCAGCCGTAGACCAAGGCCGCCTGACAGCTGCCATCTTCGTGGACTTGGCCAAGGCATTCGACTCAGTCTGTTACCCACTGTTCCTCACTAAGTTAGGCTCAGCTGGCTTAGCCCCCCTCTCAGTATCTTGGTTCACCTCCTACCTCAAAAACAGGCAGCAGCCAGTCAGGGTGGGAAATTTCTCCTCCTCCTCGCTTCCCATCCTAGCAGGGGTTCCACAAGGGTCTATCCTCGGCCCCATCCTGTTCTCAGCCTTCATAAATGACCTCCCGTTGATATGTTCCAGCACACAGATACAAATGTACGCAGACGACACCATTGTTTTTGTCTCTGGGCCAACTGTCTTGGATGTCCACACCCCACTACAATAAGACCTATTAACGATGCAGTCCTGGTTCCTCAAAAACCAATTATAAATCAACACCTCCAAGACCGTGTCAGTGATTTCTAGGGATGTGGATATGATGTTCTATACACACGTCTGGCAGGCAGTGTCCTTTTCCCTTTAAGGCTTGCCAGAACATTTTCAAGATGGCTCTTCCTACCCACCCGGGTGGTAACTCCCTCGGCACCGCCCCATGATGCCAGATCTTCCTTTCTGCTGGAAGAAGAAGGTTTCCTCCTTATCACTCTCGTGCTGAAGAGGCCCTTTGCTTTATTTCTTCAAATTCAGTAAAAACTTAGTCATCACGTTATTTTCTTCTCACCATCAACATGGATGATGCGAAGTCTGCTTCAGGTTTCCAGAAGTGTGCCTGCGGGCAGTAGATATCCTGGATGGATTCGCACACCATGTGTGTGTACTGCTTGGGCCACGAGCACAATCCCCAGGCCTGTGGCATTTGCCACACTTTTCACCCATCCACTTTGGAAGATCACCATGTCTGCCTACTTTTAGGTTGCCCGGATGACCAGGACCAACTGGTCAAATCCAGGGACACCTGTCGGGTGGTCTCTGTGGCTGCGGGGTCTGCTGAACAACTTGCGGCATTCGAGGAGACCATGACTCAGGATGCCACTCAAGCTTCCTCAGCTTCAGCCTTTTTGCTGCTCTCCTTGGTTGCCTCCTTCACAGGGTTAATCAAAGATTTGTGCCAGGCCCTTCCCACTCCTGGGCGAGGTCCTCCTCCAAGCACAAATCAAAATCTAAATAAGAGACCAAGATACGGTCTTGCTGTCAATTGTGGGATCAGGAGCTTTCGCGGGCCTCTGATTCCCATGCTTCTCCAGAGGTTCTGACTTCAGTCTATGCCTCGGCCCAGGCTGCCGGCCCCACGGTCTCTCTGTTGGGCCAGTTAGTCGAGATGCAGGTCAGTCTTCTGGCTGAGATTTTTCTCAAGCCGGTTTACCCATTGTCACCCAAAGAGGCTGACACCTCCTTATCCAGGACTCCAGTCCTGCCTTTGACCCAGGGGATGGATCATTCGGCTGATCTGCCACTCCTCCCTCGGGTGACTTCTGACTCCGAGGTTCCTCAGTATTTGCCGGCTGCCTCCGAGGCCCACCATCAGTCCCCCCGACGGTTGAGGTCATGGTCCTGCTCTCCATCCCCCGAGTCTAGCAGCCCACGTCAGCACTCATGTTCTTGGTGCTTGGGGAAGTGTTGCCACCACTACTCTTCGTCCTCGTCTTCCTTGGGTGAGGAGAGGCTTTGGTGCAAGTTACGTTGATGTTACGAGGACTTGATGTGGCAGCAGGTCGTTTTTACTGGGATTAAGCCCAATCTGGCTTTGACCCCGGCCATCACTTGGCTCTCACCACAGAGGTCGATGCCTTCTCCATCTCAGCAGGCGCCAACCCTTTAGGTCCCAGCTCAGCCTCCACCGGCTTCTCCGCTGATTTGGGTGGAGCCGCCGACGAAACAGCTGATGACCGGCGCTCCAACCTAGGAGTCTTGCCTGGCCTTGGGTCTCTTCCCCATTGGCTATCGGTCACCGTCACTGCTGACCATCTTCAGAGGGTCAGTGGGGACTCTGGAGGTAGACCCCTCTTTGACGAGTCCTCAAAGTGTTCCTCCTTGCACTCTTGTTCGGTGGACGTAGAGCCTACCGGGGATCTCTCGACGGAGGAAGGCCCTACCTGCTTTCTTATCTTGGAATCCACAGGTCTCTAGATGGAGCCCATCCAGAAGCGGACATGTTGCCCACTCACTGAGATCTTGGACCGGGATGATTCCCCTTGGAAAGCATTCCTGATGGCAGAGGCCATTCTGAGCCCTGCCTTCGAGCTGTGGCAGCATCCTGCCTCCTGCCTTGCGCTGTCAGCCTGGGCCCGCAAGTATGCGGTCCCTATTGGGTCCCTTTTGGGGTTCACGGAGCACCCCTTGGCTGAAGGCCTTGTGACGGATTCCATGTTCAGGCACTCGAGCAATGTGGGTGATGTTGACAGACCATCCGATAAGGAGTCCAAGAAGCTGGACCATATGGCCACGAAGGTCTATGCTGCCTCCTGTCTTGTCCTTTGCCAGGTGAGTTTGGTGCTTTTGATGGCCCACTTCTCCTGTGCCCTTCTGGGCACACTTGATGGGGTCCTCCTTCATCTCCCAGCAGACCTCCAAACCACGGTCAAGCAGGTCTGCGACCAGGGCTGAGCTGTAGCCAAACAGCTCCAAACAGCTATGGACATCAGGGACTCATGCACCAGGTCTGTGGTGGCCATGGTGGACATGCACTGCAGGGCTTGGCTGGTGATCTCAACCTTTACAGCGGATACCCAGCACAAGCTGGCGGACGTCCCTTTCCTGGGTACTGATTTGTTCGGGCCCAGGGTCGAGGGGCACCTCATTCGCATCGAGAAGTCCAGTGCCACCTTGGACTCTGTGACATCCGCTCAGAGGGATCCCAAGGGTTCTAAGCATTTAAAGAAGAAGCCCTTTTGGCCCCTCTCTGCTCCTGCGGCCAAACCAGCCCAGCCCCAAGCTGGACAGCAGGCTCAGGCTTGGCAATCTCAACCGAAGTCGCAGTTGTCCGCAGTTGTCCGCAAGCCTGTAGGTTGAGGCCCCTGTTGCTCTTTAGCTGTGCCCTCCTCCATCTCCAAGCCTGCTTAGTGATGGGATGAGGGGTGCCTCCCTAATGCCTGTCACGCCTTCCCTGGGTCCTCCCATGGGGGTCCGGCTCCACCACTTCTTTTCCGCCTGGTCCACTGTTACCATGGACAGGTGGGTCCTCGAGGTGGTTGGTCAGGATCTGCCTATAGAGTTCGAGGCTTACCTGCCATGCAGAGCTCACGCCCATGGGAGGGGATAGTGTCCATCGACATCCTGTCATCCCTTCGAGATGACATAGCCCAGCTCCTCCGCAAGGAGGTCATGGCTCCTGTCTCGGACCCTCCAGAACACCCAGGGTTTGTCTCCAGGCACTTCCTGGTGCCAAAATGGACGGGGGTCTGGCGTCCCATCTTAGATCTGCACGACCTGAACAAGTTCATCAGGCCACACACCTTCAGAATTGTTAAGCTGTCTCAGAGCATACCATCTCTCGAGAAGAACATGCAGTTCTAGGGACATGGATATGTTTTTCATCCACACTGTCTGGCAGGTATCCGTGCCGCTTTAAATCTTGCCGGAAGGTCTTCAAGCGGGCTCCTCCCACCCACCCGGGTGGTAAAACTCTCGGCTCCGCCCCATGACGCCAGATCTTCCTTACCGCTTGGACGCTCAGGTTCCCTCCTTAACGCTCTGCGTATAAGACTGGTTCCTAACTCTTGGTTTCCGAAATTAAAGTTTAAGGTTTTCTAGACTTGGTCAACTATTTCCTCGCGCGGCTGCGATGAACCGACTCCGGTTTCCGGAGATGCCCATGCGGGCAGAAGATGTCTCGACGGATCCACACTCCCACATGCGTCTACTGCTTAGGCCTTGAGCACGACCCGCGAGGCTTGTGACCTGTGCTCTACTTTCTGCCCTCGTCCTGGAAGACTGTGCTGCCCGTCTGCAACTTGGCGACCAGAAAACACCCTCCGTAAAGTCAAGAGGCCCGGTTGGCGGTTCGCGGATGGCTCGAGGAACAGCCAGAGCAGATGATCGCCTCGAAGAGGAGGCGGCATGGGTCGAATCTTCCTCTGCCGCGGCATTTATCCTGCTCTCCTGGGATCCTCATATTCTGCTTCCTTTAAGGAGTTGGTCTGTCCCTCTCCACTAAGGAGAGGGACCAACATCTGCTGGACCTTCCTCTCAGTCCAAAAGAAGGACAAGGTAAGTCCCTCCGTCGGCGCTCTTGGGAGGCGGGAGAGGTCCCCTCCCAGTGGTCGACCACGACTTGGTCGATCCTTGACTTCGCCCACTGGCTTCACGGTGTCCCGTCGGGTCAGTTGATCGAGACTCCCGTCGGACGCGGTCGAGATCTTTCTCGACCGTTGGACGTTGGTTACACGATCGCCAAGCCGAAATCCTCTCCCCGGGTTCCTCTCGGTGGTGGTTGAGGATCCCGTGGCTTGCCAGTGCCTCCAGTTCCGAGCCTCGGGTGACCCCTCTGAGCCGAGGAGGCGGTTTCCCGCCCCCCCGCACCCTCCTAGAAAAGCCGAGGTTCGCGGTCTCGGTCTTGGACTTCTTGGCGGTCCCTACTACTCGGACGAGGGAGGCCGGCCGAGTTGCGTCGACGATATGAGGACCTCATGTGGCAACAGCTTCTTCTGGCCGGGAACAAGCCGACGTCGTCGCCTTCCCCGGCCATTAAGTGGCTGTCACCGGAGCGGCCGAAGCAACCCATCGCTTTAGCCGAGGCGCCTGTTTCCAGGCCTGTTGCTCAGCCAAAACCAGCTGCTCCACCGATTCTGGTGGAACCTCCGCCTCCACAGCCGTTGTTTGGGGCTCTGACCAAGAACTCTCGGTCGTCCCAGGGTCTGCCCCATAGGCTGTCTGTCACCCTCACTCCCGATCGCCCTCGGCAGGTGGAGGGTGGCTCAGGCCCGAGGCAGCTCTTTGCGGACTCTTCTGAGTCTGACGATGATTCCTCCCTTTTCTCCAGGTGAGTGGACTTGGAGTCCTCTGGAGGTCAGTCGCTGGACGATAGCCCTTCGTCCTTCCTGGGTTTGCTTAGGTTCATCTTGGAGTCCACTGGGATGCAGCTCGAGCCCGTATCCAAACGGGCCAGGTATCCCCTCACGGAGATATTGGACCAAGGGGATTCTCCTACGGAGGCCTTTCCTGTGGCCGAGGCCATTGTGGGCCCGGCCTTGGAGCTCTGGCAGTGCCCTGCTTCCTGCCCTGCGCCTTCGGCCAGGATGGCCAGGAAGTACGCGGTCCCTACCGGTTCCCTGTCTAGTTTCTCGGAACATCCCTCAACCGAGGGGTTAGTTACCGACAGCGTTTTCCGGTGTGCCGGAAACGCTAGGGACATGGGCAAACCTCCTGACAAGGAGTCCAAGAAATTGGACTATGCCGGGCGAAAAGTCTACGCTGCGTCCTCCCTTGACCTTCGTCAGGCCAGCTCGGCCGTGCCTATGGCACATTTCTCTCATGCCCTGTTGGGCTCCCTGGACGAGGTAGTCCCTCATCTCCCGGCTGACCTGCAGACCACGGTTAGGCAGGTGCGGGACCAGGGCAGGGCAGTGGCCAAGCAGCAACTTCAGTCTGCTCTGGACATTGGAGACTCATGCGCCAGGTCAGTCGCGGCCGCAGTGGCTGTGCGCCGTCGGGCATGGCTGAGGATATCCACTTTCACATCGGATACCCAACACAAGTTGGCGGATGTCCCCTTCCTGGGGACCGACCTCTTCGGCCCTGGAGTGGAAGGTCACCTCCAGAGGATCGAAAAGTCCAGTGCCACCTTGGACTCGGTCTCATCCGCTCAGAGGGACAAGGGCCGCAGACCACAGCTTAAGCCCTTTCGTCCGTCTGCACCCGCGGCACGTCCGGCCCAGCAATGTCAGGGCCAGCAGACTCGCGATTGGCATCCCAAACCCAAGCCCGCAGCTTCCTCTTCCAGGAAGCAGGGAGGTAAAGGCCCAGGAGGTCCCTCGGCCGGTCCCCCCTCCAAGCCTGCCCAGTGACGGGTTGAGGGGTGTCGACCCCAACCTCGTCACCTCACCCCAGGTTCCCCTGGGGCGGCTCAACACTTCTTTCCGCCTGGTCCGCTATTACCACAGACGGTGGGTGTTGAAATGGTGGGAAAGGGCCTGCCTCTGGAGTTCGAGCAGGCCCCGCCTTCAGAGCCGCCGCACTCGGGGCCTTGGGTCCGCAGCCACTCACTGTCGGCTCACCGAGCCGACATCGCCATCCTCCCGTAGAAGGAGGTGATCAGAGAGGTGGTGGATCCTCCCTCAGACCGGGGTTTGTGTCCAGGTACTTCCTGGTTCCGAAGCAGACGGGGGCTGGCGCCCCATTCTCGACCTGCACGACCTAAACAAGTTCCTAAGGTCTCGGACCTTCAGGATGGTCACTCTGGCTCAGATAATACCATCCTTGGAATGTGGCATGTGGTTCTGCTCTCTGGACCTGCAGGATGCGTTCTTTCACGTCCCTATCTGTCCGTCACATCAGAGATTCCTTCGCTTTCGAGCGGAAGGATCCCTTTTCGAGTTCCGAGCCATGCCCTTCGGCTTGTCTTCTGCTCCCAGGGTCTTCACCAAATGCATGGCAGTGGTGACAGCTTTCCTGCGGTGCCGAGGGGTCTGGGTGTACCCTTACCTGGATGATTGGCTGATAGCAGCCCCCTCCAGACGGGAGGTGGAGCGGTCCAGGGATCTGGCCCTCCAGGTTTGCTCTCAGGTCGGCCTCCTCATCAATGAGACCAAGTTGGAACTCGAACCGAAGCAGGTGATTCTCTTCATCGGGGCAGAGCTAGACTCTCTTCGTGCCAGAGCACGGCTCCCGGCGGACAGGGCCGAGGTTCTTTCCTCCTTTGCCCGATCATTTCTGGTTGGGCAATCGCGCCCTGCCCGGGACTTCCTGTGCCTCCTGGGTCTCATGGCGGCCTGCACCAGTGTGGTCCGTTGGGCCCACTGGAACGTGCGCCCCCTTCAGTGGGGACTGGCCAGCCAGTTGTCTCAATGCTGCGCTCCATTGGACCAGCTAGTGACGGTGACCCAGGGGATGTGGAACGCTCTCCAGTGGTGGATCATTCCAGCTCATCTGCAGGAGGGCATCCCGTTTGTCCGCCCCCGAGCCGACGGTCTCTCTGTCGACCAATGCCTCTCTGATGGGTTGGGGTGCCCATCTAGGGGAACACCGAGCACATGGCCTCTGGTCCCCGCGGGAGTCCCGATGCCATATCAACCTGCTGGAGCTCCGAGCGGTCCGCCTAGCTCTCACCACCTTCGCTCCGCTTCTTCGGGTCAAGTGTGGTTCGGGTCCAGACGCATAACACCACGGTACTATGTACTACCTAAACCGCCAGGGCGGGATGCGCTCCATGCTTCTATGCAAGGAAGCTCTCCGCATTTGGTCACTCGTGCGCAGCCTGGAGGTGGATCTCCTAGCCATTCATGTGGCAGGAGCCTCCAATACCCTGGCCGATGCCCTAAGCTGGATAGGGGCTGTGTCCCACGAGTGGTCTCTCCTGCCGGAGGTAGTACAAGATCTGTTCTCCCATTGAGGTACACCTCAGGTGGACCTGTTTGCCTCCAGGGAGAATGCGAAAGCTGAGGCTGTTCCATGCCCGCCCCCCTCAGCAGGGCTCGCTGCAGGGGGATGCCTTCTCGAGGCCATGGACCCCAGGCCTCTTCTATGCCTTTCCCCCATTCCCCCTTGATTCACAAGGTGCTTCTCAAAGCAAGGAGGGACAAGGCGCAGGTGATTCTGATAGCCCCAGACTGGCCCCGCCAGCTGGTACCCAGATCTCCTCAGCCTCAGCTCCAGGCTCCCGAGGCAGCTTCCAGCTCGCCCGGACCTGCTCTCAGTCAATCAGGGGAAGGTGTTCCATCCGGACCTTCAATCCCTGCACCTGACGGCTTGGTTCCTGAGCGGTTAGAGTTCCAGGCCTTGGGTCTTTCCGACGAGGTCCTCAATGTAGTTGAGGCGTCCCGTAAGGAGTCGACCAGAAAATGCTACGCCTTCAAATGGAAGAGATTTTCCATTTGGTGTCAGGGCAAGGGCCTTGACCCTTCCTCCTGTTCCTTGGCGAGCATATTGGACTACCTATGGTCCCTTTCTCAGCAAGGGCTTAGGTCGATGACCCTTAAGGTGCACCTGGCAGCCATCTCTGCTTACCGGGCGCGGGCCGGGAAGCAGTCGGTGGCGCAGGAAAAAGGGGTCGGGCGCTTTTTCAAAGGCCTTGATCACATTTCCCCTCCGGTGCGAGAACCTCCACCTCTGTGGGATTTACTGCTGGTATTGGCAAAGCTCATGGGCAAGCCATTCGAACCAATGCACAGGTGTGATCTCTCTCACCTGTCGTGGAAGACTGCCTTCTTGGTGGCTATTACGTCAGCCAGAAGGATGGGAGAGTTCCAGGCGCTCTCCATCGAGTCTTCTTACCTGGTCTTCCACAGGGACAAGGTTGTCCTGCGCCCCCACCCGAAATTCCTTCCAAAGGTGGTGTCGGAGTTTCACCTTAACCAGGTGTTGACTCTGCGGTGTTCTACCCCAGTCACACCTCGGAGGCCGAATAGGCTCCATGCTCCTGGACCCTAGAGGCGCTAAGCACTATAAGGAGGCGCATGGCTGAAGGAATCGGTGAGAGGTTCGCCAGCTGTTTGTCACCTACGCTGAAGCCGCACCTGGCAGACCTGCAGCCAAGCGGACGATAAGCAGGTGGGTCACCTCCTGCATAGATCTCTGCTATAAGTTGGCGGGCATGGAGCCTCCCAGAGGGATAAGAGCTCATTCTACCCGCCATACTGCTGCATCGGTAGCTGCTTCCAGGGACGTCCCTATCCAGGAAATCTGCAGGGCTGCTACCTGGAAGTCAGCACATACCTTCATCATCCACTACCACATCGATCTTGAGTCACGCCGGGATGCTGGTTTTGGGGCCTCGGTTCTCCAGTCTCTATTCCCTAAGTAGGGGATGTGTGCCTTGCCTCCCTCCTCCCGGAGAACTGCTAGGAGGCTGCCAGACAGTGTGGATGAACAACATATCAGTGTCCCTAGAAATACAGGTTACTCACCTGTAACAGGAGTTCTAGGAATGGTATATGTTGTTCATCCACACGACCCACCCGACCTCCCCGGCTTCGACGCACAACCTAAGCTTCCGGCGGGCCAGATCTGGCATCATGGGGTGGAGCCGAGAGTTTTACCACCCGAGTGGGTGGGAGGAGCCAGCTTGAAGACCTTCCGGCAAGATTTAAAGCAGCAAGGATACCTGCCAGACAGTGTGGATGAACAACATATACCATTCCTAGAACTCCTGTTACAGGTGAGTAACCTGTATTTTTGCTCCCTGGGTCTTCAGGACATGTTTTTTCTTATCCCAATCTGTCCATCCCACCTCCGGTTTCGGGCGGAGGGGATCCTCTACAAGTTCCAGGCTATGCCATTCGGCCTGTCCTTGGCCCCAGTGTCTTCAAGTGCATTGCAGTGGTAGCAGCCTACCTGAGGTGCCAAGGAGTCTGGGCTTACCCCTACCTGGATGACTAGCTGATAGTGGGTCCCTCCAGGCAGGAGGTGGAGAGGCCCAGAGACCTGGCCCTCCAGACCTGCATTTCGTTTGGTCTCCTGGTCAATGAGGCCAAGTCGGAACTCGTGCCCTCGCAGGAGATCAGTTTCATTGGGGCAGAGCTCGACTCTTACAGAGCCAGGGCTCAGCTCCCGGCGGACAGGGCAGAGACTCTCTCCTCCTTTGCCCAATCATTTGCACCCTGCTCGGGGCATCCTGTGCCTCTTGGGATACATGGCGGCCTGCACCAGCGTGGTCTGTTGAGTCCACTGGAGAATGCACTGTCTGCAGTGGGAGATAGCCAGCCAGTGGTCTCAGCACAAGGGCCACTTTTCGACCAGCTGGTCACTGTGACCTAGCTGATGTGGAATGCCCTCCAGTGGTGGTTAGTCCAGGAACATCTGCAGGAAGGTATCCTGTTTGTCTGTCCAGAGCCGATGGTCATCCTGATGACTGATCTCTCTCTCGTGGGCTGGGATGCACACCTGGGGGAACACAGAGTCCACGGGCTCAGCACCCCCCAAGAGTTCCGGTGCCACATTAACCTGCTGGAACTCCGGGCAATTTGGCTGGCGCTGACTGCTTTTGCTCCACACATTCTGGGTCAAGTGGTTCAGGTCCAGACGGACAACACCATGACCATGCACTACCTCAACAAGCAGGACGGGATGTACTACCTTCCTCTGTGCAAGGAAGCTTTCTGTCTGTGGACCCTCATGCCCAGCTTGGAGGTCGATCTCCTGGCCATCCAAGTGGCCGGTGTCTCCATCCAGCTGGCGGACGCTTTGAGCCGTGTGGGCAAGGCATCTCAATGAGTGGTCTCTCCACCCAGAGGTTGTACACAACCTGTTCTCCCAGTGGGACACCCATCTGGTGGATCTGTTTGCCTCTAGGGAGTGCGCAAAGCTGAGGATGTTTTGTGCCCACCCCCCTCAGCAGGAAACGCTGCAGGGGGATGCCTTCTTGAGGCCCTAGACCCCGGGTGTCCTCTATGCCTTCCCTCCATTTCCCTTGATCCACAACGTGTTGCTCAAGGTGAGGAGGGACAAGGCATGGGTGATCTTGGTGGCTCCAGACTGGCCGTACCTGTTCTGGTACCCCGATCCCCTCAGCCTCAGCAGCAGACTCCGAGGATGTCTTCCTCTCTGCCTGGACCTGCTCTTCATCAAGCAGGGGAAGGGTCTCCATCTGGACCTTTAGTCCCTGCACCTGACAACCTGGTTCCTGAGTGGCTAGAGTTCCAGGCTTTGGGTTTCTCCAAAGATGTCCTCACTATGGTCGAGGCATCGCGGAAGGAGTTGACCCAAAATGTTACACCTTGAAATAGAAGAAATTCTTTATTTATTTAGTTTTTGATAACAGGGTAGGTACACTAGACACAAAAGTGACTGTTTTCAGGCACTACCCGGGAAGTCACACCATAGAGAAGTACAGGTTCAAGGCAAATACATTGTCAAAAATATACCACATATCTCGTATAGAAAGTACAGGAGGAGTGGATAACAGTTTAAACAGTTGCAGTACCAAGGCACAATAAGGATATTATACAAGCATATAGTAAGTGCCCAGGTTTACAGTTAGAGTGGTAGACAATTTAAAGTGCAGAAGTGCCAAAGAGTAAAATTTGGGCATCGACTATGTTAGGGGTTGTCAATCTTTTTGGGTCTGAGGCCCCCTTGGCAGAGTGTCAGCCATGTCAGGGACCCCCTACGAACAGGATGCAGCTTTTGTACGTTGTTACGTGTTTTTTACTGCCATTATACATACTTGTGTGTAACCAACCAACTGTCTGAGCAGTCTGTATGTATAGCTGCATCAGACTGGGGTGGGGGGGCCACTGTCTTAGTTTTTTATACATCTGATGCTCAACTATCTTAGGTCAGCATCCACTGCATAAAAAACTTGCTGAATATATTTTTTAACAATAATAATGGTGAATGACACATTTGAAAAACATTAAATATGTAACCAACTCACTTTATGAACAAACTATCTTAGCATCCACTGCAAAAAAAAAAAGTCTGAACTGGCTGAATTTATCTAACACAGAACTGCAAACAATTGTAATTAAAATATCTTAATTCAGCATCCACTGCACAGAGGCACATATTCTTACCTCGCAGTAGTCCAGCAAATGTTTGACTGCTGAGGTTAATTTCAGTCTCCTCCTGTCCTTTTTCCCACTTCTGAAAACGGTTATAACTGTCAAGTCAGTGCTGTGTTAAATGTGATGTGCCTACTCGCTTTGGTAGCAGTAATCACAGCCATTAACTCCTTACTAGCATACCGCAGAGTTAATGGCTGTTACTGAGTATGCATTGAGTGGTGTCTGATTTGAATTAGGACCACAACAATGTATGACCACTGTTCTTAATATACTTGTATTGTGATCAGAAAACAGAAGTTTAACTGAATTTCTTTAAGCTCAGCAAAGATTTCTACGAGTGATCCGCCACCCCTTCATGGACCTCTCGTGGACCCCCGGGTGACAACCCCTGGACTATGTCATACAATCAGCTAGCTACATACAGTATTCTAAGGAAAGAGGAATGGAATTTGGAACTGTAGGATATAGCATGGAAAGAGAGAGAGAGAGGGGATGGGGAAAGGAGGCAGGGTAGACAGGTGAGAGGAAGCAGTTAGAAGCAGGGTGACATTAACACAAGAGGAAACTATGGAGCAGCATAGCACGGAGCCATGACCTAGGGTGGGTTGAAACCGGTGCACTGGGCACGTCTAGCAAGAACGGAGCAATGCCCCTTCTTAATGTGGTATGACTAGGGGCCAAGTGTACGTCATGGGGCAGTGAGTTCCAGTAACTGGGGGCTATGTGTGAGAATCCTGATTTACCTTTGGATGTTTTACCTCTGGGAATGTTGAGCAAGGAGAGATGAGCTGATCGGAGGCCGTAGGAGGTGGACTGAAGGGTTAGTGCAGAGGCGAGGGAGCTAGGCATGTTGGACCTCAGTATACTGTCCCGAAGATTCCCAAGAGAGAGGAGCCGGTGGACCATTGGAAAGGGCCAGTTTAGGTCTGTGTATAGCAGGCAGTGATGTTTTAGCCTAGAGGATGCAGAAGCATAATGACATATATTATTATATGTTTTATCTCATCTGTGAAGGGAAGCTTTGATGCATTACTGTAAATTACAACTCCATATGTGAGTGACAGGAGTAGGATTCCTCTGGCAATGGCCAACTGTGCAGAAGGGGTTAGGCTATGGCTCGTTTTTGTAGGCTAATCCCAGTTTACCATTGACAGCCTTACATGTGGTGGTAATATGGGGGTCATAACTAAGGGATTCATCAAGTAGGACTCCCAGGTATTTAAAGGAGATTACCACCTCCAATGGGGTACCGTCGGCACAGGAGACTGGTCATTTTTTTAGTTTGGCAGATGAACCAAAAAGCATAGCCTGAATTTTGCCAGCATTGAGAACAAGCCTATTTCTGGTGATCCAGTATTGAATATTTAGGAAATCCATGGAAAGCGTATGGTTGAGAGTCAGAACATTATGTGAGCTGGTATACAGAATGAGGTCGTCGGCATACAGCAGCGATGAACAGGAGGAGGTGTTTTGCGTTATGTTATTAATAAAGATAATAGAAGACCAAGGATAGATCCCTGCGGTACACCAACATCACTGACTGTTTTGTCCAAGGTAGCCAAGTTGAATTTTACAGCTTGAGTTCTATTGGATAGATAGGCATGAAACCAGCTTACACATTTTGCCGAGAAACCCAGGGATAGGAGGTTAGCTAGCAGGAGAGGGTGATCAACGAGATCAAAAGCCTTCATCAGATCAGTAAGTACTGCACTGGTTAGAAGGCCCTGATCCATGGCATGAAGCGTGTCATTGGTTAGCTGTAACAAAGCAGTTTGGGTACTGTGGCCTTTTCTGAAACCATGTTGATTTGTAGAGAGGAGATTATATTTGGAGAGGTGTTCTGTTACCTGTGCTGCGATGAGCTTCTCGAGGACTTTATTTAATACTGACAGTATTGCTATTGGACTATAGTTCTTTGGTGCTAGGGCAAGGGGTTGGACCCCTTATCTTGTCTGGTGGCTGGCATTCTTGACTACCTTGGGTCCCTCTCCCAGTGGGGCCTTTGGTTGATGACTTTTAAGGTGCACCTGGCAGCCATCTTTGCCTACCGGGCACAGGCCGGTCAGCAGTCGGTGACACAGTAGGAGGTGGTCTGGCACTTCTTCAAATGTCTTGACCACATTTCCCCTCCGGTGCGTGAACCACCACCACCTTGGGACTTGTTGTTGGTGTTGGCAAAGGTCATGGGCAAGCCATTTAAACTGATGCACAGGTGCGAAATATCTCACCTGTAATGGAAGACCGCCTTCCTGGTGGCTATCACATCAACCAGAAGGATCAGTGAGCTCCAGGCGCTCTCGGTGGAGTCTTCTTACCCGGTCTTCCACAGGGACAAGATTGTCCTTTGCCCCAACTCTAAGTTCCTCTCGAAGGTTGTGTCAGATTTCCATCTTAACCTGGTGATCAGTCTTCTGGTATACTTCACCAATCACACCTGTGTGAGGCCAAGCACAGGCTCCATACCTTGGACTTGTGGCGAGCGCTCTCCTATTACAAGGAGTGCACGGCTGGAGTTCAGGGAGAGGTTCGCTGGCCATTTGTCACTTACGCTGAACCACATCTGGCAGACCAGCAGCTAAGCGGACGATTGGCAGGTGGGTTGTATCCTGCATCGACCTCTGCTGTAGGTTGGCAGGCATGGAGCCTCCCGTAGTGCTAAAGACTCATCCTACTTGCCATACTGCTGCCTCCAGGGATGTCCCTATCCAGGAAATTTGCAGGGCTGCTACTTGGAGGTCAGCACACACCGTCATTTCCCACTGCCACATCGACCTCGAGTCACGCTGGGATGCTGGTTTTGGGGACTCAGTTCGCCAATCTTTATTCCCTAAGTAGGGGGGTGTGTACCTTACCTTCCTCCTCCCAGAGCACTGCTAGGAGTCTGCCAGATGTGTGGATAGAACACCTTATCCACATCCCTAGGAAAACAGGTTACTCACCTGTAACAGTAGTTCTAGAAGTGGTATATGGTGTTCATCCACCCGGACCCACCAGATCTTCTCTGGCAAGTGGCACACTGGTCTGGCATCCAGCTGGCAAGATCTGACATCACAGAGTGGTGCCAAGGGAGTTACCACCCAGGTGGGTGGGAGGAGCCAGCTTGAAGATGTTCTGGCAAGCCTTAAAGGGGAAAGGGACATGCCAATAAGTGTGGATGAACACTATATACCACTCCTAGAACTACTGTTACAGGTGAATAACCTGTTTTTCTAGGGACATGGATATGTTGTTCAATCCACACTTATTAACGGAGTTTCTGCGCTTTAAATCTTGCGGAAGGTCTCAAGCTGGCTTCTCCACCTGGGTAATGCTCGGCTCCGCCCCATAGAGCCAGATCTTCCTTACCGCTTGGAAGCTCAGGCTCCCTCCTTAGCACGCTCGCGCTTTAGACTGGATCCTAACTCTTCGGTTCGTCCGAAATTGGTTTTGAAGTTTTCTAAACTCCGGTCTTCATCTTCCCTCACGGCTGCGATGGACAAATCTACTCCCGGCTTTCGGGGGTGCCCTTGCGAGCAGAAAATGTCCAGGACGGATCTGCACTCCATGTGCGTCTACTGCCTTGGCCTAGATCACGACCTGCAGGCCTGCGAGTTGTGCCGTTCTTTCTCGGTCAGCGTCCTGGATGATCGCGCTGCCCGATTGAAGCTCTGGTGTCCCGAGAAGTGTTTCCTGATGGTAAAATCAAAAGAGGTTCGTTGGGCGGTGTCCATGGGGGCTGGCTCGGCTGAGCAGCTCGAGCAGATGATCGCCCTCGAGGAGGAGGCGGCCCAGGCCGCATCTTCCTCCTCCTCAGCCGCGGCATTTATCCTGCTCTCTCTGAGTTTCTCGTACTCGGCTTCGTTCAAGGAGCTTTGTCAGTCCCTTTCCATGAAGGGAGAGGGGCCTTCGGGACATTCTTCTCGGCCCAAGAAGAAGGAGTCGAAGGGTAAGTCCCACTGTCGGCGTTCGTGGGAGCGGGAGAGGTCACCTTCCCTGGACAGCCGACCGTCGACCTTGGTCGAAGTTGTGGCTCCGGCTTCACGGTGTCCCCGTCAGGCCAGCGCGCCGAGAGTCCCGTCGACGCAGTCGAGATTTTTCTCGATCCGTTAGATGGGCTGTCGACTGGTGAAGCCGACAACCCTCCTTCACTGGTTCCCCCGGTGGAGACCGAGGATCTACCTGCGCCTTCGGGGTTGCAGTCCCGGTTAAAGTGCCCAAGCCGAGGGAAGGCGGGTGTCCCTCCCTTCCCAGACCGCCCTTGGTCCCCGAGGGTCTCGGTCTCGGACTTCATCTCGGTCAAGCCGTTTCCGCCGAACATGGGTCTTGGTCTCGATACTGAATGGCGAAGCGACGCGTTCTCCTCGTCCTCTTCTCGGATGAGGGGAGGCTTCGACGTAAATTACATCGGCGTTACGAGGAGCTGATGTGGCAGCAGTTGCTGTTGTCTGGGTCTAAGCTGACTCCGGTCCAGACCCCGGCCTTCAAGTGGCTGTCACCTGAACGACCGAAGCAACCACTCGCCCCAGTCGAATTGCCCGTTCCAGGGCCAGTTGCTTGGCCAAAACCAGCTGCTCTACCGATTGTGGTGGAACCTTCACCTCCACAACTGAAGTCTGGGGCACCGACCAAGGATTCTCGGTCGGGTCACGGCCTGCCCCACAGGTTGTCGGTCACCCTCACTCCCGACCGTCCTTGGCAGGTAGAGGGTGGCTCAGGGCTGAGGCAGCTCTTCGCAGACTCTTAGGAATCCGACGACGACTCTTCCCTGTTCTCCAGGTAGGTCGACCTGGAGTCCTCCGGGGGCCAGTCATTGGACAATAGCTCATCGTCCTTCTTGGGTCTACTCCGACTCATCTTGGAGTCCACCGGGATGCAGCTAGAGCCCGTGTCCAAATGGGCCAAGTATCCCCTGACGGAGATACTGGACTGAGGGGATTCCCCCACAGAAGCCTTTCCGGTGGCTGAGGCCATTGTCGGCCCAGCCGTGGAGCTCTGGCAGCAGCCTGCTTCCTGTCCTGCGCCCTCGGCCAGGATGGCCAGGAAGTATGCGGTCCCTACCGGCTCTTCGCCCGGTTTCTCGGAGCACCCCTCTGCCGAGGGGTTAGTCACCAACAGCGTTTTCCGGCATTCCGGTAACGCTCGGGATGTGGATAAGCCCCCCAACAGAGTCCAAAAAGCTGGACTTTGCTGGGCGCAAGGTGTACGCTGCGTCCTCCCTCTGCCTCCGACAGGCCAGCTCGGCCGTGCTGATGGCACACTTCTCCCACGCCCTCTTGGGCTCCCTGGATGAGGTTGTCCCTCATCTCCCGACTGACCTGCAGACCACGGTCCGCCAGGTGCGGGACCAAGGTAGGGCGGTGGCGAAGCAGCAGCTTCAGACTGCTCTGGACATAGGTGATTCCTGTGGCAGGTCAGTAGCGGCCGTAGTGGCCATGCGCCGCAGGGCGTCGCTGAGGATATCCACCTTCACGGCGGATACCCAGCACAAGTTGGCGGACGTCCCCTTCTTGGGGACTGACCTCTTTGGCCCTGGAGTGGAGGGACACCTCCAGCGGATCGAAAAGTCCAATGCCACCCTGGACTCGGTCACCTCCGCCCAGATGGATAAAGGCCGCCATCAGCAACAGCAGAAGTCCTTTTGTCCATCGACCCCTGCATCTCGACCGGCCCAACAGCACCAGCAACAGGGCCAGTAGGCTCGCGCTTGACATCCCAAACCCAAGCCGGCGGCTCCTTCCAACAGGAAGCAAGGAGGTAAAGGTCCAGGAGGTCCCTCGGCCAGTTCCTTCTCCAAGCCTGCCCAGTGACGGGTTGAAGGGTGCTGCCACCAGCCTCGTAACTCCCCCCTGGGATCCCCCTGTGGGGGGATGGATCCGCCACTTCCTTTCCGCCTGGTCCGCTATTCCCACGGACCGCTGGGTTTTGGAGGTGGTAGGAAAAGGCCTGCCTCTGCAGTTCGAGCAGGCTCCACCCTTTCGAGCCGTCACCCCTCGGGGGGCCACGGGGTCCACAGCCTCGCTGTCGGCCCGCCGATATTGCCCTGCTCCTCGAAAAAGAGGTGACCAGGAAGGTGGCGGATCCTCCTCCAGACCCGGGGTTTGTGTCCAGGTACTTCCTGGTCCCAAAACGGACGGGGGCTGGCACCCCATTCTCGACCTGCACGACCTGAACAAGTTCCTAAGGTCTCGGACCTTCAGGATGGTCACTCTGGCTCAGATAATACCATCCTTGGAACGAGGCGTGTGGTTCTGTTCCCTGGACCTCCAGGGTGCGTTTTTTCACGTCCCGATTCATCCGTCTCATCAGAGATTTCTCCGCTTCAGAGCGGAGGGGTCCCTTTACGAGTTCCAGGCCATGCCCTTCGGCCCCTCTCTAGCTCCCAGGGTCTTCACCAAATGCATGGCAGTGGTGACAGCATTCCTGCGGCGCCGAAGGGTCCGGGTGTACCCCTACCCGGATGACTGGCTGATTGCAGCCCCTTCAGGCGGAGGTGGAGGCGGTCCAGAGATCTGTGGCCCTCCAGGTTTTGCTCTCAGATTAACCTCCTCTTCAAGCGAGGCCAAGTCGGAACTGTGACGAAGCAGGTGATACTCTTCATCAGGGCAGAGCTCGACTCTCTTCGAGCCAGAGCTCGGCTCCCGGTGGACAGGGCCGAGGTTCTTTCCTCCCTTGCCCAATCATTTCTAGTTGGGCAATCGCGCCCTGCCTGGGACTTCCTGCACCTCCTGGGCCTCATGGCGGCCTGCACCAGCGTGGTCCATTGGGCCTATTGGTACATGCGTCCCCTTCAATGGGGACTGGTCAGCCAGTGGTCACAATGCTGCGATCCGTTGGACCAACACATGACAGTGACCCAGGAGATGTGGAACACTCTCCAGTGGTGGACCGTTCCGGCACATTTGCAGGAGGGCGTCCTGTTCATCCGCCCCGAACTGACGGTCTCTCTATCGACCGATGCATCTTTGATGGGTTGGGGTGCCCATCTGGGGGAGCACAGAGCGCATGGACTCTGGTCCCCTCGGGAGTCCCGATGCCATATCAACCTGCTGGAGCTCTGAGCAGTCCGCATAGCTCTTACCGCTTTCCCTCCGTTTCTGCGGGGTCAAGTGGTTCAGGTCCAGACGGACAATACCATGACCATGTACTATCTGAACTGCCAGGGTGGGATGCGCTCCATGCTGTTATGCAAGGAAGCTCTCCGCATATGGTCCCTCGTACGCAGCCTGGAGGCGGATCTCCTAGCCATTCACGTGGCAGGAGCCTCCAACACCCTGGCCGATGCCCTCAGTCGGATAGGGGCTGCGTCTCACGAGTGGTCTCTCCTGCTGGAGGTAGTACAAGATCTCTTCTCCCACTGGGGCATGCCTCAGGTGGACCTGTTTGCCTCCAGGGAGAATGCGAAGCTGAGTCTGTTCCATGCCTTCCCCCCTCAGCAGGGTTCGCTGCAGGGGGATGCCTTCTCGAGGCCATGGACCCCAGGCCTCTTCTACGCCTTTCCCCCATTTCCCTTGATCCACAAGGTGCTTCTCAAGGTGAGGAGGGACAAGGCACAGGTAATTCTGGTAGCCCCAGACTGGCCCCGCCAGTTCTGGTATCCAGATCTCCTCAGCCTCAGCTCCAGGCTCCCGAGGCAGCTTCCAGCCCGCCCGGACCTGATCTCAGTCAACCGGGGAAGGTATTCCATCTGGACCTTCAATCCCTGCACCTGACGGCCTGGTTCCTGGTGGCTAGAGTTCCAGGCCTTGGGTCTCCGACAAAGGTCTCAAGCGTCGTTTGACGTCGTAAAAGTCGACCAGGAATGCTATGCCTTCAAATGGAAGAGATTCTCCATTTGGTGTCAGAAGGAGAGCTTGGACTCCCCCCTGTCCATAACAAACATCACTGGACTATCTGCAGTCCCTTTCTCAGCAAGGGCTTGATCGTGACCCTTAAAGGTGCACCTGGCAGCCATCACTGCTTACCGGGCGCGGGTCATGAAGCAGTCGGTGGCGCAGGAGAAGGTTGTCGGGCGCTTTTTCCAAGGCCTTGATCACATTTCCCCTCTGGTGCGAGAACCTCCACCTCCGTGGGATCTACTGCTGGTATTGGCCTAGCTCATGGGCCAGCCATTCGAACCAATGCACAGGTGCGATATTTCCCACCTGTCGTGGAAGACTGCCTTCTTGGTGGCTATCATGTCAGCCAGAAGGATGGGAGAGCTCCAGGCACTTTCCATCGAGTCTCCTTATCTGGTCTTCCACAGGGACAAGGTTGTCCTGCGCCCCCAACCGAAATTCCTTCCGAAGGTGGTGTCGGAGTTTCACCTTAGCCAAGTGTTGACTCTGCTGGTGTTCTACCCCAATCACACCTTGGAGGCCGAATATAGGCTCCATCTTTGGACCCTAGGCAGCGCTAAACATTATAAAGGCCAGACGGCTGGGGAGATTGAGAGAGAGGTTCGCCAGCTGTTTGTCACCTACGCTGAAGCCACACTTGGCAGACCTGCAGCCAAGCGGACGATAAGCAGGTGGGTCACCTCCTGCATGGAGCCTCCCAGAGGGATAAGAGCTCATTCTACCCGCCATACCGCTGCATCGGTAGCTGCTTCCAGGGGTGTCCCTATCCAGGATATCTGCAGGGCTGCTACCTGGAAGTCGGCACATACCTTTATTACCCACTACCACATCAACCTTGAGTCACGCCGGGATGCTGGTTTTTTTTTTTTTATTTTTTAAACTTTATGTTTATTGTTTTGATTAAACAATAAGTTAAGTTTACATCAATGTGTAAGGCATCAAATGATGTACAGATACATCCAATGTACAGCAGGTTTCAATAGGAACCTATTCAGAATTGTCTAGGAGGTGGGGAAAATACACATTATTTTATTGTACCACAATGTGTCTAAAAAAAAAAAAAAGAAAAGGCTACAGCCATCTAAGGCTTTTGGGGAACAAACCCCCCAAAAAATGTCATTTTAAGATGTTTTTAAATTTAACAGCCAGTGTTAATGTGTCCCCAAGTCCAAAATACGAAACCATAACATGTTAAGTGCCCATATAGGCAGCTCCCACCCTTTCAATCTATATCAACAAGTCTTCAATATGTTTAAGCACTATATTTAAGTTCAGGGCTGATTAAGTTCAGAACCCGTCAGGTGTCTTCCTCATCTGAATCCTCCGTCGATGACCTCGAAGCCTGGAACTCCGACTTATGGCTCGACTTTTTCCCGCTTCCATCGGATCGTTAAACTGGTACAGACGACTTCCCCATAGTGGATCCTGGAGTCTAGCGGGCATCAACAGCAAGTGGGAAACCCCCAATGCTTTGAGTCTGGCTTGAACTGAATCGAACTTCTTTCGTCTCGCCCTCGTCGTAAACGAAAGGTCCGGAAACAAATGCACCACATTCCCCTCGAAGGACAGTCCATCTGCAGATCTTGCGGCCTGCAACACCATGTCCCGAACCATAGAGCTAGCTGTAACCAAGATAATCACCCTCGGTAAGTCTCCATGTGGGCCAGCTGCCCGGGGCATTATTCTGAAAGTTTTCATAAAACTATCAGCCAATACTCCTGATGGAAGGTTTAATACCTCAGAAAGACATGTTTTCAAAAAGGTGATAAGCTCTGCTCCCTCGGCTCCCTCTGGAAGGCCCACAATTCGAACATGAGAGGCACGATTAGCGTTCTCCAATGCCTCAAGCCTGTAGTGTAGCTGGGCATTTTCCTGAATCAGTTTAGAAGTAGTTGTTAACGCTTGAGTGGCCACTTTCTCCGCCGACGTGGCATTGTTATTTGCTGCCTCAATTTTAATATCTTGCTCTGCAAATCTCTGTAGTATAGATTCTACTTTTGTATCGATGGCTTGTATAGCTGCTTGCAGTGCCTTCCATGGTGGTTCTAACCCACTAGAGGTCGGTGCAGTTGCGGCCTGGTCTATTACTGCAGATTGAGTTTTCGGTCCACTGCTGGTCGCTTTTTGCGTTCTTCCCATACTTGAAATTGGTGTCGTTAGAGTCCGAAAGGTTTTATCTGTGCTAATCTGTATTTGGATTTTAACTCTCTCGACTTGTTAGGCAATTTTTAGGGCTTTTTTCCAGTTAAAGTGTGGAGCTCCTCTCGGGTATGCCTTGCCAGACGGCTGCTCAACAGCGCCCCCCGGGATGCTGGTTTTGGGGCCTCGGTTCTCCAGTCTCTATTTCCCAAGTAAGTATCGGGGGGGGTGTGTCTTGCTTCCCTCCTCCCAGAGAACTGCTAGGAGTCTGCCAATAAGTGTGGATTGAACAACATATCCATCTCCCTAGAAATACAGGTTACTCACCTGTAACAGGAGATCTTACTTCAAGAGGGCTTGTGCAGTAGGTAATTACATATAGGACTGATGCCGGCCGGCGGCAGGACCCCACGGAAAAATTTCTAGCTAGCAGTCCCTGGCGAGGGACTGCCCCCATGTCAGGTGACCGGCGTCAGACGACGTCGGTGTAAAGGGGCGGTCCCGGACGCCCGCCTTCCAGTTCTTTCCCGCTGTTAGCTCGTGCAGCGCCTCGCGGTAAAGTTCGTGCTTAGCCAAGCTCTGTTCTTTCGTCAGTTTTACCGAAGTTTTGAGTAGTTTTTCTTCTCATCGTTAGGTCAGCGTCGGTGTATGTCGTCCCCTACACCTTCCAAAAACAAGTGCGACTCGTGCGGCGCCCAACTGCCACACAAGGACGGCCATTCTCTCTGCCTTTTTTGGTTAGGCCCGACCACCTGGTCGACAAGTGCCTGCATTGCCTGTCCTTCAACGTGGCTACGTGCAGACGATGCCAACAGTTCCTGGAAACCCATCTGCTCAAGAAGAAGATGTCTTCAATGGAAAAAGAATTGAAGAAGCTCAGGCAGGCGTCGACTTCTCCTGAAGGACACCGTAAGAAGCGGGACAAATAAAAGCACTGGGAGAAGGCCTCCTCACCCGCGACTCCGGCTAGAGTCGTGGCCCAGGTAATATCCCCTCCGGGGGATTGTCCGACGGCAGCCTCCAAGGTTTTGGAGGAGGCGTCGGGCTCGCGCTTGGACTTTGTTGGCGCCTCCGGGCAAAAGGAGGCCTCTGCCCCCAGTACTACTGCAGGCTTGCGGCCTACTGGCGTGAGCACCTCCCGCCAAGGCCAGCGGCTCCTCCGGCGTCCGCCCGGAGAAAGGTTGATAAGGCGCCCGACCCTGCGGGTGGCGCTGCTAACTCGTCCCCTCGGACTGGCGCTTCCACCCTCGGCCCACCTCCGGCGAGGGACCACGTAAGCAGACGCCCGGCTCCTCGGTGCCACTGGGACCAGCCCTAAGCCGCATACCAGCTCCCCGGCGTCGCCAAGCGTCGGAACCTAGGACGGACCCTCCAACCCCCGTCGTACCCGGTTCCCCGCAGCCTTCGCTGCCGTCCGGGGAGCTTGAGTCACCCCAGCCTGACCCCAGGGACTTTTCTCCACCGTCCCCGGGTGATGCTGGAGACATTCCACCTCCGTCAGACCCTCCTCCTAGGGAACCGGATCTGACGCCGGCCCCCCCCCGGATGCCGGCTCCGACGCTGGTTCCGACGCCGGCCCCACCGACGCTGGTTCCGACGCGGCCCCACTGGCGGCCGGTGGGGGATATTCCCTTCCGTTGAGCCGACCACCCCCCCCCGGGCCTCTCAATGTTGACCCGCCCGTGGGGCCTCCTTCTGGGCCGTCTGCTCTGGCAGCTCCTCCGGGACCCGGGTACCCGCCGTCCTATCCGACGCCGTCTTACCCAGGCCTGCAGTATCCAGCGCCGCAGTACCCAACGCCAGTTCCGCCGACGCTGCAGTACCCGGCACCGTTTTTCCCACAGCCGGGTTTCGGATACTCGCCTTACGGATACAATCTGTATACTTATCCCCCTCCTCCTCCTCCACCACCCCTCAGGCCGCCGGTGGAGCCGCAGGAGACTCTGGCTTCCTGGTGGGCTGAGGCCAAGGCTCAGCTCACCAAGGAAGTAGAGAGCTGCCTACAGCGACTGGTGCCGCCCCCGACCCCGTCGTGCCCGAGGGGCGCACTTCCTCACCGCCTCAGTTCAGAGCCCTTCCCTCTGGATCCCGAGAGGACAGGACACGCATCCAGGGATCCCCCAAGAACCCGTTCCTCCCTTAGGCGTGCCAGTCTTATTCTGCTTCTGATTCTTCTTCTTCTTCACTCTCTGATTCCTCGGATTCCTCCGACGGATGCTCCGAGAGAGACGACGAGCCTCGCTCTCCGTCCAAGCCCCAGCCGAGGACTCCTCCGAAGTCTCCTCCGGAGGATCCTTTCTTCACGGAGTTGCTCAGGAAGATCCAGGAAGTACATCAGTGGCGTTCTCTGGAACCAGATCCTCAGTGGGTCAAACTCGCGAACATCTGGACCTGCCCCTTACGGCTCCTACTTTAGTGCCACCCTGGATCGAGCCTCATGCCCACCTTGTTTCCACTATTTGGAAACAACCGTCGGCTTTAGCCCTGCTTCCTTGGAAGTCCAATAGGCTATATCAGGCTCCGGAGGGTGTAGACTTTTTGGATTCTCACCCTCGTGCAGACTCGGTCGTGATTAGTGCTGCTCACTGCCGGTCTGCACATCCCAAACATCTAAGCTCGTCTCCTCCGGATAAGGAATCTCGCCTCCTAGACCAGTATGGAAGAAAAATCTACGCTTCTTCCACACTGGGAATTCGGGCCCTGAATTATGTAGCTCATATGGGGGATTACCAGAAGACCATCCTTACCCAGGCGGAATCTAAAATTGACTCCTTACCTGACTTCCAGGTCAAGCAGGAGTTAGCTGACTTAGTCCGGTCTGCTCGTTCGGCCAGTCGTCACATCCTGCGGACGACATACAATGCAGTAGACACTGCCGGGCGGAGCTCCGCGTTCGCCGTAAGTCTTCGGTGTCATGCCTGGCTCCGCGTGTCAGGTTTGGTCCCGGAGGTGCAGTCAGCAATCCAGGAAACACCTTTCAGGGGTTCAGTGCTTTTTGGTGGTTGATGTCAAGGACATCATCACTTTCTTGCAGGAGAAGTGGACGGCTCTGAATTCCGTGGATTCCATGAACCATCCCCATCCCCCACAGCGCTGTCCTTTTCGCAGATGCAGTCGGCCTGGCGAAACCCCAAGGAAGGCGGGCCACTAAACGCTGGGCCCCTGCAGCTGCCAGGCCCCCACCGCCCAAAAAAGCAGCGGGTGCCCCAGCTGCGGCGCTGCCCCACACCACCTGACTCCTCCCATCTCCCACAGCCTCCAGACACCCCGGAGGAACTGGTAGGAGGGAGGTTCTCCCTCCACCTTCCGGGCTGGGAGAGGATAACAACGGATTCATGGGTGCTTCAGATTATTGCGGAGTGGCACTCCATAGAGTTTATACAGAAACCACCCTGCCACCCCCCTCTGAAGTCGTCCTACGCAAGGGATCATCTTCCTTTGGTCAGGGAAGAAATATTTGCCCTTCTCGCGAAGCAGGCCATAGAACCCGTTCCTCCTCACCTTCAAGGGACGGGTTACTATTCTCATTTCTTCCTAGTCCCAAAGAAGACGGGAGATCTCAGATCCATTCTCGATCTCAGCTCCTTGAACCTTTCGTGGAATACAAAAGTTCAAGATGCTCTCCTTCAAACCCTTCTGCCCCTTCTTCGGCCTGGGCAATGGCTCTGTGCGCTGGATATGCAGGACGCATATCTGCACATCTCCATTCGTCCCTCGCATCGCAAGTACCTCCAGTTTGCTTTCCAGGGGGACCATTACCAATTCCGGGCACTACCGTTTGGTCTTTCCTCGGCTCCCCGAGTTTTTACCAAATGCCTAGCTGTGGTAGCGGCCCACCTGCGTACTATGGGAGTTCAGGTGTTCCCCTGCCTGGGCGACTGGCTCTGGCGGCCCTCGTCAGGAGGAGGCTCCTGCATTTCTCTCCCTCACCCAGCAGGTTTCACTTGCCTGGCTATTACCATCAACTATTCCAGTCTCATCTGGATCCTCCCAGAGACTTCAGTTCATCAGGGCTATCCTCGATATGACGGTGAGCAAGGCCTTCCTTCCTCCGGACAGGCGGCCTCCCTCCAGTCTGAATTTCCCTGCTTTCAGAATGCAGGAAGGTTCTGCGGTGGGTTCCCCGTCTCTTGGGGCTCATGGCGCGCCATCCGACAGTTCCCCCGCGCATCTCCACATGAGGATTTCTCAGTGGACTGTCCGCTCCCAGTGGGATCAACTCGTAGACGACCTAGATCATCTGGTTCTGATCTCCTCGCCGATGACAAGAGACTTGCAATGGTGAATGGTCCGAGAGAACCTGTTTCGGGGGGGGGGGTCCCCTTTTCTCATCCTCCCCCCCCTCCCAGACTCTGACCACGGATGCATCAGGTGAAGGTTGGGGAGCCCATCGGGTCCTCACGAACCCAGGGTTTATGGCCCAGATTGGAGCTAGCTCTCCACATCGATGTTGAGCTCGAGAGCAGTACTATGTGCTCTCAAGCCCCTCACCAATACATCCATCCGGTCACCTAGCTGTCCAGGCCGGACAACATATGCGTGGTGTGGTACATCAACAAGCAGGGAAGGACTCAATCCTACCCTCTATGCAGGGAAGCAATGAGGGTTTGGGACTGGGCAACGCTTCACAACCTTCACCACACGGCGATCCATGTTCCTGGAGTCGACAATACCCTGGCAGACAAGCTAAGCTGCTCCTCTGCTCTGCCACACGAGTGGGAGTTGGACCAAAAGTTTCTAGACGACATCTTCCAGCTTTGGGGGACTCCACAGATAGACCTGTTTGCCTCTTCCCAAAATGCAAAACTTCCCACCTTTTTGCTCGCTCGCTCCAGAGCGAGGCGCTTTCTGGAGCGACGCTCTGTCTCTAAACTGAAAGGGCAAATTCGTCTATGCTTTTCCCCCAATTCCTCTGGTCCCTCATGTACTGCAGAAACTAACATTGGAAGGGGCGAGAATGATTCTGATCGCTCCTTTCTGGCCCAGGCAAATCTGGTTCTCTCTTCTACAACAATACTCAGAGGTTCCTCCTCTTCTTCTTCCTTTATCTCGAGGATTGCTGACCCAGGATCGGGGACCCTGGTTCATCCGGGACTCAAGTCCCTGCAACTTCTTGCATGGCTCCTATAAACCTAGCCCAATCTCGCTTTGGTGTCTCTCCAAAGGTGGCCGAGATTCTGGTGGAGGCCAGAAAACCCTCCACTAGGTCCACATATACCATGAAATGGGAGAGATTTTCTATTTGGGCCGCCTCTAGGAACGTGGAGCCTTTCTCCTGTCCTGTGGCTGTTCTGCTTGATTATTTACATCATCTCTTCGACCTGGGTCTCAGCCATTCCTCCTTGAAAGCGCACATGGCCGCTATTTCAGCTTACCATGTTCCTTTCGCTGATAACGCCTTTGCCCAATTAGAGGTGTCTAAGACTTTCCTTAGAGGGGTCCTTCATCTGAGGCCCCCTGTCTGGACTCCTGCTCCCCCTTGGGACTTGAACTTTGTTCTCGAGAAACTTACCCTTCCTCCCTTCGAGCCTGCGGCCTCCACAGATCTGAAGTTCTAGGGACATGGATATGTTGTTCATCCACACTTATTGGCAGGTTCCTTGCCGCTTTAAATCTTGCTGGAAGGTCTTCAAGCTGGCTCCTCCCACCCACCTGGGTGGTAAAACTCTCGGCTCCACCCCATGACGCCAGATCTTCCTTACCGCTTGGAAGCTCAGGTTCCCTCCTTAGCGCTCTGTGTTTCGGACTGGTTCTGGAAATTTGGTCTTGAGAACTAGTGGAAGTTTTCTGAAACTTGATCTTTTCTTTGCTCAGCGATGGCCCATTCGTTTTCCGGCTCCGGGAGGCGCCGTTTTTCCTCAGGAGATCCGCACTCACGTGCGTTTACTGCCTTGACTTGGATCAGGATCCTCAACTGTGAATTTTGTTGTGCCCTTTCGGCCAGCTCTCTGGAGGATCGCGCGGCCCGGGTGACCGATGGTTTTTCCCTCCTCGGAAAATTCCTCGGAGACTTGTCGGGCAGTGTCCGCATCGGCTGTCTCGGCTGAGCAGCCCGATCTTCTTTCCTCTGGAGAGGGGGCGGTTGCCCCTCCCTCTTCCTCGGTCGCGGTACTTATCCCGCTCTCCTTGAGTTCTCCTCCATACAGCTTCGTTCAAGGGCTTGACAGTCCCTCCTCGAAGGAGAGGACCTTTGAGACCTGCCTCGCGGCCCAAGTCAAGGAGTCATGGGCTAAGTCCCTTAAATCGACAGCGGAGGGAAGGGAGGAGTTCCCCTCCCCTGCCGGCCCGACGTTCGACTTGATCGAGGATGCGGCTTTGGCGCTGGCCTCCGCAGTACCCCGTCAGGCCAGCCGGCCAGGACTCCGTCGGCGTTCGAGTCTCGACCCGTCATCTGGGCTGTCTTCTGCTGGTGCCGTCATCCTCGCCCGGTTTCCCGGCGGAGGCTGAGTTCTGCCTGTACATTGGTCAACAGTCCTCGGCCCTTTCTTCCGAGCGAGAAGGAGGCGGGCACGCCCGCTCCTTCCCAGACCTACCCTAGGTTCCCCGAGTTGGTCTCGGTCTCGGTCCTCCTCTCGGTCTGGCCCGCTCACGCCCGACCTCGGCGGTTCGGTCGAGGCACGAGTCAAAGTAGCTGCTGTTCTTCTCGTCCCCTCCTCGGATGAGAGTGGATTCCGATCCGTTGGTGTCGGCGTTCACGAGTTATGTAGCAGCAGTTGTTGTCCGGGAATCAATCGACCCGATTCATTCTCCGCTAGTAGCAACCGCCGCCCGGTTAAACGCGCAGCCGCTCGAGGCAATCGAGGTGCCCTCTCCGGGTCAGTTACTCGTCCGATCCCTGCTGCCCCACCGTCCTCGGTGGAACCCAGGCTGGGCCATGACCTGTCCCTCAGGTTATCTGTTCCCCTCACTCCCGCCCACCCTCAGCGGATGAAGAGTGACTCGGGCCTGCGGCAGCTTTTTGCAGATCCCTCGGAGCCCGAAATCGACTCCTCTATGTTTCCTAGCAGGGAGGACCCATGGTCTTCCCCGGAACATTCTGTGGACGACAGCCCATCGTCCTTTATGGGTCTGCTCCAGCTCATCTCGGAATTCACCGTTATGCAGCTCGAGCCCATTGCCAGATGGGCCTCTTACCCCCTTACGGAGATTCTAGACCGAGGGGGTTCACCCTCGGAGGCCTTCCCGGTGGCTGAGGCAGTCGTGGGCCCAGCCTTGGAGCTCTGGCGGCGGCCTACTTCCTGCCCTGCGCCTTCGGCCAGGGTGGCCTGGAAGTACCCTGTCCCTGTTGGTTCTCTGCCCGGTTTCTCGGAACACCCCTCGACTGAGGGGGTAGTCACCGACAATGTTTTCCAATGTTCTGGAAATGCTAGGAATGTAGATAGGCCCACTGGACGAGTCCAAAAGGATGGACTATGTCGGGCGCAAGGTTTTACGCTATCGTCCTCCTGGGCCTCCGTCAGGCCAGCTCGGCGGCACTGATGGCACATTTCTCCCACGCCTCTTGGGCTCCTGGATGAGGTCCTCCCTCATCTCCCAGCCGACCTGCGGACCACGGTCCGTCGGGTGCGGGACCAGGGTAGAGGCGGTGGCGAAACAGCAGCTCCAGACGGCTCTGGATCTGCGCGACTCATGTGCCAGATTGGTGGCGGCCGCGGTGGCCATGTGCCGCAGGGCGTGGCTGAGGTTATCCTCCTTCTCTTTGGAAACCCAGCACAAGTTGGCGGACATCCCCTTTTTGGGGACTGACCTTTTCGGCCCTGGAGTGGATGGACACCTCCAGGGGCCCGAGAAGTCCTATGCCACTCTGGACTTAGTCACTCCCGCCCAGAGGGTCAAGGGCAGCCGGCAGCCTTTGCTTAAGCCCCTTTGCCCCCGGCCCCTGCGGCTCGACCGGCCCAACACGAGGGCCAGCAGTCATGTGCTGGGCGGCATGTCCCCAGACCAGCATCTTCCTCCAAAAGGAAGCAGGGAGGTAAGGATCTGAGAGCTCCCTCGGCCTCTTCCTCCGCCAAACCTGCTCAGCGACGGGCTAAGGGGCGCTGTCCCCAGCCCCGTCGTCCCTGCCCGGGTTTCCCCGTGGGGGGACGGCTCCGCACCTCTTCCTCTTGGGTGGTGCTAAGGGTAGGTCTTGTCGCAGGTTGCAAGCAGGTTCCCCCTTTTGAGCCGTTGTCCCACGGGGATTTTGGGTCCACAGCCTCTTCGTCGGCCCACTGAGCCGACTTGCCTGGACCTCTAATTAGGGGTGATCAGGAAGGTTGCGGACCCTCCTTCTGACCCTGGGTTCGTGTCCAGGTATTCCTGGTCTCATACGGACGGGGGGCTTGCGCCCCATCCTTCTTCACGCCTGGATGGTCTCTCTGCCTCAGATATTCCATCCTCAGAATGAGGCGTGTGGCTTCTTTCCTGGGCCTCCAGGATGTACTTACTGCTCGTTCCGTCCGTTTCTTGGGAGACTCCTCCCTTTCCTAAGTGGGGGATCTCCTTACGAGTTCCTGGCCAGGCCCTTCGTTCTCTGCTCAGCAGCTTTCTGCGGCATTGAGGGGTCCGGGTGTAACCCCACCCGGATGGCGGCCTGATTACAACCCTTCCAGGCTCAGACTGGTCTCCTTCACGGAGCCACGTTGGAACTCGTGGTCTAGCGGGTGATGCTCCGACCAGGCCGACTCTTGAGTCCGAGCTCGGCTCCTGGCGGACAGGGCTGAGGTTCTTCCTCCCTTACCTAGTCAGGTCTGACTGGGCAATTGCGCCCTGACGGGATGTCCTGCACCTCCTGGGCTCACGGTGGCCATCTCCAGCGTGGTCTGTTGGACCCGCTGGTTCATGCGTTCCCCTAGTGGGGACTGGCCAGCCAACGGTCACAGTGCTGCGTTCCTCGGACCAGTTCATGACTACAGCCCAGGAGTTAGGGAAACTCTCCCCCTTGGACCGTTCCAGCTCCTGCAGGAGAACATCCTCTTCGTCTGCCGTGAGTCGACGGTCTTCTCCGACCGATGCTTCTCAGATGGGTGGGGGTGCCCATCCAGGGGAATACAGAGTGGTTCGCCTCTGGTCCTCTCGGGAGTCCCGATGTCTTTCCTACCCGCTGGAGCTCCAGGCGGTCCGCTTAGCTTGCACCGCTCGCTCTGTTGTGCGGGGTCTAGTGGTATAAGTCCAAATGGACAATACCACGACCATGTGCTACCTACCCCGCCAGGTTCGGTCGAGCCCCTTACCTCAGCGTAAGGAGGTTCTCCGCATTGGGTTTTTCGCGCAGCTGGAGGCGGTTTCCCAGTCATTTGATGGCAGGAGCCTCCAGCACCCTGGCTGATGCCCTAAGCCAGACATAGGCTGCGCCTCACGAGTGGTCTCCCCTGCCGGAGGTAGCACAGGATCTTCTCCCTCCTTTCCTCCAGGGAGAATACGAGGCCGAGACTGTTTCATGCCCGCCCCCTCAGCAAGGTTTGCTGTAGGGGATGCCGTCGAGGCCGCGGACCCCGGGCCTTTCCACGCCTCTCCCCCATTTCCCTTGACCTACGGGCAAGGCGAGGAGGAACTAGGCACAGGTGATGCTGGTAGCCCCAGACTGGATTGCCAGCTCTGGTATCCAGCTCTCCTCAGTCTCAGCCCCAGGCTGCCGACGCGGCTTCCAGCCCACCCGGTCCTGATCTCTTTTTTCAGGGGGAGGTCTATTCATTGGACCTTCAATCCCTGCACCGGCAGGCCTGGTCCCTGTGCGGCTAGGGGCCAGGCCTTGGGTCCTTCGGCAAGGTTCTGGACGCTTTCGAGGCGTCCTGCTAGAAGTCGGCCAAACATGTTCGCCTTCAATTGGAAGAGTTCTCCATTTGATGATGGGATAGGGCCTGGGCCCCTCTCCCCTTCCTGGGTGAGCATTCCAGACCATCTGCGGTCCATTCTTTTGAACTAGGGCTTCGGCCGACGACCCTCTAGGTGCTTCTGTTGGTCACCCCTGAGTCGGTGGCTCAGAAAAGTTGGTCTGGCACTTTTCTAGGCCTTGGTCACACCTCCCCTTTGGGGGAGAGTATCCCCATTCTGTGGGATCTTCGCTGGTATGGGCTTAGCTCACGGGCAAGCCGTTCGAAGCCGTTCGAACCTTGCACAGGTGCGAGTTTCCCCACCTGTTGTGGAAGAACACCTTCTTGGGGCTACTCTGCCATCCAGAAGGAGGGGAGAGTTCCAGGCGCTCCTTTGAATCTCCCTATCTGGTCTTCCACAGGGACAAAGTTGTCCCGCGCCCCACCCGAAGTTCCTTCTGTAGGCGGTGGCGGAGTCTTCCGTAACCGGGTATTGTCTCTGCAGGGGTTCATCCCCATTCACGCCTCGGAGGCCGTGTATAGGATCCATGGGACCCTATCTAACGCTCACCTACCCAGGGAGCGTAGGGCCGAAGTTCGGGAGAGGTTCGCGAGCTGTTTGTCATCTACGCTGAAGCCGCACCTGGCAGACCTGCAGCCAAGCGGACACGAGCGGGTGGGTCACCTCCTGCATAGGTCTCCACTATAGGTGGGCGGGCATGGAGCCTCCCAGAGGGATAAGTGCTCTTTTTACCCGCCCTCCCGCTGCATCGGTGGCTGCTTCTGAGGATACTCCTGTCCAGGATATCCGGGTGGGTGGGAGGAGCCAGCTTGAAGACCTTCTGGCAAGATTTAATTCGGCAAGGAACCTGCCAATAAGTGTGGATGAACAACATATACCATTCCTAGAACTCCTGTTACGGGTGAGTAACCTGTATTTTCGGTTCAGCCAAAAAACTGGCAAGGTTATCTTCCCCCCAAGTTTTCAAAACCATTGACGGTTCCTCTCTAGACAATGTTGCAACTTACAAATACCTAGGAGCCTGGTTTGATCCCCACTTAAATTCTACTCACGTAGACACCATCTCCTCTAAACTACGCCCAAAATTCAGTGTTTTGTACAGCAATAAAGACTCCCTTCCTCTCTTCACACACCGTGAATTAATCTCTAAGACTATCATCCCAATCTTTGACTACACTGATGTTGTTTATAGCAGAGCCCCAGCCTCCTTGCTCTCCCGCCTTGACACCCTGCTAAATTCCTTTTTCTGTTTTACGTCAAAAAACCCCTTCCCAAACTCATCTACTCCTCCCTATTGCTTGCACCACTGTCACATAGGCACTCTTTCCACTCCCTCTCTCTCTCTCATTGCCAAATACTGGTTCGGCCTACTTCTACCCTACCTAGCAGAAGTATTATCTTCAGTAGCAATTTCATCTTATAATTTACCTGACAGGGATGCTCGCACTTTCTTCCTCCCCAGCCATTCATCATCAACAGGTAAAGCTGCCATCTCCTACAGGCTTTCAGCTTTATGGAACCTACAAACACCCCAGTTTCAGAGCCTTCTTTCCTACCCCTCCCCTCCTACTCGTGTACCTAAATATCCCTCTTGCTAACAACTTAATACCCAGGGACTTGGCAGTAGGCCTTTGTGATCCTAACAACTTACATCTTTATTGTCAATGTACATTTTGATTCCTGCTCGCACCGTGATGACTGTATAATGTTGCCTGCAACTAACCACGTTTTGTATGCTGTGAAAATGTGTAATTGTAATATTTGTTCTCCTTTGTTACCCTAACCCCGGATCACACCTGGAAATGAGCTTCGGCTCAGTGTGCCATTCTCAGTAACCAAAATTTTACATAAAGAAATACAGTAAATGAATAAGAGACATCTCTAACAGAACATATAAACTTAGTCACAGGGGGTGTGCAGTGACCTGACTCAGATTATGCAGTTTATCTCAAAGTGGAGGGGGTTGGGATTCAAAACCATAACTCATGAGCGGCAAAGCCACAAGTGAGTTATGAAAGTTATTAAAGACTTGTCCCCTCACAAGTGGAGAGAAATTGCATATGCAAAGTTTAAATACATTTTCTGTAAAGTGTTTACTGTTTTTCTATTATTTGAACTGCTGGCTTCAGTGCTACACAGTCCTGTTATGATGTTATCAGCATTGTGATAGCTGACCTCCGATTGGCTGTGTTGTCTGCAGAGGTCAAGGAAAGTGATTATGACATGTCTGATAACGTGAGAAACAAATTTATGAGGTAACATTTTTTTGCCACTGGTGTTGTATAACTACAGAATAATGGCTGGGTAGGGGGTTATAACGAGAATTTTACAACCCTCTGAGGTGTGGGATGCCACATAAACCCAGAGAGCGAAGCTCAAGGGTTTATTAAAGGGAAGCTCTCATCATGCCAACATCCCGTCCCCGCAAGGCTTACCCTCTGGTTAAGCCTTTTAAGTATGTTGCAGCGTTTTTCTCCCACTGCAACATACTTTATTTTAATTGCAAAAAGTCCACTACCTGGAAGTATGGCGGATGCTAGTGGGGCACCATTATGTGTAAAGGTGCGGCAGCGGCGCCGCACCATGCGCATCAATAAAAGTACTGAAGCGCATGGTCCAGCACCGTACCTTTACACATAAAGGAGCCCCAATAGCGTTTGCCATACTTCTGGGTAGCGGACTTTTTGCAATTAAAATAAAGTATGTTGCGGCGGGAGAAAAACGCTGCAACACACTTAAAAGGCTTAACCGGAGGGTAAGCCTTGTGTGGGTGGGAGGCTGACATGTTGAGAGCTTCCCTTTAAGGCATCCCACACCGAGGTTGTGTGTAAAAATTCAAATATTATACCCCCTACTCAGTCTTGGTTTTATATAATTGCTGGTGCTCGTTTTTTCGCCATAGCAGTTATATAAAACAAAGATAGCCGCAGAGTGGTCATGTTTCAATGTGGTCTGCGGCTCGTGACAAAAACATTTCTTTTTTTTTTTTTTTTACATTTTTTGGTCTGCCTGTTTTTTTTTTTTTAAGTTAGCCGGTTTACAACAAAACTTGTTTGTTTAATTAACTTACCCCCGTTGAGTCGGAGTGCAGCGAACTGTGGAGCATTGGTGAAAGGCTGATGGCAACCAAGAGAGGAAGATCGCAGCTGGCGCATGCGCTGAGCTAGAGAAACTGGGCACGTGTTTGCCGTTATTACAGCTCGGTTTCCCTATGGGAAAAAATGACCATCAACTGTATATGTCCTTTGTGCCTGGACAGGTTGATGCAGTCTCTGTGCTAAATAATTGCCTATCTGAGATCAAAGACTGGATGGGTTCCAGCTGTTTAAGACTGAATCTGGATAAGACTGAGGTTCTGGTTGTGGACCTGGGTCGTCCTGGGGTGAGTTTTGGGGCTGGGCACGTGTCTGGCCTGTGGCTTGATGGTGTCCAGCTCACTACCTCAGATCAGGTGCGAAACCTGGGCGTTATTTTTGACGACGGTTTGACACTGAAATGTCAGGTGTCAGCCGTGGTTGAGTCCTTATTTTATCGTCTGAAGAATGTTGCCTGGGTGAAACATCTGGTTCCCCCAGGTGACCTTCCAACATTGGTTCATGCCTTCATTACCACCTGTCTTGACTACTGCAATGCCCTCAACCTAGGGCTGTTTAGGGTTGATATCCGCTGCTTGCAGCTGGTGCAGAACGCTGTGGCTAGGCTATTGACTGGTACCTCTCGGTCCAGTCATATTATGCCAGTGCTGAGCGGACTGCACTGGCTGCTGATTCAGTGGCGGATCACCTATAAGGTAGGCTTGCTTACCTTTAAAGCCGTACACGAACAGGGACTGGACTACCTGAAAGATCTCCTGGTTCCCTGCATCCCCAGTTGTCCTCTCCGATCCACCGATGAGGGATTGCTGGAGATTCCCAGGGTTCGCTTAAAAACATCTGGAGCTCGTGCTTTTTCTTTTGCAGCACCAACCCTGAGGAATTCTCTACCTTGTCGGTTAAGAGAATGCCTGACCGTCAGTAGTTTTAAATCAGTGTTGAAAACATATTTATTTTCTCAGGCATTCCTGGACTGAATTTTAAATAGATATTGCTGTAATTTATATTGTGGCTATGCTCTGTACAGCACCTTGACATTAAAAGGTGCTGTATAAATAAAGCTGACTTGACTTGACAGTTATTATAATTTATTTATTTTATTTATTTAGCTTTTGTTTAGCGGGTAGGTACACTAGGCAAGTTGTATGCTTATTTTCAGGAACGACCCGGGAGAGTACAACAGGTATTACAGATACATCAATACAGCGTAGCAGGAAAACAAGTACATATCGTAACATAGTACATTGAGTCAACAAAACAATCAGGCAGCATAGGGATCATAATGTAAGACAGGAAATGGTAGAATACATAGTGAGCAAACATTAAGCAACATTGAACATCTGTAGCATAGACAAGTGCATAAGGAAGAGCTGGAGCGAGATCAGCAAACCGATTTGATTCAGTTGGTGTTCCAAGTAACAGGAGACTGCGTTGTTACAGTACCTGGGACATTGTGCTAGGGAGGCTTTTGGCACTCGCAGCATGAGGCCAGCTTCAGATGTCCTCACAGGGATTTCCGAAGACGTTGATGGGAGAGGGCAGTGCGAACCTGCTCAGTAAAGGTGTTCCAGAGCCTAGGAGCACATGCAGCGAAGTCCCTGTCCCCCATAAGGATGCGGGTTGGGGGTACTTTTAGTATCCCAGGACCCTGGGACCTGAGAGGGTAGGAGGAGCGGTCAGCTGGAGAGAGGAGCTGAGCCACCTCTGGGGGGCAACCAGTGCTGATCACTTTGCTCACAAGACACCCTATTCCAAAATTTAGGTGATTGGTCGGGGAAAGCCAACCTAGCTTGTCATAAGAGTTTACAGTGATGGGTGAGGCGGGGAATATCCCATGAGATAGCTTCAAATATGCATGTTATTTGGTTTGGAATGCTGTGTTATGTAAACAGATTATCTTTTTACGGTCTACCTCTTTACCTCTTTAATAATGACACTAAGCTAAGCCTTTTATTCTTATGGTTAAAGTGACAGTGCCACTATTTGATGTACTGCTCGCAGGGAGCCAGTCCATGTGAAAAGCAAGGGTTGTGGCTACAATGGAAATAACATAGCCACTGTGCATATAACATGATTCCAACTGTTATTTGCACAGTACGCAGTAGCTATGTCTTCAGTGAAAATAACAGCTTTCATCTTCTAAATGTGCTTGCACTCCCATGGTACACAACAAAATACTGTAATTATGCAGATCAGTAATAATTAATACTGGCAGCAAATGCATGTCATGACAACAAAAAGAGACATACGCAAACAATAATTATTTTACTCCTTATTTCAAGAAAGCTGGATGTGTTGAAGGAGACAGCTGAAGAAATCTCTGCAAAAACAGGAAACAAGGTAGAGAAATGTTTCAGTCCTACTCTTGAGTAGTACATTTATTTTTTATGGATATGTGCAGAATTTTAAGTCCAGGGTCGAGAACTATTGGAAAAATATGTTTAACTCCACAAACGCTACTAGTTAACTGTTTAGAAGTGTAACACTACTGGGAGATGAAAATCTTTTTTTTTTTTTTTTGATAAATGGTCAGGGAGAAATGTGTTGTTTCTGAATATGTCGTATAAAAACCAGCAGTTCCTGAATGTAGTGTCATCTGATATCTTGATCCATATGATATCGGCATTGTGGTGCTACAAAAACAAGTAAAAGCTTTCTGAACTGATCCAGTGATGTGACAACAATATGGCTGCAGCACATTCCCGTTGATCTGGTAAATCTAGATTTGTGAACCAGTTTAAATTTCTGGGCACAGGTCCAGCAACATTTGGAGCACGCTGTAGAGGTGGCATTCTCAACCCCTAGGGAGGGATATGCGCTGTACTGTAGCTCCCTCTTCAGTGTTTGTGCTGGCAGTCGGACACTTTCTGTTCTGACCAGAGGAAGATATACTTATGCAGTTAATGTATTGAAGGAGTGGAGAGAAGCCCCTTGCGATGGGAGGGTAAGACAAGAGGATGAGGCTCACCAGTGGCTTTGTCAGAGAAGGTCGGATGCTTTATTGAGGTGCTAATGAGATGTTAAACCGATGTTATTTCTGCCCCCTATGGTGCTGTCCTGGCAGGTATCCAGGTAGAAGTCAAAGAACCCCTGACACTTTTTGTGAGAGCAGGGGATTTTCCCCAGTGTCCTGTACATTCCCTTGTCAGTAAAATGGGTTAATGCAACCTCCCCCAGTACACAGATAAGGACCGCTTGGCCCACCAAGCCTGCCCATTTTCCCCAACCTACAGTATCACCACACACCCTATTTGATTTCTAGCTCTTTCTCCTTCCCCCTTCTTCCTTTCCACCAAGATTCCCTTATGCATATCCCATGTAGTGTTGAACACCACCACTATTTTCACCCCCACCACCTCCACTGGTAGACTGTTCCCAGGAATCCACCACTGTTTGTGAAGTACTTCCTCACATCTCTCCTGAATCTGCCCCCCCTCCAGCTTCATAGCATGTCCTTGTTGAGGGATCGATGATGCCGGTTTGACAACACTTTTGTAGACCGGCATCACAGCGACGGGATTTATGTCGACTGCAAGTTGCGTTAGACATAAATCCTGTATGTCTCCCAGTCCTGTTTTTCTAAAGCCCCATGAACCCCCCATGCCGGGGAGGGGGGGGCTCTGCTCCTTGCATCCCCCATACTTTAGATTATCAGCTGCAGTTGCAGTTGATTCGGGGATGGGGTGCAGAACCGAGAGACAGTATGCCCCTGTCTCAGGCGCACCAACACAGCGACATGTTGGCAAAGTGTTGATTTTGCAGACAGCGAGGTATGTCACTGTGTTGGTGTCACCATCGGGGTGGCATACCATTGTTGAGTACCTTTTTTTCAGAAAAAATACTTTCCTCCTGTGCTTTATTTACCCTGGTGAGGTGTATCAAGGTCTCTGTCATATTCTCCTTCCCTCCATCCTCTGTTCCAGGGTGTACATATTGAATTCCTTAAGTATCTCCTAATTGGGCTTTTGATGCAGACCCTGTACCATTTTAGTTGCCCTCCTTTAGACAGCCTCCACTCTGTCTGTGTCTTTCCAGAGATGTAGTCTCCAGAACTGGACACAGTTTTCTAGGTGGGGTCTTACCAGTGATCTGTTGAAAGGAAACTCTACCTCTTTCTTTCTGCTGGTGATACCCTCTCTAGGCACCTTAGCATCCTACTAGCCCTTCCATCTGGCTTGTTGCACTGCCTGACCACCTTTAGGTCATTAGATATGTATAGCCCCAGGTCTTTCACTTGCTTGGTGGTCGTCAGTAACACTTCACCCATTTTGTACTCTGCCTCTGGGTTACTGTACCCCAAGTTGCACTTTTTCACATTAAAACCCAGCTGCCATACCCTTGACCACTCCTCTAGTTTTATCAGGTCTCTGCTTATACTTTTCACACACGCACACCCCAAGTGTCCATCCTGTTGCAGATTTTGGTGTCATCCACAAAGAGACAGACCTTTCACTCCAGCTCCTCCGCAGTGTCACTTATAAAGAAATTAAAGAGGACCGGTCCCAACACTGATCCTTGAGGCACCCAGCTGGGTCACCCTCCCTTCCTCAGAGTTAACTCTGTTGACTGCTGCCCTTTGCCACCTATCCTGTAACCAATTTCTTACCCGGTTTACAATCTTTGGATCCACTCTGAAGCTACCTAGCTTGCTTACTAGTCACCTATATGGAACAGTGTCGGAAGCCTTACTGAAATCCAGGTAGACCATGTCCACTGCTCCACCCTGATCTAATTCCTTGGTCACCCAGTCATAAAAATTCTATCAGATTAATTTGATGTGGCTTCCCACGCCCACCCATGAATCCATGGTGCTTTTGTTCTTATAACCCATTGAATTAAAGATATTCCACTATTCTTTCCTTCAGCAGTGATTCCATTAACTTTCCCACCACCAATGTCAGGCTGACTGGCCTATAATTGCCTGCCTCCTCCCTGCTACCACTTTCATGAAGTGGGACTATATCTGCCCTCCTTCAATCTCCTGGAACCATCACTCTTTCCAGAGAGCTGTTAAATAGGATTATAAAATGGGAAGAGGAAATCCTGTGTCCTGATTGACTGTTACCTGTGCATTAGATCCGTCTAATGCACAGGTAAAAACAAGTACACTGAAACTGGACCTAGTGCAGCTTAAATCAATGTGCTGTTTAGAACGTTGATGTTTTAAGATGCCACCATTTTTAAAATCTCTTTGCGAGGAAATCAGTTAAGAATTGCTGCTGCTGCTGCTGCTACTCAACATCTGTCAGTGTCTGTCAGTTCTCACAGTAATCAAAAAGTTACAGAAAAAGTCTGTGGGAAGCCACAACATTCATTTTAGTAGTAGTAATCTACACCAAGCTGGTAACCTTGCTCGTCCAGTAAAAGATTCTTTACTTTATTTCCTGGCTACTACTACACGCACAAATTGAAATTCAGTTACTCTGGCTTGAGCTTTCTGATCCTGTACCTTCGTGCCCCAACCAGCTGTCAAATCATGTACTCTGGGCCAGTCAAGAAAACCTTTATCACCCAACCGCTCACTTGGCACTCGTTCCCATCCAGTGCTCTATGCTGCTTCTATACAAATGAACTATCAATTCAGGGTATGTAATGTGTCGGCTGTCTTGCTGTTCAAACAGGAATACCGCCAAACGCTCACCCTTCCGGTAACCCGCCAACTTGCTCGCTCCACTAAGTCACTTGCAAGTGCTGGACAGCCTCTGTTTAAAAAACAAAACAAAAAAACTTTCCTGACCCCGAGTTCCCGATTCTGCTTTCCCCCACTGTCCTCAAAACACCGTTGTCCACTAGATCAAAATGCAATGCCGTTTTGTAACACACACACTTGCCAATTCTTCTTATAGCATCTGACATGTGTTTTTTAAATAAAATCACCGGTAAACTCAGTGACAAAAGCTTGCGTCTCCCCTGTCATGTTTGTATCTTTCCTATGTCCAGTCCACTCGCTCTCATGGTCACAGTCTGTCAGGATTTAGGGAGAATCAAAATGTGCAGCTCTGTATAAACAATTTATGAATATAAATTATCATTTATTCAATTGTTTTTAAAATCAATTAGTGTCTGAGTGTATGTGAGGGAGGCTGGGGTATAGCAAAACCATGGCAACCAACCAGAACTACGGTGGTCACAGTAGGACAAAACTGTTCAGGGAAAAAAAAATACCCAGGCGGAGGGACTATTTTACATCAAAATTTATCAGAGGTCTTATTATTTTAATGTCTGAATCAGTTTATTTTAACTTTTTCATGCATGTAAAACACACAGCTCCATTTTATAAGTGCAATAAGACACTCCGGGGAGGGGGTGTATTAGACATTTCTAATGCACGGCTGGGGCTGAAGACACTCCTGCCTCACTGCGCCCCTGGCCGTGCATTAGAAATGTCTAATGCACACCCCCTCATGTCTTACTGCTTACCTGTCAGAGGTGCAGCTAGTCCCTCCTTGAGCTCCCTCCATACCGTTGGATGCATCCCATTTAGCCCCATTGCTTTGACCACTTTCAGATTAGCAAGTCCCTCAGGACCCTCTGCTCTGAAAAAGGACAACTGCCCACCTCCCTACAGAGCTTCTTCTGTTACTTTTTTTGTGGCCCCTCCGATTGTCTTTCCTCTGTGAACACTGAACAAAAGATTTTGTTTAGGATGTCTGCCTTTTCCTGATCCCCTACTGCACAGTCCCCCTTCCCTTTCTGTCTTACAGTCCCTCCCCTGGTATTTTCACTTACATACCAAAAAAATAAAAGGGCAGACTTAATGGGCCGATAAAGTCCTTTTCTGCCGTCAGATTTCTGTGAAATGTCTTGTTCCCTTTCATTACTTCTTGGGCTCTTCTCGTTTCAGGTTGTGCCTTCACCATACCTCTCAACCTTTTGTCTCCCAAATGTGGAACATTGCCTCTCAAAATGTGGAACAAATGAGCAAAATGTGGAACACTTAACCAAATCTTTACCTAGGAAGCTCAGAACACTGTTAAAATGTTTGCATGCATGTTAAGAAAGTCTGTTATTATTTGGATAATATAATTTTTGCATCATTTACTGTAGATTTTTGCTTTAAAATGTTAATACTGAATGTGGGACAAGTCCTCACAATGTGGAATAGGGAAATTTTTGCGAAGTAAAATGAGGAACATTCCTCGTAATGTGGTACAGTTGAGAGGTATGGCCTTCACGCTGCTTACTGCTTTATCTGCTTCTCTCTGTTTTTCCTGATACACCTCCCTATCTTCCTCCCTCTGCATCTCCTTACACCTTCTGAATGCTATTCATTTAGCCTTCACCTTTTCAGCCATCTCTTTTGAGAACCATAGTGGTCTCTATTTCCTCTTTTGCCACTTGCTTGATGCAGAGGTTTGTTGCCTTCCCTGTGCCACCTTCTAGCTTTGCCTTCTGTTCCTCCATCCCACCAAGGTCATACCCTCTGCCAGGTCATCCCTGAGACTTTCACCCATTTTTCTAAAATATGCCATTCTGAAGTCCAGGACCCTTGCCGTTGCGTGGGTCAGTACTATAGCCATCCTTATGTTGAACCAGCTGCACGATGATCAGTGGTCCCTAGGTGACTTCCCACCTTGATGTCTGCAACACTGTCCCTGTTAATGAGTACCAGATCCAGTACCCCCCCCCATCATGAGTGGGTTCGCTGACTAGTTGCCTGAGAAATGCCCCCTTCAGGGAGTCTAGGATGTCCCTGCTTGCAAGTTGAAGCCGCAGCTGGAAAGCTCCAATGTATAACCGGCAGAATTTTTTTTTTTTTAACTTTACTTTTTATTTTGATCTCTAAAATAATACAAGTATATACCCATACAATTCAGTTACATTTTTCCACAGCATAAATGTTAACTTAACATTTGATCCTTCTTATACTGGAATATATTAGGTAATCTAGACCTCCTAAAGTTACAGAGACTGGTTATCCAGATGTAGATAATGAGAAAAATAGTAATACAATGCTGTCATCTTTAAGCTTCAGATGTAATGACACAGTTTCATGCAGCATGTCTCTTGTCTCTGATCTCAATTCTGTAGGAGTAAAGTCTGAATTTCGATTCCTATCCTCACGAATCTAAGCTTTTTTGGACAGTAAAACTCGAGTCAATACAGTTCTACATACTACAAAAATACAACAATAAAAGTAAACTTTTGCACAGTTACACAATCTGTTTTACGTATGTATATATCTCCCTTAGATTACATATCCTTTTCCCCTTTATACACATGCCCTTAGTTCTCAGATGAGCAGTATGTTTGTTGTCATTCTGTATACCCTTATGCCTCCCCTGCTATTCTGATCCCCTCTTGTTCCCCCTTCCATCCCTCTCTCCACATCCTCCAAGGTCGCCACAGGTTCTGGAAATTTTCAACTTTAAAATGCAATGTGTGTGTGTAATATTCTCTATTCTTTCTATTTCTTCTAGCTTTAAGACCCACATTGTTAGGGAGGGGGGTTCTGGAGAAAACCATTTGGTAGTGATGCATTTCAGAGCAGCCACTCTCAATATCTGGCAAAGTTCCCTTCTTTGGCACCCTCCAGTCGATAAGGTGGGAAGACCTAGTACTAGATCCTGAAATGTAAAGGGGATAGAAAGTAACCCTACTTGTTTCATCACTAAATGCACTTGTTGACAAAACCTTATCAGTTTATCACAACCCCAAAATATGTGGTAATGTGTACCCACCAATGTTCCACATAGAATCCAGCATGCCGAAGAGGCCTGTGGGTTTTAATGTGCCATTATTTCCGGGGTTCTAAAAAATTGAGTGAGTATCTTCCAGTTAAATTCTTGCCACATCATGGCTGAGGAGACTTGCCAACCCCTTTGAAACCTGCAATCCCACTCTGTCCTAGTGATAATTATTTTGGCATCTCTTTCCCACCTTAGCTGAATTTCCTCGAAGTTTGGGGTCTTCCTCGAATCCATTAGAGTTGTGTATAGTACAGACAGGTTTCTCAGTTTATCCCTAATTTTTATAGAATCCCACCAGTATGATTCAAGTGAGGTAAGATCCCTGCCTATCTTTGAGAGATTCTCTTCCTCGGTAAGGAAATGTCGTGTTTGGAGGAACCTATAAAAATCTTCTTTACCGGGGGAGAAGCGCTCCTGTAGAGTGTTAAAAGGAAGACATCCAGTCTCGTCTATAAATTGTTTAAATGTGGTAAGGCCCTTATGCTCCCAATATGCAAACCCAGTGTCTGCCTTAGGAGGAAGGAAGGTGGACGTATGTCGAATCAAGGAAAGAGGTCCCAATGTATTTGGGGTATACGTTATCTTTTTAAAATTTAGTAGGATACGCAAAGAGTGTTTAACCCATGGGTTATCTGTAGATGCCAGAACTTGGGGCGTTATTTCTGATGTAGGCAGAGTCCATAATTTATAGTTATACTTTGAATTTTTTTCTATTAAATACCAGCCAGAGTCTATCCTCTGTTTGGCCCATGAGACTAGTTGGGACCATTGGGCTGCCAAGTAATAGAAATACATGTTGGGTAGACCTAGGCCACCTTTTTCTTTTCACCGTGTCAGGGTCTTAAATGAGATTCATGGACGTTTTCCTGACCAAATAAAGTTGGAAACTTCTTTGTTCAACTGTTTCCAAAAACAAGGTTTTATAGGGATCGGGAGTGTTTGAAAAAAAAAATAACCATCTAGCTAGAATGTTCATCTTAATTACCTGAATTTTGCCATATAAAGTCAGGGGTAGCAGTTTCCAATGGGCAAAATCCACTTGCATGTTTTTATATAACTTCATGAAATTGTCAGCAAATAGACGAGATGTATTTACTGAGACTTGTATCCCTAGATATCGGAAAGTATTATTACAGGACCATCTGAATGGGAAACTTTCCGTAAGATCTTTAGAAGGAATCCCACTTAGTACCACTGCTTCTGACTTGGTGTAATTTATTTTGTAACCAGCTAGTGTGCCAAATTTGTTCAGTGCATTTAGTAAGTGTGTTAGGGAGTTTTGAGGAACTCCTAGAAAAAAGAGGGAGTCATCGGCGTTAAGTGCCACTTTTTGTTCTATTCCCCCTGCCTGCACCACCCTTAATTTCGGGATTATTCCTTATCCATATCGCTAATGGTTCCAGTGTTAAAGCAAAGATTAGAGGGGACAGGGGCACCCCTATCTCATTCCTCTATTTAAAGGTATTCTATTGGATAGCAATCCATTAAGTCTGATTCTGGCCTCCGGTTTATGATAAAGTGCTCCGATGGCTGAAACAGAATTTTCCCCCAACCCAAACTTCGACAGGGTGGATGACATAAAATGCCAGTCCATCCTGTCGAAAGCTTTCTCAGCATCCATACTGATGGCCATCTGAAAGGATGTATTGTTTTTCTGGGCTGTAATAATATTTAGAAAATGGGTAACGTGAAACTCCTCTCCTGATTGGTTAAAACAGCCTGGCACCCGGGCTGTTATTTCTCAACAACGCCCACAAAATAACGAGTCCCACTGTCTAGTGCCCCATTACTTACGATATCCTGGGACTACCCGACATCCAAATCTCACTGCCACCATTTCTGTGAGTGATAAAGTGGTATACCTACTTTCTACAGCTGCTCGCTGAAGTCAATCGCCACCCGCTCACAAGCATTTCGAAACAAGTATTTTTTTTGTTTTTACTCAGTCAACAGTAGTAGGAGCCAACAGAACTACAGCCGTGACTCAACTTAAAAAGGCCACACATAACCTAATGAACACCGCCCTCCCACTGCTCAAGGCAGCTTACCTTGTACTTCCCCCCCAGCTCGCTTAAACTCGCAGTTCTCCTCCTGAATTTCAGATGCTGCTGAACACCTACACAATGCGGAACTCCACTCGCTACCAAACCGCAAAAACAACCAAGACGTTACAGTACAGCAAACATCGAGGGGCACATTTCAAACCAGTCGGCCACACATTATATGAAACAACGCTTATTCTCGGGAAAGAACATTCTGTGCATTATGACCACCAGAATAAAACGATGGAGCCCTCTACTGGCAATTCTTGGCAATTCTGCAGTTGAGGGACTACTTTACAATAAACATTTTTTTACTGAATTGTATCTATTTTATTCTTTTTTTTTTATGTTTCAAATTTATACTTACAATTGATATCCAAACCATTTTCTAAGTGTAATAATACCCTCCAGAGTGGGCGTTATGGGAAATAACGGATCTTCCAGGGGCTATAAGGCCCTCCGCCTGCGGCGTCGGGCCTCGTTATGCCCCTGGGCTGTCCGTTATATCCCAATAATGCCCACCCTGTCGGGTATTATTACTTACTTAATAAATGCCTTATATTGTCTTGAAGAAATCTCCCTCCAATAAATCCTGTTTGATTATGGTGGATGAGAGGGGCAATACATGCCTGAAGCACCTCTGCCAAAATCCCTGTAAATATTTTTAGATCTACTGGTGACAGAGAGATGGGATGATATGAGCCACAGTGTTCTGAGTCCTTATCAGGTTTCAGGATAACCGAAATCTGGGTCAGATTCCAGGAGGGTGGCACAGATTTGTGTTGTAGTAGAATCTCATTACATGTACCAACCAGGTACTCCACTATTCTAGCAGTAAACTTTTTGTAAAATTCGGCTGGTAGGCCGTCGTGGCCTGGGGCCTTGCCATTTCTAAGATGTTTAATTTGTGACCTCACCTCTCCTGCGGAGATTGGGGAATTAAGGATTGTCCGGGCAGAGTCCTTTAAAGTAGGGATGGGTAAGGTCTCCAGAAAGTCCTGCACTGCTTTATGGTGCCCGGGAGCAGTTTCTGCTGTATAGAGGTCTGCATAGAATCCCCTGAATCTATTTAAAATCTCAGTCAGAGATGTAGTTGTGGGTCCCTTTTCATCCCCTCGCAATTGGACCACTGCTCTATTTGCAGCTTCATGCCTCAGCTGCCATGCCAACAATCTGCCCGCTTGATTCCCATGTTCAAAGTATTTTTGCCTGGCATATCTTTGTTGCCCCTCAATCTGCCTATCAAGCATCTGATTTAGTTCCCGCCTTGCCTTATCCTGCTCCTGCTTTACTTGCGTGTCCTGTACTACTTGATGTAGAGTCTCTAGCTGAGTAATTTTCTGCTCTAGTTGTAGTCTAGTTTGGATCCTCTCCTTCTTTAATCTGGCTGAGTATTGGATTATTTTCCCCCTTAAGCAGCATTTAAGTGCATCCCACCTTATCCCTTCACTTGTATCCCCTTTTAGGTTGTTTTATTCAAATTTTTTGATGGTATCCACCACCAACCCCCCAAAGTCCTCCCTCAGAAGATGGCTTACATTTAACCTCCAACAGGACTGCGCAGGGGCTGATGTGGAGACCAATGCCAGGGTGACTGGGGCATGGTCTGAAATTACAATTGATCCAATATCACATTTTTCCACCTTTTGTAACCAGTTAGAAGATAGAAGAAAAGAATCTATCCTGGAGTAACCCCCATGTCTGGGGGAGTAGTGAGTGAAGTCTCTCTCTCCCTTGGATGCATAAAGTGCCAGATCTCTGACAGACCTAGTTCTTGATTTAGCCTCTGGATCAGTTTACCTGTGCGTGTGACCCCACCTTTAGCCCCTCGGGACATATCTACCCCCGGGTGTATTACTTCATTAAAATCTCCACCTATGACTACTAAACTTTGTGCGTCTGTAACTGCCTCTTTAATGATCATCTCCAAGAAGGCCAATCTGGGGGCTTCTTCATTCGGGGCATAGATGTTCAAAAAGGTACAGTTTTGACCCTTATATGATCCCTGTATCTGTACAAACCTACCCTCTGGATCTATGTGGACCCTCTCTACAACCATTGGGGCATCTCGTTTTATCAAGATTGCTACACCTGTATGGTGTGGGCTCTTTTCAAAATGTGAGGCGTAAACCTCACCCAACCCAGATCTTTTCAACTTAAGATGTTCTACTGCAGTTAAGTGGGTCTCTTGAATAAATGCAACAGTGGCCTTTTTCCTCCTGAGGTCTTGTATAATCTTTGCCCTTTTTACTGGGTTATTTACCCATTTACATTAAGTGTAACTATATTTAAATCAGCCATGTTCCTTTTGATGAGGAAAGGAGAATATCATCTCCTTACTAAGGGGTATTACTAGCTTTTCAAGTATTTGTGAGCATCTGTGCTTTGTCAACATCACATAAACAAAAACTTTCCTAAACATATTTCATAACAATCGAGAACTGAATCTACATTGAAACATATTAAACAGGAATGCTTTCAAGATGGTTTCGCCCTGTGTCCATACTCTCAAGGATGTTACTTTATGAGGCGTGGTTGGATGACCTCTTAAATATAGGTCGTCCGCTTGGCTAAGCGCTGCAGTCTGAGAGCCAGAAGGTCCAGGTATTTATTCCGCACCAGCCCTCACAATGTAGAGCATACACACTCAGAGCTAATCTAAGCATTTTTGACCAGCCTGAAAAAGGGGTGGGATCCTCGCTCGTCCCTTATTTTGTTTATATCACTCGGTTAATTTAGGTACTTTGTTCAAACCATAAACCCGTCCGGGTGTCTGATATCAAGCTGCCAGGTTTAAACACCGGTTTGTGGGGGACTTACCAGCCATCCGGCTCCCTTCAACCCAACCCAGATCTCCTCGCGATATTGGGGGGGGGCCCCCTAGAGGCCAGAAACCGCACTCCTTCCTCCTGATCTGTAGGTAATCTGCTTAATATTTATCAAGGTTTACCAGGGTATCTGTGATAAGGTAGACGGCCGTCGCAGGAACCAGGGGAGGGCGTCCCTTTGTCAGACAATCAGTTCTTCTTCGAATCTCACATTTATATAGGATTCAGGTTTTCCCTTCTAAGTACTTGCCTTGTATAAATTCAGGGTCCTCTGCTTGTGGCCGCTCATTATAGAGGTACCAACCTAGGCTTAAGGAGTTAGTTTCAAAACTTCACGTTTACCAAGGAACAGCCCTTCGTCAGTGCTAACCCCATTGGGTCGCAATCTCATCTCCAGGGCTGTTTTTAATTTGTGAGAATTGTTATCCAACCAACTGATCGTCAAGTCAGTCGGAACGCCTCCACCCCAGGCCCCCCGACCTCATATTAACAGAACCCAGTTCAGGAGTGCAGCCACCTAGTTCCCCCAGGTCCCCCCTCCGCCAGAGACCGTAGGCTGTTGGTTGCCCAAAGTGACCCTCTTCCCCAGTTGAACCCGAGTGTTTTAATATTAACAATTTTTATATCTATCAAATCTAATTTCGATGTATTAGCCCTACTAAACCCATCCTCTTAAAGAGAGGTCAAAAATACCATTTGCTAGTGGAAACTCAGTGGAAAATTAACATCAGCTTGACTCACTAGATTTTTCTACAAAATTTCAAACAGATCAGTGCAGTGATAGTTCAAGTCTGTAGGTTTTCCTCGTTGTGTCTCTGTTCTATCGGGGGGGGGGGTAGATTCCTGATTTCTCTCGATGGATTCAAGCACTTGGCTCGTAGTGGAATCTCCTCGCCCATGCACAGTATTCCACAGACCAGAAACGTCCATGTGGTCATGCATCTCCTTTCTTCTGATTCCCACATTTTGCCATCCTCTAAGCTGCAGACGTTCTCCCTGTGCCCGGGTCACCTCCTGGGGAATCTCCACTTCCAGTGATGGCAGGAATTTCTTTGCCTCCAACAGGTCAGCGAACCTCCTAGGGCCATTTTCCGTTGTAACTTTTAGCTTAGCCAGATATTCTAAAAATGCTTTAATGCCTTTTTGTTGTAGGGCTCGAACTACCACTAAAACTTTTCTAAGTTGGGCCAACAATTGTGGTGTGTAATCTTGATAAAAAAAAAAAAAAATCTGGTATCTCCGAATATTATTTCTTTCTTTGACCACGCCAGTTTTAATATGTCCTCTTTAGTGTGAAATTCCAAAAATGCTATTATTACAGACCGAGGATGAGCTTTGGGATCTTTTGGCCTGGGTATGGGGGAGCGGTGGGCTGTAATTATGTTTAGAGGCTTTTCTGCTGGCCAGTCCAGTATCTCCACTAAAACGGACTCAAAAAATGTCAAAATTGAACCCGATTCCATACCTTCTGGCAGTCTGTGAATTCGGATGTTATTTCTTCTATTTCTGTTTTCAAGTTCTTCTATTCTAGACTCTAGCTGCAGTTCCCTCCTGTGCAGGTCTATAGGGGCCGCGTTGTGAACATCTACTAGATTGGAACAGTCAGTTAGCCCCTCTTCTACGTGCCCCAATTTTTCCTCCAAGCTTTCTAGTTTTTTTTTTATTTTCTCCCCCCCCCAGTCTCTCCAAAGTAGCGCTCATCTTCTGTAGTGTGGCACACAGTTGTTTAGAGGTTATTGTACAATCCATTTCTTCTCTTTCCTCCGAGGTAACCCCGGCCTGCCGCGAGGTCTCCGTTAGACTGGCTGAAGAAGGCTGAGCGTAGTCAAATAGCGTTTTTAGCTGTGTATTCGACTGATTGGCATTCCTCTCTCATTGGCATTCCTCTCTCTCTCTGTTTATGTCTGGAAGTCATATAGTTGCAATTTCCACTGAATCTTGCCCATGGATGGGTTGGATTTCTTTTCGATTTTTGTGGATTTAATCTGGACGGGGCAGAGCTGCCGATTCAGGCTGCTATTAGGCTGGTGCACCCACTGGAACGTATATCCGGTAGATTGAAGTCCTCCGCCAGCAGTACCTCCTCCGCTCCAGTGTATATCCAGCAGATTGAAGTCTTACACTAGTAGTACCTCCTCCTTTTCTGCCATCTTGCCAGTGGCTTCCACCAGTACCTTATCTAGCTTCTCCCCCAGTGCTGGAGGTCTGTAGAACACGCCAGTGTGAATGTTGGCTCTGTTCTCCTTCTCCAGGGTGACCCACAGTTCCTCTGCCCCTCGTATTCCCTGTATCTCTGTTGCTTTCATGCTTTCTGTCACATAAAGTAATACACTCCCTCCTTTCCTTCCTACCCTTCCTTCCTGAACAAAGTATAGCTTGTTATTGCCATGTCCTAGTCATGGTTTTTAGTGCACCATGACTCACTAATGGCCATAACGTCCAGGTTGGCTTCTAGGACTGGAAACCTATTTCCTAGACTTCCAGCATTTGCACACATGGTCTTCCAGATTTTATTACCACTCTGCTTGTTAGCCCCTCTTTTTTCCTTTTGCTCTCCCTCCATTCCCCCTTCTCATTTTAATACTTTCGTTACCATTACACTTCATTTCTACCATCCTGCTTCCTTTATTAATTTGTACCCTTGGGTATTCCTCTCCCCTCAGGTTCTCCCTACTTTCTACTTTAGCCTGTTGGGGGTCAGTTTCTGCCTCCACAACTTCTTCCACCACCCCCTCAGCTACTTTAAATGGTTATCAAAGTAACATTTAAAGCGTCCACTGAGGACTGCGGTTCCTGTTTTTGCTGGAAGCTGACCATCGCCCCTGTATAGGTCCTTATCCATCCAGGTGGGTCCCCAGTCCCCAGTGTAGCTGAACCCCTCCTGTCTGCACCATTCCTTCAGTCATGAGTTGAAGCTGCTAGTGTGGAGGTCCCTCTCCTCCCTCCTGTCATAGACATGCAGCACCTTGGCGAAAGCCACTGAACACGTTGCTTGCTTTAGATCTCTCCAAAGCTCCCCAACATCCCCTTGCATTGTCCCAGCCCTGTCCCTAGCCAAGTTAGTAGTCTCCAGGTGGACAGTGGCATCGATGTCTGCCTCCCTTCCTGTTGCCTTAGCGACCCTCTGGATCCGCTTCCCATCCCTCCAGGCCATGGTGCCACGTAGGCACCTAACCTCCCTCTCCTCCCTTTTCCCAAATCTGTCCCCCCTCACAGTCGAGTCTCCCACCAGAAGTTGCATCCTCCTGCTCCTCTAGGGTTGTCTACCACTCTTATTTGGATCTCCGCTATGCAGGACCCTCACATCCTCCCTGGTCACTACCGCAGGTGCCTCCTCATGGCAGTCCTGCCCCGCCAGAGTCGCGTAGGAATTACTTAGTGGCACCGTTTGAGAAATGTGCCTATGACCCCCCTCACAACCCTTTCATGGCTCACCATAATCCAGCTGTTCTCTCCTTAGGCATCCTCTGAGGTAATGGTGTTAGCCTTGGTGGGGGAAGAGGTCACCAGAATCCTAGGCAACTGAGTTTTGAATCTAGTGACTTTCTTCTTCAACCCAGATGTGTGCCGATGGGGTAGCACCGCAGTCTCCTGAAGGCCTCTCTGAAAACTGCTGTTCCACAGCCACTGCACTGCACCACTCTCAGCATTTTCAATTCCTTCACTTTCCCTGTGTTACTTTGAAACACTTCTGCACCTTTACCACTGATGGGTGTTTCTAGTTTTTCCCATTTTGTTGTTTGTTATGCCCCTTGTACACCTACCCTAGATAGGGTGTTGCTCCTGTTCTCAGTTTTGGCTTACCCTTTACCTTCCATGCATCCCTTATGTAACCTTACCCTTGATATAAATGACATACACCTTGTTACCCTTAAGCGTTTTAAAGACATTCATAATAATTCTTAAAAAACACTTCGGCATCAAAGCATCTATGCTATCACATTACAAAAGAAACAATGTGAAGTATTATTTTACTTTACCAGATTTACCTTTTAAAACCTGTTGCAAATTGAAATACAGATTCTAGGGATGTGGATATGTTGTTCATCCACACTGTCTGGCAGGTTCCTTGCCACTTTAAATCTTGCCAGAAGGTCTTCAAGCTGGCTCCTCCCACCCACCCGGGAGGTAAAACCCTCGGCTCCACCCCATGATGCCAGATCTTCCTTACCGCTTGGAAGCTCAGGTTCCCTCCTTAGCGCTCTGTGTTTTAGGCCTGGATCCACACTCTTCAGATTTCCCGAAACTAATTTTAAAATTTACAAGACTAAGGTCTTCTTCTTCCCTTGTGGCTGCGATGGACAAATCGACTCCCGGCTTCCATCGGTGCCCTTGTGGGCAGAAGATGTCCTGGACTGATCCGCACTCCACGTGTGTCTGCACTGGGGCTTGGCCCGCGATTATGAATACTGGTGTGCAAAGTCTTTCTCGGCTTGATCTTGGAGGACAGCGCTGCCAGACTACTTCTTGGGTGCCCCGAAAAACGGTACCCGCCAGTCAAGTCTAAGGAGGCCTGTTGGGCGGTGTCCGCAGCGGCGGGCTCCGCAGAGCAGTTGGAGCAGATGATTGCCCTCGAGGAGAAGGCAGCCCAGGTTGCTTCTTCTTTCTCCTCGGCCGTGGCATTTATCCCACTGTCCTTGGGCTCCTCCTCCTACACTGCTTCCTTTAAGGAGCTTTGTCAGTCCCTCTCCACTAAGAGAGAAGGGCCATCGGGACATACCAGTTGCTCCAGGAAGAAAGATTCTAGAGGTAAGTCCCACCATCGATGCTCGTGGGAGCGGGAGAGAGCCCCTTCACCGGACCGTCGACTCTTGATTTTGGTCGAGGTTGCAGCTGTGGCCGCTGGCTTCACGGTGTCCCCATCAGGTCAGCCAGCTGAGACATCCGTCGACACAGTCGAGATTTTTCTTGACCCGTCGGACGGTTTGTCGACTGGAGAAGCCGACAACCCTTCCTCACCAGTTCCCCCGGTGGTTACCGAGGACTTGCCTGTACTTCCTGTGCCGAAGTCCCCGGTTAAGGTCCCTGTACCGAGGGAGGGGCGGGTTTCCCCCGTTCCCTCTCTGACTCACCCTCAGAATCCCCGAAGGTTTCGGTCTCGGTCCTCTTCCAGGTCCAGCTGGTCCCGCTGATGTTGGCGGTCTCAGTCTTGGCACCATAGAAAGCGGCGTTGGCGCTCGTCCTCTTTGTCCTCTTCGGAGGATAGGCTCTGGCACAAGTTGTGTCGGCGCTACGAGAACTTGATGTGGGGTAACAAGCCGACTCCGTCGCCTTCTCCGGCCATTAAGTGGCTGTCACTGGAGCGGCTGAAATAACTCCCTAGTGGTAGTTGAGGAGCCGACCCCGGCGCCGGTTGTTAGGCCCGAAACCGGCTGCTCCACCCATTGTGGTGGAACCTCTGCCTTCACAATCGAAGACTGGGTCCCCGACCAAGGATTCTCGGTCGGGTCAGGGCTTGCCCCATAGGTTGTCGGTCACCCTCACTCCCGATCGACCTCGGCAGGTGGAGGATGGCTCAGGCGCTCGGCAGCTGTTCGCAGACTTCTTGGAGTCTGACAATGACTCCTCCCTGTTCTCCAGGCCGCTTGACCTGGAGTCTGCAGGTGTACAGTCGGTGGACGAGAGCCTAACCTTGTTTTTGGGTATGCTTTGACTCATCTCAGAGTTTACTGGGATGCAGCTCGAACCCGTTCAAAATGGGCCAGATATCCCCTTACGGAGATACTGGACCAAGGGGATTCTCCTACGGAGGCCTTTCCGGTGGCCGAAGCCATTGTTGGCCTGGCCCTGGAGTTGTGGCAGCGGCCAGCAACTTGTCCCGCGCCTTTGGACAGGATGGCTTGCAGGTACGCGATCCACACCGGTTCACTCTCTGGTTTCTCGGAGCAACCCTCTGCTGAGGGGTTAGTGACCAATAATGTTTTCCGGCTTTCCGGGAACGCTCTGGACGTGGACAAACCGCCCGATAAGGAATCCAAAAAGTTGGATTACTCGGGGCGGAAGGTTTACGCTGCTTCCTCCCTAGGCCTTCGTCAGGCTAGCTCGGCCATTCTGATGGCACATTTCTCACATGCCCTTATGGGCTCCCTGGATGAGGTGATTCCTCATCTCCCGGCTGACCTTCAGACGACGGTCAAGCAGGTGCGGAATCAGGGAAGGGCGGTGGCTAAACAACAGCTCCAAACTTCTTTGGACATTGGTGACTCTTGTACCCGATCAGTAGCGGCCGCAGTGGCCATGCACCGCAGAGCTCGACTGCGGATCTCCACCTTCATGGTGGACACCCAGCACAAGCTGGCAGACGTTCTCTTCCTGGGCACTGACTTGTTCGGGCCCGGAGTGGAAGGCCATCTACAGAGGATCGAGAAGTCCAACGCCACCTTGGATTCAGTCATGTCTGTCCAGAAGGACAAAAGCCACCAGCAGCAGCGTAAACCCTTTCGCCCTTCCGCTACTGCGGCACGTCCGGCCCAGCAGCACTAGCATCAGGGCCAGCAGGCTCACTCTTGGTGCCCCAAGGCCAGGTCTGCCACTTCCTCTAGTAGGAAGCCTAGAGGCAAGGGTCCAGGAGGTCCCTCAGCGGGCCCTTCCTCCAAGCCTGCCCTGTGACGGGTTGAGGGGTGTCGCCCCCAGCCTCGTCACTCCTCCCCGGGTCCCCCCCCCATGGGGGGACGGCTCTACCACTTCATTTCCGCCTGGTCCGCTATCACCACGGACTGCTGAGTGTTAGAAGTGGTCGGCAGGGGTCTGCCTCTGGAATTCAAGCAGTTCCCGCCCTATGAAGCTGTCGCCCCACGGGGGGCTATGGGTTCCACAGCCTCTCTGCCTTGCTTCTCCAGAAGGAGGTGATCAGCGAGGTGGCGGACCCCCCTCCAGACCCAGGGTTTGTGTCCAGGTACTTCCTGGTCCCAAAACGGACGGGGGGCTGGCACCCCATTCTCGATCTGCATGACCTAAACAAGTTCCTAAGGCCTCGCGCCTTCAGGATGGTCACTCTGGCTCAGATCATTCCATCCTTGGAACCAGCCATGTGATTCTGTTCTCTGGACCTTCAGGACGGCGTTCTTTCACACCCCAATCTGTCCGTCTCATCAGCGATTCCTCCGCTTCAGGGCAGAGAGATCTCTTTACGAGTTCCAGGCCATGCCCTTCAGTCTCTCTCCAGCTCCCAGGGTCTTCATCAAATGCATGGCAGTGGTGACAGCATTCCTGCGGCACCAAGGTGTCCGGGTGTACCCTTACCTGGATGATTGGCTAATTGCAGCCCCCTCCATGTTGGAGGTGGAGCAGTCCAGGGATCTGGCCCTCCAGGTCTACTCTCAGATTGGCCTCCTCATCAACAAGGCCAAATCGGAACTCATGCCATCGCAGGTGATTTAGTTCATTGGAGCAGAGCTCGACTGTCTTCGAGCCAGAGCCCGGCTTCCGGTGGACAGGGCCGAGGTCATTTCCTCCTTTGCCCAATCATTTCTGGTTGGGCAATTGAGCCCTGCCCGGGGCTTCCTGTGCCTCCTGGGCCTCATGGCGTTCTGCACCAGTGTGGTCCATTGGGGCCGCTGGCATATGCGTCCCCTGCAATGAGGACTGGCCAGCCAGTGGTCACAGCGCTCTGGTCTTCTGGACCAGCCAGTGACAGTGACCCAGGAGATGTGAGACAGCCTTCAGTGGTGGCTCGTCCCAGCTCATCTGCAGGAGGGTATCCTATTTGTCCTCACCGAGCCGACGGTCACTCTCAACGACCGATGACTCTCTGATGGGTTGGGGTGCCCATCTGCGGGGGGGGGGGCGGCTCAGAGCCCATGGCCTCTGGTCCCCCCAGGAGTCTCAATGCCACATCAGCCTGCTGGAGCTTCGAGCGGTTTGACTAGCCCTCACCGCCTTTGCTCTTGTTTGTACGGGATCAGGTGGTTCAGGTCCAGACAGACAACACCACGACCATGTACTATCTCAGCCGTCAGGGCGGGATGCACTCCTTGCCTCTGTGCAAGGAAGCTCGCTGATTCTGGTCTCTTGTGATCAGCTTGGAGGCAGATCTCCTAGCCATCCATGTGGCAGGAGCCTTCAAGAGTCTGGCCGATGCCCTCAGCCAAATAGGCGCTGCTTCTCACGAGTGGTCTCTCCTGCCGGAGGTAGTACAAGATCTGTTCTCCCATTGGGGCTACCCTCAGGTGGACCTGTTCGCCTCGAGGGAGAATGCGAAGTTGAGGCTGTTTCATGCCCGGCCCCCTCAGCAGGACTTACTGCAGGGGCATGCCTTCTCGAGGCCGTGGACTCCGGGCCTCTTCTAAGCCTTCCCTCCATTTCCCTTGATCCACAAGGTGCTTCTCAAGCCGAAGAGGGACAAGGCGCAGGTGATTCTGGTAGCCCCAGACTGGCCTCTCCAGTTCTGGTACTGAGATCTCCTCAGCCTCAGCTCCAGGCTCCCGAGGAGGCTTCCAGCCCGCCCGGACCTGCTCTCAGTCGACAAGGGGATGGTTCTCCACCCGGACCTTCAATCCCTGCACGTGATGGCCTGGTTCCTGAGTGGCTAGAGTTCCAGGCCTTGGGTCTTTCCGATGAGGTCCTTAACGTCGTTGAGGCATCCTGTAAAGAGTCGACCAGAAAATGTTATGCCTTCAAATGGAAGAGATTCTCCATTTGGTGTCAGGACAAGGGGTTGAACCCATATTCCTGTTCCTTGGCTAGCATTCTGGACTACCTGTGGTCCCTTTCTCAGCTAGGGCTTTGGTCGACGACCCTTAAGGTGCACCTGGCAGCCATCTCTGCTCACCGGGCGTGGGCCGGCAAGCAGTCGGTGGCGCAGGAGAAGGTGGCCAGGCGCTTTTTCAAAGGCCTTGATCACATATCCCCTCCGGTCCGAGAACCTCCACCTCCGTGGGATCTACTGCTGGTATTGGCTAAGCTCATGGGCAAGCCATTTGAACCGATGCACAGGTGTGACATCTCACCTGTCGTGGAAGACTGCCTTCTTGGTGGCTATCACGTCAGCCAGAAGGATGGGAGAGCTTCAGGCGCTTTCCATTGAGTCTCCTTATCTGGTCTTCCACAAAGACAAGGTTGTCCTTCGCCCCCACCCGAAATTTCTTCTGAAGGTGGTGTCGTAGTTTCACCTTAACCAGGTGTTGACTCTGCTGGTGTTCTATCCCAATCACTCCTCGGAGGCCGAATATAGGCTCCATACTTTGGACCCTAGAAGAGCGCTGTCTTATTTTGAGGAGCGTACGGCTAAAGTTCGGGGAGAGGTTCGCCAGCTGTTTGTCACCTACGCTGAAGCCACACCTGGCAGACCTGCAGCCAAGCGGACGATAGGCAGGTGGGTCACCTCCTACATAGATCTCTGCTATAGGTTGGTGGGCATGGAGCCTCCCAAAGGGATAAGAGCTCATTCTACCCGCCATACCGCTGCTTCGGTGACTGCTGCTAGGGACGTCCCTATCCAGGAAATCTGCAGGGCTGCTACCTGGAAGTCGGCACACACCTTCCTTTCCCATTACCACATTGACCTTGAATCACGCCGGGATGCTGGTTTTGGGACCTCGGTTCTCCAGTCCTTATTCCCCAAGTAAGTATAGGGGATGAGCGCCTTGCCTCCCTCCTCCTGGAGAACTGCTAGGAGTCTGCCAGACAGTGTGGATTGAACAACATATCCACTTCCCTAGAAATACAGGTTACTCACCTGTAACGAGTTCTAGGAGTGGTGTATTTTGTTCATCCACACGCCCCACCCGACCTCCCCGACTTCGACTCGCAACCTGGCTTCCAGCAGGCTAGATCTGGCGTGATGGGGCGGAGCCGAGGGTTTTACCACCCGGGTGGGTGGGAGGAGCCAGCTTGAAGACCTTCCAGCAAGATTTAAAGCGGCAAGGAACCTGCCAGACAGTGTGGATGAACAACATATACCTCTCCTAGAACTCCTGTTACAGGTGAGTAACCTGTATTTTTCACTCCCTTATTTGTAAAATACTTATTATATAAATTTAGCCCACTTTTATTAGGTCTGATGTATTGATACTGGGTGTTTACCCTCACTTACAATAACTTGCATACCATAAACACTCTACAGTTGGATAACAGTAGCTTAGGATTTTGCGCTTGGAATGCAACATCTCCTGCTGACTGCCACCCAGTGCTGTCGCCCCAAGAGTGTCGTCCTTAAGCTTATCCCTTTAGCCTGAGGACTGCAGCGGAGGACTGGTAGGCCAAGCCTTGAAATACTAAATGCAGGTCCCGCTCACATGTAGGCTAGACTCCCAACTGGAGTAGAGGTTCATAGGTGGCAGAGTGAACAAGCAGAGTCCAAAACCAGTTGTAGGTGTAACAGCCTAGTACAAGTTCCACAACGGCTTCCTCTGGAGCCAGACTGGCTTTCATTACTTCCTGCTGACCTGAGACAGCTGATGGTATGACGAATGTATCGGCTGAGTTCAGAAGCCAGGCAATTTATTCAGGACCCCTCCTGCAATCTGGTTAGGCTCCTAGTTGGAGCAGAGCTTCAGAAGGGGCAGAGTTAACATCCAGGAAACAAGCACACAGTCCAAGCATGTCACCTCAACAGTGCTGCTGAAATGTCACTGTTCTCATTATCAGGTCTCCCAGACTGTATTGGTTATTGCCTGTGGAACAGTCTTTTTGTACAGTATGCAGCTTATTTATTGAAAACAGCTGCACATTTACAGTATTTTGCATACTTGCTTTGCATGGTTTTGAATAAGTTTAATGTATTTTGGTTTTGTTTAGGTTCATGCAGTTCAGTGTGATGTCCGAGACCCATCTTCTGTGCAAGCTGCTGTAGCAGAACTGATCAAGGTTGCCGGACTTCCTGCTGTGAGTGCAACAGTAATGAGCAAAACTGTCCTTTCACATTATTTAAAATGGATGGAAGTGAAACTGATCCATTGGTGTAGCAGCAGAGTTGCCACTCATGACAATGGTGATTGGGGTGGAAGTCGGGAGCATCAGAGGGTCAGCAGGAGGAGGAGGAGGATTGAATGAGAGTTGCTCTCCTTTTCCAGTGAAGGAAGGTAACTGACTCGGCTTCACTGCTGCCACATGTGTGACCACATGGGGTGATGCAGCTGGGCAGCGAGTAGCGGAGGGGACGCTGAGGATGCTGACTCCACCATGACTAGCGTCCATGCTGTCTGCATCTTGTGGGAGGGACAAGGGTAACATGGAAGAAGAAACTTCTATGCCTCTCAGGCCACATGTCATCAGCTGGAGCACTGGATTTGTGTCCAGGAGGTGTTTTGAACCCTGATGGGCCTCACTGGGGGGAGGGCGGACCAGGGGAAAATGAGCTCCAGATAGATTGTTATTGGGGCTGGGAGGTGGCTGGAGGCCAATGGGGTGGTCTGCGCAAGGATGAAGAATGAATAAATAAAAAAAAATGTCCGGAAACTGTGATGGTGGCTGCTGATCTGAATATTATTTCTAGGGACATGGATATTTTGTTCATCCACACTTATTGGCAGGTTCCTTGCCGCTTTAAATCTTGCCGGAAGGTCTTCAAGCTTGCTCCTCCCACCCACCCGGGTGGTAAAACTCTCGGCTCCGCCCCATGACGCCAGATCTTCCTTTCCTCTTGGAAGCTCAGGTTCCTTCCTTAGCGCTCTGCGTTTTAGACTGGATCCTAACTCTTCGGTTCGTCCAAAACTAGTTTTGAAGTTTTCTAAACTTCGGTCTTCATTATCCCTCGCGGCTCGCGATGGACCAAGTCGATCCCTGGCTTTCGGAGGTGCCCTTGCGGGCAGAAGATGTCCAGCACGGATCCGCACTCCACGTACATCTACTGCCTAGGCCTAGACCACGACCCGCAGGCCTGCGAGTTGTGCTGCTCTTTTTCGGCCACCGTCCTGGAGGATCGCGCTGCCCGATTGAAGCTTGGGTGCCCCAAGAAGCGTTACCCGCCGGTAAAATCCAAAGAGGCTCATTGGGCGGTGTCCGCGGCGGCTGGCTCGGCTGAGCAGTTTGAGCATATGATCGCCCTCGAGGAGGAGGCAGCCCAGGCCGCATCTTCCTCCTCCTCGGCCGCGGCATTTATCCCGCTCTCTCTGAGTTCCTCGTACTCGGCTTTGTTCAAGGAGCTTTGTCAGTCCCTTTCCACGAAGGGAGAGGGGCCATCGGGACATTCCTCTCGGCCCAAGAAGAAGGAGTCGAAGGGTAAGTCCCACCGTTGGCGTTCATGGGAGCAGGAGAGGTCTCCTTCCCCAGACAGCTGACCGTCGACTTCGGTCGAAGTTGCGGCTCAGGCCGTGGCTTCACAGTGTCCCCGTCAGGCCAGCCTGCCAAGACTCCTGTCGATGCAGTCAAGATATTTCTCAACCCGTCGGACGGGTTGTCGACTGGTGAAGCCGACAACCCACCTTTGCCGGTTCCCCCGGTGGAGACCGAGGATCTGCCTGCGCCTTCAGAGCGGCAGTCCCTGGCTAAAGTGCCCGAGCCAAGGGAAGAGCGGGTGTCCCCCAACCCTTCCCAGGCCTGCCCTCGGTTACCCCGAGGGTCTTGGACTTCATCTCAGTCAAGCCGTTCCTGCCGACATCGGTGGTCTCGGTCTTGGTACCGAAGTTAGCGGTGACACCGTTCCTCCTCCTCCTCGGATGGGGAGAGGCTTCAACGTAAATTGCGTCGGCGTTATGAGGAGCTTATGTGGCAGCAGTTACTGTTGTCTGGGAGTAAATCGACTCCGATTCATCCCCCGGCCATCAAGTGGCTGTCGCCCGAACGGCCGAAGCAACCACTCGCCGCAGTCGAGCTGCCCATTTCTGGGCCAGTTGTTTGGCCGAAACTAGCTGCTCCACCGATTGTGGTGGAACCTCCGCCTCCACAACCGAAGTCTGGGGCACCGACCACGGATTCTCGGTCAAGTCACGGCCTGCCCCACAGGTTGTCGGTCACCCTCACTCCCGACCGTCCTCGTCAGGTGGAGGGTAGCTCAGGGCCGAGGCAGCTCTTCGCAGACCCTTCGGAGTCCGATGACGACTCCTCCCTGTTCTCCAGGCAGGTTGACTTGGAGTCCTCCGGGGGCCAGTCACTGGACGATAGCCCATCGTCCTTCTTGGGTCTGCTCCGACTCATCTCGGAGTCCACCGAGATGCAGCTCGAAGCCCTTGTCCCAAGCGGGCCAAGTATCCCTGACGGAGATACTGGACCGAGGGGATTCACCCACGGAGGCCTTCCCTGTGGCTGAGGCCATTGTCGGCCCAGCCTTGGAGCTTTGGCAGCGGCCTGCTTCCTGTCCTGCGCCCTCGGCCAGGATGGCCAGGAAGTATGCGGTCCCTACCGGCTCTTTGCCCAGTTTCTCGGAGCACCCCTCTGCCGAGGGGTTAGTCACCGATAGCGTCTTCCGGCATTCCAGAAATGCTCAGGACGTGGATAAACCCCCCGACAGAGTCCAAAAAGCTGGACTTTGCCGGGCGCAAGGTGTACGCTGCGTCCTCCCTCGGCCTCTGACAGGCCAGCTCGGCCGTGCTGATGGCACACTTCTCCCACACCCTCATGGGCTCCCTGGATGAGGTTGTCCCTCATCTCCCGGCCGATCTGCAGACCACGGTCTGTCAGGTGCGGGACCAGGGTAGGGCGGTGGCGAAGCAGCAGCAGCTTCAGACTGCTCTGGACATAGGTGATTATTGTGCCAGGTCAGTAGTGGCTGCGGTGGCCATGCCCCCGCAGGGCGTGGCTGAGAATATCCACCTTCATGGCGGATACCCAGCACAAATTGGCGGACGTCCCCTTCTTGGGGACTGACCTCTTCAGCCCTGGAGTGGAGGGACACCTCCAGCGGATCGAAAAGTCCAATGCCCTCTGGACTCGGTCACCTCCGCCCAGAGGGACAAAGGCCGCCGTCAACAACAGCATAAGTCCTTTCGGTCCCTTCAGCACGACCGGCCCAACAGCACCAGCAACAGGACCAGCAGGCTCGCGCTTGGCGTCCCAAACCCAAGCTGGCAGCTTCCTCCAACAAGAAGCAAGGAGGTAAAGGCCCAGGAGGTCCCTTGGCCAGTTCGTCCTCCAAGCCTGCCCAGTGACGGGTTGAAGGGTGTCGCCCCCAACCTCGTCACCCTTCCCTGGGTCCTCCCGTGGGGGGGGGGGCGGCTCTGCCACTTCCTTTCCACCTGGTCCGCTATCACCACAGACCGCTGGGTGTTGGAGGTGGTAGGAAAGGGCCTGCCTCTGGAATTCGAGCAGACCCCTCCCTTTCGAGCCGTCGCCCCCCCGGGGTAGGGCCACGGGGTCCGAAGCCTCGCTGTCAGCCCGCCGAGCCGATATTACCTTGCTCCTCGAGAAAGAGGTGATCAGGAAGGTGGCGGATCCTCCTCCAGACCCGGGGTTTGTGTCCAGGTATTTCCTGGTCCCAAAACGGATGGGGGGCTGGCGCCCCATCCTCGACCTGGACGACCTGAACAGGTTCCTAAGGTCTCGAACCTTCAGGATGGTCACTCTGGCTCAGATAATCCCATCCTTGGAACGAGGTGTGTGGTTCTGTTCCCTGGACCTCCAGGACGTGTTCTTTCACGTCCTGATTCGTCCGTCCCATCAGAGATTCCTCCACTTCAGAGTGGAGGGATCCCTTTACGAGTTCCAGGCCATGCCCTTTGGCCTCTCTCTAGCTCCCAGGGTCTTCACCAAATGCATGGCAGTGGTGACAGCATTCCTGCGGCGCCGAACGGTCCCGGGTGTACCCCTACCTGGATGACTGGCTGATTGCAGCCCCTTCCAGAGCGGAGGTGGAGTGGTCCAGAGATCTGGCCCTCCATGTTTGCTTTCAGATTTGCCTCCTCATCAGTGAAGCCAAGTCGGAACTTGTGCCGAAGCAGGTGATACTCTTCATCGGGGCAGAGCTCGACTCTCTTCGAGCCAGAGCTCGGCTGCCGGTGGACAGGGCCAAGGTTCTTTCCTCCTTTGCCCAATCATTTCTGGTTGGGCAATCGCGCCCTGCCCAGGACTTCCTGCGCCTCCTGGGCCTTGTGGCAGCCTGCACTAGCGTGGTCCGTTGGGCCCGTTGGTACATGTGTCCACTTCAGTGGGGACTGGCCAGCCAGTGGTCACAATGCTGCGATCTGTTGGACCAGCCCGTGACAGTGACCCAGGAGATGTGGAACGCTCTCCAGTGGTGGACCGTTCCGGCACATCTGCAGGAGGGCATCCCGTTCGTCCGCCCCGGGCCGATGGTCTCTCTATCGACCGATGCCTCTCTGATGGGTTGGGGTGCCCATCTGGGGGAGCACAGAGCACACGGCCTCTGGTCCCCTCGGGAGTCCCGATGCCATATCAACCTGTTGGAGCTCCGAGTGGTCCGCCTAGCTCTCACCGCCTTTGCTCCATTTCTACAGGGTCAAGTGGTTCAGGTCAGGCGGACAATACCACGACCATGTACTACCTAAACTGCCAGGGTGGACGCCGGGCCAAGGTTGTTATACAAGCTCTCCGCATATGGTCCCTCGTCCGCAGCCTGGAGGCAGATCTCCTAGCCAGTCACATGGCAGGAGCCTCCAACACCCTGGCTGATGCCCTAAGCCGGATAGGGGCTGCTTCTCACGAGTAGTCTCTCTTGCCGGAGGTAGTACAAGATCTCTTCTCCTATTGGGGCATGTCTCAGGTGGACCTGTTTGCCTCCAGGGAGAATGCGAAGCTGAGACTGTTCCATGCCCGCCCCCCTCAGCAGGGCTCGCTGCAGGGGGATGCCTTCTCGAGGCCATGGACCCCGGGCCTCTTCTACACCTTTCCCCCATTTCCCTTGATCCACAAGGTGCTTCTCAAGGTGAGGAGGGACAAGGCGCAGGTGATTCTTGTAGCCCAGACTGGCCCTGCCAGTTCTGGTATCCAGATCTCCTCAGTCTCAGCTCCAGGCTCCCGAGGCAGCTTCCAGCCCGCCCGGACCTGATCTCAGTCAATCAGGGGAAGGTATTCCATCTGGACCTTCAATCCCTGCACCTGATGGCCTGGTTCCTGGCGGCTGAGTTCCAGGCCTTGGGTCTTTCGACGAGGGTCCTCAACGCGTTGGGCGTCCCATAAGAGTCGGCCTGAAATACTATGCCTTCAAATGGAAGAGATTCTCCATTTGGTGTCAGGGGAAAGGCTTGGACCCTTCCGCCTGTCCCTTGGCAAGCATTCTGGACTACTGTGGTCCTTTCTCAGCAAGGGCTTGATTGGCTACCCTTAAGGTGCACCCTGGAGCCATCTCTGCTTGCAGGCTGGGCGGAGAGCAGTCGTGGCGCAGGAGAAGGTGGTCGGGCGCTTTTTCAAAGGCCTTGATCACATTTCCCCTCCAGTGCGAGAACCTCCACCTCCGTGGGATCTACTGCTGTTATTGGCCAAGCTCATGGGCAAGCCATTTGAACAATTGCACAGGTGCTATATCTCCCACCTGTCGTGGAAGACCACCTTCTTGGTGCCTATCACGTCTGCCAGAAGGATAGGAGAGCTCCAGGCGCTTTCCATCGAGTCTCCTTATCTGGTCTTCCACAGGGACAAGGTTGTCCTGCGCCCCCACCTGAAGTTCCTTCCGAAGGTGGTGTCGGAGTTTCACCTTAACCAGGTGTTGACTGTGCCGGTGTTCTACCCCAGTCACACCTCGGAGGCCGAATATAGGCTCCATACTTTGGACCCTAGAAGAGCGCTTGCTTATTGTAAGGACCGGACGGCTGAGGTTCGGGGAGAGGTTCGCCAGCTGTTTGTTACCTACACTGAAGCCACACCTGGCAGACCTGCAGCCAAGCGGACGTTAAGCAGGTGGGTCACCTCCTGCTTATATCTCTGCTATAGGTTGGTGAGCATGGAGCCTCCCAGAGGGATAAGAGCTCATTCTACCTTCCATACCGCTGCATCGGTGGCTGCTTCCTAGGATGTCCCTATCCAGGATATCTGCAGGGCTGCTACCTGGAAGTCGGCACATACCTTCATTACCCACTACCACATTGACCTTGAGTCATGCTGGGATGCTGGTTTTGGGGCCTCGGTTCTCCAGTCCTTATTCCCTAAGTAGGGGTATGCACCTTGCCTCCCTCCTCCCGGAGAACTGCTAGGAGTCTGCCAATAAGCATGGATGAACAACATATCCATGTCCCTAGAAATACAGGTTACTCACCTGTAACAGGAGTTCTAGGAATGGTATATGTTGTTCATCCACACGACCCACCCGACCTCCTCGGCTTCGATGCACAACCTGGCTTCCAGCGGGCTAGATCTGGCGTCATGGGGCGGAGCCGAGAGTTTTACCACCCGGGTGGGTGGGAGGATCCAGCTTGAAGACCTTCCGGCAAGATTTAAAGCAGCAAGGAACCTGCCAATAACTGTGGATGAACAACATATACCATTCCTAGAATTCCTGTTACAGGTGAGCAACCTGTATACTTTTAATGTTGTTCATTGATAAATGTTGTTACTGTGATTAAACTGGATTAGTTGCATGGTATGCTGGACAAGTACTTACTGATCATGGTAATGTGGCAACAGGGGTGTCTCTCTCTCTGTCACAGTCACTGGAGCTCAGTAACTGTTGGGCTCACTTAGTGCCACTGGTGACTTTGCGACCCTGTTGAAAATGCTCAGCTGTGGTTGCAAATGCCATTATGACCGTGTCGAGTCAGGGGTTTGGAGCATAAAGGCTTGGTGGCCCCTTGCAAGCCTGGTTGTGGCCTCCTGCGGCCCTTCACCCCAAGGGTTATGGCTTGTTATCCTCAGGCAGTATTGGAGGCTTGCAGTCCTATGATTGGACAGAGCACCTCATTGGAAGGGGTCTCTTCTGGAGCAAGACAGCAGGGAAAAAGGTGGGTGAAGTTAATGGGCCAGGGGGTGGTCCACTAGTCACTAGTAAATATTGGATGACCGTGGGAGCGGCTGAGGCCTTTCACTGGACCAGCTGGTAATGGCCATTGGGTCATTAGGCTTAGTAAGATTGAAGCTTGCAGCTACACAACCACTAACAAGGAGAGACCTTCAGTCCAGACCAGCCTTCCATGAATTTCAGCTTGAATTTATTTTTAAGGAGGTTTTGCATGTTGAAACGAAGAGGTAGTGTGATTGAGCGTTTCAAGCACCTGTTTGGGAATTAAGACGCTCGCATGATCAAACCCCGCTAGAGCCAAATGCTCCCTTTGTCCTTGGGCAAGTCACTTAACCTGTCAGTGCTCCAGTCCACCCAGCTGTGGAAATGGGTTGAAGCAGAACCTCACTGGAAATCAGATGTTGCATCTCAGCTGGGCTATCCTGGGTAAATAAAATTGAAAATGTCAATGCAAGGCTTCTGAGGGAGTAATTGCCTGAAGCACTGATAGGCAGGCACTCAGAAATGTATGGAGGGAGTTTCTTGGAAAGTGCTCTTAGAGTCCAGAGGGCAGCATTTCTTTGCTTTCTAAATTTTAGGGATGTCCAGCCAACCAAGGAGTAGAGGGTGCAATGGTGGGTAATAGACCCAGAAAGTCTAAGTTATGACCTTAAAGAGGAAGTAACCAATGCAGGAAGTAACCAATGCACTGGATTCAAATACAGGGACCAGGAGTTCCCAAATGATGAAAATGTAATACCCATGTGGAGTGATTAGGGAAATTGGACAAGGAAGTGTTTTCTTCTTGAATTAAGAGGGACCTGAGGCAGCTGATCTTGAGCAAAAAAAAAAGGTCAATGACTGCTGGAAAAAGAAGAATAATCTTCAGCCCAGACATAAGTACAGATCAACACTGAAGGAGTGCAAGATTAGATTAAGAATGCCAAGTAGAGGCTGGAAGCTAGGATAGCAGTAGGAAAGAAGAGTCTGGCGGCCAGGATAGTAGTAGGGGCTGTGGACAACATTAAAGCCTTCCTCCAGTAGATAAAGGAGGAAAGTGAGGGATGGGATTAGGCCCATTTAAACAGCAGAGTGGAGGAGGAACCTGTGAGAGAGCCAGGGTGCACGGTGAGATGCTGAATATATGCCTTGCTTTGGTGTTCCCCGAAGGGCCTCAGAAGGAGGGAAGATGCTGAATGGGATGGCCCATGGCATTAGCAGCAGCCATGATGCATGCTGTGAACATCACACCCACCTTAGTAGCTGACTACCTGGCAAATATCAAGCCAGGTAAGTCACGAGGTGAACAGAATATGCTGAGGATCATAGTGTAGCTAAGGGAGCAGTTGTCAGGGCTACTTGCAGAAGTATTTCATTTCATGAGACTCCATGCAGGTTTTGTGCTGCAGAAATGGAAAATGGTTAGTGTTGTCCCTGTCTCCAAGAAGGGAGCACAATTGGATTCAGGCTACAGGATGGTCAGCCTGACGTTAGTGCTTGGCAAGGTCCAGGAAGTCATTATCAAGGATGGAATGATGGGGCACTTGATTATAGTCAAGGTTCTTTGTGTGTCGGCTCCTGTAGGCAGTCGCTTGGCATGGACTGTCCTCTCTAGCTGGGACAGGTTGCAACAGTAATTTTTTTTTTGTGCTGGCTTTCCCCGACTCTTCCCCCCACAGGGGCTCAGCTTCCACTCATGCCACCTCCCCATGCCCAAGCTTACCCCCTGGGCGAGGCTGCCGGGTGGGCGCTTCCTCCTCAGGGTCAGCGGTAACTTGCCCTGCCTTACTCCCCCCCGGGTGGGGCCGTGGTTGCTGGGCCTCACTGGGTGGGTACGGTAGGCAGTAGAGGTGGCGGAGCAGAGCCTCATACTTTTTGGGGGCTGATATTTTTCTGTAAGCTGTATAGAGCGGGACATGCAGTGACAGCCAGCGTCCCCTGCCCCCACACTTATATGGCACGGCACTGCAGTTCCCCGGGCTCCGCTGAGGTCCGTGTCGTGCTGGACACAACCCCCGGAGAAGGAGAGCAGTCCCTAGGACACGCGATCCTTTTCTCCCAGCCGACGTCCCGAGTCCATTCCCGAACTCGAGTCGGCAGGCTGGCCCAGGTTGTAACAGTCTTAGAGAAGTCTTAGGACACGCGCCTTCCCAGAATCCCTCACTCTTTTTACAACATGCACAAGTTGGTAAACTGCTCCTTACCATGCAGGGATACTTTTTTTCTTAGCAAGTGATTTTTTTCTTCATAGTCTGCACTGGATTCCTGACCTGTTGATGCTCCCTGAACTTATCTGCAGATATACAGAAAAAATGATTTTCTCAGTAGCACTTTTATTCCTTATGGGCTCAGTGTCTGCAGGTTTGGAACCCTGAGTTGCAGTGCCTTGCAGTGCCACTATAGCCCCTTGCCTGCCTTTTGGTGCCTTGTAAGGGCCACCTGTTGGCTCCCGCTAGACAAAGGGGTATTAGGAAGGTAAAAGGTGTTGTTTGGACCAGTCATGATTGCAGTGAGAGAGCAAAAGGGGTCTCAAGCTTTTGTCCGTGCATACGTGATGGCAGGCATCTTGGGAGACCGATTCCAGCATTTTGGCTTACTGTGGCCATCTTGGTAAAGCTGGGTATGCATGTTGTTTATTTTATTATTATTTTTTTTATTTTATTTTACAATTTTTGGCCAGAAAAGAAACAGTAACCCAAGACTTGTTTCCAGGTGCATCCAGGGAGCACAGGGAGGTTAAAGAGCACCTTTCCCAGTCCTTTTGACTTTCATGCATAAATTACCCCTTCTTGCACTGATTCTGGAATTGTATTGCATTACTGTCCTCTGCAGTTAGTTTTTGCATTCTGAGCTGCTAAAAACAGCAGAGTGTACCAAAGCTTCTGTAACAAGCCTGGTGTTGCTGTGGACCCAGGGCTGTACTGCTGACATCACTGTATGGCAGAGGAGTGACTCACACTGTAGTGCAGTGAAGTTACAGCAGTTTTGCAAGGGAGAACTGCATTCTAGGGACGTGGATATGTTGTTCTATCCACACTGTCTGGCAGTTGCCTTACCCATTAAGATTCGCAGGCAAGTCTCAAAAGCTTGCTCCTCCCACCTACCTGGGTGGTATATCCCTCGGCTTCATCCTCTGACACCAGATCATCCTTTCCACCTGAAGAAGCAGGTCCCTTCCTTACTGCTCCCGAGCTGAGTAGGCACTGGCATTTAGATCTTCGGATTTTCTTCCAAATCTCAAACTTAAACTCATCACACTTTCTTCTGCACGATCTTCGATCACTACCGCGATAGAGGACAAGTCCTCGCCCAGGTTCCGCCGGTACTCCTGCAGGCAGAAGATGTCACGCATCCACCCGCATGCCACGTACATTTATTGCCTGGGGCACAACCACGTTACCCAGGCCTGTGACATGTGTCGCTCATTTCACCCGAACTTGCTCAACAACCGTCTCGCTCTCTTGCAGGTTGGCTGCCTGGAAAAAATGGAATTCACCGGTCAAATCTAAAGAAGCCTATTGGGTGGTCTCTGTGGCCGCGGGGTCCACTGAGCAGTTAGAACAGATGAAGGCTTTCGAGGAGGAGGTGGTCCGGGCCTCCGAGCAGTCCTCTTTGGCTTCTGCTTTTGTCTCTTTTAAACTGGGCTCTACCTTTACAGGCTCCTTCAAGGAGTTGTGCCAGTCTCTCCTGATCAAGGGAGAGGGTCCTTCAGGCTCGCACAGTTCACGCTGTAAAAAGGGGTCGAAAGACAAAGAGAAGACTCACTGTCGATGTTCTTGGGACATAGCGTGGTCTCGGTCTCAGGAAACTTTGGTTTCGATCAACGTGGAGTCGGCAGGGATCTCTCTACAGAGGAAGGCCCTTTGTCCTTCTTGGGCATCCTCCGTCTCATCTCCGAGTCTACGGGGATGCAGTTGGAGCCCGTTCAGAAGTGAGCCCGTTAACCCCTTACAGTTATCCAGGATAAGGGGGATTCACCTGCGGAGACCTTCCTGGGGCCGAGGCCATTGTTGGTCTGGCCTTGGAGCACCCTGCTTCCTGCACCGTGCCCGCAAATATACAGTGCCCATCAGTTCTCTTTCGGGGTTCACAGAACACCCCTCGGCTGAGGGGATAGTGACCGATTCTGTGTTCCGGCGTTCGGATCATAAGGACGTGGGTACACCTCCAGACAAGGAGTCCAAGAAGTTGGACTACTCTGCAAAAAGGGTTTATGCTGCCTCTTCGTTTGGACTTTGCCAAGCGAGCTTGGCCATCATAATGGCACATTTCTCCCATGCCCTCTTGGGGTCCTTGGATGAGGTGCTTCCTCATCTCCCCGCAGACCTCCAGACCACGGTCAAGCAGGTCCGGGATCAGGGTTGTGTTGCAGTCAGACAGCAGGTCCAGACAGCCCTGCACATCGGGGACTCTTGTGCCCGCTTGATGGCAGCCGCCATTGCCATGTGCCATAGGGCCTGGCTGAGGGTCTTGACCTTCACAGCAGATACCCAGCAAAAGTTGACGGACGTTCCCTTTCTGGGACCTGAACTGTTTGGGCCTGGAGTCGACGGTCACTTCCAGCGCATAGAGAAGTCCAGTGCCACCTTGGACTCTGTCCAGTCCATTCAGAAAGACTCTGAGGGCTCCAAGCAGTAGAAGCACAAGCCCTTTCGGCTTTTCACCCCTGTGGCCAAACCAGCCCAGTACCAGTCTGGGCAGCAGGCTCAACCTTGGTGCCCCCGGCCCAAGTCAGTGTCCCTGAAAGCCTAGAGGCAAAGGTTCTGGTGGCTCCTTGGCCGGGTTCTCCTTCGCCAAGCATGCATAGGAACGGGATGGGGGTGGCCAACCCCATATCCAACTCACCTCCCCTTGGGGGCCTGCTCCACCATTTCCTTTCTGCCTGGTCCGCTGTCACCACGGACAGGTGGGTTCTAGAGGTGGACAGTCGGGGTTTGTCTCTGGAATTCGAGCAGTAACCTCCAAGTCGAGCCTGCGCCCCACAGGAGGGCTTGGTTTCTGAAGACACTTGGTCGGCTCTTTGAGCTGATATAGCCTAACTCCACCACAAGGAGGTAGTGGTCAGAGTAGCGAATCCTCCTGCGCACCCAGGGTTTGTCTCCAGGTACTTCCTGGTGCTGAAATGGACGGGGGGGGGGCTGGTGCCCCATTCTAGATCTACACGACCTGAACAAGTTTCTTAGGTCCTGCACCTTCAAGATGGTGACTCTGTCCCAGATCATCCCATCTCTCGAGCAAGACATGTGGATCTTACTTTGAGTGGGAGCTCTTGCAGCAGGCTATAACATTTAGGACTAAGCCGCAGGCACTAGGACCACACGGTGAAAACTTCTGCCAGCAATACCAGCGGGGACCGCCCCCGATGCCGGCCCCGGCCCGACGTCGATCAGGGTACAAGAGGGGGTGGACCCAGCTCCACCTCAGTTCTTTCCCGCCGCATACCTGCACATGAAGCTAGCTTCTGTCTGCGATTCTCAGCGAGAACAGAAATTCTTCAAGTAAGTCTTCCGTTTTTTGACGGTTTTGTCCGTTTTCCTCCGCTACTGACGTCAGTGCCACTGCCGTCGTTTGGTACGGGTTTTCCTGCATTTTTGGTGCTTTCGCCTCGGTGTTTGCTGCCGTTAGTACCGACGTCAGCCCTCTTCCCTCCGGCCGGGTTCGTTGTCTTCCCGGGCTTCAGTGTCCCCTGAACACCTTAACAAGTACGACTGCGGGCGGCAGATTCCCGCTAAAGACTGACACCGGCGATGCGTTTTCTGCCTCGGCCCTGACCACGACACCGCTCATAGCGCTGATTGCCAGGCCTTTACCAGCCGGACCCGCATCTGCCGCCTGAAAGCCCTTAAGGCCTACCTCTTAGAGCAGAAAATGGACCTGCACTCATTGGAGGGGAAGAAAAAAGAAGAAACGGCATAGTAAGGAGCGTAGTCGGTCCCGACACCGGTCCCGGTCTTGGTCTAGATCGCGTTCGCGGCCTTCTCCGAAAAAGGCCCGTCCTTTGGGGTCTGGAGATTCGCCGGAGTCTTCTCAGGCTAAGATCGACCCGTCGGGGAAGAAGCTGGCCAAGCGAAGGTGACTCCGCTAAGAGTCGCCATGAAGTCCGTGGGGTACCTGCTTCGCCCTACCATGTCACTGGCGCCGCCTGCTAAGAATGCGCCTCTGGAAGATAGGACTCTCCGGCGCCCCTGGTGTCACCCGTCGTCGGTCCTCACACCGACAGTCAGAAAGAGGGCTAAGGACCGGGGTTGGTCATAGAACTACCGCGTCCCCATGCCCAAGTTTACCTCCCCTGGGCCTCAGGAGAGCTCTCCTTGGCGTCCCGCCGCTCCAGAGACTTCTTTCCCGCAGCGGGCGGCTGAGATCTTCTCCCAGGATGAGCTCAGACAGCTTTTCTCGTTTTGGTGAGGGCAGGTTCACAAGCGAACCTCCTCGTCGCTGGCCCAGACACTGGTGCCGGATCCTGCAGGTGAACCACAGCCAGAGGGCGAGACCTGTCCGTTGAGGTCCCCAGAGCGCCGTCCTTCGCCACCTTCCAGGGCTCGATCCCGCTTTAGATCCAAGGACCACCAACGTTGCTCTAAGGTTTCTAGTGACCGAAGTCGGTCCTGGTCTCATTCCAGTAGCCCTTCTCGCGCTAAGCGGGACTGCTCCCGGCGTCGGTGTCCTGACCGGCGTCGGTCATTGCTCCGTCGCCGGTCCAGGGACTGTAGTCGGTCTTTGGACCGTTGTCGGTCCCCTAGGTATGGTCATGGGGTAGAATCAGACTATTCCAAGTCGGATAGTCGATCTTCCTCTTCTTCATCGACCTCTTCGTCTTCGCTCAGCCTCAAGCGCTCCCCTGAAGAGAAGGACCTGCCTCGCTCGCCTCCGGACGATCCAAGCTTTATGGACGTCATGAGGCATATCCAGGCTTCCGAGTGGGACACGGAAGACCTGGACCCAGAACTATGGAGATTGGCTAAATACCTGAGGCAGAAGGAGCCAAAGCCTCTGGTTATTCCTTCTTTGGTGGATACTTTCCAGGATCTTACTAAATCCACCTGGATGCATCCGGCCGCCATCCTGGCAGTTCCCAAAAAGTCAGATAGGCTCTATAAGGCCCTGAGGGCGGAACCCTTCTTGGTGGAGTACCCTCAGGCCGATTCATCTGTGATCACGGCTGCTTATGATAAATCTTGACAGCCACGGCACCTCAGCTCCCAGCCTCCCGAGTTGGAGTCCAGATACCTGGATCAGGTGGGCACAAAAGTTTACGCTGCCTCCACCTGTTCCATTCGCTCCCTAAATTTCCTCACGTATATGGTGCAGTACCAGAATGCGTTATGGGAACGGGGTCTTGAGCTGACACGGGCCATGCCAGACTCTGATAAGAAGTCAGAGCTCCTGGCCCTATTGCAGTCGGGCTCAGACGTAGGCTCTCATGTACTGAGAGCCTCGTATGACACTGCAGATACGGCAGCCAGGGTGGCCGCCTCTGGGGTGTGCCTTCGGTTGCATGCCTGGTTGAGACTTTCCGGCTTTCACCAGGATCTGCAGTCTGGTATCTGGGATTTGCCATTCCAGGGTACCGTCTTGTTTGGGCAGGAAACGGAGGCTTTGATCTCCCGTCTCCAGGAATTGGGTAAGTTGATCTGGTCGTCCGTCCATGGATGTACTGTGGCGACCAAGCGGCCCCCCCCATTGCGTCGGCCTTTTCCGTGAAGTCCTCAGGCAATCAGACTTCAGCCGCAAACCAGCAAGGGGCAGAGATGGCTTCTGCAGAAGATACGGAAACCAGCAGTCTGGTGGACCTTCCGCCCGTAGGCCCAAGTCCTCCAAGGTCTCTCTCCTAACACCTGGTTCTGCCCAATGACTCCCTTCCGCCCCCCCTTCTGTCAGAAGTTCATGGGGAGCTAGTTGGGGGCCGCTTCTCCCTTCATCTCGAAGGGTGGAGCTCTATTACCACAGATCAATGGGTCTTGGACATTGTACGGAGAGGACACACATTGGAGTTCACAGAGTTTCTTCCACACACTCCACCAAAGCTCTCCCGTTATCCTCCTTCTCACATCCCGCTATTGGAAGGAGAAATTCAGGCCCTCCTGCAAAAGAGGGCGATAGAGAGAGTACCCTGGGATCAGAGGGGCCAGGGGTTCTACTCCTACTTTTTTCTGGTCCCAAAAAAGACGGGGGGCCTTTGTCCCATTCTGGACCTCAGTCTGTTAAATCTCTTTATAGAGTACAAAAAGTTCAGGATGGTGACTCTTCAGGGTCTCCTCCCTCTGCTGCACCAAGGGGACTGGCTCTGTTCTCTCGACATGCAGGATGCATACATGCATATAGGGGTCTTTCCTCCTCACAGGAAGTTTTTGAGGTTCCACTTCCAGGGGGAGCATTTTCAGTTTCGGGTGCTCCCGTTCGGCCTCTCTTCCGCTCCGCGAGTCTTTAGCAAATGCCTAGCAGTGGTGGCTGCGGCTCTGAGGCGGTTGGGGCATTATGTGTTTCCGTACCTCGACGACTGGCTTCTTACGGCCCCGTCAAGGGACGGCCTCTTACGCTCTCTTGGAGACACTTATACTCTATTCCGAGAGCTGGGGATCACCCTGATCTTGAAAAATTCATCCCCAGAGCCCAGCCAAAAGCTCACCTTCATAGGAGCGATCCTGGATTCTGTCCAGGGCATGGCCTTTCTCCCACGGGACAGGGGGATTCGCTTGCGAACATTGGCGGAATGGATCTCCATAGCACCTCGGGTTCCGGCCCGGAACTTCCTCAGCTTATTGGGGCATATGGCGGCGGCCATTCCAGTCACACCTTTGGCCCACCTCCACATGAGAGTCCGACAATAGATGCTCAGGGTGCAGTGGGATCAATGCTACAACGACCTAGATGCTTTAGTCAGGATCTCGGAGCCAGTCAGGAGAACATTGCTTTGGTGGTTAGACCCCAGCAGTCTGGAGAAAGGGGTCAGTTTTCATCCGGAGCCTCCAGGTCACACTCTAATGACGGATGCGTCGAACCTGGGTTGGGGGGCTCACCTCGGTGTTCATCAAACGCAAGGGGTTTGGTCACCCGAGGAACGGTCCCTCCACATCAGTGTGCTGGAAATGCGAGCGGTCCTCTACGCTCTTCAGGCATTTCGTGAGGATCTGGTACTGGGGCTGTCTTCTAATTCAGACGGACAACATGGCAGTCGTCTTTTACATCAACAAGCAAGGAGGCACCCATTCCTATCCTCTTTGCAGGGAGGCGATGAGAGTCTGGTACTGGGCACTGGAACGGGGCATTCTTCTGTCCGCCATGCACGTTCCAGGCATCCTAAACGATTTGGCCGACAACCTCAGCAGGTCGCGGCCAGAGCACATGAGTGGGAGTTGCTACAATCCGTAGTGGATCAGCTCTTCGACAGGTGGGTTCTTCCCGGGCTGGATTTCTTTGCGTCACCACACAATGCCAAACTGCCACTGTTTTGCTCGCGAGAGCACGCGCCTGGAGTTTTTTGGCCAGACGCGTTATCCCTTTGCTGGGCAGGGAGGTTTCTTTATGCCTTTCCGCCCTTCCCTCTCATTCAGAGGGTTCTGCTCAAACTACAGGCAGAGGGGGCCCGGATGATCCTTGTGGCCCTCAACTGGCCTCGACAGATTTGGTTCCCACTCTTGCAGCGGTTGTCCCAGGAACCTCCAATCCCGCTCCCATTTGCTCGCAGCTGCTGTCCCAGGACCAGGGGTCTCTGGTTCACCCAGATCTCAGATCCCTGCACCTTCATGCTTGGCTCCTTCAGACGTAGCTAAAACAGACTGGGGTTTCCCGGAAGTGGCTGAGGTCTTGGCGTCCATGAGGAAGCCCTCTACTTTCCACTGCAGCTATGAAGTGGAAGCATTTCTGTCTTTGACCTTGCCGCCCAACATTTGGATCCTGTCACCTGCCCTGTGAACTCCACTTTGCAGTATCTCCTCTCTTGTACGAGAAAGGCCTGAGCTATTCCTCTATCAAGGTGCACATGTGGGCAATTTCCCCTATCATGCTCTTGTGGGAGAGAGGCATTGGCACAGTTCAGAGCGTAGCCCTGCCTTCCTTAGGGAATTCTACACATGAGACCTCCCATTAGGGACCCTGTCCCACCCTGGGATTTCCTTTTTGTGTTGGAGAAACTCACCCTCCCTCCTTTTGAGCCCGCGTCAAGTTGTGAACTGCGTTACCTTTCTTGGAAAGTTTGTTTTCTGGTTGCTGTTACTTCAGCTCTAAGGGTTTCCGAGCTTCAGGCTCTGATGTGCAAAGAGCCCTATTTGGTTTTTCTTAGGGAAAGGGTTTCCCTCAGAACTAATCCTAAGTTTCTTCCCGTCGGTCTCGATCGAGGACCAGGACCAGGACCCCTTCTGTTGAAAAACCGAAAAAAGGTCACAAACACTCTTGGAAGAGGCATTGCCGTCGATCCTCATCCTCCTCGGATGAGGAGAGATTTCGATGGAAGCTCCGTCAGTGTTGAGGACCTTATGTGGTAACAGCTAATTCTGACTGGTCATAAGCCGCTCCGCTGGCAACACTGGCCATACAGCCGCATGATCTCTTGAGGCTGATGCCGACCCCTCCCGGAACTAGAAGACTCGGTTCTTCTTCTGGTAGGACCGGCACGCATTCCTGTTCGGCCTTTTACGGTCTCCCCACCAATTTTGGTGGAGCCACCGACTAAGCAGCCTCAGGGAGGGGCTCCCTCTAAAGAGGACCGGACAGATACAGGCCTGACCCGTTGTCTGTCCATCACTGTTGTCCCCGATCGCCCTCGGCGTATTGAAGGGGACATAGGCGGGAGACCCTGACTCTTTGTACTCTGATACCAATGGTCTTCACTCACACCCCGATGCTGAGTTGTCTATGACAGGCTTGGAGGAAGGTCCTTCCCCCTTCCATGGCATCCTCCGCCTTATTTCAGAGTCAACCAGTATGCCCTTGGAGCCTATCCAAAAGAAGGTGGAATATCCTCTCACGGATATCCTTAAGAGGGGGGATACCCCGACGGAGGCCTTCCCAGTGGCCGAAGCTATTGTTGGCCCGGCCCTTGAGCTATGGCAGCGACCTGCTTCTTGCCTGGCTCCGTCTGCCCGCATGGCTTGCAAGTACACTCTACCCATGGGGTCCTTGGCGGGTTTCACAGAGCATCCCTCGGCCGAGAGCCTTGTGACTGCCTCTGTGTTGAGATGCATGGGTAGCTCAGCGGATACTGACTGCCCTCCGGACAAGGAGTCCAAGAATATGGACCACTCTGCCCGGAAGGTGTATGCGGCCTCTTCCTTGGCGTTCGTCAGGCCAGCTCAGCAGTGATCATGGCACACTTCTCTCACGCCCTCTTGGGGTCACTGGATGAAGTCCTCCCTCATCTCCCAGTGGACATGCAGACCACGGTTAAGCAGGTCCGTGACCAGGGCTGTGCTGTTGCAAAATAGCAGCTTCAGATGGCCTTGGATAGTGGAGATTCCTGTGCCCGCTCACTAGCAGCCGCAGTGGCCACTCGCTGCAGAGCCTGGCTGAGGTTATCCTCTTTCCTGGCGGATACTCAGCACAAGTTAGCTGACATGCCCTTCCTTGGCACTGATCTCTTCGGTCTGGGAGTGGCAGGTCACCTCCAGTGCATAGAGCAGTCCAGTGCCACCTAGGATACCACTTCTGCAAAGGGTTCTTCAGGCAAGAACCAGCAGGAGCGCAAGAAGGAGCCTTTTTGGCACTCTTCTCCTGCGGTTAGACAACCCTTTTTCCTGGGAGGTCAGCAGCAATAGCAGGCTCAAGCTTGGCGCCCCAGGCCCAAGCAGGGCCCCTAACAGCCCGCAAAGGAGGTCGAGGAGCCTCCTCCTCCTCTAAGCCTGCTCAGTGACGAGTCAGGGGTGGCCACCCCTGCACCCGTCACACCAGTTCTGGGTCCTTCCGTGGGGGGGCCACCTCCACCACTTTCTTTCCGCATGGTCCGGTATCACTTCGGACAGGTGGGTCCTGGAAGTGGTCGGTCAGGGACTGCCTCTGGAATTCGAGCAGTACCCTCCCTGCCAATCCCGTGCCCCTCGGGAGGAAAGGATCTCAGTTTGCATTCAGTCAGCCCTTCGGGACGACATTGCTCAGCTCCTCCGCAAGGAGGCGGTAGCTTCAGTGCCGGATCCTCCTACAGACCCAGGCTTCGTGTCCAGGTACTTCCTGGTGCCCAAGCGGACCGGGGGTTGGCACCCATCCTAGATCTCCACAACCTGAATCAATATCTCTGGTTTCGCACCTTCTGGATGGTAACTCTGAATCAGATCATACCATCTCTGGAGAGAAACATGTGGTTCTGTTCACTGGATCTACAGGATGCGTTTTTCCCCGTCCCAATCCATCCATCCCATCAGCGGTTCCCCCGCTTCAGGGTGGAAGGGACCCTGTATGAATTCCAAGCCATGCCGTTCGGCCTGTCAGCGGCCCCTCAGGTCTTCACCAAGTGCATCGCAGTGCTGGCGGCCCATCCACGGCGTCAAGGGGTTTGGATATACCCCTACCTTGATGATTGGCTCCTGGCGGGTTCCTCCCTGTGGGAGGTGGAGAGGTCCGAGGACCTGGCCCTCCGAACCTGTTCCCATTTAGGCCTCCTGGTCAACGAGGCTAAGTCGGAACTCGTGCCCTCTCAGGTGATGGGCTTTATCGGGGCAGAACTCGACTCTCGTCAAGCCAGAGCTCGGCTCCTGGCGGACAGGGTGGAGGTTCTTTCCTCCTTTGCGCAGTCATTTCTGGTTGGGCACTTGTGCCCTGCCCGGGACTTCCTGTGCCTTCTGGGTTACATGGCAGCATGCACCTAAGTGGTCTGTTGGGCCAGATTGCACATGCACCCCTTTCAGTGGGAGCTAACTGCTCAGTGGACTCAGCGTCGGGGTCAATTCGACCAGCTGGTCACTGTCACCCAGAAGATCTGGGACGCTCTCCAATGGTGGACCGTCCCAGGCCATCTGCAGGAAGGGATCCCGTTTGTCGGGTTCTGGACCCCCGAGGAGTCCTGATGCCACATCAACCTGCTGGAGCTCAGAGCAGTCAGACTGGCACTGTCAGCTTTCGCTCCTCAGCTCCGGGGTCAAGTGGTTCAAGTCCAGACGGACAATACCATGACCATGTACTACTGCAACAAACAGGGCGGCACGGCCTCCCGTCTGCTATGCAAGGAGGTGCTCCAGATCTGGACCCTTGTCAGCCGGTTGGAGGCGGATCTCTTTGCCATCCATGTGGCAGGAGTCTCGAACCAACTGGCGGATACTCTCAGCAGCATAGGCCAGACATCCCACGAGTGGTCTCCCCATCCAGAGGTAGCTTACAATCTGTTCTCCCATTGGGGCAAACCGTTGGTGGACCTGTTTGCCTCCAGGGAGAACACCAAGCTGAGGCTGTACCATGCCCGCCCCCCTCAGCAGGGCTTGCCGCAGGGGGATGTCTTCTCGAGGCCGTGGACCCCAGGCCTCCTCTACGCCTTCCCTCCCTTTCCCTTGATCCACAAGGTGTTACTCAAGGTGAGGCGGGACAAGGCAAAGGTGATCCTGGTAGCCCCAGATTGGTCCTGCCAGTTCTGGTATCCAGATCTCCTCAGCCTCAGCTGCAGGGCCCCGGAACGGCTTTGTACATGCCCGGACCTGATATCATTGAACCAGGAGAAAGGTATTCCATCCGGACCTTCAATCCCTGCACCTCAAAGCCTGGTACCTGAGCGGCTAGAGTTCCAGGCTCTGGGTCTGTCCGAGAATGTCTACACAGTTGTGCAGGCATCTCGTAAGGAATCGACCAGGAAATGTTATGCCTTCAAATGGAAAAAGTTTTCCATTTGGTGTCAGGTAAGAGTCTGGATCCCTTATCCTGCTCTGTGGCTAACATTTTAGACTACCTTTGGTCTCTGTCCAAAGGGGGTCTACGGTCATTGACCCTTAGGGTGCACCTGGCAGCCATTTCTGCTTACCGGGTACAGGCCGGTCAGTTGACTTTGGCACAGTAGACAGTGGTCGGGTGCTTTTTCAAAGGCTTGGATCACATATCCCCTCTGGTGCGTAAACCTCCACCTCTGTGGAATGTTTTGCTGGTTTTGGCAAAGCTCATGGGCAAGCCATTCGAACCCATGCACAAGTGTGAGCTCTCACACTTGTCATGGAAGACTGCCTTCCTGGTGGCTGTCACGTCAACCAGAAGGACAGGGGAGCTCCAGGCGCTTTCGTGGACTCCCCTTATCTGGTCTTTCACAGGGACAAAGTTGTCCTGCGCCCCCACCTGAAATTCCTTCCGAAGGTGGTGTCAGAGTTTCTCCTTAAGCAGGTGTTGACTCTGCCGGTATAGTATCCTAACTACACCTCAGACGCCGAGTACAGGCTCCATACCCTGGACCTCAGACGTGCTCTCTCCTGCTACAAGGAGAGGACAGCGGAAATTCGGGGAGAGGTTCACCAGCTGTTTGTCACCTACGCTGAAGTCGCTTCAGGCAGACCTGCAGCCAAACGGACCATTGCAAGATGGATTACATCATGCGTAGGTCTGTGCTATGAGTTGGCGGGCAAGGAGCCTCCCAGAGGGATAAGAGCTCATTCTACCCGCCATACTGCTGCATTGGTGGCTGCTTCCAGGGACATCCCTATCCAGGAAATCTGTCGGGCTGCTACCTGGAAGTCAGCAAACACCTTCATTACCCATTACCACATCGACCTTGAGTCATGTCGGGCTGCTGGTTTTGGGGCATCGATTTTCCAATCTCTGTTTCCTAAGTAGGGGGTGTGCGCCTTGCTTCCATCCTCCCGGAGAACTGCTGGGAGTCTGCCAAAGAGTGTAGATGAAGGACATATCCATGCTCCTAGAAAAACAGGTTACTTACCTGTAACAGTTCCAGGAGTGGTATATGTTGTTCATCCACACGCACCCACCCGACCTCCCCGGCTTTAGGTGCACCACCTTGCTTCCAGCGGGCTAAGATCTGGCATCATGGGGTGGAGCTGAGGTATTTACCACCCGGGTGGGTGGGACGAGCCCGCTTGAAGACTTCTGGCTAGATTTAAAGGGGAATGGGACATGCCAAAGAGTGTGGATGAACAGCATATACCACTCCTAGAACTACTGTTACATGTGAGTAACCTATTTTTGGGGGGGGGCTTCAGTTCTCTAATCTCTGTTCCCGAAGTAGGGGGTGTGCGTCTTGCGTCCCTCTTCCAAGAGAACTGCCAGGAGTCTGCCGACCAGTGTGGCTAGAACAACATATCCACTATCCTAGAAAAACAGGTTACTCACCTGTAACAGTAGTTCTAGGAGTGGTATATGTTGTTAATCCACTTAAACCCACCTGACCTCCCTGGCTTCAACGCACAATGCTCTGCTTCCAGCAGGCAAGACCTGGCGTCAAGGGGCGACACCAAGAGATATACCACCTGGGTGGGTAGGAGGAGCCAGGTTTTATACCATCCGGCAAGATTTAAAGGGAAAAGGGACTTGTCAGCCAGTGTGAATGAACAACATATACCACTCCTAGAATTACCGTTACAGGTAAGTAACCTGTTTTTTGGTACCATATAATACAAACAATGTGTTTAGATGTCCTATATGCACTGTAGAGGTGGTTTTTAAAACTGAGGGCTATTTCCAGAGAAATTCTTGTTTGGAAAGTGAAACCTGGATTACGCACATGTGCGGACCGGTTGTATTAGTAGTAGTGGAATTTTTCTTCAGTTGACAAGCAAAAGATTAGGAAACTCAACTGAGGCAAGCTCATTTATGGTGAGGTCCTTAGCATGATTACTCCTAGTTACGATATCTAAAAAATTCAAACATCAAACATATATTACAAACATATAATATATAACAAATACACAGAATAAACAGTGACTTACAAAGTAAGAATATAAATACAACACCAAGTCGGGATCACAAGTAATTAATTCTTCAATGTACAATGTAAACATTGAAAATGGATCTAAATTTAATTTCATTATTACTTCACATGTACATTTCCTCAGTCTGCCCTAAATTACCTTATATTCAGGGTGGATCTGTGCTCAGCTCTTTATTGCGTCATCTTTAAGTCATTGTTTAATTTCTCCTTATTGATTATTAGTATTTGCTGACCTAAGGTAAAGTGGCAATGCATTCCGTATATGGGGACCCAAGAAAAAGAAATGTGCTCTGCCTAGTTCCGTCCTTCGTCTTGGAAGTACAGTATTATATGGTACCAAATCAGTCTTTGGCATTCTGCGGTGCCATACTGATGTCAAGGAGGTGTGGGACGGAGGAGCAGTAAGGGATTTTCTGTTGGGAGTGACTGCCAGGCACTTTACCAGAGAAAGACATGGAAGGCACCAGTATGGCATGGGTAAGGAGTCATTACTGCTTTCAAGTGATCAAGGTATAGACACTAATCACACCAATGCATAAACTGACAACTGTCTTGGCTGACAGCAACTCGATCTTCTCTGACTTCCCATGCTTTGTTACAGAGGCAGAAGTAAGTCAGTTTTATTAAAAAAAAATAAACTTACTGAGAAGGCATATGGATTTTGGCATAATGCATTGCTAACCGGGCATCTTGGTGAAGAGGGACCACAGTATGTACATCTAGTAATGTAGTTTTCCCTTGCAAAACTGCTGCAACTTCACTGTACTACAGTGTGAGTCACTCCTCTGTCATGTAGTGATGTCAGCAGTACAACCCTAGGTCCACATAAACACCCGGCTTGCTACAGAAGCTCTGGTTCACCTAGAGGTAACACCCTGCAGTTTTAGCAGCTCAGAATGCAAAAACTAACTGCAGAGGACAGTAATGAAATACAATTCCTGAATCAGTGCAAGAAGGGGTGATTTATGCATGAAAGTCAAAAGGACTGGGAAAGGTGCTGACAGCAGCTCAATCTTCTCTTGGTCCCCGTGCTTTGTTACAGAGGCACAAGTAAGTCAGTTTTACGAAAAACCATGCTGACAAGTGTTTGGATTTTGGCATAATGCATTGCTAACTGGGTGTCTTGGGGAAGGGGGACACAGTATGTACACCTAATAGTGGTAGTTTTCTCTTGCAAAACAGCTGCAACTATACTGCACAGTGTGAATCACTCCTCTGCCATATAGTAATGTCAGTGGGTGCCAACAGCCCAGCAGCTGAACAGCAAAGGCAAGTGCGGCAGGGCTAAAGCAGGGCTCAAAAACAGATGCAAAATATGGAAGGCAGAGTAAACCTTGGCCAAAAATAACAAATGCACACACCCTTTCAGGTCTAGTACTTCATATAATGACTACAAGCTGTAACTTTTTGGACCATCATGAAAGGTGCTCTGTTTGTGACTTGCTCATGATCACACATTTCAAACCCAGTTCTTCAGGTCTGTAGCTCAGTGCTCTTAACAACTACTCTGTACTGCCTCCCAACATTGTATGGTAGCCATCTTGGTACAGGCCTAGCATGTGTTAAAAAAAAGAAAATAAAAGTCGTAGCCATCTTGTTACAGTCCACACATGCGCATTTGACATGGCAGACACTTTGGAAAATGATTTTCAGTGCAAAAATGCCGCTACTGCATTGCCAGGCTTACATTATTTATATTTGTTTGTATTTGCCTAATAACTCATTCTAGGGACATGGATATGTTGTTCATCCACACTTATTGGCAGGTTCCTTGATGCTTTAAATCTTGCCGGAAGGTCTTCAAGCTGGCTTCTCCCACCCACCCGGGTGGTAAAACTCTCGGCTCCGCCCCATGACGCCGGATCTTCCTTACCACTTGGAAGCTCAGGTTCCCTCTTTAGCCCTTTGCGTTTTAGACTGGATCCTAACTCTTCGGTTCGTCCGAAACTAGTTTTGAAGTTTTCTAAACTTCGGTCTTCATTATCCCTCGCGGCTGCGATGGACAAATCGATCCCCGAGTTTCTGAGGTACCCTTGCAGGCAGAAAATGTCCAGGACAGATCCGCACTCCACGTGCGTCTACTGCCTAGGCCTAGACCACGACCCGCAGGCCTGTGAGTTGCGCCACTCTTTTTCGGCCACTGTCCTTGAGGATTGCGCTGCCCGATTGAGCTGGTGCCCGAGCGTTACCAACCGGTAAAAATCCAAAGAGGCTCATTGGGTGGTGTCCACGGTGGGTGGCTCTGGGTGAGCAGCTCGGCATATGATCACCCTAGAGGAGGAGGAGGTGGCCCAGGCCGCATCTTCCTCCTCCTTGGCTGCGGCATTTATCCCGCTCTCTCTGAGTTCCTCGTACTCAGCTTCGTTCAAGGAGCTTTGTCATTCCCTTTCAACGAAGGGGGAGGGGCCATCGGGACATTCCTCTTGGCCCAAGAAGAAGGAGTCAAAGGGTAAGTCCCACCGTCGGCGTTTGTGGGAGTGGGAGAGGTCTCCTTCCCCGGACAGCCGACTGTTGACTTCGGTCAAAGTTGCGGCTCAGGCTGCTGGCTTCATGGCGTCCCCGTCAGGCCAGCCTGCCGAGACTCCCGTCGATGCAGTCGAGATATTCCTCGACCCATCGGACGGGTTGTTGACTGGTGAAGCCGACAACCCACCTTCTCCGGTCCCCGGTGGAGACCGAGGATCTGCCTGTGCCTTCGAGCGGCAGTCCCTGCTAAAGTGCCGAGCCGGGGAATAGCGGGTGTCCCTGCCCCTTCCCAGACCCCCTCGGTCACCCGAGGGTCTCGGTCTCGGACTTCATCTTGGTCAAGCTGTTCCCGCCGACATCTGCGGTGTCGGTACCGAAGTAAGCGGCGACACCTTTCCTCCTCGGATGAGGAGAGGCTTCGACGTAAATTGTGTCGACATTACGAGGAGCTTATGTGGCAGCAGTTACTGTTGTCTGGGAGTAAATCGACTCCGATTCATCCCCCAGCCATCAGGTGACTGTCGCCCGAACGACCGAAGCAACCGCTCACCGCAGTCAAGATGCCCATTCCTGGGCTGGTTGTTCGGCAGAAATTAGCTGCTCCACCGATTGTGGTGGAACCTCCGCCTCCATAACCGAAGTCTGGGACACCGACCAAGGATTCTCGGTCGGGTCACGGCCTGCCCCACAGGTTGTCGGTCACCCTCACTCCCGACCGTCCTCGGCAGGTGGAGGGTGGCTTAGGGCCGAGGCAGCTCTTCGCAGACTCTTCGGAGTCCGGTGATGACTCCTCTCTGTTCTCCAGGCAGGTCGACCGGGAGTCCTCCAGGGGCCAGTCATTGGACGATAGCCCATCATCCTTCTTGGGTCTACTTCGACTCATCTCGGAGTCCACCGGGATGCAGCTCGAGCCCGTATCCAAGTGGGCCAAGTATCCCCTGATGGAGATACTAGACCACGGGGATTCATCCACGGAGGCCTTCCCTGTAGCTGAGGCTATTGTTGGCCCAGCCTTGGAACTTTGGCAGCGGCCTGCTTCCTGTCCTGTGCCCTCAACCAATATGGCTAGGAAGTATGCGGTCCCTACCGGCTCTTTGGCCGGTTTCTCGGAGCACCCCTCTGCCGAGGGGTTAGTCACTGATAGCGTCTTCCAGCATTCCGGAAACGCTCGGGATGTGGATAAGCCCCCCGACAAAGAGTCCAAAAAGCTGGACTTTGCCGGGCGGAAGGTGTACGCTGCGTCCTCCCTCGGCCTCTGACAGGCCAGCTCGGCCGTGCTGATGGCATACTTCTCCCACGCCCTCATGGGTTCCCTGGATGAGGTTGTCCCTCATCTCCTGGCCGACCTGCAGACCATGGTCCGTCAGGTGCGGGACCAGGGTAGGGCGGTGGCGAAGCAGCAGCTTCAGACTGCTCTGAAAAATAGGTGATTTCTGTGCCAGGTTAGTAGCGGCCGCGGTGGCCATGCGCTGCAGGGCGTGGCTGAGGATATCCACCTTCACGGCGGATACCCAGCACAAGTTAGCGGACGTCCCCTTCTTGGGGACTGACCTCTTCAGCCCTGGAGTGGAGGGACATCTCCAGCGGATTGAAAAGTCCAATGCCACTCTGGACTCGGTCACCTCCGCCCAGAGGTACAAAGGCCGCCGTCAACAACAGCATAAGTCCTTTCGTCCTTTGGCTCCTGCAGCACGACTGGCCCAACAGCACCAGCAACAGGGCCAGCAGACTTGCGTTTGGCGTCCCAAACCCAAGCCGGTGGCTTCCTCCAACGGGAAGGAAGGAGGTAAAGGCCCAGGAGGACCCTCGGCCGGTTCCTCCTCCAAGCCTGCCCAGTGACGGGTTGAGGGGTGTTGCCTCCAGCCTCGTCACTCCTCTCTGGGTTCCCCCCGTGGGGGGAAGGCTCCGCCACTTCCTTTCTGCCTGGTCCGCTATCACCACGGACTGCTGGGTGTTGGAGGTGGTGGGAAAGAGCCTGCCTCTGGTGTTTGAGCAGACCCCACCCTTTCGAGCCATCACCCCTCAGGGGGCCACGGGGTCCGCAGCCTCGCTGTCGAAAAAGAGGTGATCAGGAAGGTGGCGGATCCTCCTCCAGACCCGGGGTTTGTGTCCAGGTATTTCCTTGTCCCATCCTCGACCTGCACAACCTGAACAGGTTCCTGAGGTCTCGTACTTTCAGCATGGTCACTCTGGCTCAGACAATCCCATCCTTGGAACTAGGCATGTGGTTCTGTTCCCTGGACCTCCAGGACGCGTTCTTTCACGTCCCGATCCGTCCGTCTCATCAGAGATTCCTCCGCTTCAGAGCGGAGGGGTCCCTTTACGAGTTCCGGGCCATGCCCTTCGGCCTCTCTCTAGCTCTCAGGGTCTTCACCAAATGCATGGCAGTGGTGACAGCATTCCTGTGGCGCCGAAGGGTCCGGGTGTACCCCTACCTGGACGACTGGCTGAATGCAGCCCCCTGTAGAGCGGAGTTGGAGTCGTCCAGAGATCTGGCCCTCCAGGTTTGCTCTCAGATTGGCATCCTGATCAATGAGGCCAAGTCGGAACTCGTATTCAAAGCAGGTGATACTCTTCATCGGGGCAGAGCTTGACTCTCTTCGAGCCAGAGCTCGGCTCCCGGCGGACAGGGCCGAGGTTCTTTCCTCCTTTACCCAATCATTTCTGATTGGGGAATCACACCCTGCCCGGGACTTCCTGCGCCTCCTGGGCCTCATGGCGGCCTGCACCAGCGAGGTCCATTGGGCCCGTTGGTACATGCGTCCCCTTCAGTGGGGACTGGCCAGCCAGTGGTCACAATGCTGCAATCCGTTGGACCTGCCCGTAACAGTGACCCAGGAGATGTGGAACGCTCTCTAGTGGTGGACCATTCTGGCACATCTGCAGGAGGGAATCCCATTCGTCCGCCTCGAGCCGATGGTCTCTCTGTCGACCGATGCATCTCTGATGGGTTGGGGTGCCTGTCTGGGGGAGCACAGAGCGCACGGCCTCTGGTCCCCTCCGTAGTCCCGATGCCATATCAACCTGCTGGAGCTCCAAGCGGTCCGCCTAGCTCTCACCACCTTCGCTCCATTTCTACGGGGTCAAGTGGTTCAGGTCCAGATGGACAATACCACGACCATGTACTACCTAAACCACCAGGGCGGGGCCCGGCTCCATGCTGTTATGCAAGGAAGCTCTCCGCATATGGTCCCTCGTGTGCAGCCTGGAGGCGTATCTCCTAGCCATTCACGTGGCAGGAGCCTCCAACACCCTGTCCGATGCCCTAAGCTGGATAGGGGCTGCTTCCCACGAGTGGTGTGTCCTGCTGGAGGTAGTACAAGATCTCTTCTCTCATTGGGGCACGCCTCAGGTGGAGCTGTTTGCCTCCAGGGAGAATGTGAAACTGAGACTGTTCCATGCCCGCCCCCCTCAGCAGGGCTCGCTGCAGGGGGATGCCTTCTCGAGGCCGTGGACCCCGGGCCTCTTTTGCGCCTTTCCCCCATTTCCCTTGATCCTCAAGGTGAGGAGGGACAAGGAGCAGGTGATTCTGGTTGCCCCAGACTGGCCCCGCCAGTTCTGGTATCCAGATCTCCTCAGTCTCAGCTCCAGGCTCCCGAGGCGGCTTCCAGCCCGCCCGGACCTGATCTCAGTCAACCAGGGGAAGGTATTCCATCTGGACCTTCCATCCCTGCACCGGACGGCCTGGTTCCTGAGCGGTTAGAGTTCCAGGCCTTGGGTCTTTCCGACGAGGTCCTCAACATCGTTGAGGCGTCCCATAAGGAGTCGACCAGGAAATGCTGTGCCTTCAAATGGAAGAGATTCTCCATTTGGTGTCAGGGCAAGGGCTTGGACCCTTCTGCCTGTCCTTGGCAGCATTCTGGACTACCTGTGGTCCCTTTCTCAGCAAGGGCTTGGTCGTGACCCTTAGGTGCACCTGGCAGCCATCTCTGCTTGCAGTGCGGGCTGGGGAAGCAGTCGGTGGGCGCAGCAGGAAAGATGAGTCGGGCTCTTTTTCAAAGGCCTTGATCACATTTCCCCTCTGGTGCGAGAACCTCCCCCTCCGTGGGATCTACTGCTGGTATTGGCCAAGCTCATGGGCAAGCCATTTGAACCAGTGCACAGGTGCGCTATCTCCCACCTGTCATGGAAGACCGCCTTCTTGGTGGCTATCACGTCAGCCAGAAGGATGGGAGAGCTCCAGGCACTTTCCATCGAGTCTCCTTATCTGGTCTTCCACAGGGACAAGGTTGTCCTGCGCCCCCAACCGAAATTCCTTCCAAAGGTGGTGTCGGAGTTTCACCTTAACCAGGTGTTGACTCTGCCGGCGTTCTACCCCAATCACACCTCAGAGGCCGAATATAGGCTCCATACTTTGGACGCTAGAAGAGCGCTCTCTTACTACAAGGAGCGGATGGCTGAAGTTCGGGGAGAGGTTCGCCAGCTGTTTTTCACCTATGCTGAAGCCGCACCTGGCAGACCTGCAGCCAAGCGGACTGTAGGCCGGTGGGTCACCTCCTGCATAGATCTCTGCTATAGGTTGGCGGGCATGGAGCCTCCCAGAGGGATAAAAGTTCATTCTACCCGCCATACTGTTGCATCGGTGGCTGCTTCCAGGGACGTCCCTATCCAGGAAATCTGCAGGGCTGCTACCTGGAAGTCAGCACACACCTTTATTACCCACTACCACATCAACCTTGAGTCATGCCGGGATGCTGGTTTTGGGGCCTCAGTTCTCCAGTCATTATCCCCTAAGTAGGGGGTGCGCGCCTTGCCTCCCTCCCTGCTCCTGGAGAACTGCTTGGAGTCTGACAGACAGTGTGGATGATCAACATATCCATGTCGCTAGAAATACAGGTTACTCACGTGTAACAGGAGTTCTAGGAATGGTATATGTTGTTCATCCACACGACCCACCTGACCTCCCCGGCTTCGACGCACAACCTGGCTTTCAGCGGGCTAGATCTGGCTTCATAGGGCCGAGCCGAGAATTTTACCACCTGGGTGGGTGGGAGGAGCCAGCTTGAAGACCTTCCGGCAAGATTTAAAGCGGCAAGGAACCTGCCAGACAGTGTGGATGAACAACATATACCATTCCTAGAACTCCTGTTACAGGTGAGTAACCTGTATTTTATGTCTGATGGCTGGCTTCGTCAACACTGAAGCCCCTCTCCATCTATTGAAGGGGCTTCCGGTGAGCAGTTTCACCATTGGGCTACTCTTATGGAGCAGTGTGCTCGGAGGTTGTCCCGGCCGCCTTTACTAGCCAGTCCATCTCAGGGGTCTTTGGGCCTGTCGGGTTCGGATTGGCAGGCAGGCAGTTAGGACTTCCTAGTCGAGTGGTGACTCCTTCGTTGCCATCGACTCCACACTCTGGTGTCTATCCCCCTCACATGGCTGTGGCACAGGGGTCCACACCGATGCCTCTATCGCCTGCCGTTTTTCATTCTTTTCCTTCAAATTGTAGTTCGCAGACTTCTGCGGTGGTGCCGTAGCCTGCGGTGCCGGGGTCTTTTTTGTGGCACTGTGTATGGTGTCGGTGCCGCCTGTGGTGCCAGGGGTTGTGCTCGATTGCTGTCGCGTGGTGCTGTCCACCGTTGGCACCACTTGTGATGCACTTTTCTGTGTCAGCGCCACCTCTGTGCTACGACTGCTTCTTGGGAATGGCCGCATGGTGTTCTAGAGGTTCTCAATGACCAGTCTCTCTCTTCTTCTTCCTCTTCCTCTTCTTCCTGGTTTTCACTGCTTTCCTGTCTATATAGTTCCACCTGGACTGTCAGGAGATGATATTGAGCCTGATCCAGATCTTCGGCTGGGTAATGATTTCAATGCCGACTCTGTCCTGGGGGCAGGGCTCAATCCTTCTGCAGAGCCTTTGGTCGAAGACCTTTCCTTTAAGTCTCTGCTCAAGAATTTAAATTCTACCCTTTCTTTCAGACCACGGAAATCGATCCTGGGAAGCTTCTGCGCCTCCAGTATCTATATGTTCTGGAAATCCCTATGGATTTAACCCCTCCAGTGCAGCCCTCTTTCAAGACTTTCTCAGATGGTGTGGAACAACCTGGCTCTTATTCCCTCTCTGGCTAAGTCCATGGATAGGAAATATGCCCCTCCCAAGGATTGTCCCATCTTAATCTCACAAGCCTTTGCTGATGCCATTGTGGTCCTGGCAGAGAATGATAAGCCTGTCCTTCCTCAGGAATCCACAGCTCATCTTATAAACAAGGAATCTCGTAAGATCGACACCTTGGGTAAGCAAGTCTTTGCTGCTTCAACTCTGTGTATGCGTATTGCTAGCTACTAGAATTATTTTTCTTGATATGAATATGTTCTTTGGCATTCGCTCAAAGCAATGGTAGAAGCTCTGCCCGAGTTGGAGGTTAACTCAGAGCTACTGCAGACCATTACTAGAGGTATTGAGTCCTATAATCATCAGATTAAAGCTGCAGTGGACGCTTTCGATACTGCTTCCACAGCAGTGGCAGCTGGCATTTGCACCCGCTGCCACTCTTGGTTGCGTACTTCAGGCTTCACGAATTATGCCCAACAAAATGTCATGGCCTTACTCTTCGACGGTATGTATCTGTTTGGGCCTCAAGTGGAACAAGCACTAGAGGCTACACAGAAGACTAGATCTGCCATTAAGACAGCTAGACCCCCACGCGCTCCCTCTCGAGGGGGGTGGAAGTAAGCGTCAGTTTCATAACCGTCAGTCCTTTCGTGGCAAAAGCAGAAGAGATTTTGACAGAAACCAAACTCCCCAGCTGCAAAAGAAAACTCAACAGAGGGCACAGGGCCCAAAAGCGCCCAGTGCTACCCTCTGAGTTTCCGTCCCAGGTTCCACCTCAGCTGTCCGAGGTGGACTCTTCTTTGGCAGTAGGAGAATGTCTGACTCATTTCTACGACCAGTGGAAGTCTGTAACATCAGACAAATGGGTTCTCAGGATAATCCGGATGGGGTACTCTCTCAACCTGTAGGAAACTCCTCTGGATCATCCTCCCAAGTGACAGCCCAGGCTGTGTGCTGCGCAGTGAGACCTTCTTGCTTCTGAGGTGCAAGTCATTCTGAACAACAGGGCAGTAGAAGTAGTTCTGCTGGACCAGCGAAACACAGGTTATGGGGACATGGATATGTTGTTCAGTCCACACTGTCTGGCAGGTACTTTGCCACTTTAAGATGTGCCCGGAAAGTCTTCAAGCTGGCTCCTCCCATCCACCCAGGTGGTAAAACCCTCAGCTCCGCCCCATGACACCAGATCTTCCTTACCGCTTGGAAGCTCAGGTTCCCTCCTTAGCGCTCTTGCATCTTTAGGCCTGGATTCTAAACCTTCAGTTTTACCGAAAATCATGCTTAAATTCACGAGACTTAAGTTTTCTCCTTCCCTCGCTGCTGCGATGAATTCTGAATCTACTCCCGGCTCCCGTCAGTGCCCTTGCAGGCAGAAAATGTCTCAGATTGACACGCACTCCACGTGCATCTACTGCCTTGGGCTTGGCCATGATGACTCGCAGACCTGTGAACATTGCAAGTCCTTCTCGGCTTCGATTCTTGAAGATCGCGCTGCCTGATTCCAACTGGGACGCCCCGAAAAATGGTTTTGCCGATGAAGTCAAAGGGGGCCCGTTAGGCGGTGTCCGCGGCTGCGGTCTCTGCAGAGCAGCTGGAGCAGTTAATTGCCCTCGAGGAGGAGGCAGCCCAGGCCGCGTCTTCTTCTTCCTCAGCATCAGCGTTTATCCCGCTCTCCCTGGGCTCCTCCTATACTGCTTCCTTTTTGGGAGCTTTGTCAGTCCCTCTCCACCTAGGGAGAAGGGCCCTCAAGGACTCAGCTCAGTCAGTCAAAGAAGAAGGACCCGAAAGGTAAGTCCCATCGTCGATGTTCGTGGGAACGGGAGAGACATCGCTCCCCGGAGCGTCCCTTATCGACCTCGGTCGAGGTTGCGACTAAGGCTGCTGGCTTTTTTGGTGTCCCCGTCAGGTCAGCCAGGTCGAGATACCCGTCGATGCGGTTGAGATTTTTCTTGACCCATTGGACGGGCTGTCGACTGGATAGGCCGACAACCCCTTTCACCGGTACCCCTGGTGGTTACAAAGGAGTTGCCTCAGCCTCCCGAACCGAAGTCCCTGGTCAAAGACCCTGAGCCGGGGGATGAACGGGTTTCCCCCTTCCCCTCTTTGACCCACTGTCAGCGACCCTGACGGTCTCGGTCCTCCTCCGTGTCAGGTAAGTCCCGCCGACCTCGGCGGTCTCGGTCCCGACATCATGGCAAGTGGCGCTGCTGCTCTTCCTCATCCTCCTCTTCGGAGGAAAGGCTCCGGCGGAAGTTGCGTCGGTGCTATGAGGACATGATGTGGCAGCAGCTCTTATTGGCTGGCAACAAGCCGACTGTGTCGCCTTCCCGGCAGTTAAGTGGCTGTCGCCCGAATAACCGAAGCAGCCTCTCACTCTCGGCTCCTTAGTCGATGAGCTGATTCTGGCACCGATTGCTTGGCTGAAACCGGGTGCTCCACCCATAGTGGTGGAACCACCGCCCCTGCAAGGGAAGACTGGGGCCCCGACCAAGGATTCTCGGTCGGGTCAGGGCTTGCCCCACAGGTTGTTGGTCACCCTCACCCCCGATCGGCCTCGGCGAGTGGTGGGTGGCTCAGGCGCTTGGCAGCTGTTCGCAGATTCCTCGGAGTCTGACAGCTCCTCCCTGTATTCCAGGCCTCTCGACCTGGAATCCTCTGGGGGGGTCTGTTGGTGGACGAGAACACATCCTCATTTCTTGGTGTTCTGTGGCTCATCTCAGAGTCTACTGGGATGCAGCTCGAACCCATGCAAAAACGGGCCAGATATCCCCTCACGGAGATTTTGGACCGAGGGGATTCCCCCACAGAGGCCTTCCCTGTGGCCGAGGCCATTATTGGTCCGACCTTGGAGTTGTGGCAGCAGACGGCCTCCTGTCCTGCGCCCTCGGCCATGATGGCCCGCAAGTACGCAGTCCCGACTGGTCCTCTCTCCAGTTTTTCAGAGAACCCCTCAGCTGAAGGGCTGGTAACCGATAGCGTTTTCTGGCGCTCCAGAAACACCAGGAACGTTGAGAAGGCCCCGGACAAGGAGTCCAAAAAGCTGGACTACTCCGGGTGCAGTGTTTATGCTGCCTTCTCCCTAGGCCTTTGGCAGGCTAGCTCGGCTCTTCTGATGGCACACTTTTAATATGCCCTTTTGGGCTCCCTGGATGAGGTGCTTCCTCATCTCCTGGCTGACCTTCAAATGGCAGTCAAGCAGGTGCGGGATCAGGGAAGGGCGGTGGCCAAGCAACAGCTCCAGACTGCCTTGGACATCGGAGACTCTTGTGCCCGGTCAGTAGCGGCCGCAGTAGCCGTGTGCCACAGAGCTTGACTGTGGATATCTACCTTCATGGCAGATACCCAGCACAAGCTGGCAGATGTCCCCTTCCTGGGCACCGACTTGTTCGAGCCGGGGTGGAGGGCCATCTCCAGAGGATCGAGAAGTCCAGTGCCACCTTGGACTCGGTGACGTCTGCCCAGAAGGGCAAAGACTGCCAGCAGCATCTTAAGCCCTTTCGCCCCTGCGGCACGGCCAGCTCAGCAGGGCCAGCAGGTTCACGCTTGATGCCCCAAGGCCAAGCCTGCTGCTTCCTCCGAAAGGAAGTCTGGAGGGAATGGTCCAGGCGGCTTCTTGGCCAGTCCTTCTTCCAAGCCTGCCCAATGACGGGTTCCGCCTCCAACCTCGTCACTGTTCCCTTGGGTCCCCCTGTGGGGGGATGGCTCAACCACTTCTTTTTCGCCTGGTCCACTATCACCATGGACCGTTGGGTGTTGGAAGTGGTCGGCAAGGGTCTGCCTCTGGAATTCGAGTGGACCCCTTCCTTCCCAGCCGTCCTCCCTTGGGGGGGCTACCAGTTCTGCAGCCTCTCTGTCGGCCTGTCAAGCTGACATAACTCTGCTCCTTCAGAAGGAGGTGATCAGCAAGGTGGCATATCCTCCTCCAAGCCCAGGGTTTGTGTCCAGGTATTTTCTGGTCCCAAAATGGATGGGAGGCTGGTGCCCCATTCTCGGTCTGCACGACTTGAACAAGTTCCTATGGCCATGCACCTTCAGGATGGCCACTCTGGTTCAGGTCATGCCATCCTTGGAAGCAGGCCTGTGGTTTTGTTCTCTGGATCTCCAGGACACGTTCTTTCACTACCAAATCCATCTGTCACATCGGCGATTCCTCCGCCTCAGAGCAGAGGGTTATCCCTCTACGAGTTCTGGGCCATGCCCTTCAGCCTTTCTCCAGCTCCCAGGGTCTTCACCAAATGCATGGCAGTGGTGACAGCATTCCTGCGACGCCAAGGGTCCGGGTGTACCCTTACCCGGGTGACTGGCTGATAGAAGCCCCCTCCAGGCTGGAGGTGGAGCGGTCCAGATATCTGGCTCTCCAGGTCTGCTCTCAAATTGGTCTCCTAATCAACGAGTCCAAATCGGAACTCGTGCCATCGCAGGTGATTCAATTCATCAGGGCAGAGCTCGACTCTCTTCGAGCCAGAGCCCGGCTCCTGGCGGACAGGACTGAGGTTCTTTCCTCCTTTGCCCAGTCATTTCAGGTTGGGCAGTTGCACCCTACCCGGGACTTCGTACACCTTCTGGGTCTCATGGCGGTTTGCACCAGCGTGGTCCGGTGGCCCCGCTGGGATATGCGTCCCCTGCAATCGGGGCTGGCCCGCCAGTGGTCTCAGCACTCCGGTCCTTTGGACCAGCCAGTAACCGTGACTCAGAAGATGTGGGATGGCCTGCAGTGGTGGCTCGTCCCAGCTCATCTTCAGGAGGGTATCTTGTTTGTCTGCTCGAACCGACGGTCATCCTTACGCCCGACACCTCCTTGATGGGTTGGGGTGCCCATCTGGGGGAGCTCTGGCCCACGGCCTCTAGTCCCCTCAGGAGTCCCGATGCCACATCAACCTGCTGGAGCTTTGAGCGCTACGGCTAGCCCCCACTGCCTTTGCTCCATTTGTACGGGGTCAAGTGGTTCAGGTCCAGACGGACAACACCGTGACCATGTTCTGTCTCAACCGTCAGGGCGGGACGCACTCCTTGCTTCTGTGCAAGGAAGTTTTCCACATTTGGTCTCTCGTGATCAGCCTGGAGGTGGATCTCCTAGCCATCTATGTGGCAGGAGCCTCGAACAGTCTGGCCGATGCCCTCAGCCGGATAGGCGCAGCATCTCACGAGTGGTCTGTCCTGCCGGAGGTAGTTCAAGGCCTGTTCTCTCATTGGGGCACCCCTCAGGTGGACCTGTTCACCTCCAAGGAGAATGAGAAGATGAGGCTGTTTCATGCCCACCCCCCTCAGCAGGGCTCACTGCAGGGGGATGCCTTCTCGAGGCCGTGGACCCTGGGCCTCTTCTACGCCTTCCCTCCATTTCCCTTGATCCACAAGATGCTTCTCAAGGTGAAGAGAGACAAGGCGCAGGTGATTCTGATAGCCCCAGACTGGCCTCGCCAGTTTTGGTATACAGATCTCCTCAGCCTCAGCTCCAGACCCCCGAGGCGGCTTCCAGCCTGCCCGGACCTGATCTCAGTCAACAAGGGGAAGGTACTCCATCCGAACCTTCAATCTCTACACCTGATGGCCTTGTTCCTGAGCGGCTAGAGTTCCAGGCTTTGGGTCTTTCCGATGAGGTCCTCAACGTTGCTGAGGCATCTCGTAAGGAGTCGACCAGAAAATGTTATGTCTTCAAATGGAAGAGATTCTCCATTTGGTGTCAGGGCAAGGGGTTGGACCCTTCTTTCTGTCCATTGGCTAGCATTTTGGACTACCTGTGGTCCCTTTCTCAGCTAGGGCTTCAGTCGACCACCCTTAAGGTGCACCTAGCAGCCATCTCTGCTTACCGGGCGCGGGCCGACAAGCAGTCAGTGGCACTGGAGTAGGTGGTGTGGCACTTTTTCAAAGGCCTCAATCACATATCCCCTCCGGTGCGAGAACCTCCACCTCCATCGGGTCTACTGCTGGTATTGGCCATGCTCATGGGCAAGCCATTTGAACCGATGCACAGGTGCGATATCTCCTACCTGTCATGGATGACCACCTTCTTGGTGGCTATAACATCAGCCAGAAGGGTGGGAGAGCACCAGGCGCTTTCCATTGAGTCTCCTTATCTGGTCTTCCACAGGGACAAGGTTGTTCTTCGACCACACCTGAAATTCCTTCCGAAGGTGATGTCGTGTACTACCCCAGTCACATCTTGGAGGCCGAATATAGGCTCCATACTCTGACCCTAGAACAGCGCCGCTTATTACAAGGAGCGAGATTAGTTTGGGAGAGGTCAGTTGTTTGTCACCCATGCTGAAGCCAGACCTGTCAGACCTGAGCCAAGCAGACGATAAACAGGTGGGTCACCTCCTGCATAGAGCTCTGCTATAGGCTGGCGGGCATGGAGCCGCCCAAAGGGATAAGAGCTCATTCAACCCGCCATACCGCTGCTTCGGTGGCTGCTTCTAGGGACATACCTATCCAGGAAATCTGCAGGGCTGCTACCTGGAAGACAGCACACACCTTTATTTCTCATTACCACATTGACCTAGAGTCACACCGGGATGCTGGTTTTGGGACCTCGGTTCTCCAGTCCTTGTTCCCCAAGTAAGTGTCGGGGGTGCGCACCTTGCCTCCCTCCTCCTGGAGAACTGCTAGGAGTCTGCCAAACAGTGTGGCTTGAAAACATATCCACGTCCCTAGAAGTACAGGTTACTCACCTGTAACAGGAGTTCTAGGAGTGGTATATGTTGTTCATCTACGCGACCCAACCAACCTCTCTGGTTTAAACACGCAGCCTGGCTTCCAGTGGGCTAGATCTGGCGTCATGGGGTGGAGCCGAGGGTTTTACCACCTGGGTGGGTGAGAGGAGCCAGCTTGAAGACTTTCTGGCCCACCTTAAAGCGGCATGGTACCTGCCAAACAGTGTTGATGAACAACATATACCACTCCTAGAACTCCTGTTACAGGTGAGTAACCTGTATTTTCTACTTCCACTACCTTCTGGTTCCAAAGAAAACTGGCGGCATGCGCCCTATTCTCGATCTCAGAAAGTTAAACAATTTCCTCTACAAGGAAAAGCTCAAGATGATATCATTCGGTACCATGTTACCTTTGATTCATCAACACGATTGGCTAGCCTCCCTGGACATGCAGGATGCCTACCAACACATTCTCATACACCCAAAGCACCAGAAGTAACTAAGGTCCGTGGCATTGGGTCAGCACTACTAATTCAGAGTCCTGCCCTGTGGGCTATCCTCGGCGCCTCGAGTCTTTACAAAGTGCTGTGCGGTTTTCGTGATGCATCTAAGGAAAATTGGAATCCAAGTATTCCCATATCTGGACGACTGGCTTCTCACAAGCCCCTCCAGACAAGAGACTCTGGAGGCCGTGGCTACGGCCTCAGACTTCCTCACATCCATGGGAGTTCTGCTGAACCTGGAAAAGTTGCAGCTGCAGCCCTTCCAGAAGCTTCTCTTCATAGGAGCCCTTCTGGATACCTCCTGCGCAAAAGCCTTCCTTCCGGAAGACAGAAGGAGCGATAGCATTCAGATGGCCTGCTTCATCAGAGAGAACAGCTCAGTTCGAGCTCTGGTCTCATGGCATCGTCGGTGTTTACTGTACCTCTGGCTCGTTTCCCCGTGCGAACCTCTCAGTGGATGCTCAGCACTTAGTGGTCACCAGCCTCTCACCCTCAGTCCTTTCGCATCAAGGTGACAGAACTGTTGAAATGGTCATTCACTTTGTGGTCTCAGGATGGCAACCTTCTGGAATGATGTCCCTTCGCCCCTCTAGATCCCCAGATGTCCATTACCCTGGATGCGTCCTTACTGGGCTGGGGAGCTCACTGCCAGGATCTCGACACCTAGGGCGCGTGGACCCAGGACGAGTCACAACTCAACATAAATGTTTTGGAAATGAGGGCCGTCCTCTATGCAGTCCGAGCTTTGAAAGACATACTCTATCACAAGACCATTCTCCTTCAAACAGATAACAAGGCTGTGATGTATTACATCAACAAGCAGGGCGGTGAACACTCTTACCCATTATGCGAGTGTGAGAATGGTGCCTGGAGCACAAGGCACTGATTCAGGCGGTCTACCTGCCAGGAGTATAAAATGAACTGGCAGACCATCTCAGCAGAACAGAGACAGATCTTCACGAGTGGTCTCTCGAATTAACCGTCGTTCAGTCACTTTTTAAAGAGTGGGGAACTCCGGACTTGGACCTTTTTGTGTCCCCACTCAACGCAAAACTCCAGAAATCCAGGACCTGGTGTGTTTTGTCAGGATGCATTCAGGCTGCAGTGAACAAAACGCTTTCTATACGCATTTCCTCCTTTTTCCTTAGTTCATAGAGTGCTGCTCAAATTGGAGGCGCGGGAATGCAGACTAATTCTCATTGCAAAACAGAAAGGATATATGGCACACAAGGATTGGGTGCAAAATATTTCAGTTTACTGTGGCACTCTTGCCAAAGTTGTATAATCCCTGTCCTCAAAACACAGCAAATATACGGACGGACAAGACAAATGAACCCCTTCATTTGTCTGTCCGTATATTTGCTGTGTCTTGAGGACTGGGATTACACAATTTTGGCAAGTGTGCCACAATAAACTGAAATATTTTTGAACCCGATCCTTGTGTGCCATGTATCCTTTGTGTTTTGTTGAATTGGGTCTGGCTTACCTATGATATGAGCACCAGTGTCCAACATTCCTGCTTGCACACTCTACCACAGGACTAATTCTCATTACCCCATTTTGGCCTTGCCAGATCTGGTTTCCTCTAATCAACAGGCTATCAGAAACCTCCCTGAAACCGCTTCCACTCCTGAAGAACCTTCTGACCTTGGGCCCTGTAGTTCATCCCAACCTGGTGTCCCTTCACCTCCACGCCTGGCTCGTGGGAAGATAGAGGTGAACAGGTTTAATGTTTGTCATAGAGTTTCAGATATTCTCCTATCTGCACACAGGCCAGCTACTAAAAAAAAACCATAAACAGCTAAGTGGAAGTGTTTCTCTATCTGGTGTGCAAAATCATCTTGGAATCCTTTTCATGCCCACCGAGTAAAGTCCTAAAGTATCTCTTAGATCTCTCTAATACAGGTCTACAGTACTGTACGGTCAGAGTTCATCTTTGCGCAATTTCCTCATACCATGAGCCTGTACTTTCTGTGTCCTTGGCTCAGTTACCTGTAGTTAAAAGGTTTCTTAGGGGCATTCTGCATACCAGACTGCCCATTAGATGTCCATTTGCAGCCTGGGACATTAACTTTGTGCTAGACATGCTTACTTGTAAACCCTTCAAGCCTCTAGCCACTTGTGATTTGAAATTCCTAACTTGGAAGATGGCCTTCCTGGTGGCCATTACTTCCATCCATAGAGTATCAGAAATACATGTTTTGGTCACAGACCTTCTGTACACTGTATTTCAAAAGGACAAGGTGGTTCTTAGGACTCATCCTCAGTTTCTTCCTAAGGCTGTCTCGGAATTTCATTTGAATTAACCTTTAGTCCTTCCTACCTACTTTGCAAATTTCCAGAATGAGGGAGAGCATACCCTTCATTCTTTGGATGTAAAGAGAGCTTTGCGATTCTACCTGGACAGTACAAGAGAGATTCACAAGGCTCAACAGCTGTTTGTCTCTTTCAGCATGACCCGGCTGGGTCAGCCTGTTGCTATCAGGTGCATTTCAGCATGGGTAGTGGCATGCCTTCGCCACTGCTACTCCATGGCACAGGTCAAGCTGGAAGGCAGAGTGTACGCTCACTCTACCAGAGCAGTCGAGGCATCTCTGACTGAAATCCACAACATGCCCATTGCGGACATCTGCAGTCTTGGAGCTCCATGCATACATTTGTAAAACACTACGCCTTGGATGTCCATGCCAGACAACATCAGCCATTTGGCAGGACAATCCTTAATGGACTTCTGTCCTAAGTGAGCTCCTCTCTCCTGCTGCCCGTCTCGGGGGGGGGGGGGATTATTTAGCTTGGTACTCTCTCATTAGTGTGAATGAGTGATGGAGACTTTATGTCCAGGAAGATATGGAAATTACGTACCTACCGTAATTCTTGATCTTCTTGGATGAAGTCTCCACCACTCATTCACATGCCCACCCACCATCCGTCGAGCTCACTTCTCTGTTTATGGTCTTCACTCCTTCAGTCGTTGGGCTGTGAAGACTTTGTTCTTTGACCCTTCTTACACAGGTCATTCATACTATCATATGTCCGATATTTAGGTTAGTCCTTTCTAGGTTAGTTATGCTGCACCTCCTCGGGGGGGAAAAAGGTACTGAGGCGGTTGGAGGGTTGCCGCCGAGGTAGTCTATACCACGTGAGCCTAGCTCGTGGTGCTGCTCCCTTGCGGCTCCACCTCGACTCTGACCCTCTTGAAAACGTTGGGCTCCGCTGGGTCCTAGCACCTTTGAAGTAGTCCCATTAGTGTGAATGAGTGGTGGTGACTTCGCCCAAGAAGATCAAGAATTATGGTAGGTATGTAATTACTGTTTCCTGGGCACTGACCTGTTTGGGTTCGGTGTGGAAAGTCACCTCCAGCGTATCGTGAAGTCCAGTGCCACCTTGGACTCCATGACATCCGTGCAGAGAGATCTCAAGGGCTCCAGGTAGCAGAAGCAAAAGCCCTTTCAGCCCTCCACTCCTGCAGCAAAACCAGCCTAGCATCAGCAGGGCCAGCAGGCTCAGTCCAGGTGACCCAGGCCCAAGTAAGTGGCCTCAGTGGTCTGTTAGCCCGGAGGAAAGGGACCCATTGGCTCCTCAGCTGGATTCTCCTCCTCCAAGCCTGCTCAGTGACGATATTGGGGGGTTGCCACCCTCATACTGTCACGCCTCCCCTGGGTCCTCCTGTGGGGGGCCGACTCTGCCACTTCCTTTCTGCCTGGTCTGCTGTCACTACAGACAGGTGGGTTCTGGAAATGGTCAGTCATGGTCTGCCTCTGGAGTTTGAGTAGTACCCTCCAAGCCAAGCCCACACCCCATGGGAGGACTTGGAATCCACCGACACTCGGTTGGTTCTTTGAGACCACGTAGCCCAGCTCCTTCACAAGGATCCTCCGGAACACCCAGGGTTTGTCTACCTGTACTTCCTGGTGCCAAAGCAGATGGAGTGCTGGCATCCCATTCTAGATGTGCATGACTTGAACAAGTTCCTGAGGTCATGCACGTTAAATATCATAACTCTTTCTCAGATCATACCATCTCTAGAGCAAGACATGTGCTTTTGCTCCCTGAATCTTCAGGACGTGTTCTTTCAAATCCCGATCCATCCGTTCCACTGACGGTTCCTCTGCTTTCAAGCCGAAGGAACCCTATACGAGTTCTGGACCATGCCATTTGGCCTCTCCTCTGCCCCCAGAGTCTTCACCAAATGCATAGCAGTGGTGGCAGCTTACCTGCGGCACCAAGGGGTCCTGGTGTACACCTAACTGGACAACTGGCTGATTGCAGGTCCCTCCAGGCAGGAGGTGGGAGCAATCCAGGGACCTGGTCCTCCAGACCTGCACCTCCCTTGGCCTCCTGGTCAACAAGGCCAAGTTGGAACTCGTGCCCTCGCAGGTGATCAGCTTCATTGAGGCAGAGCTCGACTCTTGCCGAGCCAGAACCCGGCTCCCAGTGGACAGGGCAGAGGTTCTCTCCTCCTTTGCCTGATCATTTTGGGTTGGGCAGTTGTGCCCTGCCTGGGACTTCCTGCGCCTTCTGGGTTACATGGCAGTCTGCACCATCGTGGTCCATTGGGCCCATTGGAATATGCGCTTCCTGTAGTGGGAGCTGGCAAGCCAGTGGTTTCAGTGCAAAGGTCACTTTTACCAGCTGGTCACAGTGACCCAGAAGATATGGGACATCCTCCAGTGGTGGCTAGTCCCAGAGCATCTGCAGGAAGGGATCCCGTTTGTCCGACCCAAGCCAATGGTCATCCTGATGACTGACTCCTCTCTCACAGGCTGGGGTGCCCATTTGGGGGAGCACAGAGTCCACGGGCTCTGGACTTCCAAGGAATCCTGTTGGCACATCAACCTGCTGGAGCTCTGAGCAGTTTGGCTGGCGCTGACTGCATTCGCTCCATATGTTTGGGGTCAAGTGGCCCAAGTCCAGATGGACAACACCACGGCCATGTTCTACCTCAACAAGCAGGGCAGGAGTTGGCCCAGTGGCGCTGAGGGTTGAAGTTCTGGATGCCACACCTCTCACCATGCCGGCGACCCGAGCTCGGGAACGAGCTCTGCGCCAGGGGTCGGCAGGGGAGGATTGAGGAGCGAGTGCCCATGTGGTGCTTTCCTTCCCAGGAGGGAGGGATGGGGACGGCCTGGCGTGCCAGTGACCCCCGGTGGAGACCGCGGGGCACTGCAGCATGCTGGGCAGCACGGGCTCAGTGTGGCCGATGCATGCAGGGTTGCCGTGCGCCAGAGCGTTGTGCATGCGCCATGCACGGGAGGGGGGATCGCAGAACAAGGAAAAACCCGGACCTTGGGGTAGGCGATGGCACAAGCCCCCATGCCCACTGCCGGATTCGTCCTGGATGGCTTTCAGTTCCTCCACCCGGGCCCTCGCCAAGCAGCTGGGAATGACGTCTGTAGGTGCACCCGAAGGAGGGCGGCCCCACCCGGAGGGGTTAAGCTGGGGGAACAGCTGTGAGGTGGGGGGTTAGACAGGTGGACTTCGGTCCTGGCAGGATTCGGTTGGATGCCTGAGAGAGGCTCCTCGGTCTGTGAACCAGAGGGAAAGAGAGTTAAAAAAAAAAAAAAACCCAAGCAAGGCGGGATGCACTTCCTGCCTTTGTGCAAGGAAGTTCTCTGCGTATGGACAATCGTGTGCAGCCTGGAGGCGGATCTTCTAGCCATCCATGTGGAAGAAACCTCCAGTTAGCTAGCGGATGCCCTCTGCTGGGCAGGCGAGGCATCTCACGAGTGGTCTCTCTATCCGGAGGTAGTTCACAGTCTGTTCTTCCAGTGGGGCTCACCTCAGGTGAACCTCTTCACCTCCAGGGAGAACGCAAAGCTGAGGCTGTTCTGTGCCCGGCCCCCTCAGCAGGGCTCACTACAAGGTGATGCCTTCTCAAGGCCCTGGACCCCAGGCCTCTTCTATGCCTTCCCTCCTGTTCCCTTGATCCACAAGGTGCTGCTGTAAGGTTGGGAGGGACAAGGTGAAGGTGATCCTGGTGGCTCCAGACTGGCCACGCTAGTTTTCGTACCCCGATCTCCTCAACTTCAGCAACAGGCTCCCAATGTGTTTTCCCATATGCCCAGACCTGCTCTCCATCAATCAGGATAAGGTACTCCACCTGGACCATCAGTTCCTGCACGTAACAGCCTGGTTCCTGAGCGGCTAGCGTTACAGGCTTTGGGTCTCTCTGAAGATGTCTCACTGCGGTGGAGGCATCTAGAAAGGAATCGACCAGAAATGCTATGCCTTCAGATGGAAGAGATTCTCCATTTGGTGTCAGGACAAGGGGCTGGAGCCTTTGTTCTGTCCGGTGGCCAGCGTTTTGGACTACCTGTGGTCCCTTTCCAAAGGGGGGCTTCGGTTGATGACCCTTAAGGTGCACCTGGCTGCCATCTCTGCTTACCAGGTGCAGGCCGGTCAGCAGTCGGTGGCACAGGAGAAGGTGGTCTGGCACTTTTTCAATGGCTTGGATCATATTTCCCCTCCGGTGCGTGAACTACCACCACCATGGGATTTGGTTTTGGTTTTGGCAAAGCTCATGGGCAAGCCATTCAAATCGATGTACAGGTGTGACATGTCTCACCTGTCATGGAAGACTGCCTTCTTGGTGGCTGTCACACCAGCCAGAAGGATCAAGTGAGCTCCAGGCATTTGTTGTGGAGTCTCCTTACCTGGTCTTCCACTGGGACAAGGTTGTCCTGCGCTCCAACCTGAAGGTCCTCCTGAAGGTTGTGTCGGAGTTTCACCTGAAGCAGGTGATGACTCTTCCTGTGTTCTTCCCAAATCACACCTCGGAGGCTGAACTAAGGCTCCATACTCTGGACCTGAGGGGAGCGCTCACTTATTACAAAGAGTGCACGGCTGGAGTTCGAGAAGAGGTTCACCAGCTGTTTTTCACCTACCCCGAAGCTGCAGCTGGCAGACCTGCAGCCAAGTGGACGACTGGCAGATGGATCACATCCTGCATTGATCTCTGTTATAGGTTGGCAGGTAGGAAGCATCCCAAAGGGCAAAGGACTCCTTCCACCCACCATAATGCTGCATCAGTGGCTGCTTATAAGGATGTCCCTATCCAGGAAATCTTCAGGGCTGCTACCTGGAAGTCAGCACACACCTTCATTTCCCATTACCACACTGACCTCGAGTCACGCTGGGATACTGGTTTTGCAGCCTCAGTTCTCCGATCTCTGTTTCCTAAGTAGGTGGTGTGTGCCTTGCCTCCCTTCTCCTGGAGAACTGCTAGGAGTCTGCCAGTAAGTGTGGCTAGGATAATAAATCCACGTCCCTAGAAACACAGGTTACTCACCTGTAACAGTAGTTCTAGGAGTGGTATATGTTGTTCATCCACACAGACCCACTCAACCTCTCCAGGCTCAGGTGCACAATCTCCACTTCCAGCTCGCAAGTTCTGGCGTCATGGGGTGGAGCTGAGGGATATACCACCCGGGCGGGTGGGAGGAGCCAGCTAGAAGACTTTCCGGCACATCTTAAAGGGAAAGGACACTGCCAGTAAGTGTGGATGAACAACATATACCACTCCTAGAACTGCTGTTACAAGCGAGTAACCTGTGTTTTTTGAACAGTGCCTTTTTTGTTTCCTTCCCAGGATTCCCTTTTGTGTGAATCGCGAGGTGTGTCTTCCCTCTTTTTGGCTGAAACCTGTGAGTCCAAATGAGAAGGAATTCTGTCATCTGGATTTATGCAGAGTAGTTAAAACATACTTAAAAAGAACTGAGGAGTTCAGGAGGCTAAAAAGATTCTTTGTTCTCTTCGGGGCTGCAAAGAAGTTTAGGATGCTTTGAAGGCCACCTTGGCAAACTGGGTAAAATCCTGCATTGTGAAAATGTCAGTGGCAAAAAAGAAAATGACACCCACATTGGTAAGAGCACATTTCACTCGGGTGCTTGTGGCATCCTGTGCAGGAAGAGTAAAGGCGTCTGTCACTGAACTGTGCAGTGTGACAACGTGGTCTTCCATTCACACCTTTACAAAGCACTATAGGTTTGATGACCAGAGCTCTGCCGATGTGCCCTTTGGGCACAGTGGTATGCAGGTAGTGATTAAAGGGTGAATCCAGAAATTACCCTTCTAGGGACATGGATATGTTGTTCAATCCACACTTCATGGCTGGTTCCTTGCCGCTTTAAATCTTGCCGGAAGGTCTTCAAGCTGGCTCCTCCCACCCACCCGGGTGGTAAAACTCTCAGCTCCGCCCCATGACGCCAGATCTTCCTTACCGCTTGGAAGCTCAGGTTCCCTCCTTAGCGCTCTGCGTTTTAGGCCTGGATCCAATCTCGTTGGTTAAACCAAAACTTATTCTTAAATTTTCTAGACTTCAATCTGTTTCTTCCTTTGCGGCTGTGATGGATAAGTCAACTCCCGGATTTTGGTGGTGCCCATGCGGGCTGAAGATGTCTCGGACCGATCCGCACTCCATATGTGTTTATTGCCTTGGGCCTGATCACGATCCGCAGGCCTGCGAATTTTGCAAGTCCTTCTCGGCCAATGTCCTCGAAGACCATGCTGCCAGACTTCAACTTGGGCGGTGTCCACGGTGGCGGGCTTGGTTGAGCAACTTGAGCAGATGATCGCCCTTGAGGAGGCGGCGGCCCAGGCCGCATCTTCGTCCTCCTTGGTCGCGGCATTTATCCCACTCTCCTTGGGCTCCTCCTACACGGCTTCTTTTAAGGAGCTTTGTCAGTCCCTCTCTACAAAAGGTGAGGGTCCATCGGGACATTCCTCTCGGTCCAAGAAGAAGGTCTCGAAGGGTAAGTCCCACCGTCGGCGTTCGTGGGAGCGGAAGAGGTCCCCTTCCATGGACAGTTGACACTTGATTTCGGTCAAGGCTGCAGGCCGCTGGCTTCACGGTGTCCTCGTCAGGTCAGTCGGCTGAGACACCCGTCCATGCGGTCGAGATTTTTCTCGACCCGTCGGACGGGCTGTCAACTGGAGAAGCCGACAACCCTTCTTCATTTTCCCTGGTGGAAACCCAGGACTTGCCTGCGCCTCCTATGCCGGAGTCCCCAGTTAAGGTTCCTGAGCCGAGGGAGAAACGGGTTTCCCCTGCTCCCTCCCAGACCCACCCTCAGAAATACTGACGGTCTTGGTCTCGGACCTCTTCTTTGTCCAGCCGATCCCGCCGACACTGGCGGTCTCGGTCTCTGCCCTGAGGAAAGCGGCGGCGCCACTCGTCCTCGTCCTCTTCCTCCTCGGAGGAAAGGCTTTGGCGCAAATTGCGTCGACGCCATGAGGACTTGATTTGGCAGCAGCTCCTTCTGACCGGGAACAAGCCGACTCTGTCGCCTTCCCCGGCCATTAAGTGGCTGTCACTGGAACAGCCGAAACAACTCCTTGTGGTTATCGAGGAGCCCAAACCGGCACTGGTTGTTCGGCCAAAACCAGCCCCACCTCCACAACCTAAATCTGGGGCTCTGACCAAGGATTCTCGGTCAGGTCATGGGTTGCCCCATCGGTTTTCGGTCACCCTCACTCCTGATCATCCGCTGCAAGTGGAGGGTGGCTCAGGCCCTAGGCAGCTGTTTGCAGATTCCTCGGAGTCTGATGATGACTCTTCCCTGTTCTCCAGGCCCTTTGATCTGGAGTCCACTGGGGGAGTCATTGGATGAGACCCCATCCACGTTCATGGGTTTGCTTCGGCTCATCTCAGAATCTACTGGGATGAAGCTCGAACCCATGTCTAAGCGGGCCAAGTATCCTGTCACGGAGATACTGGACCGAGGGGATTCTCCCACGGAGGCCTTTCCGGTGGCTGAAGCCATTGTTGGCCCAGCTTTGGTGTTATGGCAGCGGCTGGCTCCTTGTCCTGTTCCTTCGGCCAGGATGGGCAGAAAGTACGCGGTCCCCAACGGTTCAGTATCCGGTTTTTCCGAGCACCCTCCTGCGGAAGGGCTTGTGATCGATCGTGTTTTCCAGCGTTCCGGGAACACCAGGGATGTGGACTAGCCTCCCTACAAAGAGTCCAAGAAGCTGGACTACACCGGGCGTAAAGTGTATGCTGCGTCCTCCCTAGGCCTTTGTCAGGCCAGTTCGGCCATACTGATGGCACACTTTTCCCACGCCCTTATGGGCTTCCTGGATGAGGTGATTCCTCATCTCCCGGCTGACCTCCAGACTACGTTCAAGCAGGTGTGGGATCAGGGAAGGGCAGTGACGAAGCAGCTCCAAACTGCTCTTGACATTGGAGACTCCTGTGCCCAGTCAGTAGCGGCCGCAGTGGCCATGCGCCATAGAGCTTGGCTGTGGACCTCCACCTTCACGGCGGATACCCAGCACAAGCTGGCAGACGTCCCCTTGCTGGGTACTGACTTGTTCGGTCTTGAGGTGGAGGGTCATTTGCAAAGGATCGAGAAGTCCAATGCCACCTTGGACTTGGTCACGTCTGCCCAGAAGGACAAAGGCCGCCAGCAGCAGCGTAAGCCCTTTCGGCCTTCTGCCCCTGTGGCATGTCCAGCCCAGCAATACCAGCGTCTTGGCCTGCAGGCTCGCACTTGGCACCCCAAAGCCAAGCCTGCAACTTCCTCCAGCAGGAAGCCGGAGGGAAAGGTACAGGAGGTCCCTCGGCCGGTCCTTTCTCCAAGCCTGCCCAGTGACGGGTTGAGGGGTGTCGCCCCCAACCTCATCACTCCTCCCTGGGTTTCCCCCCGTGGGGGGACGGCTCCTCCACATCCTTTCCGCTTGGCCCACTATCACCACGGACCGCTGGGTGTTGGAAGTGGTAGGAAAGGGTCTGCCTCTGGAATTCGAGCAGGCCCCACCCTATCGAGCTGTTGCCCCACGGGGGGCTACGGTGTCTGCGGCCTCTGCCAACATTGCCCTGCTCCTCCAGAAGGAGGTGACCAGGGAGGTGGCGGATCCCCCACCAGACCCAGGGTTTGTGTCCAGGTATTTCCTGGTCCCGAAACGGACAGGGGGCTGGCACCCCATTCTAGACCTACATGACCTGAAGAAGTTCCTAAGGTCTCGAACTTTCAGGATGGTCACTCTGGCTCAGATCATTCCATCCTTGGAACGAGGCATGTGGTTCTGTTCTCTGGACCTCCAGGACACGTTCTTTCACATCCCAGTCCATCTGTCTCACCAGTGATTCCTCTGCTTCAGGGCAGAGAGATCCCTTTACGAGTTCCGGGCCATGCCCTTCGGCCTCTCTCCAGCTCCCAGGGTCTTCACCAAATGCATGGCAGTGGTGACATCATTCCTGCGGCGCCGAAGGGTCCGGGTGTACCCTTACCTGGACGACTGGCTGATTGCAGCCCAGGGATCTGACTCTCCAGGTTTGCTCTCAGATTGGCCTCCTCATCAACGAGGCTAAATCGAAATTCGTGCCAACGCAGGTGATTCAATTAATCGGGGCAGAGCTCGACTCTCTTCGAGCCAGAGCACGGCTCCCGGTGGACAGGGCCGAGGTTCTTTTCTCCTTTGCCCAGTCATTTCTGGTTGGGCAATTGTGCCCTGCCCGGGACTTCCTGCGCCTCCTGGGCCTCATGGCGGCCTGCACCAGCGTGGTCCGTTGGGCTCGTTAGCACATGCGTCCCTTTCAGTGGGGACTGGCCTGCCAATGGTCACAGCACTCCGGTCCTCTGGACCAGCGTGTGGCAGTGACCCAGGAGATGTGGAATGCTCTCCAGTTGTGGATCGTTCCAGCTCATCTGCAGGAGGGCATCCCGTTTGTCCGCCAGCTGACGGTCACTGTAACGACCAACGCCTCTTTGGGTTGGTGCCCATCTGGGGGAGCACAGAGCGCATGGCCTCTGGTTCCCTCAGGAGTCTCAGTGTCACATCAACCTGATGGAGCTTCGAGTGATCCAACTAGCCCTCACCACCTTCGCTCCGTTTGTACAGGGTCAAGTGGTTCAGGTCCAGAGGATCAATTCCACGACCATGTACTACCTAAACCGCCAGGGCGGGATGCGCTCCTTGCCCCTGTGCAAGGAAGCTCTCTGCACTTGGTCTCTCATGAGCAGACTGGAGGCGGATCTCGTGGCCATCCATGTGGCAGGAACCTCCAACACTCTGGCCGATGCCCTAAGCCAGATAGGTGCTGCATCTCACGAGTGGTCTCTCCTGCTGGAGGTAGTACATGATCTGTTCTCCCATTGGGGCACACCTCAGGTGGACCTGTTTGCCTCCAGGGAGAATGCGAAGCTGAGGCTGTTTCATACCCACCCCCCCTCTGCAGGGCTCGCTGCAGGGGTGATGCCTTCTCGAGGCCGTGGACCCCGGGCCTCTTCTGTGCCTTTCCCCCATTTCTCTTGATCCACAAGGTGTTTCTCAAGGCGAGGAGGGACAAGGCGCAGGTGATTCTGGTAGCCCCAGACTGGCCCCGCCAGTTCTGGGATCCAGATCTCCTCAGCCTCAGCTCCAGGCTCCCGAGGCGGCTCCCAGTCTGCCCAGACCTGATGTCAGTCAACCAGGGGAAGGTTCTCCACCCAGACCTTCAATCCCTGCACCTGACGACCTGGTTCCTGAGCGGCTAGAGTTACAGGCCTTGGGTCTTTCCGATGAGGTCCTTAATGTTATTGAGGGATCCCGTAAGGAGTCGACCAGAAAAATGCTATGCCTTCAAATGGAAGAGATTCTCCATTTGGTGTCAGGATAAGGGGTTGGACCCTTCCTCCTGTTCCTTGGCCAGCATTCTGGACTACCTGTGGTCCCTTTTTCAGCTAGGGCTTCGGTCGACGACCCTTAAGGTGCACCTGGCAGCCATCTCCGCTTACCGGGCGCGGGCCAGAAAGCAGTTGGTGGCACAGGAGAAGGTGGTCGGGTGCTTTTTCAAAGGCCTTGATCACGTATCCCCTCCGGTGCAAGAACCTCCACCTCTGCGGGATCTGCTGCTGGTTTTGGCTAAGCTCATGGGCAAACCATTCGAACTGATGCACAGGTGTGACATCTCTCTCCTGTCGTGGAAGACCACCTTCTTGGTGGCTATCACATCAGCCAGAAGGATGGGAGAGCTCCAGGCGCTTTCCATCGAGTCTCCCTATCTGGTCTTCCACAGGGACAAGGTTGTCCTGGACCCCCAACCGAAATTCCTTCCGAAGGTGGTGTCGGAGTTTCACCTTAACCAGATATTGACTCTGCTGGTGTTCTACCCCGATCACACCTTGGAGGCCGAATATAGGCTACATGCTCTGGACCCTAGAAGAGCACTCTCTTATTATAAGGAGTGGACGGCTGCAGCTCGGGGAGAAGTTCGCCAGCTGTTTGTCACCTATGCTGAATCCGCACCTGGCAGACCGGCAGCCAAGCGGATGATAGGCAGGTGGGTCACCTCCTGCATAGATCTCTGCTACAGGTTGGCGGGCATGGAGCCTCCCAAAGGGATAAGAGCTCATTCTACCTGCCATACTGCTGCATCAGTGGCTGCTTCCAGGGACGTCCCTATCCAGGAAATCTGCAGGGCTGCTACCTGGAAGTCAGCACACACCTTCATTACCCACTACCACATCGACCTTGAGTCACGCCGGGATGCTGGTTTTGGGACCTCGGTTCTCCAGTCCTTGTTTCATAAGTAGGGTGTGTGTGCCTTGCTTCCCTCCTCCCCGAGAACTGCTAGGAGTCTGCCAGTAAGTGTGGATAGAACAACATATCCATGTTCCTAGAAATACAGGTTACTCACCTGTAACAGGAGTTCTAGGAATGGTATTTCTAGGGACATGGATATGTTGTTCATCCACACTCATTGGCAGGTATCCTTGCCGCTTTAAATCTTGCCGGAAGGTCTTCAAGCTTGCTCCTCCCACCCACCCGGGTGGTATAACTCTCGGCTCCGCCCCATGACGCCAGATCTTCCTTACCGCTTGGAAGCTCAGGTTCCCTCCTTAACGCTCTGCGTTTGAGACTGGTTCCTATTTCTCCGTTTGCGGATTTAAAATAAATTTTGCGAAACAGACTTCAGTCTTCTATCCCTCGCGGCTGCGATGGACAAATCGACTCCCGGATTTCGGAGATGCCCATGCGGGCAGAAGATGTCTCGGACGGATCCACACTCCACGTGTGTCTACTGCTTAGGCCTTGAGCACGACCCGCAGGCTTGCGACCTGTGCTCATCTTTCTCGGCCTACGTCCTCGAAGACCGTGGCGCCCGATTGCAACTGGGCCGTCCCCGAGAAGCGTCCTCCGTGAAGTCCAAGGAGGCCCGGTTGGCGGTGTCCGCGCGGCGGTCGGGCGGATCAGCTCGAGCGGATGGTCGCCTCGAAGAGGAGGCGGCGCGGTCGATCTTCCTCGGCCGCGGCATTTATCCCACTCTCTGGGCTCTTCTTACACGGCTTCTTTTAAGGAGTTTGTCTGTCCCTCCACTAAAGGAGAAGGGCCTCACGTTTATGGACCTTATTCTCGGTCCAAAAGAGGACAGGGTGTCCTCCGTCGACGCTCTTGGGAGCGGGAAAGGTCCTCTCCCGGCCGCCGACCGCCGGCTCGTCGACTGCCGGCTTCGCCACTGGCCTCACGGTGTCCCCGCCAGGTCAGTTGACCGAGACTCCCACCGATGAAGTCGAGATTTTCTCGACCCATTGGACGGGCTGTCGCCTTTAGCAGCCGAGATTCCCCTCTCCCCGGTTCCCCCGGGAGGAGTTGAGGATCCCGTGGGCTCGCCTGTGCCTCCGGTTCCGGAGCCCTCGGATGGACCATCCGAGCCGAAGGGAGTGCCGGTTCCGGCCACACCTCCCGCGCTGACCTCGGAAATTCGGGACTCTCGGTCTGGTCACGGACTTCGCAGCGGTCCAGCCGATCCCACCGTCAAGGCGGTCTCGGTCTCGGCACCGCGGTAAGCGGCGTCGCCGCTCGGCCTCGTCCTCCTCCTCGGATGAGGGGAGGCCGGCGTAAATTACATCGACGGTACGAGGACCTTATGTTGCAACAGCTCCTCCTGGCCGGGAGTAAGCCGCCGCCTTCCGGCCATTAAGTGCTGTCACCGAGCTGCCGACACAACCCTCGACTTATCCGAGGCAGCTTATACCCAGGCCGGTTGTTCGCCAAACCAGCTGCTCCACCTATTCGGTGGAACCTCCGCCTCCACAGCCACCAATTGGGGCTCCGACCAAGATTCTCGGTCGGCTATGGTCTACCCATCGGCTGTCAGTTACCCTCACCCCGACCGACCTCGGCAGGTGAAGGTGCCCAGGCCAGAGGCAGTTTTCTCGAGGACTCTTCCGAAGTCCAAGATGATTCTCCTTTTCTCCAAGCAACTGGACTTGGAGTCTTCAGGAGGTCAGTCAATGGACGATAGCCCGTCGTCCTTCCTAGGACTACTTCGCTCATCTCGGAGTCCACGGGATGGAGCTCGAACCCGCTTCCAAACGGGCCAGGTATCCCTCACGGAGATTCTGGACGAGGGATTCTCCGGCGAGGAGGCCTTTCGGTGGCTGAGGCCATAGTGGGTCCGGCACTGGAGCTTTGGCAGCAGCCCTGCTTCCTGCCCTGCGCCCGGCCAGGATGGCCAGGAGGTATGCGGTCCCTACCGGTTCCTTGTCGGTTTTGAACACCCTCTGCTGAGGGTTGGTTACCGACAGCGTTTCTTGGCGCCACAACGCCAGGATGTGGACAAACCTCCTGACAAGGAGTCCAAGAAATTGGACTATGTCGGGCGTAAAAGTTCACGCTATGTTCTCTCTCGGCCTCGTCCAGGCCAGTTCAAGCGTCCTCATGGCACATTTTCTCATGCCCTGTTGGGCTCCCTGGATGAGGTCATCCCTCATCTTCCCGCCCGATCTGCAGACTACGGTTAAGCAGGTGCGGGACCAGGGCAGGGCAGTGGCCAAACAGCAGCTCCAGACTGCTTTGGATATAGGGGACTCATGTGCCAGATCGGTGGCTGCCGCGGTGGCTATGTGGTCAGGCTTGGCTGAGGATATCCACCTTACTTCGATACCCAGCACAAGTTGGCGGATGTTCCCTTTTGGGGACTGACCTCTTCGGCCCTGGGGTGGAAGGTCACCTGCAGAGGATCGAGAAGTCCAATGCTACCTTGACCCGGTCTCTTCCGCTCAGAAGGACAAAGGCCGAAACCCAGCCTAAGCCCTTTCGTCCTTCTGTGCCCCCGCGCCCGGCCCAGCAACGTCAGGGCCAGCAGGCTCGACCTTGGCATCCCAAACCCAAGCCGCCGGCTTCCTCTAACAGGAGGCAGGGAGGAAAGGCCCAGGAGGTCCCTCGGCCGGTCCCTCCTCCATGCCTGCCCAGTGACGGGCTGAGGGTGTCGCCCATCTCCGCCACCTTACCCTGGGTCCCCGTGGGGACGGCCCGCACTTCGTTCCGCCCTGGTCCGCTGTTTCCACGGACAGGTGGGTCTTGGAGGTGGTGGGAAGAGGCCTGCCTCTGGAATTCGAGCAGGCACCACCCTTCAGAGCCGCCGCCCGGGGCTTCGGGATCCCCAGCCTCACTGGTGGCTCTGCCGAGCCGACATCGCCTCCTCCTCCAGAAGGAGGTGATAAGAGAGGTGGTGGACCCTCTTCAGACCCAGGGTTTGTGTCCAGGTACTTCCTGGTTCCGAAAGGACGGGGCTGGCGCCCCATTCTACTCCACACTACCTAAACAAGTTCCTAAGGTCTCGAACCTTCAGGATGGTCACTCTGGCTCAGATAATACCATCCTTGAACGCGGGCGTGTGGTTCTGCTCTCTGACTTGCAGGACGCGTTTTCCACGTCCCTATCCGTCCGTCTCACCAGAGATTCCTTCGCCTCGAGCGGAAGGATCCTCTTCGAGTTCCAAGCCATGCCCTTCGCTTGTCTCCAGCTCCCAGGGTCTTCACCAAATGCATGGCAGTGGTGACAGCATTCTGCGGCGCCGAGGGGTCCGGTGTACCCTTACCTGGACGACTGGCTGATAGCAGCTCCCTCCAGGAAGGAGGCGGAGTGGTCCAGAGATCTGGCCTCCAGGTCTGCTCTCAACTGGGCCTCCTATCAAGCGAGGCCAAGTCGGAACTCGAGCCAAGCAGGTGATTCTATTCATCGGGCGCAGCTCGACTCTTCGAGCCAGAGCTGCGCCCCGCGGACAGGGCCGAGGTTCTTTCCTCCTTGCCCGATCATTTCTGGTTGGGCAATTGCACCCTGCCCGGACTCTGCGCCTCCTGGGTCTCATGGCGGCCTGCACCAGCGTGGTCCGTGGGCCCGCTGGAACATGCGTCCTTCAGTGGGGACTGGCCAGCCAGTGGTCATGGCGCTCATCCTTTGGACCAGCTTGTAGTCGGTGACACAGGGGATGTGGAGCGCTTCCAGTGGTGGACCGCTCCAGATCATTTGCAGGAGGGCATCCCGTTCGTCCGCCCCGAGCCGACGGTCTCTCTGTCGACCGATGCCTCTCTGATGGGTTGGGGTGCCCATCTGGGGGAACACCGGGCTCATGGCCTCTGGTCCCCGCGGGAGTCCCGATGCCACATCAACCTGCTGGAGCTCCGAGCGGTCCGCCTAGCTCTCACCGCCTTTGCTCCGTTCCTCCGGGGTCAAGTGGTCCGAGTCCAGACGGACAATACCACGACCATGTACTATCTAAACCGCCAGGGCGGGACGCGCTCCATGCTTCTATGCAAGGAAGCTCCGAAGTTGGTCACTGTGGGCAGCCTGGAGGCGGATCTCCTAGCCATTCACGTGGCCGGAGCCTCCAACACCCTGGCCGATGCCCTGAGCCGGATAGGGGCTGCATCCCACGAGTGGTCTCTCCTGCCGGAGGTAGTACAGCATCTGTTCTCCCATTGGGGCACACCTCAGGTGGACCTGTTTGCCTCCAGGGAGAACGCTGGCTGAGTCTGTTCCATGCCCGCCCTCAGCAGGGCTCGCTGCAGGGGATGCCTTCTCGAGGCAGTGGACCCCGGCCTCTTTACGCCTTTCCCATTTCCCTTGATCCACAAGGTGCTCAAGGCGAGGAGGGACAAGGCGCAGGTGATTCTGATAGCCCCAGACTGGCCTCGCCAGTTCTGGTACCCAGATCTCCCTCAGTCTCAGCTCCAGGATTCCGCGCAGCTTCCAGCTCGCCTGACCTGCTCCTCAGTCAATCAGGGAAGGTGTTCCATCCGACCTTCAATCCCTGCACCTGACGCCTGGTTCCTGAGCTGCTAGAGTTCCAGGCCTTGGGTCTTTCCGACGAGGTCCTCAATGTAGTTGAGGCGTCTCAAAGGAGTTTACACAGAAAATGTTATGCTTCAAATGGAAAGGTTTTCCATTTGGTGTCAGGGCAAGGGCTTGGACCCTTCCTCCTGTTCCTTGGCAAGCATCTTGGTTATTTATGGTCCCTTTCCAGTCAAGGGCTTAGGTCGACGACCTAAGGGTGCACCTGGCAGCCATCTCTGCTTACCGGGCGCGGGCCGAGAGCAGTCTGGCGCAGGAGAAGGTGGTCTGGGCTTTTCAAAGGCCTTGATCACATTTCTCCAGTGCGGGAACCCCCACCGTGGGATCTACTGCTGGTATGGCAAAGCTCATGGGCAAGCTTTATTCGAACCTATGCACAGGTGTGCTCTTCTCACCTGTCGTGGAAGACCGCCTCTTGGTGGCTATCACGCTGGCCAGAAGGATGGGAGAGCTCCAGGTGCTCCATCGAAAGTCTCCTTACCTGGTCTTCCACAGGGACAAGAATGTTCCTGCGCCCCACCGAAATTCCTTCCGAAGGTGGTGTCGGAGTTTCACCTTAACCAGGTGTTGACTCTGCCGGTGTTCTACCCCAATCACACCTCGGAGGCCGAATATAGGCTCCATACTCTGGACCCTAGAAGGGCGCTTGCTTATTATAAGGAGCGACGGCTGAAATTCGGGAGAGGTTCGCCAGCTGTTTGTCACCTACGCTAGTCAGATCTGGCAGGGGCCTGCAGCCAAGCTGTTGGACGATAAGCAGGTGGGCAACCTCCGCATAGATCTCTGTTATAAGTTGGCGGTCATGGAGTCTCCCAGAGGGATAAGAGCTCATTCTACCCGCCTATACTGTTGCAACGGTGGCTGCTTCCAGGACGCCCCTATCCAGGAAATCTGCAGGCTGCTACCTGGAAGTCAGCAAACACCTTCATTACCCATTACCACACGACCTTGAGTCACGCCCGGATGCTGGTTTTGGGGCCTCGGTTCTCCAGTCTCTTTCCCAAGTAAGTATTGGGGTGTGCTGCCTTGCCTCCCCTCCTCCCGGAGAACTGTTAGAGTTGTTATTGAGGTGATGAAGATATCCATGTCCCTAGAAATACAGGTTCTAGGGACATGGATATGTTGTTCATCCACACCATTGGCAGTATCTTGCCGCTTAAATCTTGCCGGAAGGTTGCTATGCTTGCTCTCCCACCCACCCGGTGGTATAACTCCTCGCGTCTCCCATGACGCGCAGAGATCTTCCTTACCGCTTGGAAGCTCAGGTTCCCTCCCTAACGCCTGGCGCTTATGACTGGTCTCCTATTTCTCCGCTTGGCGGATTTTAAAATAAAATTTGCAAAGACTTCAGTTCCTCGATCCCCGCGCCATGTATGGACAAATCGACCTCGGATTTCGGAGATGCCCATGCGGCAGAAGATGTCCGGACGGATCCACACCCACGCAGGTGTTCACTGCTTAGGCCCTGAGCACGACCCGCAGGCTTGGCACCTGTGCTCATCTTTTCTCGGCCTACGCCCCTCAAGACCGCTGCCGATTGCAACTGGGCACCCCGAGAAGCGCTTCTCCGTGAAGTCCAAGGAGGCCCGTTGGCGGTAACACCGCGGGCGGGCTCCCATGATCAGCTCGAAAGGATGGTCGCCTCAAGAGAGGCAGGCGTGTTGGGCCGATTTTCCTCGGTCCGGGTATTTCATCCCGCCTCTCTGGGTTCTTCCTACACGGTTCCTTTTAAGGAGTTTTGTCTGTCCCTTTCCACTAAAGGAGAAGGGCTCATGCCTGCTGGACCTTATTCTCGGTCCAAAAGAGGGACAAGGTAGTCCTCCGTCGACGCCTTGGGAGCGGAAAGGTCCCTCTCCCCGGCCGTCAGTCGGCCGGGTTTCGTCGATCGGGTCAAGCCTGGCCACTGGCCTCACGGGTGTCCCCGCCAGGTCAGTTGACCGAGACTCCCACTGAGAAGTCGAGATTTTCTCGACCCATTGACGGGCTGTCGCTTTTAGCAGCCGAGATTCCCTCTCCTCGGCCCCCGGGAGGAGTTGAGGATCCTGCGTTTCCGCTTGTGCCTGGTTCCGGAGCCCTCGATGGACCTTCCGGTCAAGGGAGTGCCGGTTCGCCGACATCCCCGCACCGACCCCGGAAATTAGGACTCTCGGCTCGGCTCGACCTCGCGGTCCAGCCGCCTCACCGCCAATAGGCGGTCTCGGCCCGGCATCATGTAAGCGTCGCCGCTGCCCTCGCCCCTCCTCCTCGGATGAGGGGAGGTTCATGAATTACGCCGACGTACGAGACCTTATGTTGCAACAGCTCCTCCTGGCCGGAATAAGCCGACTCCGCCTTCCCCGCCATTAAGTGGCTGTCACCGAACGGCCGACACAACCCTCGACTTGTCCGAGGAGCTTATACCCAGGCCGGTTGTTCGCCAAACCAGCTGCTCCACTCGATTCGGTGGAACCTCCGCCTCCACAGCCACCATTTGGGGCTCCGACCAAGGATTCTCGGTCGGCTAAGGTTTACCCCATCGGCTGTCAGTTACCCTCACTCCCGACCGACCTCGGCAGGTGAAGGGTGGCTCAGGCCAGAGGCAGTTTCGAGGACTCTTCCCAGTCCGAAGATGATTCCTCCTTCTTCTCCAAGCGACTGGACTTGGAGTCTTCAGGAGGTCAGTCACTGGACGATAGCCCGTCGTCCTTCCTAGGATCTGCTTCGCTCATCTCGAGTCTACCGATGGAGCTCGAACCCGCTTCCAAACGGGCCAGGTATCCTCACGGAGATTCTGGACCGAGGATTCTCGACGGAGGCCTTTCCGTGGCGAGGCCATAGTGGGTCCGCACTGGAACTTTGGTAGCCTCTTCCTGCCCTGCTGCCTTCGCCAGGATTGCAGGAAGTATGCGGTCCCTACGGTTCCTTGTCCGGTTTTTTCGGAACACCCTCTGCTGAGGGGTTGTGTACCGACAGCGTTTTCGGAGGCCGCAACGCCAGGGATGTGGACAAACCTCCTGACAAGGAGTCCAAGAAATTGGACTATGTCGGGCGAAAAGTCTACGCCATGCTCCTCTCTCGGCCTTCGCTAGGCCAGTTCGCCGCCCTCATGGCACATTTTTTCATGCCCTGTTGGGCTCCTGGATGAGGTCATCCTCATCTTCCCGCCGATCTGCAGACTACGGTTAAGCAGGTGCGGGACCAGGGCAGGAAGTGGCCAAACAGCAGCTCCAGACTGCTTTGGATAGGGGACTCATGTGCCAGATCGGTGGCGTCGCAGTGGCTATGCGGCTGGTCGGGCTGGCTGAGGATATCCACCTTTACTGGATACCCAGCACAAGTTGGCGGATGTTCCTTTTGGGACTGACCTCTTCGGCCCTGGGGTGGAAGGTCACCTGCAGAGGATCGGAGTCCAATGCCACCTTGACCTCGGCTCCTTCCGCCTCAGAAGGACAAAGGTCATGAAACCACAGCCTAAGCCCTTCGCCCTTCTGTGCCTCGGCGCCTGCCCAGTAACGCTAGGCCAGCAGGCTCGGGCTGACATCCCAAACCTAAGCCGGCTTCTCTAACAGGAGGCGGGAGGAGGGCCCAGGAGGTCCCTCGTCGGTCCCTCCTCCAAGCCTGCCCAGTGACGGGCTGAGGGTGTCGCCCCATCCCCGCCACTCATTTCTGGGTCTCTGGGGATCTGCCCGCATTGCTCCACCTGGTCCGCTGTTACCACGGACAGGTGGGTCTTGGAGGTGGTGGGAAGAGGCCTGCCCTTGGAATTCGAGCAGGCACCACCCTTCAGAGCCACCGGGGGCTTCGGGATCCCCAGCCTCACTGGCGGCTCGTCGAGCCGACATCGCTCTCCTCCTCCAGAAGGAGGTGGTAAGAGAGGTGGTGGACCCTCCTTCAGACCCAGGGTTTGTGTCCAGGTACTTCCTGGTTCCGAAACGGACGGGGTTGGCCCATTCTCACCTACACGACCTAAACAAGTTCCTAAGGTCTCGAACCTTCAGGATGGTCACTCTGGCTCAGATAATACCATCCTTGAACGCGCGCAGGGGTTCTGCTTTCTGGACTTGCAGGACGCTTTGTCACGCCCCTATCCGTCTGCTCCCACCAGAGATTCCTTCGCCTCCGAGCGAAGGATCTCTCTTGAGTTCAAGCCATGCCCTTCGGCTTGTCTCCAGCTCCCAGGGTCTTCACCAAATGCATGGCAGTGGTGACAGTATCTCCTGCGGCGCCGAGGGGTCCGGGTGTACCTCACTGGACGACTGGCTGATAGCAGCTCCCTCCAGGAAGGAGGCGGAGTGGTCCAGAGATCTGGCCTCCAGGTCTGCTCTCAACTGGGCCTCCTTATCAACGAGGCCAAGTCGGAACTCGAGCCGGAGCAGGTGATTCTATTCATCGGGCGCAGCTCGACTCTCTCGAGCCAGAGCGTTCCCCTGGACAGGGCCGAGGTTCTTCTCCTTGCCCCGATCATTTCTGGTTGGGCACTGCGCCTGCCTGGGACTCCCTGCGCCCTGGGTCTCATGGCGGCCTGTACCAGCGTGGTCCTCAGCCGCTGGAACATGCGTCCCCTTCAGTGGGACTGGCCAGCCAGTGGTCACAACGCCACTGATCCCTTGACCAGCTTGTGTCGGTGATATAGGGATGGGAACGCCTCCAGTGGTGGACCGCTCCAGATCATTTGCAGGAGGGCATCCTGCTCGTCGCCTCTGCGGCCGACGGTCTCTCTGTCGACCGATGCCTCTCTGATGGGTTGGGGTGCCCATCTGGGGAACACCGGCTCATGGCCTCTGGTCCCCGGGAGTCCCTATGTCCACATCAACCTGTTGGAGCTCGAGCGTCCCCCAGCTCACCGCCTTTGCCCGCTCCTCCGGGTCAAGTGGGTCCGAGTCCAGACGACAATACCACGACCATGTATCATCTAAACCGCCAGGAGCGGACGCGCCTCCATGCTTCTATGCAAGGAAGCCTCCGCATTTGGTCACTGCGCGCAGCCTGGAGGCGGATCTCCTAGCCATTCACGTGGCAGGAGCCTCCAACACCCTGGCCGATGCCCTGAGCCGGATAGGGGCTGCATCCCACGAGTGGTCTCTCCTGCCGGAGGTAGTACAGCATCTGTTCTCCCTTTGGGGCACACCTCAGGTGGACCTGTTTGCCTCATGGAGAACGCGGGTTGAGTCTGTTCCATGCCTCCTTCAGCAGGGCTCGCTGCAGGGGATGCCTTCCGAGGCAGTGGACCCCGGGTTCTTTTACGCCTTTTCCATTTCCCTGATCCACAAGGTGCTTCTCAAGGCGAGGAGGGACAAGGCGCAGGTGATTCTGATAGCCCCAGACTGGCCTCGCCAGTTCTGGTACCCAGATCTCTCAGTCTCAGCTCCAGGACCTCGCGGCAGCTTCCAGCTCGCCGGACCTGCTCTCAGTCAATCAGGGAAGGTGTTCCATCCGACCTTCAATCCCTGCACCTGACGGCCTGGTTCCTGAGCTGCTAGAGTTCCAGGCTTTGGGTCTTCCGACGAGGTCCTCAATGTAGTTGAGGCGTCCTGCAGGAGTCGACCAGAAAATGTTATGCCTTCAAATGGAAAAAGGTTTTCCATTTGGTGTCAGGGCAAGGGCTTGGACCCTTCCTCCTGTTCCTTGGCAAGCATCTTGGACTATTTTATGGTCCCTTTCTAGTCAAGGGCTTAGGTCGACGACCCTGTGTGCACCTGGTAGCCATCTCTGCTTACCGGGGCGGCCGGAAGCAGTCGGTGGCTAGGAGAAGGTGGTCTGGCGCTTTTTCAAAGGCCTTGATCACATTTCCTCCAGTGCGGGAACCCCCACCTCCGTGGTCTACTGCTGGTACTGGCAAAGCTCATGGGCAAGCTATTCAACCTATGCACAGGTGTGCTTCTCTCACCTGTCGTGGAAGACCGCCTTCTTGGTGGCTATCACGTCAGCCAGAAGGATGGGAGAGCTCCAGGCGCTTTCCATCGAGTCTCCTTACCTGGTCTTCCACAGGGACAAGGTTGTCCTGTGCCCCACACCGAAATTCCTTCCGGAAGGTGGTGTCGGAGTTTCACCTAACCAGGTGTTGACTCTGCCGTGTTCCCACCCTCAATCACACCTCGGAGGCTCGAATATAGGCTCCATACTCTGACTCCTAGAAGGCGCCATTATTATAAGGAGCGCACGGCTGAAATTGGGAGAGGTTCGCCAGCTGTTTGTCACCCACGCTGAAGCCGCATCTGGCAGACCTGCAGCCAAGCGGATTTATAAGCAGGTGGGTAACCTCTGCATAGATCTCATATAAGTTAGCGGGCATGGAGCCCCCAGAGGATAAGAGCTCATTCCCACCCGCCATACTGCTGCAACGGTGGCTGCTTCCAGGGACGTCCCTATCCAGGAAATCTGCAGGGCTGCTACCTGGAAGTCAGCAAACACCTTCATTACCCATTACCACATCGACCTTGAGTCACGCCGGGATGCTGGTTTTGGGGCCTCGGTTCTCCAGTCTCTTCCCAAAGTATATGGGTGTGCTGCTCTGCTCCTCCTCCGGAGAACTGCTAGAGTCTGCCAATGAGTGGATGAACAACATATCCATGTCCCTAGAAATACAGGTTACCCACCTGTAACAGGAGTTCTAGGAATGGTATGTTGTTCATCCACACGACCCACCCGACCTCCCCGGCTTCGACGCACAACCTGAGCTTCCAGCGGGCCAGATCTGGCGTCATGGGGCGGAGCCGAGAGTTATACCACCCGGGTGGGTGGGAGGAGCAAGCTTGAAGACCTTCCGGCAAGATTTAAAGCGGCAAGGATACTGCCAATGAGTGTGGATGAACAACATATACCATTCCTAGAACTCCTGTTACAGGTGAGTAACCTGTATTTACTCACCTGTAACAGGAGTTCTAGGAATGGTATATGTTGTTCATCCACACGACCCACCCGACCTCCCCGGCTTCGACGCACAACCTGAGCTTCCAGCGGGCCAGATCTGGCGTCATGGGGCGGAGCCGAGAGTTATACCACCCGGGTGGGTGGGAGGAGCAAGCTTGAAGACCTTCCGGCAAGATTTAAAGCGGCAAGGATACCTGCCAATGAGTGTGGATGAACAACATATACCATTCCTAGAACTCCTGTTACAGGTGAGTAACCTGTATATGTTGTTCATCCACACAACCCATCCGACCTCCCCGGCTTTGACGCATAACCTGGCATCCAACGGGCTAGATCTGGCGTCATGGGGTGGAGCCGAGAGTTTTATCACCCGAGTGTGTGAGAGGAGCCAGCTTGAAGACCTTCCGGCAAGATTTAAAGCGGCAAGGAACCTGCCAGTAAGTGTGGATGAACAACATATACCATTCCTCGAACTCCTGTTACAGTTGAGTAACCTGTATTTACTCCCACTTCTTCCTGCTTCCCAAAAAGACAGGGACCTCCATCTGATCCTGGACTTGAGCACGCTAAACCTGTACGTAGAGTACAAGAGGTTTCACATGTTGACCCTACTGGCTCTGCTGCCTCTTCTGCACCAGGGTCATTTGCTTTGTGCTCTGGATATGCAGGATGCATATCTGTATATCCCAATTTGTCCCTCCCACCACCGCTTTCTCCGCTTTGTTTTCCAGGGGAACACTTCCTGTTCAGAGCGCTCTCCTTTGGCCTTTCTTTGGCACTCAGAGTGTTTACCAAGTGCCTAGCGGTGGTGGCGGCGGCAGCTCTATGTCGCCATGGAATTTATGTCTTCCCATACCTTTAATCTGAAGATAGAGGGGGGACTGCTCAGGGGCAATGTGAGGAAGTATTTATCACATAGAGGGTGGTGGACGCATGGAACAGCCTTCCAGAGGAGGTCATGGGGTCAAAAACACTGGAGGAATTCAAGAATGCATGTGACAGACATAAGGCAATTCTGGTGTGGGTAGAAAAAGAAAGTTGTTGGTTAACTAGAATCTGCAGTTTATGCAATAGGTAGGGAAATGGGCAGACTAGGTAGGCCAAGCAGTCCTTATCTGCTGTCAAAGTCTATGTTTCTTACTTCGAAGACTGGCTCCTGACTGCACCTTCGAGGTACAGCCTGGTGTCCTCCCTAACTACCTCCTTGAATCTATTCAGGCAAGTAGGGATCACTGTGAATTACCCCAAATCTCACCTTGTTGCTTCATAACACTTCCAATTTATTGGGGCGGTGCTAGATACTGCTCAGGGTCAAGATTTCTCCCTTTGGACTGGGAGGAAACTTTGCATCAGCAGGCTATCCAAGTGGCAGTCAGCCAATGGCCCTTGTCCCGTTTGATCTTACGCCTTCTGGGCCTGATGGCAGCAGCTATTTCCACTGTCCCCCTACCCAGGCTCCACATGCAGATTACTCGGTGAACTCTTCAGGTCCAGTGGGACCAGAACTCAGACAACCTGGATCACAGGATTCTGGTGTCCGACCTCATGCTTTGGGATCTCCTATGGTGGCAAGATATGTCCAGTCTCACCAGAGGTGTTCCTTTTCAGACATTCCCTCCGGCTCAGACCCTGACTATGGATGCTTCTCGTAAGTGTTGGGGTGCCCATCTGGGCGACCACAGGGATCCTGGTATCAGCAGGAGCTATCTCTGCACATCAGTGTGCAGGAGATGTGGGCTGTACTATACGCCCTTCAGACCTTTCAGCACCTACTCCTCCCTGTGCCCTTACTGGTTCAGACAGACGACGTGTGTGGTCTGGTACCTGAACAAGCAGGGAGGCACGCGGTCATATCCACTGCACAGGGAAGCCATGTATGTGTGGTATTGGGTGATACAGCATAGTCTACCGCTTACGGCAGTGCTTGTCCCAGCCATTCAGAATGTCCTGGTGGACACCCTTAGCTGCACTCAGGCAAGAGCACATGAGTGGGTACTGAGGCAGTTAGTAGTTGAAGACATCTTCGATTGATAATGTCACCCAGATCTCGATCTGTACGCCTCCCCATCCAGCACAAAACTACCCATTTTCTGCTCGCTCGTTCCCGGACGTCGTGTTTTCTGACAAGACGCGCTGTCTTTCTGCTGGACAAGGAGGTTCTTGTACGCTTTTTCTCCCTTTCCACTGTTGCAGAGGGTGCTTCTAAAACTATGGCAGGAAGGAGCCTGAATGATCCTCATAGCCCCTTACTGGCCTCGCCAAGTGTGGTTTCCTCTGCTTTAGCAGTTGGGAGTGGAAACTCTGGTTCCGCTGCCCCTCTGCCAGAATCTGCTGACTCAAGACCAGGGCAAGCTGGTCCATCCTGGCTTTAAGTCCCTTCACCTTCATGCGTGGCACCTGCTGACGTAGCTGTTGCATGCTTTGGAGTCTCTTCCAGAGTGGCCCAAGTCCTTGTGGAGGCCCGAAAACCATCCACAAGAACCAAATATGCTGTGAAATGGAAGAGGTTCTCCATACGGGAAACCAGCAAGGGATGGGACCCAGTCCCACAGGTCATGGAATACCTGCTGCAGCTCTCTGACCTTGGCCTTAGCTATTGTTCGCTGAAGGTCCCCTTGTCTGCCATATCTGCCTGCCACACTCTGGTGGATGGCAAAGATTTTGTGCAGTTGGAGGTTTCCAAAACCTTTCTGAAAGGAATTCTTCATCTGAACCCCCAGTCAGGAACCTCATTCCTCCGTGGGATTTGAACTTCATCCTCGAGAAGCTCACTTTGTCTCCCTTTGAACTGGCTGAGAGTTACAACCTGCACTACCTTTCCTGGAAAGCACTCTTTTTAGTTCTCATTACTTTGGCTCGAAGGATTTCCTAGCTTGAGGCCCTGATGTTTAAGAAGCCTTATTTGATTTTCCACAGAGACTGGGTGGCTCTTCATAAAAATGCTAAGTTTCTACCAAAGGTGGTTTCTGAATTTACTTTGAGTTAGACCATACAGTTACCAGTGTATTACCCCGAGCATTCTAATCAAGGAGAGGCCATTCTGCACACACTCGATGTGCACAGAACCTTGCTTTATTATACGAACCGAACAAAGTCAATCCATAAGACAGATCAGCTTTTCGTTTCTTTTGCGCTCAAAAGAGAGGGTGCAGCAATTTTTTTACAGTGCTTATCCAGTTGGTTAGCAAACTGCATTTTATTTTGTTATCAGAAGTATAACAAGCCTCTTCTGGGGGACATCAAGGGGCATTCAGCCTGAGGCATGGCTGCTTCTGCTGCATGTTTCAAGAATGTTTCTGCTGCAGACATTTGTGTGGCAGCTACTTGGAGCTCTGTCCACATCTTTACCAAACACTAGAGTTTGCACATTGCCTCTAAGCGCTGGGCAGGCTTCAGACTAGCCGTTATTCAGGGTCTCCTGGCTTAAGTTGGTACCTACTGCAGACCTTTCCTGCCTCCCGTACTTCAGCCTTTGTCTGAATTACACTACTTGGGACTCAGTCCTAATGGTTAGTACCTACTGCAAGAGCTCTCTCGAAGTAAGATAGTACAGTTAGATAAGAACTTACCGTAACAGTAGATCTTCGAGAGAGGCTCTTGCAATACATAGAAACATAGAATGTGTCAGCAGATAAAGACCATACAGCCCACCTAGTCTGCCCATTTCCCTACTTGGTTTGGCAATCCCTACTCTTATCTAGACTGCCTTTCCCCCGCTCTGCTGTACAGCAGGGTGCCTTTATGCTTATCCCATCCACTTTTGAATCCCCGTACTGTTTTTGCTTCCACCACCTCTGCTGGTAGGCTGTTCCACGGATCCACTACCCTCTCTGAGAAAAAAATACTTCCTTGCATTCCCCCTAAGCCTCCCTCCCTCCAGCCTCATGTTATGTCCCCTTGTCCTTGTGCACTTTCTTCTCTGATATATGCCCCCCTCCTGTACCATGTTTATTCCTCTAAGGTATTTGAAAGTCTCTATCATATCCCCTCTCTCCCTTCTCTCTTCCAGTGAATAGATGTTTTGTTCCTGAGTCTTTCCTCATAAGGCTTGTGATGCAGTCTGTGTATCATTTTTTTTGCTCTTCTCTGGATTGCTTCAATTCTGTCTATGTCCTTCCCAAGATGCGGTCTCCAGAATTGGACACAGTATTCCAGATGAGGCCTCACCAGCGATCTATACAGTGGCATCACTGCTTCCCTCCTCCTACTGGTTATGCCCCTTCCTATGTATCCCAGTATTCTGTTTGCCTTCCCCACTGCTTTTTCACATTGTTTGGCTGACTTCAGGTCATCGGATAAGATAACCCCCAGGTCTCTCTCCTGATTTGAGGTGGCTAGAACCTGCCCTGCCCCACATCCTGTATTCCTCTCTTGGGTTTCTGTGTCCCAGGTGCATTATCTTGCACTTCCTAGCATTGAATCCGAACTGCCAAACCCTTGACCATTCCTCAAGTAGTCTTAGGTCATTTCTCATTTTATCTAGCCCCTCCTGTGGGTCGAAAGTGTTACAGATCTTGGTGTCATCTGCGAACAGGCCTACTTTCCTCTCCAGTCCCTCCGCAATGTTGCTTATGAAGACATTGAATAGAACTGGTCCCAGCACCGATCCCTGTAGAACCCCACTGGTCATCTCTCCCTCTTCTGATTTTATGCCATTTACAACCAGCTTCTGGGTCCTGCCTTTTAGCCAGTTTTCAACCCATTTTACCACTTTAGAGCCCACACCCAGATTCCCCAATGTGTTAAGCAACCTTCTATGAGAAATGGTGTTGAAGACCTTACTGAAATCCAGGTAGGCCACATCCACCGCCCCTCCCTGATCCAAAACCCTGGTCACCCAGTCAAAGAAATCAATAAGATTAGCCTGACAGGACCTACCCTCAGTGAATCCATGCTGCCTTGGGTCTTTTGCACCGCTTGATTCCAGGAACTTCACTACCCTCTTCCTTAAGCAGGGAGTCCATCAGCTTCCCCACCACTGAAGTCAGGCTTACAGGTCTGTAATTGCCTGCCTCCTCCCTACTTCCAGTCTTGTGCAGGGGGACCACCTCTGCCCTCCTTCAGTCCCCAGGTACCTCCCCTGTCTCGAGTGATTGGTTGAAGAGGATTGTCAGCAGACCTGCTAGGAATTCCCTGAGTTCCTTCAACATTCTAGGGTGAATCCTGTCTGGCCCCATTTCCTAGTTCCTCCAAGTCTCTGTCCACTGTAAATGGGCTGGTGTCCACCTCTCCCCCCTGTACATCTTACCCCAGTAGGTACCTTTTTTCCCTCCCACCTTCTCCCTGCTTCTGCAGCTACTTTATATCCTTTCTTTTGGCTCCAGGAGCTCACTTCTCTTTCTCCTTCACTTCCTCCTGTCACACCTTCTTAGGTCTCCAGCGGGAGAAGTGGAGGGAGGGTGTGAAGACCGCCCACTATATAGTGTCACACTGATGCCCATTATGTGACGTCGGGTGGCCGGTCCCCCACCTGACACTGCTAGTTAAAGTTTTCCATGTGGTCCTAGTGCCTGACAGCTCTAGTCCTAATGGTTAGTACCTACTGCAAGAGCCTCTCTCGAAGATGTACTGTTATGGTAAGTTCTTGTGTAACTATACTTTTCTTTTCTTCCCCTTCCACCCCCAACTTGCCTCCATAGACACTTTTTCCATGTGCCTATCCCACCCCCTTTTTGAACCCTCCGACTGTCTCAGTGTAGATTACCTCTTCCTGAAGTTTGTTCTGGTCTACCACCACTCCTTCATAAAACAGTACCCCAAAAGTCATGTTTTTGATGCCCCCTGCCGGTTACATGGAGTTTCCCCATATGCCCATGTTGGCAGTCATTATGAAAAGCTCACTGCCATCTATCTTATTAATCCCACAGAGGTACTTGAACATCTCAGTCATGAATCTCCTCTTCCTCCTGTGCTACAGCATGTACGTTTGGAGAGCTCACAAGTGCTCATCATAAGACCTCCCTTGTTGCCCCATATCATTTTGGTAGCCCTTTTCTGCACCGCCTCCAGCCTATCCCTGTCCTTACTCAAGTGTGGGCTTCAGAATTGCACATTGTACTCTAGTTGGCATAGTCCATTTCCCATCTTGGGGTTTCTCTTATTTTCTACAAAGTAAAACATTTTTATTTTGATTTCAAGTTCAATTTTTTTAAATACAGATCTTCTACATAATTTATAATATGTTGATATTTACAGTTGTAGAATCTCTTACCGATATGAGTGTCTTCTTAGTGCTTTGTGTGCCAGAAGTGCTTAGATGTGCTTTGCAATCCACTCACCCAGAGGGATGAAGGTGCTAAAACTGGGTCCGATTGATTACACATGCATACTGTATTATACAAATATGGGCTGGAGTTGATGCATACAGTGGAATAGTATTGCCCCAAGACTGAAAGAAGTGATCAGCAGTGGGTTATGATGCCTGAAGCCACAGGCTGAGTGCAGTATTCTTCATTCAGAGTCCCCCTGAGGGTCAGTAGCATACAGTATGTTTTAGTTAGGTTACACTAAAGAGTAATACAGTATAGTTTTACAAAATAAGCAGGAGTTCTCTAGCTTTGTGTATAAGAAGTGACCCTCTGGGGGCTGCCAAGAGGGTGAGCTGGGTTCAGGAGTTTGTCTTGGGAGCCTTTACGTGGCCAGGGCTAGGCAGACTGCTGCCTCTGACAGCATTTCCTGGTTTGGAGAGTGAGGGCACTGATGCCCACCCATCACTACAGCAGCCTATCGAGGTGGGCTGGGGAGTTTGCTCCTCGTGACGGGGATGTGTTGTTTCACTGCTGCATGAGGTATGTATGGGCTGTGAGCGGTCTTGGGGGGTCATGAAAGGAACTACAGGGAAGAAAAATACCTTGCTGCCAATGGGAAGGCAGCCTGACAGTTTTGGGGCCTGTGCCATGCAACCTCTAGCTTACACTGGATGTGATTTTCAGGAAGGGGGAGAAACCCCTTTGGCCCTACCATGTGGAGGATGGTGAGGAGAAGCTTTGGAGGAAGTTAGCAGTTTTGGAGTTGATAAGTGACAGGGTTGAGTGAGGCTGGTGGTAAGTGGCAGAATATAACGAGGACCCTCCCTCCCTTCCCATCCTGTTTAAGGAATACACAGCTCATAGTATGTGTTTTTTTTTTTTTTACTTAGAAGTCCTGTTTCTAATCTTCTTTATTTATTTAAAGTTTGATGACTGGGTGGCCCACTGAGACACACAAGTCCCTTTTTCAGAGGCAACCCGAGGAATAAACACATTCCATACATGGTGAGCAAAGACAATAATGTACAGAGGCATGCATACAAGATATCAGGAACAGACCATAGTTACAAATAATATCTAGAACAGTCAGTATGTACATATATAAGATAATTATGATTTGGGCAGTAAGTATAAAGATGCGTTCAATCCACGTTTCTTAATTTCTGTAATGCTCATGTTCAGAAATACTATTGGTTACTTGGACGGCAGTGTTTCATTTCAGTTTGACTGCTTTCATGGCAACAACGCTATTTAAACTAGTTTTGGTCAGATGACCATGTCTTAGCCAGTCTGATTGCGTGTCAATAATCCAAGATTTGAATAAATATATTAACCCAATATGGATCATACTAACAACCAAATGGCTAAAGCACGGAAAGTCTATTTGCACAGTTATAAAACAGATCGGAGACTTTGTCCTTCTACCAGAATTATAATTTTAAAACTTTGCAGTTAAGTCCTTGCATCACCAACTGCCTAGAAAAATGTATGGCATAAGTTGTTGATTGTTTGCTGCTTAATTGCTGTACCTAAAAATCAGCGAGCTATTATATGTATACAGTAACTGTGTTATCATATTTTGCATCTAATTTATCATAGTGAAAGCTTTAGTTGATATGTTCCCAGAGGGATGAAAAATGAGTCATTTGCAGTGTTATACATAATTTTTGGAACATGATCCTAACAAAGGTATTATTATTGCTCTGAAAATATTTTACCTTAAAGGGGAAACAAAAAAAATCCCACTTCATATTTACGTACCTATATTCTCGTTCTGTACATTGCTTTTTTTCTTTCTTTTGAGTCCTTAAAATCAGCAGTGTATGTAGCCTCCCTATTGCACAGTCCTAAATGCCTCAACCAGTGACATCACTGGTTAGAATCAGTCTGTGGCTTCTGACAGTGATACCGCTAGTGGAGTGGACTGCTGTGTTAAAGGAGAACAGTGCTTAAAACGGACAAAGTGCAGCAGCTGCTGCAGAAACGCCCAATTAGGGCTTTTAGCAATGAATGAAAAATTTAAGTATCATTTACATTAAAGTACAAACTTTGCCATTAGTTAGTAGCACTGATTAGCATAACCCACGTGCAGGAAACCACCAGGTGTGCATGAGATGGCCATGGTCTGCAGAAAGGACCTTTGGTGCATTGTTTCTGACAGATGTAAAAGGTACTTAAAATTTTTCATTCATTGCTAAAAGCGCGATGGTACAGCAGCTGTTGCACTTTGTTAAAGAGCCACCGATGCCGCGAGAAGAACTTTAAAAATCACAGTATTTGGACACAGAGCTGATTATATTTCTCATTAGCTCTATATTTTTTATCCCTATTATTTATTACTTCGGTCATGTGCATTAAAACAGGGATAATTGATCCTTGAGGCTTCATCAGCTCCTGTTGCTTCTACCCAACCAGATGTCACAGTACTCTGCTTGTGACATCATAGTAAGACTGTGATGTCACAACAGAGCAGTATAATTTTAAGTAGGGAATGAGCAATAGAAGCAGATGAACTCTTACTGATAAAGATCTTGATTTTGGGGTAATTTCTTCAGTTTTAAGTAATGGAGAGGAAACATCTACGTATGAAATACAAAATGAAGTGTATCTGAACATAGAGAATACTGGATGGGCAACCATGCAGAACCAGTGTGTTCTGCCACAGAGTGGTATGATTCCCCGTTTGCTCGAGAGATCCTTGGGAATCATACCCCGAGGTGGCAGAACACAATGGTTCTGCATGGTTGCCCATCCAGTATTTTATATAGTGTGTGGTGCCCCTCTAATAATTTCAATACTATTTTCGGCTCTGTTAATATATTTTTTCACGTAAAAAATTGTCATCTCCCATTTAATATTTTGGGACCTATGGCTTGTTCCTATGGTGAGCTATGTGGTTTCTGGGGACTGAGCATCCCTACATTAGCAGTTCACTCTCCCATTGGTTCTTGCTCTTGTGTGGGCGGGATTTACAAAAAAATGAACATGGTGACCATCTCACTTAGTGAACAAACTAAAGAAAGGAGGCATAAACTTCTTTGTAAGTACTGCGCTTCTGATAATATCTGGTTGATCCTGCATTTTCAGTTAATACAGAACAACACCCTTGTGAAAAAAAGCTGTGGTCATCTTCCATGGTGTTTTTTTTTTTTTTTTAGTTATCTATTTATACCCCTGTCGTGATGTGGAGCTGCCACTCCTTTGGGCTGCCATGACCCACAGACATTCCTCCTACTATCTCCCCCAAGCCACCTTAGCTCAGATCTGCAGCCATCCTCGGGATAGCCCGGCGTAACCCTTTACCGGGTGGGTTCCTCTCCTCTGAAGGGGAAGGTACTGGTGGGAGGAGACCGGGCACGCTATTTTTTCCTTCGGTCCTGGGCGCTGCTGAGGCTTTCCATGGCCTCCTGGGAGTCTTCAGAGGTGTCCTGGGCCGGCAACCGTCATCCGGCCAGTCCCCAGAGTGGTATTTCCATTTTCTGTGGCATTTCCCCTTATTGCGATCCCTGTGCATTGCTCCTGGTCTCCACTGGGGGCCGCTGCAGAGTGACCATGCATCTCCAACCCACCCCAGGGAAGGAAAGCAGTCCTATGAACGCTCAGTCCTTCCCCTGCTGGCACCGAGTCCGTTCCCGAACTCAGGTTGCCGGCATGGTGAGAGGTAAGGTGACTGCGCCTCAAGCCTCTGTGCCACCGGGCCGGCGTCAGTGGTGTTTTCAATAATATTACCGTGCGGCGTTGTTCAGTTTGCCCAGATTTCAAACCACCGCTCTCTCTTTTCATTCTCAATTAATGAAATGCTGTTCTGCACTTACGGTCAGCACAGCATTCTATCCATTGTTTTCTGTGTGGCTGATCAGTTGTTTCAGTATGGTGGAATTTTGAGTAAGACTAACATTCCACCATACACTACATTATGTTTGCAAAGTTTTCCCAAAGGCATCAGCTGCCCTTTGAGCACTGTTTTCCTTCAGTGGTAATGGAGCAGCTCCTCAGTCCACATCGAAGTACTGTAACAGCCCATGAAAGTAGCAGTATCAGCAAAGTTGCCAACAACTGTCTCTAAACAATGATGTCACTTGCTGGAACATTTATATTTCTTAGCAACGGGGGGGGGGGGTGATACAGGAATGGTTTTAGAGATATGGTTATAGAAAACAAAAAGAGATGTATACAGCAGGAGAATGGGGTAGGTAGATATGAATAAGGGATGTTGAAGTGATTCATTTCCCTTTAATAGTGAAGATCCTCATCTTAGTTCAAACTATGATAAATTACTTCCTTATTTTCTTTATATACAGTACTTGTTAAAAAGTCAGTTCTCATTATTTATGTCCATTCCTTAATGCTGATTTTCTGAATAGCAGCATGTTTGGATAAGCTATAGCTGATGATTGACGGATCCGTCTGCACAAGTTTGAATTGCTTTGCATTTGTCAAATTGTTTTCTTAGCCTGGTTTATTTAGCATTCATCAAAAGTGTTTCTTATGCTAAAAAAACTCAACTTTGAATTTTTCAGGTATTTCAGTCCTTCATTGGAAATATTTTTTTTTCTAACCTCTTACATGCACACTCTGTTTTTTAGGTTGTTATTAACGGTGCAGCTGGAAATTTCATCTCTCCCTCTGAGCGCCTTTCTGCTAACGCCTGGAGGACGATAACGGATATTGTTCTTAATGGAACAGCTTATGTAACTCTGGAAATTGGAAGAGCACTAATAAAAGCAAAGAAAGGTAATTAGAATTGAATACAAACTGGCACACCACCTAATATATCTTTTGTGTGTTGTATTTTGGCCAGAGTATTTGGATGGCTTGGTTGTGTAGCAACAAAATCTTCAAGCACTTGGCTTACAGCTTTTCCTTTATGAGGTAATGTTTATTTAATATGGACATTTACATTAGTTTATTTTCATTTAGAACATTTTGCTTTTTTGTTTCAACATAGAAATTAATTCATTTTTTTTAAGCCTGTATTTATGCTCCTCCTGCCCTCTTCTCTCCACTCTCTCAGACTACCTCAACCTGTGTTACCTCCCTCGCTTGGGTCTGCTCCTAGAGTACATGGTCCACTAACCTAGGTGCCCGGATAACCCTCGGGTAGGGTGAGGAGGTACTCCCTACTTCCCTCCTCCGAACGATGCTTGCTCTGACGTGGACCAGTACAGCGGAGTCTGCCCGACGAACCTGAGGACACAGCGAGGAGTTGTCGCTTAGGAGAGAAGAGGGTGATTTTCCTCTGTTTGTTCCCCGATGCCGGCGTGCAGTGAGCACGGAGGCACGCTGAGACGTGCCTTCTGCTCCGCCCTTCTGCTGACATCTGCTCTATCCCTGTGCTGCTACTCCTTCCTACTGCACCTTCCACCCGGTCTCCCCTAGGTGGTGGTATTGCAGCAGGAGCGTGCAGGTAACCCCGCTGGAGAAGGAGAGTAGCCATTGGGCGCTCAATCCTTCTCCTCCCCAGCTGACCCCCGGCGGCTCGTGCTCGTTCCTGAACCCGGGTCGCCTGCGTGGTACGAGGTAAGGCGTCCAGCGCCCTATGCACTCAGCACCACCAGGCTGAAAAATGAATTCATTTTGTAGTAACAAAATAAAAAAAAATTTGTGAGTTCAACATCAGGGCATGCCCAAGTGACTGATCCACATGCGTGTAATATATAGTTATCTTTGATTTTTTGGTAGTTTCAGAAGCTTGTACTTAACAGCAAGCCATTAAGTGCAAAGAGTTTTACCCCTAAATCTGACAATTAAATGAATTTTACAACATTAAACACAGCTTTTTACCCTTGAATCTGTCAGTCAAATAAATCAAAACATGTGTGCACAGCTGCACAAATTTAAAGTGCAGCTAAAACCCACCGACACCAGTAGTTTTCTTACTTCATGAAAACATGGTTGCATATACCACCCAACTCCGTCTCTGCACAGATGGTTTTAAAAAATGAGGTATCCACTATATTCTATAAAATAACAAACTCGAGCCGGCCCGGTGGTGCTGAGGGTTAAGGCGCTGGATGCCACACCTCACACCATGCTGGTGACCCGGACTCGGGCAGCCAGGGGTTGGCCGGGGGGGGGAGACAGGCTGGAACGTCCGACGACAGCCCGCCTTCTCCGGGGGAGGGAGGGTTCTTCAACCCGGCAAGCGGCGACCCCTGGCGGAGGCTGGGGGCGTGATGGCAAGCTGGGGTCCCAGGGGCTTGATTGGTCAAGGGCGTAGGTCAGCGACCAATCAGCCACAGGGGCTACTCCTTTGAAGAAGGAGGGGGAGGGACGTTGCTGACGTCGGCACTTATGCCTTGACGTATGGGCCAGCAACGTCCCACAGAAAATTGGCAAAACACCCCCACTGGAGCCAGGAAGACGGAGCGCTGAGCCTGGGGTCTCGATGTGCCTGTGCCTGCCTGCAGCCTCTGGACCCTGACACATGCAAGATTTGGGGGTCCGCCCCTTCCCTGACCCTGCCTGGGGGGTATCCGAGGCAGGATGGAGGGACCAGAACTAGCAGGTAAGGCATTGGCAGAGACAGGCTTGATTGGTGACTCCCGATGGTGCGGCTCCAGTGGGGATGGCAGGCGGGGATAAATATAAATAAAAAAAAATAAATAAATAAACCTCACAAGTGTTAAGAACAGGAGATTCTTTAACTCACGGGTTATGTGACATCAGGAGCTCATGAGTTGTGCTCTTGAGCCCTCATGATGTCACAGAACCTGCTCAGTGTTCAGATTTAGCCTGTTCTTGACATTTGAGGATTAATTATTCTATGTAATTTTACTGCATTTCATTTGAAAATATTTTACTGGGAACTAAACCTGTTCAGATGTGCTCAAGTTATATTCATTGGTGTCCTGGGTAGCAAGATAGTTCTGTGGAGCATGGCGAGAAACAATCGAGGGCCATTTTTGAGGAGTCCTTGGACGACTCATATGGGTTGTCCATGATGTCCTCAAGGATGCATACCTTCAGCCAAGCTTCGAGGATCTGTCCCCCGACCATGGGCTGGTGTCATTTGGGGCTCTCCTTTGCCTTGTGTCGGAGTCCATGAGTGTCCTTTGAGCCAGTCCAGAAGAGTGCTAAATACCCCTTTACTGACATGCTGCGTAAGGACAATTCCCCGGGGGTTGCCTTTCCTGTAGCAGAGGCCATATTGGGACAGGCCGTGGAGCTTTGGCAGTATCCAACATTTTGTCCGGCATCCTCCACCCTTACAGTCTGAAAGTACGAGGTCCCTACAGGGCCCCTTTTGGGGTTCTTGGACCACCCCCCCAGTCAAAGGGTTGGTATGGGACTCGGCCTTTCAGAAGTCCAGATGTCAAGGGCACGTGGATGAGCCCCTGACAAGGAGTCTTAAGAGCTTGGCCACGCAGCCAAGAAAGTCTGTGCCGCTTCTTCTGTCGGTCTCCATTAGGCGAGCTGTGCTGTAATAATGGCCAACTTTGGTCACTCCCTACTAGGAGAACTGGATGAAATCCTCACTCACCTTCTTGCCAACAAGCAGTTGCCAGTGAAGTTGGTCGAGGACCAAGGTCAAGCGCTGGCTAAACACCACCTCCAGATGGCCTTGGACATAGGTGACGCCTGTGCCTATGCCATGGCAGCGGCTGAGGCTCTTCACCTTCATGGCAGACACTCTGTGCAAGCTGACTGATGTCCTCTTCTTGGGCACTGACCTCTTTGGCCCTGGGGTGGGTGGGGGGTCTCACCAGAACAGAGAAGTCTAGTGCCACCCTTGATTCTGTAGATTCATCCCAGAAGGACCCAAAGGCTCAAAAACCTAACAAGACCTTCCAATATTGGTCTTTCAGCCACAGCAGCCTTGGCAGCAGCAATACCAAGCCTGGTGCCTTAAGGCCAAGTTTAGTGGCCAGGGACCGAAAAGAGGCAGCAGTAGGGAAAGTGGTGCCCCCTCCAGAACCGCCTAGTGATGGGTCGGGGGTATTATCCTCCCATCTCACCAGTCCCTGACCCTGGCTGTCACGGGGGGAGGGGGCAATTTTTCCACTGCTGGCCACATCGGTTCATCAGTACCACTGTGATGTGGGTACTGGAGGTGGTTGACAGAGGGCTGTCTCTCGAGTTCGAGACTCTCCCACCTTACCAATCCTGTGTTCCTCAGGAGTTCACAGGATTGCAGGACACATTGTCTTCCCTAAGGGGGGAGGGGGCATCGCTCAGCTCCTTGTGAAAGGGGCCATAGCCTATGTCCCCCTTGGCAAGCCAGGGGTGCTTGTCCAGGTACTTACTGGTCCCAAAACGGCTAGGGGGGCTGGTGTCCCCATACTGGATGTGCACGATCTGAACCAGTTCATATTGAAGTGCAAATTCAGGATGGTCACTCTGAGCTACATTATACTATTCCTGGAGCAGTGCATGTGGTCTGCTCCCTGGATCTCCAGGATATGTTCTTGCACATCCCAGTCCGCCTCACTGGCAGTACATTCGGTTCTATGCAGAAGGGGTTGTCTGTCAGTTCCAGGTCATGCCCTTTGGCCTCTTGTCCTCACCCAGGGTCTTCACCAAGTGCATGGCAGTGGTGGCAGCCTTCCTCCGGTGCAAGGGCGTCAAGGAGTATCTCTGCCTGGATAACTGGCTGATAGCCGAGCTGTCCAAGGAGCCTGTAGAGCATTCTAGAGATGTGGCCCTCCAGTCCTTCAGAGACGTTGGACTGTTGGTCAACCTGGACAAGTCCAGACTTTCCCCTCACAGGTCATCAAGTTCATTGAGGCATAGCTGGACTCCCTGCAGACCATGGTCCTTCTCCCTGCAGACCAGGCTCAGGATCTTACTTCCTTTGTCTGATCATTTCAGTTCGGGTGCTCAGTGTTGTCCATTGAGGCACCCTGGCAGATGTGCTGCCTGTAGTGGGTGCTGGGCCACTAGTGGTCCCAGTGCCTTAGCCACCTGGACCAGATGGTCTTGGTGACCTAGCCGATGTGGAATGCCATGCAGTGGTGGCTGGTCCTTCACCATCTGGAGGAAGGAATCCCATTCATCCCATTGAGGCTCGGCAAGGATCTGCTAGTCAGGCTCCCTCCTCGACCTGCCTGCCGAGCACCAGCCGCAAGGTATGCTGTCTCTTGGTGACTCTGCAGCTTGAAAGCCGTGCTTCCGGTTGGCTTCTCCAACCTGAAGACGAGCCACTATTGGCTGCCGCCTTTCCTTCTGAACTTCCATATTCAGACTTAATTTTCCCTGCTTCATTAGATTCTAGCCCCGCTTGGGCTTGAGGCTCGGCAAGGATCCGTCGGCCAGGCTCTCTCCTTGATCCACCTGCCCAGCACCAGCCACAAGGTACGCTGTCTCTTGGTGACTCTGCAGCTTAAAGGCTATGCTTCTGATTGGCTCCTCCAACCTGAAGACGAGCTACTATTGGCTGCCATCATTCCTTCTGAACTTTCAAATTCGGACTTGATTTTGCCTGCTTCTTTAGGTTTGCCTGTTTAGCGCTTTGCTTTCTCTGTGCTCTCTGTCTGTCTCTATTTTTTTAAAGTGGTACTGCTGCCTAGACTACAACCTAAAGCTGCACTAAAAGTTAGATTGAAAATTAACTTATTTACTGCTTGATGTAATTTCATATACCTTAACTGTACTACGTACAGTAACTACAGTGTAAACTATTCATAGAGTGGCTGAACTTTACTGTTTCTACTGTTGCAAAGCTCGGCTGAATTATCAGTGTTTAAAGTGCTGCTAGCCTGGCTAAAATTTAATTGGTCGTATTGTTGCTGCTAGCCAAGTACCTAATCTGTTTTTAAAGCCTTCCTCTGTATAAGTGCTCTGCCTCTTAACCCTCCCTCCCCACCGTGCACACTGTTCCTTGTAACCCTTGGAGTTCCCCTCTAATCTACCTCTTCCTTTTCTCTATCTAACAATAAGCCTTTAATTTTCACCTTCTTTGTCTTGGCCGGCGTCTTGGCGCCAAGACCTTATCCCCACCCCTTCCTCTGAATCTCATTGCTTTCACACTCACGCCCATTCTAATCCACTTTCCCTCTGCTCTGCTGCTTTGTTTCTCAACTAAACCCACCCACCGAGTTAGCCCAAACGCTTCAGCTGCCCTTATCTCTGACATCTACCTCACTGTCTCTGTCTTTTAGATTCTAGCCCTGCTCGAGCTTGAGGCTCGGCAAGGATCCGCTGGCTGGCCTCCCTTCCCGACCCCAGCCTCTATTAAATACTCATCCCCCCACGAGTTCTCACCCCGCTACCCCTTGGATTTCCTGATTTGACTCTACCAAGCCTACTCTTAAAGGGCTACCACATCCCTGGGCTGTCTGCTCTCACACAGGACTAAACCCCAATACCGTACCCTCACTCCTTTCTGTCTAAGGTGTTCCTCCTGTCTGCTCACATTCCCTCCCAGCAACCAGGCTAAGTTCTATTCTAGGGACATGGATATGTTGTTCATCCACACTGTCTGGCAGGTTCCTTGCCACTTTAAATCTTGCCGGAAGGTCTTCAAGCTGGCTGCTCCCACCCACCTGGGTGGTAAAACTCTCGGCTCCGCCCCATGACGCCAGATCTTCCTTACCGCTTGGAAGCTCAGGTTCCCTCCTTAACGCTCTGCATGTAGACTGGATCTAAGGCCGCTGGCTTCACGGTGTCCCCGTCAGGTCAGCCGGCCGAGACACCCGTCGACGCTGTCGAGATTTTTCTCGACCTGTCGGACGGGCTGTCGACTGGTGAAGCCGACAACCCTTCTTCACGTGTTCTCCCGGTGGAGACCGAGGACCTGCCTGCGCCTCTGGTGCCGCAGTCCCCGGTTAAGGCTTCCGAGCCGAGGGAAGAGCAGGTGTCCCCGCCCTTCCCAGACCTGTCTCGAAACACGCGGTTCTCGGTCTCGGACATCCTCTCGGTCCAGCCGATCCCACCGACATCGGCGGTCTCGGTCTTGGCACCGAAGTAGGCGGCACCGCCGCTCGTCCTCGTCTTCCTCCTCGGAAGAGGAGAGGCTTCGGCGCAAATTGCGTCAACGCTACGAGGACCTGATGTGGCAGCAGTTACTTCTGTCCGGGAACAGGCCGACACCAGTGCCTTCCCCGGCCATCAAGTGGCTGTCACTCAAGCGGCCGAAACAACCCCTCGCTGTAGTCAAGGTGCCCAAGCCTGGGCCAGTTGTTCGGCCGAAACCAGCTGCCCCACCGATTGTGGTGGAACCTTCACCTCCACAACCGAAATCGGGGGTGCCGACCAAAGACACTCGATCTGGTCAGGGCCTGCCCCACAGGTTGTTGGTCACCCTCACTCCCGACCGTCCTTGGCAGGTGGAGGGTGGCTAAGGCCCCAGGCAGCTCTTCACGGTCTCCTCTGAGTCCGACGATGACTCCTTCCTGTTCTCCAGGCCCACTGACCTGGAGTCCTCCGGGGGTCAGTCGATGGACGAAAGCCCATCGTATTTCATGGGTCTGCTTCGGCTCATCTTGGAGTCCACCGGGATGCAGCTCGAGCCCGTATCCAAGCGGGCCAAGTATCCCCTGACGGAGATACTGGACTGAGGGGATTCACCCATGGAGGCCTTTCCGGTGGCTGAAGCCATTGTTGGCCCAGCCTTGGAGCTCTGGCAGCGGCCTGCTTCCTGTCCTGCGCCTTCGGCCAGGATGGCCAGGAAGTATGCGGTCCCTATCGGCTCCTTGCCTGGTTTTTCAGAACACGCCTCTGCCGAGGGGTTGGTCACTGACAGCGTCTTCCGGCGTTCCGGGAATGCTAGGGATGTGGACAAGCCCCCCGACAAGGAGTCCAAAAAGCTGGACTATGCCGGGCGCAAGGTGTCCGCTGCTTCCTCCCTTGGCCTCTGCCAGGCCAGCTCGGCCGTGCTGATGGCACACTTCTCCCATGCCCTCATGGGCTCCCTGGATGAGGTGATCCCTCATCTCCCGGCCAACCTGCAGACCACGGTCCGGCAGGTGCGGGACCAGGGAAGGGCGGTGGCTAAACAGCAGCTCCAAACAGCTCTGGACATTGGAAACTCCTGTGCCAGATTGGTTGCGGCCGCAGTGGCCATGCACTGCAGGGCACGGCTGAGGATATCCACCTTCACGGCGGATACCCAGCACAAACTGGCGGATGTCCCCTTCCTGGGGACTGACCTCTTTGGCCCTGGAGTGGAAGGTCACCTCCAGTGGATCGAAAAGTCCAGTACCACTCTGGACTCGGTCACCTCCGCCCAGAAGGACAAGGGCTGCAGACAACAGCAGCATAAGTCCTTTCGTCCTTCTGTGCCTGCGGCACGTCCGGCCCAACAGCACCAGCACCAGGGCCAGCAGGCTCGTGCTTGGCATCCCAAACCCAAGCCTGCGGCTTCGTCCAATAGGAAGCAGTGAGGTAAAGGCTCAGGAGGTCCCTCGGCCGGTCCCTCCTCTAAGCCTGCCCAGTGACGGGTTGAGGGGTGTCGCCCCGAGCCTCGTCACTCCTCCCTGGCTTCCCCCCATGGGGGGACGGCTCCGCCACTTCCTTTCCGCCTGGTCCGTTATCACCACGGACCATTGGGTGTTGGAGGTGGTAGGAAAGGGCCTGCCCCTGGAGTTCGAGCAGGCCCCGCTCTTCCGAGCCGTTGCCCCTCAGGGGGCTACGGGGTCCGCAGCCTCTTTGTCGGCTCGCTGAGCCGATATCACCCTGCTCCTCGAAAAAGAGGTAATCAAGAAGGTGGCGTATCCTCCTCCAGACCCGGGGTTTGTGTCCAGGTACTTCCTGGTCCCAAAACGGACGGGAGGCTGGCGCCCCATTCTCGATCTGCATGACCTGAACAGGTTCCTAAGGTCTCGGACCTTCAGGATGGTCACTCTGGCTCAGATAATCCCAACCTTGGAATGAGGCATGTGGTTCTGTTCTCTGGACCTTCAGGACGCAGTCTTTCATGTCTCAATCCGTCCATCCCACCAGAGATTCCTCCGCTTCAGGGCAGAGGGATCCCTCTACGAGTTCCGGGCCATGCCTTTCGGCCTTTCCCTAGCTCCCAGGGTCTTCACCAAATGCATGGCAGTGATGACAGCATTCCTGCGGTGCCGAAGGATCTGGGTATACCCCTACCTGGACGACTGGCTGATTGCAGCCCCCTCCAGGACGGAGGTGGAGCGGTCCAGAGATCTGGCTCTCCAGGTTTGCTCTCAGGTTGTCCTCCTCATCAACGAGGCCAAGTTGGAACTCGTGCCAAAGCAGGTGATCCAATTCATCAGGGCAGAGCTCGACTCTCTACGAGCCAGAGCACAGCTCCCAGTGGACAGGGCCGAGGTTTTTTCCTCCTTTGCCCAGTCATTTCAGGTTGGGCAGTCGCGCCCTGCCCGGGACTTCCTGCGCCTCCTGGGCCCATGGCGGCCTGCACCAGTGTGGTCCATTGGGCCCACTGGTACATGTGTCCCCTTCAGTGGGGGCTGGCCAGCCAATGGTCACAGCACTTCGATCCTCTGGATCAGCTAGTGACAGTGACCCAGGGGATGTGGAACGCTCTTTAGTGGTGGACCGTTCCAGCACATCTGCAGGAGGGCATCCCGTTTGTCCGCCTCGAGCCGATGGTCTCTCTATCGACCGATGCCTATCTGATGGGTTGGGGTGCCCATCTGGGGGAGCACGGAGTGCACGGCCTCTGGTCCCCTTGGGTGTCCCAATGCCACATCAACCTGCTGGAGCTTCGAGCGGTTCATGTAGCCCTCACCGTCTTCACTCTGTTTCTACGGGATCAAGTGGTTCAGGTCCAGATGGACAATACCACGATCATGTACTACCTAAACCGCCAGGGTGGGACGCTCTCCATGCCTCTGTGCAGGGAAGCTCTCCGCATTTGGTCACTTGTGCGCAGCCTGGAGGCGGATCTGCTCGCCATTCATGTGGCAGGAGCCTCTAACACCCTCGCCGATGCCCTAAGCCGGATAGGTGCTGCGTCCCTCGAGTGGTCTCTCCTGCCGGAGGTAGTACAAGATCTGTTCTCCCGCTGGGGCACGCCTCAGGCGGACCTGTATGCCTCCAGGGAGAATGCAAAGCTCAGGCTCCTTCATGCCCGCCTCAGCAGGGCTCGCTGCAGGGGACGCTTCTCGAGCCGTGATCCAGCCTCTTCTACACCTTTCCCCATTTCCTTGATCCACAAGGTGCTTCTCAAGGCGAGGAGGGACAAGGCGCAGGTGATTCTGGTAGCCCCAGACTGGCCCTGCCAGTTCTGGTATCCAGATCTCCTCAGTCTCAGCTCCAGGCTCCCGAGGCGGCTTCCAGTCCGCCGGGCCTGATCTCAGTCAGTCAGGAAGGTATTCCATCTGGACCTTCAATCCTTGCACCTGACGGCCTGGTTCCAGAGCGGCTAGAGTTCAGGCCTTGGGTCTTTCCGACGAGGTCCTCAACGTCGTTGAGGCGTCCCGTAAGGAGTCGACCAGAAAATGCTACACATTTAAATGGAAGAAACTCTCCATTTGGTGTCAGGGCAAGGGCCTGGACCCTTCATCCTGTTCCTTGGCAAGCATTCTGGACTAACTGTGGTCCCTTTCTCAGCAAGGGCTTTGGTCGACGACCCTTAAGGTGCACCTGGCGGCCATCTCTGCTTATCAGGCGTGGGCCGGGAAGCAGTCAGTGGCGCAGGAGAAGGTGGTTGGGCGCTTTTTCCAAAGTCTTGATCACATATCCCCTTCGGTGCGAGAACCTCCACCTCTGTGGGATCTACTGCTGGTATTGGCTAAGCTCATGGGCAAGCCATTCGAACCAATACACAGGTGTGACATCTCTCACCTGTCATGGAAGACCGCCTTCTTGGTGGCTATCATGTCAGCCGGAAGGATGGGAAAGCTTCAGGCGCTTTCCATCAAGTCTCCTTATCTGATCTTCCACAGGGACAAGGTTGTCCTCCGCCCTGACCCGAAGTTCCTTCCAAAGGTGGTGTCGGAGTTTCTCCTTAACCAGGTGTTGACTCTGCCGGTGTTCTACCCCAATCACACCTCGGAGGTCGAATATAGGCTCCATACTTTGGACCCTAGAAGAGCGCTTGCTTACTACAAGGAGCGGACTGCTGAAGTTCGGGGAGAGGTTCACCAGCTGTTTGTCACCTACGCTGAAGCCACACCTGGCAGACCTGCAGCCAAGCGGACGATAGACAGGTGGGTCACCTCCTGCATAGATCTCTGTTATAGGTTGGCGGGCATGGAGCCTCCCAGAGGGATAAGAGCTCATTCTGCCCGCCATACTGCTGCATCGGTGGCTGCTTCCAGGGATGTCCCTATCCAGGAAATCTGCAGGGCTGCTACCTGGAAGTCAGCACACTCCTTCATTACCCACTACCACATCGACCTTGAGTCATGCCGGGATGCTGGTTTTGGGGCCTCGGTTCTCCAGTCTTTATTTCCCAAGTAGGGGGTTTGCGCCTTGCCTCCCTCCTCCCGGAGAACTGCTAGGAGTCTGCCAGACAGTGTGGATGAACAACATATCCATGTCCCTAGGAATACAGCTTACTCACCTGTAACAGGAGTTCTAGGAATGGTATATGTTGTTCATCCACACGACCCACCTGACCTCCCTGGCTTCGACGCACAACCTGGCTTCCAGTGGGCTAGATCTGGCGTCATGGGGCGGAGCCGAGAGTTTTACCACCCGGGTGGGTGAGAGGAGCCAGCTTGAAGACCTTCTGGCAAGATTTAAAGTGGCAAGGAACCTGCCAGACAGTGTGGATGAACAAATATACCATTCCTAGAACTCCTGTTACAGGTGAGTAACCTGTATTTTCTATATACATGTACACTCACGGGCTCATCCCGCAGGTCATCTATAATAATGGCTCATGTTGCAACTACCGCCATTTGGTCTTCATACTGCTTGCAGTTCTAACACTGACAGGATTTGCAAATGTTACAAAGCCGTTTCCTCCCCGGATAGAGACTGTCTTTGTGCATTTGGCACCTTTACTTCAATCTTAGCATCTGACCTTGCTACTCTTGATATGCATAGAAACCTGCCACCTCACTATTACCCAAGACTGTCTACTAGATGCCACACCCTGCAGTCCCAGCTAGCAACCCTCCCTGTGCTTATCTACTGTCATGATAGTGGCAAGGTACAACACTCCCCAGGAAGATCAAGCAAATTCAAAAGAAAGCAACTCATGGAATACCTATGAAGATTAGCCCTACCGCTATTGCTGCTCTCTGGTAACATCCACCCCACCATGGCCCCCACTACAAGCAAGATACCACCATGAAGAAATCTGGACTGCTCACCATAGCCTCACTCATCATCTGCAGCCTCCTTCCCAAAATAGACAACCTGCACACATGGATCCTGCAGCACAGATGTTTTATCTGTTGTTGAGACCTGGCTCACACCCAAAATCCCGGACGCCTCCATCCTGATCCCAGGTTACACGACCTTCAGGCAGGATAGACTCGCTAAGAGAGGTGGTGGCTGTGCGATCTATCTGAGGAACAGTCTTCAGGGTCTTGTCCTACCGCTGCCTAGCTCTGGGGACAGTATGCAAACAGTTGCTATTAAAGTGCTCCTAGGTGCACATAATAAAGCAATTACCATGCTGTCTTTATATATCCTGATGAGGATGACAGCCCCTGGCTTTGACTCTGTCTTAGACTGCTTAAACAGCCTTAGGCTAAAGTCAGAAATCAGCCTTCTGGGGGATTTCTGTGTCAGCTGGCTCTCCCCAGATACTAGCCCCTACAAGGATGCTATTTCTGCAGCTCACTTCTCCCAGCTCGTTGAGACACCAGCTAGAACTAATTACAGAACTGGCACAAGTACCTTGTTGAACTGGGTTCTCTCAAACCGCCCTGACCACACATCAGGCATTACTGTTTTACCTGATGCCATTAGCGACCACTCCCCTGTCCTATTCGGCTGGGCCAATAAATGCACCAAGCCCCCTGCTAGAACAATCACATCTAGGGTCCTCACCTGTGGTCACCTTGAAATTGGACCTTCGTCACCTGGACTGGAAACGAGTCCTCACTACCTGCGATGTCGATGCCTTGCTCGAACAATTCATCTCTCAATTCAACACCGTTTGTGATAAGCATGCCCCTCTTTAAGAAACGAAAAATCAAAGGCCGTTGTAATCCCTGGATCTCCCTTGACCTTATTGAACTGCTAAACCTGAGGGACCATCTCTGGGACAAGGCTCGATCTACAAGTTTTCTGTCCGACATCCAGAATTATAAAAAAGCAAGAAACGACTGTACCAGGGCAATCTGCAAAGCCAAAAGCTAGTACTACAAAGAAGCCCTCGCCCAGACATGGAACGATGGTCGAACGTCTTGGAGTAATCTCAGTGAAGTCACTGGGAAGGACCCCCAAATCAGCCCCCTCCACGCTCAATATAGATGGTACTCCTCTTGATCCAAAACCATTGCAAACTCTTTCAATAATGCATTTACTGATCTCAGTGGTATCCCCTCCCGATTTCTTCAGTCCCCCCACCCCAAGTGAATGCCCCAAGAAATTAGGTCAGCTGTCTGCCTACCCACCATTTTACTTCAAAGTCATCACTACACATGAAGCAAGGAAATACCTACTAAGGGTGCTAGGGAAGACTTGGTTCAGCGGGGATGCCCTCGATCTTAAATTTGTCGCCCTTACCCTGGAGGAAATCCTTGCACCCTAACCCATATAATTAACCTATCGCTAAGGAACTCGCAATTCCCTCAATAGTGGAAATCTGCTGTTGTGATGCCTGTCCGCAGGGGTGGGGATTATTCCCTTCAGGGTAATTACAAACGCTTCTCCATCCTGCCTCCGCTTTTGAAGGCCCTTGAACGTATAGTAGCGGACTAGTTGGTTGAATACCTAGGGAAATATAACTTACAGTACCCACAGCAGCACAGGTTTAGGACTGGACATAACACCACTACTGCCTTACTTGAGTTCATGGGTTTTATCCATAATGCCTTTGACCAAGGTCACCTCATTGGTACATCATTTGTTGATTTGACCAAAGCATTCAACACAGTTAATCACGCCCTACTGCTTGACCAGCTCACCTCTGGTCTCTCACGATATGGTTACTTGGTTTGAATCGTACCTGCAAAACCGCTCACAACAGGTGAAGATTGGCAGTGTTCTCTCTGAGAGTAAACCCGTCCATTCTGGTGTCCCGCAAGGGTCTATTCTGGATCCCCTCCTGTTCAGCATTTTCTTGAATACTGTCCCTAACGCATGCCAGGGACATATTCTCTTATATGCAGATGATGCTGTCCTCTTCACCAGCGATCCTGAACCAAGTGCCCTTGAGATCCAGCTTGAACAAAACTTTTCCGAAGTAGAATGGTGGTTCAGTAAACACAAACTTCTTATGAACTACAAAAAGACTAAAATTATGTTGTTTACCAACCCGCAAAGCAAGCACAGAGCCTACCTACGCTCTATCACCAATACTGTGGGCACTAGCCTGGAACTTGTCCAGCATTTTAAATATCTGGGGATAACGATGGACAGCACCATGTCTTATGGACTCTATATTGACAGTATTGCCAAAGCTATCAATTCACGAATAGGGCTGCTACATAGGCACAAACGTTGCCTGATCCCGGAAGCTCTTAAAATGGTAATTCACAGTTCTCTGGTCTCCCTTATCAATTATGGGCTGGCTGTCTATGGGTCACCCTCTGACACTGCCCTTTGTCACATCATAGGGGCCCTAAACAAGACATGCCGACTTCTAACAGGATCCTCAAGACTAACTCACACCTGTGACCTTTATGCCTAGGCCAACTGGCTCCAGTTCAAGAAAGGAGTTTCCTACCAAACTTGTTTGTTAGCTAAAAAAGCATGCCTGGGTCTCGTCTCTCTGGGGTCCAGAAGCTTTTCATCCCCTTCGGCAACCGGCTTAATACCAGAAGCTCTGATAGCCTGTTCTTCAAGAACTCTGCTGTCGCACTTCCCAAGGTCAAAGGTCCTTTGCCTACCGAGATCCACTCTGGTTTAACGCCCTACCGGTGGACATTTCTATGCTCCCATATTGGGATATTTTAAACAAAAGGTTAGACAACACTTTGTCGCTGCCTCTAGCTGTGACTGCTTATGCTGTCTTGGTGTCCACTGCACTTATACCCGCTGCCCTCCTGTCCCCCTGACCATCTACCCTCTGTCCACTACCTATCCACTACACCCTCTGCCCACTGTCCACTACCACCCCTATACACTTCCCCACCCATTGTTCTCTAACAACCCTCTTCACTCCCCCACCTTCTGGAATCTCCACCTTCTACTTTACCCTATCTCTCTCTAACCTTTCCAACCTTGACGAGGCCCGTGGGGCTGATCCTAATCCCCACCTTTTTTTTCTGTCTACATTTGTCTCCCTTATCCACCTGTACAACCCTTTATTTCTGTTTTAAAAAAAACAGTAAGATAAAAAAAATGTAAAATAAATATATGGTAAACTTCTCTGGTTGGGCTTCCCCATGAGCAGGGGACACCCAGCAACTACAGGGACAAAGCCCTAGGCTGCTCGCAACACCCCTGTTTGTTTCTGCCCCACGCTCCTTGCTCAACTTGTACACTTGCAATGTCAACAATTCTTAGCTCCTCCTACATTATATTTTGGGTTTTCTTTGTTAGTGTTACTTTACTCACATTGTAATGTATTAAGTGCTATATATCGTTCGGTACATCTTGTCTGCCTGTAGTGTCTGTTTTGTTTACCATGATCTGGAACCTACGTAAAGAGCTAACAGCTCAAAGGTTTTAATCCTAGATTCAAATAAAAAAAAAAAAAAAATGCATCCTCCCAGAGACGTCCATCATGCTCACAATGAACGTGAGCTGGGGAAAGCGCTCGCTCCACTGGCTCACATAGCCCAATGGATTGGGCGGCGATTTCAAAGCCGCCCGACAAGCCACCCGGCCGGTTCAGCTCCTCTAGCAGCCCCCATGACTGGGAAAGCGCCGCTCACCGCTCACATAGCCCAGCGGTTGGGTGGTGATTTCAAAGCCGCCAACCAAGCCACCCAGCCTGGATTCAACTCCCTCTAAGCGGCCCCCCCATGACTGGGGAAAGCGCTCACTCCACTGGCTCACATAGCCCAGTGGTCGGGCGGCGATTTCAAAGCCGTCGACCAAGCCGCCCAGCCCAGATTCAACTCCCTCTAAGTGGCTCCCCCCCCGTGACTGGGGAAAGTGCTCGCTCCACCGGCTCACATAGCCCAACGGTCGGGTGGCGATTTCAAAGCTGCCGACCAAGCCGCTCAGCCCGGATTCAACTCCCTGTAGGCGGCCCTCCCGTGACTGGGGAAAGCACTTGCTTCACCGGCTCACATAGCCCAGCGGTCGGGCAGCGATTTCAAAGCCGCCACCAAGCCGCCCAGCCCGGATTCAACTCCCTCTAAGCAGCCCCCCCATTACTGGGGAAAGCGCTCACTCCACCGGCTCACATAGCCCAGTGGTCGGGCGGCGATTTCAAAGCCGCCGACCAAGCCGCCCAGCCTGGATTCAACTCCCTCTAAGGTACGGCACCTCCACCAGCCTATCGGAAGCTGAGCGCCTTTTTGCTGAGCGGCCCCGATTGGTCAGGAGTCAAGGTCTTGCAAATTGAACTTTCCTCCGCCAAAAGGACTCTGCTTTCCCCTCTGGGTTTTAACTTGGAACATTTACCAGAACAGACTTCTTGTTTTAATTGTGATTGTTGTAGAAAATACAGTTATTTTTACCTAAGCTACTGTTTACTAGCGATTACAGCCCAGTTAAGTTAGATTAGACTGTTAAACTGCCCCCGCCTTTCTGGCACCCACTCTAAGTACTTCCTTTGTCTTGTGAATCTTATGCCCCTGTGCTGCGTGATCTTGCTGTACACTAGCTGCTTTTAAATCTTGCTTTTCTCTCCTTTTTCTCAGTGGCCCCCCCGACTGGGGAAGCGCTCGCTCACCCCGGCTCACATAGCCCAGCTGTTGGGCGGCGATTTAAAGTCAGCCGACCAACCGCCCAGCCCAGATTCAACTCCTCTAAGGTACGGCACCTCCACCAGCCTATCGGAAGTCGAAAGGCTTGCTGAGCGTCCATTATTTAGGAGCCAAGGTCTCAGTAAATTGAACTTTCCTTCACCAAAAGGACTCTGCTTTCCCCTCTGGGTTTTCTCCCACCCACCCAGCCAGGCCCCCATTAAATACACTCTAGCCCCGCCCTTAACTAGAATCACTTCTCTGTCATTGGCCAATAATTGGACCTATCCCTAGGGCTCCTCATTTCGCTCCAGGAAAGGCACTCATTTTAGGCATTCTTACTCGGTACCCCCTCTTACCAAAACTATGGCATACTACAGTTTTAGCATCCTACTGATCTGCTGCTGTGTACCTCCTACTCTGTACACTATCGAGGAGTCAGGCCCTGGAACCATTATCTGCCCTACTATATTCTGTCATTCAAGCCTCTTGCCGTTGCACCCTACCATATCCAGCACCCCCCCGCTCTTGTCCTTACACCAGTGTCCCCAAAACTGCTGCTCCCGTCGCCATTCACAGCTTCCGCACTCCCCTTATTATCTCTACAGAGCCACATCTCATTAAAGCTCACCAGCAACGTCATGCTTACATCACCACCTTCAAATAAACGTTGTTCAAGGAATAAAGAGCTTAGGCGTTTCATCTGCACACTTAAGAAATTACTCCTCCTGCTTCTACTTATCTTATGTGAGGGCAATGTCGAAAGAAATTAAGCAGGCCTAACGCACTGTTCAGCTCACCAACAGTATGTAACGTCAGCCTCAGGCCTTAAAATAATGTTAGTTAATATATTAAGCCTTGCAAAAAAAATTGACCAATTGCAAGTTTGGGCCCTTCACACAAAGCCTGATCTCACTGTCATTACGGAATCCTAGTTAAAAAAATCAAATCTGGATCAACAAGTCTGTCTCCTGGGTTACAGTCTTTATAGAGCAGATAGGGTATCCAGAGGAGGGGGAGTAGCTATATATGCAAAAACCAAATTCTGAATTAGTGACATCTTTTGCAGCACTAACCACAAGGATTATGATAAATAGTCTCTCTAAAACTACACCTCCCATCTACGGAATGTATTACAGTCATAGGTGGTTATAGGCCCCCTAACGGTGGCACAGACATCTTGAAGACTTTGAAATCTCTAACCACCTCTGCGAATACTGAAGTTTTAATCCTAGGAGATTTTAACCTTAACTGGCTCGCACATAAATCTCAAACCCTCAAATCGCTCTGTGATGAATTGAGACTCACCCAAATAGTGACCGAGCCAACTAGGACTAACAAGGTAAACGTTGCAAATAGCTCCATTCTTGACCTCATTCTTACTACCCATCCTAACAAATTCCTCCGCACAGCAGTATTTCACAATGACATGAGTGACCATGGAATAGTAGTATGTACCAGGTCCCAAGCAAAAACGCAAAACCAAACCAAGTCCATAACCAAACAGTCATTCAGAAAACTTCTACCAGCAAATTTCCTAAATGACCTTAGCAAGGTTAGGTGGCAGAATCTATACCTCACTACAACTCCAGATGAGGCAGTCACAGTCTTAAATGAGAAACTCAACCATATAATAAATAAACACGCACCGTTCATTAAAGTCAGGATGCGGAAGTTCTCCCACCCCTGGTTCTCACCAGAGCTCAAGTCTGCTCTCTCTGAGCACGGCAAGCTATGGGCAAAGGCGAGGTATACTAGTAGTCCAGTAGACTGGCAGGCCTTTCGAACCTCGAGGAATGCCTGAGTCAAGCTTATCCGCTCCGTCAAAGTCAATTTCTACGTGACCACACTAGAACAGGCCAAAGGGGATACTCAGAAAATCTGGAAGACCTTGAAGTCAATCGAAGGGAAACTGGTGGCATCACCCTTACCAACTAAAATCATTAAAAGCAATGTGACCATTGAAGATAGTAGCCAAATCCTAGAAGAGCTGAACTCTCACTTCGCCACCGCTGGGTTAGCATTTGATCCATCCCCCTATGCGGCACGAGTGAACAGACAGGTTGACTCAGACCTCACCATGCCAGCAACAAGACGCCCTTTTCGGCTCCTTCCTATCAGCTTTAAAGAAGTGGAAGATGCCCTTATTAAGCTAGACACCAAAAAAAGTGCAGGAAATGATGGAATCGAACCACTCTTCTTAAAACTCGGATTCCCCCACCTTACTGCCCCCATCCTCCACATTTTCAACCTTTCTGTTTCATGCTCCACTGTTCCGTCATGCTGGAAGCTAGCCCACATCCTTCCGCTTTTTAAATCAGGTGACCCTTGTGATCTAAATAACCACAGATCTATTTCGATCCTTCTGGTCCTCTCCAAAGTCTTCGAAAAACCAATTTATGCGCAACTAAAGCAACGCATGGAAACCTTCTTGCTCCTGACCCAGTTCAATCTGGTTTTCCGTTCCAGCCATAGTACTGTTACTGTCCTTACCAAAGTAACTGATGACTGGATCACCGCTATGGACTCTTAAGAAGATTACGGGGGCTGTCTTCCTAGACCTAAGCAAGGCATTTGACACAGTAGACCACTCCATAATCGAGCACAGCCTTGCCAATATAGGTGCTACTCCCAACAACTATATGGTGGTTTAGCAGTTACCTTTCAGGGAGGAAGCAAAAAATTTAAGCCAGTGGCATGTTCTCCTCACCCCTACCAATCACTAGAGGAGTCCCACAGGGCTCTATATTAGGTCCAATCCTTTTCTCTGTATACATTAATGAGCTCGACCGTCATATAACTCAATTGAAACTGCACTTCTTTGCCGACGACATGGTTCTCTATACTTCTGAAGCATCTCTATCTGAGGTTAGGGAGATCCTTCAAGCTGACTTTGCCCAACTCGAAACTAATCTCATTAATGCCAGACTTCTCTTAAATGCTAAAAAAAAAAAACAAAGCTATGATCTTCTCTCCCAAAACGGTGCCCTCATTAACTGCTACCCTGCCGAAATAATTCTTAGTTACATCCCTAGGCGAACCTCTCGAAGTCACCCTGAAGTTCAGATACCTCGGTTTCTGGATTGACAATAAGCTCACCTTCTCAGAACATATAGATGACCTTGCCAGAAGGTTAAAAATACGCCTAGGCTTCCTGTTCCGAAATAGGACACTTTTTTCACTCGACATCAGAACCAGGCTTGTACAAGCCACGTTCGTCCCGCTCCTTGACTATGGGGACATAATTTACACCTTGTCTGCAACTTCAAATCTAAGGAAATTGGACATCCTTTATCACTGGGCCTTGCGCTTCATTATGAATTCCCCGATACAGACACATCACTGTAACTTATATACAACCGTAGGCTGAACATCACTCACTACCAGACGTGTGCTCCATGCCGGTACTTGGACCATAAAACTCCTTCTCAACAAACTGCCTAGTTATCTAACTTCCCTTATCCAGACTGCTCACAGCATCTACTCGCTCAGGAACTTAGACTTTACAACGTTAAAGGTCCTAAATACCCGCATTGATCTGGGAAAACGTGCCTTCTCAGTCACCCTCCCCACCATCTGGAACCAGTTGCAAACATCCCTGAAACTTCCCAAGCTAGTCTCGACCAGCCTTTTCAAATTGCTATCTAATGCAAAAATAAAAGACGTGTGTAACTGCCGCTAAGATCTGTGTTGTCTCGGCCTCGGTCACTGGTCTTAAATGTCGGTACTAGCATGCTTGATAGGCAATTAGACGCACTGTTATCTGTTGAGCACTTAATGTATGCATTAAGCACTTAATGTATGTACAGTATGTAGTATCAGCCTTGTCTGTATATATGTTTCGGGACCTTCTTGTGAATGAGCTTGCTCAGTGGAGTTTTTTCCTGCAATAAACTTGAACTTGAACGTGTCTCAGGTGGGGTGGGGAGCATACCTGGGAGACTGCAGAATCCATTGGTTCTGGTCACCCATAGAGTCCCGTCACCACATCTGCGTGAAGTCTTTGCTGTATGGTTGGTTGTCACAGAATTTGCTCCTCTGAACAGGGGTCAGGTCGTGCAAGTCCAGACAAACAATACCACAACCATGTTTTACCTGAACAGGCAGGGCGGAAATCACTCCCCTCCTCTGTGTCGGGAGGTCCTTTGCACCTGGCCTCCCCTTGCACAGCCTCATTGTGGATCTCCTGGCGATCCACGTGTAGGATCGAACAGTCAGCTGGCAGATGTTCTTAGCCAGGTGGGAGAGATGTCGTGCAAGTAGTCCTGTGTCTTGAGTTGGTAAACCACCTGTTCCCCCAGTGGGGCACCCTCTGGTGGACCTGTTCATCTCCTGGGAGAACAGAAAGCTCAGGCTGTTGTGTACCGCCCCACCCCCAATCCAGGACACTGCTGGGGATGTTGTTGCAAGGCACTGGACACTGGACCTCGTGTATGCCTTCTCTCCTGTCCCAAGGTGGTGGTCAAGCCTGGAAGGACAAGGCATGGATGATCATTATAGTGCCGAACTGGCCTAGACAGTTCTTGTATCTGGATCTCCTCATAGTGCCGAACAGGCCCAGACAGTTCTTGTAACGGGATCTTCTCATAGTACCGAACTGGCCCAAACAGTTCTTGAATCTGGATCTTCTCAACCTCTGCAGCAAGCCTCCGTAGTGGTTGCCTCTGTACCTGGATTTGCTGTCAAGACAACAGGGGAAGGTACTGCACCTGGACCTTCAATTTCTGTACCTCACATCTTGGTTCCTGAGTGGCTAGAGTTCCAGGCCTTAGGTCTTTTGGAAGCTGTGCTCCATGTTGTGGAGGCTTCCCAAAACTTGTCAGCTTGCCAGTGCTGCACCTTGAAATGGAAGAGGTTTTCTATTTTGGTGTCAGGGCAAGGAGCTTGATCCTTGTCTGCTCTGTGGTAATCATCCTGAAGTACCTCTGATCCCTCTCCTAGTTGGAGCTGTGAGTGATGATTCTCAAGATGCACCTGGCAGCCATCTCTGCATCCTGAGTGTGGGCTGGTATGCCGGTGGTAGCCCAGGAGAAGGTGGTTGGGTGCTTTTTCAAGAGTATTGACCACCTGTCCCCTCTGGTGCGTGACCACCACCGTGGGACCTGGCAGTGGTGCTGGCTGTGCTCATGGGCAAGCCATTTCAGCCTGTGCACAGGTGTGAAATGTCTCACTTGTGGGAGACAACTTTCTTGGTGGCCATTACACCAGCCAAAAGGATTAGTGGGTGCCAGGTGCTCTTGGTGGAGTCCTGTTACCTAGTCTTCCACAAGGACAAGGTCATCTTTTGTTCCTACCGAAGGTTGTATCAGAGTTTCATGTTAACCAGGTAATTAACTTGCCAGTATACTTTACTGACCTGACCTCGGAGGCTGATCGCAGGCTTCATACCGTGGACCTGCAAAGGACATTCTGTTATTACAAGGAATGCATGGCTGGAGTTCGGAGGGGTGAGGTTTTTCCAGCTCTTGTCACTTATGCTAAAGCCGTGCCTGGCAGCTCGGCAGCAAAGCAGACGATTGGCAGGTGGATAACATCCTACATCGACCTCTGTTATAGGCTGACTGGTAGGGAGCCTCCCATAAGGCTTCAGACATACAACTGCCTGCTACCTGGAGGAAAGCACACACCTTCATTTCCCACTACTGTATCTACCCTGAGTCACATTGGGATGCCGCTTTCGGGAGCTCGGTTCTCCAGTCTCTGTTTGCGAAATATGGGTGTGCGCCTTGCTATATTTGGGACCTCGGTTATCCAATCTCTGTTTGCCAGATAGGGATACATGCCTTACCCCTCCTCCCGTAGAAATGCTAGGTGTCTGCCAGAGTGTGGATAGTGAACTGTATCGACACCCTTAGAAATATAGGTTATTCAATTGCATCCATAGTTCTTGGAGTGGTATACAGTTCACATCCACACACAACCCGCATGATCTCCCCTGGCAGTGTGGCACATAGATTCCTGTTTCCAGTGTGCCAAGATCTGACATCATGGGGTGTTGCCAGAGGATATACCACTTGGGTGGTGGGAGGAGCTTAGCTTGAGGACATCTGATGAATATGCACTTACAGTGGAACTGCCAAAGGGTTGATGTGAACTATATAAACTCTTAGAACTACAGTTCTAGGGACATGGATATGTTGTTCATCCACACTTATTGGCAGGTTCCTTGCCGCTTTAAATCTTGCCGGAAGGTCTTCAAGTTGGCTCCTCCCACCCACCCGGGTGGTAAAACTCTCGGCTCCACCCCATGACGCCAGATCTTCCTTACTGCTTGGAAGCTCAGGTTCCCTCCTTAGCGCTCTGTGTTTTAGACTGGATCCTAACTCTTCGGTTCGTCCGAAACTAGTTTTGAAGTTTTCTAAACTTTGGTCTTCATTATCCCTCGCGGCTGCGATGGACAAATCGATCCCCGGCTTTCGGAGGTGCCCTTGCGGGCAGAAGATGTCCAGGACGGATCTGCACTCCATGTGCGTCTACTGCCTGAGGCCTAGACCACGACCCGCGGGCCTGCGATTTATGCCGCTCTTTTTGACCACCGTCCTGGAGATCGCGCTGCCCGATTGAAGCTCGGGCGCCCCGAGAAGCGTTACCCGCTGGTAAAATCCAAAGAGGCTCGTTGGGCGGTGTCCGTGGCGGCTGGCTCGGCTGAGCAGCTTGAGCATATGATCGCCCTCCTCCTCGGCCGCGGCATTTATCCCGCTCTCTCTGAGTTCCTCGTACTCGGCTTCGTTCAAGGAGCTTTGTCAGTCCCTTTCCACGAAGGGAGAGGGGCCATCAGGACATTCCTCTCGGCCCAAGAAGAAGGAGTTGAAGGGTAAGTCCTACCGTCGGCGTTCATGGGAGCGGGAGAGGTCTCCTTCCCCGGACAGCCGACCATCGAATTCGGTCGACGTTGTGGCTCAGGCCACTGGCTTCACGGTGTCCCCGTCAGGCCAGCCTGCTGAGACTCCGGTCGACGCAGTCGAGATTTTCCTCGACCCGTCGGATGGGTTGTCGACTGGTGAGCCGACAACCCATCTGTGCCAGTTCCCGGTGGAGCCGAGGATCTGCCTAGCCGGGGTGGCGAGTCCCGGTTAAAGTGCCGAGCGAGGGAAGGCGGGTGTCCCTGCCCCTTCCCAGGCCGCCCTCAGTCACCCAGGGTCTGGTCTCGGACCTCGGTCAAGCTGTTCCGCTGACGCCAGGCCGGTCTCGGCACCAGTAATCGGCGACACCGTTCCTCCTCGTCCTCCTCCCTCGGATGAGGAGAGCCTTGACGTAAATGCGTCGGCGTTCACGAGGAGCTTATGTAGCAGCAGTTACTGTTGTCCGAGGTCATCGACTCCGATTCATCCCCACGGCCATCAAGTGGCTGTCGCCCGAATGGCCGAAGCAACTGCTCGCCGCAGTCGAGATGCCCATTTCTGGGCCAGTTGTTCGGCCAAAACTAGCTGCTCCACCGATTGTGGTGGAACCTCCGCCTCCACAACTGAAGTCTGGGGCACCGACCAAGGATTCTCGGCCGGGTCATGGCCTGCCCCACAGGTTGTCGGTCACCCTCACTCCCGACCATCCTCGTCAGGTGGAGGGTGGCTCAGGCCCGAGGCAGCTCTTCGCAGACTCTTCGGAGTCCGATGATGACTCCTCCCTGTTCTCCAGGCAGGTCGACCTGGAGTCTTCGGGGGGCCAGTCATTGGACGATAGCCCATCGTCCTTCATGGGTCTGCTTTGGCTCATCTCAGAGTCCACGGGGATGCAGCTTGAGCCCCCTGTCCAAGCGGGCCAGTATCCCCTGACGGAATACTGGACCGAGGGGATTCACCCAGGAGGCCCTTTCCTGTGGCTGAGGCCATTGTCGGCCCAGCCTTGGAGCTTTGGCAGCGGCCTGCTTCCTGTCCTCGCCCTCGACCAGGATGGCCAGGAAGTATCACGGTCCCCTACCCGTCTCTTGCCCGGTTTCTCGGAGCACCCCTCTGCCGAGGGGTTAGTCACGGATAGCGTCTTCCGGCGTTCCAGAAACGCTTGGGATGTGGATAAGCCCCCCGACAAAGAGTCCAAAAAGCTGGACTATGCCGGGCGCAAGGTGTACGCTGTGTCCTCCCTCGGCCTCCGACAGGCCAGCTCGGCTGTGCTGATGGCACACTTCTCCCACGCCCTCATGGGCTCCCTGGATGAGGTTGTCCCTCATCTCCCGGCCGACCTGCAGACCATGGTCCATCAGGTGCGGGACCAGGGTAGGGCGGTGGCGAAGCAGCAGCTTCAGACTGCTCTGGACATAGGTGATTCCTGTGCCAGGTCAGTAGCGGCCACGGTGGCCATGCGCCACAGGGCGTGGCTGAGGATATCCACCTTCATGGCGGTTACCCAGCACAAGTTGGCAGATGTCCCCTTCTTGGGGACTGACCTCTTCAGCCCTGGAGTGGAGGGACACCTCCAGCGGATCGAAAAGTCCAATGCCACTCTGGACTCGGTCACCTCCGCCCAGAGGGACAAAGGCCGCCGTCAACAACAGCATAAGTCCTTTCGTCCTTCGGCCCCTGCAGCACGACCGGCCCAACAGCACCAGCAACAGGGCCAGCAGGCTCGCGCTTGGCGTCCCAAGCCCAAGCCGGCGGCTTCCTCCAACAGGAAGCAGGGAGGTAAAGGCCCAGGAGGTCCCTCGGCTGGTTCCTCCTCCAAGCCTGCCCAGTGATGGGTTGAGGGATGTCATCCCCAACCTCGTCACCCTTCCCTGGGTCCCCCCGTGGGGGGACGGCTCCACCACTTCCTTTCCGCCTGGTCCGCTAACACCACGGACTTTTGGGTGTTGGAGGTGGTAGGAAAGGGCCTGCCTCTGGAATTCGAGCAGACCCCTCCATTTCAAGCCGTCGCCCCCTGGGGAAGTCCACGAAGTCCAGCTCCTAAACTGTCAGCCACGTCGAGCCGATATTGCCCTGCTCCTCGAGAAAGGGGTGATCAGGAAGGTGGTGGATCCTCCTCCAGACCCGGGGTTTGTGTCCGGTATTTCCTGGTCCCAAAACGGACGGGGGGCTGGCGCCCCATTCTCGACCTGCATGAGCTGAACAGGTTCCTAAGGTCTCGGACCTTCAGGATGGTCACTCTGGGTCAGGTAATCCCATCCTTGGAACGAGGCATGTGGTTCTGTTCCCTGGACCTCCAGGATGCGTTCTTTCACGTCCCAATCCATCCATCTCATCAGAGATTCAGAGTTCCGGGCCATGCCCTTCGGCCTCTCACTTGCTCCCAGGGTCTTCACCAAATGCATGGCAGTGGTGACAGCATTCCTGCGGCGCCGAAGGGTCTGGGTGTACCCATACCTGGACGACTGGCTGATTGCAGCCCCCTCCAGAGCGGAGGTGGAGCGGTCCAGAGATCTGGCTCTCCAGGTTTACTCTCAGATTGGCCTCCTCATCACGAGGCCAAGTCGGAACTCGTGCCGAAGCAGGTGATACTCTTCATCGGGGCAGAGCTCGACTCTCTTCGAGCCAGAGCTCGGCTCCTGGCGGACAGGGCCGAGGTTCTTTCCTCCTTTGCCCAATCATTTCTGGTTGGGCAGTCGCGCTCCATCCCCGGGACTTCCTGTGCCTGCTGGGCCTCATGGCGGCCTGCACCAGCGTGGTCCGTTGGGCTCGTTGGTACATGCGTCCCCTTCAGTGGCGACTGGCCAGCCAGTGGTCATAACGCTGCGATCCGTTGGACCAGCCTATGACAGTGACCCAGGAGATGTGGAACGCTCTCCAGTGGTGGACCGTTCCGGCACATCTGCAGGAGGGCATCCCGTTTGTCCACCCCGAGCCGACGGTCTCTCTATCGACCGATGCATCTCTGATGGGTTGGGGTGCCCATCTAGGGGAGCACAGAGTGCATGGCCTCTGGTCCCCTCGGGAGTCCCGATGCCATATCAACCTGCTGGAGCTCCGAGCGGTCCGCCTAGCTCTCACCGCCTTCGCTCCGTTTCTACCGGGTCAAGTGGTTCAGGTCCGGATGGACAATACCACGACCATGTACTACCTAAACTGCCAGGGCGGGATGCGCTCCATGCTGTTATGCAAGGAAGCTCTCCGCATATGGTCCCTTGTGCACAGCCTGGAGCGGATCTCCTAGCCATTCACGTGGCAGGAGCCTCCAACACCCTGGCCGATGCCTAAGCGGATGAGGCTGCGTCTCACAGTGGTCTCTCCTGCGGGAGGTAGTACAAGATCTCTTCTCCCATTGGGGGCATGCCCAGGGCGGACCTATTTGCCTCCAGGAGAATGCGAAGCTGAGACTGTTCCATGCCCCCCCCTCAGCGGGGCTCGCTGCAGGGGATGCCTTCGAGGGCTGTGGACCCCGGGCCTCTTCATGCCTTTCCCCATTTCCCTTGATCCATGAGGTGCTTCTCAAGAGGCGAGGGACAAGGCGCAGGTGATTCTGGTAGCCCCAGACTGGCCCGCCAGTTCTGGTATCCAGATCTCCTCAGTCTCAGCTCAGGCTCCGCGGGCTTCCAGCCCGCCCGGACCTGATCTCAGTCAATCAGGAAGGTATTCCTTCGGACCTTCAATCCCTGCACCTGACAGCCTGGTTCCTGAGTGGCTAGAGTTCCAGGCCTTGGGTCTTTCCGACGAGGTCCTCAACGTCGTTGAGGCGTCCCGTAAGGATTCGACCAGGAAATGCTACACCTTCAAATGGAAGAGATTCTCCATTTGGTGTCGGGAAGGGCTTGGAACCTTCCGCCTGTTCCTTGGCAAGCATTCTGGACTACCTGTGGTCCCTCTCCCAGCAAGGGCTTCGGTCGACGACCGTTAAGGTGCACCTGGCAGCCATCTCTGCTTACCAGGCGTGGGCCGGGAAGCAGTCGGTGGCGCAGGAGAAGGTGGTCAGGCGCTTTTTCCAAGGCCTTGATCACATTTCCCCTTCGGTGCAAGAACTTCCACCTCCGTGGGATCTACTGCTGGTATTGGCCAAGCTCATGGGCAAGCTATTCGAACCAGTGCACAGGTGCGATATCTCCCACTTGTCGTGGAAGACCACCTTCTTGGTGGCTATCACGTCAGCCAGAAGGATGGGAGAGCTCCAGGCGCTTTCCATCGAGTCTCCTTATCTGGTCTTCCACAGGGACAAGGTTGTCCTGCACCCCCAACCGAAGTTCTTTCCGAAGGTGGTGTAGATTTCACCTTAACCAGGTGTTGACTCTGCCGGTGTTCTACCCCAGTCACACCTCGGAGGCCGAATATAGGCTCCATACTTTGGACCCTAGAAGAGCGCTCGCTTATTATAAGGAGCGGACGGCTGAGATTCGGGAGAGGTTCGCCAGCTGTTTGTCACCCACGCTGAAGCTGCACCTGGCAGACCTGCAGCCAAGCGGACGATAAGCAGGTGGGTCACCTCCTGCATAGATCTCTGCTATAGGTTGGCGGGCATGGAGCCTCCCAGAGGGATAAGAGCTCATTCTACCCGCCATACCGCTGCATCGGTGGCTGCTTCCAGGGATGTCCCTATCCTGGATATCTCAGGGCGGCTACCTGGAAGTCGGCACATACCTTCATTACCCACTACCACATCGACCTTGAGTCACGCCGGGATGCTGGTTTTGGGGCCTCGGTTCTCCAGTCTTTATTACCTTAGTAGGGGGTGTGCGCCTTGCCTTCCTCCTCCCGGAGAACTGCTAGGAGTCTGCCAATAAGTGTGGATGAACAACATATCCATGTCCTAGAAATACAGGTTACTCACCTGTAACAGGAGTTCTAGGAATAGTATATGTTGTTCATCCATATTCCCGACCTCCTGGCCCGACGCACAACCTGGCTTCCAGCGGGCTAGATCTGGCGTCATGGGGTGGAGTCGAGAGTTTTACCACCCGGGTGGGTGGGAGAAGCCAGCTTGAATACCTTCCAGCAAGATTTAAAGCGGCAAGGAACCTGCCAATAAGTGTGGATGAACAACATACACCATTCCTAGAACACCTGTTACAGGTGAGTAACCTGTATTTATGGTTGAGTAAACTATATTTTTCTTACTTCCTGTAGAATGTACTTCTGTAGTTTGTCAGAAAAATGTACTGCAGATTCTTACTTCTGTATTAGAGCATATCCAAATCATCTGTTAAACCATATTATAAAATGGGTAGGGAATGTCCTGTGTCCTGATTGGTCAAGAGGGTTCCGAACCCACTGCCTTAAAGGCAGACAGCCACGAAATCGGGAACACTTTTGGCAGCTAGGATGTAGCACACCAAAATATCTATGTCTGCCAGAAATTTAAAAAATAAATTGGGCACCTGTGTTGGTATGGTAACAAAAAAAAAAAAAGCTTTGCAACCCCAGGCTTTCCATAACTTTAAATACGGAGGTTAACCAAATTTAGACTCCTCATCCCTACCTAAAACAGAACACCTAATATGTTAAAAATTTATTTGGAAACATCCATTCTACTTTTTAAGGGTTAGGCACTGTATCCTGACATGCAGATGCCCGACAATCTTATTCCCGACTCCGAATTCCCGACTTTTGAAAAGCCCGACTTTGCAAGTGCCCATCATAATGAAATGCTGACCCATATGAAGAAACAATAAAAAAGCTTATCCAAATTATTTGCACTAATTCACTTAAAGAAAAAATGACTGCCCATCTGTCTCCTGCTCCCCACTGCTGTCCTCATCTGTGTGTATAACTAATTATTTAAAGGAAGCACTCTGGCCCGACTCCAAACAAGTAGTGTAGTAAGATTGTTCGGGCACAGTTGGGTCAGCATAGTGCAGCCATGCAGCATGAATAGTTTTTTGTTTTCTCACTTGTATCAGCAGTACTGGAATTCACTAAATGCTCCTAGCTCCTCAGTGCACCCGAGATTATCGATAAATGCTCCAATCAAGTAACACAGTCCACAAAAAAAAGGTGCTTTGCTTTTTGCGATCTTTATTTGCTGTCATCATCTTCGTTTCTGTTTCTAAAAACAGCAGCTCTGCCATTCCACAGCACAGTTAGTTCCTTAGAAGCTCTTGCTCGTCTGTGTGCATTATCAGTAACTTTGTCCCATTTATTTTTTACTTTTTCAATAAGCTGAGAACACATTCACTTATGTGTAATATTTACTAATAAAAAAATAAGTGAACTGGGATAGCAGTGGGGAGTGGGAGACGTTTGATTTTCTGATGCCAGAAGAGCTGAAAAATAATTATAATGGCAGATCATGCTGCAGCAGTCGGGATTGTGTGTGTTGGGAACTTGTAAAGTCTGGCAATTTAATTTTCAGGATTTTGGTGTCAGGATTAATAATGTTGCAATTCTGTGCATCGGGATTTAGTACGGATCGCACTTTTTAAACCTTTCATCCTGAACTCAGCTTTTATAGGCTTATAATCCCGCATCCCAGTTTTGTGCTCAGTTCAGATGACAGACATTTCACTGAAATCTTGGATCTGTCAACACCCCGACCACTCACTATTCCAGTAGTCGCTTCAGTCAGCCTTCTCACTCTTGACAACAAAGGTAACTCTGCCACATACCATTTATATATTTTAAAATGCATTATACTGTACCTCCGCCACTCATATCTCATGACCACATCTCCTGCTGTGTCCCATTCCTGCTCCAGTTCCATAGTGAAGGAAGTACACCCTCGCACATTCTTCCTTCCGCTGCCATTTCTCCTAAAATCTGGCAGTTTCTCTGTGCTATACAAAGCACCGATGCTACCGGAGTCACTAAAGAATCTCGAAAAGTGCTGTTGAGTCCCATAACTCAAATGCTAAGCACATGTAATGCAGCCACACAGTTCATAAGCAGATAGTGCCACATGGTGGAGCAAACTTGTAACTGTAACTTTTATTTATTTATTTATTTTAATGAACAGATTTAAAATGCAATCAAAGCTTACTAAAATATCTAAAAATGAATGTAACTGTATATTTTTGACCAGGGGACCGATTTTGTAAGCCAAGTAAGACACTCCAGGGCATTGGTTGCCTAGGATAAATGCACTTAAAGGTGCTAAAGGCTCTCAACGCAAGTGCCTTGTGCCTCATTATGCACCTGGGCGTGCATTAACCCCAGACATCCAGTGTCGTGTCAAGTCCTATTGTTTACACTCTGCTCTGTAAGCAGATACTGTAGCTAGCGAACTTGTTTAACTATGTAAACAACTGTATAAACTGTGAGAGGCATAAGAACTGAAAATCAAATCACTGGGTTTGGTTTCTTTATCTATATTCGTTATTATCCTACATGTGGACCCTCTCCTCCAGTCAGAAGGCAGAGCTACAACTTGATTATCCTACAGCAAACTGAGCAGTAGTTTTAGTCTCAATAAAATGACAGTGAGATCAGAACAACTATTTTACGGCAGGCGGAAGAAGGATTGAGCATCCCAATGGATGCTGTCCTTCTTGGGGGGAGGGACTGCCACTCCACTGCTTTACTGCCGCTTCACTGCTTTACTGCTGTGACGCCAGGTGGCAGTGCAGCTAGAGTGGCTTGTGAGAAGGGGAATGTTGCAGATACTGGCGTCCCATTGGACTAGGGAAACAAAACCAGGCAAAAATCCGTGTTCGGCAGGATGAAGCCATCTAGTCTACAGGTCCCGCACCTGGGTACTCAGGCAGGTCCCTCCTTATAATGTGGCAGGTAAGGGGGGGGGGTTCCACCCCCGCCAGAGGGGGAAAGCTTTCGGGGAACAAGGGGAGGGACCCACAAAAGCCCTGGGAGACACCAGGATAATGGGTCTGGGACCAGTGAACAAGCAGAAGGGAGCTGCCGGGGAACAAAGGAAGTTAAAAAAAAAAAGTTGTTTTATTGACAATAAAATGGCAGCAGAGACATCATCTTTTTTCAGCTGTACTTTGTCATTTTTCGTACATATATTACATTTATGAGTACCATCAGTGAGAAATTGATTTGCAAGCCTCAGAATTGCTAGGTTAGGGAAACTGAGCACTTTGCATTCTAATTAGGAGGCGTGAAGGAAAAAAAGTCTTTTTTTTTTTTTAACATAAAGCATAAACAATGTGATAGTGGATTCACTGCCATATTGTGGCTTGAATTTGATAAGATATCATTGCGTAAAATCTGAATAGAATTTCCATTCTGAATTTTAAAATTACTTTTTCTGAAAATCTGTTCAAGAAGTCACTGATCATTTTTAATGTGAAATAATAATAAAAAAAAATAATATATCTTTTAACCCTGGGACTCTTAACCCTTGGGCTACCAACAGAATTAGAATGTAGTTTTCTGGACAGATACTTTATATCAGTCTGCAGCCCGGCAAAGCAAGGGTTAATAATCAAATATATATCTTTGTGTATGTTCATTTATCATGCTTTATTTCTGGTCTGAGCTTTATTACTGTTTAAAATAGCTGTAACTCATGCAGATTTTGTGTAATCCCTTCTTAACATGCATTTAAAATAAATCTGAAAGCACATTAATATTCCAGACCATGCACTACTCTGAATCACAACCTTATTAGTAAAAGTAAACATGACCACAGCAGATCAGTACTGTAGCACACGGTTATTTTCTTCACTGTAATTTCTGGGCAGCCGATATGACGATCGATGATTGCTGTTGATGTGGCAGCAGAGTATTCTGCAATATTATGGTCTATTAATAAAACATGTTTTTATAGTTTCTTGACACCTCATTCATAATGTGAAATAAAACAAATAATATCGGAAGCAAACTGCAGTCTACTCTCCTCTTTAAACATAAATAGCAGACTTGGCTTCATTAGTTCCTCCACATTAGAATATTGTTCAGCTCAGCTCAGCTGTGGGAAAATAGATTAACATTGGGGTGATCTACAGACTGCCAGGATAGTCAGAGGAAAAAGATGAGGGACTCGTAGGGGAAATCAGAAGCATGACAGAAAATAGGGGAAACCATGGTAATAGGTGACCTAAACATGCCAGACGTCGACTGGGGTAACCTAGTTGCGAGATCATCAAGAAGTCGGACTGTGGTAGATGCCCAGCAGGACTGCCTACTCACCCAATTAGTTAACACGCCAACCAGATTAGACGCCATCCTTGATTTGGTTCTTACAAATTCAGAGGTACAAAAACACTTCCAAATTGGAGAAACACTGGCAAACGGCAACCACAGCTCCGTATTATTTGTGTTGTCATTAGGGGATGTAAAAACTCAGTCCAGGGTGGAGGTCCTGAGCTTCAACAGAGCTAAATTTTTTTGTTCAAATTTAATATGCTTTATTTAATTGTAAGTTTTTCCATCCAAACTGAGTAGGCATTGTTGTTGCGCAAAGCAAAACAACAAAATCTTATAAGATTGTTAAATTTTGATAGAAACAGCTTCGTTATGGAACTGATTTCTTAGATCTCGTATCTTAGTATTCTTAGTAGTATGATTCTTAGTATCTCGGCATCTGGCTGGACAGGCACCTTGACTTCTCTGTACCTATTGATGCTGTTCTGAAAAAACTAAGGCCTAAGCTTCGGGCACTTTACAGAAATCGCAGCTGTATCCTAGCTGGTACAGAAGATAATCATGCCCATTTTCGACTACTGCGACATAGTCTATGATGCTGTTCCACAGTTTCACCTATCCAGACTGGACTCTCTCTTTAACTGTTTCTGTCATTTTGCTCTTGATGCCTCTCCCCCGTACCCATCACTGTGACCTCTACCGCTCTCTCAACCTACTTCCTCTACGCTCCCGGCATACGCTTCGTGGTGCTAAATTCATCTCTGAATTCTGGCTTGGATCTCTCCCTTCATATTTCTTCTCCTCTCTTGGCACCCCTACCCGCTCCCTCTGTTCCCTGAGATGCCATGCTGACACTCACACTCTCTCACTCCCCTGCAGAAACACTACCTCTGGCCAAAAAGCCTTCTCCTACCACCTGCCAAAAATGTGGAATGCTCTCCTTCCATATATCTGTCACTCCTCCTCCTCCCTCTATTCCCTTACCACTGCGTAGCACAACTACCTCACGCCGCCTTGCACCTGCTTCTGACCCCCCTTCCATATCTGTCTCCCTCTCTGTTTTTCTCTCCCTCTCTTCTTTCTCACCCCCCCCCACCCACTTGCATTTATAGACTAGCTCTTAAATAGGGGTGACTGGTTCCTATGTGTTTACCCTGCTGCATATAGCACTAGTGTACTGTCTGTATTTTATGCATTGTCAACCTTGTTTCCTATTGCTCGTTACCTGTACTGATTCTTTTTGTATACTGCTCCCAAGTCCTGCTTGCACAGAAACTCTACAACAGCCTACATTGTCTCATGTGCTATGTTTCTGTTTTATAACTGTATGTATAATTACTACATCTGTATGTATTTATCTGAACTTGTACTCTGTATATCCCTTTCCCCAGGATGTACCATGAGACGAGCATTAAGTTGCTCAGTGTATCTTTCCTGGTGAAACAATTCAATAAATAAATAAAATATAGCCGACAGGAACAGGATAATAGCAACATGTAAATCGTTACATTGTAAACAAGCCCTTCTCCCTTCCCCCTTTCTAACCTCTATAGGCCCTCCTCCCACCCTCCCTCCCTCTCTGGTACACACGGTCATACAGGATGGTCAAGGAGATGTATACAAAATATAACAACATTACAAGGAAAAGAGATCCACTCAAAGTATTGCTACCAGTACCACCTCATATGCTAATCTGGCTAGGCTGTTAGCAAAGTATGAAGAGAGGCCCATACTGACTGGAAATAGTGAGTTCTATTAGCCATCTGGGCTATGAACTTTTCTGCTTGTAGAGCGAAAAGAACCTCATGGAGCCACTCCGCTCTAGAGGGAACTTCCTGGTCAAGCCAGTGGCGTAGTATTATCTTTTTGGCACATAATGAAATAATGGCCATGTGTTTACATTGATTGCCTATTAGGACTTTTTTGCAGTTTCCAAGGATGCAAATTTCCAGTATAAAAGCATCCAAGAGTCCCAGTAGGGGGTCTAATGTGGTTTTGATTACATTCCAAAATGTTGAGGCTGTTTGACATTCCCGTAATATATGCAACAAGGTACCAGGTTGTGTCCCACATCTGGTACACAAATTGGAAGGGAGCTGTCCCATTCTGTATAATTTGACCGGGGTGTAGTATAAATAATGGATCACAAAAAAGTGCATTAAACGGAACCTGTCCCATTTTACATCTTTGTATAGTCGGGCCCATATATTAGACCAGGACCTCATACCCGGGAAAGGAGTAGACAATGTCCTGTCCCATGAGTAATGCGAGTGACAATTAAATTCTTCCAGGAAGTCTCTCAGGAGATGGTAAAAAAAAGAGATAAAGTGTGCAGCAGGAGGGGCTATGGTGATAGGTAATATAGGTCCTGTTAGATATTGTTCCCAGAGTCCCGTCCCAAAATGGCGACAAAGCATGTGCGATAGCTGAAAGTACTTAAAACAGTATTTAGAAGGCAAATTATATTTAGCACTGACTTCATGGAATGTCATTAATTTATGGTCTTTCAGAAGGTCAGTTACCTTGAGTTTGGAACTGAATGGCCAGAATTGTTCATTAAGAGATTTACCACCAAGGGAGCCAACTTCAAAAGAATGAAAATGATGATCAAAGACTTCCTGACTGAGGTTCACGAAAGATTAGAGGAGGAAGACATCTGGGAGCTGGTTAAACAAGACACACTAGAGGCCACAAAACTTTGCGTAAGAACAGTGTCAAAAAAAAAAAACTACAAGAAACCCATATGGTTCACTAAACAGGTCAAGTCAGCAATTAGAGGCAAAAGGGAAGCTTATCACAAGTATAAAAGGAACCAGGATGACAGTAACTGGGACGACTACAGCCAGGAAAGCAAGGAGGCCAAAAAAGCTGTAAGGCTAACAAAGGCATCAACTGATCTTTGAACTGCCACAGGTATCAAATCTGGCAACAAATAATGCTTTCAGTACATCCAAGAGAAGAGGAAAGAAAGAAAGGGGAGGGGGGGACAGGTATGCTCACCAAAGGGGAAAGAGTCATCAAGGACGATGAACAAAAGGCCAATCTGACTTTGAGGGGAGCTCTTGCAGCAGGTAAAATACCAATAGGACTAATGCCGCCAGGCATTAGGATATGAAAACTTGTAGCTATCAGTCTGTAGCAGGGGCCCACCCCTGGTGTCGGCTCCGCCCGACGTCAGACGTGATATAAAGGGGGCAGACCCGCGTTGCCATCTCAGTTCTTTTCCCACCATCGACCCGTGTAGTTTGGCTCCACGGACACCTTCTTCTGCGGTCTACCGTCCACTATTTGTGAAAAGTTCTTCAAAAGTTCATTTTTTAGATTGTTTTCAACACTGTGTGTATGTCGTCGCCCTCTCCACTGCGACGAAAGTCGAAATGTGCATGCAGGAAGCAGATCCTGGCCGAAGACGGCCACACGGCCTGCTTTATCTGCCTAGGCCCAGACCATTGGCCCGACGCCTGCACGCACTGTCAGAAATTCAACCAGAAAACAAGAACCAGGAGAGTCAATGCACTCAGAGCCTATCTCCTGGAGAAAAAAGTTGCGACTATACAGCGTGGTTCTGAGCCCAGCTCATCATCTCCCGCCAGGGACTCCTCACCCAGAGACAAATCTTCGGCGGGCGGGAAACACCACCACCAGGATAAAGATAGGCCAGGTCGGAGTCATGCCCAAAGTTGCCCTCTGAACCTTTGTCTCTTCATCTTCGACTTCTGGCTGGAGGTCTGGCTCAGTCCCGGCTCAGGCCTCTGAGTCGTCCCACAAGAGTAAGCTTGCTCCCGCCTCTTCTCAGGGCAAACACCTGGAGCCAGCCTCTTCTGGGCAGTCACCTTTTCCGGCCCACCTACCCCACAAGCCTGCTTCAGGGTCAACCCAGGAAGGCCATTCCTCGGGGAAACTGAAGGAAAAACACGGTTCGTCCGAGAAATGTAAGCGCTCGGACGAGTCTGAAAATCGGCAGGAGGTCGTCTGTCACTGGACGCCCCCTCTGCCGCTTCCACCGGCCAAGGTACGTCCTCCGGCGGACAAGCGTCTGCCTAGCCAGTCATCTTCACTGACGTCATGCACCCTGATACTTGATAAAGAGCGGTCGGCGGTGGAGGATCGAACACCCGCCCCTCCTTCAGGGGGTGGTTGCCTGGCAGGTCCTCCGCCCACCCGGATGCGGCTCACTGATGAAGAGCACTGCGACGTCCGGACACGGACAAGGGCTTCCCAGACCCGGTGCTGGATCCCAAGGACCCCTGAACGCTCGGTCCTGCAAATCCAATGCCCGGCCCAACAGTCATCCCTGTGGCAGACATAGGGTCTCTGTTCACATCATGGTGGAACACTGTTAAGGAGGATCTTCTGTACAGACCCCCAGTGACCACCACAACTCTGCCACACATGGGGCCTCCCCCTGCTCCACCTACACCAGTCGGGGATAAAGGTTCCTGCCCAGACCCTAAGGGCAAAAGAAGAAGGAGACCCTCATCTCTGACGCCTGTCCTCCTCAGACTCGGGGGACACCAGGCCATCTTCTCCGGACTCTTCTGAAGAAGAGGAGTTCATCCCACCTTCTCCGGGACCCAAGAATTCTCCAAGGTCCCCTCCGGATGATCCCTCATTTTTAGATATTATGAGGCAACATCCAATCTATCTATCTATGAGTGGGATACCGAAGAATTAGACTCAGAGCAGAGGCGCCTGGCAAAATTCTTGGGTCTATGGAGTCAAAGGCACTGGTAATTCTGCTATTAGTTGAGCCCTTCCAGGATGTGACTCGACTCACATAGCGTACGCCTTCGTCAATATCGGCCATCCCAAAGAAGACCGACAGACTTCATAAACCCCCAAAGCAGAGCCCTTTTTGGGGGGTAGCCCAGGGCTAATTCACTGCTCCTTGTGGCAGCTCATGGCTGTGGCACCCAGTCTAAACATTTTTAGCTCCCAACCTCCGGATCCTGATTCCAAGAAATTGGATAGCTGGGGTCATAAGGTGTACTCATCGGCCACAGGTTCCATCAGGTCCCTGAGCTTTATGGGGCACATGGCGACTTACCAGCAGTCACTATGGCAAAAGACCTTAGATTTGGTCAAGGAAATGCCAGACTCAGATGCAAAAGCAGAAGTGCTAGCCTGCTCCCAGTCCGGTCTGGATGTGGATAAGCATGTCCTGCACTGCTCGTATAGTGCTGTGGACATGGCCTCATGAGCTGCAGCAACGGGTGTGTGTCTGAGAAGGTATTCCTGGCTGAGACTTACCGGCTTTCTTCCCGATCTACAGGACTCAATTCAGGACTCCCCCTTCCAAGGTCCAGTGCTGTTAGGCCAGGAGGTAGAAGCCTTGGTCAAACAACTCCAGGAGTCAAGGAAGGCCGTGGCGGATGTTCACTGCATGTACAAATCCGAGCCTCAAGGACCCCATTGCATCCCTTTTGTAAAGGACTGGGACAGGGAAGTAAAAATCTCCAGGGCAAGGGGTTCAAGAGGCAGGGGTCACCCTGCCCCCCAAGGCCTCCAAGGCCCTAAGCAGCCTAAAGCTCCCAGGACACAGGGCCCCACTACCCCCTCTGCCTGACTCACTGCCTCTACCTCCTCTGTCTCTCGGGAGCCGCAGGTCGAGAAGGTCGGAGGGAGATTTGCCCTTTACCCTGTCGAATGGTCCAACATTACCTCAGACCAGTGGGTGTTGGACACCATTCGAAAAGGGAATTCGATAGAGTTTCTCTATATCCCTCTGGACAATCCCCCCCTCCTGCCCATTGTCTGCCAAACCATGCCCAGCTTCTGTCGGAAGAAATCCAGCAGCTTCTGGAGAAAAATGCCATCCAGACAGTGTCTCTGGCCCAGAAGAGCAAGGGTTATTACTCCCATTTTTTTCTGGTTCCAAAGAAAACGGGAGACCTTCGCCTGATTCTGTATTTAAGCCCGCTCAACCTCTCGGTCAAATACCAGAGGTTTCGGATGGTAACTCTGGCAAGTCTATTTCCCTTGCTCCATCAAGGGGACTGGTTGTGCTCCCTAGATATGCAGAACGCCTACATGCATATGAAAGTTCTGAGATCTCACAGAAGATTTCTCAGGTTCAGGTTTCAGGACCAGCCCTACCAGTTTCGGGTCCTGCCCTTCGGCCTATCATCTGCCCCCAGAGTGTTCACCAAATGTCTGGCAGTGGTGGCAACGGCCCTCTGAAGAGGCTTCTTTGTTTACCCCTTCTTGGATGACTGGCTCATTTCCGCTTAGTCGGAGGAGCTACTTCGAGTCACCCTGAAGGAGACAGAGCAGCTCTTCTAGGATCGTGGATATGTTGTTCATCCACACTTATTGGCATGTCCCTTTCCCCTTTAAGAATCCCCTGAAGTCTTCATGCTGGCTCCTCTCACTCACCTGGGTGGTATATACCTCGGCTCCCCCGTGACGCCAGATCTTCCTTTCCGCTGGAAGATTCCGGTTGCCTCCCTCATGCTCACGCATTTTGTAAGTAAGTAAGTAAAAATTTATTTTTTAAGCGCTTTTCAAAGTCAAAGCGCTGTACAAATACACAATTACAATGCATACATATAACATAAAATGACAATAATAATATGATTACAATAAAAATAAAAACAATAAAATCACTCTCCATATGCCTGTTTAAATAAATAAGTTTTCAATTCTAACTTAAAACTTTCAACGGTCAGGCAGCCTCGTGTCCGACGAGGTAGAGAGTTCCACAGGGTAGGGGCAACATAGGAAAAAGCCCGAGCTCCAGAGGTTTTAAGCGAACCTAGGAACCTCTAGCAATCCCTAAATCGTGGAAGCGGGCGGCGAGACAGTAAGGGAACGAAGATCTTGAAGATACGCGGTCCCTGTTTGTGTGGAGCTTTATAGGTCAGTAACCCGACCTTAAAGGTGATCCGCCACTGAACCGGCAGCCAGTGCAGTTCGCGCAGTACAGGTGTAATATGACTTCTCATAGATGTCCCAGTCAGAAGCCTGACTGCTGCGTTCTGCACCAGCTGCAAGCGGTGGATATCAACCCCAGGTAGCCCTAGGTACAGGGCATTGCAGTAATCAAGGCGAGAAGTAACAAAGACATTGACCAATACCGGAAGGTCAGCCGGAGGAACCAGGTGTTTCACCCGGGCGATATTCCTAAGATAATAAAAAGAAGATTTGACACGGATGACACCTGAAACTTCAGGGTCAAACCATGCGTCAATAATAGCCGTTCGCACCGGTCTGAGGTTGAGAGCTGGGCACCATCGATCCATATGCCGAAGGAAGCCCAGCCCTACAACCCGCCTCAAGGCAACCTGGGTCCACCACCAACACCTCAGTCTTATCCGGGTTTAACCTTAGCCAGCTGGCACTCATCCAATCCTTGATCTCAGATAGACAGCTGTTAAGTATAGAGACTGCATCTTCCTTTCTGGGACTAAAAGACAAATACAGCTGGGTATCATCTGCATAGCAGTGAAACCAAGCTGTACTGCCTAATAATGTCTCCCAATGGCAGCATATAGACAGCGAACAACATGGGTGCTAAATGGAGCCCTCGGAACCCCGCAGGGCAGAAAGAAACATCAGAGGAATAAATTCCAGTGATAACCCTCTGTCTCCGCCCGTGAGAAAAGATTGAAACCACTGCAGAACTGTACCAGACAGTCGCATTAACACCATGACGTTCCAAAAGCACACCATGGTCCACAGTGTCGAATGCTGCAGAGAGATCAAGAAGGACTAAGATAGTACAAGCCTTTCGATCTCTGCTATCAGGAGATCATTTAGAACCCGGACAAGAGCAGTCTCAGTACTATGTCTTTTCCTAAATCCAGATTGAGAGTTCATATATATTGTGATTTGTAATATGGTCATCCAGTTGCAGTGCAACCACCTTTTCAATAACCTTACCCACAAAGGGCAGGTTAGAGACAGGTCTGTAGTTAGCTGGACAGTTCGGGTTCAATGAAGGTTTTTAGGGTATTGACGACCGCCTCCTTTAGGGATCAGGAAAGATCCCTGCTCCAGAAATTTCCAAACAATTTCAGCAATGATTGGACAGATAGTATCTACGTAACTTAATAATAGAGGTGTTGGGCCCGGATCCAAACTACAGCTGGTTGGACGTACAGTCTGGACAATCCTCACAATATCCATGAGCTCCGGCCTGCCAAAATCAAACCAGGCAACACAGGTGTTTGTTTCCCCTTGCCGATCACTGTAGGCCCTGGTTTCAAAACTTTGGATTCACCGAAATTAAAACTCGTTCAAATTAGCGATCGCGCTTTTGCGTCTTTGATCATGGAAGAAAAATCTTTCCCTGGATTTCGGCGGTGTACTTGCGGCCAGAAGATGTCGTGCACCGATCCCCATCTCTTGTGCGTCTACTGCCTAGGTGTTGGCATGACACCTTGTCCTGCAGCTTTTGCTTGGCCTTCCATCCCAATGTTCTGGACGACCGCCTGGCATGCTTAAAGTTGGGGAGACCAGAGAAAGGGAACCCTCCGGTGAAGTCCAAGGAGGCTAGGTGGGTGGTTTCTGTGGCCGCGAGAGCTGCGAACAATTGGAATGCATGACAGCATTCGAGGAAGAAAGCGTCTAAATACACGCCCAACACTCGGGGCTTCTTCCGTTCCTCTTAACCATGGCTCTAGGAGTTGTGCCAGTTTCTTCCCACCCGGGAGACTCTTCGCAGCTGGCTTTTCGGACCTCTCTGTCGGGCCAGATCGATCAGAGATGCGGCCGCTGGGCCGACCCCATTGACCCACTGTCGCTGCCCTGCTGATGACTCCTTGGAAGGACTCTGGTCCTTGTCTTCCCCAATGAGGAGACCCAGCCCTCTGGTGTTCCCATTGAGGACCCGGTTCCGGACCCCCGGAAGTCATCAGTCCCGCTGGTATCTCCAGAGTGACCAAGTTGGCCCACCCAATCTCAGTCGAGGTCTAGAACCTTCTTGACTGACAGGCCGAGGAAGAGCCATAAGCGCTCTAAGAAAAGGTGATGCCATCGGTCGTCCTTGTCCTCCTCGGGTGAGGAGAGTCTCTGGCGGAAACTCCGTGGGCGCTACGAGGACCTCATGTACCAACAGCTGATCTTGTCTGGGCACAAGCCGACTCCGGCTCCTTCCCCGGCCATTACTTGGCTTTCGCCTCCTAGGCCGGAGCCGACCCCTCTGGAGCTGAAATCTTTGGTTCCTGTGCCCGTGGGGCCGGCAAATCCACCTCTTCGGCCTAAACCAGCCTCTCCACCCACCGTGGTGGAACCTCCGCCTAAGCAGCCTGTGGAAGGTGCGCCTTCGAAAGAAGAAAGACTGGACACTGGGCTTACCTGGCATTTATCGGTCGTGGTCACCCCTGCCCGCCCTCGGCATGTCGAGGGTGAGTTGGGCGGCAGGCCACTGTATCCCGACTTCTCAGATTCGGATGTCACCGGGCTTCACGCTCATCCTGGGGATAATGAGATGTCCATTGGCCTAGGGATGGAGGAAGGTCCTTCCTCCTTCCTTCCAAGGGATCCTTCGCCTCATCTCTGAGTCCACAGGGATGCCCCTGGAACCCATCCAGAAAAAGGTGGAGTACCCTCTTATGGACATCCTAAAAGAGGGGATACCCCGACGGAGGCCTTTCCTGTGGCCGAGACCATTGTTGGTCCGCCACTTGAACTCTGGCAGCATCCTGTGTCTTGTCCAGCACCATCTGCTCGCATGGCCCGCAAGTACGCGGTTCCCATGGGGTCCCTCGCAGGGTTCACAGAGCCTGATGACTGCCTCTGTGTTCAGGCATACTGGCAATTCTGCTGAAACTGACTGACCTTCCGACAAAGAGTCCAAGCTCTTGGACCATTCGGCGAGGAAGGTCTATGCGGCTTCCTCCTTGGGCCTTCGTCAAGCAAGTTCGGCCGTCATCGTGGCACACTTCTCTCATGCCCTCCTCGGGCCATTAGACGAAGTTCTCCCACATCTCCCTGTGGACAAGCAGACCATGGTCAAACAGGTCCGAGACCAGGGCCGAGCTGTTGCCAAACAGCAACTCCCGACAGCCCTGGACATTGGGGACTCTTGCGCCCGCTCGATCGCTGCCGCAGTTGCCTCTTGCTGCAGGGCTTGGCTGAGACTCTCCTCCTTCCCGGCAGATACTCAGCACAAATTAGCTGATGTGCCCTTCCTTGGAACCGACTTGTTTGGCCCAGGAGTGGCCGGTCACCTTCAGCACATAGAACAGTCCAATGCCACCTTGGACGCCGCTTCTGCCAAGGGTCCTTCGGGCAAGAACCAGAAGAAGAAGAAGAAGTCCTTTTGGCACTCTTCCCCTGCAGCTCAGCAGTCCTACTTCCAAGGGGGACAGCAGCACCAGCATCTGCAGCAGGCTGAAGCTTGGCACCCTCGGCCCAAGCCTGGACCCCAACAGGCCCGTAAAGGAGGCCAAGGCTCAGGTCCTGGAGCCTCCTCCTCCTCCAAGCCTGCTCCGTGATGGGTGGGGGCTACCACCCCTACTCCCGTCATGACAGCTCTGGGTCCTCCCATGGGGGGCTGGCTCCACCACTTCCTTTCCCCCTGGTCCGTTGTCACTTCGGACAGGTGGGTTCTCGAAGTGGTCGGTCAGGGACTGCCTCTAGAATTCAGGCAGTGCCCTCCCAGCCGAGCCCGCATCCCTCAGGAGGAACAGATATCCACTTACACCCAGTCGGCTCTCTGAGACGACGTTGCTCAGCTCCTCCTCAAGGAGGCTATAGCTCCAGTGACAGATCCTACAGCAGAGACAGGGTTCGTCTCCAGGTACTTCCTGGTGCCCAAGCGTATGGTGGGCTGGCGCCCCATTCTAGATCTCCATGACCTGAATCAATATCTCAGGTCTCTCACCTTTCGGATGGTCACTCTGTCCCAGATCATACCATCCTTGGAGCGAAACATGTGGTTTTGTTCACTGGATCTGCAGGATGTGTTCTTTCATGTCCCAATCTGTCCGTTCCATCAGCGGTTCCTCCACTTCAGGGTCGAGGGGACCCTGTACGAATTCCGAGCCATGCCGTTCGGCCTGTCATCGGCCCCACGGGTCTTCACCAAATGCATCACAGTGGTGGCGGCCCATTTACGGCTTTAGGGTACCAGAATTTACCCCTACCTTGACGACTGGCTTCTGGCAGGTCACTCCCTGCAGGAGGTAGAGAGAGCCAGGGATCTGGCCCTCCAGACCTGCTCCCAACTCGGCCTCCTCATCAACGAGGCCAAGTCGGAACTCATGCCGTCTCAGGTGATGGGCTTCATTGGGGCAGAGCTCCACTCTTGTCAAGCCAGAGCTCAGCTCTTGGTGGACAGGGCAGAGGTTCTTTCCTCCTTTTCCCAATCATTTGTGGTTGGGCAGTTGCACCCTACCTGGGACTTTCTGCGCCTTCTGGGTTACATGGCGGCGTGCACCTCAGTGGTCCCTTGGGCCCGGTGGTACATGCCCCCCCTCCAGTGGAAGCTGGCCACCCAGTAGACTCAGTGCCACAGTCAATTCGACCAATCACTGTAACCCAGAAGATGTGGGACACTCTCCATTGCTGGACCGCCCCAGACTGGTTGCAGGAAGGAATCCCGTTTGTCTGTCCCGAGCCGATGGTCATTCTCATGACCAGTGCCTCTCTGATAGGCTGGGGAACCCACATGGGGGACAAAAGGGCCCACGGGCTCTGGACCTCCAGGGAGTCTCGCTGCCACATCAACCTGTTGGAGCTCAGAACAGTCAGACTGTCGCTGTCAGCGTTCGCTCCTCAGCTCCGGGTTCAAGTCCAGATGGACAATACCATGACCATATACTACCTCAGCAAACAGGGCGGCACGCACTCCCGTCTGCTATGCAAGGAGGCGCTCCGCATCTGGACCCTCATGGGCCAATTGGAGGCAGATCTTCCTAGCCATTCATGTGGCAGGAGCCTCGAGCCATCTGACGGATGTTCTCAGCTGTCTAGGCCAGACATCCCACGAGTGGTCTCTTCATCTAGAGGTAGCTTACAGCCTGTTCTCCTGTTGGGGCAAACCGATGGTGGACCTGTTTGCCTCCAGGGAAAACACCAAGCTGAGGCTGTTTTGTGCCCGCCCCCCTTAGCAGGACTCACTGCAGGGGGATGCCTTCTCGAGTCCGTGGACCCCAGGCCTCCTCTACGCCTTCCCTCCATTTCCCTTAATCCACAAGGTTCTCCTCAAGGTGAGGAGGGACAAGGCAAAGGTGATCCTGGTAGCCCCAGACTGGCCGCGCCAATTCTGGTATCCAGATCTCCTCAGCCTCAGCTGCAGGCCCCTGTAGCGGCTTTGCACACGCCCGGACCTGATCTCTCTGAATCAGGGGAAGGTATTCCATCTGGACCTTCAGTCCCTGCACCTCACAGCCTGGTACCTTATCGGCTAGCGTTCCAGGCTTTGGGTCTTTCTGAAGATGTCTACACCGTGGTGGAGGCATCTAGAAAGGAATCGACCAGGAAATAGTATGCCTTCAAATGGAAAGGGTTTTCCATTTGGTGTCAGGGCAAGGGCCTGTACCCTTTGTTCTGTCCAGTGGCTAACATTCTGGACTACCTTTCGTCTCTTTCCAAAGGGATTCTGCGGTCATCGACCCTTAGGGTGCACCTGGCAGCCATCTCTATTTACCAGGCGCAGGTCGGTCAGCCAACTTTGGCACAGGAGACAGTGTTCTGGCGCTTTTTCAAAGGCCTGGATCACATATCCCCTCCGGTGCATGAACCTCCACCTCTGTGGGATTTAATGCTGGTACTGGCAAAGCTCATGGGCAAGCCATTCGAACCCATGCGCAAGTGTGAGTTGTCTCACTTGTCGTGGGAGACAGCCTTCCTGGTGGCTATCACGTCAGCCAGAAGGACAGGGGAGCTCCCCTGCGCCCCCACCTGAAATTCCTTCTGAAGGTGGTGTCAGAGTTTCACCTTAACTAGGTACTGACTCTGCTGGTATACTACCCTAATTACACCTCGGAGGCCGAATACAGGCTCCATACTTTGGACCTGAGATGTGCTCTCTCGTACTATAAGGAGAGGACCGTGGAAATTTGGGGAGAGGTTCGCCAGCTGTTTGTCACCTATGCTGAAGCTGCTTCTGGCAGACCTGCAGCGAAGCGGACTATTGCAAGATGGATTACATCCTGCATAGGTCTGTGCTATGAGTTGGCGGACAAGGAGCGTCCCAGAGGGATAAGAGCTCATCTTACCTGCCATACTGCTGCATCGGTGGCTGCTTTCAGGGACATCCCTGTCAAGGAAATCTGTCATGCTGCTACCTGGAAGTCGGCAAACACCTTCATCACCCACTACCACATCGACCTTGAGTCATGCCGGGATGCTGGTTTAGGGGCCTCAGTTCTCCAATCTCTGTTCCCTAAGTAGGGGGTGTGCACCTTGCCTCCCTCCTCCCGGAGAACTGCTAGGAGTCTGCCAGTAAGTGTGGATGAACAGCATATCCATGCTCCTAGAAGAACAGGTTACTCACCTGTAACAGTAGTTCTAGGAGTGGTATATGTTGTTCATCCACACACTCCACCCACCTCCCGGCTTAAAGCACAACCCGCTTCCAGCGGGCTAGATCTGGCGCCGCGGCGGAGCCGGTATTTACCACCCGGTGGGTGGAAGGAGTCAGCTTGAAGACTTCCGCAAGATTTAAAGGAGCAGGACAATGCCAGACAGTGTGGATGAACAACATATACCACTCCTAGAACTACTGTTACAGGTGAGTAACCTGTTCTTACTCACTTGTAACAGTAGTTCTAGGAGTGGTATATGTTGTTCATCCGCACAGACCCACCCGACCTCCCCGGCTGCGGACCCTCACAACCTGGCTTCCAGTGGGCTAAGATCTGGCGTCATGGGGTGGAGCCGAGGTATATACCACCCGGGTGGGTGGGAGGAGCCAGCTTGAAGACTTCTGGTGAGATATAAAGCAGAAGGGGACATGCCAAAGAGTGTGGATGAACAACATATACCACTCCTAGGACTACTGTTACAGGTGAGTAACATGTTTTTTTAGGTGCTGTTACTTCCGCTCGAAGGGTTTCTGAGCTTCAGGCCCTGATGTGTAAGGAGCCTTATATTGTTTTCCACAGGGACAGAGTGACCCTGCGCACAAACCCTAAGTTCTTACCGAAGGTGGTGTCAGTACTGACTCTGAACCAGAACATCACCCTTCTGGTTTACTATCCTGAGTTTGAGAACTCGGGAGAGGTATTGTTACATACCCTGGATGTACACAGAATCTTGAGGTATTCTCTACACAGAACTAAAGTTTCCAGAAAGATGGACCAGTTATTCGTCTCCTTTGTGAAACAGATGACAGGGGCCCCTGTCTCCAAGCAGTCACTAGCCCATTGGCTGGTGGACTGCATCTCTTTCTGTTACCAACACCGTGTCAACCCCCTGCCGGGACCCATCAAGGGTCATTCCACCAGGGCTGTGTCTACCTCTTTTGCCAGCTTAAAGAATGTGTCATCGGCAGATATCTGTGCTGCTGTAACCTGGAGCATGGTCCACACCTTCATCAGGCATTACAGCCTAGACATTGCTTCTAGGAGGAGAGCAGGTTTCGGACTGGCCGTCCTGCAAGGCCTACTCTCTTGAGTCTATTCAGGTTTTTTGTTTTTTTCTCTCCACCTCCCTGTTAGACCTGGGCCTATCTTTGGGTGCTGCTTGGGACTCAGTCCTAATGATATTACGTGCTGCAAGAGCTCCCCCTTGAAGTCAGATAGTACAGTTACAAAAGAACTAACTGTAACAGTAGATCTTCGAGAGGACCTCTTGTAGCAGGTGGCTTTTCCACCCTCCACCCTCCATCCCCCAGGAATCTGTACTGTTACCCTTGTACAAGGTTGGGGAGTTCCTATATGGTTCTCCAGTACTTATCAGCTGGGTCTCCGGTGGGAGAACTGAGATGGTGCCAGGGGTCTGCCCCCTTTATACCACGTCTGACATTGAGTTGAGCCGACGTCGGGGGCGGGCCCCCGCTACGGACTGCTAGCTACAAGTTTTCCGTGGGGTCCTAACACCTGGCGGCATTAGTCCTAATGGTATTACCTGCTGCAAGAGCTTCTCTCCAAGATCTGCTGTTATTGTAAGTTCTTGCGTAACTGTACTTTCTATAGCGACTTCTTTTCCGAAGCGTTCACCATGGAACACAGCAGACCGTTGCCTAAAAGTGGCACTAAAGCATTGGATAGAGGGATCCCATGGATGGATGCTCCAAAAATGATAATCTGCTGAGTTAAAGAAGCACTAATGTACCTAAAGACTGACAAAGCACCAGGATCTGATGGACTTCACCCAAGGGTGCTAAAAGAACTTGCTGAGGAACTGGCAGACCCATTTGCACATCTTTTTAACCTCTCAGTGCTGACGGGCGTGATGCCAGAGGATTGGAGAAGAGCAGAAGTAGTACCTCTCCACAAGGGAGGGAGTAGTGAGGAGGCTAGCAACTACAGGCCGGTCAGCCTCACATCTGTCGTGGGGAAATTAAGGGAACACCCGGTTAAACAAGATATAGTGGAATACCTAAATAGAAACAACCTCCAGGATGACAGACAGCTTGGTTTCGTGATGGGCAGATCATGCCAAACGAACCTTATTACATCTTTTGACTGGGTAACAAAGGAAGTGATTAGGGGTCACCCAGTGGACCTCCTATACTTCGACGTCAGCAAAGTTTTTGATTCAGTGCCGCATAGACGCCTGCTATAAAAGTTGGAAGATCTAGGCGTTGCCGAATGCCTTGTCAGGTAGATGGGAAATGGGCTTAGGGACAGAAGCCAAAGGTCAAGCGAGGGTAGAGTCACAAGTGGTTTGCCCCACGGATCAGTCTTGGTCCTTGTCCTGTTAAATATGTGTATATGCGACATAGGCATAGGTGTTCAGGGCAAACTCAGATTATTCACAGATGATAATAAACTGGGTGGTAAGGTAGACAGCATGGAGGTGATTTGAGAACTTCAGAATGACTTATAAAAGATAGAAAGATGGTCTAACATCTGGCAGCTGAAGTTCAATGCAAAAAAGTACAAAGCAGTGCATCTGGGTAAGGGGAATCCTAGGATGGAGTACTGGCTCAATGGGGTCAAACTCAGCACTACTCAAGAAAAAAGGGATCTAGGGGTCATCATATGTGACACCCTTAAACACTTGAGACATTGCAACAAAGCTTGCAGTACGGCAAATAAAATGTTGTGGAGCATTGGGGGAGGACTCTACAGCAGGAGCAAGGAGGTGATCCTCCCACTCTACAGGTCCCTGGTGAGACCCCGTCTAGACTACTGCATCCAGTTTTGGAGTCCGCACCTTAAGTATGATAGGGATAGGTTGTAGGCTGTGCAGAGAAGAGCAACCAAGATGATACAGGGCATCCAAGGTGTCTCATGTGAGGAACACCTGGAACAGCTAAACTTATTCTCTTTAAAAAAAAAAAAAAACTTTATTTTATTCAGTATATCAAAAGCTGACATGAAAGGACACTTGGTTTGAAGGCATATAAATGAATACAGGTACAGTATAAGCCACTTGATCGGGACGTGGTTAAAGGGGCCGTTCGCTTAAAGGGGATGTGCCCTGAGTCACCGATTAAGTGGCTGTCTAATCAAGCATATAAAATTCCTTTAATGGGGATGGCATCTCCCATTAAAGGGGACGATTTGGATCAGCTGCTGCTCATTATCGCCCATTAGCGTGTTAGCGGATATTCTGGTTCTAACTGACTTACTACTTTTCTTCAAAAAGATGGCAATTCTAACTAATCCTTTAATGAAGTTTCACTGCAGCTGCTGTTTTGGCAGGTAGAACAGGGATCAGCAGCTGTTAACCATGGAAGCCCCTTATTTGATGTGCCCATACCTGTGGACTTCTGTGAAGAGGAGTTCCAACTATTCGTCGACGCTGATGCCCGAGAGCTGATAGTCGATTCAATCTGTGATTCGGTAGCTGAGTCAGAGGTCGAGCCTGAGCACCTGGATGCAGACCCAGCATCAGCAGCATTATTGAACCAGGGAAGCCATGGAACACATCGGGCCACTACAAGACTGGTATCTCCAGAATGGACGGCATGGGGATTTGGAGCATTTGTTCACCGAATTTTTTATTTATTTTTTTCATCTGAAGGAGCTTAGTTAGGGGGATCATTTGTTCAAGCTTGAAGGGGAGATAATAAAAAGAATTGCCAGTGAGTCAAAACAAACGAAAATCACCCATTTTGTCATCAGTAAGAGCTTAGGAGGATCGGGCTAACTTTGCAATTCATACAAATAAGTGCACTTTTAAAAAAAAATATGTATTTTAAAGTGATTAAAGTTTTTGTTTAAGACAAACAGCACTGTATCAAAAAAGAACTGTAATCATTATACATACTGCTGTGTCTCTCTTCTATTTGTTTGTTTTGACCGTATGTTTTATGTACCGCCACTGACTGTTATGTGAATCAGAACTGCAGAAAACCCCACTTCTGTCGGGTCACCCGCTTATAGGGGACAGTGTTAGTGCCACCAGGCCATCTTCTTTAACTCATCACTTCCAGTAGCTTTGTCTTAAGTCTGAACTATCCATTGTTTACCTGACACAAAATGGCCACCCAGGTAATAATTAGTTGAGCGGCTTCAACTACATAGGTATAAAATAGGATTATATTCTTATCTTCCGATGTTACAGCAAATGAGAGGAAGTTCAGTTGTTATCAACTAGATAAATGAAAAAGTAACAGATGCCTTTACAGCTAAAATTCAAAGTGTCCAAAAAGTTCCGTGGTATAAAACCCAGTAAGTCAAAACTTGACCTGTATGAAGCCCATGTGAAGAGAAAAAAATTACGATATGTAAAACGATAAGGGAAGCTTACCGTCCGTCAAGCCTTCAATCCGACTTGAAACGGCATAATACCAAATATGAACATCAGTAAAATAGCACGGACTTTAATATTAGAAATCAGGTTACAATAGATCATTATAGAAACTAACACAGAGCCAACCAAGAGACAGGCAGAACTGAGGAATAGAAAAAAGACACTGTTCAGGTGTCAGTAAGTTCCTCAGACACTGCAGCCACCCCTTTAGGAAATGTTCTTTAATCTTCAGCAAACGCTTGCCAGCCTCAGATGGTTCAGTAGAAATAAAGATTTTACCTGCATAGGAGATCCGAAGTTTTGCAGGAAGCAGAAGTGAATGACTGACTTGCAGAGATTTTAACTTACTACACACTGCATCAAATGGTTTCTGACGTTGTCTGGTGGCAAAACTAAGGTTTGTGAAAAAGAAAAAGAGAGGGCCTTCAGGTAAATGAAGCGGGCCTTTGATTTTAGCCAAGTATAGGATCTGATCCCAAATAAACTGTCCTGCCATCAGAATCATGATAGTGCATGGAGGATTTGAGTCCTAAGCTGGTTTCCATGGTGTGATTCGATATGTCTTAAAAATAGACTTTGAGAGATTATAATCCAGTGCACTGTGTAGAAGCTAGGAAACAGAGTAGCAGGTCATCCCCTTTAGAACCCTCTGGGCTGCTAAGCAAATGAACATGGGCCAAGTGAGCTCTGTTTTCCACATGCTCCAGACATAGCCGGAGCAGTTTGTTTTCAGAGACTAGCCCCGCAGTCACCGCCGATGTTCTTTTGGCTTACTCCTTTGTAAGATGGGCCTCCACAGCGATGGTCTCCATTTTGTTTTCAAGTGCAGCAACTCGAATGTTAAATAAATCCAGTATGGCGGTGAGAATTTTAACTGAAGTATCGAGAGCCTTAACAGCTTGAAGTACAGCGCTGTTGGTGGGTTTGGGGTCTCCACTTGCTCCAGCCACGAGGCCACTAGAGCCTGCACCATCAGGGTGCTTGCCTTGCCTCCCTTTGCCTGAGTCCTGCTGCCCCGTTTTACGAGGGTTCCCCATATCGCTCATCTTAGATTTTAAAGTTATAGCTTGTAACAGACCTTCTTTCCAAAATTATGCTGGATTGATAAAGTCTAAACAAAAAAAAAAAAAACTATAATTTTGCCGTTTACTGCAGTGAAACAGAAGGGGCTCTCAGGTATGCGACCAGTTCTGTCGGCTGCTAGCCACACCCCCTCAGGTAAACTTATTCTCGCTGGAAACAATAAGGGAGAGGGGGGATACGATTGTGACTTTTCAATTCTTGAGAGGCATTAATAAGGTGCCTTACACAGAACTTTTCCAAATGGTTGCCAGCTCAACTACAAGGGAGCACAAGTGGAAACTATGGGGAGGGAACTTGAGAAAACATTTTTTCACAGAAAGGATGGCAGAGCCATGGAACAGCTTGGCAGCAGAAGTGGTGAGTGCAAGGACTGTCACAGCTTTTGAAAAGGGGTGAGATAGAGCAAGGACTCAAGGGGGAATGGTGGGAGTGGATAAGGGTAAAGTTCAGAATGGAACTAGATCCCAGGGCTTGTAAGAGATCTTGGAAACTCCCAGGAGACTAGATGGACCAAATCTCCTTCTACCATCACTTTCCTATGTTTCTAAGATGCAGTCATGGGTTTATCATTTAAATATTTGTACTGAATGAGCCCATTGAGATAGAAATCTCATTTACTGGGGCAGTCTGTCATTGGCAGTATGCATAAGTCACAAGTCATAGAGCTCAAGTGCAGAGAAGTTGACAGTAGTAACTAGAACCATACTTGATTTACAAAATGGTTAGGGAATTTGTTAAGTCCTGATTGTCTGAGAGGGGTCAGATTCCAGTGCCTTATGGGGTGACAACCACCAGGAACCCTTCCAGCAACCAGGACACATCACAGCTAGATATCCATCCCTCCTCTTTTGAGAAAAGATTTCTGCCAGCCATGTTTGTAAAGTTAAAAACTACACTTTAACACATTTTTAAAACTCACCAGCCCCAGCCCCTACATACAGAATCAAACACCTAGAATATAAAAACTGAAAGTTAAACCCACCCACTTCTTTTGTAGCTTTTGTTACACATTTTCTTTTACAGGCCTCCCAAGTCGCCTCTTCAGTTTGTACAGTAGCCTGCCATGCATCCAAGACAGACCCTCAGTGGCCTGGTGGCACTGAGGGGTGAGGCGCTGGATGTCACACCAGGTGCCAAGCTGGCAACCCGTGTTCGGGAAAGGACTTGGGCCGTCGGTGTGCCAGCATGGGGGGGGGTTAGGATCCAGCATTGGCTCTCCTCTCCTGGGTGGATGAGTCACCCGTCTGTAGTCCTGCCATCACTGGATGGAGATCTGGTGGCAGACGCATTCGGTAACGGAGCAACTGGTAGGCAGGGACATCCCATCAAGCATGACGTGTGCGTGCCTCATGTCAGGGATGCGAGGGATTGGGATTGGGGAGTAAATGAAAAAGCACCTAAAAGTACATAAGGAAGACATTCCCTCACAGTCCCACCTCTTGACGCTCGCTCACTTGTATTACAATTTCCCCCATCTGTCTCAATGCTGGCACGCAGAATTCAACAAGTTAGTTTCTCCCCCCTACCCAAAAGAATCACATACAAAAATAAATCGCATAATTAATGCCTCTGCTTGGGACTGGCGCCACTTAGTATGCTGCATGCTGTCTCACTCTGTTACCATGACAGCATGCAGCTTATAGCACTGGTCTTTGATTTTCATTGCTCTCTTTCTCATACTCACTGTTAGCACCCAGGAACAGCATTGCATCCTCACATGTGCATGCTCTTCGCTATTGTTGTGCATAGGCCAAAAAATAAAACAAAATTACAATGAAAACAAATGAACACTCAGTTTAGGACTGAGTGCTTCACTACAGCGCCACATACAGGCAAATTACCTACTACACAGACATTTTTATAACTAAAAACCACTGTAATTAATAGGCAAAATCCCTACTATACAGACATTTTTTTTAACTACATACCAATGTAATGAATTTTTTGGCAATCCTTTTTTGGGCGGGATTCAAGTTTTTTAGCATGGTACTCATAAGCACATTTTACATTTTTATGTTTGCTTGCACGCATGTGCAAGAAACATAGTGCCACCATACGAAAATTCGTAGGTGTGCCTCCCTACTTCCAATGCCCTGCTGTTCTTCGCAGGTGCGGCCCAACCACGCCAATGAATGTAAGAGCTGTCTGTGACAGCGTTTGCAAATGCAGCGATGTACAGTTGAAAGAACGAGCCGCAGTGTGTAGACAGTTTGCATACTGCTGCCGTCGGCAGTATGCAAAGTGCCTCCACGTCGGCACTGCAGTGCAAGAGCTGTCATAGACAGCTTCCCCCCCAACAAGTAGCACGTTGGAAGCCCACCCTAGCGTGCTCATGCGCTCACCCCCCCAGACACACACACAGTATGGCCGACGCGGGTGCCCAATCCCCCGTCGGCTCCAGTGAACCCCCAAAACAGCCTTATAGGTGCCACATTGGGAGCCCACCCCAGCGTGGCAAACATCCATCTGTGGCCCTCCCCAAACACACTTCCAGGTGCCATGCTGGAAGTTCACCCCAGCGTGGCAAAGCTGTCTATGGCCGATGGGGGTGCCCAATCCCCCATCCATTCCGCTGCCTCCTCAAAATGTTGAAAAGTTGGTGACAGTAGTCCATAAAATGACTGTTACGAGCGAGCATTGCACTGTTTCCACGCACCCTCGTAAGTTCATGAATTTGTAATATTTTCAGTCCAGATTTTCACCACTGGCATTTTTCCACACTTCCTTATGAACAGTACAGCTGTAATTTTTCACAACATGGCCGAAATGTGTTTTCACACTTTCTGCGCAGAAACGCGTGGTTGCTGTGGGAAATCAGTGTTCGGGGCAGCTTAAGAAAATCACAGAAGCACTTTTCATGAGCGGAGGTCCCAAAATGCCTGTGTTGACAATCTGCTGTAAAAAATCCCCAAACAAATTACATTAAGGGTGTGCGTGTTGCAGTTTCTAAGCACGCTCGTGACTTCACCAGTTTTTTTTTTTAACTATTTTCACTGCAGATTTTCAACATTGCCATTTTTTTTACAGCTCCCCATGAACAGTACAGCTGTCATTTTCCACATCCTGTTCAAAATGTGTTTTCGCACCTGTGGTGCCAAATGCCGTAGTCACTTTGCAGACTCAGCTTTCGGCTAACGAACTGTTTTTGCCACTGTTCATAAGGTGGGGGTCGCAAAACCCATGTTGAAAATTTGGAGTGAAAATACCAGCGAATGCCTTCGGCGTTACATTTTCCGACCATAACACCCCACTCTGTAGAGACTGACAGGCATCAGGGGTGTGACTTGGGATTGTCGCCGTAATGCTCATACCATTCCACCCCCACCCACACCCTGCAGCCAGTGAGAGGCATCGAGGTGTGCCTTGGACTCTTCGGCCCCAAAATTGACCCCATTCTCCTATACTGCACCCATTTCACCATATTTCCTGATGGAATGGGGTGAGCATAAGGGCAACACCCAAGGCACATCGTGTAAGATAGGGTGTGGTGAAATGGCATGGCCGTTATGCCTGACGACCCAAAGGCACACCCCACCAATGCCAATGCCAGCAAGCAAACATTCAGCATTGACAAATGCTTGTTATAAATTGTTGCTTGACTACTCAGTAGAAAGACAGTTTGCTAATAATCCTCCTTTTGTTAACACTAACAGTCTTTGGCTTACCTCGCATTGCATCGTACAAACTTGGGCACAAAATAACTCTCACAGAATAATGATTTTGTTAGAGATTTTAGAGGGGGACTTTTATGGATCACAGTGTTTTTTTGTCTGCCAGCAGTACCACATAATGATTTGCTTACACTATATCTGTAAGACTGTTGTAGCAAGTTTAAAAACGCCTTTGGGAAGATATTAATCAGCGCTCATTTTCATGTTACAAAAATTATGGCCACTGGCTGTCTTGAGTCTAAAAATGCTCTTTAAACACAATACTTCACTAATTGCTAAATGGATTTTGCTAAACAAAGAACCAGCTTTTCTGAAACATAGAAACATTGATACTGTTGGCAGATAAAGGCCTTGGGGCCCATCTAATCTGCCATTGGCTATTTCCCTCCCTCCTCCTCTGTCCGCAGTCATATTCTCCCCATGTGTCTGCCCAACTCCCCCCCCCAACACACACACACACACTGTTTAAGAGCGTACAGCCACCTCTGGGAGCTTGTTCCATTTTTTTTTCTACAATATTTTGCTAAAAAAGTACTTCTTGATGTCCTTTCTGAGCCTTCCTCTGCCAGCTTTATGGGGTTTCCCCCTGACCTTTGGTTCCACGCAGTGTGAAAAACTCCCTGCTGTTCATGGTATGTATGCTGCAGAGCTTTTTGAACATTTCTGTCATGTCCCTTGTGACCTCCAGTGTGTACATATTGAGGTCCTCCCAACTGCTTCCTTTATGATGTCCCATGCTGTCCCTGGATCATTTTGGTTGCCCTCCTCTGCACTAGATCCAGCCTGTCTCTGTCCGTTTTCAAGTGTGGGCTACAAAACTAAACACAGTACTCCCAAGTGCAGTCTAATCGCACAGAGGAAACGCCGGACCTCGCCCAACAACTAACAGACTGTAATCTGGCCAATGGAAAATCATGTGCACAAATGCTTGCAGTCTGGGAAATAAGATCCTAGACCTGCAGGCAATAATGACAGAGGCTAAACTGGACATAGTAGCCATTAGCGAGACATGGTTTACCAGTAACCACACTTGGGAGACTTCAGTACCTGGCTGTGTATTGTTCAGAAGAGATGAAGATGCAAAAAAGGGGGGGGGGAGGGTGGAGTGGCCATTTATGTCAATGAAAATATGAAAGCTACAGAAATTCAGAATACATATAAGGAGCCAGAAGAACTGTGGGTCACCCTGGAAACAGGAACTGGGACAGCCATACAAACTAAGGTTGTATACAGGCCTCCAGACCAGGGGGAGGACACAGACACGTTACTGTTAGAAGATGTATAAAATATGACAGCAAAAGGGGAAACTCTGATAATGGGAGACTTCAATATGCCAGATACGGATTGGTCAGTACTAGCAGGGACATCTGCCAGAACTAGACACATGGTATATTCCCTGCAGGGGAAGGGCCTCAAACAACTGGTACAACAACCCACAAGAGACAGAGCTATCCTAGATCTAGTACTGACTAACAGGGAAAGGATCACAGATCTCCAGGTAGAAGGTCACCTGGGTGCCAGTGACCATCACATGGTATGGTTCAGTTTGGCCACTAGAACAAAATCATCCCATTCCAAGGCAAAAATATGGGACTTCAGAGGAGCTGACTTTGATAAGATGGCCAACAGAGTTAAGCTAGCCCTGGCAAAAAGAAATACAGGTGAGGGGGGTACAGGCAAAGTGGGCAAACATTAAAGATGCAATACTTGCAGTAGCATCCCATTGTGTTAGTGAGAAAAGGAAGTGCAAAAGAAGAAGGAAACCAGTTTGGTTCGCAAACACAGTAACAGAAAAGGTCAGAGCCAAAAGGCTGGCCTTCAGGAAATATAAGGGAATGCAGCCAGGGTGAAGATAGGGAGGCATACCAGACTTCCTTAAGGGAAGCAGGGAAGGCAGTATTAGTAAGGCAGGCAAAGGCCCAAACTGAGGAAACACTAGCACGAACAGTAAAAGAAAGTGACAAGTCTTCCTATAGATACATTAGTGAAAGGAGAAAGTCCAGAGGGGTATGGCTAAGATCAAAGGGGATAAGGGGGCGTGAGAAGAGGAGGACCATGTAAAAGCATTTGTCCTAAATAGATACTTCTGTTCAGTATTTATGGAAGAGAAGGTAAGGCAGGGCCCACAGCTCAGCACCATGGACACAGGGGGGAGGGAGGTGTACACTAGTCCCTTCACAAAAGAAAGGGTCCTACAAGAGCTCGATAAGCTCAGGGTGGACAAGGAGTTGGGACCTGATGGCATACATCCCAGGGTACTAAAGGAGCTAAGGGTGGAACTAGCAGAGCTATTATCAGAACTGTTTAGTGAGTTTCTGAGCACAGGAGAGGTCCCAGAAGACTGGAGAAGGGCTCATGTGATCCCGCTCCACAAGAGTGGTAGCAGAGAGGAGGCAAGGAACTACAGACCAGTCAGTCTTACCTCAGCAGTGGGCAAGATTATGGAGACGCTCCTTAAGGAAAGGATAGTGCAACACCTGGAATCCATAGGAGCACAGGATCCAAGACAGCATGGGTTTACAAAGGTAGGTCCTGTCAAACTAATCTCATAGATTTCTTTGACTGGGTAACCAGAGTGGTGGACCAGGGGGAGCAGTTGATGTCGCTACCTTGATTTCTGAGCAAAGCTTTCGATACTGTTCCATTGTAGAAGATTGATTTAATAAGCTGGGTAGGCTTGGGGTGGTCAGACGTTGGTCAGCTGGGTGGCAAACTGGCTGACGGCAGATAACAGAGAGTGGTGGTAAACGGTATACAGTCAGAAGAGATGCAGGCCACAAGTGGGGTACCTCAGGGATCAGTCTTGGGGCCAGTCCTCTTCAATATCTTCATCAGTGACATTGCAGATGGACTGGAGGGAAAGGTTTGTCTGTTTGCAGATGACACCAAGATCTGCAATGGAGTAGATGATCCAGATGGGGTGGTCAGAATGAGAAGAGATCTGGATAAACTAGCAAAATGGTTGGAAGAGTGGCAACTGGGCTTTAACGCAAAGAAGTGTAAGATCATGTACCTAGGGACAAGAAACCCTGAAGCCACCTATAGGCTGGGAGGGTAGTTGCTGGCAGTCACAAGAGAAGAAAGAGACTTGGGCGTCATCATCACCGTTGACCTGAAATCATCCAAACAGACCACCAAAGCAGTAGGTAAAGCTAGAGGGATGTTGGGGTGTACTAGTAGGGGTATCACAAGTTGAAAGAGGGAGGTAATAATCCCTCTTTCTAGGGACATGGATTTGTTGTTCATCCACACTGTCTGGCAGGTTCCTTGCCGCTTTAAATCTTGCCGGAAGGTCTTCAAGCTGGCTCCTCCCACCCACCTGGGTGGTAAAACTCTTGGCTCCGCCCCATGACGCCAGATCTTCCTTACCGCTTGGAAGCTCAGGTTCCCTCCTTAACGCTCTGCGTATAAGACTGGTTCCTAATTCTTGAAAAGTTGAAATCAAAAAGTTTTTTGCTAAAGACTTGGTCTTCTCCCTCGCGGCTGCGATGGACAAATCGACTCGGTTTCGGAGGTGCCCTTTGCGGGCAGAAGATGTTCGGACGGATCCGCACTCCACGCAGCGCTTTCATTGTTTGGGCCTTGAGCACGACCCGCAGGCCTGCGATTTGTGTTTTCCTTTTCGCCCACGCCCTTGAAGACCGTGCTGCCCAATTACAACTGGGGCGCCCAGAAAAGAATTCTCAGGTTAAATCTAAAGAGGCCCGTTGGCGGTGTCCACGGGCGGCGGCTCGGGCGGATCAGCCCGAGCAGATGATCGCCTCTTGAAGAGGAGGCGGCGCGGGCCGCTTTACCTCGGCCGCGGCATTTGTCCCGCTCTCTCTTGGTGCCTCGTACTCGGCTTCCTTTAAGGAGCTCTGTCTGACCCTCTCTACTAAAGGTGAGGGTCCAACTTCTTCTGGGCCTTTTTCCAGGTCCAAAAAGAGCAAAAGTAAGTCTCTCCGTCGACGCTCTTGGGAGCTGGAAAGATCCCCCTTCCCTTCTTGTCGACAGTCGACTTCGGTCGACCCCTCAGCTTCGGCCACTGGCTTCACGGTGTCCCCGTCAGGCCAGTTGACTGAGACTCCCGCCGACGCAGTCGAGATTTTTCTCGATCCGTTAGACGGGTTGTTGGCTGGAGAAGCTGAGAATCCCCTCTCCCCGGTTCCCCCGGTGGGAGTTGAGGATCCCTGGCCGGCTCAGTCCGCGGCTCTCCAGTTCCGGAGCTCGGTGGAATCGCCCGAGCCGAGGAGTAAGCCGATTCCCACACTCCCCTCGCCGCCTGTCGAGCCGAGACTCTGGTCTTGGTATCGGACATCCTCGCGGTCTCAGCCGATCCCCGCCATAGGCAGCCTTGGTCTCGGCATCGCTGGTAAGCGGCGCCGCTGCTTCCTCTTCCTCCTCCTCGGATGAGGGAGGTCGCGTAAGTTGCGCCGGAGGTATGAGGAACTCATGTGGCAACAGTTCTTTGACCGGGAATGTTTCCACCCAGTCGCCTTCCCCGCCATTAAGTGGTTGTCACCGAGCGTCAAACAACCCTCGTTGAGTGCCGAGGAGCCTTTCCCAGGCCAGTTGTTCGCCAATTTCAGCTGCCCACCGATTCTGGTGGAACCTCCGCCTCCAGCCATTAGTTGGGGCTCCACCAAAATTCTCGGTCGGCTAAGGGTTTGCCCCATAGGCTGTCTGTCACCCTCACTCCCGATAGACCTCGGCAGGTGGAGGGTGGCTCAGGCCCGAGGCAGCTTTTTGAGGACTCTTCCGAGTCCGAGGATGATTCCTCCCTTTTCTCCAAGCGATGGACTTGGAGTCCTCATGAGGACAGTCAGTGGACGATAGCCCTTCGTCTTTCTTAGGGTTGCTTCGGCTCATCTCGGAGTCCACCGGGATGAAGCTCGAACCCGTTTCTAAACGGGCCAGGTATCCCCTCACGGAGATTCTGGGCCGAGGGGATTCTCCTACGGAGGCCTTTCCGGTGGCCGAGGCCATAGTGGGTCCGGCCTTGGAGCTTTGGCAGCACCCTGCTTCCTGCCCTGCGCCTTCGGCCAGATTGGCCAGGAAGTATGTGGTCCCTACCGGTTCCCTGTCCGGTTTTTCGGAACACCCCTCTGCCGAGGGGTTGGTTACCGACAGCGTTTTCCGGCATGCCGGGAACGCCAGGGATGTGGACAAACCTCCCGACAAGGAATCCAAGAAATTGGATTATGCCGGGCGAAAAGTCTATGCTGCGCCCTCTCGGCTTTGCCAGGCCAGTTCGGCCGCCTCATGGCACATTTTTCTCATGCCCTGTTGGGCTCCCTGGATGAGGTCATCCTCATCTTCCCGCTGATCTGCAGACTACGGTCAGGCAGGTGCGGGACCAGGGCAGGGCAGTGGCCAAACAGCAGCTCCAGACTGCTTTAGACATCGGGGACCATGCATGCCAGGTCGGTGGCGGCCGCAGTGGCATGCATCGTCGGATTCTGGCTGAGGATATCCACCTTTACCTTGGATACCCAGCACAAGTTGGCGGATGTTCCCTTGGGGACTGACCTCTTCGGCTCTGGGGTGGAAGGTCACCTGCAGAGGATCGAGAAGTCCAGTGCTACCTGGGACTCGGTCTCTTCCGCCTCAGAAGGACAAAGGCAAGTACAAGCCTAAGCCCTTTCGTCTTTCTGCGCCATGTGCGCCCGCCCAGCAACGCCAGGGCCAGCAGGCTCGAGCTTGCCATCCCAAACCTGTTGGCCGGCTTCCTCCAACAGGAAGCAGGGAGGAAAGGCCCAGGAGGTCCCTCGGCCGGTCCCTCCTCCAAGCCTGCCCAGTGACAGGCTGGAGTGGTGTCGCCCCCATCCCGCCACCTTATTTCTGGTTCCCCGTGGGACGGCTCCGACACTTCTTTCTGCCTGGTCCGCTGTTACCACGGACAGGTGGGTTCTGAGGTGGTGGGAAAGGCCTGCCTCTAGAATTCGAGCAGGCCCCGCCCTTCAGAGCCGTCGCACCTCGGGGGGCCTCGGGGTCCGCAGCCTCACTGGCGGCTCATCGAGCCGACATCGCTGTCCTCCAAAAGGAGGTGATCACGGAGGTACAGGACCCTCCTTCAGACCTGGGGTTCGTGTCCAGGTATTTCCTGGTTCCGGAACGGACGGGGGGCTGGCGCCCCATTCTCGACCTACACGACCTGAACAAGTTCCTAAGGTCTCGAACCTTCAGGATGGTCACTCATGAGATAATACCATCTCTGGAACACGGCGGTGGTTCTGCTCTCTGACCTACAGGACGCGTTTTTTCACGCCACTATCCGTCTGCCTCATCGGAGATTCCTTCGCTGAAGCGGAGGGATCCCTCTTCGAGTTCCAAGCCATGCCCTTCAGCTTATCTCCAGCTCCCAGGGTCTTCACCAAATGCATGGCAGTGGTGACAGCATTCCTGCGGCGCCGAGGGGTCCGGGTGTACCCTTACCTGGACGATTGGCTGATAGCAGCCCCCTCCAGACAGGAGGTGGAGCGGTCCAGAGATCTGGCCCTCCAGGTCTGCTCTCAAGTCGGCCTTCTCATCAACGAGGCCAAGTCGGAACTCGAGCCGAATCAGGTGATCCTGTTCATCGGGGCAGAGCGCGACTCTCTTCGAGCCAGAGCACGGCTCCCAGCGGACAGGGCCGAGGTTCTTACCTCCTTTGCCCAATCATTTCTGGTTGGGCAATCGCGCCCTGTCCGGGACTTCCTGCGCCTCCTGGGTCTCAAGGCGGCCTGTACCAGCGTGGTCCGTTGGGCACGCTGACACATGCGCCCCCTTCAGTGGGGTCTGGCCAGCCAGTGGTCACAACGCTGCGATCCATTGGACCAGCTAGTGATAGTGACCCAGGAGATGTGGAACGCTCTCCAGTGGTGGACCGTTCCATTTCATCTGCAGGAGGGCATCCCGTTTGTCTGCCCTGAGCCGACGGTCTCTCTATCGACCGATGCCTCTCTGATGGGTTGGGGTGCCCATCTGGGGGAACACCGAGTGCACGGCCTCTGGTCCCCGCGGGAGTCCCGATGCCACATCAACCTGCTGGAGCTCCGAGCGGTCTGCCTAGCTCTCACCGCCTTTGCTCCGTTTCTCCGGGGTCAAGTGGCCCGAGTCCAGACGGACAATACCACGACCATGTACTACCTGAACCGCCAGGGCGGGACGCGCTCCATGCTTCTATGCAAGGAAGCTCTCCGCATTTGGTCACTGGTGCGCAGCCTGGAGGCGGATCTCCTAGCCATTCATGTGGCAGGAGCCTCCAACACCCTGGCCGATGCCCTGAGCCGGATAGGGGCTGCATCTCATGAGTGGTCTCTCCTGCCGGAGGTAGTACAAGATCTGTTCTCCCACTGGGGCACACCTCAGGTGGATCTGTTTGCCTCCAGGAGAATGCGAAGCTGAGGCTGTTCATGCCCGCCCCTCAGCAGGGCTCGCTGCAGGGGATGCCTTCTCGAGGCTCTGGACCCCGGCCTCTTTATGCCTTTCCCCATTTCCCTTGATTCACAAGGTGCTTTCAAGGCAAGGAGGGACAAGGCGCAGGTGATCTGATAGCCCCAGACTGGCCCCAGTTCTGGTACCCAGATCTCCTCAGCTCGGCTCCAGGCTCCCAGGCAGCTTCCAGCTCGCCGGACCTGCTCTCAGTCAATCAGGGAAGGTGTTCCATCCGGACCTTCAATCCCTGCACCTGACGGCCTGGTTCCTGAGCGGCTAGAGTTCCAGGCCTTGGGTCTTTCCGACGAGGTCCTCAATGTTGTTGAGGCGTCCCGTAAGGAGTCCAGCCAGAAAATGCTATGCCTTCAAATGGAATAGATTTTCCATTTGGTGTCAGGGTAAGGGCTTGGACCCTTCCTCCTGTTCTGTGGCAAGCATTTTGGACTATTTATGGTCCCTTTCTAGTCAAGGGCTTAGGTCGACGACCCTTAAGGTGCACCTGGCAGCCATCTCTGCTTACCGGACGTGGGCCGGGGAGCAGTCGGTGGCGCAGGAGAAGGTGGTCTGGCGTTTTTTCAAAGGCCTTGATCACATTTCCCCTCCGGTACGAGATCCTCCACCTCCGTGGGATTTACTGCTGGTACTGGCAAAGCTCATGGGCAAGCCATTCGAACCAATGCACAGGTGTAAAATTCTCTCACCTGTCGTGGAAGACCGCCTTCTTGGTGGCTATCACGTCAGCCAGAAGGATGGGAGAACTCCAGGCGCTCTGCATTGAGTCTCCTTACCTGGTCTTCCACAGGGACAAAGTTGTCCTGCGCCCCTACCCGAAATTCCTTCCGAAGGTGGTGTCGGAGTTTCACCTTAACCAGGTGTTGACTCTGCGGTGTTCTACCCCAATCACACCTCGGAGGCCGAATACAGGCTCCATACTTTGGACCCTAGAAGGGCGCTCGCTTATTCTAAGGAGTGCATGGCTGAAATTCGGAGAGAGGTTCGCCAGCTGTTTGTCACCTACGCTGAAGCCGCACCTGGCAGACCTGCAGCCAAGCGGACGATAGGTAGGTGGGTCACCTCCTGCATAGATCTCTGCTGTAAGTTGGCGGGCATGGAGCCTCCCAGAGGGATAAGAGCTCATTCTACCCGCCATACTGCTGCATCGGTGGCTGCTTCCAGGGACGTCCCTATCCAGGAAATCTGCAGGGCTGCTACCTGGAAGTCAGCACACACCTTCATCACCCATTACCACATCGACCTTGAGTCACGCCGGGATGCTGGTTTTGGGGCCTCGGTTCTCCAGTCCCTGTTTCCCAAGTAAGTATCGAGGGTGTGTGCCTTGCCTCCCTCCTCCCGGAGAACTGCTAGGAGTCTGCCAGACAGTGTGGATGAACAACATATCCATGTCCCTAGAAATACAGGTTACTCACCTGTAACAGGAGTTCTAGGAATGGTATATATTGTTCATCCCTACGATACTCCGACCTCGCCGCTTCGGCGCAAGACAACCTGAGCTTCCAGCAGGCCAGATCTGGCGTCATGGGGCGGAGCCGAGAGTTTTACCACCCGGGTGGGTGGGAGGAGCCAGCTTGAAGACCTTCCTGCAAGATTTAAAGCGGCAAGGAACCTGCCAGACAGTTTGGATGAACAACATTTACCATTCCTAGAACTCCTGTTACAGGTGAGTAACCTGTATTTACACGACACTGGTTAGGCCCCATCTGGAGTACTGCGTGCAGTACTGGAGGCCATACCTTGACAAGGACATTAACCAGAATGAGGCAGTCCAGAGAAGGGCAACCAAAATGGTGCAGGGACTGCATCAGAAAACATATGAGGACAGATTAACTGAGCTCAATATGTATACCCTAGAACAATGGAGGGAGAGAGGTGATATGATTGAAACATTCAAACACCTTAAAGGCAATAACAAGGTGAAAGAGTCTAACATGTTTCAATATAAGAAAAATAGCAGGACAAGAGGACACAGCATGAGATTAGAGGGAGGCCGATTAAGGTGTAATGTGTGGAAGTTCTTTTTCACATAAAGGGTGGTGGATGCATGGAATGGCCTACCTCAGGAAGTGGTGGATATGAATAGAGTGCAGGGCTTAAAACAGGCATGGGATAGGCATAAGGAAGCAATACAGATGAGTATGACTAGATAGGCCATTGACAGAGCAAAGGCCAATGGCACATTCATAAGGTAGAAAAAGAAATGGGCAGACTGGATGGGCCTTGTGGTGCTTATCTGCTGTCAACTTCTACGTTTCTATGTTTTCTATGTAATCAGGGGTCTGTACAAAGGCAGGATCACTTCCTCTCTCCTGCTACCAGTCCCCCTATCCGTGCATTCCAGCATCCTGTTTGCCCTGCCCACTGCTCTCACACACTATGCTGATGCTTTCAGATAATCCATTATAATAACTGGTCATCAGTTTTTTTCTGTTGAGATGACCAGTTATTACGGCATTTGCGCACACACTGTGTCTTGCCAGTACAGTATGAGACACTGATGCTCTGTTTTCTGGCTTCACGCTAAACACAGCTGAAAAAAGCTGCTAATTCGAGGAAAAAAAATCGACGCTCAAAATTATAAAAAAAAAAAAAATTAGGGATGGTGTGTGTTGTGCTGTTATAAACCCCTCGAGCTTTGCTCTTGGGGTTTATGCAGCATCACACACCTCGGTTATGTATTAAATTCTCTTAAGGCACACCACTCCATGCATTATTCTCTATATTAGCACTGCCCTGGTCCCTTTCCTGTGTTGTTCTCTCCACAGCCATGACACCCATCCTGTATTCTGTCCTCTGGGTTTTGGTCCCTATGTGCATTGCTTTGCATTGTCTGACATTAAATTTCAGCTGCCATGCCTTTGACCACCTGTCCATCCTTTACAGATCTTCCCTTAAGACCCTTATCCACTTTCTTTGCTGTATACTCTTCTACAGGCATCCCATCATTTTGTCACGTATAAATATGTTATTACCGAGGACTGGTCTCAAACCCAATCCTTATGGCTCTCTGGTTGTAAACTCTCTTACCTCTGAATGCTTCCTGTTTGGGACTACCCCCTCAGTTCTCCCACTTAGCTAATTTCTTACCCACCCAATTATTTAATCTCCCACCCCAGAGCACCCAGTTTCATAACCAACCGTCCAAGTGGGATGGACTGAAAGGCCATGCTGAAGTCTAGATACAGGACATCCCTTGTCTGACACTTAGCCGCAGCCTTTGTCACTAAATTGTCAGTTTGTCTCTGTCCTTCTCCGCTGCCATTTCTTCTCTACCCCATCCTTTTCCATCAGTACATTTGCTTTCCTCTGCAGTTGGTTCCCCTGTAACCCCCCCCCACTTGTGTAATCTGCCCCTTCTGTCTGCTCTGATCTGGAGGGATGTCTTTATGTCTTCCCTCAGTTGTGTGACTGTTCCTATCCTCCGCTGAGCTGCCTCCCCCCTTTCCTAGTTTAAAGGTTTTTCTTGGGTGCTGTGTGAACATGTGCCCCAGCACCCTTGTGCCCTTCTCATTGGGGCGCAGTCCATTCCCTTTGAACAGCCTTCAGTCCTAAACAGGGCTCCAGATAAGGGGAGTGCCGACCTGTTTTACTCACCTCATTTTAGGAAATACTCTAAAGAAAAAAAATTTAGTGAGTACCAACACTCGCCCAACACTTGTAAATACTCCACACCTTCCCCTTCAAAGAACATTTAAACATTAGGGCTCTGTACACAGCACCTCTGGGCTCTTGTGAGACACTTCATGCAGTCCTAGTGCTGGGGAAGACAATGAAACTTCATATGATATGTGCCTATAACCCAGCAACATGTGGCATCACTGGTCTAAACAACATCACTGACTGTCTTACTAATCTAAAGGGCAATTATAGGATACTGCTACTAGGGGACATGAATCTTGACGTGAGATAAAAATGCTGGTACCTATAACTCTGCTGCTCACTCAGGTCATTAACTGCCCAAACAGAGTTCCTACTGGTGGCAACCATCACTCTCTGCTAGACTGGATTGCTGCTAACAGAGTGGACAGAAACCTGGCAGCAGGTACTCTGGCGGACTCAATAGGTGACCCCCTACCAGTCTGTTGTGTATGGAGTGCACACAGATAGAAGTCTCCACTGAAAGAAATTTAGTTTAGGGATTTCTCGAAACTAAGTGGGGGGGGGCGCACTAATAGCAGATATGTGAAATATGGACTGGTCTCCTTTGTACCACACTATGGATGTTCAGTGTGCTCTAGACGGTCTCTTGACCACTATTCTGGCTCTTCAGAATAAACATCTGCTCCTTAAGAGGAGACGTTTATGGGGCACTATGACAAAATGGCTTCACAAGGACCTCCTGGCGGTTATGAAGGAAAGGGACAGAGCCTGGGCCAAAGCTAAGAAATCCTCACTACAGGGCGATTGGGAAGAGTACAGGTGACAGAGAAATGCCTGCAAGAGAGACATCTGGGAAGCAAAGGGAGCCTATTGTAAGAAGCTGCTACAGAACTCTGTGAGTGACTCCCGGGGCTTTTGGTCTCACATAAAGTCCCTGATGGGTCAGGGAAGCAAGACAGATATCACTGAAATTACACTGAGTGGCATCAGCTGTAACAACCTGCAAACTATAACCAATGCTGTGAACTCTTATTTCTTTGACCTCTCGGAATACACCACCCTACTAGGAAATTCTGCTGATCCAGTTACTGCCGGTAAGGATAATAGACCAGGCACTTTCAGCCTAAGGATGGTAACTACGGGGGAGGTTCAATGACTCTTAAAATCCATCCCAGTCTGTGGGGTCAGATGGAGTACTGCCAAAATTCCTAAAAACAGCTGCCTCTGTCTTCGCTGCACCTGTAACAAGAGTCCTTAACCTATCTATCACCACTGGAGTGGTACCAGCGATCTGGAAGATTGTGAGGATGTTAACCTGTGTATAAGAAAGGCAATCCTGTAAGTGCACATAGCTACCACCTATAGCCATCCTTGCTGTCCTAAGCAAGATCTTGGAAAAGCTGGTTGCAGCACAATTGTCAGACTACCTTCATCACAGCAAGCTACTTACCCCTGCCCAGCATGGATTTAAAAAGTCCCATAGCACAAATACAGTGCTCTTACAGCTCACCAGTGACACAAAACTGGCAGTGGACAAGGGCCTCCTCACTGGGGCTATCTTTGTTGATCTGTCTAAGGCCTTTGATTTGGTCAATCATCCATTATTGCTGGGCCAGCTAACCTCACTTGGTTTCTCATGAGATGTCACCTCCTGGTTTGCCTCCTATCTCACTGACTGTACTCAGTTTTTGGAGATCAACAAACTCAAATTGGATCTTGCTCCTACCAGCCTCGGTGTCCCCCAGGGATGGGATCCATTCTTGGACCGTTGTTGTTCTCCCTTTTTATCAATAACCTGCTTAAACCGCTTGGTCTCTCCTCTGTTATCCTTTATGCAGACGATATGGTGCTTTACACCAGCAACAAGGACCCAGCATCCATAAATGCCACGATAAAGACTGACTTTGACTGTCTGAACACCTGACCGTGGAAAAAGAAGCTCCTGCTAAATGCAAAAAAGACTGTGGCCATGATGTTTGGCTCTTCCCTCAAAATCAAGTCCAGTGCCATACTGCTTGCAATTCCTGGCCCTGATGGCCTTACCTTGGAGGTAGTGGACAACTTTAAGTATCTAGGAGTCACTCTAGATCCCTTGTACGACTTCAGTCTTCATATAACCGACACCTGCAGAGCTGTCATTGCCAAACTGGGTATAGAGTCAGATCATCTCTAACGCCTACTGCAAGACTGGCCATTGCTCAAGGGATTCTCAAGCCAAGACTAACCTATGGCCTGATGGCTTTTCAGGACTCAAATAAAGGAGCTCTGCAAATATGGGACACTTGCTACAACAACATCTGTAGTTTCGCCTTGGCTGTCCTCAAACTTACCCACCGTTGTATGCTCTACACTAGTCTAGGGTGGCTGTCCTTCTCATTCACTTGTAAATGCACAGCGGGCTGCCTCATAGACAGCATTATCTGAACTGGAGCACATGAATCCCTGGCTGGTATACTACACCATAGCTCTCAACCGTACCCACAAAGATCTGCTGGTAGACTGTTGCACCACGTCCCTCAAAGTGCAACGAAAATGGGGGAATGTGCTTTTGGTGCAGCTGCACCAAGGCTCTATAACGCCCTGCCGGATCACATCAGGAGCTCACAGTCCCACCTGACTTTTAAGAAAGAGCTCCACTTGTTCCTACAAGCTAATGACAAATGCCCCTGTGTCGTGCCCTGAGTCTCCCTTTTACTTTTAGGCAACCCATCCACTTAAACCTTAGCACTTAGTCACTTGCTTTAGCTATAAGATTGCCTAATTAACTGCTTCCTACTACAACACTGCTTACCCCTAAAATTTCTTATGGTAATTACATAGTGTTCTACTGACTGTATACACTGCACTATTCCTTGTAACCTGATGCTGTTTTATCTTATTTTGAAGTTATGTTGTGTTCTACTGTCCTAGTGTTCTGCACTGTCCTATGTTATCTGGTGTTGTATTTCTCCTGCGTCGTGCCTGAAAATAGGCAGTTTCTATCTAGTGCACTTAACCGGTAAACAAAACTAAATAAATAAAGGACAGTGCTTCATAACATAACTGGTGATTCAAAAGGAACAGTTTTGTACAGTTACAGCACTCATATGCATCCCAGTTTTGTTTTACTCACTATATTTTAAAACTGGTGACTGAATTACTCCTACCTGCCGACATTATCTGGAGCATTGTTGGCACTTGATCAGTTCTTATCTAGAAAAAATGACATTGTTTTTAAAAATGTACTCCTAACTCCACTCTGTCCAGACATTTGTATGCATCTGAATTAGGTTTTACTCACCTCACTTTCAAAATGAGGAGTACAGTACTTTCCCCCAAAAATCATATCAGGAGCCCTGCCTACCAAGTATTGCCCCAGCCCAGTCTTTTAAGAATTGAAAACTCTTAACTCCCACACCAGCCCTTTAACCACGTACTGAACTGGTCTATTTTGTACTGCTCCCTGCGATTGTAGTGTGACTGCGGTAGGACATCAGACAAGGTCACCATTCCTGATCTGTCCCAGAGAATCCTACCTAGGGAGCAGGAGCTCTTCTTTTACTCTGTACTTCTCCTGGCCAGTCCGTGTTACCAAGCCTTCGTAATACTGAGTCCAGGCAAAGACATACAATAAAGTGCTTAAGGGGCAGCCCTATTATACCTTTCTCTGACCCATGAGCCCTCCCATAACCAGCTGTTTATTAAAGGAATGAGACTTGCACTGTGATATCATCGACTTAACCACTTAACAAAGAGTGACATGACCCCATAGGCTTTAATAACCGACCACATATAGTTATGATGTACCTGATTAAATGCTCATTCTTGGTCAAGTGTTAATAAAAAAGTTCTAATTCCTATAAATTCCCTCTTACCACTAGTTCTGTAATGAATGCCAGATTGTCTTGAACAGATCTCCCAGGTACTGATCAAGCTTGGACAGGGAATATTAAATACCTGCTGCATCTGCCAGTCTGCAACCCAAGACCTTAGCCAAAATTTTATATCACAGTTTAAAAGGCTGCTAGGTCTCCAAATTTGAGACTAAAGCTATGTCACCCTTTTTTACACAAGGCTCTTCAACAACTGATATCATCTAACATAATTCTGAGTCCTCATTTTTTCCTGTTTGGGGATAGCCCACAGGAACTTTTAGATAGTCCCTCCAGAAAATTCCTCAATCTGGCCTTATTAGCCGCCAAGAAGGCTATTACGAAAGGTTGGGGTTCCCCTTTGCCTCCTACGCTAGATACTTGGCATCAGATAATGATAGATATCTATAAAATGGAGAGGCTTACTGCCAGCATTAATAAATCTCAGAAGGCATTTGAGAATATGTGGAGATGGATTTTTTACACCACACCTCTTAGGGCAGATTTTCAACCTTGACCCGAGCTGTATTGCAAAGCATCTGTTTCCTACAAGAAAGTCAATTGTATTTTTATTTATTTGTATTCTCATGCCCAAGGCAACAAATGAAATTGTATAACCTATAGAACAGCAGTGCACTTGTATGTTAATTGTATATGTCTATTTTTAAGTTATTTTTAGTCCATGTCTCCTGTTGTTGTATGTGTATTTGTCTACCAATATAAAATAAAGATTGAAAGTTTAAAAAAAAAAAGCTATGTCACCCTTTTTGTGTAATAAAATCAAAATACCCTGAGTCATACTGTGGATCAGCCCCCTTCAACATGATTGAAAACTGCTTCGAGTTCATCTGCAACCCATGGGAGAATGAACTTGCATATTTCCCCCAATGAACAGTCCATACCTGGAGCCCCCCTGTTGACAGGGATATACAGTTGCATTCAGGTGGTAGAGTGGCAGGTGCGTCCTGGGGCTGCAGTGCCTGGCAAGGCTATAGTAGTGCCTAGATGGCACAGTTTTTCCTTAACCCTGAGGATTCTTGGAAGTAGGACTAGGGTTCATAATTGGGCAGTTTTGCGTTGTATGGGGACGTGAAGTGGTCTGTCTCTGGAGTACCCCATCTGCGAAACAGATCTTCTGCCACCTCCTGGAGTAGTTCTCATTCGTAGACTCTGGCCTGAGTGCGGCTCAGGCTGTCTGCGATGATGTTGTCCACTCCCGGAACATGAACTGCAGTAAGGTTTGCGCCGTCTTGCAAGACCCAATCCTACACTCATATGGCCTCCCTGCAAAGCGGGTAGGAGTGGGTGCCTCCTTGTTTGTTGAGGTAATACTTCACTGCGGAATTGTCTGTTTGTAACAGAAGTGTACCCGGTGGAATCTCCGACTGGAAGGCCTGCAGGGCGTAAAGAACTGCCCTCACTTCCAGTATATTTATGTGGAGATGAGACTCCTGGGCTGTCCACAGGCCCTGAGACTGAACATCATCGAGGTGTGCTCCCCACCCGAGCCCTGAGGCATCTGTGGAGAGTGTCACAGTCGGGGACAACGCTGTGAAGGGGACTCCCGCCAAGAGGTTCCCTGAATGTAGCCACCACTGCCAATCTCGAATTACGGTCTTTGTGTTTCTGATTGGATGCTGCAGATGGTCTTGCCTTTGGTCCCATTGTACCTGTAACATCCACTGAGTTACCCGCATGTGGAGACAGGCTAGCGGGACTGTTGCAGTGGCCGCAGCCATGTGTCCGAGCAGGCAAAGGACCAGTCTGGCTGGGACGGTCTTCTTCGCCGACAACTCCTTGATGAGAGATCTGATGTGTTCCGCTCTGTCCGTGGGAAGGAAAGCTTTCCCTTGGATGGTGTCCAGAACTGCTCCGATGAATTGTAGCGTCTGGGACGGAACCAGGCATGACTGCGACTTGATGAGAATGCCCAAAGTCTCGAACAGAGACTGCGTGCAGTGAATGGCAGACATCAAGGCCTTCCAGTGAGGGCGTGAGAAGCCAGTCGTCCAGGTAGGGGAACACGTAGTGGCCCTGTCTCCTCAGAGACGCGGCTACGACCGCCATGCACTTCGTGAAAACCCGAGGTGCTGATGATAGCCCAAAGGGAAGAGCTCGGAACTGATAATGGCGGCCCTGAAACTTGAAGCGCAGGAACCTCCTGTGCGCCTGAGCGATACGAATGTGCAGATAGGCGTCCTGCATGTCCAGGGATGCAAGAAATGCATCCTGCTTCAGCATGGGAATCAGGCCCGGGAGGGTCACCATGCGGAAGCACTTGTAAGCGACCGAAAAATTGAGATCGCTGAGGTCCAGTATTGGACGGAGGTCCCTTGTTTTTTTTGGAACCAGGAAGAAGTGAGAATAGTACCCTAGTCCTCTCTGGTTCCTTGGTATGTGCTCTACAGCTTCTTTTTCCAGAAATGCGAGCACTTCCTGCAGTATGAGCAGGGCATGCTGACCCGAATAACAGGAAAGTAGGGGAGGTCTTGTAGGTGGACTGTCCATGAACTCTATGTAATGGCCATTTTTGACTAACTGTAGAACCCACCTGTCGGTGGTGATCGATTGCCACCCTGAAAAGTGGCGTGTGATGCGACCCCGACTTTCTTTGCCTGTTGATCCTGAGGAGGGGCGGGGGCTGGGAAGGAGTCATGCTGTGGCAGCATTTGTCCCTGTGGGCGGGGCCGACTTTGAGCAGTGTTGGCCTCTGCTTGGGGACGATTCGGCCTGGGCCTTGCGGGAGAAAATGCCCCTCTGCTGCTGGCCGGAACGTTGCTGCTGCCTTTGTAGCCAGCCACGAAAACGGCTCTGGTTCCTGCGAAAGAATTAGGCCTAGATCTGTACATGGCTTGTACAGATCGGACTGCCTTCCCTGCATCTTGGAGCTTGGTGATAACCTTCTCAGAGGCTTCACCAAACAGCACCTGGCCATTATATGGGACGTCTAGAATGTTTTTCTGTACGTCCAGGGTAAAGCTGGAGACACGGAGCCAAGAGTGTCTCCGGAGACAAACGCCTGAGGCTGCAGCTCTGGCCAAAGAGTCCGCAGTGTCGTATGCGGCTCTAAGTGCTTGGGTCCCCACATCTGACCCGGTGCGGAGGAGGTTTAGGAGCTCCACTTTCTGGTCGCCATCAGGAAGCTTTTCAACCAGGTCCTGGCCCTGTTCCCACAGGGCGTTCTGGAACTGAACCATATGGGTAAGGTAGTTCAGTGACCTGATGGCACAAGTAGCAGCCGCGTACATGTGCCTCCCCAGGGCATCCAATTGCTTGGATTCCCGGTCCGGTGGCTGAGTGCTCATATGCTGGGGTCTCTGAGATCGGTCATGTGAAGCAGTGATGACCAGGGAATCTGCCAGAGGATGGTTCGCCAAATACTGGTCCTCTCTTGGGGCCTTGTACAGGCGGTCAGCCTTCTTCGGCACCGAGGGAGTGGAATGTGGACATTTCCATGCAGCCTTGGTGACATCCATGAAGGTGTCCACCAAGGGTGGCACTACCACAGGCTTTAGGTCCTTTTGCCGAAGGTAGTGGGCAAGGCGTTGTCGTTCGGGGTCAAGCTCCTCAGCATCCCACCCCATGTTGTCCTGGATGTGCCTCATGATCTCGGCGAAAGAGGGATCATCCGGTGGAGACCTGGGGAGGTCGTGTGGGTCAGGAGAGGGGATGCTGAGTGGAGAAGGTGATCTGGAGTACTCTGAAGTATCTGATCTTGAATCCTCCCCTGACGGAGTGTGCCGGCGTCGTCTGGGTCGTTTGGGGCTGGGTGACCCTGAGGGGGATCTGGAGGGAGGCCTTCTCCTGTCGGTAGATCTGCCCCTAGGAGGTGGGGTTTGCTTCTTGGGGATGGAGGTCGTCCTACTGGCCCCTTAGGTGGAGGAGGGGGCATAGGTGGTGAAGGAGTAGGAGGAGGAGGAGTAGTAGGAGGAGGACGTCCGGGGACCACATCTTTCTTGATGGTGTTCCACCAAAAGGTAAAGAGCTCCTTTACCTCTGCAAGGTTCATACCCGACAACGGGCCTGGCGCCGGAGGCTTGTCGCTGGGGTCGGGAGATGGGTCCCTGGGAGTCTCCCGCTCCGGGGAGGGTTCCCATGGGAGCCTGGCATCCTTGGTGTCACCCGCCTGGTCTTTGGGCTGTGAGGTGTCCTCCTCTGTAGAATCCCTCCGACCAGTGTCCACTGGTGACGGGGGTGCGGTCTTCCACTCCGGGGTAGCCGACATCGGTCCCCTGGCCGACGTCTTCGGACCGGGCGAACGCCTGGCTGGCGACGGGTGTCTAGCCGGTGTTGTCGGCCCCTGTGAGTGCCGAGCCAATTTAGAGTGCCTGGCCGACATCGGGTCCAACGTCCGTTTGAAGGATGTCAGGTCCTTAGTTTTCCTGGGTGCCGGATCAGGACCTCTGGGTGGTTGGGAGAAAGACCTGGAGTCGGTGTCCCGGCGACGGAAGGATGAAGATTTGTGGCGCTCACCCGACTTTGAAGAGGCCTTGGAGGGTGTTGATGAAGCCGTGGGCCTCAAAGTCTTGAGAGGCTGGAGCGATGAAGAACCGCTGGAAGACCTGACTTTGACCGGGGGAGGCTGCGACCAAGCCCTGGAGGGAGAGCGGTCCGATCTTGAACCGGAGCTGCGGGAGTCCGAGGCCCGAGTAGAAGACCTAGATCTCACCTTCTCCCGGTGCTTGTCCCAGTGTTTGGGGGACTTAGTTGAAGATTCTCCCCGGGAAGAAGGTTCCTGGTCCATACTTTTAAGCTTCTCTTCCAGAAGAAAAGCTTGAAGTGCCTTCTGATGGTGGATCCTGGTGCGGCTATTAAAACCCTGGCAAAAGGTGCAAGCCTTGGTGTCATGGTCTGGGCCTAGGCAATGCACTCAGGACGAATGGGGATCCTTGGCACACTTTGAAAGGTGATCCTCTAGAGATGGAGTTGGAGAGGACATCAGTTGAGCAGAGCAAAAAAAGTTCTGTAGTTCAGTAGTCGTCGTATGCTAGAAAGGAGACCGAGAGGCCGATGCTGGAGAGTAGACGGCGGGAAAAGAACTAGGGATTATGGGGGGACCGCCTTCTTATGTACTACGCCCAACATCACGTCGGAGGCGGTCCCCGCTGAATACTGCTAGCTAGAAAATTTCCGTGGAGTCCTGGTGCCTGCCGGCTTCGGTCCTAATGGTGTAACCTACTGCAAGAGCGGTTTCTTGAAGTAAGATCATGGATTCACTCTGGTCCATGGGTTTCGCGAACTGCTGAGATGATCACAGAAGGGGGGAGGCAGCAGAAGTCTCTGGTGGTCTCTTTCTCTTGTTAGAGCTTGGCTCAGAAAGTCTTTCCATTAGGAGCCCCATGGCTTTGGCCAACTTGTGACACAGAAGTGATGAATTCCTGCACCAGGTCAGAAACCTGAGCTTCCTGATGAAGAAAGAGTGAATGAGAACTAGTGGTAAATGCAGGTATGAGGCATGGTGGATCATCTGAAATTCTGGAAGTTTAAGACGAAGAAGACCTCCTTTAATCTAGTCCTTGATGATAATTGAACTTAGGGAGGGGTCCCTTTGTTCTGCTGCATCTCCAGAAGAGCAGGAGGGGTTCTGGGCTCTGGAGTCCTGTCACAGGTTGGTGAGTAGGAGCCAGCCACAGAGATCCAAGTGTTGACTGGCACTTTTTACACTTTTGTGCCTCTTTGACTGTTGTCTTGGACAAAGGTAAGATAAGGACTGAGTAACTTCACAGTCTAGTTGATGACGATCAAATTCCGTACCAAACAGAAATTTTAGACAAGTCTCGGTGACTGTGTTCATAAATCCTATGTCATTGTTGAAAAACAGTAAACTGTGACAGCACCAGCAGAGAGGCTAATTTTCGTGCCCAAATCTGAAGCAGTGATGGTCGCCATGCTCCTATGCGCATGTGTGTCTGTGAGCAAGATGGCTGCTGCACTCTTTTGCGCACGTGCAACCCTGAGCAATTTGGCCAGCAACCTCAAATGCGCATGTGTAGACATGCAAAAGATGGCCACTGGAGTATTACTGTTAGCGATGGCCTCCCACAGTTATGCACAATCTGAAGCTCACCTTGTCGCTTGAGGAAACCAGTGAATCGGGGCTCCCCAAAAAAAAAAACATTTTTGCTCGCTAGATCCAGGGCCTGGTGTTTTCTGGCGAGACACGTTGTCCCTCTCCTGGGTGGGCAGATTCCTTTATGTCTTTCCTCCTTTCCTGTTGATCCAGAGAGTTCTTTTTAAAACTCTGCAGGGAGCATGCGACACTCATTCTGATCACACCCTTCTGGCCCAGACAGATATGGTTCCCTCTCTTGCATCAGCTATCCCGGGGAACCTCCAGTGCCCTTGCCAATCAGCTCCCATTTACTGTCTCAGGAGGCGGGTTCATTAGTCCATCCGGATCTATGTTCCCTGAACCTGCATGCTTGGCTGCTAGAGACACAGCCATGATGTGATACGGGGTCTCGCAAGAGGTGGCAGATGTACTTATTGCCGCTAGAAAACTGGCTACCCATGTGACCTACGCCATGAAGTGGCGCAGGTTCTGCTTATGGGCTAAAGCGTGCGGGTTTTCGCTTTTGGACTGTCCAGAGAAGCTGGTACTGGACTACCTGCTATCCTTTTTCCACTCCAGTCTTGCTTACTCCTCGATTAAAGTGCACCTTTGTGCCATTTCGGCCTACCATGTTCCCGTAGGCCAACGCACTGTAGCCCAGCTCGACACGACACGTGCCTTTTTGAGGGGCATCCTTCACCTTAGGCCCCCGATTAAGGATCCAATCCCTCCATGGGACTTGCCCTTCGTCTTGGAGCAGCTCATGCTGCCACCCTTTGAACCAGCCGTGGATTGTGAGCTACGTTTTCTCTTTTGGAAAATGTTGTTTTTAGTTGCAGTTACTTCTGCCAGAAGGATTTCTGAAGTGCACGCGCTTATGTGCAAAGAGCCTTATTTGGTTATCTACCAGGACAGGGTATCCCTAAGGACTAACCCTAAATTTCTACCTAAGGTGGTCTCAGCTCTCACCCTTAATCCGGACATCGATCTACCAGTGTATTTTCCGAAATACTCTAATCGAGGAGAAGCCATTCTGCTCACTCTTGATGTGCATAGGTGCCTCAGGTACTACCTGACCAGAACCAAACAACACTGAAAGTCAGACCAACTTTTCATCTCCTTTGCCTATAGGATGAACGGAGCTGCTGTCTCGAAGCAGTCGCTGTCTAGGTGGCTTATACCGTGCATTACGTTCTGTTACCAGAAGCGCAATAAACCCTTACTGGGCGCTGTTAAGGGTCATTCCACCAGAGGTATGGCTACCTCTTTTGCAGCTTTAAAGAACGTATCCACCTCAGCTATTTGCGCTGCAGCTACTTGGAACTCCGTGCACACCTTTATCAGGCACTACAGCCTGGACATTGCATCGAGGCGAAGAGCAGGGTTCGGTCTAGCAGTCCTTCAAGGACTTCTGTCCTACGCTCGAGGTATCTCGAGGATTCCTACTTTTCCTTCTCCCGATGGTGCATGATTGCCATTACTGCTTGGAAATCAGTCCTATTGAGATTTGCTGTAAAGAGCTGTTTCTCATAGTACAGTTACGTAAGAACTTACTCAACAGTAGATCTTCGAGAACAGCTTGCAGCAGGTACTTTCCTCCCACCATCCCCACTGGAGGTAGGTCAGAGTCAAGCATCCGCCTCTAGGACGGGACATTTACTGTTGCCTTGTTTTCCACCTGATGGCGGATCCTCGGTCTCCCTTCTGATGTCATCCATGCCAGGAGTCTCCGGGCGGAGAACTGAGGATTATGGGGACCGCCTTATGTACTACGCCCGACGTCAGGGGTGGGACTGACGTTGGAGGCAGCCCCCGCTGAATACTGCTAGCTAGAAAATTTCTGTGGGGTCCTGGCGCCTGCCGGCTTCAGTCCTAATGGTGTAACCTGCTGCAAGAGCTGTTCTCGAAGATCTACTGTTACGGTAAGTTCTTATGTAACTGTACTTTCCAAGGCTGTGCCACAGTCCCCTCAGGCAGAGGTGAACGTGAATCTGACTTGGAGAGCGAGGAGTATCGCTCCTCAGACAATGAACTGAAGGAGCTTGCTTTAGTCATTAATTTGCCCTTGGAAAAACTTACTACACTGATGAAGCAAACTTGTATCATTTTGAAGCTAGATGAGGACACCCCCACCCTACAAATGCAGAAAGAAGGCTGATCGCCTTTAAAATAAAAAAAGATAAATCTTTACCATTAGCAAAAGATTATCTACCATGAATAGATGCGCATGGACTATGGGACATCTGCCATACGACATGGTAAGGCCTACAAAATCAAGGGTGCAAAATCCTGGGATACTAGCACAAAGGTAGATATGCCTGTCTCAGTTGTCAGTAAGAAAAGTACTATTCCAGTACCAGGGGCAGCTGCCATCAAGGATCCACTCAGTTGCATGATGGAGATGGTAATGAAGGGCGTATACGAAGCATCAGGAGCAGTTATGCAGCCGAACCCGGCCTCAAGATATCTGTGTTGGGCCATGGCATTTTGACTATCAGAAGACTCCTTCAGTTTTCCTCTGAGTCAGAGGTTTCCACTCCATCATCTCTCCTGGCTTTAGGCTTTAGGGTTGTCTTTCTTGACAAGTGGATCTTATGATACCCTTTAGATAGCGGCAAAAAAAACTACTCTGTACTCTTTAAGCTTGCTAGATGTACTGTCTTGTTTTGACCCTGGGCTGCAGATAATTCCTCCAGAGCATCCCTCTTGAATATGCCATTCTAATGGGAAATGCTGTTCAGGCCAGAACCAGAGGCTGTCATCAGGCATGTTTCATATTCCAAGTTGGTGCTGGGTTAGGATAAGAAACCTATATGGCAGCATTCCTTTTATGAGGCCCATCCGTACCAGCCAGGCCTTGTGTTCCAGTTTGTTCCAAGGAGCGTCTCAGAGCTCCTACACTTAAGGCTCTTTTTGCTTCAGTAAAGGAGGCAAGGGAAAATGCCCAGGCAACAGGGATCATAAAGGCAGTCAATCGTAATCGTACTGAGATCAGGTCTTTCTCTGGTCCAAGTCACCCCCTAAGTACGAGAGTCTGCTATCTGCTTCAGGCCCCAGACCAGCTCCCTAAACCTACCCTGCGACCTGCACCATCCCTGTTGCATCCCCTGCCAGGTCATTTGTCCCCAGATAGTGACATCCAGCTCCTCCCCCTGCCCTGCCGCCATGGCGATCCTAAGGTTCCACTGCCCATCCTTCTGTGCTGAGATGCTGGGTAGGCACCTCATCACAGCTTGGAGGTGGCCATACTGTGTTACCATAAATTTTGAAAAGATAGGGCAGGAAAGAAAAGGGGCTGGCTGTGTTATATTTAAGGGAAGGTATAAAGGCCATGGAAATACAAGGGCATAGTGGGGAAATTCTCCCTGGTTAGACTGGAACCTGTCTTACACTTCTTCTGCTACTTTGCCCTTAACTGCCCAACCTGCACCCACCACTGTACTCTCTACTCTCCCTCCCCTTCCTTGAGGATCGCCGCCTGTCCCACTGCGTCTCCTTCACTTCTAAATTCTGGTTATCCTCTTTACCCCACCCTCATCTTTGATTCCTCTCTCCCTCCACCCCTCCTCCTATTCCTCCGAAACACTGGGTTTCGCCTCCTCAAGCTTCCTTCCCATAAACTTCCATGGTCAATCTGCTCTTTCCGCTTTCCTAAAGTCTGGAATTCCTCCTTAAACATCCGTTCTGCCTACTCAAAACCTCCTCTCTCCCTTCTCCGTTCCCACATCTCTCCGTCATGCCATTGTCCCTAGTTCCCTTTCTCAGCATATAATCACTCCCCATTTCCCCCGCCTGTCACATTTAATTTCTATGTTATTCCCCTACCTCTTTTGTTCCCATTGTTGCCTTACTGCTGCCTCTGTATATTACACAACCTGACTATACCTGCCTGTACTGTAGTACCCAGGTTTCGGTTGGCCTTTTCCTGCTGTTTCATTGTAAATACCCAGCTAGCCAATCTACTGCCTGTGTTTATTCCTCTGTATATCCACATACTATATTGTTCTTCTACTGCTGTTAAATTTTGTTTATACCTTCATGTAAATTATGTTCATACCTGTCGCTATTGTATATTCTTTTTTGTATATTTTTTACTCTCAGTTGAACTATTTATTATTGATGCACCTCTTACTCACTTTTTTCTATGTATTTTATAATTGTGTTAATGTATAGTCTTTATAAAATGTTTGAAGCTTGTCCCTTTCCCCTTCCCCCAGGGCACATCTGGAAATTATCTATATTTGCTCAATATGTACTCTCCTGGTAAAACACTTAATAAATAAATAAAAGGAGGGCCTGCAGGTTGTTTGGGTTTGCTTAGAGATGGGTTCCAGGGCTTCTCTGTGTGTGTGGTCAAGGCATAGATCAGGAAACATAGGCAAACCAGGAGAAGTCACAGAATTCGCAAGTAGAGTTTTATTATTGTCAATAACAATGAAATAAAAAAATAAAGTTGTGTAGGCTAGCTCTTACACTAGCAGGTAAAACAAAACAAAGTCCTTCATGTAAGGGTATCGTGCATTCTAAATTTCAGCCCCTCTTTCTCTCTAACCCTCTAAACAAACATTCTTCTCTTTTTATTAGATGTTTTCACCTGGCAGTTAAATTCTGCACCCGGTTCTCGTTAAGCTATATCTCCTGTTTTCACACAGTGGGCCCTATGCACGATGCCAACATGCCACGGAAACCTGGCACGTTGGTATCACTAGTCTGGGACCTCACGCAGCATTCATAGATGGGACACGCAGAAGTTATGCGCCCGATCTCTGGCCACGCAGACAGCAATGTGCGGGGGGGTGCGTGTCAAGGGCGTGTCTGCACTTGTGCCATTCACAAAGGTGTGGAGGTTGGGCGCTGGGGGTGATGCTATGCCGCGTAACACCCAGCCGTAAGGGATATGTGGCTCAGGGTGCCACCGCTGGCTGCGGCGGTTTATCGGGCACAGCAGACCCCACATCCGCCTATGGGGACTAAGCAAAGAAGGCTGGAGTGGGTGGCCAGGCACCTACCTGCCCCAGTGCTGGCAGTGCACAGCGGCCATCTTTCTTCTTTTGGTGCCCCAAGATGCATGGATCCAGTAGCGGACCAGTCTGGGCATCCCTTTGGATGCACGCCCTGTCCGCGGAACAGTCTTCTGTGCACCTGTGCATCGGGGTGGCGGGGCCTTGGATGGGAGCCATTCGGTGGCCATGAATACAGCTACCGCGCATCCATCTGTGGGTGTGGAGGTCTCAAGTGGCGAATGCACCTTTGCCGTGTTATTCCTGCCTGGTTAGTGCATAGTGCCCATTGTACCAAACTTTGTGTCAGTTTCTTTCCTGTGGCCAATACATCCAGTCTCCTCAGCAGGGGCAGTGAATTAAGACATTCTGGCCAGAGATGGTTTTCCTGCTGATAAGGTTGTGGGAAGTCAGAAGGTTTCCCAAGGTCAACTCCCTGTGTTCTTGTTTGCTGTCTTTTCCAACAAACCCCAAACAACTTTCTGCAGTTCATTTCAACAATAGAACTATATACTTTTGCAAACCAAGGGATCTCATTTCACATACAGATTCACATATTTTATTTATTTATTGAAGAGAATCGGAATTACAGTCCTTTGAGTCAGAGACTCCTTTGCAAAGGCTCCACGGCAGAAATACATATACTAGCAAGTACCAGGCTATACAATAAGTAGTACAAAAAGAGGGAGGGAAAACTATACCTTTGGGAGGTTACAGTTATGGGGGTCATAAAATGGACCCTGAGTCTAGAATATTTACAATAGCAGAGATAAAATACAAGGTAAAGTAATACTAAGGGAAAGAGAGGCCACCCAGTGGGGGGGGAGGGGTTCCAGGCCAGTGCTAGAAGAGAGGGGATGGGGGTTGGGGGAATGAGGCTAGTCAATCAGTGGTAGATTGTATAAGGAGTGTTGTGCAGAGGGATGATTTGAAAGGTCCCAGACGCAATCCCGCTGTAATTGCGGGGGGTAGTTCGTTCACCCAGAGGGGGGCTCGGTAGTAGAAGGAGCGCTGACACATGGAGGTCCTGCAGTGGGGAACTGTTAGGGTGGGTGACAGTGAGCTTCTGGTAGCCCTTGGTTGTAGTGCAGGTTGCATCAAGCTGCGAAGACCAGGTGGGGAGGGGTGTAGTGCAAGTTTCCTGGTGAGCAGACAAGTGTGATATTTAAATCCGCCCTCAAAGTTGAGCCAGCTGGTAAGCCTGTAGAGCTCACATGTATTGGTCCAATTGTCGCAACACGAGACAAGTCAGCAAGCTTTATTGAGTGAGACCTTGATGCGATGGTGGGCCAAGGGGTCCGCAGAGCCATAGAAAATTATCCTGTAATGAATAAGGTAGAGTACTGAGGAGAACACAGCTAGATGCAGTGCCTCCAGAGGCAGGCATCCCCTAAGCCCAAGTCTGGTGTTTACGGCCGAGCAGAACAGATTGATATGGTCGTGGTAAAGGCGGGTGTATCGAGGGTAATACCCAGGTATTTGAAGGTGGGTGCTTTTGGTTGAGGATGTTGGAGAAGTTAATGATGTTTGTTTCGGTGTGAGCTGATCATATGGCCTTGGCTTTTTGTACTTCAAACGAGTCTGTTCTGAAAACCAGGCTTCTGCTTCTGAGAAAGAAAGCTGTAGGGCGGATTGAAGAGAGTGGGGGGTCCTGGGTGCAGGCGAAGAGGACCGTGCCATTTGTGTATAGTAGCATAAGACCCGAGCAGGATTTAAGGAGTGTGTTGCGAAATAAGCTGAAAAGGAGAGGGCCTAGTATTGATCCCTGGGGTACCTCGAGTGAACAGGCAAACTGGATGAGAGTGTTGCGTGAATTTTAATCCTTTGATTATGGTCATCGAGGTAATTTTTGAACCACCCGACGGCATCAAGGGACAATCCGGAGGAGGAGGGTATGACTGATGGAGTCAAAAGCTTTTGTTAGGTCTAGATAGGCAGATCCCACTATGTGTCCTTTGTTGAGAGCCTCGTTAATAAAGGTGGTAAATTCTAGGAGGGCAGTGGTAGTGCTGTGTCCCTTCCTGAAACTGTGTTGTTCAAAGCAGAGCAAGTTAAATTTGGTAAGATAGTCGGAAAGTAGGTCGGACACTATTTTTTCAAGTGCCTTGGAGATAGGGGGGAATGATAGAGAGATGGGGCGGTAATTGCTGGGGAAGGTGGTCACCGCTTTTAAAGATGAGGGTGATAACAACCTGATTTCATCGGTAGGGAATTGTCCGAGGCAGAGGGACCAATTGAGAATATTGATGGGGAGAATAGAGTCAAGAGTTAGAAGGACTAGTTTTAGGTCAAGAGAGTCGCCACTTTGATGAAATTTGCCAAGGACTTTGATGAGGTAGTGCCTGGCTTCATGTGGGGAGATTGTTTTTAGCCTGAAGTGAGGGGTGGACATTGGGAGGGAGGGAGTAGGTTCGGCCTTGGGAGCTGGGTCAGAGAAATTAGGGGGAAGGATGCTGCTGAGGTCGGAAAAGGCAGAGTTAAGGGTATCTGCAATGGACTGAGGGTCCTGGGAGAGGGTGCCATTAACTATCATTTGGGCTGGGGGGGTGGTTTTGCCATTAAGTTCCTTAATATTGTTCCAAAACTTTAATCCTGAACCCCAGGCGGCTGAGAGCATTTCCTGGTAAAGGTCTGCCTTGGTTTTACGGAGTTCCCAAGTGCACTTGTTCCTGGCTTCCCTATATAACTGCCGGTCCTGCTGTTTGCCAGATTCATTGGCCTTGTGCCAGAGGGTGTACCGGTGCTTCATGAGATCAAGAAAATACAGTGATAGCCAGGGAGTGTCTTGGCCTTTTATTTCCTGTTTGGTAACAGGGGCGTAGTGGTCGCAGGCAGAGTTGAAGGTGGTGATGAAGTGGTCAAGGGCATGATCGATGGTGGGTGCAGTGTTGATGGGGGTCCAGTCATGAGACGTAGGTGCTTTCTTAGTTGTGAGAAAGATCCCTTTTTTTAGGCAGCGCTGATAGGAGTATTTGTGGGGAAGCTTGGGGGTTTTTGAGGCCCACCAACACAGGACCAGTGTGTGGTCACTCAGAGCGTCAGGGAGTACCAAGATGTCCATTATATAGGTGGGTTGGTTAGTAAATATTAGATCAATGAGAGCGGAGGATCCCACACTATGGTTGAGTCTCGTGGGGGATTGAACAACTTGGGTGAGGTTCATGGCAATGGCAGAGTCCTTAAATGGGGCTGAGGAGGTTGCAAGCCAATTGACACTGAAATCACCTAATGCTATGATTTCACAGGAGTTTGGGAGAGGCAGTTTAGGACCGAACTGAAAGCAGTCTTTTGATTTTGGGGTGGGATATACACTGTCACAATATGAAGAGTTTTTCCCGAGGTGTCTGTTTGGAGCTTGGCTGTGAGTACTTGGGTCCCATGGCGGGGGGGGAATGTAGTGCATGTAGTGGCTTGTAATGAGTCCCGGTAGTAGAGGGCGCATATAGGTTTTCACTGCAGAGAAGCAAGGGAAGAAATAATAAAAACAAGAAGTAGAGGAAGGGAGATAACGGGGAATTGTGAGACCATGGGAGTAGCCAATTCAGAAGCTGCACGAGGAAAGTTTGATTGCACAGTCAGACAGGCAAGAGATAGACAAGTGACAGAATAGGGGAGGAAAAAATAGATCCTTGTTTTTAACTCTCTTTCTAACAATGGGACAGGGTCTTGTACAGCCCTATCACAGTGTGATGTACAGGACACCAACAGGGGGAGGAACTGGGCAGGGTTTTGGGAGAGGACATAGGCAAAATGTCAAGCAAAGATGAGGCATTAATTTTAGGGGACATCAATCTGCCCGATGTAGACTGGAACATCCTGGCCACAGCTGCAACTAGGAGAAGGGTCATCCTAGACTCCCTGCAAGGGGCATTTCTCAGGCAGCTGGGTACAGATCCCACTAGAGACAGGGCACTGCTGAATCTGGCACTTAAGGATCAGCATTGCAGACATCACAGTAGGTAGCCCTCTGGGTACAAGTAATCATTGTACAGTGTGGTTTGGAATGTGAATTGGACAGGAGAGATATCACAGTAGGATGAGGGTCCTGAACTTCAGGAGAGCAGAGTTTAAAGAAATAGGAGGCTGTCTTAGGAAATACCTTGGGAGGGGGGACAGGAAGGGGGAGTGGAGGCACAATGGAAAAGAATAAAGGAGGGAATAACTAAGGTAACAGCTGTTTAAAGGTAGTAAGCAAGAGTAAGATGAGAAAGAGGCCACTGTGGTTCTCCAAGAGGTGGCTAAATCAGCAAGGGAGAAAAAAAGCAGCTTTCAGGAAACACAAGGTGACCTAAATGGAGGAGGTATATCTAGATAAACAGGGGGAGGCAGAAAGGAGGGCAAGGATAGCAAAGGCTCAAACTGAGGAAAAGATCGCCCAGGTGGTCAAAAATGATGATATGACTTTCTTGAGGTATGTAGGGGGGGGGGGGTGTCGTATGGGGAGACAAACCCTTTTTCTTACCTGGTGATGCAAATGAACTGCAAACATGCTGAATCCCTGTTTGACCACTAGCTGAGGGGGGAGTGGTGTTCTTCCCATTCGACGTATGGGCTCCCAGAGAACTGATTGGAGTCTGCCAGTAAGTGTGGATTGAACAACATATCCATGTCCCTAGAAATACAGGTTACTCACCTGTAACAGGAGTTCTAGGAATGGTATATGTTGTTCATCCACACGACCCACCCGGCCTCCCTGGCTTCGACGCACAACCTGGCTTCCAGCGGGCTAGATCTGGCATCATGGGGCGGAGCTGAGAGTTTTACCACCCGGGTGGGTGGGAGGAGCCAGCTTGAAGACCTTCCGGCAAGATTTAAAGCGGCAAGGAACCTGCCAATAAGTGTGGATGAACAACATATACCATTCCTAGAATTCCTGTTACAGATGAGTAACCTGTATTTTCCTGCCGATGTGCTATTTTCATCACTTTCACAGGTCCATTTCCAAGTTCATTTGGCAGGGTAAACAGCCCAGGAAAGCCTTCTTAAAATGTAATTTACCCAAAGAGATGGGGGGGCTCCGTCTTCCCAACTTTATGCTCTATTACTGGGCAAGCCACATGGCGAAAATTGGGAGGTGGTATGACCACAGGGTGGATGAGTATCTACCAATTTGGGTACAACTTGAGAAAAAGATTTTAACCGAGTTTGGCCTTCCCCCATCCAGACTCCTCTATTATAACCTATCCACTTTGCCTCCACTTTTACAGGGGAGCGTCATTGGTACTTCTATCAAGTGCTAAATCAATGCTGGCATTTTTTCAATCTCTCTCCCAGGAAAGACACTTCCCAACCTCTTACCCTTAATTTAAATATTAGGATCGAGGGTCTCCCGCTTTCTCTAGACTAGCTTCCTCAGCTGAGAGATTGCTGTGTCGACAATTTATTCCTGAATAACTCTCTTCTACCCTCTGGGGAGGTTCTGACCAAATATAATATTCCTCAGAAGCACATTTTTAAAGTTTTTCAGTTACGACACCTAGTGGCTTCCAGCTTCCGCTCCAATCCCACACCGTCTCAAATTAAACCCTTCCTAAACCAGATACAGGAACAGGTAACTAAGGCCCATAGTATTTCTAAGCTTTATTCTTTCCTGCTGGACACTAAATTCCTGGACTCCCTGACTGGTTCCAAATGCCGGTCCTCTCTTCTGCCAGACACCCTGTTAGATTGGGAACAGATTTGGGTAGATACATATCGGTATCTCTTTCAAGACAGACATAGACTCACTCAATACCATATATTGAACAACATGTATTACACCCCAGTTAAACTGGTTAAATTAAATAGATTATCTTCAACTCTATGCACAAGGTGTGGCACAGTGGAAGGGAACCTGGTACATTTTCTGGTATTTGAGAAGGTGACTCTTTATGGCAGTCCATCCAATCAAACTTAGACCCTCTTCTGGGCCTAGATGATTTATTTACTATAGAAGTTTGTATCTTAGGGATGTTTTCCAATATACAAGTGATGGAGCGCAGATTCCACATGGCTTTAATCTCGATGGTTGTCAAAAGATTGGTCCTTAGGCACTGGATGGACCAATTGGTTATCTCGTATGCAGAATGGATCAGTGAAATTTCTCTCTGCTTTGAACTGAAAGGTTAATAGTAGGTTCTCGGAATTGTCTGGTTTCGTTTGAGCGGAAATGGGGCAAATTATATGCTCTTTATTTGAATTAATGTCCTGTTGGGTACACTTCTAGCTACCTTGGCAGCTGATATACCTTTATGCATCTCATATGTATCAGGATCAGCCCTTTCTTCCCTTTTCTTCTTTCTCTCTTTTTTTTCTTTTCCTTTATAGAAGGCACATCCTGGGGAGGGGGAATGGGGCTTGGGGATCTGGGGTAGGGGGGTATTTCTCATTGTTTTTCCAGATTCAGGGATTTCTGTAAAATGTTGTATATTGTCACTCTGCAGCTGCTATTCAGTTTATGTCCTTGGTCATAATGTGCAATCCCTGTACTGTTCTCTCAGGTATATTACCTTTATATAAAATAATAAAGAAATGTAATTTCAAAAAAAGGAAAAACGAAGTTAAAAGCCACTATGGTTCTCAAAGGAGGTGGCAGGGAAGGTTAGGGAAAAAAAGATAGCATTCAGGAAGTACAAGGAATCACAGAAGGAGCAGGACAGAGAACTGAATCAGTTAAAGCAGAAGGAAGCAGGGAAGGCAGTCAGACCAGCAAAGGCCCAAACTGAGGAAAAGACAGCAAAGTCAGTTAAGATGGGGGATAAAACCTTTTATAGGTACATCAGGGAGCGAAGGAAGACCAAGGGAGGAATAGTGAGGCTTAAAAAAGGGGAGTGGGTGGGCAGAGTGTGACTGTGAAAAGGCAGAAATACTGAACAAATGTTTTTGCTCAGTATTCACAAAAGAAGAAGAGGGGATGGTACCTAAACCAAACTATAAAAGCACTCTGGACAGGGGGGTCGATACCAGTCCATTCAAAGAAGAAAAGGTCATGAAGGAACTCCTAAAACTCAAAGTGGACAAAGCAACGGGACCTGATGGGATTCACCCCAGAATTCTGAAAGAACTAAGGGGTGAACTAGTGACACCACTGACTACCCTTTTTAACAAATCATGGAAGGATGGTGTGGTACCGGAGGACTGGAGGAGGGCAGATGTGATTCCTCTTTACAAATGTAGGAGCAAGGTAGAGGCAGGAAACTACAGACCTGTTAGCTTGACCTCAGTGATAGGGAAAATGATGGAATCACTTCTGAAAGAAAGAAAGAATTGTTGAGTAAGAGGCCAGTGGGACAGCATGGATTTACGACAGGATGGTCATGTCACATGAATCTAATAAATTTCTTTGGCTGGGTTACCGAAGTAATAGACCAGGGAGGGGCTGTGGATATGGCCTATCTAGATTTTAGCAAGGCATTTGACACAGTTCCACACAAAAGATTAATAAACAAGTTAGCCAGCCTGGGAGTGGGTCCCAGGGTGGTAGCCTTGGTAACAAGCTGGCTTGACAGCAGGACCCAGAGGGTAATGGTAAACGGAGTACACTCTGAAGAAAGGGGGGTTACTAGTGGGGTACCACAGGGTTCAGTATTGGGACTGGTCCTCTTTAATGTCTTTATAGGTGGCTTTGCAGAGGGGTTGGAAGAGAAAGTATGCCTCTTTGCAGATGACACAAAGATCTGCAACAGGGTTGATACACAAGAAGGGGTGCAAAGGATGAGAAGGGACTTGGCAAGATTGGAGGAATGGTCAAACATATGGCAGCTTAGATTCAGTGCAGGAAAGTGCAAAGTAATGCACCTGGGAAACAAAAACCCAGGGGAAGAGTACACAATGGGGGGGGGGGTACTAACAGCAACACAAAGGGAAAGGGACCTGGGGGTTGTCATATTAGATGACCTTAAGGTAGGTAAGCAATGTGAGAAGGCAGGAAGGAGGGCTGGGGGATACTAGGATGTATAGGGGAGGCATCACCAGTAGAAAAAAGAAAGTTGTTATCCCTCTGTACAGACAGTTGGTGAGACCCCATCTGGAGTACTGCGTACAGTTCTGGAGACTCCATCTCCGCAGGGACATAGACAGGATGGAGGCAGTCCAGAGGAGGGCAACTAAAATGGTGCAGGGTCTACAACAGAAGCCATACGAAGAGAGACTAAAAGTGCTTAATATGTATATTCTTGAGGAAAGGAGGGACATGATGGAAACTTTCAGGTACCTCAAGGGACTCAACAAAGTCCAAGATGGGAGTATCTTTAAGAAAAAGAGATGTTCAAGAACAAGGAGGCACAGTTTGAAGATAGAGGGGGGATGGCTCATGGGCAACGTGAGGAAGTATTTTTTCACAGAGAGGGTGGTGGATGCATGGAACTGCTTTCCTAAGGAGGTTGTGGGGTCAAAAACATGGATGAATTCAAGAATGCATGGGACAGACATAAGGCAATATTAGTGATTGGTAGAAAGAAGTAGGGTGTTGGGTAACTGGAATCTGCAGCTTATCCATTAGGTAGGGAAATGAGCAGACTAGGTGGGCCAAGCAGTCCTTATCTGCCGTCAAAGTCTGTGTTTCTATAACTTTGTACTTACAACAGATCACAATCCTCTCCATTTGCTTAACCAAATAAAAGATAAAAATTCCAGAATCACAAGGTGGTACGTGGCACTACAGCCGTTTAAATTCAAGGTGATACACAGATCTGGTAAAGAGAATAGCAATGCTGATTTTCTGTCAAGTTATGGCTCAGGAATTGAGGGTTCTGAAGGTTGAAAAACAAAATGCACGAGTTTAAACTTTACTGTTTGCTGTACTATTATAGAAAAAAAGGATGCTGCACGTGTTTAATTTCTGAAACTTAGAAGTTAATGTTAGAGAATTAATAGGAAGTTCTGGAAAACTGTTTAATAAAACAGGTTCCCTCTTAAGCAGGGGATTGTATGTGACAGGGTAGAATAGGACCCTGACCCAGTTGTTATGAAAATAGTTTATATGCAAGGATCTGTTCTATTCTATTGCTTTTCTGTCTCTTATCTATCTGGTTGCGGATACAAATTTTCCTGTGAGACCTAGGATTTGATCACCCCGACAGTTTTGCAATTCTTTGCCTCTCACTGGCTCTCAGTTTTCGAGGATCTGGGTCTCGGTTCTCTTCTTGGTCAATCCGACCTTGGCAGTCTTGGTCGGGCACCGAGTTAAGTGGCAATACCGTTCCTCCTCATCTTCCTCCTCGGATGAGGAGAGGATTCGACGCAGATGGCGTTGACGTTACGAGGAGTTTATGTGGCAGCAGTTGCTGTTGTCCGGGAATTAATCAACTCCGATTCATCTCTGCCTGTCGGCAAGCAGCTGTCGCTTGAACGGCCGATGCAACCGCTCGCCGCAGTCGAGATGCCCACTTCCGGGCCGGTTGTTCGACCAAATCTTGCTGCCCCACCGATTGCGGTGGAATCCCTCGGTCGGGTCACTGCCTGTCCCGCAGGTTGTCGGTCACCCTCACTCCCGCCCGGCCCGGCAGGTAAAGAGTGACTCAGGCCTGAGGCAGCTCTTTGCAGACCCTTCGGAGTCCGACGATGATTCCTCCGTGTTCCCCAGGCGGGTGGGCCTGGAGTCCTCCCTGGACCAGTCTTTGGACGACAGCCGATCGTCCTTCCTGGGTTTGCTTAGGCTCATCTCTGAGTTCACCGGGATGCAGGTCGAACCCATGTCCAAATGGGCCTATTATCCCCTGACGGAGATCCTAGACCAAGGGGGTTCACCCTCGGAGGCCTTCCCAGTGGCTGAGGCCATTGTCGGCCCAGCCTTGGAGCTTTGGCAGTGGCCTACTTCCTGTCCTGCACCCTCGGCCAGGATGGCGAGGAAGTATGCAGTCCCTATCGGTTCTTGCCGGTTTTCGGGCACCCCTCTGCTGAGGGTTGTAGTTACGTGCGCGTCTTCCTGCGTTCAGCGAGCGCTCGGGATGTGGATAGGCCCCCGACAGAGAGTCCAAAAGAATGGACTATGTTGGGCGCAAGGTTTACGCTGCGTCCTCCCTAGGCCTCCGACAGGCCAGCTCGGCCGCACTGATGGCACATTTCTCCCGCCCTCTTGGGCTCCCTGGATGGTGCTCCCTCATCTCCCGGCTGACCTGCGGACCCGCGGTCCGGCGGGTGCAGGACCAGTGAGTGGCTAAGCAGCAGCTTCAGTGCTCTGGACATAAGTGATTCCTGTGCCAGGTCAGTAGCGGCCGCGGTGGCCATGCACCGTAGGGCGTGGCTGAGGATATCCACCTTCTCGGCGGATACCCAGCACAAGTTGGCGGACATCCCCTTCTTGGGGATTGACCTCTTCGGCCCTGGAGTGGAGGGACACCTCCAGGAGACCGAGAAGTCCAATGCCACTCTGGACTCGGTCACCCCCGCCCAGAGGGACAAGGGCTGCCGACAGCCTTTGCGTAAGCCCCTTCGGTCCCTGCGGCACGACCGGCCCATCAACACAAGCATGAGGGCCAGCAGGCTTGCGCTTGGCATCCTGACCCCAAGCCAGCGGCTTTCTCTAAAGGGAAGCAAGGAGGTAAAGGCCCAGGAGCTCCCTCGGCCAGTCCCTCCTGCAAGCCTGCTCAGTGACGTGCTGAGGGCTGTCGCCCCTGGCCTCAACACCCCCTGCCTGGCTCCCCCCGTGGGGGGACGGCTCCGCCACTTCCTTTCCGCCTGGTCCGCTATCACCACGGACCGCTGGGTGTTAGAGGTGGTAGGAAAGGGTCTGCCTCTGGAGTTCGAGCAGGCCCCACCCTTCCGAGCCGTCGCCCCTTGGGGGGCCGCAGGGTCCGCAGCCTCTCTGTCGGCCCGCCGAGCTGATATTGCCCTGCTTCTCGAAAAAGAGGTGATCAGGAAGGTGGCGGATCCTCCTCCAGACCCGGGGTTTGTGTCCAGGTACTTCCTGGTCCCCAAACGGACGGGGGGCTTGCGCCCCATTCTCGACCTGCATGACCTGATCAAGTTCCTAAGGTCTCGGACCTTCTGGATGGTCACTCTGACTGAGATATCCCATCCTTGGAACGAGGTGTGTGGCTCTGTTCCCTGGACCTCCAGGACGCATTCTTCACGTTCCCATCCATCCGTTTCTTCAGAGACTTCTCCGCTTCAGAGTGGAGGGATCTCTTTACGAGTTCCGAGCCATACCCTTCGGCCTCTTCCCAGCTCCTAGGGTCTTCTCCAATGCATAGCAGGGGTGACAACATTTCTGCGGCGCCGAAGGGTCCAGGTGTACCCCTACCCGGATGGCTGGCTGATTGCAACCCCCTCCAGAGCGGAGGTGGAGCGGTCCGGAGTTCTGGTCCTCTAGGTTGCTCTCAGATGAGCCTCCTCTTCAACGGAGCCAAGTTGGAACTCGTGCCAAAGTAGGTGATTCTTTTCATCGGGGCAGAGCTCGACTCCCAGCAGACAGAGCCGAGGTTCTTCCTCCTTTACCCAATCATGTCTGATTGGGCAGTTGCGCCCTGCCAGGGACTTCCTGCGCCACCTGGGCCTCGTGGCGGCCTGCACCAGCGTGGTCTGTTGGGCCTGTTGGTACATGTGTCCCCTTCATTGGGGGCTGGCCAGCCAGTGGTCACAACGCTGCGATCCTTGGACCAGCCCGTGACAGTGACCCAGGAGATGTGGAACGCTCTCCAATGGCGGACCGTTCCAGCACATCCTCAGGAGGGCATCCCGTTCGTCTGCCCTGAGTCGACGGTCTTCTTTGACCGATGCATCTCTGATGGGTTGGGGTGCCCATCAAGGGGAGCACAGAGTGCATTGCCTCTGGTCCACCCGGGTGGGTGGGAGGAGCCAGCTTGAAGACCTTCCGGCAAGATTTAAAGCGGCAAGGAATCTGCCAATAAGTGTGGATGAACAACATATACCATTCCTAGAACTCCTGTTACAGGTGAGTAACTGTGATTTACTCACCTGTAACAGGAGTTCTAGGAGTGGTATATGTTGTTCATGCAAACAACCCGCCTGATCTCCCCGGCTTCGATGCGCAACCTGGCTTCCAGCAGGCTAGATCTGGCGTCACGGGGCCGAGCCGAGAGTTTTATCACCCGGGTGGGTGGGAGGAGCCAGCTTGAAGACTTTCTGGCAAGATTTAAAGCGATAAGGAACCTGCCAGTAAGTGTGGATGAACAACATATACCACTCCTAAAAGTTCTGTTACAGGTGAGTAACCTGTATCTCTCTGCTCTCGCTTATGATAGTGGTTTATCCCCACCCTCATTAACCTGGTCGGTCTTGAAATGGAGACCATATCAACTATGCTGTGTTTTTCAGGTGGTGGGGCCCTTGGGCATATACTAATTTTCCCAACTCCAGGCCAGCTATAAACTCCCAGCGGCACAGTACCCGATTTACTTAGCCCTTAAACACCACCTTCTTCCATACGAGGACTCCCCTTTCTAGGACTGCAGAATCACCCTCTAACCTGGTACTGATGGTCATCCAGCACTTAAAAGGGGCCACGCAAGATCACATTATAAGTAATCTGTATAAGGTGCTGATGGCTTATAGCACAGACAATCTAAATTATATAAGACATCGATCTCAATATGGAGATAAGGCATAGATCCTCCCTTCCCTATTCTAAAATTTCTGCTACTGTAAATTGGAGAGAATATCCCTGGAAAACCAGGATCAGATATTTTCGAATGCTGTATGTTACTGCTAAGTTTTGGGGGCAGGAATTTGGAGGCTGCTGGAGAGGTTGTAGACAAACGTGGGTGAGGGGGGAGCATGTACTATGGTCATGCCCACGTCTACATAGATACTGGGAGGAAATCGCAGCAGAATTAAATGCTGTGTTTGAGGTTCCTCAACTGCATCCCCTGGCCTTTATTCTGACGGCAACACCCCCTACAGGGCTTAAAATTAACTGGGTTCAAAACAGATTATTGACACTTTTAGTTCTGATTGCTAAAAAGGTGATCACTAGACTCTGGCTCTCCACCACCACTCCACTTAAAGAATCCTGGAGAAAGCTCACCTGTGAGGTCTATAATTTGGAGAGAATCGCAGCTAAACTGAATACTCAGGCACATATCTTTGACAATAGATGGAGAAAATGGACCCTTTATCAATTAGATCATTACTCGGATTTTGTACCATGAAGGGGGAGAATAATTTTAGTGATATGCTTGAGCTATTTGATTTGGCACTGCCTGGTTCGGGAGGTTCAGACCCTTGCTATGTTCGAATGGGAATTTCGTGTGTTTTTTCTCATCTAGGCATACCCAAAACTTGGCCTATCTCCACCTGTCATCTTGATGTACTCGTAACTGATATACTCATGTCTACTGTATTCTGTAATTTAATGATCTGTGTGCTCTGGACTTGCTATTTTATACATTGTATTTCTATCTCGGCAATAGTATCAGGTGTGTCTACATATTGCAAGATGTATTGCCTTGTACTGTATAAAATAAAAAATATTAGAATAAAAAAATAGAACAGAACACTTTAGAAGATGCTTGTTAAGAATGGGGAGTTGAAAGGACTTATAAGACAGCTGCAGTTGCTTGCAAGTTGTACACAGAGACTGAAGGAAAACTGTGATGCATCTCCTCTATTTTATTTTGCCTTTGTAAATAGTTATATTGAACAATTTTATTTTCTAGGATCGTGGATATGTTGTTCATCCACACTAAATATCTTGTCAGAAGGTCTTGAAGCTGACTCCTGCCACCCACCTGGGTGGTGTAACCCTCGGCTCTGCCCCATGACGCCAGATCTCCGCTGGAAGATACAGGTTCCTTCCTTTACGCTTGTAGGCCCTGGTGCTCCAAAACTCGGTTTTACTGATTAAGATTCGCAGAATCTCTCTGAATTATTTTGAAATAGCGACTGTGGTGGAGAACAAGTCCTCACCTGGGTTCCGCCGGTGTCCCTGCGGGCAAATAATGTCTAAGACTGACCTGCATGCCACGTACGTGTACTGCCTTGGTCTTGATCATGACACTCAGGCCTGCAAACTTTGTCAGTCTTTTCATCCAAATGTTTTGGATGATCGCCTTGCGCGCCTCCAGCTCGGACGTCCGGAGAAACGGCATCTGCCAGTCAAATCGAAGGATTCCTGCCGTAGGATCTCCGTGGCTGTGAAGTCCACGGAAAAATTGGAACAGATGAAGGCCTTCAGCTGTTACCATGGACAGGTGGGTGTTGGAAGTGTTCAGTGAGGGACTGCCTCTAGAGTTCGAGCACTACCCAGCAAGCTGACCCCGTGCTCAACATGAGGAAAAGGTATCAGTCCACACTCGGTTGGCTCTGAGAGATGACATAGCCCAACTCCTCCTCAAGGAGGTAATGGCCTGAGTGACAGATCCCCCAGTCGACCCAGGGTTTGTTTCCTAGTACTTCCTGGTCCCGAAACGGACGGGGGGGCTGGGGCCTGATGCCCCATTCTGGATCTGCACGACCTGAACCAGTATCTCAGGCCGCTCACCTTTCGGATAGTAACTCTGTCCCAGATCACACCATCCCTCGAGCAAAACATCTGGTTCTGCTCCCCGGATCTTAAGGACGTGTTCTTCCATGTCCCGATCTGTCCGTCACACCGAAGGTTCCTCCGAGCGGAGAGAACCCTCTATGAGTTCAAAGCCATGCCGTTCGACCTGTCATTGGGCCCCCGGGTCTTCACCAAATGCATTGCAGTGGTGGCAGCCCATCTTCAGCATCAGGGGGTCAGGGTGTACCCTTACCTTGACGATTGGCTCATAGTGGGTCCCTCCAGATTGGAGGTGAAGAGGTCCTGGCCCTCAAGACCTGTCTCGAACTTGGCCTCTTGATCAATGAAGCCAAGTCGGAACTCGTGCTTTTGCAGGTGATCTGCTTCATCGGGGTAGAGCTTGACTCTTGCCGAGCCAGAACCTGGATCCCGGTGAACAGGGTGGAGGTTCTCTTCTCCTTTGCCCTATCACTTCCTGCGTCTTCTAGGTTACATGGCAGCCTGAACCACCATGGTCTGTTGGGCCCAGTGGCGAATGCATCTCATTCAGTGGGGTTGGGCAGCCAGTGGTCCCAGTGCCTAGGTCATTTCGACCAGCTGGTCACGGTATCCCAGAGGCTTTGGGACGCTCTCCAGTGGTGGACCGTCCCGGAACATCTGCATGGAGGGATCCCATTTGTCCCCCAAGCCAATGGTTGTCCTCATGACTGATGCGTCTTTCATGGGCTGGGGAGCCCACATGGGGAACCACAGGGTCCACGGTCTCTGGAACTCTGAGGAGTCCAAATGCCACATCAACCTGCTGGAGCTCTGAGCGATATGACTGGCGCTGACTGCATTAGCTCCGTTTCTGCGGGGTCCAGTGGTTCAGGTCCAGAAGGACACCACCACGACCATGCACTGTCTCAACAAACAGTGTGGCACACACTCCCGGACACATCTGGACTCTCGTGAGCTGACTGGAAGCAGATCTCCTAGCCATCCACGTGGCAGGAGCCTCGAACCAGCTAGTGGATGCCCTCAGCCGTAGGCGTCCCACAAGTGGTCTCTTCACCCAGAGGTAGTTCACAACTTGTTCTCCCTGTGGGGCACCCCTTAGGTGGACCTGTTTGCCTCCAGGGAGAACACAAAGCTGAGGCTGTTTCAAGCCTGCCCCCGTCAGCAGGGCTTGCTGCAGGGGGATGCATTATTGAGGCCGTGGACCCCAGGCCTCTTATACGCCTTCTCTCAGGCGAAGGTGATCCTGGTAGCCCCAGATTGGCCATGCCAGTTCTGGTATCCAGATCTCCTCAGCCACAGCAACAGGCTTCTGAGGCATCTTCCAGCATGCCTGGACCTGATATCAGTCAGTCTGAGGAAGGTATTCCATCCAGACCTTCAATCCCTGCACCTGACATCCTGGTTCCTGAGCGGCTAGAGCTCCAGGCTTTGGGTCTTTCCAACGATGTCCTCAGTATAGTTGAGGCATCTAGGAAGGAGCTGGCCAGGAGGTGCTGTGCCTTCAAATGACAAAGATTTTCCATTTGGTGTCAGGGCAAGGGCTTAGACCCTAGTTCCTGTCCTGTGGCCAGTATCCTTGACTGCCTTTGGTCCCTCTCCAAAGGATGTCTCTGGACGACTGCCCTTAAGGTGTACCTGGCGGCCATCTCCACTTACCGAGCATGGGCCGGTCAGTGAATGGTGGCGCAGGAGACAGTGGTCTGGTGCTTTTTTAATGGCCTCGATCACATATCCCCTCCTGTGCGTGAACCTGCACCTCCGTGGGATCTACTGCTGGTATTGACTAAACTAATGAGCAAGCCATTCGAACCGATGCACAGGTGTGAGATGTCACACCTGTCATAGAAGACCGCCTTCCTGTTGGCTATCATGTTAGCCAGAAGGACTGGGGAGCTCCTGGCGCTCTTGGTGGAGTCCCCTTACCGGGTCTTCCACAGGACAAGGTTGTACTGCGCCCCAACCCGAAGTTCCTTCCAAAGGTGCTGTCGGAGTTTCACCTTAACCAGGTGTTAACTCTGCCTGTGTTATACCACAGCTACACCTTGGAGGCTGAGTACACGCTTCATACTCTGGACCTGAGATGAGTGCTCTGTTGTTATAAGGAGCAGATGGCTGAAGTTCAGGGAGAGGTTCGCCAGCTGTTTGTGACCTATGCTGAAGCTGCACATGGCAGACCTGCAGCAAAGCGGACAATTGGCAGATGGATTACATCTTGCATTGATCTTTTCTATAGGTTGGCTGGGTAAGGAGCCTCCCGTAGGGCTAAGGGCTCACTCCACCCGCCATACCGATGCGTCGGTGGCTGCTTCTAGGGATGCTACCTGGAAGACAGCAAACACCTTCCTTACCCATTACCAAATCGACCTTGAATCACGCTGGAATGCTGGTTTTGGAGTCTCAGTTCTCCAGTCTCTATTCCCGAAGTAGGGGGTGTGCCCCTTGCCTCTCTCCTCCCGGAGAATTGCTAGGAGTCTGCCAATTAGTGTGGATGAACAACATGTCCACGATCCTAGAAAAACAGGTTACTCACTTGTAACAGTAGTTCTAGGAGTGGTATATGATTTTCATCCACATGGACCCACCCGACCTCAGCTTCGATGCAGAAACCTAGCTTCCAGCGGGCAAGATCTGACATCATGGGGCGGAGGCGAGGATTTTACCACCCGGGTGAGTGTGAGGAGCCAGCTTGAAGACCTTCCGGCAAGATATTTAATGGGAAAGGATATGCCAGTTAGTGTGGATGAAAAACATATACCACTCCAAGAAGTACTGTTACAGGTGAGTAACCTGTTTTTTATGTTACTGCTAGTAAAAATAAATATTTTTGGTGAATTCTGCAACTGCTTCTGGGTTTCCTATGCTTCCTGACCTGTGCCTTGAGGACATGCAGGCCTTCCAGACTCGCCTGTCCCCAGCTCCTCTGTTAGTAAGGCGGACAGTGTCAGTGTGCTGCATTACATCAGCAAGCAAGGGGGAACTTGTTCTTACCCCCGCAGGTAAGCAATGAGAGTATGGTATTGGGCTCCAAAACAAAGTCTAGAACTGTTAGCAGTACATGTTCCAGGCACCCAAAATGTCTTGTCAGATAGGCTAAGCCAGCCACAATCCAAAATGCACAAATGGGAACTACTGACCTTAGTGGTGGAAGACCTGTTCGACAGATGGTGCCATCTCGAATTAGACCTTTCAGCGTCCTCACACAACACAAAACGACCACTTTTCTACTTGCTTGTTCCAGGGCCTGGAGTTTTCTGGCAAGATGCATTGTCCCTCTTTTGGAAGGGGCAGTTCCTGTATGCCTTTTCTCCCATTTCTCTAATTCGGAGGGTGTTACTCAAACTTCAAATAGAGGGGGCGGTTCTAATCCTCATTGCTCTTCTTTGGCCTCAACAGATCTGGTTCCCGTTACTGCAGCATCTGGCAGTGGACCCCCCCCCAGTACCCCTGCCCTTATGCCAGGGACTTCTGTCACAGGAGCAGGGCACCCTGATCCATCTGGACCTCAGATCGCTTCACCTTCATGCATGGTGCATGAAAACATAGCCATTGCTAGATCTGGAGTTTCCCAAAAGGTGGCTGATGTTTTGGTAACTGCTAGAAAACCTTCTACTAGGGCCACTTATTCAATGAAGTGGAAGCTCTTTGCTTTGTGGGCTGCCTCTCATCACTTGGATCCCTTTACCTTTCCAGTAAATCAGGTTCCAGAGTATCTGCCGTCCTTGTCAGATGCAGGCCTACAGTATTCTTCAATGAAAGTGCACTTGGCTGCCTTTTCAGCTTTCCATGTGCCTGTTGAGGGTCGTACGGTTGCCCAGCTGGAGGTGACCCGTATGTTTTTGAGAGGCATTCTGCACTTGAAGCCTCCTATCCATAATCCAGTCCTGGCTTGGGACCTGAATTTTGTGTTGGAAGAGCTTACTTTGGCTCTTTTTGAGCCAGCCATGACTTACAGCTTAAGCTTTCTTTTTTTTGGAAAGTATTGTTTCTAGGATGTGGATATGGTGTACTATTCACACTTACAGCAGAATTCCTTTCCCCTTTCAGACTTGCAGGAAGGTCTTCAAGCTGGCTTCTCTCACCCACCTGGGCGGTATCATCCTTGGCACTGCCCCATGACATCAGATCTTCCTTTCCGCTGGAAGAGATAGGTTTCCTCCATTGCACTCTGTGTTTTCGTAGACCCTATCTTCGTTTCAACAAAAATCGAAAACGTTTTGGTCTTCAGACTGCTTTGTGGTTTTCCATGTGTACACCATGGACTTCTCTGCTCCGAAGGTGGCAACCAGTTTCAAGCCTTGTGTGTGCAGGCAGAAAACATCCCACATGGACCCTCACACCATGTCTGTGTATTGCCTGGGTTGGGACCATGACCCCCAGGCTTGCGGCCTGTGCTATGCTCTGCATCACTCCACCCAGTATGCTAGACTTTTACTGGGTCACGCGGACAAACAAGATCCTCCTGTTCACTCAAAGGATGCCCATAAGGAAGTCTCCGTCGCTACGGGGTCTGCTGAACAAATGGCAGCTTTTGAGTGGGTTCTTCCTCAGTATCCACGCTGGTTCTGCTGGGCTTTGGCACCTCTTTTACTGTGGTGTTCTTATGCTAGTTCCTTCCCACCCTTGGGGAGGGCCCTTCTCATAGGTATAAATCCAAGAAGGATTCTAAGGCAAAAGTTAAGAAGTCCCATTGGAGGTCATGGGATCGCGAGCGCTCTTGGGCCTTGGATTCCTGCGTTCCTGTTTTGTCGTCATTCCTCGATGATTTCTGCTTTGGCTAAGGTTTCTGTCCAGGCTGTTGGCCCCATGGTGTCCCTGCTTGGTCTGTCGGCTGAGATGCGGGCCAACCAACCGGTCGAGATGTTTCTCGACTCATTAGATCCATTGTTGCAGGATGAGGGGGATAGCTCCCTCTCCCGGATTCCTGTCCTGACCTTGGAGTCCTAGGGCAAGTTGCATCAGCCAGCTGATCCAGTCCTTAACCCATGGAACATTGAGCTTGTAGGGGGCAACAGGCATCCCTCGCAGGTTCCAGCCTCTCCCCACCGTCCGGTCCACCGATGGTCGAGGTTGAAGTCTTGAACCCGCAGCTCGAGGTTGAGTATCCCTCGCCATAGTAGGCATTCACACTCTTGGCATTCGGGCAAGCAGCGTTGCCGCTGCTCCTCCTCTTCGGGGGAGGTCCCACTGTGCTACAAGTTGTGATGGTGCTGCAAGGAGCTCATGTAGCAGCAGCTCCTTTTGGGTGCTGGGCCCATGCCGGTGCCGGCTCCCTTCCCAGCACTCCCTTGGCTGCCGCCGCCTTGTCCTGAACTGGTTCCGGCTCGGCCAGTTCTGACTTCTCCACCCATTTAGGTGGAACCCTCCCTGATTCAGTGGAAGGATGGTCCCCCATCCAAGGATGCCCGTACTACTCCCAGGCTTCCTTGGCAGCTGTCGGTCATGTTCACTTGGGTCGACAAGCCCCGCAAGGTTAGTGAGGACTCTGAAGATCAGTCGATTTTCGATGAATCCTTGGAATCAGAAGGTTCCTTCCTGTATTTCAGGCCAGTTGACTTGGAATCCTCATCTCTGAGGCTATGGGGATTCAGTTGGAGCCCATCCAGAAACTAGGTAAGTATCCCCTCACCGAGATCCTTGACCGGGACGACTCTGTGGAGGTCACCTTCCTAGTGGCTGAGGCCATTCTTTGGCCCGCATTGGAGCTCTGGCAGTGTCCAGCCTCCTTCCCTACTCCGTCAGTCTATATGGCTCGCAAGTATGCGGTCCCAGTGGGTTCCCTCTCTAGGTTCATGGACCATCCCTTGGCCAAGGGCCTGGTGGCCGACTCGGTGTTCCACTTGATGGGCAGTGTCGGGATGTTGATAATCTCCCGACAAAGAATCCAAGAAATTGGATCATGAGGCCAAGAAGGTGTATGCGGCCTCATCTCTTGGCCTCCGGTAGGCTAGTTCGGCTTTAATAATGGACCACTTCACTCATGCCCTTCTGAGCACCCTGGATGAGGTGCTCCCTCACCTCCTGGCTGACGTTCAGTTGACTGTCAAGGAGGTCCTGAACCAGGGCCGTGCCATGGCCAAACAGCAGCTCCAGACGGCCCAGGACATGGGCGATTTCTGCGCCAGGTCTGTAGCTGCGGCTGTAGCTATGTGCCGACAGACTAGGCTGCGTATCTTGACCTTCACAGCAGATACTCAGCACAAATTGGTGGATGTCCCTTTTCTGGGCACCGATTTGTTTGGGTCAGAGTTGGATGGTCATCGCATGAGGATTGAGTAGTCCATCACCACCTTGGACTCGCATCACCTTGGCCCAAATGGACAAGGGCCTCAAATGATAGAAAAGTCCTTTCAAACCCACCCTGCACCTGCAGCCAAGCCTCGTCAGACCATGGCTGGGCACCAGCAGTCCTAACATCCCAGACCTAAGTTCATCACTTCCATGGTCTGGTAGCCTAGCAGATGGTGTCCCACAGGCTCCTCCGTTGGCCCTGCCTCCACCCCCAAGTCTGCCCAGTGACGGAATGGGGGGTGACCCCTCCCTGCCCGTCTTGTCTCCCCTGGATCCTCCTGTGGGGGTTGGCTCCACCCCTTTCTTTCCACCTGGTCCAGTGTTACCACAGACAGGTGGGTGCTGGAAGTGGCCAGCCAGGGTTTGCCTCTGGAGTTTCAGGCTCTCCCGCCCAGCCGAGCCTGCACCCTTGAGATGTCCGCAGACATGCTGTCCGCTCTTTGGGAAGACACCACCCAACTCCTCCAGAAGGGGGGGTGGTTCTTCATCCCAGACCCACCAGACAGTCCGGGATTTGTTTCCAGATACTTTCTGGTTCCCAGACAGATGGGAGGCTGGCACCCCATCTTGGATCTTCACGACCTGAACAAGTTTCTGTGGTCTCGCACCTTCAGAATGGTCACTCTGAGCCAAATCATGCCATCCCTGGAGCAGAACATGTGGTTCTGCTCCCTTGACCTGCGGGACACCTTCTTTCATGTCCCCATCCATCCATACCACCGGTGGTTCCTTCAGTTTTGTGTGAAGGGGAACCTCTACAAGTTCCAGGCCATGCCCTCGGCCTCTCATTTGCTTCCAGGGTCTTCACCAAAAGCATAGCAGTGGTGGCAGCCTTCCTGAGGTGCCAAGGGGTCCGGGTGTACCCATACCTGGACAATTGGCTGATTGCAGGCCCCTCCAGGATGGAGGTGGAGCGGTCCAGGGACCTGGCCCTCCAGTACTGCTTGAGCCTTGGCCTCTTGGTCAATGAGGCCAAGTCAGAACTCTTCTTCTCACAGGTGATTCACTTCATCAGGGTGGAGCTTGACTCTTGCCGAGCCAGCACCCGGCTCCCAGCGGATAGGGTAGAGGGTCTTAACTCTTTTGCCTAATCATTTTGGGTTGTGCAGTTGCGCCCTGCTAAGGACTTCCTGCACCTCCTGGCTTCATGGTGGCCTGTACCATTGTGGTCTGTTGGGCCTGCTGGAGAATGCACTCCCTTCAGTGGGAGCTGGCCTGCCAGTGGTCTCAGCGTCAGGACCACCTCGACCAGCAGAAGTGGGATGCCATCCAGTGGTGGTTGGTCCAGGAACTTCTATAGGAAGGAATCCTGTTTGTCTACCTGGTGCCGATGGTCACTCTCATGACCGATGCCTCACTGATGGGCAGCGGTGCCCACCTGGGGGAACACAGGGTCCACAGCCAAGGAGTCGCACTGTCACGTCAGCTGCTGGAGCTTTGGGCTGTTCACTTGGCCCTGACAGCCTTTACTTCTCATCTTCAGGGTCAGGTCATCCAGGTCCAGACAGAGAACATGACGACCATGTACTATCTTAACAAGCAGGGCAGGACAGACTCCCTACCTCTGTGCAGGGAAGCTCTCCGCATCTGGAGCCTTGTGATCAGGCTCGAGGCTGACCTGCTGGCCATTCATGTGGCCGGAGTAACCAGTTGGCTGGCGGCTGCCCTCAACCGTGTGAGCGAGGCATCACACAAGTGCTCCCTTCATCAGGAGGTAGTGGATAGTCTGTTCCTCCAGTGGGGCTCTCCTCAGGTGGACCTGTTTGCCTCAAGGGAGAAGCTGAGGCTGTTTTGTGCCCAGCGAGGATCACTGCAGGGGATGCCTTTGCGAGACCCTGGATCCCGGGCCTCTTTTATGCCTTCCTTCACTTTTTAGTGCTCCACGAGGTACTGATCAAATCTCAAAGGGACAAGGCATGGATGATCCTGGTGGCTCTGGACTGGCTGCACCAGTTCTGGTACCCCGATCTTCTCAGCCTTAGCCGCATCTGCCACTTCGCCCAGACCTGCTCTCGGGGAAAGGTCCACCGCCTGGGCAATTCAGTCCCTGCAGCTGACAGCCTGGTTCCTGAGCGGCTAGGGTTCCAGACTCTGGGTCTCTTCGACAAGGTCCTCCATGTGGTGGAGGCCTCTCGGAAGGAGTCGACTCGTTGATGCTATGCCTTCAAATGGAAGAGATTCTCCATTTGGTACCAGTGCAAGGAGCTTGATCCCTTGTCCTGTCCTGTGACTAGCATCCTTGACTACCTGTGGTCCCTCTCTCAGTTGGGCCTTTGGTCGACAACCCACAAGTTGCACCTGGCAGCCATTTCTGCATACCAGGTACGGGCTGGTATGCCAACAGTGGTGCAGGAGGAGGTGGTGGGGCACTTCTTTAAGGGCCTTGACCACATTTCTCCTCCAGTGCATGAACCACCACCAGCTTGGGACCTGCTGCTGGTGTTGGCAGTGCTCATGGGCAAGCCGTTCAAACCAATGCACAGGTGTGAGATGTCACATCTGTCAAGGAAGACCACCTTCTTGGTGGCCGTTACATCCGCCAGAAGGATCAGTGAGCTCCAGCCTCCCTCAGTAGAGTCTCCTTACCTGGGCTTCCACAGGGACAAGGTTGTCCTTGGCCCCAACCTGAAGTTCCTTCTGAAGGTTGTCTCAGAGTTTCATCTTAACCATTTGATCAATCTCCCGGTGTACTTCACAAACCACACTTCGGAGACTGAGCACAGGCTTCATGCTCTGAACCTGTGATGAGCGTTGCCTATTATAAGGAGCGCACAACTGGAGTTCTGGGAGAGATTCGCCAGCTGTTTGTCACCTGTGCTGAAGTTGCACTTGGTAGACCGGCAGCAAAGCGGACAGTTTTCAGGTGGCTTATATCCTGCATTGACTTCTGCTGTACGTTGGCTGGTAGGTAGCCTTCCATAGGGTATAGGACTCATTCCACCAGGTGTACTGCTGCCTCGGTGGCTGCTTCCAGGAACGTCCCTATCCAGGAGATCTGCAGTGCTGCTACCCAGAATTCAGCATACACCTTCATCTCCCATTACCACATCGACCTTGAGTCATACCGGGATGCTGGGTTTGGGTCCTCGGTTCTTCAGTCTCTTTTCCCTAAATAGGGGTTGTGTGCTCTGCCCCCTCCTCCCAGAGAACTGCTAGGAGTCTGTCAGACGTGTGAATAGTACACCATATCCATGCCCTAGAAAAACAAGTTACTCACCTGTAACTGTAGTTCTAGGAGTGGTATATGGTGTACATCCACGCAACCCACTCAACCTCTCCTGGCAAGTGGCACACTGGTCTGTCTTCCAGCGGGTAAGATCTGATGTCATGGGGTGGTTCCAAGGAGGATACCGTCCAACTGTGTGGAAGAAGCCAGCTTGAAGACCTTCCAGCAAGTCTTAAAGGGGAAAGAAATTCTGCCAGAAGTGTGGATGTACACCATATACCACTACTAGAACTACAGTTACAGGTGAGTAACTTGTTTTTTTTTTTTGTTGCCATTACTTCTGCTCGACAAATTTCAGAGCTACAGGCTCTAATGTGTGAGCCTCCTTACTTGATTTTTCGCAAAGACTTTGTGTACTGATCCTGAGGTTTCACCAAAGGTGCTGTCTGAATTTACTTTATATCAAACTATCCACCTGCCAGTTTATATTCCTGAGCATGCCAATCCAGGGGAATGATTTCTCCATACTCTAGATGTACACAGAATAGGTTCACCATTCCACAAAAAGGTTTCGTGCATACACTAACCGCAAAAGTGGGACACCAGTCTAAAAAACTTTTAACATTTATTTAAACACCGACATCAACAGACTATTGCCTGACATGTTTCAGATTTAACATCCTTCTTCAAAGGCACACACCTGTACACAGAAAACTCAGAAACTATATACAACACATGAAGGACTGAAGGAAGTCCTCACAACTTTCTGTTTCATTCGCCCTTGGGAAAGAAGATGTTCCAGTTTCCAAACAGTGCCTATCCAAATGGTTAGCAAACTGTATTACTTTTTGTTATATAAAGTACAGTAAGGAACTTCCTGGGGTTGCCTGTGGTCATTCCACCAGACGTATGACCACATCTGTTGCACGTTTCCAAAATGTGTCTGCTGCCGAAATCTGTGCAGCAGCCACCTGGAGTACTGTCCACACCTTCACTAAACACTACAGTCTGGACATTGCCTCTGAAAAAGGGCTGCCTTTGGTCTAGCTGTGCTCCAAGCTTACTTTTATGTCTGTAGACTCCTGCCTCCCAGACTGTCTATGTTCAGTACTGCTTGCTACTTATTCTATAGGTGTGGCCTGATTAAAGAAATATCCTCGAAAAAGGTAAAACAGTTATGTACTTACCGTAACAGTAGACCTTCGAGAGAATCTCTTTCATCAGGCCATGCCTTCCTCCTATGGGATCCTGAGACTGGTTGAGTGTTGTCTTCTTCTCCATGAGGGTCTATCTGCTCTCTGTTTCACCTGGTTGGCAGAGCCCTAGGTACTCTCCTGGTTCCCTACAGGGAGGTCCTCTGAGCATGATCTCCGGCAGGGAACTGAAGAGGGAAGGGGCTGCCCACGTTTATATGGAAGAACTGACATCTGATGTTGTCGTGGGTGGACCCTAGTGGACTCTTTGCAGATGTTTCCATGTGGTCCTATTGCCTGACGGCTTATATTTCCATAGGTGTGGCCTGATGGAAGAGATTCTCTCGAAGATCTACTGTTACGGTGAGTACGTAACTGTTCTTTTGTCATATAGTTTGAAAGTGCAAATTCAGAATGCTCAAGAATTGCCATCTGAATAATTGAATAAAGGAATAATGCATGACAGGGTGTGTGTTGTGCTGGGATAACAGTACGGCTGGGGTGATTAGGCACGAGGCCGCAGGTCGAGTGCGACTAATCACCCCAGAAGTGACGTTATCCCAGCACGACACACACCCTGGAGTGCATTATTCCTGTTATACAATGGCTTGTTGTTATATATAAAATAAAAAAATAATTTTAATGAATGTTTTTATTAGAGTGGAAAAATATTTTTGTTTCTTAAGAGGAAATGCAAAAAAGGGATCATCAGCCATAAGCTCATCTACATTGGTTCACAGTGAGGCTGAGACTAGAGATGTGATGTTATGCTGGGATAACATCAGGCCCAGCCCCAGACTGACCAATCAGAGTCCAGGAAATTTTCTTGCCATTGTAGAATAAAGTATTTTTCATTAAATGAAACATTAAAGTCAGGTTAAAAACAGACTTATGTAATGATTTTACTTACTAGGTATTAGTTTCATGACTGCTAAAGGCTTGCAAAATGTTTGGTTATACTACTGATGCAAAGTTTAGAGAATGGTATCGGAGTGTGGCATGAAATTCTAGCCCTGCCTACACATTATAATTTTTGTGGTAGGGCTTCATCTATCTTAGTGGGGAGACTGGAGTCCCTATTGTAATCCGACTCGTGGATGGCTTATGGATGGCATGGACAGAACAAGGCTTTGAGGAGGTTTACAGCTGTGTTTGACCCTGCTGATAATAGTTTGTTGCCATGGGCACTGGTAAGGAGCTCAGGGTGTAATGGCAGAGTGATCCATGAAGTAGTCAACTAAAGAAAATAAAAGTTGATATCTCAGTACTTAGTGCACGTTGTATAAATCTGATTAGTATTTTATTGCAGCTTCTTTTCATGAGCATAAAACCCACTGGAATGCTTTTTCCTATTTTCAGCTACGGATACAAAAGTTCAGCAATTTAAGGCTTTATCCTTGCATTCTTAAGATGGCTGGCATAGCTACTACAACATGGATAGAGCATTATGTTCAAAGCAGAAAATTACTAGATAATTTTCCCTGCTGTCACATAAAATGAGACTTACTTAGTAATTACCTTTTATGAAAAAATGAATTTTTTTTATCCTGCATTGAAACATTCTGCAGTGATTAGGTGGTCTTAATGTACTTTTTAAGTCAGCTGGCGGAGTTGAGTGGATCAGCTCTCTTGCCAGTTTTATGCAAACTGCTTCCTCTTTATTTTCTGGATTAACATGGTTCTTTGAAGGGGAAACAGCATCAGGAAATCATTTACAGTATAGATGCACAGGGTTCCAAAGTGTTCTTTAACCCTGATCTGACCAGTAAAAACAAAATACAGAAGCGAGTTTGGTTTTACCATTGTGCCTCCCATACCCAGTATATCTCAAAGCACTTTACAAGCAGTGAGTTTGATACAGTACAAGCCGCTTCATCGTGATGGCCCCATGGTGTGCTTTCATCACGATTAAGCGATTGTTCCAATTATCAGATGTCTGTATTTGACTTATGTAAAAGGATGCTCTGTCTTCTGTATTGCCAATACCCAGCCATCTTTTTAAAAAACAACCTGTGAATCACATAAATTAAACATACCTGCCTGAAGGCTGATGTACAGAAATAGTGGAAATGCTGACAGGCTAGCAAAACTGGAGTAGCCTAATGGGGGGAGTATTCAGAAGGCAGGTTCAGCTAACTACAGTGAAGCCCTCCTGGATAAAGTGCAGCACTGCAGCATTCTGCAGTAGAGTTACTGCTGCAAACAATGCAGTTTCAATGGGAGTTAATCCCTTTTGTCATGCAGGAAACCTGTGACACTGCGCTTCATCCTGGTGGGCTTCACTGCATCTAGTGCAGTTCATTAGATCGGAGAGGATCATTAATAGATTACATAAATTCAACCCATCTGCCTGAAAGCCAGAAATAAAATTTACCGAAGGTATGGAAATGCTGATAAGCTTATAAAACTGCAGCAGAGCGATACAGTAAGTGTTCACAGGTTACGGGTATGTTTCAACTGAGGTACAGAAATGTTGCAAAGGTAGAGTAGCCACCTTCGGAAGGGGCCAAAACCGGATGCTAAACCACACCCTAAACTCTGCCCCTAGCCCCACCCGCTTTTCATGACTGATCGTGCATTGCTCCCCCTCCAAAGTCATTTGTTAGATTTGTGAAGACTTTAATGGAACAATAAAAGACAACACTTAAAGAGTAGTTCAACAAAAATGTTAACATGCTGCATAGGCTGCTGGTTAACTAGGATCTGCATCTTATCCATTAGGTAGGGAAATGGGCAGACTGGGTGGGCCAAGCGGTCCTTATCTGCTGTCAAATTCTATGTTTCTATGTTAAATTTGCTTTTCTTGGTTCTTCCTAGTTATTTATTCACTGAAATTATTTTGCCAGGTAAACATGCAGGGATAAAAGAAATCTCATTTACAGATATCATTGGGAGGGGCAGGGAAATACTGTCAGTAATATACAATTATATATGATAAACAAATTGCTTATTTCCTACAATGTGTATTTTATATTTTTCCTGAATCCAGTTCCTTTTCATGTCCACAATACTATTTTGAAGCCAAAAGAAGTGACCATACTTTTTACTGGAGGAAACAACTATTTTATAAAAAATCATTTAAAACATTTCAAAATACTTACATTTTTTTAGAGATGAAAAAGTTTACCAGCAAATAAAAGTGAAAGATAACTGAATCTTTACTGTTACAAAAAGCAGGGTCAGACTTTTTGCCCAGCTTTGTTGCTGCTGTGCTTTTGAGATGCAGTGAAAAAGATCTTAATGGCCTCACTTTACACCTCCCAGGCTGACTGCTTTTACAAAGAAAGGGCTATATTGACAATAAAACTTCTTTGTAACCTGGAAATGCAGCTGAAACAGTGAAAGATATGTCAAAATCTGTTCCTAAGGTATGAGGACACTCGAAATGGCTCAAAAATGTATCACTCAGCAAAACTGGATTACATGATAGGGACCCAGAAAACCTGATCACCAGGTAAAAAACATGACAGGTGGCAACCCTGTAGCAAATGCTGACAGATTGACAAGATTGTAAAATGGAAGGCTGGCTCAGCTAGATAGTGACAGAGCAGTAGGAGAACAGACAGAACTGGCAAAAGGGCTGAGTAAGAAAAAACAGGTTACTCACCTGTAACAGTAGTTCTAGGAGTGGTATATGCTGTTCATCCACACCGTTTGGCGTGTCCGTTCCCTTTAAGAATCTTGCCAGAAGGTCTTGAAGCTGACTCCTCCTACCCACCCGAGTGGTATAACCCTCGGCTGTGCCGCATGTCACCAGATCTTTGCCTGCCGGAAGCTCAGGTTGTGTGTCGAAGCTAGGGAGGTTGGGTGGGTTCGTGTGGATGAACAACATATACCACTCCTAGAACTGCTGTTACAGGTGAGTTATCTGTTTTTCTAGGATTGTGGATATGTTGTTCTAGCTACACTGTTTGACAGACCCCAAGCAGTTATCTGGGATGAGGGAGGCAAGGCGCACACCTCCTCTGATATACTTACTTGGGGAGCAGAGACTGGAGAACTGAGGCCCCAAAACCAGCATCCCGGCATGACTCCAGGTCGATGTGGTAGTGGGTGATGAAGGTGATTGCTGACTTCCAGGTAGCAGCCCTGCAGATTTCCTGGATAGGGATGTCCCTGGAAGCAGCCACTGATGCAGCATTGTGGTGAGTGGAATGAGCTTTTATCCCTCTGGGAGGCCCCTTGCCTGCCAACCTATAGCGGAGATCAATGCAGGATGTAATTCATCTGCCTATCATCCAGTTTGCTGCAGGTCTGCCAGGTGCAGCTTCAGCGTAGGTGACAAACAGCTGGCGAACCTCTCCCCAAACTTCAGCCATCCGCTCCTTATTGTAAGAGAGCGTTTGTCTCAGGTCCAAGGTATGGAGCCTGTACTCGGCCTCCGAGGTGTAACTGGGGTAATACACCAGCAGAGGCAACACCTGGTTAAGGTGAAACTCTGACACCACCTTCGGAAGGAATTTCAGGTGGGGGCGCAGGACAACCTTGTCCCTGTGGAAGACCAGGTAAGGAGACTCCACCAAGAGTGCCTGGAGCTCCCCAGTCCTTCTGGCTGACGTAATAGCCACCAGGAAGGTGGTCTTACACGACAAATGTGACATCTCACACTTGTGCATCGGTTCGAATGGCTTGCCCATAAACTTTGCCATTACCAGTAGTAGATCCCACGGAGGTGAAGGTTTACACACTGGAGGAGATATGTGATCGAGGCCTTTAAAGAAATGCCAGACCACCTTCTCCTGTACCACCGTCTGCTGACTGTCCCGCGTCCGGTAGGCAGAGATGGCTGCCAGGTGCATCTTAAGGGTTATAGACCGAAGACCCCCTTTGGACAGAGACCAAAGTTAGTCTAGGATGCTAGTCACTGGACAGTACAAAGGGTCCAGGCCCTTACCCTGACACCAAATGGAAAACCTTTTCCATTTGAAGGCATAGCATCTCCTGGTCGACTTCTTTCTGGATGCTTCCACTACTGTGAGTACATCCTCAGAGAAACCCAGAGCCTGGAACTTTAGCCGCTCAGGAACCAGGCTGTCAGGTACAGGGATTGAAGGTCTAGATAGAATACCTTCCCCTGATTGACAGATAACAGGTCCGTTCGTACTGGAAGACGCCACGGAGGCTTGGAGCTATGGCTGAGGAGATCTGGATACCAGAACTGGCGAGGCCAGTCTGGGGCTACCAGGATCTCCTGTGTCTTGTCCCTCCTGACCTTGAGGATTACCTTGTAAACCAAGGGGAGTGGAGGGAAAGCATAGAAGAGGCCTGGGGTCCACGGCATCGAGAAGACATCCCCCCTGCAGCGAGCCCTGCTGAGGGGGGCAGGCATGAAACAGCCTCAGCTTGGTGTTCTCCCTTGAGGTGAACAGATCCACCTGAGGTTTGCCCCAGTGGGAGAACAGGCTGTGTACTACCTCTGGATGGAGAGACCACTCGTGGGGCATCTCGCCCACGCGGCTGAGAGTGTCCGCCAGTTGGTTTGAGACTCCTGCCACTTGGATGGCTAGGAGATCTGCCTCCATTCGGCTCATAAGGGTCCAGATGCAGAGCGCTTCCCTGCACAGAGGCTGTGAGTGCGTACTGCCCTGCTTGTTGAGATAGTACATGGTCGTGGTATTGTCCATCTGGACTTGCAGCACTTGACCCTGAAGGAGCGGAGCGAATGCTGACAGTGCCAGTCTGACTAGTCTGAGCTCCAGCAGGTTGATATGATATTGGGATTCCTCGGGGGTCCAGAACCTGTGGGCTCTGTGATTCCCCATGTGGGCACCCCAGCCCGTGAGAGAGGCATCGGTCATGAGAATGACCATCGGTTTGGGATGGACAAACAAGATCCCTTCCTGCAAATATGCTAGGACGGTCCACCATTGGAGAATGTTCCACATCTTCTGGGTCACAGTGACCAGCTGGTCGAAGTGACTGTGACGCTGAGTCCACTGGGTGGCCAGCTCCCATTGAAGGGGGCACATATGCCACCGGGCCCATCGGACCACATTGTTGCAGGCTGCCATGTATCCCAGCAGGTGCAGAAAGTCCTGGGCAGGTCACAAGTGCTCAACCAGAAATGATTGGGCAAAGGAGGAGAGAACCTCCACCCTGTCCGTTGGGAGCTTGGCTCTGGCTTGGCAAGAGTCGAGTTCTTCCCTGATGAAACATATCACCTGTGAAGGTACGAACTCTGACTTGGCCTCGTTGATCAGGAGACCAAGGTTAGTGCAGGTCTGGAGGGCCAGGTTCCTGGACCTCTCCACCTATTGCTTGGTGGGACCCGCCAAGAGCCAATCGTCGAGATACAGGTAAACTCTGACCCCTCGACACCACAGATGGGCCGCCACCACTGCAATGTATTTGGTGAAGACCCGAGGGGCTGATGACAGGCCGAACGGCATTGCTCGGAATCCGAATAGGGTTCCTTCTGCTCGGACGCAAAGGAACCTTTGGTGAGACGGATGGATCAGTACGTGAAAGAATGTGTCCTGGAGATCCAGAGAGCAAAACCACATGTTCTGCTCTAGAGATGGTATGATCTGGGACAGAGTTACCATCCTGAAGGTGCGGGACTTGAGGAACTGGTTCAGGTCATGCAGATCTAGAATGGGGCACCAGCCCCCCATCCGCTTCAGAACCAGGAAGTACCTGGATTTGAACCCTGGGTCGAGGGGCACCACCTCCTTGCGGAGGAGTTGGGCAGTGTCGTGTCGAAGAGCCGACTGAGTGTGTATGAACACCATTTCCTCCGGTGGGGCTTGGCTTGGCTTGGAGGGTACTGCTCGAATTCCAGAGGCAGATCCTGGCCAACCACTTCTAGAACCCACCTGTCCATGGTAACAGCGGACCAGGCAGGAAGGAGGTGGCAGAGCTGGCCCCCACGGGAGGACCCAGTGCTTGTGTGACAGGTATAGGGGTGGCCACCCCTATCCCATCACTGGGCAGGCTTGGATGAAGAGGGTCCGGATTGGGGACCACTGGATCCCCGTCCTCCGGGCTTACGGGCTGCCAGAGGCCTGAACTTGGGCCGAGGGCGCCAAGGTTGTGTCTGCTGTTGCTGCCCCTGTTGGAAATGGAGCTGCTTGGCTGCAGGGGTAGAATGCCAAAAAGGCTTCTTCTGCTTCTTGGAACCCTGAGATTCCTTCTTCGCAGAAGTCACTGAGTCCTAGGTGGCACTGGACATCTCGATGCGTTGGTGGTGACCATCCACACTTGGGCCGAAGAGGTCGGTACCCAGGAAAGGGACCCGTTAGCTTGTGTTGGGTGTCAGCCGTAAAGGTAGAAACCAATAACCAAGCCCTGTGGTGCATCGCAACTGTGGCTGCCACTGAATGGATGCTTGAGTACCCAAGGTCCAGAGCCATCTGGAGTAGCTGTTTCGCAGCTGCCTGACCCTGATCCTGGACCTGCTTGACCGTGGTCTGGAGGTCTGTGGGGAGGTGAAGTAGAACCTCATCAAGGACGCCCAGAAGGGCGTGAGAGAAATGCGCCATGAAGATGGCTGAGCTTCCCTGATGGAGGCCTAGTGTAGAGGTGGCATAGACTTTACAGACAGAATGGTCCAGTTTTTTGGACTCCTTGTCTGGAGGTCTGTCTGTGTCTGCCGAACTGCCAGAGTGTCTGAACACTGATTTGGTCACCAGACCCTCGGCAGTGGGATGCTCTGTGAACCCTGAGAAGGACCCAATGGGCACCGCATATTTGCGGGCCATACAGGCAAAAGGCGCAGGGCAGGAGGCAGGATCCTGCCATAGCTCCAAAACAGGACCAACAATGGCCTTGGCCACTGGAAAGGCTTCCATCGGAAAATCCCCCATTTTGAGGATATCCATGAGGGGATATTCAGCCCGTTTCTGTACGGGTTCAAGAGGCATCTCCGTGGATTCAGAGATAAGCCAGCAAATGCCCATAAAGGAAGAGGGGCCTTTCTCTGTCGAGACTGCTGACCAATTCCTCATCCAAAGGGCGGGAATGTAGGTCCGAGTCCTCGGATTCCAAAGAATCTAGATAAATCGGCCGGCCACCTGAGTCTCCTTCCACCCGCCTAGGGTGGTCAGGAATGAGGGTAACAGAGAGCCTATCCGAGAGACCCAGAACAGGCTAAGACTCTTTGGCAGGCACCCCCACAGGGGGCTGTTTAGGTGGTAGCTCCACTAAGATCCTTGGAGAGGTCAATTTAGGCCGAACCGGAATGGTTTTGAGGAACAGTACGAGCCGGCTCCGGAGGAGTCAGCTTCTGCTTGGGAGGCGATAGCCAAGTAAGGGCTGGGGTGGAAGCCAGAGTCGGCTTTTGACCAGACAAAATCAGCTGCTACCACATCAGATCTTCGTAGCATCAACAGAGTTTCCGTCAAAGCCTCTACTCATCCGAGGAGGACAAAGAAGAATGTCGGCAGCACCTCTTTTAAGAGCACTTGTGCGTCGTCTTCGGCCTGTTGGTCAAAGGGGTCCATGACCTCGATCTCAATCGTCGGGGTGACCGATGGGGTCGACTAGAAGGTACCGGGGAGACCGGTGTTTCTTGGTGGTTCTTCTTGGTCGGGGACCGGTTCTTCAATGGGATTCCCAGCGGGCTGGGTCGCCTCATTGGGGAGAGTCAGGACCGGGGTCCTGAATAAGGAGCTGTCGGCCTCGTCAGGCGGCAGTGGGTCAACTCAGTCGAGAATGATTTCAACCGGATCGTCGTCCAGTGTCTGGGCCGGCTGTCCTGACGGTGGGACCTGAAACCAGCGGCCGAGGCTGCAACTTCGACCGAAGTCGAGACAAGAGATGCCTGGGCCTGAGATTGCTCATGATCCCAGGAATGTCGTCGGTGAGACAAAGATTCTCTTGGTTCCTTGTCCATTTTACGGGACCGAGAGACATGCGAGCCCGAAGGCCCCTCGCCCTTGGTGGGAAGGGATTGGCACATCTCCTGGAAGGATCTGGAGAAAGTGGAGCCCAAGTTGAGCGGAATGAAAAAAGACTCCAAAGAATGATCCACTGCCCGAGCCACCTCTTCCTTGAAGGCCTTCATTTGTTTGAGCTGCTCGGCAGACCCCGTAGCTGCAAAGACTGCCCATTGGGCCTCCTTAGATTTTACCGGCGGATTCCATTTCTCCGGCCTGCCCAATTGTAGCCGTGTGAGACGATCGTCCAAGATCTTTGGGTGAAATGCGTGACACATCTCACAGGCCTGGGTGTCATGCATTACCCAGGCAATATACGCACGCATGCGGGTTCAGCAGACCTCTCCACATGGGCAACGACGGAAACTGGGGGAAGATTTATCTTCCATAGCGGTCAAGATTGCAAAGTGATTGTTGTTAACTCTAGTGAGTTTAATTTTAAGCAAATCCAAGGATTTTGAAGCCAGGGCCTACTAAACACGAGAGCAGTAAGGAGGGAACCTGTATCTTCCAGCAGAAAGGAAGATCTGCCGTCATGGGGTGGAGCCCAGGGTTATGCCACCCGGGTGGGTGGGAGAAGCCAGCTTCAAGACCTTACGGCAAGATTCTTAAAAGGAAAGGACATGCCAAACAAGTGTGGATAGAACAACATATCCACGATCCTAGAACATATTTTTTTTGTTTTTTGTTTTTGTTTTACATGTCTTGGTAAAACAGCACAGCAGGCAGGTTCAACTAGAGAATGAGAGAGCAGCAGGAGAACAGATAGACTCAGAAAAAGGGCTGACTAAGAAACTTCTTTTTGGCGTGTGTTGGCAAGCAAAGAACAGAAAACTGTGGCGGTAGTCAGGGAGCAGCAGGTGACTGTGGAGCACAATTCACACAGACTCAGCAGCTCATTGACAGCGGCTCAGGAACAACAGTGTGTGTGAACTTACAGACATCCGAGAATCGTCCCAGTAATCCTGCATTACCATCCCTATTAATCTGATCTGGATGCCATTAAAATACTTAGCCACTTAATCAGGCCCAGGTGGGATGTCCTAATGAAGCAGACATCCCAATTATCCGTGTCCCGATTAAGTGACATGTACTGTACTGATGAGACATTGGCTATACACATGAGGACAGGGCACTGGACCTTACATCCCTTGCCGGATTATTTTAAGTTGGGCAGGTGCACCCAACTTTGGAATTCCTCTGTCGGTGGGGTGTAAGGCAGCATCAACCAGCGTAGTCTGTGAAGCATACTAGTGAGCATGCCCCCTCAAGTGGGACGTGGGCGGCCATTGGGCTGTGCGCCAAGCTTACTTAGACTAGCTGGTCCGGGTGACCTTTCTGATGCGAGATGCCATCGAATTGTGGCTCTGATTAAGGATTCTTTGTTTCCACCAGGAGCCATCCATCATTCTAATGACAGATGCATCTCTGGTGAAGTGGGAGCTCGCCTGGGAGACCACAGGGGCCATGGGTTCTGCCTATCTCAGAAGTCTGGATGCCACATCAACCTGTTCAAGCTACATGCAGTGTGCCTGGCTGTGGTGTAATTCACCCTGTTGGTTTGTCACAGTGTTCTACCTGAACAAGCAGGGTTGGATGCACTCCTTTCCCTTCTGTCAGGAGGCTCTCTACACTTGGTCACTGGTATGCAGCCTGTAAGCCAGTTTTCTGGCGGTGCATGTCACAGGAGAAAGCAACTAACTGGCACACTCTTTCAGCCGGGTCAGAGATAGATGTTGCGTTAGTGGTCCTTACACCAAGCCATGGTAGACCATCGGCTGTCCTGGTGGGGCACCCCTCTGGTGGACCTTTTTTGCCTCCTGGGAGAACTACAGAAGCTGAAGCTGCTCTGTGACCACCACTCTCAGACTGGGATACTGTAGGGGATGCCGTCTCTTGGTCCTGGACCCCTGGCTTTCTGTGCCCCTTTATCCCCTTCCCCCTTAATCTACAAGTTAATGATCAAGGCATATAGGAGCAAGGTGTGGTTGATCTTGATTGCATCGTACTGGCCTATACAGTTCTGATACCAAGATCTCCTCTGCCTCAACAGCAGGTCCCATGGAGGTTGCCTCTGCACCCAACCTACTGACGAGACAACTGGACAGTCCTTCACCCACATCATTCATCCAGACATACTGCTTCCTCTGTGGCTGCTTTCATGGATATCCCCATCGAGGAGCTATGTGGGGCTACAGCCTGGTCTAAAGCACACACATTCATCTCCCACTACAGCACTGTCTGAGTCATGATGCTGCTTTTGGAGCTTCCGTCCTCCAGACTCTTTTCACCAAGTAAGGGTGCACACCTTGCACCTTCTCCTGGAGGACTGCTAGGAGTCTGCCAGTGTGTGGATAGTGAACTGTATCCATGGGATTAGAAATATAGGTTCTAGGGACATGGATATGTTGTTCATCCACACTCATTGGCAGGTATCCTTGCCGCTTTAAATCTTGCCAGAAGGTCTTCAAGCTTGCTCCTCCCACCCACCCGGGTGGTATAACTCTCGGCTCCGCCCCATGACGCCAGATCTTCCTTACCGCTTGGAAGCTCAGGTTCCCTCCTTAACGCTCTGCGTTTGAGACTGGTTCCTATTTCTCCGTTTGCGGTTTTAAAAATAAATTTTGCGAAAAAGACTTCAGTCTTCGATCCCTCGCGGCTGCGATGGACAAATCGACTCCCGGATTTCGGAGATGCCCATGCGGGCAGAAGATGTCTCGGACGGATCCACACTCCACGTGTGTCTACTGCTTAGGCCTTGAGCACGACCTGCAGGCTTGCGACCTGTGCTCATCTTTCTCGGCCTACGTCCTCGAAGAGCGTGCTGCCCGATTGCAACTGGAGTGCGTCCGAGCGTTTCCTCGGTGAAGTCAAGGAGGCCGGTTGGCCGGTGTCTCGCGGCGGCTGGCTCGGAGGATCAGCTCGAGCGGATGATCGCCCTCGAAGAGGAGGCGGCGCGGGCCGTATCTTCCTCGGCCGCGGCATTTATCCCGCTCTCTCTGGGTTCTTCCTACATGGCTTCTTTTAAGGAGCTTTGTCTGTCCCTCTCCACTAAGGGAGAAGGGCCTACGTCTGCTGGACCTTATTCTCGGTCCAAAAAGAAGGACAGGGGTAAGTCCCTCCGTCGACGCTCTTGGGAGCGGGAAAGGTCCCTCTCCCCGAGTCGTCGACCGTCGGCTTCGGTCGACCGCTCGGCTTCGGCCACTGGCCTCACGGTGTCCCCGTCAGGTCAGTTGACCGAGACTCCCACCGACGAAGTCGAGATTTTTCTCGACCCGTTGGACGGGCTGTCGCCTTTAGCAGCCGAGATTCCCCTCTCCCCGGTTCCCCCGGGAGGAGTTGAGGATCCCGTGGCTCGCCTGTGCCTCCGTTCCAGAGCCCTCGGATGGACCATCCGAGCCAAGGGAGCGCCGTTCGGCCGACACCTCCCGCACCGACCTCGGAAATTCCGGGACTCGGTCTCGGTCTCGGACCTCTTCGCGGTCCATGGATCCCACCGTCATAGGCGGTCTCGGTCCCGGCATCATAGGCGGGCGTTGCGCTGTCCTCGTCCTCCTCCTCCCGGACGAGGGAGGCTTCGGCGTAAGTCACGTCCCGGTGATGCGAGGACCTTATGTTGCCAACAGCTCCTCTGGCCGGTGAGTAAGCCGACCCCGCCTTCCCGGCCATTAAGTCTTCTGTCACGGAGCGGCTGACACAACCCCTCGACTTATCCGAGGTCTATACCCAGGCGGTTGTTCGGCAAAAACCAGCTTCTCCACCGATTCCGGTGGAACCTCGCCTCACAGCCACCAATTGGGGCTCCGACCAAGGATTCTCGGTCGGCTAAGGGTCTACCCATCGGCTGTCAGTTACCCTCACTCCCGACCGACCTCGGCAGGTGAAGGTGGCTCAGGCCAGAGGCAGCTTTTCGAGGACTCTTCCAGTCCGAAGATGATTCCTCCTTTTTCTCCAAGCGACTGGACTTGGAGTCTTCAGGAGGTCAGTCAATGGACGATAGCCCGTCGTCCTTTCTAGGACTGCTTCGGCTCATCTCGGAGTCCACCGGGATGGAGCTCGAACCCGTTTCCAAACGGGCCAGGTATCCCCTCACGGAGATTCTGGACCGAGGGGATTCTCCGACGGAGGCCTTTCCGGTGGCCGAGGCCATAGTGGGTCCGGCACTGGAGCTTTGGCAGCGCCCTGCTTCCTGCCCTGCCCCTTCGGCCAGGATGGCCAGAAGTATGCGTCCCCACCGGTTCCTTGTCCGGTTCGGAACACCTCTGCTGAAGGGTTGTTACACGACAGCGTCCGCCACGGCAACGCCAGGGATGTGGACAAACCTCTGACAAGGAGTCCAAGAAATTGGACTATGTCGGGCTAAAAGTCTACGCTGCCTCTCTCTGGCCTTCGCCAGGCCAGTTCGGCCGCCCTCATGGCACATTTTTTCTCATGCTGTTGGGCTCCCTGGATGAGGTCATCCCTCATCTTCCGCCCGATCTGCAGACTACGGTTACAGGTGCGGACCAGGGCAGGGCAGTGGCCAAACAGCAGCTCCAGACTGCTTTGGATATGGGGACTCCATGTGCCAGATCGGGATGGCCGCAGTGGCTATGTGTTTCATGGCTTGGCTGAGGATATCCACCTTTACTGGATACCCAGCACAAGTTGGCAGATGTTCCTTTTGGGACTCGACCTCTTCGGCCCTGGGGGTGGAAGGTCACCTGCAGAGGATCGAGAAGTCCAATGCTACCTTGGACTCGGGTCTCTTCCGCTCCAGAAGGACAAGGCATAAACCACAGCCTAAGCCCTTTTCGTCCTTCTGTGCCTCGGCGCGCCCGGACCCAACGTTAGAGCCAGCAGGCTCGGCCTTGGCATCCCAAACCCAAGCCGCTGGCTTCTTCTAACAGGAGGCAGGGAGGAAAGGCCCAGGAGGTCCTCGGCTGGTCCCTCCCTCCAAGCCTGCCCAGTGACGGGCTGAGGGTGTGCCCATTCCCGCCACCTACCCCTGGGTCCCCCGTGGAGGACGCCCGCACTTCCGTTCCGCCTGGTCCGCTGTTACCACGGACAGGTGGGTCTTCAGAGGCGGTGGGAAGAGGCCTGCCTCTGGAATTCGAGCAGGCACCACCCTCAGAGCCGTCGTCAGCCTCGGGGGCTTCGGTCCCCAGCTCACCGGCGGGCTCGTCGAGCCGACATCGTCCTCCTCCAGAAGGAGTGTGATAGAGAGGTGGCGGACCTCCTTCAGACCCAGGGTTTGTGTCCAGGTACTCCTGGTTCGAACAGACGGGGGCTGGCGCCCATTCTCGACTCCACACCTACCAAACAAGTTCCTAAGGTCTCGAACCTTCAGGATGGTCACTGGCTCAGATAATACCATCCTTGGAACGCAGCGTATGGTTCTGCTCTCTGACTTGCAGGACACGTTTTTCACGTCCCTATCCGTCCGTCTCACCAGAGATTCCTTCGCTTCCAGCGGAAGGGATCCCTTTTCGAGTTCCAGCTTATGCCCTTCGGCTTGTCTCCAGCTCCCGGGTCTTCACCAAATGCATGGCAGTGGTGACAGCATTCCCTCTTGGCCGAGGGTCGGGTGTACCCTTACCTGGGCGACTGGCTGATGCAGCTCCCTCCAGGAAGGAGGCGGAGTGGTCCGAGATCTGGCCCTCAGGTCTGCTCTCAACCGGGCCTCCTTATCAACGAGGCCAAGTCGGAACTTGAGCCAAAGCAGGTGATTCTATTCAGCCGGGCGCAGCTCGACTCTCTTGAGCCAGAGCGCGGCTCCCAGCCGGACAGGCCGGGTTCTTTCCTCCTTTGCCCGATCATTTCTGGTTGGGCGATTGCACCTTCCCGGGACTTCCTGTGCCTCCTGGGTCTCATGGCGGCCTGCACCAGCGTGGTCCGTTGGGCCGCTGGAACATCGTCCCCTTCAATGGGACTGCCAGCCAGTGGTCTAGCGCTGCTGCGATCCTTTGGACCAGCTTGTGTCGGTGACACAGGGGATGTGGAGCACTCTCAGTGGTGGACCGTTCCAGATCATTTGCAGGAGGGCATCCGTTCGTCCGCCCGAGCAGCGGTCTCTCTGTCGACCGATGCCTCTCTGATGGGTTGGGGTGCCCATCTGGGGAACACTGGCTCATGGCCTCTGGCCCCAAGGGAGTCCCGATGCCACATCAACTGCTGGAGCTCCGAGCGGTCCGCCTAACTCTCACCGCCTTTTGCTCTGCTCCTCGCGGGTCATGTGGTCCGAGTCCAGACGGACAATACCACGACCATGTTCTATCTAAACCGCCAGGCGCGGACGCGGCCCATGCTTCTATGCAAGGAAGCTCTCCGCATTTGGTCACTGCGCAGCCTGGAGGTGGATCTCTAGCCATTCATGTGGCAGGAGCCTCCAACACCCTGGCCGATGCCCTGAGCGGATGGGGCTGCATCCCACGAGTGGTCTCTCTCTGCGGAGGTAGTACAGTATCTGTTCTCCCATTGGGGCACACCTCAGGTGGACCTGTTCGCCTCCAGGGAGAACGCTGCTGAGACTGTTCCATGCCCGCCTCAGCAGGGCTGTTGCTGGGGGATGCCTTCGAGGCAGTGACCCCGGCCTCTTTGCTTTTCCCCATTTCCCTTGATCCACAAGGTGCTCTCACATGCGTGAGGGACAAGGCCAGGTGATTCTGATAGCCCCAGACTGGCCTCGCCAGTTCTGGTACCCAGATCTCCTCAGTCTCAGCTCCAGGACTCGGCAGCTTCCAGCTCGCCTGACCTGCTCTCAGTCAATCAGGGAAGGTGTTCCATCCGGACCTTCAATCCCTGCACCTGACGGCCTGGTTCCTGAGCTGCCAGAGTTCCAGGCCTTGGTCTTTCCGCCGAGGTCCTCAATGTAGTTGAGGCGCCCCGAGGAGTCGACCAGAAAATGCTATGCTTCAAATGGAAAAGGTTTTCCATTTGGTGTCAGGCAAGGGCTTGGACCCTTCCTCCTGTTCCTTGGCAAGCATCTTGACTATTTATGGTCCCTTTCTAATCAAGGGCTTAGGTCGACGACCTCAAAGGTGCACCTGGTAGCCATCTCTGCTACCGATCGGGCCGGGAAGCAGTCGGTGGCGCAGGAGAAGGTGGTCTGGCGCTTTTCAAGGCCTTGATCATATTTCCTCCAGTGGGAACCCCACCTCCGTGGGATCTACTGCTGGTATTGGCAAAGCTCATGGGCAAGCCATTCGAACCCATGCACAGGTGTGTTCTCTCACCTGTCGTGGAAGACCGCCTTCTTGGTGGCTATCACGTCCAGCCAGAAGGATGGGAGAGCTCCAGGCGCCCATCGAGTCTCCTTACCTGGTCTTCCACAGGGACAAGAGTTGTCCTGCGCCTCACCCGAAATTCCTTCCGAAGGTGGTGGTCGGCGAGTTTCACCTTAACCAGGTGTTGACTCTGCCGTGTTCTACCCCAATCACACCGGAGGCCAATATAGGCTCCATACTTTGGACCCTAGAAGGGCCGCTATTACAAAGAGCTGACGGCTGAAATCGGGAGAGGTTCGCCAGCTGTTTGTCACCTACGCTGAAGCCGCATCTGGCAGACCTGCAGCCAAGCGGACGATAAGCAGGTGGGTCACCTCCTGCATAGATCTCTGCTAAGTTGGCGGGCATGGAGCCTCCCAGAGGATAAGAGCTCATTCTACCCGCCATACTGTTGCAACGTGGCTGCTTCCAGGACGCCCCTATCCAGGAAATCTGCAGGGCTGCTACCTGAAGTCAGCAAACACCTTCATTACCCATTACCACATCGACCTTGAGTCACGCCCGGATGCTGGTTTTGGGGCCTCTGTCTCCAACGCCCTTCCAAGTAAGTATTGGGGTGTGCCTTGCCCTCCTCCGCGGAGAACTGCTACGAGTTCGTTATCGAGTGGATGAACAACATATCCATGTCCCTAGAAATGCAGGTTACTCACCTGTAACAGGAGTTCTAGGAATGGTATATGTTGTTCATCCACACGACCCACCCGACCTCCGCCCACGCGACAACACGTTGAGCTTTTCCAGGGCCAGATTCACGCCATGGGCGGAGAGCCGAGAGTTATACCACACTGGTGAAGGGAGGAGCAGCTTGAAGACCCTCCGCAAGATTTAAAGGCAAGGATACCTGCCAATGAGTGTGGATGAACAACATATACCATTCCTAGAACTCCTGTTACAGGTGAGTAACCTGTATTTACTCACCTGTATCCATAATTCTGTTAGTGGTATGCATTTCACATCTACACAATGCACCTGACATTCCTTCGCAAGAAGCCCACAGATCCCTGTTTACAGCATGCAAAGATTTGACATTGAGGGGGCGGATTCAGAGGATACACATAAACGGGTTGTGGGAGGAACTTAACTTGAAGATATCTGGTGACTCGTCAGTATCCAGCAGGCTGCCAGAGTGTAGATGTGAATTGAATACCACTAAAAGAACTATGGTTCTAGGGACATGGATGTGTTGTTCATCCACACTTATTGGCAGGTCCCTTGCCGCTTTAAATCTTGTCGGAAGGTCATTAAGCTGGCTCCTCCCACCCACCTGGGTGGTAAAACTCTCGGCTCCACCCCATGACGCCAGATCTTCCTTACCGCTTGGAAGCTCAGGTTCCCTCCTTAGCGCTTCATGCTTTGACTGGTTCCTGAAAAGTTCGGTCTTCGTATTTATTGAAGTGTCCTTTGAATCTTGATCTTTCTTCTTCGCTACGGCGATGGCTTTTCCGCCCCGAGAGCGACGGGTTAGTTCCTCCAGGAGGGACTCGCAGTCCACGTGCTTTTTTTGCCTGGACTTGGATCACGATCCTCAGGCTTGCAACTTTTGTTCTGCCCTTTCGGTCAGCTCTCCGGAGGACCGTGCGGCCCGTTCAGGGCTCAGACATCCGGTAGTTTTCTCCGCTCCAGAGATTCCATCGGACCGGCGGGTGTCCGCTTCGACTGTTTCTCTGCAGTCTGATCCTGCCGGGGAAGGGGTGGATTTCCCCCTTCCCTCTCCCTCGGTTGCGGAGCTTATCCCACTCTCCTTGGATTCTTCTCATGCAGCTTCGTTCAGGGAGATTCGTCATTCCCTCTCCTCCAAGGGAGAGGGAACCCGGAGCCCTGTCACTCAGCCTATGGCTATAGGGCCGCAGGCGGGGTCTCTTCGTCGGTGGGAGCGGGATTTCTCCCCCTCCCTCATCGGCCGACGCTCAACTTCGGTTGAGGATTCGGCTTCGGCCACTGGCCTCACGGTATCCCCGTCAGGTCAGCCGGCCAAGTTCCCCGTTGACGTTGTCGAGTCTCTCGACCCGTCTTTCGGGGGATCTGCTGAGGCCGTCTTCCCGCTGAAGCTCTGTCCTCCCCTTCGGGTCGACAGCCCTCGGTCCTTTCTTCCAGCTGAGGAGGAGCGGTGTGCCCGCTTCTTCCCAGGCCCCCTCGTCCCCGGGATTGGGTCTCGGTCTCGGTCAACCTCTGGTCTAGCCGCTCACGCCGATCTCGGCGTTCTCGGTCGAGGCACTGAGTTAAGTGGCTTTGCTGTTCTTCCTCGTCCCCCTCCTCGGATGAGGAGCGGTTTCGATGCCGTTGGTGTCGGTGTTACCAGGAACTTATGTGGCGACAGCAGTTGTTGTCTGGGTTTCAATCGACCCCGATTCATTCTCCGGATAGCAAGCGGCCGCCACTTGGTCGGCAGCCGTTCGAATTGGTCGAGGAGCCTTCTCCAGGGCCAGTTGCTCTTCCGACTCTCGCTGCCTCTCCGCCTTGGGCGGAGTTCAGGCCTGACCGTGGCCTGTCCTTCAGGTCACTTGGTTCCCTCACTCCTGCCTGCCCCCGGCGGACGAAGAGTGCCTCGGGCCTGCAGCAGCTTTTTGCAGACCCTTCGGAGCCTGGAGCAGGCTCTGCCATGTTTCCTAACAGGGAGGACCCCGGGTCTTCCCAGGAACATCCAGTAGATGACAGCCCATCGTCTTCGAAGGGTCTACCTCAGCTCATTTCAGAATTTACTGGAATGCAGCTCAAGCCCGTCTCCGATCGGGCACCTTACCCCATTATGGAGATTCTGGATCGAGGGTTCTTCCACGAGGCCTTCCAGTGGCTGAGGCTATCGTGGGCCCAGCCTTGGGGCTATGGCGGCCTACTTCCTGCCCTGTGCCTTGGCCAGGGTGGCTCGAGCCCTATCCCTGTCGGTTCTCTGCCCGGTTCTCGGGCACCCTTGGCTGAAGGGTAATTACTGGACGGCGTTTCCAATGTCTTAAGCGCTGGGGATGTGGACAGACCCCGACAAGGAGTCCAGAAGGATGGACTATGTCGGGCGTAAGGTTTATGCTGCATCCTCCCTAGGCCTCCGTCAGGCCAGCACGGTTGCACTGATGGCACATTTCTCCCACACCCTTTTGGGCTCCCTGGACGAGGTTCTCCCTCGTCTCCCAGGTGACCTGCGGACCATGGTTCGACAGTTGCGGGACCAGGGTAGGGCGGTGGCGAAACAGCAGCTCCAGACGGCTCTGGATCTAGGCGACTCCTGTGCCAGATCGGTGGCGGCTGCAGTGGCCATGCGCCGCAGGGCGTGGCTGAGGTTATCCTCCTTCTCTTTGGAAACCCAGCACGAGTTGGCGGACATCCCCTTCTTGGGGACTGACCTTTTCGGCCCTGGAGTGGAGGGATACATCCATGGGCCCAAGAAGTCCGATGCCACTCCGGACTCGGTCACTCTCGCCCGGAGGGTCAAGGGCAGCCGTCAGCCTTTGCGTAAGCCCCTTTGCCCCCTGAGTCCTGGGGCCCCCGGCCCAGCATGAGGGCCAGCAGGCATGCGCTGGGCGGCCTGTTGCCAGACCAGTGTCTTCCTCAAAAGGAAGCGGGGAGGCAGAAACCGAGGGCTTCTCGGTCCTTCCCCTCTAAGTCTGCTCAGTGGACGGGCAGGGCATTGCCCGGCCCCGCTGCCTCAGCTTGGTTTCCCCATGGGGACGGCTCTGCACCTCGTTCTGGAGGTGTTTAAGGTGGATCCTGTCGCAGGTTGCGAGCGGTTCCCCTTTTGAGCCATTGCCCCATGGGGATCTTGAGTTCACTGCCCCTGTATCGGTCGTCCGACATGCCTGGCTCTCTAGTTAGAGGTGATCAGGAAGGCTGTGGATCCCCCCCCCATTCAACCCTGGGTTTGCGTCCAGGTATTCCTGGTCTCATACGGACGGGGGCTTGCGCCCATTCTCCCGCACGCCTGGATGGTCTCTCTTCTTCAGACATCCCATCCTCAGGACGTGGCGTGTAGCTGTTTTCCTGGTCTCCAGGATGTACCTACCCCTCGTTCCGTCTGTTTCTGGGGAGGCTCCACCCCTTCTTGCGGGGGAGCTCCTTACGAGTTCCTAGCACTTCCTTGCTCAGCAGTCTCTGCGGCATTGAAGGGTCCGGATGTCACCCCAACCGGAAGGCAGACTGGTCTCCCATTTTCGGGAGCCAAGTGAGAACTCGTATCTTAGTGGTGAAGCTTCTTTGGGACTAAGCTCGACTTTTGAGTCCGAGCTCTGCTCCGGGCGAACAGGGCCGAGGTTCTTCCTCCTTTGCTGGTCGGGTTGGCTGGGAAATTACGTCCTGTCAGGACCTCCTGCTCCTCCTAAGCCTCAGGGCGGCCTTCCCTTAGTGGGAGGGGCCAGCCAGAGGTCACAGCGCTGCGTCCCTTGGACCAGTTCGTGACTTACAGCCCAGGAGTTAAGAGAACACTCCCTTGGACCGTTCTAACTCCGGCAGGAGAACATTCTGCTTGTTCGCCCTGAGTTGGCGGTCTTCTCCGACCGATGCTTCTCGGATGGGTGGGGTGCCCATCTTGGGGAATACAGAGTGCTTCGCCTCTGGTCCTCTTGCGAGTCCCGATGTCCTTCCTGCTCGCTGGAGATAGACGGTCCGCTTAGCCTGCACCGCTCGCTCCGCTTGTACGGGGTCTTCAGGTGTAAGTCCAAGTAGGACTATTCCAAGACCATGTGCTACCTACTCCGCCAGGTTCGGTCTATCCCGTTGTCTCGGTGCAGGGAGGTTCTCCGCATTGGGTTGTTGCGCAGTCGAAGGTTCCCAGCCATTTGATGGCAGGAGCCCGATTCCCTGGCTGCTGCCCTGAGCTGGGCATAGGCTGCGCCTCATGAGTGGTCTCCCCTGCCGGAGGTAGCACAGGATCTTCTCCCTCTTCCCTCAGGGGCGAATACCAGGCCAAGACTGTTTTTTGCCCGCCCCTCAGCAAGGCCTGCTGCAGGGGATGCCATTGGGGCCACGGACCCCGGGCCCCTCCATGCCTCTCCCCCATTTCCCTTGACCTACGGGCAAGGCGAGGAGGGACTTGGCGCAGGTGATGCTGGTAGCCCCAGACTGGATTGCCAGTTCTGGTATCCAGCTCTCCTCAGTCTCAGCCCCAGGCTCCCGAGGCGGCCTCTAGTCCGCCCGGTCCTGTCTTTCCTTTTCAGGGGAAGGTTATCCATCTGGACCTTCAATCCCTGCACCTGTAGGCCGACCCCTGTGCGGCTAGGGGCCAGGCCTAGGGTCTTTCGGCAAGGTCCTCATCTTCGAGGCGTCCTGCTAAGAAGTCGGCCAAGATGCTCGTCCTTTGGGAGAAGTTCTCCCTTTTTGATGATGGGATAGGGCCGTGCCCTTCCCGTCCCTGAGCGAACATTCCGGACCATCTGCGGTCCATCCTTAAACCAGGGCTTCGGCCAACGACCCTCTAGGTGCTTCTGTGGGTCACCACTGTCTTCCAGGCGTGGGCCGGGAGGCAGCTGGTGGTGCGGAGAAGGTGGTCTGGCACTTCTAGGCCTCGATCACGCCTCCCCTTTTGGGGAGAGTATCCCTGTTTCTCGGGATCCTTGCTGGTATGGGCTTAGCTCATGAGCAAGCCATCTGAACCTTTGCACAGGTGCGAGTTTCCCACCTGTTGTGGAAGAACACCTTCTTGGGGCCTCCGCCATCCAGAAGGCAGGGAGAGTTCAGGCGCTCTTTAACCTCCCTATCCGGTCTTCCACAGGGACTAGGTTGTCCTCGCCCCACCGAAGTCCCTCCGGGCGGTGGCAGAGTCTTCCCTTCGGATGTGCCTCTGCGGGTTTATCCCTTTCACACCTCGGGAGGCCATATTCAGGTTCGGTGGGAACCGTTTAAACTCACCTCTTGGGAGCGTAAAGCTAAAGTCGGGAAGGTTCGTAGCTGTTCATCATCTTCGCTGGAGCCGCATCTGGCAGATTTGCAGCCCAGTGGAAGACAAGCGATGGTCACCCCAAAGGTCTCACTATAGCGGCGAGCATGGAGCCTCCCAGAGGATAAGCTCTTTACCCATCCTTCCGCTGCAGCGTGGCTGCTTCAAGGACTCTCCGGTCCAGGATATCCACAGGGCTTCTGCCCGGAAGCAGAGCTTACCGTTCCCCTTCCACATCGACCTTGGGTCGCGCTGGGGTGCTGGTCGGGGCCTCGGTTCTCAGTCTTTCTACCTAAGTAGGGGTGTGCTTGCCTCCTCCTCCCGGAGAACTGCTAGGAGTCTCGCTGTAGGGTGGATGAACAACATATCCATGTCCCTAGAAATACAGGTTACTCACCTGTAACAGGGGTTCTAGGAATGGTATGTATTGTTCATCTACATTCTCCAACCTCCCGGCTTGACCTTTGTGGCTTCCAGCAGGCTAGATCGCGTCATGGGGCGGAGCCGGAGTTTACTCACCCTGGTGGGAGTGAGCTAGCTGAAGACCTTCCGGCAAGATTTAAAGCGGCTAGGGACCTGCCAATAAGTGTGGATGAACAACATATACCATTCCTAGAACTCTTGTTACAGGTGAGTAACCTGTATTTACAAGTGATTAACCTGTATTTCTAGGGATGTGGATATGGTGTACGATCCACACTTTTGGCAGTGTTCCTTTCCCCTTTAAATCCTACCAGAATGTCTTCAGGCTGGCTCTTCCTACCCACCCGGGTGGTAACTCCCCTAGCACTGCCCTGTGACGTGAGATCTTCATTTCCACTGGAGGAAGAAGGTTCCCTCCTTATTGCTGTTATGCTGAGTAGGCCCTTTGCTCATTAAAAAAATCTTTGACTTATGACTTTTTGTCTTCAAGCGACTCCTTCTCCTCATCCGTGATGGATGATGCGAAGTCGGTGCCGGTTTTCAAACAAAAGTGCCTGCGGGAGAAAATGTCATGAACGGACCCACACATCACGTGTGTCTACTGCCTGGGCCATGAGCATGATCCCCAGGCTTATGGCCTCTGTCGCACCTTGCACCCTTCTATCTTGGAAGACCGGCATGCACAACTTCTTCTCGGGTGCCCAGATGAACAGGATCCTCCCCGAAACCTAAGGACATCCAGCAGGCACTCTCCGTGGCTGCGAGCTCTGCCAAACTGTTTGCAGCTTTTGAGGAAGCTGCGGCTCAGACCGCTGCTCAAGCTTCCTTGGTTTCAGCCTTTTTGCCACTCTCTGTGGGCACCTCCTTTTCAGGGCCATTCAGAGAAGTGCCAGGCCCTTTCCACTTTTGGCCATGGTCCCTCTTTGGGCACTAAAACCAAAAAGAAAGAGGCTAAGAAAAAGTCTTGCCAATGGTAGGATCACAAGCGCTCTCAGGCCTCGGATTCCCATGCTTCCACGGAGGTTTCGAATACTGTTGATCTTTCAGCCCAGGCTGCTGGCTCCATGATCTCCTCGTCAGGCCAGTTGGTTGAGATGTAGGTCGACCTTTCTGCCGAGATTTTTCTTGAGCCGGAAGGTCGAACTGTTGTCACCAGAAGAGGCCGATACTTCTCTCTTTAGGACTTTGGTGCCTGTGACTTCTCAAGGAGGGATGGATCAGTTCGCTGATCCGCCACCTCTTACTCAGGATTCAGTGGACTCTGCTTTCGCTGGCTCCCTCAGAGACCAGCTGTTGGCAGCCCCGATGGTCAAGGTTACGGTCCCGATCCCACAGTCTTCAGTCAAGAAGCCCACATCGATTTCAACGATCTCACTCTCATCACTTGGGGAAGTGGCAAAACCACTATTCTTCCTCTTCTTCCTCCTCAGACAAGGAGAGGCTTCGCTGCAAGATGCGTCAGCACTATGAAAAGCTTATGTAGCAACTGATCTTACCCATGTCAGTCTTCACCATTCATCACTAGTGGGTATAGTGCACCGGAGCTGGGACCCCGCAGGAGACTTTTTTTTTTTTTTTCATCATGGGGGGAGTCGATGCAGGGCCGGCACCGCCCTGGAGGCCGATGTTCACGTGGGCGCAAGGTTGGCGGTAGCTGCCATCGACTCGCCCAACAATTCATTCTCTCCCACAGTCGAGTGTGCTACTCATGAGAGACTGGTAGTTCATGCTTAGTCCGTTGATCCTTCCAAGCGTTAGTCTAGTGATAGTTGCCTTGGTTCTGCTTGCCTGCTTGACATCACTTCAAGTTAATGGTAAGACCTTTCCTTTTATTAAGTGGCGTTGAGTACTGTTTCTGTTTTATTTTCCGTTTGGTCATGTCTTGTCTGGGGGCAAGAAGATGTCGAAATCAGGGCTGCCCCCTATGCGTCGGTGCCCCTGTGGCCGCCTCTATTCCATGATGGACCAGCATGACCGCTGCATTTCCTGCCTCGACCCTGACCATGATATGGATAACTATGACATTTGCTTCTCGATGGACCACAGTGTAATTGAAACCGGCGTTCTGAAGAAGGTCGGGATATGCGCCACCAAATTTCAGAGGACGAATGCGCAGCCGGGCCAAGGCGAGGATTTCCAGTGCCCTCCTCTGGGTCCCTCCCAGTCCTAAACGGCCCATGGAGGAGGGAACCTCACTTTTAGCCTGCTGCAGGGGTTTCTTCCATGTGCAGGGCCCAGGCCGGGCCCCTTGGGGGCTGCCGAGGCACTTCATCGGCAGTCACCTCTTCAGTGGCGAAGGCTTCCTCGATGTCTTGTCCCAGGCCCTTCAGGGCTGGGCCAGCACCGTTCTCGGTGCCGTCTCATGGCACTGCTCTTGGCCCCGGCGCCATCCATGACGCCGTGTGCTTTGAGCGCAGCACCGCAGTCGGCGGCGGGCCTTCTTTTGGCACTGCTGTCGCCTCTGACGCTGCTCACGGAGTTGAAGTTCTCAGCAGCACCGGTGGTTTGGATGTTTCTGGGCCTGGTTCTGGTCCCGGCACCTCGCATAGCGCCGGGCAGGAGTCGGCACCGTCCCTGTTGGGGATGGGGTTGGGGCCAACCTTGTCTTCGGCACCGCTCATGGTGCCAGAGTGTTATGCTGCACCGCATTTGGTGCCGCGCCTGAGTTTGGTGCCGCTCGCGGGGCCGGGGTGGGTGTCGGAGTTGGGTGCGGTGCCGTGCCGTGTTGGGTTTGGCGGTTGGCGGTGCTGGGGGGGGAGTGCAGAGCCGTGCATGGGGTCGAGCCAGACTCCGGTGACGCTCACAGTGCCGGGGTGGGTGTCAGCACCGGGCGTGGGTCTGTGCTTCCTTCTGGCGGCGTTGGCGGCTCCAAATCTCAGGGTGCCCCGCTTTAGGTTCCAGGAACTGGAGGGGCTCGGGGAGTTGTCTGGCATCGGAACTCTGAGCCTGCCTCTTCGGTGGCGGACTCTGGGTCTGATCCAGACTGACTCCCAGCTTCTTCGGAATCTTCGGACCCCTCTGTGTCCAGCACCTCGAACCCCACTCAGCCTCCCTTTGGGGGTCGGTTGTCGCTGGTGGACTTTAGGGTCAGAGGGTCTGACCAGCTAGTAATGGTCCCTGTGACTACTGCTGTGCAACCTGGGGTCACTGGCATTGCTGTTCCTCCAGTTAAGGCACCCCCCTCCTTGATGTGTTTCGACAGCCCAAGTTTGGGGCAGCCCGGGGCATTCCAGGAGGGGGAGGGTACGGTTCCCTGGGTGGACTCCTCTTAGGCTGCCCGGAGTTGCCAGCTACCCAGGCTGGTGGCTACGAGGACAAGGTCCCTCGCTGATTCCCAAGGGTTGAGAAGTGAAGATGTGGCGTGGTGCGCCCTCCCCAGAGCCCAGCCGGGTTCTGGGAGGAGTCGAAGCACAGACCCTTGCTTTTCCCTGGAGGAGTCCCCGAGAGGGACTTTAACTTCTGAGGTCAGAGGCCGTCCTTCTGGACTCGCATGGTCCCGGTTACCTCACGGGAGGATTTCTTCCTTTGGGCACAGCTCTGACCGTTCTGACCTGGTTGAACGGCTGTTAGCTGCGGTGGCCTTCAGATCACCCTCCCTGTGAAGGGTTTCCTTTTGGCCCCCTGCCCTGACAGGATAGGGACCGTTCTCCTGTTGTCAGGAGCCTGTCCCCCGAGCCTCTGTCTCCATCCCCGGTTGTCCCAGGTATTCCCAGTCCTTGCGGACCTCTCACCTGGGAACAGTTCAGAGGCTCTGCTGCACATTTCCCCACCTACCTCCATGCCCTGGACCAGTAGGTGTTTCACCACGCTCCCGTGCAGCCGGACCCTCAACCTGGGAGCTCATCTTCATCCTCTTCTTCCTCTACGGAGGGAGAGGAACCTTCGTTGCACATCTCCCCAACGTTTGATCTGTCCTCCTGTCAGCGCTTCCTTGTGAGTATGTTAGATGAGCTCCACCTTACTCCAGTCCCGGTCAGCAATCGCGAGCATGTGACGTGCACTTTCTTAGGCGAGTACAGTGCAGCCCACCTGGTGACTCCCGCCTGGCCTGTTCCATTTCAGGAGGTGTCACATCGGCTCTGGCTACGTTCCTTCTTCACCATGCCAGCCCCAGGGGACCTACGCCAGCAGTATTGCACTCCCCCTGGAGCTCCAGGTTCTCTGTTTCATCCCTCTTCAGGCTTGACCTCCCTGAGCACCCCTTCTGGGCCTCACGCCCCTTACTGTGACCGCCCCCCGGACTCAGACTCTGCAGATTTCGATTTCTGGGGGACACGAGTGTTCTACTCGGCAGGGATCTCTCTCTCTGTCGCAGCACATCAGGCCCACTTTGCAGCCTACAACAGGTTCTTGTGGTCTAGACTAGGTCAGCTCCTAGCCTCAGTGCCTGATTTGGAGGAAACCAGGCAAGCCATTGCCTCTCTGCGCAGGGCCTGGAGCTAGCAAGGCACCAAGCAAGGGCGTCGTATGATGCCAGTGAGGTAGCATCCAGATTGGTAGGGACAACGATCTGCCTTTGGCGGATGGCATGGCTTCGCCTATTCTGGTCATCACCCCTGGTCTGGCGTAGGGTGATTTACTCCGCATACCGGAGAACCCATCTTTTCTCCTGAAGGGTGAGACGGAGGCTTTCGCGGCAACCTCCTTCCCCCACTGGGGGATCCCTGTCTCACCCAGACCAGTCCCAGGCCTGTAAGGGTTCTCCCCTTCAGTGTCTCACCCACAGGAGGCTAAGGGACCTAGTCCCTTAGGGTAGTTCAGGGCCCCCTTCGGGGGGGGGGCTTGGTACTCACCTACTGGTGACGAATGGTGAAGATTGACACAGATAAGATATGAAAATTACGTACCTACCGTAATTCTTGATCTTTCTGTTTAGCTTCACCATTTATCACTAAATCCCACCCTCCTTCCCCCTGAGGGCCTCATTCTCTGGACTTCCTCCTCCCTCCCCTCTGTGTGTCTTATCTTTCTTCGCTCTCCTCTCCCTTGCGATTAGGTGGGAGGGGACTGTGGAGAGACACGGGATTTCCTTGGGGGTTTTATGGAGATGTTGGAGGGGGCCTCTTTCTCTTCTCCTTATTCTGGGGAGTTCAGAGTGTGGGGCCCTCCCCTTCTCAGTATATATTTTATTTAGAGTCTCATAATTTGAGCTCTTCCCCCTATGCCTTTTTGACTCTTTAAAATTCCCCTTTTTGGGAAGGGGGAAGAGTTTGAGACACACCCTCAGTCTGCACCCTCTTATTGTCTGGTCTTCTAGACCTAGGCTGCTTGCAACTTCTGCTTGCCTCCTGCAGCTGAGCTCTATAGTCCAGGGTGGACTATAGTCTTCTAAAGATGTCAGTGTGCATTTCGCTCCTGGGGGTGTGCTACTCTTTTTCCCCCCTCCCCTTACCTTTCCTTCTCCTTCTTCTCCTTCCAAAGATTGGGGCCCTTTCTCCCCAATTTCCTGTTTTAATCTCTTCTTCTGTCTTCTCAGTTGGTTATTTCTCCTTTTAGTTTATTATTCCTTTCCTTTTATCTAGCCCTTAGGCTCTCTTGCCTCATCCACCCTCCCTTCCTTACACTCTTCGGCATGTCAGAACTAGGGCTGGGGCAGAGTCGACGGCAGCTAATGGCCAACCCTCGAGCACCACGTGGAACTTCGGCCTCGAGGGCGGCGCCGGCCCTGTGTCGACTCCACCCATGATATATAAAAAAAAAAAAAAAAGGCTCCCGCTGGGTCCTTGCTCCGGTGCTGTATACCCACTAGTGATGAATGGTGAAGATACACTGAAAGATCAAGAATTATGGTAGGCACATAATTTTCATTTCATGTTCACGGGGATGAAGCCCAATTCCGACCTCTTATCCCAGCTATCACATGGCTCTCGCCACAGAGGCCTCTACCTTCCCCAACTCAGCAGCAGCCTACTCATCTGGAACCAGTTCAGCCTCCTCTGGCTTCTCCGCCTATCTTGGTGGAGCTGCCACCAAAACAGGCAAAGTTCGGTCCTCCTCCTTAGGATGCCTGCTTGGCATCGGGAATCCCGTATCGGCTGTCGGTCACCATCACTCCCAACCGACCTCATAGAATCAGTGGAGATTTGGGTGATCGACCTGTGTTCAACAAATCCTCCAAGTCTGAAGGCTTTTCCTTGCACTCCTGCCCAGTGGATGAGGAGTTGGCATAGGATTTGTCGACGGAGCATGGTCCCACCCCTTCATGGGGCTCCTCTGTCTCATCTCAGAGTTCATGGGTCTTCTGATGGAGCCTGTCCAAAAATGGGCTAGGTACCTGCTTAGTGAGATTCTGGACTGGGGTGACTCCCCTGGTTAAGCCGTGCCAGTCACAGAGACCATTCTTGGTCCTGCTCTGGAGCTGTGGCAGCATCTGGCCTCTTGTCGTGTGCCTTTGGCCCAGATGGTCCACAAGTATGAGGTCCCTACTGGTTCCCTGTCAGGTTTTACAGAGCACCCCTCGGCTGAGGGTCTGTTGGTCGACTCGGTATTCTGGCGCACGGGCAATGTTGGGGACGTGGACAAACCTCCCAACAAGGAGTCCCAAGAAATTAGACCACATGGCCATAAAAATTTATGCTGCCTTATCTCTCGGCCTTTGGCAGGCGAGTTCGGCTCTTCTGATGGCCCATTTCATCCATGCCCTTTTGGGCATACTTCATGAAGTGCTTCCTCATCTCCCAGTTGACATGCAGACTATGGTCAAGCAAGTATGGGATCAGGGCTGAGCAGTGGCAAAGCAATGGCTCCAGACTGCCATGGATATCTGAGAGTCTTGCGCCCAGTCCGTGGTGGCTGCAGTTGCTATGTGCTGTAGGGCTTGGCTGAGGATCTTGACCTTTATACCCAGCATAAACTGGTGGATGTCCCCTTCTTGAGCACCGACTTGTCCGGGCCTGGTGTGGAAGGGCACCTCACCTGTATTGAGAAGTCCAGCGACACCTTAGACTTAGTGACCTCTGCCTAGTAGGATCCCAAGGGCTCCAAGGCTCAGCAGAAGTCCTTTTGGCCCCTCTCTGCTCCTGCAGCTAAACTGGGTGACAGATCCAGGTTTGGCGCCCTTGGCCGAAATCTGTTACTTCGGTCATTCAGAAGCCAGGAGGTCGAGGTCCCAGTGACTCTTCAACTGGTCCCTCCGCCCTCAAGCCTGCCCAGTGACGGGATGAGAGGTGCCTTTCCCAGTCCCATCCTGAACCCCGTGGGTCCTTCCATGGGGGGCCGGCTCCACCACTTTCTTTCCACCTGGTCCACTGTTATCACGGACAGGTGGGTCCTCTATGTGGTTGATCACTGCCTCTGGAGTTTGAGGCTTACTTGCCTTGCCAAGCCCGTGTCCCATTGGAGGACATGGTGTCTGCCGATATTTTGTCAGCACATCGGGACAACATCGCCCAGCTTTTCTGCCATGTACTTTCAGGATTGTCACTCGGTCTCTGATCATACCATCTCTGGAGCAGAGCATGTGGTATTGCTCCCTAGATCTTCAGGAAACATTCTTTCGCATCTCTATCCGGCCATCCCACTGCAGGTTCCTCCTGTTCCGTGCGGAGGGGATTCTATACAAGTTCCAGGCCATGCCCTTCGGCCTCTCTTCTGCTCCCAGGGTCTTCACTAAATGCATAGCTGTGGTGGATGCTTACCTGCGGTGCCAAGGGGCCCGGGTATACCCCCGTCTGGACGACTGGCTGATTGCGACTCCCTCCAGGGAGGAAGTGGAGCAATCCAAGGACCTGGCCCTCCAGAGCTGCGTCTCCCTTGGCCTTCTGGTTAGTGAGGCCAAGTCGGAACTCGTGCACTCACAAGTGATTCATTTCATCAGGGCAGAGCTTGACTCTTGTAGAGCCAGGGCTTGGCTTCCTGTGGACAGGGTGGAAGTTCTTTTCTCCTTTGCCTGATCATTTTGGGTTGGGCAGTTGCGCCCTGCTAGGGACTTCCTGTGCCTCCTGAGATCCATGGCAGCTTGCACCTGTGTTGTCTGTTGGGCCTGGTGGAGAATGCACTGTCTGCAGTGGGAGCTTGCCTGTCAGTGGTCTCATCGCAAGGGCCACTTCAACCAGCCGGTCACTATGATCCAGCTAATGTGGGACACCCTCCAGTGGTGGTTAGCCCTGGAACTTCTGCAGGAAGGGATCTTGTTTGTCTGCTTGGAGCCGAGAGTCATCCTGATGACTGATGCCTCCCTGATGGGCTGGGGAGCACACCTGGGGGACCACAGAGTCCATGGGCTCTGGACCTCCAAGGAGTCCCAATGCCATATCAACCTGCCGGAGCTCCAGGCAGTTCAGCTGGTGCTGACAGCCTTTGCTCCACACATTCGGGGTCAAGTTGTTCAGGTCCAGATGGACAACACCACGACCATGTACTACCGGAATAATCAGGGTAGAATGCACTCCCTGCCCTTGTGCAAGGAAGCTCTCTGTGTCTTGACCCTTGTGCTCAGCCTGGGTGCCAGTCTCCTGGCCATCTATATGGCTGGCATCTCCAACCAGCTGGTGGACACCCTCAGCTGTGTGGGTGAGGGGTCTCACGAGTGGTTGCTGCATCCAGAGGTAGTACACAGCTTGTTCTCCCAGTGGGGTACCCTTCTGGTGGATCTGTTTGCCTCCAGGGAGAACGCAAAGCTGAGGCTGTATTGTGCCTGATCCCCTCAGCAGGGAACACTGCAGGGGGATGCCTACTCTGTCTTCCATCCATTTCTCCTGATACACAAAGTGCTGATCAAGGCCAGGAAGGACAAGGCACAGATGATTGTGATGGCTCCGGACTGGCGCAGCCAGTTCTAGTACCTTGGATTGCCTCAGCCTTAGCTGCAGTCTCCCGAGGCATTGTCCTCTACACCTGGACCTGCTCTCTTGCCATCAGGGGAAGGTATTCCATACAGACCTTCAATCCCTGCACCTGTCAGCCTGGTTCCTGAGCGGCTAGATTTCCAGGCTGTCCTCACTGTGATTGAGGCATCTTGGTAGGAGTCAACCCGAAAATGCTACGCCTTCAAATGGAATAGGTTCTCCATTTGGTGCCAGGGCAAGGGCCTTGACCCGCTATCCTGTCCAGTGACTAGCATTCTCAGCTACCTCTGGTCTTTCAGTTGGGCCTTCGGTTGACAACCCTCAAGATGCACCTGGCTGCCATCTCTGCTTACTGGGCACAGGTCGGTATGCAGTCAGTGGCACAGGAGAAGGTGGTTGGGTGCTTTTTCAAAGGCCTTGACCACATTTTCCCTCTGGTGTGTGAACCACGACCTTGGGACTTGTTACTGGTGTTGGCAAGGCTCATGGACAAGCCATTCGAACTGATGCACAGGTGTGAGGTATTTCACCTGTTGTGGAAGACCACCTTCTTGGTGACTATCGTGTCAGCCAGAAGGATCAGAGAGCTCCAGGCGCTTTCGGTGGAGTCTCCTTATGTGGTCTTCCACAGGGTCAAGGTTGTCCATCGCCCCAAACCAAAGTTCCTCCCGAAGGTTGTGTCAGATTTTCACCTCAACCAGGTGATTAATCTCCCACTGTACTTCACCAATCATACCTCGGAGGCTGAGCACAGGCTCCATACGTTGGACCTGCGGTGAGCACTAGCCTATTAAAAGGAGAACAAGGCTGTAGTGTGGGAAGAGGTTCGCCAACTGTTTGTCACCTATGCTGAAGCCACACCTGGCAGACTGGCAGCTAAGTGGATGATTGGCACGTGGATTGTATCCTGCAGTGATCTCTGCTATAGGTTGACGGGAAAGGAGCCTCTCGTTGGACTAAGGTCTCATTCTACCCACCATGCTGCTGCCTCAGTGGCTGCTTCCAGGGATGTCCCTTTCCAGGAAATCTGCAGGCTTCTGCCTGGAAGTCGGCACACACCTTCATTTCCCACTACCACATCGACCTTGAGTCATGCTGGCATGCTGGTTTTGGGGCCTCAGCTCTCCAGTCTCTCTTCCCTAAATATTGGGTGTGCACCTTGCCCCCTCCTCCCGGAGAACTGCTAGGAGTCTGCTAACTGGTGCATTAACAAAGTGTTTTGCAGAGACTTTCATTTCTTTTTGAGATAGTGGAATCAAATCCTCATTGGGACCTGTGTGAACAGATGCAGATACACAGGGCCCTTTGGGTCCTGTACCAAGGGAAGATTCTGTCCACCTGCAGAAGTGCAGGGTCCTTATGGGTCATGCCCTTCTGTACAGCGACGGATATTAGGAATTCATGGGGCTGTCTTTTGGACTGCAAAAGCACAGGACCCTCTGGTCACTGCACTTTCATGTGGCCACAGATACAGATGCACTAGACAGAGTCCATTTGTCAGCCAGTGCACAGGGCCCTCTGCCAACCACGGGTGCAGAGGTGCAGAGCCCCATGCCAAGCAGGCAGCTGTCACTATATGGTACCGTACCTGAGCCCGTATGGACAACGCTGCAGCTTTCATTCACTAGCTGGGGGCTGGTGGTGTCACATAACAGCGCCCCCCACCCATCTGCCCCTGAACGCAACTTACCGACAGAGGATCACAAAGCATACCCGTTTGGGTCAAGACTGGTACTAAACACGTAGTTTCTTAATTATTGACCCCAGATTTTCAAGATAGTCGTCTTATGACTCCCCTTTTAAACATGACTTGTAGCATGAATACTGTATTAGCTGAGACGCCATTTCGTAGTAGAAATGCGAAAATACATCTCATCCAGGAGCTTAAAAAGGACACCTGTCACGTTTACAAGGTGGTGTGGAAAATGGCGATATTGAAAGTTTAGAGTCAAAATATTTAGAATTAGCGAAGTTATGGGTGAACGTTGAAATATTGCAATGTTTATTTACCGAATTTGTATTCCAAACTTTTCAGCATAACCTTCTTATTACCACACCTCATGAACCTAGTAGGTGAACATTTTCAAATCCCCACCAAAATGTCATTCCGTGCCACATGTGTAAAAACACATTTTGGTCAGGATTTGAAAAATGACAGCAGTCAGCAGCAGTTCATGAGGTGGGTAGCCAGTCAAAAAAGCGTGAGCAGAATGGCGCCGCAAAAGATGCACAGGGAAAATAGCATTGGGGGAAAAATAGCGACTGGGATAAAATAATGTTGGGATGTTGTCATGCCCCCCCCGACCCCCTCCGACTGTGACCCTCCTGGGGTACTAACAGTAAATCACCCCCCAACTGATTTCTCCAATTTGAGTTTGGAATAGTAAACCTCACCAAGTTTCTCCTCCTCCCCAGTTTGGCCCTCAGAGTTTGGAATAGTAAATCCCCACCCCCAATGAATCTCCCCCAACCAATCCACCCCCAGATGCACACCTGTCGGTTTGCGCTGCATTGCCCATGCGTGTTTTTGATCCCACCATTTTATCTGCATGTTTTGCACCCGCTTTTTTGACCTAGACCCCATGAGGTGGTGTGACAAAATGGCTGTGCTGAAAATTTGAGGTAAGAATATTTAGAAGTACCAGAATCATGAGTGAGTGTAGAAAGGTTTGAACATGTGCTCATAATTTATAATTTTCACATATTTTGACCCCAAATTTTCCACATAGCCTTCTTATGACCTCACCTCATGAACAGGGGTGGTGAAAATTGTCAAATTGTGCCCAAAAGGTGATTTTGCAGAGTGACTGAAAAATTCCAATCAGGCCTGATTTGCATAATTGTACAGCTATTGGTCAAGAGATGGGGTGCAAAAAAGGCCATGTTGAAAATTTTGGGTAAAAATATGCAAAAGTGGCAAAGCTATGAATAAAAGTTGAAACCCCATTGAAATACATTAAAGGGCTAGTGTATTGCCTAAAACTATTAGTTTTTAAAAGCAGTCAACCATTACCTTTTTTATCTGAGGAACTTTTTCTTTTCCCTTTGTTTAATTAGATTTTTTACCTGATTTTAGTAGGTGTGATATGTGGGTCAGCACTCTGCTTGGCAGCTGACATATCTGTCTCTATCCCCCCACACCCACTATATTATCAGCATTGTGACCTTACTCACTATGACATCACTGTTGCTTAGGAAGAGCCACTCAGTGGCTGCCAGGTCCGTCACTTGTGATGTCACTATGAGATCACACTGTTGATGATATAGTAGGGGGGATGTTGATAGATATAATAATGAATTTTATTTATATAGTGCTCTTCAACAGTGTATCATAGCACTGCACAACAAAACAATTACAGCAATAAAATATTAAAATACAATAATTAAGAAACCACAATGCCATAAAATAATTACAAAATGGCACCAAATGCCAGCTGAAATAGATAGGTATTAAGGGCAGTCTTGACGCTGTCCACTGTTATGCACTCTGTTACTCAATGAGGCAGAGAATTCCACAGGGTAGGGGCCGCAAATGAAAACGCCCTGGCTCCAGATATTTTTAGCCGTACTCTGGGAATCTCCAGCAATCCCTCATTGGTCGAGCAGAGTGGCCGGAGAGGGCAGTAAGAATGCAGGAGAGCTTGCAGGTAGCTCGGTCCTAGTCCGTGTAGGGTTTATAGGTCAGCAAGCCGACCTTAAAGGTGATCCATCACTGAACTGGCAGCCAGTGCAGTTCGCATAGCACAGGCGTAATATGACTGGATCAAGATGATCCAGACAATAGCCTTGCTGCCGCGTTGTGCACCAGCTGCAGGCTGCGGATATCAACCCCAGGAAGCCCTAGATAGAGGGAGTTACAGTAGTCAAGGCATGAAGTTACAAAGGCATGAATCAGAATAGACAAGTTGCTAGATGGAACCAGGTGTTTAATCCGGGCAGTATTCCTCAGATGGAAAAAAAATGTGGACTTAACGACAGCTGACACCTGAGAATGAAGTGTCAAACCGTCATCAAGAATTACCCCTAGATTTCGCACCAGATCAAAGGTCAGTAACTCCGAGCCAAAGTCCAGATAGACCCCCCATCCCTGACCCCTCTATCCAGTGACCAGGATCCACTACCAACACCTCAGTCTTGTCCGAATTACATTTCAACCAGCTAGTGTTCATCCAGTCCTGAATTTTTGCCATGCAGTTATTAAAGACTGAGAGCGCACTATCCTGGTTGCAAAAGACAGGTAGAGCTGTATATCATCTGCATAAAAGTGAAACCTCAGCCCATACCATCTCACAATGTCTCCTATAGGCAGCATATACACCACGAACAACATGGGGGATAAAACGGAGCCCTGCGATACCCCACAAGACAGAAGGAACATCTCAGAGGAATAAATCCCCGAGACCACCCTCTGAGATCTACCAGAGAGGAACGAACAAAACCATCTGAGGACTGTGCCAGACAGCCTGCAGATGGCATGCAGGTGGCCTAGCAACACCCCATGGTCCATGGTGTCAAAAGCCGAAGAGAGATCAAGAAATACCAAGATGGTACGGGATCTCTGGTCGCTCCCAATCAGGAGATCATTGAGTACCCGAACCAGAGCAGTCTCGGTACTATGCCTTTTACGAAATCCAGACTGGAGAGGATTGTAGGTGTCATGGATGGTAAGATGGTTCTCCAACTGTAGTGCCACGACCTTCTCAATAATCTTCCCCGCAAAGGAAAGATTAGAGATCGGACGGTAGTTGGCGGGGGAGTCTGGGTCAAGACAAGGTTTCTTGAGAAGGGTAGTCACCACTGCTTCCTTTAGGGAGCAGGGAAACTCACCCATCTCCAGTGAACACCAGACTATCTCCGCAAGGACCGGGCCGATGACATCAAGACAGCCTAATAAAAGGTGAGTAGGGCCCGGATCCAAACTACAACTGGTCGGGTACATATCCCTGAGAATCCTAATGTCATCCTCGATCCTTGGCCGATCGAACTCCATCCAGCAAAACCGAGGTGCAGCAACATTCAGCCGACCACATCCCCCCCCCCAGAGAATGAGCCGAACAGATCTCCGATCTGATGCTGGCAGCCTTATCAACAAAGAATTGAGCAAACTTCTCACACTTTTCGTGAGAAAAAGCTATCCGAACTTGTAGACAGGCTGGATTGCACAGTCTGTCCACAGTTCGGAAAAACTGAGCTGGTCGATTCTGAGCTGCAGCAATTTCCCTGGACAGGAATTCTGCCTTCTTACGGGTGATTGCCAACTGGTAGTCTCTAAAATGTCAGTTGCCAGGCTAAGAGCTGTTCCACATATCCAGCACAGTATTTTCACATAGAAGAATTTTTTTTTTAATCAATATTTTATTAATATACAAAATATACAATAAATAATTCCAAATAAAGACACGGTTGGTTACAAATCCAGGAAAAGGCATGGAGTGCTTAAACATATATAAACCCATTGTTTCTATCAAAAGAGGTCGATAGAATCACTGTTACCTAAAATTTAAACTAATTGTTGACTGAAAAATCTTCAACTTTCCAACTCCTTATTATAAAGATTCCATACTGGAAGGAAATCTCTAAAATAACCATAATTATAAAGTGCTGACAAGAATAACTGTCTCCATTCGAATCTGGGAAAGAGACCTTGTGGAACGTTTTGTTTCCAGTATTTTAAAATGAGTCTTTTGATTGTCATAATACTAATTTGAAAAATTAGTCTTTGATTCTTATCTATACTTTTGATATTAAACATCTCTAATATGTAAATCTTTAGATCATCCCAGTATGGAATATTCATACCAATTTATTCAGAATTTCAAACTCTAATCTACCATAACTTAATTGCTGAACAGTGTCAAAATATATGCAACATGTCTGCTGATGGCATGTTACAGTGCCAGCAAAAATCATCCTGCAACAATTTCATCCTATGTAATCTATGTGGTGTATAATATGCTCTGTTGAGTATTGTATATTGTACCACTTTATCTCTAGATAACTTGTAATGGGATGTTATATTACATGCTTTTCCATTGTATATCAGTATATGAAGAATGTAATTCTTCCCATGTTTGTATAGTTGGTCTATATAACTGTATGTAAGGTTTTTGTAAATTACCCTTCAACCAAGCAAAAATGGAAGTGAAAATATTGGATTTTATATTGATTAATTTATATTCAAAAACTTTATTATTGGGTGCTCTTTCCCATCTCGAATAATCCTTCCCATAAAGGCTTATCAATTGGTTAAAGAACATAGGATGCATTGAGTCTAACTGATATTTATTTCTGAACCCGTCCCATGATAGAATTTTCCCATTCTCCAAGAGACATTTCCACTTATTAATCCCTCTTTTTTCCCCAAACCTTATTTCGTAGGGCTTCCCCCCAATCTTATAATTAGGAATATTCCAAATTTGGTTTTCTGGGGAAAGGTGTAAATCCCATTTAACTTTATTAGTATATTTGATTATTACCGCCACCAAATGTTTTACTATAATGGATTTTGAATTTATGAATTTCCTAGCAGTAAAGACAATTTGGGATTAAACAATCTGCTCCAAACAGGAGTCAAAAATTATTTCATCCAAAAAACTCAGGATAGTTGTGTCCTGATCTCCTTGCAGAGCCCACATCAGAACCCTTTTCATTTGGTAGGATAGAAAATACTTTTCCATATCAGGGCAGGCCAGTCCCCTTTGTTCAACTGGGAGGCATAATTTTTCCCATGAAATTCTAGGACAATTATTATTCCATATAAAGCTTTCGAGATACCTATTTATTTGTTTAAAATAAAACCCAGGCACTGGAACCATTAATGTTTGTAATCTATAAGATAAGAAAGGGACAATCATAATTTGTATTACTTGAATTTTTCCATAAGAGAAAGGGGACTCTTAGACCAACACTGTAATTTAATTCTCACCAAATCCTCTAATTCTTTAAAGTTTAGGTTAAACATAGGGTCGATCTGATTATGGATGTTTATATCCAAATATCTCATACCTTGATATTTTACACTTGCCTGTAAAATTTGTTGAACTGGTCTCGGATCTTGAACATGAAAAGTTATCATTTCTGGTTTTTCCTCATTTGTTTTATAGACCGCCTCACTAGAAAATCTTTTTATAACCTGATTTAATTCTTGAATACTATGAACAGGGTCCTGAAGTGTTAACATCATCTGCAAAAGCATTGAGTTTTATTTCTGTTGGGCCTATTCTAATTCCCTGAATACCTTGCTTTTCTCCGATTTCTTCTAGAAGAGTTTCTAATCCTAGAACAAAATAGGAAGGGGATAATAGGCAGCCCTGTCTAACTCCTCTGTGGAGTGAGATTACTTCAGAAAGGTTCCTGTTTACTTTAATTTGGGCTTTAGGGGTAGAATATAAGGTTTTAATAATGGAAACAAAATCGTCCGGCAAACTGAAGGCCTTTAATACTGAAATAAGTAGCGACATTCTATCATATCAAAAGCCGTGGTTGCATCAAGGGCCATAAAAATAGCAGGAAAATCAGCTTTTTGTAAATATTCTATTATGAATCGAATTTTTATTAAACCCATTTGAATTGTTCTATTTGGAATAAAACCAGCCTGACTACTATGAATTAACTTGGAAGTAGTCTATTGTTCAGAGTTTTTGCCAATATTTTATAGTCCGTGTTTAATATTGCAATGGGTCTGTAATTTTCAACTTTTTTACTAAATTTACCTTACTTTAGTATTACTGATATAAATGCTTGAGAAAATGAGTAAGGTAATGTCTTTCTCTTAATGACCTGATGTAATAATAAGTATAAAATAGTTATTAATGTACTGTATCTTTTAAGGCTAACTAAAATTCCAAAGGAAGGCCATCGGTTCCCAGCGTTTTACACTTTGCCATCTGGTGTATCATATCTTTTATCTCAACCTCTGAAATTTCATTCAGCAGGGTCTTGACTTCTTCAAAATGTAATCTAGACCTTATAAACGGAGCATAATACTCTATATCCTGAAGAGAGGGATAACATCATTCTGAAGTATATAGTTCAGAGTAAAACTTGGTGAATTCACCCAGAATTTCTGTTTGGTCCAAAAGTGTCTCACCTCCTTCTCTTAACAGTGAAACAATCTCTGATTTTTATTTTTCCCTAGCTTGAATTCTGCTAGAGAGAAATTTCCCAATTGCCTCACTATCGGTCTTCCAATTCTTATTGTGCCGGGCCCAACTACTTTTTACTCTAAAATATTCAGTAGATTCAACTAGTTTCCTAAGGTTCTTTAGTTTATTTATTTATTTATTCAATCTTGGATTACAATACTTTTGAGCCGGAGACCGCTCTTTTACAAAGGTTCTACGTCATAAAGGGTGGGTATACATACAGTGTGGGTTTAGGAGTATCTAGCTAGGTGTGTAAACATAGACAAAAGTACATTGTAAATAGGAAACAGAGATAGTTTTAACACTAGGATAGTTCAGGTAACAGTAGCAGCCTAGGTGGCATTGTCAGGTAAAAGACAGAAGGCAGCTATCCAGAAAGGAGAGTAGGGGGCACTGAGTTGGGGGGGGCATGACGACTATTTAGGGGGAGGTGCAGAGGAGAGTGCAGGGTATTGCAGGGCAAAAATGAGGACAATTCGGGGTAGAAGGACAAAGTAGGAGTAGCGAGGAGATGGTAATAACCTGAAAGGTGAATAAGACCAGGGTCAGAAGTGGGTGTGTGTGGAGTAATTAGAAAGTACAGTCTCAGGAGCTTTTCTTCAGTAGGTGTTCTCTTAGCTTAGTCTTGAAAAGCCCCAATCTCTGTGTGGCATTATGTTCAGTGCCGAGGTTATTGAGCCAAAGTGGTGCCCGGTAGGCATATGACCTCTGCCCTTGGGAGGTTCTGCAGCGAGGGATGGTGAGAACCTGATGGTCAGAGTTCCTGGTGCAGTGTGGGCCTGTGAATAAGCTTAATAGGTTTGTGACTCCAAGAGGTTGAAGTCAGAGTAGTGATTTTTTAGCTAAGAGGCAGGTTTGGTATTGTATTCTGTTTTCAAGTTATAGCCACCCGGCTTGCTCATAATGGTCACATGTGTGTGTTAGTCGGGGGAATTGGTGAGCAGTCTGCAGGCTTTGTTTAGGGCTACTGCTAGCCTACGTAGTGAGGTGGGAGTGGCTGAGTTGTATAAGACCAATCCATAGTCGATGACGGAGACAATTGTGCTATGGATTGCGGTTTGGGGTGCTTCAAGTGTTAGGCATTTCTTGTGCCTGTGCAGGAGCCCAGTTCTTATGTTGACTGTTTTGGCCACATTCTCAATGTGTTCTGCATAGGAGAGGGAACAGTCAAGCGTAACCCCCAGGTATTTGAATTGCTCCACTTGTTCAAGTGAAACCCCTGCACAGTTAGTGATGTTAAGTGATGCTGCTTTGTGTTTGCTTCTAGCACTGCTAAAAAGCATTACTTTTGTCTTTTTATAGTTCAGAACCATCTTGTGGGTTCTGAACAATCTTCAGTTTGTTTAAAAGCATGTTGTAGCTGATAGTTTAGGGTGTGAGGGTCATGTTGAGAAGTAAAAATAACAGCATCATCTGCATAGAGAAGTATCCGTTGGTCACATGATCGAGGTAGGCTATTTAGAAAGATGCCGAAAAGGAGGGGTCCTAGGATTGACTCCTGGGGGACCCCACAATGAACTGGCAGGGGCCCAGATGTGATGTTTCCAATCTTTACCTGTTGGTAATGATCAGCTAGATAGCTTTTGAACCAGTTAGTAGCGGGGTTAGAGAGGCCTATCAAAGTGAGTTGTTGAAGTAGTAGGGAGTGACTGACCATGTCAAAGGCCTTTATTAGATCAATAAAGGCCACACCAACAAGGTTACCCTGGTCCAGTGAACTGTGAATGCAGCTGGTGAACTCCAGAAGAGCTGTGGAGGTACTGTGCCCTTTCTGAAATCCATGTTGTTCTGGACACTGAATGTTATATTTATTAAGGTATTCAACCAGCTGGTCTGAGACTATGTGCCCCAGCGCTTTTGACAGTGGTGGAAGGATAGAAATAGGTCTGTAATTGGCATGCAGTGCCTAGTCACTGCTCTCGTACACCGGAGTTACCAGGGCTGACTTCCAAGCTTGGGGGAATTGAGCCAGCTGCAGGGATAAGTTCAGCAGTTTAGTAATGGGAGCTAGGATTTCATTAAGTGCAAGGGAAATAAATTTGAGGTCGAGTGTGTCGCCACTTTTCCTGGATTTTAGTTCCTCATTCTTTGATAAATCACCCAACGTCACTGCCTTTTCTAAGTATAATAGTTTTTCTTCTACTTCTGTTTGTTGTTTCATCTTCCTTTTATTCTTCCAAGAAGATTTCGAAATCAACAGCCCATGTATAGTAGCTTTTAAGGCATCCCAGCTATCAGTTATGTTAATATTGGAGACCTCATTCTCTATGATGAAATATCTTATGTCCTGGGATAATTTCTCCAAGAATAACTTATCCTGTAGTAGACTAATATTTAACCGGCTCAATTTATTGTTCCAGTTCCCCTCATTTCTGAGTAGAAGGCCATCGGTTACTGGATTATGATCATAAATTAATCTAGTTTCATTTTTTGCCCACACTCTCCCGCTATTGATGCATAATTATTTTGTCATAAAAATCTAATCTAATCTAGAATGAGCTTTATACCTGGAGGAAACAGGTGTAATCTTTGGTGTCTCCACTTAATTCCCTCCAGGTATCTACCAAATCATTAAGATCCAAAAAATGATGCAGTACTTTTGCTTTATATTTATCCAATCCCAGTAGTCTTGAAGTTTTATCTAATTCTGGGTTCAAGGTGCAATTGAAGTCACCCCCTAGTATAAAACATCCATCATTCCAAGTATACATAAACTTGTTTAATTCTACCAAAAATTTAGTATAACCTTTAAGGTGGGGCATATACTGACCCAAAAATAATTTGCCCAGCAATTTTTGTTTTTACTAAAATAATTCTGCCTTGTTTGTCACCAATTGAATCCAATAACTCTCCCCTAAAGTTCTTGTCAAATGAGAGAGGCAACTCCAGCACTCCTTTTGGAGGTTGTGGTGGAAAAATATAGTCTCCCCCAGGTATCTACTTGCCAACCGATTCCATTCTCTCTCATTCAAATAAGTCCCTTGCAGCATTGATACACAGGACTTCAATTTCTTAATTCTGGATAAGACTGTGGACCTTTTTACAAAATAATTAATGCAATTCACATTCTAGGTGCAACCTGTCAGTGATCCCAACATATCAAACTGTGTTCTCCTAACAATGTCTTCCTACATATCGTTAAATAATTCCACACATGTGTCTACTGTAATGTCCCATTTTCCCAGTTTACCAAAAGAACCCTCCCACCCAACCTCCCTTCCCGATGCCAGGAACAAGACTGACATCCCCATACCACTTGGTTCAGTTAACTGATTAGAGCTAGCCTCCCCATTTACATCATTAACCTTTAACATTGATCGTTGCAAAAAAAAAGGCTTAACCATTTTCATAACCTGCAAACAAAGATGGTAAGCATAACTTTAGATCCAACAATGCCTCGGCCACAGAATTATAAATTATTGTTTATTTAACAGCACTTTAAGTTTCACAGGGAAGATAACATATGCCTTCAGCCCATAATTTTTGTTGTAACCCCTCCAATATCTTTTCCTTTGCTCCCACAACTGTTTGGAATATTCATTCTTCAAATAAATTGGCTGGTCCTTGTACAGAAAGTTCTTATGTTTGTGGAAGGCTTGCATAATCTGGTCTTTCCCTTCTGAGGTCAATATTTTAGCAATAGCAGGTCTGGATCTTTTAAGATCTTTAGGAGCCCCTAACCAGTGGGTCCTATCTATAACTGGAATTTCTTGATCCATCGTTAATAGTTTAGAAAATATATTTTATAATGTCCTGCAATGGAAGTTCTTTTTCCCAGTCCATCATAAAGACAAGCACCCGCATATCTTTCCTCCTTGCCCTATTTTCTTGATCTTCCATGTTTTCTTCTATGCTTGACTGCTGCTTTCTTAAAAGTTTCACTTCTTTAGTTAATGGGGTTACAGTGTCCTCTAGATCGCTATGATGCAGTGAAGAGGATGATTTTGCTGAGCAGACCCAAATAATGCATAGTTTTTTTATCAACAGGGATACCCTAAAAGCACAGTCGACAGAGCACTCTCCCGGGTCAGTAACATGCCCCGTAACCTTGACCCCAGCAGGAAGGATACTGTCACACAAGAACAACGGCGAATTCCACTAGTGCTTCCTTTCCATCAGAGCACACCTTCTCTTCACAGGATCATCACCAGTAACTTTCCCATTTTATAAACTGACCCTAACATTGGTGCTTCCTTTACAGAACCACCTATTGCCTCCTACCGCCGGCCACCTAACCTGCGGAATCTCCTGGTTAAAAACAGCCTACCTACTCCTAACAGTTCCTCCCTCCCAGGTACCAAACCTTGCAACAGACTCGCTGCTACATCTGCAAATTTATTTCCAGTGTGACTGAAATTCAAGGGCCTACAGGTGTTTTTCACATCACCAAGGAGTTCTCATGCACCTCCACTAATGTGGTGTATTGTATTCTTTGCAGGAAGTGTACAGCTATTAACATCGGAGAGACTGGTAGGTGCCTTGCTGACTGTTTCAGGGAACATTGCAGAGCAGTCAGGAATGATGACATTGCTAAACCGATTGTATCCCACTTTATCTCCGGGAACCACAGTGTCAATGACCTTTCTGTTTGTGTCCTTCAGCAGGGCTTCTGGGATCCTGACCATAGAAGAAACATGGAAGCCAAGCTGATCATCCGCCTTGGCTCCCAGCAGCCCTGTGGTTTAAATAATAGACTTACTTTCCACTAACATCTTTCAGCCACCCCTTTTTTTCACTAAAGTCTATTTGTTTTTGTACTCATTTAATTTATTTTTCATTTTCACCATAAGCCTCCATCTCTGTCTCCTTTCCACACATTTGTCACCTTTCAGCCTTCTTACTATGCCCTGTTAATTAGTCCCCACCTGGGAACTTCTCTAGCTCTGTCACTCCTATTATGCTTTATCTTTCCCATCATTACCTTTTTGTTTCACAGATTCTCTCTTAATCTTACCCTTCATCACTTCTTCTCCCTGAGCCTCCCCTTTCTTCTTTCCGCACATATATATCCCTCATTTTACCTCCCCTCTACACTAAGTTTGTTTTTTTTCTCTTTTAGATATTTCCTGAAGAAGACCTAAGGTCAAAACGTAGATTTTGAACTCTATTTTCTATTTTCAGCGTGCATTTAATATAACCATTTTGTTTTGCTTTTAGACCACATGCTGACGCAGCGCCTTGTTTTTGTTTTTTACATTCTAGGTCGCTGTATCTTTTTTCCAGTTCAGTGATTCTGTTTATGCCATTTTCCAATTTACTGTCTAGACTGGAAACATTGTCAGAGAGTTTTTAATAGACTCTGCTAGGTTTTGCAGTTTTTCCACTGAATTTTTGAACTTCAGCTATATTTTGAATTAATTGCAAGGCCCAGCCAGGAGGGGCATCTGTTAACTCCTCATTTAGATTTTTAGAGCTTGAAGGAATAGGAGAAATGGGTTCAAATGTTCCTAAATTTATATTTGAAGCATATGCTTGTTCTGTTAGAGGATCTAATAAGGTCTCGGGGCCTCTTTTGAAGTGGTTGTTTCTGTCTCCCTGGAAGAATGTAAGGATTTGGTGTTGCTATTAATGTTTTTTCCTTTCCTTTTCTTCTTTTCCATCTACTTTAGGAGCCATATTTGCTTTAAAGCCAGTTAGATCACAACAGTTTTTGAAAGGTAGTCTTAGTTGTTTGTATTTCTTGGTTCTTGTTTCCGTCCCAGTCTTTACTTCTGACTTAACATTTACAGTTCTATTTTGGAGAGTTGTAATTTTTCTCTGAAAACTGAAAAAGCTGTGATAATCTTTTCCCCCATAGTTCAGCATTATACTGTGTTTCTCCCATAAGCCAGGGTAGAAGATAGAATTAACCCCCCGTACTCTTTAAATCAAAGATGAAATTCCAAAAACCTTTCTCTCATACAGAGGTAAAAAGCTGAGAAAGAAAACAACACCCCTACTGTACTGGGCTGATAGATTCAAAGTTCCATCCTTCCTATACATTTGTTTCACAGCAGGATTTGAGAGTAAAGCAGTGGCTTTGCTGCCTGGCCAGTCGACCGAGGTCTCGATCGACGAGGTTGAGATCACTCTTGGTCCCGTTGACCCATTGTCGCCCGATGAGGCCAACATCTCTTTGACTAGAACTCCGGCTCTGCCTCTTCCTGATGAGGAGACCCAGCTTACTGGTAATCCCATTGAGGAACCGGTCCTTGATCTGGGTAAATCACCGGTTCTCCCGGTGTCTCCTGAGCGACCGAATCGGCCAGTCTGATCGAGGTTGAGATCTAGGACCCTCTCTACTGGCAGGCCGAGGAAGGCACGTTAACACTTCAAAAGGAGGCGATGCCACTGCTCATCCTTGTCCTCCTTGGATGGGGAGAGGCTTCGGCAGAAACCTCATCGACACTACGAGGATTTAATGTGGCAGCAGCTGATTCTGTACGGACAGAAGCTGGCCACGGTTTCTACTAACCATTACGCGGCTTCGCCTCCTGGAGGCGAGAAGCTGACCCCTTTGGAGCGGTCAAATTGGTTCCCCACCCGCGGAGCCTGCCAAACTCATTCCGTTTCGGCCCAAATCAGTCTCTCTGCCTATTGTGGTGGAGCCGCCACCTAAACAGCCTTCAGGAGGGTCTCCTATGAAGGATTTTCAGACGGTTCTGGGACTCCCACGTAGATTATCGGTCACCCTTACACCTGATCGCTCCAGGCGTGTTGAAGGGGACTGTGGTGGCCAACCGATTTATCCGGATTCTTCGGATTCAGATGACACCGACCTACACTTTCACCCTCAGGACGATGAGTCTATCAGTAGTCTGTCGATGGAGGAGGGTCCTTCGTCATTTCAGGGGATTCTTCGCCTTATCTCCAAATCCACGAGGATGCCCCTGGAGCCTGTCCAGAAAAGGGCGGAGTACCCTCTTACAGATATCCTTAAAAGAGGGGATCCACCAACGGAAGCCTTTCCTGTGGCCGAAGCCATTGTTGGCCTGGCCTTGGAGCTCTGGCAGCATCCTGCCTCCTGTCCAGTGCCGTCTGCCTGGATGGCCCACGAGTATGCGGTGCTGGTTGGGTCCCTCTCGGGGTCACAGAACACCCCTCGGCCGAGGGGTTGGTAACCGCCTCTGTGTTCAGACACACAGGCAGCTCTGCTGACACTAATAGACCCCTGGACAAGGAGTCCAAAAAACTGGACCACATGGCCAGGATGGTCTGTGCAGACTCCTCTTTAGTCCTCCATCAAGCGAGCTTGGCCATCATCATAGCGCACTTCTCTCATGCCCTGTTGGGCTCCTTAGATGAAATTCTCCTGCACCTCCCCACGGAACTTCAGACTATGGTCAAGCAGGTTCGGAACCAGGGCTGTGCCGTTGCCAGCAGCATCTTCAGACGGCTTTGGACCTGGGGGACTCTTGCACCTGTTGGTGGCAACCGCGGTTGCCTCACACCGCAGGGCTTGGCTGAGGCTTTCCACCTTTATGGCGGATACCCAGCACAAACTCACTGATGTCCCTTTCCTGGACACCGATCTCTTTGGCCCAGGTGTGGATGGTCACCTTTAGCGAATCAGTCAGTCCAATGCCACCTTGGACTCAGCCACTTCTGCTGAAAGTGCTCCTGGCGCCAAGAAGCAGCAGAAAATTAAAAAGCCTTTCTAGGAGCAAGGGTATGTTGTTCATCCACAGTTCTTGGCACGTCCCTTTCCCCTTTAAATCTTGCCGGAAGTCTTCAAGCTGGCTCCTCCCACCAACCCGAGTGGTATAAACCTCGACTCCGCCCCATGACGCCAGATCTTCCTTTCCGCTGGAAGATACAGGTTCCCTCATGCTTCACAGCAGTTCATAGGCCCTGGATTTAAAACGTCTGTTTTTACCACAACTTACCTTAAAACTCATTCGAGTTGTCGATTCCAATAGTAGTGCATCGGACATGGAGGAAAAATCTGCTCCGGGATTTCGTCCGTGCTCCTGCGGCCAGAAGATGTCGTGCACCGATCCCCACCTAACGTCCGTCTACTGCCTTGGTGTCGGACATAACACCTCCACCTGCACGTTCTGCCTGGCCTTCCATCTCAACATCCTGGACGACCACTTGGTGTGCCTAAAATTGGGGAGACCGGAAAAAAGGAACCTGCCGGTGAAATTGAAGGAGGCGAGGTGGGCGGTTTCTGCTGAACAGTTGGAGCAAATGAAGGCTTCCGAGGAGGAAGCAGTTCAAGCTTCGGCCACTCAGACCTTTTTTGTTCCTGTGAACCTCGGTTCCACTTTTTCGGGCTCCTTCAAGGAGTTGTGCCAATCTCTCCCCACCAGGGGTGAGGCGCCCTCGGGCTCGCACTCTACCCTACCTCGGAAGAGGGAGAAGGACCCTAAGTCTTCATCCAAACGGAGATGTTCTTGGGACCGAGAAAGGTCCAAGTCCCAGGAACACGTGGTCATGACCTCGGTCGAGATCGCATCCTCGGCCGCTGGCATCATGGATCTTCTGTCTGGCCAAGAGACTGAGGAAGTGGGCGATGAGGTTGAGATTTCTCTTGACCTAATTGACCCCATTTCGACGACTCTGGTCAACGATTCTTTAGAAGGGACTCTGGTCCTTGTCTTTCCCGATGAGGAGACCCATCCCGCTGGTGTCCCCATCGAGGAAATGGTTCCGGACCCTCGGTTTTCACCGACCCCGGTGTCTCCCAATCGATCGGGTCGACTTCCTCGATCTTGATCGAGGTCCAGAACCCCTTCATTCGAAAAGCCGAAAAAGAGGCATCGCTGCAGATCCTCGTCCTCCTCGGACAAGGAGAGGCTTCGACGGAAACTCCGTCGACACTATGAGGATCTTATGTGGCAACAGCTGATTTTGACCGGGCAGAAGCTAACTCCGCCATCTACCCCGGCCATCACTTGGCTACTGCCTCTTGGGCCGACGCCAACCCCTCCGGAACCGAAGCCTTCAGTTCCCGTGCCCGCAGGGCCAGCCTGTATTCCGGCTAGGCCCATCTCAGTCTCTCCACCAGTTCTGGTGGAACCACTGCCTAAGCAGCCTCAGGGAGGGGTTCCCTCGAAAGAGGACCGTACAGACTCTGGGCTTCCCCGACATCTGTCCATTACGGTTACCCCTGACCGCCCCCGGTGTATCGAAGGAGACCTAGGTGGGAGACCATTGTACCACGACTCCTCGGACTATCTGTCACAGGACTGCACTCCCATCCTGGGGATGATGAGTCCTCCGTGGCAGGATTAGAGGAGGGTCCTTTCTCCTTTCAGGGCATTCTCTGCCTGATGTCCGAATCCACCGGAATGCCCCTGGAGTCTATCCAGAAAAAGGCGGAGTACCCCCTTACGGACATCCTAAAAAGGGAGGATACCCCAATGGAGGCCTTTCCAGTGGCGGAAGCCATTACTGGCCCGGCTCTTGAGCTCTGGCAGGGCCCAGCTTCCTGCCTTGTACTGTCTGCCCGCATGGCCCATAAGTATGCGGTGCCCATGGGGTCCCTGCCGGGATTCACAGAACACCCTTCACCCGAGAGCCTGGTGACCGCTTCTGTGTTTAGACGTACTGGTAACTCGGCCGACACAGACCGACCTCCGGACAAGAGTCCAAAAATATGGACCACTCTGCCCGCAAGTTCTATGCAGCCTCTTCCTTAGGCCTTCATCAGGCCAGTTTGGCTGTCATTATGGCACACTTCTCTCATGCCCTCCTCGGGTCATTAGATGAAGTCTTCCCTCATCTCTCGGCTGACATGCAAACCATGGTCAAGCAAGTCCGTGATCAGTGCCGTGCTTGCTGCAAAACAGCAGCTCCAGACGGCCCTAGACATCAGGGATTCCTGTGCCCACTCTTTAGCAGCCGCAGTGGCCACTTGCCGCAGGGCCTGGCCGAGGCTATCCTCCTTCCTGGTGGATACCCAGCACAAGTTAGTTGACGTTCCTTTCCTTGGCACCGACCTGTTCGGTCCGGGAGTGGCCGGTCACCTTCAGCTTATCAAGCAGTCCAGTGCCACCTTGGATGCTACATCTGCAAAAGGTTCTTCGGGCAAGAACCAGCAGAAAAGAAAGAAGAAGCCATTTCGGCATTCTTCCCCTGCGGTCAGGCAGTCCTCCTATCAAGGAGGCCAGCAGCAACGGCAGCAGGCTCAAGCTTGGCGCCCGAGGTCAAAACAGGGTCCTCCACAGCCCCGTAAAGGAGGCCGAGGCGCAGGTCCAGTAGCCTCCTCCTCCTCTAAGCCTGCTCAGTGATAGGTTGGGGGTTGCCACTCCTACACCCGTCACGCCAGCTCTGGGTCCTCCCATGGGGGGCCGGCTCCGCCACTTTCATTCCGCCTGGAAACTTCAGACAGGTGGGTTGTCGAAGTGGTCAGTCAGGGACTGCCTCTAGAGTTTGAACAGTACCCCCCAGCCGAGCCTGCTCCCCTCGGGAGGAAAGGATCTCAGCTTGCACCAAGTTGGCTCTTCGAGACGATATAGTTCAGCTCCTCCGCAAGGTGGTGGTAGCTCCAGTGCTGGATCCTCCTACAGACCCAGGCTTTATGTCCAGGTACTTCCTGGTGCCCAAGCGGACGGGGGGTTGGCGCCCCATCCTAGATCTTCATGACCTGAATCTATAGCTCAGGTCTCGCTCCTTCCGGATGGTAACTCTGAACCAGATCATACCATCCCTGGAGCGAAACATGTGGTTCTGTTCACTGGATCTACATGACGCGTTTTTTACGTCCCAATCTGTCCGTCTCATCAGCGGTTCCTCCACTTCAGGGTCGAAGGGGCCCTGTACGAGTTCTGAGCCATGCTGTTTGGCCTGTCATCGACTCCGCGGGTTTTCACCAAGTGCATTGCAGTGGTGGCAGCCCATCTTCAGCGTCAGAGTATGAATCTACCCTTATCTCGATGACTGGCTTTTGGCAGGATCCTCCCTTCAGGAGGTGGAGAGGTCCAGGGATCTGGCCCTCCAAACCTGCTCCCAACTTGGCCTCCTGATCAATGAGGCCAAGTCAGAACTCGTCCCTGCTCAGGTGATGGGCTTCATCGGGGCAGAGCTCGACTCTTGTCAAGCCAGAGCTCAACTTCTGGTGGACAGGGCGGAGGTTCTCTCCTCCTTTGCCCGATCATTTCTAGTTGGGCACTTGCACCCTTCCTGGGACTTTCTGCACCTTCTGGGTTACATGGCGGCATGCACCTCTGTCGTCTGTTGGGCCAGGTGGCACTTGCACCCCCTCCAATGGGAGCTGGCCACCCAGTGGACTCAGCGCCACGGTCATTTCAACCAGCTGATCACTGTAACCAAGAAGATGTGGGATGCTCTCCAATGGTAGACTGCCCTAGAATGGTTGCAGGAAGGGATCCCATTTGTCTGCCCCGAGCCAACAGTTGTCCTTACGGCTGATGCCTCTCTCATGGGCTGGGAAACCCACATGGGGACAACAGAGCCCATGGGTTCTGGACCCCTGAGGAGTCCAGATGCCGCATCAACCTGTGGAAGCTCAGAGCAGAGAGACTGGCACTGTCAGCTTTCGCTCCTCAGCTCTGAGGTCAAGTGGTTCAAGTCCAGACGGACAATACCACGACCATGTACTACCTCAACAAACAGGGCGCACACACTCCCCCTGCCTGTTGCAAGAGGCGCCTGCCTGACCTCGTAAGTCAGCTGAGGCGGAGCTCCTAGCCATTCATGTGGCAGGAGTCTCGAACCAGCTGGCGGATGTTCTCAGCTGCATAGGCCAGACATCCCACAAGTGGACTCTCCATCCAGAGGTAGCTTACAGTCTGTTCTCCCACTGGGGCAAACCATTGTTGGACATGTTTGCATCCAGGGAAGAAAACAAGCTGAGGCTGTACCATGCCCGCCCCCCTCAGCAGGGCTCGCTACAGGGGGATGCCTTCTTGAGGCCGTGGACCCCAGGCTTCCTCTGTGCTTTCCCTCCATTTCCCTTGATCCACACGGTGTTACTCAAGGTGAGGAGGGACAAGGCAAAGGTGATCCTGGTAGCTCCAGATTGGCCACGCCAGTTCTGGTATCCAGATCTCCTCAGCCTCAGCTGTAGGCCCCCGTAGCGGCTTTGTACACGCCTGGACCTGATAACTCTGAACCGGGGAAGGTATTCCATATGGACCTTCAATCCCCGCACGTCACAGCCTGATACCTGAGCGGCTAGAGTTCCAGGCTTTGGGTCTTTCCAAGGATGTCTACACCGTGGTGGAGGCATCTCGGAAGGAATCGACCAGGAAATGTTATGCCTTGAAATGGAAGAGATTTTCCATTTGGTGTCAGGGTAAGAGTCTGGACCCCTTATCCTGCTCTGTGGCTAACATTCTCGACTACCTTTGGTCTCTCTTCAAAAGGGGTCTGCAGTCATCGACCCTTAGGGTGCACGTGACAGCCATTTCTGCTTACCGGGCACGGGCCGGTCAGCCGACTTAGGCACAGGAGACAGTGGTGGGGCGCTTTTTCAAAGGCCTGGATCACATATCCCCTCTGGTGCGGGAAGCTCCACCTCCGTGGGATCTGTTGCTGGTTTTGGCAAAGCTCATGGGCAAGCCTTTTGAACCGTTGCACAAGTGTGTGCTCCCGCACTTGTCGTGGAAGACGGCCTTCCTGGTGGCTGTCGCATCAGCCAGAAGGACAGGGGAGCTCCACGCACTGTCAGTGAACTCCCCTTATCTGGTCTTTCACAGGGACAGAGTTGTCCTGCGCCCCGACCCGAAATTCCTTCCGAAGGTGGTATTAGAGTTTCACCTTAACCAGGTATTGACTCTGCCGGTATACTACCCTAACTACACCTCAGACGCCGAGTACTGGCTCCATACTTTGAACCTGAGACATGCTCTCTCCTATTATAAGGAAAGAACGGTGGAAATTCTTGGAGAGGTTCGCCAGCTGTTTGTCACCTACGCTGAAGTTGCTTCTGGCAGACCTGCAGCCAAATGGACCATTGCAAAGTGGATTACATCATGCATAGGTCTGTGCTATGAGTTGGCGGGCAAGGAGCCTCCCAGAGGGATATGAGCTCATTCTACCCGCCATACTGCTGCATCAGTGCCTGCTTCCAGGGACATTCCTATCCAGGAAATCTGTCAGGCTGCTACCTGGAAGTCCGCAAACACCTTCATTACCCACTATCACATCGACCTTGAGTCATGCCGGGGTGCTGGTTTTGGGACCTCAGTTCTCCTATCTCTGTTCCCTAAGTAGGGGGTGAGCATCTTGCCTCCCTTCTCCCGGAGAACTGCTTGGAGTATGCCAGGAAGTGTGGATGAACAATGTATCCACGCTCCTAGAAGAACAGGTTCTAGGAGCGTGGATATGTTGTTCATCCACACTCTTTGGCATGTCCCTTTCCCCTTTAAATCTGGCCGGAAGTCTATAGACTGGCTCCTTCCACCCACCCGGGTTGTAAATACCTTGGCTCCGCCACATGATGCTAGATCTTCCTTTCCGCTGGAAGATTCAGGTTCCCTCGTGCTACTTATGCAGTATCGTAGGCCATGGATAGTAATCGACGGTTTTCACCGCAATCGCTTTCTTTGAAACTCGTACGAGTTTACGATTCCGATCTGAGCACATCGGACATGGAGGACAAGTCGTCCCCCGGGTTTCGCCGGTATCCCTGTGGACAGAAAATGTCACGCACTGATCTCCACCTCTCGTGTGTTTATTGTTTGTGTGTTGTGCATGATACCTCTTTGTGCACCATCTGCTTGTCATTTCATCCCAACGTTCTGGACAACCGGAAGGCATGCCTTAAGCTGGGGAGACCGGAGCTTCGCAATTCACCAGTGAAATTGAAGGAGGCAAGGTGGGCGGTTTCCATGGCCGCGGGATTTGCCGAGCAGCTCGACCAGATGGCGGCATTTGAAGAAGAAGCTGCCCAAGCCTTGGCCAGCCAACGTTTTTTCGTGCCGCTAAACCTTGGCTCTGCCTTCACAGGATCCTTTCGGGAGCTGTGCCAGTCTCTCCCCACCAGGGGTGAGGCGCCCTCGGGCATGCACTCCTCCCACCCTAGAAAACGGGACAAGGACCCTAAGTCTTCTTCTTGGAGAAGACGTTCCTGGGACCGAGAGAGGTCTGAATCTCAGGACCTTGTGGTCTCGGCCTCGGTCGAGATTGCTTCCTCGGCCTCCGGCTTCTCGGACCTTCAGTCAGGCCAAGGCACCGAGGCCGAGATATCTCTCGACCCGATCGAGCTGTTGTCGCCGACCCTGGTCGACGACTCATTGGAGAGGACAACTATCCTTTCCTTCCCCGACAAGGAGACCCAGCCCTCGGATATCCCGAGCGAAGGACAGGAACTGGAACCTCGGTTTTCACTGACTCTGGCCTCTCCCAATCGAACAAGCTGACCCTGTCGGTCTCGATCGGGGACCAGGACCCCTTCGGTCGAAAAAACGAAAAAGGGCCACAAACACTCTTGGAAGAAGCATCGACACTGATCCTCATCCTCCTTGGATGAGGAGACACTTTGACGGAAGCTCTGTCGGCGTTATGAGGACCTTATGTGGCAACAGCTAATTCTGACCGGTCATAAGCTGGCTTCGCTGGCTACACCGGCCATTACTTGGCCTCAGCCTCTTAGGCCAACACGGACCCCTCCGGAACCAGAGACTCCGGTTCTTCCTGCAGTAGGACTGGCACACATTCATGTTCGGCCTGTTCCAGTCTCCCCACCAATTCTGGTGGAGCCACCGCCTAAGCAGCCTCAGGGAGGGGCTTCCTCGGAAGAGAACTGGACAGATACGGGCCTGCCCCGTCGTCTGTCCATCACGGTTGTCCCTGATCACCCTCGGCGTATTACAGGGGACATAGGCGGGACACCCTGATATATCCAGACTCAGATACCACTGGTCTACACTTGCACCCCGATGATGAGTTGTCAGTGACAGGCTTGGAGGAAGGTCCTTCCTCTTTCCAGGGCATCCTTCGCCTTATTTCAGAGTTAACCGGTATGCCCTTGGAGCCTATCAAAAGGAAGGCAGAATATCCTCTCATGGATATCCTTAAGAGGGGGGATACCCCGACGGAGGCCTTCACAGTGGCCGAAGCCATTGTTGGACCGGCCCTTGAACTATGGCAGTGACCTGCCTCTTGCCCGGATCCGTCTGCCCACATGGCTCGCTAGTACACTGTACCCATGGGGTCCTTGGCGGGTTTCAGTGAGCATCCCTCGGCTGAGAGCCTTGTGACTGCATCTGTGTTTAGATGCACAGGTAGTTCAGCGGATACTGACCGCCCTCCTGACAAGGAGTCCAAGAATATGGACCATTCTGCCTGGGAGGTGTATGCGGCTTTATCCTTGGGCCTTCGTCAGGCCAGCTCGACAGTGATCATGGCACACTTTTCTCATGCCCTCTTGGGGTCGCTAGACGAAGTCCTCCCTCATCTCCCAGTGGACATGCAGACCACAGTTAAGCAGGTCCGTGACCAGGGCTGTGGTGTTGCAAAACAGCAGCTCCAGGTGGCCTTGGATATTGGAGATTCCTATGCCTGCTCACTAGCAGCCGCAGTGGCCACTCGCCGCAGGGCCTGGCTGAGGTTATCCTCTTTCCCAGCGGATACTCAGCACAAGTTAGCTGACATGCCCTTCCTTGGCACCAATCTCTTCGGTCCGGGAGTGGCAGGTCACCTCCAGCACATAGACCAATCCAGTGCCACCTTGGATGCCACTTCTGCAAAGGGTTCTTCGGGCAAGAACCAGCAGAAGTGCAAGAAGAAGCCTTTTCGGCACTCTTCTCCTGCGGTTAGGCAGCCCTCCTTCCAGGGAGGTCAGCAGCACCAGCAGGAACAGCTGGCTCAAGCTTGGCGCCCTAGGCCCAAGCAGGGTCCCCAACAGCCCCGCAGAGGAGGTCGAGGTGCCGGTCCAGGAGTCTCCTCCTCCTCTTAGCCTTTCAGTGACGGGTCAGGTAACCACCCCACAACCTGGCCACGCCCAGTTTTGGGTCCTCCTGGGGCCGGCTCAGCCACTTTCTTTCCGCCTGGTCCGTATCACTTCGTACAGGTGGGTCTGAAGTGGTTGGTCGGGACTGCCTCTGGAATTCGAGCAGTACCCTCCCTGCCGAACCCGTGCCCCTCGGGAGGAAAGGATCTCAGTTTGCACTCAGTCGGCCCTTAGGGACGACAGTGCTCAGCTCCTCTGCAAGGAGGCGGTAGCTCCAGTGCCGGATCCTCCTACAGACCCAGGCTTCGTGTCCAGGTACTTTCTGGTGCCCAAGCGGATGGGAGGTTGACGCCGCATCGTAGATCTCCATGACCGGAATCAATATCTCAGGTCTCGCACCTTCCGGATGGTAACTCTGAATCAGATCATACCATCTCTGGAGTGAAACGTGTGGTTCTGTTTACTGGATCTACAGGACGCATTTTTCCATATCCCAATCAGTCCGTCCCACCAGTGGTTCCTCTGCTTCAGGGTGGAAGGGACCCTGTACAAGTTCCAAACCATGCCGTTAGGCCTGTCATCGGCCCCTTGGGTCTTCACCAAGTGCATCGCAGTGATGGCGACCCACCTACAGTGTCAAGGGGTTCGGATAGACCCCTACCTCGATGATTGGCTCTTGGCGGGTTTCTCCCTGCAAGAGATGCAGAGGTCCAGGGACTTGGCCCTCCGAACCTGCTCCCAATTAGGCCTCCTGATCAACGAGGCCATGTTCGAACTCATTCCCTCTCAGGCGATGGCCTTTATCAGGGCAGAGTTTGACTCTCGTCAAGCCAGAGCTCGGCTCCCGGCTGACAGGGCGGAGGTTCTTTCCTCCTTTGCCCAATCATTTCTTGTTGGCCACTTGCACCCTGCCTGGGACTTCCTGTGCCTTCTGGGTTACATGGCGGCATTCACCTCAGTGGTCCATTGGGCCAGATTGCACATGCGCCCCCTCCAGTGGGAGCTGGTCGCTCAGTGGACTCAGCGTCAGGGTAATTTCGACCAGCTGGTCACTGTCACCCAGAAGATGTGGAACGCTCTCCCATGGTGGACCATCCCAGGTCGTCTGCAGGAAGGGATCCCGTTTGTCCACCCCGAGCCAATGGTCGTTCTCACGACCGATGCCTCTCTCATGGGCTGGGGAGTCCACATGGCGGACAACAGAGCCCACGGGTTCTGGACCCCCGAGGAGTCCCGATGCCACATCAACCTGTTGGAGCTCAGAGCAGTCAGACTGGCACTGTCAGCTTTCGCTCCTCGGCTCTGGGGTCAAGTGGTTCAAGCCCAGACGGACAATACCACAACCATGTGCTACCTCAACAAACAGGGCAGCACACACTCCCGTCTACTATGCAAGAAGGCTCTCCGGATCCGGACCCTCGTCAGCCGGTTGGAGGCGGATCTCCTTGCCATCCATGTGGCAGGAGTCTCGAACCAACTGGCGGATGCTCTCAGTCGCATAGGCCAGACATCCCATGAGTGGTCTCTCCATCCAGAGGTAGCTTACAATCCGTTCTCCCGTTGGGGCTAACCGTTAGTGGACCTGTTTGCCTCCAGGGAGAACACCAAGCTGAGGCTGTACCATGCCCACCCCCCCAGCAGGGCTCACTGCAGGGGGATGCCTTCTCGAGTCCGTGGACCCCAGGCCTCCTCTGTGCCTTCCTTCCATTACCCTTGATCCACACGGTGTTACTCAAGGTGAGGAGGGACAAGGCGAAGGTGATCCTGGTAGACCCAGATTGGCCCCGCCAGTTCTGGTATCCAGATCACATCAGCCTCAACTGCAGGGCCCTGGAGCGGATTTGTATATGCCTGGACCTGATATCATTGAACCAGGGGAAGGTATTCCATCCAGACCTTCAATCCGTGCACCTCACAGCCTGGTACCTGAGCAGCTAGAGTTCCAGGCTCTGGGTTTTTCCGAGGATGTCTACACAGTTGTGCAGGCTTCTCGTAAGGAGTCGACTAGGAAATGGTATGCCTTCAGATGGAAAAGGTTTTCCATTTGGTGTCTGGACCCCTTATCCTGCTCTGTGGCTAACATTTTAGACTACCTTTGGTCTCTCTCCAAAGGGGGTCTACAGTCATTGACCCTTAGGGTGCACCTGGCAGCCATTTCCACTTACCGGACGCGGGCCAGTCAGTCGACTTTGGCACAGGAGGCAGTGGTCGGGCGCTTTTTCAAAGGCCTGGATCACATATCCCCTCCAGTGCGTGAACCTCCACCTCCGTGGGATCTTTTTGCTGGTTTTGGCAAAGCTCATGGGCAAGCCATTCGAACCCATGCACAAGTGTGAGCTCTCACACTTGTCGTGGAAGACTGCTCAGGCACTTTCGGTGGACTCCCCTTATCTGGTCTTCCACAGGGACAACGTTGTCCTGCACCCCCACCTGAAATTCCTTCCGAAGGTGGTGTCACAGTTTCACCTTAATCAGGTGTTGACTCTGCTGGTATATTACCCTAACTACGCCTCGGACGCCGGGTACAGGCTTCATACCCTGGACCTTAGACGTGCTCTCTCCTACTACAAGGAGAGGATGGCGGAAATTCGGGGAAAGACCTGCAGCCAAATGGACCATTGCAAGATGGATTACATCATGCATAGGTCTGTGCTATGAGTTGGCGGGCAAGGAGCCTCCCAGATGGATAAGAGCTCATTCTACCCACCATACTGCTGCATGGCTGCTTCCAGGGACATCCCTATCCAGGAAATCTGCCGGGCTGCTACCTGGAAGTCAGCAAACACCTTCATTACCCATTACCACATCGACCTTATGTCACCTCGGGATGCTGGTTTTGGGGCCTCAGTTCTCCAATTTCCTAAGTAGGGGGTGTGTGCCTTGCCTCCCTCCTCCCAGAGAACTGCTAGGAGTCTGTCAAAGAGTGTGGATGAACAACATAGCCACGCTTCAAGAAAAACAGGTTACTCACCTGTAACAGTAGTTCTAGGAGTGATGTATATTGTTCATCCACACGCACCTACCCGACCTCCCCGGCTTTAGGCGCATCACCTTGCGTCCAGCGAGCTAAGATCTGGCGTCATGCGGCAGAGCCAAGGTATTTACCACCCGGGTGGGTGGGAGGAGCCAATTTGAAGACTTCTGGCCAGATTTAAAGGGGAGAGGGACATGCGAAAGAGTGTGGATGAACAACATATACCACTCCTAGAGCTACTGTTACAGGTGAGTAACCTGTTTTTACTCTCCTGAAACAGAAGATCTTACTTCGAGAGGGCTCTTGCAGTAGGTAATTACTTATAGGACTGATGTCGGCAGGACCCCATGGAAACATTTCTAGCTAGCAGTCTCTGGTGAGGGACTGTCCCCATGTGAGGTGACCGGCGTCAGGAGACGTCGGTATAAAGGGGCGGTCCCTCACGCCCACCTTCCAGTTCTTTCCCACCCGTTTGCTTGTGCCAGTGCCTCGCGGAAAAGTTCCCTGCTCGTCAGGCTCCTTCGTCGGTAGTTTTACCGAGTATTTTCGATTTTTTTCTCAGCCATCATCAAGTATCCGTTGGTGTATGTCATCCCCTACACCCTCCGAGCACAAAAACAAGTGCGACTCGTGTGGTGCCCAGCTCCAGCACAAGGATGGCCATTCCCTGTGCCTTTTTTGCCTAGGCCCCAACCATCTGGTGGAGAAGTGCCAGCACTGCCTCAGCTTTAACACGGCCACCCGGAGAAGGCGGCAGCAGTCCCTGGAAGCCCACATTTTAAAAAAGAAAATGAGCTCCATTGAGAAAGAACTGAAAAAGCTTCGGCAGGCGTTGACTTCCCCTGAAGGCCATCGCAAGAAGAAGGATAATGAAAGGCACCTGGACAAGGGCTCCTCTCCCACCATGTCTTCCTCAGGAGTCGCCATGAAACAGGTAACACCCCCCAGGGGACCACTGGCAATGGCCCCTTAGAGTTTCTAAGGTGGCGCCAGCCCGCCCGTCTGGCTCGCGCTCGGGCCCTTTGGGCACCTCCGGGCTTGTGGAGGCCTCCGCTACCAGTAAAACCGTGGTTTCGCAGCCTACTGGTGCGAGCGGCTCTGATAAGCCGGACGTCGGCTCCTCCGACACCCGCATGGAGAAGGTCAGAAAGTCGCCCGACCCTTCGGGGCGCGTGCGGCCCCTGTTCCACCCGACCAGGCCACCCCTCCATCTCAGCCTGCCTCCAGCGAAGGGTCCATTAAGTCGGACGCCGGCCCCTCCAGCGTCCGCCCGGATCCTGCTGCTAAGCCGCACGTCAGTTCATCCGACGTCTGCACATCGAATGAGTCGACGCCGGAACCCCTCACGTCCGTTGTTCTTGGCTTCCCACAGCCTTCGCTGCCCTCTGGGGACCCTGAGTCTCCTCAGTCTGACCCCACGGATTTCTCCCTCCCCCCCCATCCCCGGGCAGCGCAGAGGTTTCTGGTCCAACTCCGTCAGACTGTCCACCTTCTGGTGCAACTGATCTGATGTTAGTTCCCCGGACACCGACTCCGACGCCAGTATTGCCGACGCCGGACGCCATCCCACCCCCGATGTCGCCCAGACGCTGGCCTCCACCCCTGGTCTTCCACCCAGAACTGCCTGTGGGGCCTCCGGCCGGGCCGTCTGCTCAGGCAGCTTCTCTGGCTCCTGGGTACCCGGCCCTGTCGTATCCAATGCCGCCATACCTGGGACTGCAGTATCCGGCACCTCAGTACCCAGCGCCAACATATCCGACGCCACAGTACTCGGCTCCTCAGTACCCGACGCCGGGCTTCCTACCATCGGGTTATGGATACACGCCCTTTGGGTGTAGTCCATACCCATCTCCCCTCCTCCTCCTCCTCCTCCACTGCCCCCTCGGCCGCCGGTGGACTTGCAGGAGACTCTGGCCTCCTGGTGGGCCGAGGCCAAGGCTCAGCTCACCAGAGAGGTGGAGAGTCATCTTCCGACGTCGATGCCAGTGCCGGTTCCCATACGTCCACGACAACACACTCCCTTCCCACCTCCGGACACCAGAGCTCAACCCTCTGGGTCCAGAGAGGGGCAGGACACGCTTCCCAGAGGGAATCCCAAGGGACCCATTCCTCCCCCTCATAGGGAGAGGGAGTCTACCTCTTTTTCATCTCCTCCTTCCTCGGACACCTCGAACCCTTCCGATGGTTGTTCCGAGCAAGACGACGAGCCACGCTCTCCATCCAAGCCTCGGCCAAGGACTCCTCCGAAGTCCCCTGTGGACGATTCTTCCTTCATGGAGTTGCTACGGAAGATCCAGGAAGTACATAAGTGGCAATCCTCGGAGCCAGACCCCCAGCGTAAAAAACTCGCTGAGCATCTGGATCTGCCTGTGACAGCTCCCACTTTGGTGCCACCCTGGATCGAATGTTATGCCGACCTTATTACCACCATATGGAAACAACAGTCGGCCTTAGCCCCACTTCCCAGGAAGTCAAACAGGCTATACCAGGCTCCAGAGGGTGTCAACTTTTTAGACTCTCGCCTGAGTCGTGCTGACTCGGTTGTGATTAGCACCGCTCATGGCTGGTCAGCTCAACCTAAACATCTTAGCTCGTCTCCACCTGACAAGGAATCCCGTCTTCTGGACCAGTATGGCAAGAAGATTTTTGCTTCTTCCACTCTGGGTATTAGGGCCCTGAACTACGTTGGCCACATGGGGATTACCAGAATGCGATTCTTAGTGAGGTGGAATCAAAATTGGACTCCCTTCCGGACTTTCAGGTCAAGCAGGAAGTGGCTGACCTCGTCCGCTCTGCGCGTTCGGCCAGTCGGCACATTCTTCGTGTGACCTACGATGCGGTGGACACTGCTGGGAGGAGCTCAGCTTTCGCCGTAGGTTTACAGCGTCACGCTTGGCTCCGAGTGTCAGGGTTGGTCCCGGAAGTGCAGTCCGCTATCCAGGAAGCGCCCTTCCGGGGTTTGGTGCTGATGTCAAGGACATCATCACCGACCTACAGGAGAAGGGGACAGCACTAAAGTCTGTCGACTCTATGTACCATTCCTATCAATCACAGCGTCGTCCTTTCGCAGACGGAATCGGCCCAAAGTGAGACCACAGGAAAGAGGGCTCAAACGCCGGGCCCTCAGCTGCCAAGCCCCCGCCCCAAAAAGCTGCGGAGCTTAGCTGCGTGCTGCCCCACACCACCTGACTCCTTCCTCTCCCACTACCTCTGGGCTTCCCGGAGGAACCGGTAGGAGGAGGTTTTCCCTGCACCTTCCGGGCTGGGAGAGGATAACATCAGATTTATGGGTGCTCCAGCTAATCGCAGAAGGACACTCAATAGAGTTTCTGCAGAAACCACCTCGTCACCCTCCCCAAGGTCGTCGGACTTGAACATCTTCTTCTGGTCCAGGAAGAAATTTCAGCACTTTTGCTGAAAGAGGCAATAGAACCTGTTCCCCTTCCCTTGCAAGGAATGGGTTACTATTCCCACTTCTTCCTGGTCCCGAAGAAGACAGGAGATGTAAGACCTATTCTAGATCTCAGTTCCCTAAACCTTTTCATGGAGTACAAGAGGTTCAGGATGCTCTTACTGCAGAGCCTTCTGCCCGTCCTCCGCTCGGGCCAGTGACTGTGTGCTCTGGATATCAAGGATGCTTACCTGCACATAACTATCCGCCAGTTTCGACGCAAATATCTTCGTTTTGCTTTCCAAGGGGACCACTACCAGTTCAAGGCACTTAAATTTGGCCTCTCCTCAGCCTCTCGAGTATTTACCAAATGCCTTGTGGTGGTGGCGGCTTACCTGCGTACCCAGGGGGTACAGGTTTTCCTTTACCTGGACGATTGGCTCCTGGTGGCCTCGTCCAGGGAGGAACTCCTGCACTGCCTCTCCCTCACCCAGCAGGTCTTTGCCTGTCTGGGTATTACCATCAACCATTCCAAGTCTCACCTGATCCCATCCCAGAGGCTTCAGTTTATTGGGGCGATACTGGACACGACCCTAGGCAGGGCCTTTCTGCCTCCGGACAGGGCGGCCACACTCCAGACTTAGATAAGGCTATTGTCCGGCCACAGGTGGGTCAGTGCAAGGTCAGTTCTTCACCTCCTTGGGCTTATGGCGGCTGCTATCCCGACAGTCCCTCGCGCTCGGCTCCACATGAGGGTCTCTCAGTGGATGCTTCTCTATCAATGGGATTAGTTGGTAGATGACTTGGACCACTTGGTCCTAGTCTCCTCTCCCATGATTCGAGACTTACAATGGTGGATGGTCCGAGAGAACCTTCTTCAGGGAGTTCCATTCTTCCTTCCTCCTCCCTCCCAGACTCTAACCACAGACGCCTCGGGCGAAGGTTGGGGAGCCCATCTCGGTCCACATCGGACCCAGGGCTCTTCGTCCAAGCTCGAGCAATCACTGCACGTCAATGTGCTCGAGCTTCGCATGGTGCTGTACGCTCTCCATGCCCTCCACCTGCATCTTCTTCCAGGCCACCTAGCCGTCCAGACGGACAATATGTGTGTGGTATGGTACATCAACAAACAGGGCGGGATTCGGTCCTACCCTCTCTGCAGGGAAACGATGAGAGTCTGGGATTGGGCAGCACAACACAACCGTCACCTCACGGCAATTCGTGTTCCGGGGGTCGAGAACTCCTTAGCAGACAAACTAAGTCGCCTGCCTGCTCAAGCTCACAGTGGGAGCTGGATCAGGGGGTCCTAGACAATATCTTCTTACGTTGGGGAACACCTCAGGTGGACCTGTTCACTTCACCTCTAAACGCAAAGCTTCCCGACTTCTGCTCGCTCGTTCAAGAGCGAGGCATTTTCTGGAGAGACGCTCTGTCTCTAGATTGGAGGGACAGATTCGTCTATGCCTTCCCCCAGACTCCTCTGATCCCGCATGTCTTGCAGAAACTAGGTTCAGAAGGAGCACGAATTATTCTGATCGCTCCTTTCTGGCCCAGGCAAGTCTGGTTCTCTCTTCTGCAACAATGCTCAGAGGAGCCTCCTCTTCCTCTTCTGCTGTCATGGATTCTATTGACCCAGTATCGGGGGACCCTGGTTCATCCAGGTCTCAAGTCCCTTCAACTGCTGCGTGGCTCCTGCAGACATAGCTCAAGCCCGCTTTGGGGTTTCTCCCCAGGTGGCTGAGATCTTGGTGGAGGCTTGGAAGCCCTCCACTAGGTCTACTTATGCCATGAAGTGGAAACAATTCTCAATCTGGGCCACTTCAAAAGGCTTCGAGCCTTTCTCTTGCTCACTTGGGCGACTGCTGGAGTACCTGGGTCTTAGTCCCTCATCTCTGAAGTTACACATGGCGGCCATTTCGGCCTACCATATTCCCTTCGCAGATAGGACGTTTGCTCAACTGGAAGTCTCTAAGACTTTCCTCAGAGGGGTTCTTCACTTGAGACCCCCTATCCAAGTTCCCGGCCCTCCTTGGGATTTGAACTTCGTTCTTGAGAAACTTACTTTGCCTCCTTTTGTACCAGCTGCTCGCAGACATGAAGTTCCTTTCATGGAAGACGCCTTCCTAGTGCCCATTACTCCTGCTCAGAGGTTTCTGAGCCCAGGCCCTGATGTAAAAATCCCACTTAATTTTCACAAGGAACGCCTGGCTCTGCCATCAATGCTAAGTTTCTCCCCAAGGTAGTAGCGGAATCTACATTGAACCAGTCCATAGAATTACCCACCTTCTTTACGCAGTACTCCAATCGGGGGAGTATCTACTTCATACTATGGACGTTCACCATATTCTGAGATACTGCACTAACAGAACAAAGGATCTCAGAAAGACTGATCAACTTTTTGTCTCTTTTGCTCCCAAAAGAGAAGGGAATGCTGTTTCCAAGCAATGCCTGTCTAAATGGTTGGCTCATTGCATCACCTTCTGTTATGACAAGTACAACAAGAACTTCCAGGTCAAATAAGAGGTCACTCCACCAGAGGGGTTGCTGCCTTTGCTGCATGTTTCAAGAATGTGTCAGCGGCAGACATTTGTACTGCTGCCACTTGGACTTCTGTCCATACATTTATAAAACATTACAGTTTGGATATTGCCTCTCGCCGAAGAGCAGGCTTCGGGCTCGCTGTTCTGCAAGGCCTTCTCTCTTAAGGCCTTCACATCTAGAGGATCTGCTTTAAGTAGCTTTCCTCCTCCCGTGTGCTTCTTCGTGTTCCAGACTGCTTGGGACTCAGTCCTATATAATATTTCACTGCAAGAGCCCTCTTGAAGTAAGATAGTACAGTTACGTAAGAACCTACCGTAACAGTAGATCTTCGAGAGGCTCTTGCAGTAGTAGTACCTTCCCGCCTCCATCCCCTAAGCTTTTTCAGCTCCTTTTCCAGTGAGGGAATATCTCTCTTCTCTCATCCGTCTCGTGGCCTGTATGGAAAGAACTGGAAGGTGGGCGTGAGGGATCGTCCCTTTATACAGACGTCTCCTGACGCCGGTCACCTGACATGGGGGCAGTCCCTTGCCAGAGACTGCTAACTAGAAATTTTTCCGTGGGGTCCTCCTTCCTGCCGACGTCAGTCCTATATGTAATTACCTACTGCAAGAGCCTCTCTCGAAGATCTGCTGTTACAGTAAGTTCTTACGTAACTGTACTTTCTAGGAGTGGTATATGTTGTTCATCCACACACACCCACCCGACCTCTCCTGCTTTAGGCACACAACCTGGCTTCCAGCGGACTAAGATCTTGCGTCATGGGGCAGAGCCGAAGTTTATAGCACCTGGGTGGGTGGGAGGAGCCAGCTTGAAGACTTCCGGCAAGACTTAAAGGGGAAAGGGACATGCCAAGAAGTGTGGATGAACAACATATACCACTCCTAGAACTACTGTTACAGATGAGTAACCTTTTCTTTCGGCACCCTGTTCCTGCGGCCCAGCAGCCCCCCCATCAGCAGGCACGACTTGGCGCCTCAGCCCAAGTCCAGGCCTCCACCTGCTCGCAGACAGGGAGGTCGGGGTTCAGATCCTGGACCCTCTTCCTCCAAGCCTGCACAGTGACAGGTTAGGGGTGGCAACCCCTATCCCTGTGACGCCAGCTCTGGGTCCTCCCGTGGGGGCTGGCTCAGCCACTTTCTTTCCACCTGCTCCACTGTTATCACAGACAGATGGGTCTTAGAAGTGGTCGGCCAGTGTCTGCCTCTGGAATTCGAGCAGTACCCTCCCAGCCAAGCCCGTGCCCTATGGGAGGAGAGAGTATCAACACACACTCGGTCAGCTCTGAGAGACGACAAAGCCCAGCTCCTCTTCAAGGAGGCAGTGATTGGAATGGCAGATCCTCCAGTCAACCCAGGGTTTGTTTCCAGGTACTTCCTGGTCCTGAAGTGGATGGGGGCGCTGGCGCCCCATTTTAGATCTGCACGACCTGAATCAGTATCTCAGGCCATGCACCTTCAGGATGGTAACTCTGTCCCAGATCATACCATCCCTGGAGCAAAACACGTGGTTCTGTTCACTGGCTCTCCAGGACACATTCTTTCAAGTCCCAATCCATCCGTCCCACCAGTGGTTCCTCCGCTTCAGGACAGAGGGAACCCTATATGAGTTCCGAGCAATGCCATTCAGCCTGTCATCGACCCTACGGGTCTTCACCAAATGCATGGCAATGGTGGCAGCTCATCTCAGGCATCGAGGGGTCAGAGTGTACCCTTACCCTGTACGATTGGCTCTTGGCAGGTTCTACACAGCAAGAGGTGAAGAGGTCCAGGGATCTGGCCCTCCAGGCCTGCTCTCAACTTGGCCTTATCAGGAGCTTGTGCCTTCTGAGGCGATATGCTTCATTGGGGCAGAGCTCGACTCTTGCCGAGCCAGAGCACAGCTCCCAGTGAACAGGGTGGAGGTTCTCTCTTCCTTTGCCCAATTATTTCTGGTTGGGCACGTGTGCCCTGCCTGAGACTTTCTGTGCCTTCTGAGTTACATGGCAGCCTGCACCACCATGGTCTGATGGGCCCAGTGGCATATGCGCCCTCTTAAGTGGGAGGTGGCCACCCAGTGGACTCATTGCCTAGGTCATTTCGAGCAGCTGATCACTAGAAGTGTGGGACTGTCTCCAGTGGTGGACCGTCCTAGACCGGTTGCAGGAAGGGATCCCGTTCGTCCGGCCCGAGCCGACAGTTGTCCTCATGACCGATGCATCTCTCATGGACTGGGGGCCCACATGGGAACAACAGGGCTCATGGGTTCCTGGACTCAAGGAATCTGATGCCATATCAACCTGCTGGAGCGCAGAGCGATCAGACTGGTGTTGTCAGCATTCGCTCAGCAGCTTCGGGGTCAAGTGGTTCAAGCCCAGACGGACAATACCACGACCGTGGACTACCTCAACAAGCAGAGCAGCATGCACTCCCAGCTGCTGTGCAGAGAAGCGCTCTGCATCTGGACACTTGTGAGCCGACTGGAGGTGGATCTCCTAGACATCCAAGTGGCAGGAGCCTCAAATCAACTGGCAGATGCTCTCAACCACATAGGCGAAACTTCCCACGAGTGGTCTCTCCATCCAGAGGTTGCCTCACAGCCTCTTCTCTCACTGGGTCAAACAGAATAGCTGAGACTATTTCATGCCCGCCCCCCCTGGACCCCAGGCCTCTTCTGCGCCTTCCCTTCCTTTCCTTGATCCACAGGGTGCTTCTCAAGGTGACGAGGGACAAGGCACAGGTGATCCTGGTAGCCCCAGACTGGCCCCGCCAGTTCTGGTATCCAGATCTCCTCAGCCTGAGAAACAAGCTCCCGAGGCATCTTCCAGCATGCCCGGACCTGATATCAATTAATCATGGGAAGGTACTCCATCCAGACCTTCAGTCCCTGCACCTGACAGCCTGGTACCTGAACGGCTAGAGTTGCAGGCTTTGGGTCTCTCTGAGGTTGTACTCACAGTAGTGGAAGCATCCAGAAAGGAGTCAACCAGAAAGTTCTATTCCTTCAAATGGAAAAGGTTTTTCATTTGGTGTCAGGGCAAGGGCTTAGACCCTCTGTCGTATCCGGTGGCGAACATTCTAGACTACCTTTGGGCTCTGTCCAAAGGGGGTCTTCGGTCTTCGACCCTTAAGGGGCACTTGGCAGCCATCTCTGCTTACTGGATGGGGGCCGGTCAGGAGACAGTGGCACAGGAGAAGGTAGTCTGGTGCTTTTTCAAAGGCCTCAATCACGTATCCCCTCCGCTGCTTGAACGTTCACCTACATGGGATTTACTGCTGGTTTTGGCAAAGCTCATGGGCAAGCCATTGGAACCCATGCACAAGCGTGAGATGTCACACTTGTCATGGAAGATGACCTTCCTGGTGGCTATCACACCCACCAGAAGGACTGGGGAGCTCCAGGTGCTTTTGGTGGAGTCTCCTTATCTGGTCTTCCACAGGGACAAGGTTGTCCTGCGTCCCTACCCGAAATTCCTCCCGAAGGTGGTGTCAGAGTTTCACCTTAATCAGGTGTTGACTCTGCCTGTGTTCTCTCTGAACTACACCTTGGATGCCGAATACAGGCTCCATACTCTAGACCTGAGACGTGCTCTCTCCTACTATAAGGAGAGGACGGTGCAAGTTCGGGGAGAGGTTCGCTTACGCTGAAGCTGCACCTGGCAGGCCTGCAGCAAAACGGACGATTAGCAGATGGATTACATTCTGCATTGATCTTTGCTGTAGGTTGGCGGGCAAGGAGCTTCCCAGAGGGATAAGAGCTCATTCCACCCGCCATACTGCTGTGTCGGTGGCTGCTTCCAGAGACATTCCTACCCAGGAAATCTGCCGGGCTGCTACCTAGAAGACAGCAAACACCTACATCACCCATTACCACATTGACCTTGAGTCACGCCGGGATGCTGGTTTTGGGGCCTCAGTTCTCCAGTCTCTGTTCCCTAAGTAGTGGGTGTGCGCCTTGCCTTCCTCCTCCTGGAGAACTGCTAGGAGTCTGCCAACAAGTGTGGATAAGAACAGCATATCCGCATCCTTTGAAAAACAGGTTACTCACTTGTAACAGTAGTTCTAGGAGTGGTATATGTTGTTCATCCACACTAACCCACCCGACCTTCCTGGCTGTGACGCACCACCTGGCTTCCATTGGGCTAAGATCTGGTGTCATGGGGAGGAGCCGAGGGTTATACCACCCGGGTGGGTGGGAGGAGCCAGCTTGAAGACCTTCCGGCAAGATTTAAAGGGGAAAGGGACATGCCAACAAGTGTGGATGAACAACATATACCACTCCTAGAACTAATGTTTACAGGTGAGTAACCTGTTTTTTTGAGCACCTAAGGTAGCCTAACCCATTAGCACTTACTGAATATGCACATATGTACCTTTTTTCCCCCCTGGTTTTTCTTTTAGGATAGGGAATGGATTTTGTGGGATATTATTTTTTCAGCTTTTGATGGTGCTTATAGGATAGGGCTTATAGGACAGGAAACAGTGATTTGTGCAAACTTTTTTTTGTGGTTTTTTTTCACTTGTGCTCGTGAAATACTTTACTGTACTGTATTTTACATGACATCACATCACTGTCAGAGCATTGTGTATACTCGTTCCTGTGGAGACACTTCGTCCAGTATAAAGTCTTCCCCTAGCAGGAGATTTGTTGGCTGAGAGATCAGATAGCAGGATGAAGTAGGCTCGTTTTGGCTCTGAGAGCTGGAGGCACAGGCAGGAGTGAAAAATCTGCAGTTGACTTTTGCTTTTTCTCTTTCTGCGCTTCTGTCAGGATTCCTTGTTCTGCATCAAAGAGGGCTTCCCACATTGCAGTCTGACCGCGCTGCTGGCACCATCGCATCGCAGACCGCAGTCCACACAGAGCCTCAGTAGTGCTGACCTGAATCTCTTCGTCATCACTGTCGGTTTCATCAGTGTTCACATGCGTGGATTTAGCAACAGCGCTGACCACGTCTGCATCAGAATGTTCCTCCACAGTACGCTCTGCTTCATCTGTCTCCACGAAGGCATTAAAAACTTCAGCAGTCACAAAATCAGGGATGCCGTTATGCCTGATACCACCCTCCCCACCCCTCCCTCCTTCCCCAGAGCTCAGCTCCTTTATAGGGGAACACCTGCCCTGCAATTGGAGGTAAAGGCTTCAGGTGCAGCTCATGTAGTTCTGTCCACTGGGGGTTGGGTTTAAGGGTTGGGAGAGAGGCGTTTAGGGAGTTGTACACTTCCCCTATACATTTACTGTGTACTGCACCTAGTAACGGGGGTACCTGTTTACTGTAGGACTGTATGTAGGATTAGTGGGTGACCTGATTAGTGGGTAGGAGTGTATGTTGGACTAGTGGGGAACCTGGTGGTTCACCCAAGGAATCCTACTTGGAGGGGGATGGGACCACACATCATCAGGACCGGCATCTTTGGGAGAGTGGTGGGGCGGCTGTGATACTGGACTGGGCTTGGAAGTTCTGTGGTTGCCCATTGTGCTACCAGCTGGCACAGTATAGGGAGGAGGTTGAGGGGATTAGGAGACAGCTGGAGGGGGGGGAGTATGGTTGGGGAATAAGGCAGGGGATCTCCCGCGGGGTTGCACCAAGCACTAGTGGCGGGAGCATAGGGAAAGGAGTGCAGGAGAGTACTCGGGGGTCACACAGGGACCCTGACAGAGGGGGCCCAAAAGGAGGACACAACCAAGGAGGCAGGCAGGTATCCAGGGACCCTCAGAGAGGGGGGGGCCAAAGGGAGGACATTCTTAGGGAAGTAGTCGGATGGCTGGGGCTGGACAGAAGGAAGCAAGGGGAAGAGGTGGATCGGACCTAAAGCTCAGTAACCGCTTTAGTTCTCTTCTTCTGCTTGAGGATGAGAGGGGTGATGTAGCTGTGACAGGGGCATTTAGAGATGGAAAGGGAGCAGGGGGCAGGAGACAGGGGCCGGAGAGCAGGAAGAATAGGGGGGAACTTGGAACGCAGGAAAATGGGGGGAAGGCGATGGATCAGAGCAGGGGGGAGGAGGGGGTAGAGGGAGGAAAGCACAAGGAGAAGGACCAGTTGGGAGGAAAGGGCAAGGAGAGTTACCAGAAGTACAAGGAGAATATAATAAAGGCAGCTGAAGATTTATGGCAGGGGAGTACTACAGGCAAGGAGGGGCTGAACGGAGACTGGAAGAAAGGGAGGATGAGCTAGGCAAGTTTAGCAGATGGGGGGGGAGGACCAGTTGCGAGCAGTAGCAGGGGGATTAGCGGGTACAAAGGAGGAGGCAAAGTATCGAAGGGAGGGGGTAGAATAAGGAGGGTGGCAGGGGCACCCAGATAGGGGAGGAGCAAGGAGCCAGCTGGGGCAGTAGAAAGGATGAGGGACATGGAAGGGGAAATGGAGGAAAAGGGGTGGTCAGAATACTCCTGTTGGGTGATTCCATGATTGGGGTATCAAATGAGATAGGGAAGGGGAAGTCTGCCCGTTTAGAACAAAATACTTCCCTGGACTAACAGTGCACAGGGCCAAGCATGAGGTATATCAGCTGGCAAAGGATTGTGGAGGTTCCCTGGACATACTGGTTCACCTGGGTACCAATGACATTGAGGGAAATAGTGAGCTAGAGACACAGGCAAGGTTCAGGGAGCTTGCCATTGTCTGTCATGACATAGGATGCACGATTTCCTTCTCGGAAATCCTGCTGGTGTCAAGGGCTAGTGGGGAACACAAGAGGACGATCAGGGAGATAAACCAGTGGCTGAGGGAGTGTTATGGGGCCAGAGGGTATGGGTTGATGGGGGATTGGAGGGAGACCTGGGAGGATAAGGGGCAGTATGCTAGAGATAGGCTCCATCTCAATTTGAAGGGGAGGGAAATCCTTAAGTTGAAAATAGAGGGGTTCGTTGCTGAAAAGTGGGGTTTAAACTTGTGAAGGGGGAAGGTTGGGAGAAAAAGACTGTCTGGGGGGGTCCGATAAAGGAGGTACTCTGTCTCCACCCCCCTGGGGAGCTGGAGGAATGCGGGAAAAGGCTGACTGGTAAGGTGCTGACCGGGAGAAGATGGAATCCCCATGGGAATGCGAGCAAGGGAAATGAAAGTATATGGAAAGGGTGGAAGATAGTCCTGCTAAATGCCAGGAGCTTGGGCGATAAAAATGCCTGAGCTCCAGGCGATGCTAACTGAGGGACAGGTGGATGTGGCAGCGGTCATTGAGACCTGGGCCACCGCAGGGCACCATTGAGACCTGAACCTGGTGGGTTACACCATGTTCAGGAAGGATGGGGAGGGAAGGGGAGGAGGGGTAGCAATAATTGCCAAAAACTGCATTGGCATAGGAGGAGTGGAGGAGGCGGAGGGAACTGTGGAGGCGATTTGGGTCACCTTGATAACAAGGGGGGGCAAGAGAGTAAAAATAGGAGTGGTGTATAGACCCCCTGCGCTGGTGGAGAAGCTGGAGGAGAGTCTGGTGGCAGATATTGGGAGACACTGCAGATTGGGCAGGGGAAGGGTGGTGGTGTTGGGGGACTTAAACATGCCAGGAACGGACTGGGAGACTATGACATCCTCGTTGGCCAGGGAACAGAGGTTGTTGTATGTCTTTCAGGATGCGTTCCTAACTCAGCAGGTGGGGGAGCTGACCAGGGAGGCGCGGATACTGGATGTGGTCCTGGCAGACAGTGACCAGATTGGGGGTCTGGAGGTGAGGACCCGTTAGCGGGAGCGACGGCACGGTCTGGTTCTGCCTGGACCTAGGAGGGTAGAAGGCTGCACAAAGACGGAGGTAACTGACTTCAGGGGGCGGATTTCAAGGAAATGGGAAGGATCCTAAGAAGCATTTGGATGGGATTGGGCCAGACATGGACGCTGACAGTAGGTGGGAAATAATCAGGAGGGGGGTGCAGGACGCTACCAGCACCTGTACAAGAGTAAGACGAAAATGCGGTAGGGGCCGTAAACCCTGCTGGTGGACCAGGGAGGTTCAGGAGGTGGTGAGGGGAAAGAAGGCGACTTATAGGCATTTCAAGTGCTCAAGGAGTCAAAGGGATTGAGGGGAGTACGAGCTGATGGCCAGAAGGGCCACTAGGGTGGTGAGGGTGGCTAAGGCAAGAAAGGAGCAGAACCTGACCAGGGAAATTAGGAGAGGGAATAAGGGGTTCTTTAGATACATTGAGGAAAAATGAAGGGTGAAGGGGCAGATTAGCAGGATTAAAATGGGAGGGATGGGCACAAGACCCAGGGGAGCAGGCTGAGGTACTAAATGAGTACTTTGCCTCAGTTTTCATCAAGGAAAATGGGGGGGGAGCTGCATCATACATGGGAGGAGATGTTGAAACTGAGGAGGGGTGACCCTTGCTGATCGGGCGGTGGGGAGGGGCCATCACTGGCAGGAGGGGAGGCAAAGCAGGGGATGAGGTGGCGGAGGTGGAAATCACGCAGAATGAGTGATGGAAGCCCTCATGTCCCTTAAGATGGAGAAAGCACCGGGGCCGGATAAATTACATCCCAGAGTGCTGAAGGAACTGGCGGATGTCCTGGTGAAACCCCTGGTGGAGCTTTTCAGCATCTCTCTGAGGACAGGGTGGGTGCTCCAGGACTGGAAGATGGCGAATATAGTGCCTATCCACAAGGGGGGATCAAGGGAGGTGGCAGGGAACTACAGGCCCGTCAGCCTGACATCGGTGGTGGGCAAGGTGATGGAGGGCATTGTCAAAGAGAAGCTGGGGGGACCTGGAAAAGTCGGGTGTGGACGATAGACAGCACTGATTTGTCCCCGGGGAAATCATGTCAGACAAACCTTGTGGAGTTCTATGACTGGGTGACGAGTGCCTTGGGCCTGGGTAGACCGATGGACGTCATCTATCTTGACTTCAGCAAGGCATTTGACTCTGTTCCTCACGGGGGCCTGTTGAATAAGCTGCGAGAAATGGGGGTGGGGAACCAGATGATCAGATGGATAGGCAGTTGGCTCCAGGATCGGACCCAGAGGGTTGTGGTTGGCGGGATAGTTTCATCCCCAAGGAGGATCATTAGTGGGGTCCCTCAGGGATCAGTCCTTGGGCCCCTCCTGTTCCTACATCTCTGACATAAGGAAGGGTATCAGGAGTGAGATGAGTCTCTTTGCGGATGACTTAAAACTGGGGGCGGTGATGGATGGGAGGAGGGGAGGGTGGCCCTACAGGGGGACCTGGAAGCTCTGGAAAGGTGGTCTAGAAAGTGGAAGCTGAGGTTCAATACAGGGAAATTCAAGGTACTGCATCTGGGAGCCAGAAACCCGGGCCAGGTGTACACCCGGGGGGGGGGGTGGTAATGCTACAAGTCTCAATGGCTGAGAGGGACTTGGGGTGGTGGTGGATGTCAAGATGAACAACTCTTAGACTTGTAGGAGGGCAGCAGCCAAAGCCAGCAGAATGCTGGGATGCATCGCTAGGGGGATCACCTCCAGAAGGAGGGAAGTGATACTCCTTCTGTATAACTGCTTGGTGAGGCCACACCTCGAGTACTGTGTGCAGTTTTGGAGGCCACACTTAAAGAGGGACATTGAACTCCTTGAGAGGGTCCAGAGGAGGGTAAGCAAAATGATCTGGGGCCTAGGGGACAGGCCTTTTGGGGAGAGGCTTGAAGAACTAAATATGTACATATTGGAAGAGAGAAGGAACCAGGGGGACATGATAGAGGTCTTCATGTACATGAAGGGGTTAAATAGGGAGGAGCAGTCAGGGTGTTCCAAGGAAGGAGGGGGGCAACTAGAGAGCATGGGTGGAAGCTGGAGGGGAGGAGATTCAAGGGAGAAAGGAGGAGGTGCTACTTCACTGAGAGGGTGGTGGAGCCATTGAATGCACTGCCCAGGGGGCTGGTGGAGGCAGAGATGGTGGAGGGGTTCAAGAGAGGGTGGCACAGGTACAGGGGAAGGGTTCTGGAAGCAAAGTCCTGTGCAGCAGGAATATCCGGGACTGGGAAGGGAGAAGCCAGAGAGGGCGAGGGGAGCAGTAAGGTCAGCTCCCAGGGTGGGGGCTGACCAAACGAGCAGACACAAAAGACCGTTAGGCCTATTCTGCTGGCATTTTAGTATGTTAGTATTGCAACATCCTCTAGCCCTGAAACAGCTATATGTCCCACAGGTGTGCTGCCAAAGCCTGCTTCCCTAAAGCAGTTTTCAGTCATGTCTTGTTTAACTGCCAGCCATGCTTGATTCAGGATATAGATGGCATCTAGCAAGTTAACTTTTCTTGCGATTTCTGCTACATGGGCCAGTTCACCTTCATTGATGGTCTGTATGGTTTTCCCTGCAACATACAGTGTGATCTGTAATGAATTTTTAAATTTTTTATGATGCCCATGTCCATGGGCTGTAGGATGCTGCTTGTGTTTTGGGGGAATGACAGCTTAATAAATTTAGGATGCCTTGCCATGTCAGGGGATGTGCAGAGCAATTGTTGAGGGACAAAAGGATGTTCCACCTCCTTCGATGGAACTCGGCCTCCCATGTCATCAGCCACTCTTGAAAAATGTACCCAGACATCCAGGCATTATATGAGCTGGTGTATGTTACAGGCAACGACTTAAGGTCTTTCAGCAAACATCGAGGGCATTTACTTTTGCTGATTACGAGCAGCTTTCTTTTTTCTGCCCCTGTTTGATTAGCACAGCATAACACTGAGATCCTATCTTTAGCATTCTTGCCGCCAGTCAGTTCCATATGCTTCATCTCATGTCTACAGTCAGGGTAGCCTCGGAAAAAGAAGCCTGTCTCATTGGCATTCCAGATGTCCTCAGGTTTATAGGCAGAAAGAATACTGGGATGAATGTCAGCTGCTCAGGTATTAGCAGCACTTGTGTTGTCATCTTGCTTTTCGCCGTGTTCCCTTCCGCTGCTTCCACCTGGACAGCTAACCATCTGTCACATCAGATGTTTCGTGGCCCAATCGCCTAGACAGGTCTAAATATTTTGCTTTCAGCATGGGCCCCGATACCCTAGCACCTTTACTCAGTGCCTGGAGAACCACACAAGAAGGGCATTGTCGACATCAGTGTGTTTGAACTCCCTCTTTCTCTTGCAGCTAGGATTAGAATTTGAGTGCCATTCTGCCGGAATTGCATTGTGATTTTTTTCTTATCCTGTCACCTTGACTCTTGGAGATCCTGAACTCTGCAGCCACAAGATGATAAAGACCTGATCTGGTTGCTGAGAGCTTCTATGACTCTGACCCTTTTGCCAGTGTGAGCTAATTTCTGGGAAGAACAGACATTGTTTCCACTTGAAAGGTAAGCAGAGATCTGACAAGCTCTCCCACAAACACAATACATAACGATCCTGCCGACAGGGACAGCTGATTACACACAGCAAAATAATTCTCAGGCGTCTCTCTAAAGTGGCATATGCTATTAGCAAGGCCTCTGGAATTCTGCGGTTGTGGCATTTTCCGTAGAATTTGCACCATGCCGCAGAATTCATATAGTGCCGCAGAATTCATTGTTTTTGATGAATTTTCATTCAGATATACAGTTTTTCCATAGTGCCAGGCTCCCGTATCCATGTTGTTTATCCTGAAGCCCCTCTATGCTTGGCAGATGATGTAATCTGTGACATCACATCATATTTTAGCCAATGGTGGGACTGCATTCTGCCACAGAAATGAATAAATCATGCCGCAAAAATCAGAAAATGCTGCCACAGAAGCCTAGGAGCCCCGTCGCAGAAATCAGAAAGTTCTGCCGCAGAGCACTAGGGTCCCTGGCTATTAGTAGTGTCCTTTTTAAGCAGCATAGGGACACTGTGTTAAGCACACAGGCAAATCGATTCCCACAGGTGCGTCCCGCATAAGCGGCTGACCCGCTTAAGCGCATCCCGCTTAGCTGGCTTAGACTGTACCTGAACAGACATTTGCTGAAACCCAAGTTCTGAATGGTCACTGTGACTCTGATGATCCTTTGCTTACAATAGGGAGACAGCTAGCCCCCCTGGATCTCAAGGATGCCTATTTTCACATCCCAATAAGGCCGTCCCACAGATAGTTTCTCAGATTCAGGTTGCCATCTGGCCATTACCAGTTTGCATCCCTACCATTTGGCCTCAGTTCAGCTCCCAGGGTCTTCACAAAGTGTCTGGCAGTAGTGGCAGCTCACTTAAGGAGACAACAAGTGTCAGTCTTTCCACACCTGGATGACTGGCTGATAGTGGACAAGTCACCGGACGTCAGAGAAGCTCTCAGACTAACGATAAGTATTCTGGAGTCCCTGGGATTCATCATCAACAAAGAAAAGTCCCACTTCAGAACAATTCAGGTACTAGACTTTATTGAAGCAGACATGTATACCATCCAGGGAAAGGCCATGCTTCCTGTGGACGGGATCCAGAACTTCCTAAACTTTGCAAATTCCTTTGCTTTGGGCCAGTCAAGGCCGGTCAGGCATTTTACGAACATACATACGAATATATGAAGGTGCCAGCAGAACAGACCTACTGGTCTATCAAAGTCTGCTCGACTGTGCAGCTATCCCCCTACCAGGCAGTTGCCCCTCCACCTTACTCCCTGCCCTCCCTTCGGTGACCTCCTCGCCCACCCTCACCCACCCCTGTAATCTGTCCCATGCATTCTTAAAGCCAACCACTTTTCTGCTTGATATCTACCCCTGAAATGCGTCTCCACTTCACAACCACTCTCTTTGTGAAGTAATGCCTCCGCATCTCCCTTCTGAATCTTCCTCCTTGTATTCTTAGCCCATGCCCCTAGTTTCCCTCCCACTCCTTAGTTTCAACACTCCCTCTGCCCCCCCCATTGATACCCTTCAGGTACTTGAAGATTACGATCATGTACCCCCTCTTCCTCCTCTCCTCCAGTGCATACATATTCAGCTCCCTTAGCCTTATCTCATAGTCCATTCCCTCCATCCCCTAAATCATCCTTGTCATCTTCTGCTGCACACTTTCCAGCAGCTTGACATCCCACCTCAGGTATGGCCTCCAGAACTGTACACAGTGCTCCAAGTGCAGCCTGACCAGCACCCTGTAGAGGGGCAAGATCACCTCCCTGCGCCTGGATATGAATCCCTGTGCTATGCACCCTAGCATCTTGTTTGCTTTCTCTGCCACTCTGCTGCATTGGGCAGTATTGTTCATGCTCACTGTTATCAAAACCCCCAGGTCCTTTTCCTCCTCATTGCTCCCCACCTTGATCCCCTGCAATACCTTGCATTTTTTCACATTGAATCCCAGCTGCCACTTCCCTAACCATTCCTTCAGCTTGATCAAGTACCTCTGTAGTTGCATCCATCCCCCCTCGTCATCTACTACTGCCCCCATTTTGGTGTCATCGGCTAATCCTGCTCACCACCCCCTGCGCAATGTCCGAGATGAATAGCCTGAACAACGCCGTGCCCAGCACTGGGCCCTGCAGCAGACCACTTGTCACAGCTGTAGGCTTTGAGACTCCCCCCACCACCCTTTGTAGCCTACCCTATAGCCAGTTTGATATCCAACATGCCATCTTCGTCTCCACTCCCACCCCAGACAACTTCACCCGTAATCACCCATGGGGCATTGAATCAAAGGCCGTGATAAAATCCAATTACAGCACATCCACAGCATGGCCCCCGTCCAGCTCCTTTGTCATCCACTCATAGTACTATATAAGATTGGTTTGGCAGGATCTCCCCGAAACGATTCTGTGCTGCCTCCCGTCCTGTAGGTCATTGCCCTCCAGAAATGCCACCAACCTTTCTTTTAATACAGTCTCCATGAGCTTCCCCAATATGGATGTCAGAATGACTGGCCTATATAGTTCCCTGGCTCATCCCTTGGTCCACTTTTATGTAATGGAACCACGTGGGCCATCCTCCTGTGCTGCGGCACCTCCCCCATTTCCAGGGAGGTGTTGAACAGGTCCACCAGTGGTTCCGCTAGAACCTCTGCTGTCTCCCACAGCACCCTGGTGTGGATACCATCTGGCCTCTGTGCTTTGTTCGCCTTCGGCACCCTCAGCTCCTCTAAAACTCTGCTACCCTCTATCCTGCCATCTATTACCTCACGCCCCCCATCCCCCCTCCTTCCTGACCAGGGTGGTAAAGGGCTCCCCTCCTCTCTTGTAAACACTGAGCAGAAGGTACTCATTCAGTGCTTCCGCTTGTTCCCCCCCCCTTAGCACCCATCCCTCCCCCGTTTTTATCCCTACTATACTGTCCCTGCACTTCTTTTTCTCACTGATGTACCTAAAAAAGTCTTTCTCCCCTTCTTTTATTCCCTGCCTTAGTCTGTGTTCCCTAGTGGCTTTTGCACCCCTTACCCTCTTGGTCACCTCCTTAGACCATTTGGTGTACTCCTCCTCCTTCCATGTCCTTCTGAACTTCAGGCATGCCACTCTTTTTGCCCTTACTTCCTCTATCACCTCACTCTTCAGCCAGTGTAGCCTAGTGCATGTTTCTGTCGCCTCCATAATTCCTTGCTTTATTATGTTCCATTTCTGCACTCTCTCTCCTTCACCCGTTTTATTCCTTCGAGTCTCCCTTCAGTTCCCTCATTCTCGTAAAGTCCGCCTTCCTGAAATCTGCCACCTTTGTTGCTGATCTCTGTGGCTCCCTGCTCATTGTGATATTAAACCACACTGTTTGATGATCTCTGTCAGCCAACGAATCCTCCACCCTTATGTCCCTCACTGCCTCACTGTTAGATAGTACCAGGTCCAGCATTTTCCCTAGTCTAGTGGGTTCAGCAACTAGCTGTGTCAGGAACCCCTCCTGAAACATGTCCAGGATGACCCTCTTCCTAGCACCAGAGGTGACCGGCACGGTCCAGTCCACCTTCGGCAGGTTAAAATCCCCTACTATGACCACGTTCTCCCGCCTACATACTCTACAGATTTGCTCTACCAGTTCTCTGTCCCTATCCACTGTCTGGGATGGCGACCTATACACCATCAAAAACCTCAGCTTCCTTTCCCCTGGAGTCCAGGAACTGTAACTACATTGCCTTCTTCCCCTCTCTTCCCCTTCATCCTTTGTACATTTAATTCCCTCCCTCACATAGACAGCCACCGCCCCTCCCCTCCCTTCCCCACGGTCCTTTCTGTGCAGTCTGAACCCTAGGATTGTCATATCCCAGTCCCGGTGCTGTGTGGCCCACGTTTCTGCGATGGCCGAGATGTCCACCCTCCCTACAGCCAAGAGTGCCTGTAGCTCCGCCACCTTGTTGCCAAGGCTTCTTTCATTCACAGAGACCACCCTCCACCCCGCTGCCCTCTCCTCCTTTTTCAGATCCCCTTTTCCACCTTGCCCCTTCTGTACTAAATTCTCTAGTACTTTTTTACTAGCCTGGGGGGTAGGCTAACACAGTCCCTGGGTACCTTGCCTACCGTCTGGCCACCTGCCTCCCCTCCAGCTAGTGCAAACTCACTTTAGTTGTTATATAATCCTGCAGCTTCTGTTTTAATACTCCCTTGCTCTTGACACTTAGGTGCAGCCTTTCCCCTGCATATAGTTCCTTATTGTCCCAGGACTGTCCCCATCCCCCCACCAACCCATACCCTTTTGATCGACACCACTCCTCCAGCCAACCGTTGAATTCCATAATCCTCTCCTTCTTCATTGTGCTCGCACAGGGTACTGGGAGCACCTTCGAGAAGGCAACTGTCTCCCCTACCTCCTCGCACAGCTTCCCCATTCCCGAACCTTTCCTTCACCACTTCCACAGTCTCCCCTGCCAGGTCATTAGTCCCCACATATACCACTATACGCAGTCTCCCCCTTCCCCTCCTCACACACCTTAGAGTTGTTTGTCCCGCACCATCTGCCCTTAGACCCGATATGGATTACACGCATATGTGACTATGCCATTCCCCTCTGCTGCCCCATCTGATCCCCTTAAGTATGGAGTCTCCCACCACTAACACACCCTTCTTCCCTTGCTCCACTTAAGCCCCCCTCCCCCCCGTGTAGCCAATCCTGGATTCTCTTCCCTAGTATCTCAGCTGTTGCTACCAGTGCCCCCACCCTCATCCACCCCTCCCCTCCCCACATCCCTGCCCTGCTGCTGTGCCCCTTCCTCTTCCTCGTGGCTCTTCCCTACCTCCAGCCCTTTGTCCTCCCACCCCATTCCCTTTGTGCTCTCACCCGCCTCCCCTGCATCTCTCCCTCTCTCCTCCTCCCCTCCAGTGTCAACAGTCCATCAAACCTGTTCCCTCCTTTCACTTTGGCATGCGGGCTCTCTGCCCCCCTGCCCTGCATCCCTCTCCTCCTGGTAGACCCGACCTTAGTCCATCCCTTGTTGCCGGATTGACTGTCCCTATTGATGCCTGCCACACCACCACCCCTCCCTTGCCCCCCCGTGCCATATACGTGTGTTGTTTCCATGTTCCCTGTCTCCGACTCCATCCTCCTGTTGCTTACCCCTTCAAGTCCCCCCTAATTCTCCTCTCCTTTTCTTCCAGCCTGTTTAACCTGCGGCATATTGGGCATCCTACCAGCCTCCACAATACATTCATCCATACCGCTGCCCCACATCCATTGCATCCCACAATTCTCCCCATGTTAGCACCACTTGGCCCTTCGACCAGGGTATCACAGTATTCCCAGCACTATATGCACCAACCCCCAACCCGTTACAACAGTATATGAACTATATGAACTATATGCACCAGACCTCCCCATTACAACAGTAACCTCCCAGTGCCTGCAATCTATAAGCACACACGGTCACCTTTGCAGGTGTGCCCCTGACCAGAGTCTTAATGTTCAACAGCACCTTCTTAGCTGGTGTGTCCCTGTCCAGCTGCTGACCAACAGATTTAGCCCCAGCCATGACGGCACCTTTTTGCTGGTGTGCCCCTGTCCAAAGCCCCAAAGTCAACAGTACCTTTACAGCCTTGTGTCCCTGACCAGCTGCTGATAGTCATTTCCTTAACCTTCCCTCTGGCTCTGGTCCCTGTTGACTCAGCCTGCTCCCAGGTTTCCAGTCCTCCTTTTCATGCTCCCCTGCCCCAGACCCTTTGCTCCAATCAAGTGACTCTGTCTCCAGATTCCCCTTATTGCCGTAGTTCTCGGTGGGAGTGAATCAGCTCCTTTTAAAATTGGTGGCGGTGAGGGGAGGGGCGAAATTTTCCCCCGCTCGGCCAATCCTCCTCTACATCTCTGTCCGACTGGAAGCACTCCACACGCTGCTGCGGCTCCTCTTCCCCAGATGCGCCCGACTGGTGACCCGCCACGCGTTGCTGTCCCTCCGGTCCCTGGTTTGCCTGACTGGCAAGCCCCTTTTTGCAGACTACTAGACCACATTTCTGATTTCAGATGAGGGACATCCAGTAACACCTGAGGACTCACTAGTCCCAAAAGAGAGATTCCCTCTCAAAACTAATTCTAGTCCCAAGAACCTTACTTTAGGCCTTGGACTGGTGGAAGGAAAGGGAAAATCTCAGAGCAAGGATCCCTTTTCAGCACAGACAGTCCCCCAGGGTTCTTATCATGGATGCCTCCCTCTTAGGATGGGGTGCTCATCTGGCAGACCAGTCATCAAGTGGAGTCTGGTCCCCCGGGGAGTCCTCTCATCATAGCAACCTACTGAAACTCAGAGCTGTGTACATGGCTATCAAGGCCTTCACCCCACAGCTAAAGGGTCACTCTGTCCAGATCAGAACAGACAACACCACTGCCATGTTCTACATCAACAAAGAGGGTGGCACAAGGTCGGTGGCACAAGGTTCAGCAAACTCTGTACGGAGAAATTGGTTCCTGGCCTACTCCGTAGACATGCACCTGTCTGCCATTCACCTCCCAGGCAAGGAAGATGTACTGTATTGGCAGATTCTCTGTCATATCGGTTATGGCCATTACGAGTGGACCCTAAACAGACAAGTTCTGGACACAGTGTTCCGGAGGCAGGGCATTCCAGAGATAGACCTCTTTGCTCCCAACCTCGACCATTAGCTCCCACTTTACTGCTGCAGACCACCAGCTCTAAGTACATTGCCGGTGGATGTCCTGACTCTGGATTGGGAAGGGAAATTCCTCTATGCCTTCCCTCACTTTTCTCTGATGTACAGAACACCCCTGAAGCTCAGGGACCAGCCAGCCACCATGATCCAGGTGGCTCCAGAGTGGGCAAGGCAGCCTTGGTACTCCCCGCTCCTTGCTGTCTCAGCTAGGAAGCCCATCCACCTGCCACCAAGCCACAGTCTCCTGACTCTGCCTCAGACGGGGTAGCTTATCCCAGCATAGAGTCTCTTCATCTCAAGGCCTGGCTCTTGAGGAGTTAGAGTATCCTGATTCTCAGTACTCTGAACAAGTCCTAGAGATCCTTCGTATGACTAAAAAAACCTAGTACTAAGAAGACCTATGCTTCTAAGTGGAAAATGTTTTCATTATGTAGAGGTAAGCAGATATGCAGATAGATCCTCTCAGGGCCACCCAGTCTACCCTGCTGGACTACTTGGTTCACCTGCAATCATCAGGCCTTAGGGCCTCATCCCTTAAGGTGCATTTAGCAGCCATCTCGGCCCATCTCGGGGAAAACTGTGATTTCCCGTTCTATTTTCAAAAAGTTTTTCAATGGCCTGCTGCATCTTCAACTCCCACTAAGGGAGACTGTGTCTCGGACTTGAACCTCTGCATAGCCAAGCTCATGGAACCTCCTTTCGAGCCCATGGCTACTATTGACTTGAATTAAGTCAGCTGGAAGACCATCTTCCTAGTTGGCATCACCTCTGCCAGAAGGATTTCAGAATTGCGAGCCTTGTGTACTGAGCCCAACTACATCATTGCCCACAGGACAAGATAGTACTTAGAACAAATAGGAAATTCCTGCCTAAGGTGGTATCTTGAGTTCCATCTCAACCAGTCCATCACTCTCCCAGTCTTTTTCACAGAAAAATCCACACCAGGTGAACGTAAGCTTCACAGCTTGGCTGTAAAAAAGGCCTGACCTATTACCTGGAGCATACCAAGCAGTTCAGGGACTGTCATACTCAGCTTTTTCTCACCTGTGGTGAGGTAGGCAGGGGAAAACCAGCCACTAAGAGGAATGTTTTGTGCTGGATAGTCTCTTGCACTCAGTTCTGTTACAGCAAAGCTGGCAAACAGCTTCCTCAGGGCCCATTCTACTAGGGGCACTGCTGCCACAATGGCAGCCTCAAGGGACATTCCCCTGCTCGATGTCTGCAAAGCAACCACCTGAAAAACTGTACATACCTTCACAAAGCACAACTGCTTGGATGTACAGTTCAGATCAGATGCCAGATTTGGCACAGCAGTCTTACAGAGCCTCTTTCCTAAGTAGGCTGTGTGCCTGCCTCCCAACTGCACTGCTTTGTAGTCTGCACTTGTCAAGCACACTAAAGGACCCCTGGGGTGAGAAGAAAATATTACTCACTGTAGTAATATTGTTTCTTCCAAGGTGTACTTTAGTATGCTTGACATCCCATCCATCTTCCCCTACATAACCTGACTGAGGATGGCTCTGCATCCCCTTATCTTTGCCAAATTTTCCTACTGCTTTTGCTTCCAGCAAAAACGTTCACAATTTTTTGATATTTTTTTTTATTTTTAATGCATTTTAGATAATTTTTATTCCTGTTGGGATAATACATTTTTAGGGGCCATGTTTTGCCTCATCCAACTTCGAAATAATTCTGGTGCCCTCTAGGCTGACTACAGGCAGCACAGCCACTTGCTCTTTCCTCATTGGCTAATTTCCAGAATTCATTACCACTGACTCCACCTTCAGGGTAGCTGAACCCAGCTGGCATTCTACACTTGTCAGGCATACTAAAGGACACCTTGGAAGAAACATTACTATGGTGAGTAATGAAGAGAACTCAGCTGACACTGAGTATTGGGCAACCCAGTGTTGGGCTGCTGATCAGTGGCACTGGGGGTGGGCACCCTGGTGCCGGAATGTACATAATGAGAATGGGGCAGGTGATCTGGGGAAGGGGTCAAGAGAAGTGATACCGGGGATGGTCACCCCAGTTTATTTAAAAACTATATAAGAAAACATTGGGAAGTGTGGACAGGTGACCTGGGGGGGGAGCAGTAGAAGGGGTGAGCACCCTGGTCCACTTAAGAAATAGATAGACAGACAGGCAGAGACAACAGTGGATTGGCGGCTCAAGCTTGAACTGAAGACAGCATCACTACCCCAGCTGCAGCTTCAGCATTCAAGAAAGTCCTGCTGTTCTCTTACAGAGAATGCGTATGAATTGCTCTTCTTGATAAGCTGGGCACCCTGGATTTTAGGGTGTCCAGAAAAGGTATTTCTGGCAGGTTTTATAAGAAACAAACACAACAATGTAGCTTAAAGGTTTTTTGAATAAGTATTATTATTACATACTTTTAATATTTGTGAGTTTATAAAAAATTATGGCTATCATGAGCGATATTGTTTTCCACACATGTAAATCATGAAAATAAGCATTCGTAACAGTTTATTACCATTCACATTTCTCTGTTTTATCAAAAATCCTTAACTCTGGAACCGTATAGTGTTTCTTCACAGAACCTATGAAAGGCACACCCTTAGCATAGGCTCCTTCAATCCTGAAAATTTCATGAAAAACTTTCACACCTTCTAGGCTGTAGGATGAGAGCAAAAGCAAACAGAAAAAAAAACGCAGTGTTAAATATAGGGAAGCCAAACATGGTTTTTTTTTCCTGTTGTTTTGGTGGTCTGTATCTCAAAAACCAAACAAGATGCTGTCACAAAACTTTTCATGTTTTGACACTCTGACAGCCTGACTGCGCATGAAAACATTTTTGAGCTATTTCATCAAACGACACCAAAGTTATTTAAGTTGCAAACATTTGGGTTAGCTTGCTCAACCCTATCTACCATGTAAGCAATAAGGCATGATGGGGTGTGTAGAAAACATATTATACAATAATGTAAGAAAGAATCCTGGATTCTGATTGGTCAGTGTATACCTGTGGCAGTGATGATATTGCAGTGTAACATCACCGTCCTTGATTAGCATTAGCTTTGCTTGCTGTCATCATTGAGCTCCTTTAACCTTTTTTCCTCTTCTCTTGAGAAACTCACTAAAAATCTACTAAAAACATTTTTTTAATTTTTTTTTTTTATTTTGTATAACAATGAACCATTGTATAATAGCAGTAAGGCACTCCAGGGTGAGTGTTATTGTGTAATAACATCACTCCTGGGGTGGTGAAAGATAACACACACCCTGTCGTGCCTTATTGCTTAATTTTACCACACGGCCAGGGGCGTGGTGAGGCTGCAGGCTAAGTGACTTCAGCCACTTGATGTGTGGTAAAATATGTTTAGTACACACCCAGAGTGGCTTACTGCGCTTATAAAATGGGCTCCTTTTTTTTTAACATTTTACAGTTGGGAAAAGCATGTTTATATGTAGAAACAATATATTTACTTGTGTAGATTTGTGATAAAATAGTCCTTTCGCCCACTGCAAATGATGTCATAGATGACGTCATTGTATTACTGCTGGACAAAGTTTGTTCTTTGCTGGCATCAAGATTCAAGATATGGAATGTGAATGTTTCTCTTGGAATACATGGATTCAAAATTCTGCTCAGTTCCACTTGCAGAATGTTTGTCTCCTAACACACTGTACATACACACAGACAACAAAGGCCTCTGTTACAGCCAGAGACTCAATTTTCTCACTGTTAAGGCAAGCAGAAGAGATTGCCCTGATGAGCAGGTAAAGACAGAAGGAGAATTTTTCAGCAAAAAAACAGTTGTAGTGAAAACTATAAATGATACTTAATGCTTCTAATCTGTTTATGTGTGTAAGGAAAGTGTGATGATCATGGAAACAACATTTAATTAATTTGGTTTATTTTTTATTCAAGGTAGTTTTATTTTTAGGGCCCAGCTGAAGGTTTTTTACAGTGTAAAGGTAGCAGCCATGTTTGTGATGGAAGATCAAGTCTGGTTGTAGGGGACTAACCGAAATGCCAGATTTCCAAATGCCCATTGATCATAGTTCTGGACACTTCAGTCAGACAGAACCATTTTTTTACCATGTATAAAACATTTTATACCTGGCCAAGAGCCAATCAGATTACTGGCTTTTCCCCTGCCATTTTATAAGCCCCTATAATGCACGCATGCACACACACACACACACACACACTCTCTCTCTCTCTCTCTCTCTCTCTCTCAGTGATGTAATATTCAGATTTATTTTTTGGAGCTACCTGCCTACCAAGGAAATCTTTGCTGCTTCTTCTGCCCAAATGAAACTGAATCCATGGCTTTAAAGGTGACAGACAATGTGCATTTATAACATATTAACACACATTCCCTTGCTTATCACCTTTTAACTAGTATTTTCACAATTTGAGATAGCAATGAAACTGTACCTGTTTTATTTTTCCTCTGCTTTTTGTCTTGCTCCGTAGTGCTGTGCTGCCCTGCCCCTCTTTCGGCCACACCAAGTCCATAACACGCATGTTGGCGTACTTCCTGATGCCTTTGTCAGTAACTGAAACACCAGTGAATGACTGCTGGCAAGTGAAAGTCCTGTTGCTGACTGGAGCTGTCTGAATTGGGAAGTACAGCTACCCATGAACGTAGGGGTTCAAAAGAATAAGAAACAATGGTACGAGTGACAATGAAGTCAGTATCTGAATCGCTGTCACTAAAAGACAATCAGCAAGCCATTTTATCTGTTGACAGTACTATCTGACAATGTGGGTAGAGTGACAGAGCTTCCATTTAGTTAGCCGCGTCATCACATTCGGGTCTCGCAGGTTTCCGATCAGCAATACTCAGTGCCTCATACATCGTGGTGTAAACGGGGACTGAAATAAATAAGTTAATAGCTTAGAAAATAAATGGAAGATGTCCGTTTGTATTACACTATCATATTTTAAACCACACTGTCGTCGTGGATGCCACAGAAAGAAGAAAATCAGGGGGTAAGTTTTTCCAGTCACCTTTAATAAGGCCTTCTGTTGTGTATGTTTGTGTGGGAAGAGGTGAACGTTCAGCCAGTAGAATTCAGCAGAAGTTTGAATTCCTGCATTCCATGATAAACATTCCATCTATTGAATGTGTGGCTAGACAGATGCTTGACAGCTGGGAGGGACTACTCACTAGTTACTTTAAAAAAATTTATAAAAAAAGAAGTTGGCGTTGTTTTTGTTTTTGAAGTTCTCACAGTTTTCCTGTTTTATAAGGGCAGTGAGACACTCCGGGGTCGTGCGTCATGCTAATCTAACCGCACTTCCAAGGGCTGAAGGCACTGTACCTACAGTGTTTTGCCTCACAGCATCCTTGGGCGTGTGGTTAGATTAGCATAATACACACCTCATTCATGTCTTATTGCTTATGTTATTTCATCAAGGGATTCTGATGACATACAGACCCCAAGAGCAAAGCTGGAGTGGTCTGACATTACCAGAATCCCGAGACAGAATCAGAGTTCTGTTGTGTTTTTCCTCAGCCACTATTCCTTACAGTGTATGTCAGAAAAATTTTTAACCAAAATATGATAAATATTTTACATTATTCAGTTAGCATTTATTTTTTTGTAGGCTGGATAGTGACGGGGAAAAAATAAAAGTTTTCAAGTTTACGGGTCATAAAACATTCAAACTGCTTGCAGTGAAACACATAGGCACAAACACATACGTAATTTAGAATTTGGAAATGCTGATGTGCTGTCAGTGGAATGCTGTGAAGTTCTGATATTCTTTCAATTTTTTGCTGTATGATTTTGATTGGCTAAGATGCCTATCATGCCAGCAAACCACACCCATGCACAAGAGATGCGTGACAGCTGTAAACCAAGCACAACAGCACTATGCTATCACTGAATTGTGCTGTTCATAATGTTCCATCATACACTGTCTATACAGTGCTCCTCTGGGTAAAAAGACCAGTGTGCATATTTTTCCTGAGGAATCGTAATGTTCTACTTTAAAAAAATAACCACTGCAAAAAATGTTCAGTATACCAGGTGCAGTGCATTTGTATTCATTGTAAGAATATCTGTTTTGTTTGGGTAGTAGTTTATTTGCAAGATTTGCAAGCCATTTGGGATGTAGTAGCTTGTTTATGAGGGGTCTTAGGGAGTACAGCAGCAGGTTAATACAGATGGTGCAATATAGATAGCAGATAAAATATACAGTAAAAACCTAGTGAGATACAGAAATACACAGTACAGTTAAGATGCTCTTTTAGATGCAACATGCAGGTACTGTATGATATAATCTGTAGCATATGGTGAAGTGGCATGAGGAAGGCAGTTAACACTTCTGAACATTACACATATCACATAGTTTGCAAGAAAATAAATATAAACGGTATAAGTACAGATACTCATTGTTTCAGATGTTTAATTCATAGGTGCAGCTTTCCTGGCAATTACAACCCCTTATGCAGAAAGTGGTTCTGGATTTGTGGTGCCAAGTGCTTCTGCCAAAGCAGGAGTGGAAGCATTGTCAAAGTAAGTAATACAAATTATTATACTGGATTGCATAGGGATTGAATAATGACTAACTGAGGCTTTTTGAGTTGCTGTAAAAGAGAACCTAAGAATGCTAAATTCATCTTCATCCAAGATTAGGAGCTCAATTTACAAACATCAGAAAATGATGCAAGGTGCTTGAGTCAGAAAGGATTGACACAAAGGGCACCTTGTGTCAGAAATTGTGCCAAACCTGATTTTCAGATGTACACCCTGGAAGAGATTTAAACACCTCACAGGGGTAAATAAAGTACAGGAGGGAAGTATTTTTCAGAAGAAAAGGTGCTCAAGAACAAGGGGACTTGCTATGAAGCTAGAGGGGGTAGATTCAGGAGTGGTGTTAGAAAGTACTTCTTCACAGAAAGAGTGATGGATTCCTGGAAGAATCTTCCAATGGAAGTGGTAGGGGTGAAGACAGTGGCCGGGTTCAAAAATGCATGAGATATGCACAAGGGAATCATAATGGAAAGGGGGGAAGAAAGTGGTAGATCAAGTACGGTCTGCGGTAACAATATATGTAGGGGAAAAAAGGGCAAACTGGGTGGGCCAAGCAGTCCTTATCTGCTGTCAGAGTCTCTGTTTCTATGTTCCAGTGTAGCTTGCTATAATCTTTTGATTTGTAACAGTGATTGTACCGTTGTTCATCAGGGAGCCACAGTTGGAAGCCAATGCTGGTCTTCCTCCTGCTCCTGGAGATAGCCGAAGTGTAATGGGCCTTGTGGTCTCCCCTTCACGTTGTCTGCCTCAGTACAACACCATACTTACTGGCTTTCTTGTTGTCGTTTGCTGAGTACTGTTGATGTTTTTCTTCCTTCCCATGTTCAAGGGTGCTTTGTCAGCCTCCATTGCTGCTTTAACCGTCTTTTTTTTTTTTTTTTTTTTTTGCGATTTACTCCTCTTTTCTGGCGAACCCCTAACCCATGAGCGGAGCTTGCCGTGGCACCCGGACTTTACTCTGGGAAGCCCCGGGAGTGGAGCTGTCACGAAGCGAGCTGTTGTGCTGAAGGTTAGCACCATGCCTGGCTCATACGCAGGAGCCGCGATTTTTCCTAGTTAGAGTTCCCTTGGAGCTAGGACGTGCAGTGACACAAGGGTGAGTACGTCTGTCCTAGCTCCACCCCATGTCTAGATGCAGCATGCTTGTTCCCCAGCCTCCGCTAGAGAACAGTCGACACTGACACTCTGGAGTCCCTCCACCCCGGAGAAGGAGAGCAGTCCTTCGGATGCTCAATCCTTCTCCTCCCCTGATGACCCATGCCGTTTTCGAACACGGGTCGCCAGCATGGCACGAAGTGAGGCGTCCAGCGCCTCAACCCTCTGCGCCACCGGGACGGGCCTCTTTGTATTGCCATCTTACTGGCATTGACACAGGTCCTGAAGAGACCACCAGCTTCCATCTTGCTGCTCATTGTTTGGCTTCATTTCGAAACTCATGCTGTTTTTACGCTGTTCTCTGTTTGACTCCAGAGACATGCCATCTTTTTCCTTCGACATTCCCACCATGGGCTTCATTCTAGTTGCTCTGCTCTGAAACTGAGGTTGGTTGCGGGACTTCCGGTGACATAACCAACCTGAATGGAGTAACTCGCACGGACCTCCAAGATCGATCAACAGAAAAACACCTAAAAGTTAACCAAACTACCAGAAAACCACACAGTTTCAACAGGGTGTGTTTAAATAGCATGGGTGGCAATAAAAAAAATACAACTAAAACTCAGCAGCCTGAGTCCGGTATGGAGGATAGGGTCTGAGCTCCGAGGGCTCGTCTCCTGAGCAGCATGGCTTCTTCACCACAGAGGTTGTGAACTTCTGAATGTGGGGATGTTACAAATGAGCAACTCTTAGCAGAAATCGGAGCATATCGTACAGAGATCTCCACCACTTTACAGACTATGAAAACCGAAATAGATCTTCTAAAATCGGAACATGGCACAATGCAAACTACTGTTACAGAACTCTCAGCTCAAACAAATGCCATCAGTGATATTATCCTGGGACTGCACAAGCAAATTCAACTTGAAGAAAAATGCACAACTTGAAGGATGAAGTAGATGGAAGAACCTGAGAATTTACGGGCTCCCGGAGGGGGCAGAGGGCTCTTGCATCACAGTCTTTATACAAAGATTACTTAGGGACTTAGTAGATATCCCCAGTAATGAGCCGCTACATTTACAACAGGTGCATGGAGCTTTGGGGCCTAAGCCCGCTCAGGGGGCTAGACCTTGATCAATAATTCTGCGTTGTAGGGACGTGGATATGTTGTTCAATACACACTTGTTAGTAGGTACCTTGCCGCTTTAAGATGTGCTGGAAAGTCTTCAAGCTGGCTACTCCCACCCACCCAGGTGGTAAAACCCTTGGCTCTGCCCCATGATGTCAGATCTTCCTTACCGCTTGGAAGCTCAGGTTCCCTCCTTAGCGCTCTTGTGTCTCTAGGTCTGGATCCTAAACCTTCGGTGTTACTGAAAATCGTGTTGAAATTTACGAGACTTAAGACTTCTTCTTCCTTCGCGACTGCGATGGATTCCAAATCTATTCCTGGCTTCCGTTGGTGCCCTTGTGGGCAGAAGATGTCTTGGACCGACCGATCCGCAGGCCTGTGATCTTTGCAAGTCCTTTTTGGCTTTGGTTCTTGAAGACCGCACTGCCCGACTCCAACAGGGGCGCCCTGAAAAATGGTTTCCGCCGGTAAAGTCGAAGGAGGCCTGTTGGGCAGTGTCTGTGGCTGCGGGCTCGAGGAGGAGGTGGCCCAGGCCACATCTTCATCTTCCTCGGCATCGGTGTTTATCCTGCTCTCCTTGGGCTCCTCCTATACTGCTTCCTTTCAGGAGCTTTGTCAGTCCCTCTCCACCAAGGGTGAGTGGCCTTCAGGGACTCACTTCAGTCGGTCAAAGAAGAAGGAACTGAAAGGTAAGTCCCACCGTCAGTGTTCGTGGGAGTGGGAGAGATCTCACTCCCCGGACCATCCTCTATCGACTTCGGTCGATGTTGCAGCCAAGGCTGCTGGCTTTTCGGTGTCCCCATCAGGTCATCCGACTGAGACACCCGTGTATGCAGTCAAGATTTTTCTCGACTTGTTAGACGGGCTGTTGACTGGAGAGGCCGACAACCCTCTTTCACCAGTTCCCTCTGTGCCTACCGAGGACTTGCCTCAGTCTCCTGAGCTGAAGTCCCTGGTCATGGACCCTGAACTGGAGGATGTGCGGGTTTCCCCCGCCCCTTCTTCGACCCATTGTCGGCGACCCCGATGGTCTCGGTCCTCTTCTGTGTTGGGCAAGTACCGCCGACGTCGGCGGTCTCAGTCCCAACATCACAGAAAGTGGCATTGCCACGCTTCCTCATCATCCTCTTAGGAGGACAGGCTCCAGCGAAAGGTGCATCTGCGCTATGAAGATATGATGTGGCAACAGCTCTTGTTGGCCGGCAACAAGGCCACTCCGTCGCCTTCCCTGGCAGTTAAGTGGCTGTCGCCCCAGCGGCTGAAGCAATCTCTCGCCCTCGGTTCCTTGGTCGAGGAGCCGACTCCGGGGCCAATTGCTTGTGGAAAACCAGATGCTGCACCCACTGTGGTGGAACCACCGCCTCTGCAACCAAAGACTGGGGCCCCGGCCAGAGTTCTCAGTCGGTCAGAGCTTGCCTGGGTTGTCGATTCACCCCACCCTCGATCTGCCCTCGGTGAGTGGAGGTGGCTCAGGTGCTCGGCAGCTGTTCGCGGACTCCTCGGAGTTCGACGACTCCTCCCTGTATTCCAGGCCCCTCGACCTGGAATCCTCCGGGGGTCTGTTGGTGGACTAGAGCCCATCCTCGTTCCTCTGTATTCTTTGGCTCATCTCAGAGTCTACTGGGATGCAGCTCGAACCTGTGCAGAAACAGGCCAGATATCCCCTCATGGAGATTTTGAACTGAGGGGATTCCCCCACGGAGGCCTTTCCTGTGGCTGAGGCCATTGTTGGTTTGGCCTTGGAGTTGTGGCAGCGGCCTGCCTCCTGTCCTGCACCTTTGGCCAGGGTGGCCCGCAAGTATGCAGTCCAGACCGGTTCCCTCTCCGGTTTTTCAGAGCACCCCTTGGCTGAAGGACTGGTAACCAGTAGCATTTTCCAGTGCTCTGGAAATGCCAGGGATGTCGAGAAGGCCCTGGACAAGAAGTCCAAAAAGCTGGACTACTCCGGTTGCAAAGTTTATGCTGCCTCCTCCCTAGGTCTTCGACAGGCTAGCTGGTCTCTACTGATGGCACACTTTTCACACGCCCTTTTGGGCTCCCTGGATGAGGTGCTTCCTCATCTTCCGGCTGACCTTCAAATGACGGTCAAGCAGGTGCGGGATCAGGGAAGGGCGGTGGCCAAGCAACAGCTCCAGACTGCTCTGGACATCGGAGACTCTTGTGCCCGGTCAGTAGCGTCCGCAGTAGCCATGTGCCTCAGAGCTTGGCTGTGGATCTCTACCTTCACGGCAGATACCCAGCACAAGCTGCAGATGTCTCCTTCTTGGGCACTGACTTGTTTGGGCGCGGGGTGAAGGGCCACCTTTTAGAAGATCGAGAAGTCCAGTGCCACCTTGGACTCGGTCACGTCTGCCCAGAAGGACAAAGGCCCTTTCGCCCTTCCACCCCTGTGGCATGACCGGCCCAGCAGCACCAGCAGCAGAGTCAGCAGGCTCACGCTTGGTGCCCCAAGGCCAAGCCTGCTGCTTCCTCCAACAAGAAGCCTGGCGGGAAAGGTCCAGGCAGCTCCTCAGCTGTCCCTTCCTCTAAGCTTGCCAGTGATGGGTTGTGGGGTGCCGCCTCCAACCTCGTCACTCCTCTCCTGGGTCCCCCCGCCTGGTCCGCTATAACCACAGACTGTTGGGTGCTGGAAGTGGTTGGCAGGGGTCTGCCTCTGGAATTCGAGCAGACCCCTCCCTTTCGAGCTGTCACCCCTCGGAGGACTACGGGCTCCGCAGCCTGTCGGCTCGCTGTGCTGACATAGCTCTGCTCCTCCAAAAGGAGGTGATCAGCAAGGTGGTGGATCCTCCTCCAAGCCCAGGGTTCGTGTCCAGGTACTTCCTGTTCCCAAAACGGATGGGGGGCTGGCGCCCCATTCTCGATCTGCATGACCTGAACAAGTTCTTAAGACGGTGAACCTTCAGGATCGTCACTCTGGCTCAGATCATACCATCCTTGGAACTAGGCATGTGGTTTTGTCCTCTGGCTCTCCAGGACGCGTTCTTTCATGTCCCAATCCGTCCATCACATCGGCGATTCCTCTGCTTCAGAGCGGAGGGATCCCTTTTCAAGTTCCAGGCCATGCCCTTCGGCCTTTCTCCAGCTCCCAGGGTCTTCACCAAATGCATGGCAGTAGTGACAGCATTCCTGCGGTGCCAAGTGGTCCAGGTGTAGCCTTACTTGGATGATTGGCTGATAGCAGCCCCTTCCAGGTTGGAGATGGAGCGGTCCAGAGATCTGGCCCTCCAGGTCTGCTCTCAGCTTTGTCTCCTGATCAACGAGGCCAAATCAGAACTCATGCCATGGCAGGTGATTCAGTTCATCGGGGCAGAGCTTTACTCTCTTCGAGCCAGAGTCCGGCTCGTGGCGGACAGGGCCTAGGTCCTTTCCTCCTTTGCCCAGTCATTTCAGGTTGGGCAATTGCACCCTGCCCGGGACTTCATGCACATTCTGGGTCTCATGGCGGCTTGCACCAGCGTGGTCCATTGGGCCCGCTCGCATATGCGTTCCCTACAATGGGGGCTGGCCCACCAGTGATCTCAGCGCTCCGGTCCTCTGGACCAGCCAGTAACCGTGACCCAGAAGATGTGGAATGGTCTGCAGTGGTGGCTTGTCCCAGTTCGTCTGCAGTCTGCAGGAGGGTATCCCGTTTGTCCGCCCCGAGCCAACGCTCATCCTTACAACTGACGCCTCCTTGATAGTTGGGGTGCCCATCTGGGGGAGCTCAGGGCCCACAGCCTCTGGTCCCCTCAGGAGTTCCGATGCCACATCAACCTGCTGGAGCTTCGAGTGGTACAGTTAGCCCTCGCCGCCTTCGCTCCATTTGTATGGGGTCAAGTGGTTCAGCTCCAGATGGATAACACCATGATTATGTACTATCTCAACCGTCAGAGCGGGACGCACTCCTTGCCTCTGTGCAAGGAAGCTGTCTGCATTTGGTCTCTCGTGATCAGCCTGGAGGCGGATCCCCTGGCCATCTATGTGTGAGGAGCCTCGAACAGTCTGGCCGATGCCCTCAGCCAGATAGGCGCTGCATCTCATGAGTGGTCTCTCCTGCAGGAGGTAGTTCAAGACCTGTTCTCCCATTGGGGCGCCCCTCAGGTGCACCTGTTTACCTCCAAGGAGAACTTGAAGCTGAGGCTGTTTCATGCCCACCCCCCTCAGCAGGGCTCACTGCAGGGGGATACCTTCTCGAAACCGTGGACCCCGGGCCTCTTCTATGCCTTCCCTCCATTTCCCTTGATCCACAAGGTGCTTCTCAAGGTGAAGAGGGACAAGGCACAGTTGATTCTGGTAGCCCCAGACTGGCCTCGCCAGTTCTTGTATCCAGATCTCCTCAGCCTCAGCTCCAGGCTCCCGAGGCGGCTTCCAGCCCGCCCGGACCTGATCTCAGTCAACAAGGGGAAGGTGCTCCATCCGGACCTTCAATCCCTGCACCTGACATCCTGGTTCCTAAGCGGCTAGAGTTCCAGGCCTTGGGTCTTTCCAGCGAGGTCCTCAATGCCATTGAGACATCCCGTAAGGAGTCGACCAGAAAATGCTATGCCTTTAAATGGAAGAGATTCTCCATTTGGTATCAGGGCAAGGGGTTGGACCCTTTTTCCTGTCCGTTGGCTAGCATTTTGGACTACCTGTGGTCCCTTTCTCAGCTAGGACTTCGGTCGATGACCCTTAAGGTGCACCTGGCAGCCATCTCTGCTTACCGGGCACGGGTCAGCAAGCAGTCGGTGGTGCAGGAGAAGGTGGTCTGGTGTTTTTTCAAAGGCTTTGATCACATATCCCCTCTGGTGTGAGAACCTCCACCTCCGTGGGATCTACTGCTGGTTGCCAAAGCTCATGGGCAAGCCATTCGAACCGATGCACAGATGCAAATATCTCCCACCTGTCGTAGAAGACCGCTTTCTTGGTGGCTGTCACGTCAGCCAGAAGGATGGGAGAGCTCCAGGTGCTTCCCATCGAGTCTCCTTGTCTGGTCTTCCACAGGGACAAGGTTGTCTTTCACCCCCAACCGAAATTCCTTCTGAAGGTGGTGTCGGAGTTTCACCTGAATCAGGTGTTGACTCTGCCAGTGTTCTACCCCAATCACACCTCGGAGGCCAAATATAGGCTCCATACTCTGGACCCTAGAAGAGCACTCGCTTGTTATAAGGAGCGGACGGCTGAAGTTCGGGGAAAGGTTCGCCAGGTGTTTGTCACCTATGCTGAAGCCACACCTGGCAGACCTGCAGTCAGGCAGACGATAAGCAGGTGGTCACCTCCTGCATAGATATCTGCTGTAGGTTGGTGGGCATGGAGTCACCCAAAGGGATAAGAGCTCATTCTACCCGCCATACCGCTGCTTCGGTGGCTGCTTCTACGGATGTCCCTATCCAGGAAATCTGCAGGGCTGCTGCCTGGAAGTCAGCACACACCTTTATTTCCCATTACCACATTGACCTAGAGTCACGCCGGGATTCTGGTTTTGGGACCTCAGTTCTCCAGTCCTTATTCCTCAAGTAAGTATAGGGGGTGCACACCTTGTCTCCCTCCTCCTGGAGAACTGCTAGGAGTCTGCCAACAAGTGTGGATTGAACAACATATCCACGTCCCTAGAAATATAGGTTACTCACCTGTAACAGGAGATCTTACTTCGAGAGGGCTCTTGCAGTAGGTAATTACATATAGGACTGACGCTGGCCGGCGGCAGGACCCCACGGAAATATTTCTAGCTAGCAGTCCCTGGTGAGGGACCGCCCCCACGTCAGGTGACCGGCATCATATGACGTCGGTATAAAGGGGCGGTCCCGGACGCCCGCCTTCCACTTCTTTCCTGCCATTAGCTCTTGCAGCGCCTCGCAGTAAAGTTCGTGCTTAGCAAAGCCCTGTTCTTTCGTCAGTTTTACCGAAGTTTTGAGTATTTTTTCTTCTCATCGTCAGGTCAGCGTCGGTGTATGTCATCCCCTACACCTTCCAAAAACAAGTGCGACTCTTGCGGCGCCCAATTGCCACACAAGGACGGCCATTCTCTCTGCCTTTTTTGCTTAGGCCCCGACCACGCGGTCGACAAGTGCCTGCATTGCCTGCACTTCAGCACGGCTACCCGCAGACGACGCCAACAGTCCCTGGAAGCCCATCTGCTCAAGAAGAAGATGTCTTCAATGGAAAAAGAATTGAAGAAGCTCAGGCAGGCGCCGACTTCTCCTGAAGGACACCGTAAAAGCGGGACTAAGAAAGGCACCGGAGAAGGTTTTTCCGCCCGCCACTCCGCCAGAGTCGCGCTCAGGTAACATCCCTCCGGGATCATCTGACGGCAGCCTGTTTTGGAGGAGGTGTCGCCCGCCTGTCGGGCTCGCGCTCGGGCCTTACGGGCGCCTCCGGGCAAAAGGAGGCCTCTGCCCCCAGTACCGTCGCAGGCTTGCGGCCTACTGGCACGGGCACCTCCCATAAGCCGGACGTCGGCTCCTCTGATGTCCGCCGGGAGAAGGTTGATAAGACGCCTGACCCTTCGGGGCGGCGCACAACCTCATCCCCCTCAGACCGGGCCGCTTCTCTCCCTCGGCCCGCCTCCAACAAGGGACCCAGTAAGTCGGACGCTGCTCCTCCGGCGCCCGCCGGAACCAGCCCCTGCCGCACGCCGGCTCTCTCTGGCGGTGGCGCCGGAACCACGACGGACCCTCCAACCCCCATCGCATCTGTTCCCTGCAGCTTCGCTGTCGTCCGGGAGCCTGAGTCACCCCAGCCTGACCCCGGGACTTTTTCCACCGCCCCCGGCGATGCCGATATTCCACCACCGCCAGACCTCTCTCCTAGGGAACCGGATCTGACGCCGCCCCCGGACGCTGGCAGATATCTCTTCATCGGGCTTGACCTCCCGGCCTCTCAATGTTGACCCGCCCGTGGGGCCTCTTTCTGGGCCGTCTGCTCCAGCAGCTCCTCCGTTTCCCGGGTACCCGCTGTCCTATCCGACGCTGTCTTACCCGGGTCTGCAGTATCCAGCGCTGCAGTACCTGACGCCACAATACCCGGCACCGGTTTTCCCGCAGCCGGGTTACGGATACTCGCCTTACGGATATAATCCGTATACTTAACCTCCTCCTCCTCCTCCACTGCCCCCAGGCCGCCGGTGGATCTGCAGGAGACTCTGGCTTCCTGGTGGGCTGAGGCCAAGGCTCAGCTCACCAAGAAAGTAGAGAGCCGCCTTACGGCCCCCCGTACGCCCGAGACGCATACTCCCTCACCGCCTCCGGATTCCAGAGCCCTTCCATCTGGCTCCCAAGAGGGGCAGGACACGCGGCCCAGGATCCCCCCTAAGGAACCCGTTCCTCCCCCTAGACGTGCCAGGGAGTCTTATTCTGCTTCTGATTCTTCTTCTTCTTCGCTCTCGGATTCCTCCGACAGATGCTCCGAGAGAGACGACGAGCCTCGCTCTCCATCCAAGCCCCGGCCGAGGACTCCTCCGAAATCTCCTCCGGAGGATCCTTCCTTCACGGAGTTGCTCAGGAAGATCCAGGAAGTACATCAGTGGCGTTCTCTGGAACCAGATCCTCAGTGGGTCAAACTCGGCGAACATCTGGACCTGCCCCTTACGGCTCCTACTTTAGTGCCACCCTGGATCGAGCCTCATGCCCACCTTGTGTCCACTATTTGGAAACAACCGTTGGCTTTAGCCCCGCTTCCTAGGAAGTCCAACAGGCTATACCAGGCTCTGGAGGGTGTAGACTTTTTTGATTCTCACCCTCGTGCAGACTCTGTGGTGATTAGCGCCGCTCACGGCCGGTCAGCACACCCCAAACATTTAAGCTCATCTCCTCCAGGTAAGGAATCTCGCCTCTTGGACCAGTATGGAAGAAAAATATACGCCTCTTCCACACTGGGAATTCGGGCCCTGAATTTTGTAGCACATATGGGGGATTACCAGAAGGCCATCCTTACCCAGGTGGAATCTAAGATTGACTCCTTACCTGACTCCCAAGTCAAGCAGGAGTTAGCTGACTTAGTCCGTTCTGCCAGTCGTCACATCCTGAGGACGACATACGATGCAGTGGACACTGCCGGGCGGAGCTCCGCGTTCGCCGTAAGTCTTTGGCGTCACGCGTCGCTCCGCATGTCAGGTTTGGTCCCGGAGGTGCAGTCAGCAATCCAGGAAGCACCTTTCAGGGGTTCAGTGCTTTTCGGTGGTGATGTCAAGAACATCATCACCGACTTGCAGGAGAAGGGGACGGCTCTGAAATCTGTTGATTCCGTGTACCGTCCCCATCCCCCACAGTGCCGTCCTTTTCGCAGACGCAGCCGGCCACAAGCGAAACCCCAAGGAAGGTGGGCCACTAAACGCTGGGCCCCCGCAGCTGCCAGGCCTCCACCGCCCAAAAAAGCAGCGGGTGCCCCAGCTGTGGCGCTGCCCCACACCACCTGACTCCTCCCCTCTCCTACCGCCTCCGGACACACCGGAGGAACCGGTAGGAGGGAGATTCTCCCTCCACCTTCCGGGTTGGGAGAGGATAACAACGGATTCATGGGTGCTTCAGATTATCGCGGAAGGGCACTCCATAGAGTTTCTACAGAAACCTCGCCGTCACCCCCCTCTGAAGTCGTCCTACGCAAGGGACCATCTTCCTTTGGTCAGGGGAGAAATATCTGCCCTTCTCACGTAGTAGGCCATAGAACCCGTTCCTCCTCACCTTCAAGGGACGGGTTACTATTCTCATTTCTTCCTGGTCCCAGAGAAGACGGGAGATCTCAGACCCATTGTTGATCTCAGCTCCTTGAACCTTTACGTGGAATACAAAAAGTTCAGGATGCTCTCCCTTCAAACCCTTCTGCCCCTTCTTCGCCGGGTCAATGGCTTTTGCGCTGGATATGCAGGACGATATCTGCACATCCCCATTCGCACTCCCGTGATCGCAAGTGGCACGTTTGCTTTCCAGGGGGACCATTACAATTCCGGCACTACCTTGGTCTTTCCCTGCCTCCCGAGTTTTTACCAAATGCCTGGCAGTGGTAGCGGCCCACCTGCGTACTATGGGAGTTCAGGTGTTCCCCTACCTGGACGACTGGCTCCTGGCGGCCTCATCCAGGGAGGAGCTCCTGCATTTTCTCTCCGTCACCCAGCAGGTTTTCACTTGCCTGGGTATTACCATCAACCATTCCAAGTCTCATCTGGATCCCTCCCAGAGACTTCTGTTCATCGGGGCTATCCTCGATACGACGGTGAGCAAGGCCTTCCTTCCTCCGGACAGAGTGGCCTCCCTCCAGTCACAGATTTCCCTGCTATCAGAACGCAGGAAGGTTTCGGCGAGGTCGGTTCTCCGTCTCTTGGGACTCATGGCGGCTGCCATCCCGACAGTTCCCCGCGCGCGGGTCCACATGAGGATTTCTCAGTGGACCCCTCCGCTCCCAGTGGGATCAACTCAGAGCGACTCCATAGATCATCTGGTTCGATCTCCTCACGATGACAAGAGACTTGCAATGGTGGATGGTTTGAGAGAACCTGTTTGGGGGTCCCTTCTGTCATCCTCCCTCCCAGACTCTGACCACGGACACATCAGGCGAAGGTTGGGGAGCCCATCTGGGTCCTCACCGAACCCAGTGTTTATGGTCCAGATTGGAGCTAGCTCTCCACATCAGTGTGCTCGAGCTACGAACAGTACTATATGTTCTCCAAGCCTTTCACCAATACATCCTTCCCGGTCACCTAGCTGTTCAGACGGACAACATGTGCGTGGTGTGGTACATCAACAAGCAGAGAGGGACTCGATCCTACCCTCTATGCAGGGAAGCAATGAGGGTTTGGGACTGGGCAACGCTTCACAACCTTCACCTCACGGCGATCCATGTTCCAGGAGTCGACAATACCCTGGCAGACAAGCTAAGTCGCTCCTCTGCTCTGCCACATGAGTGGGAGTTGGACCAAAAGGTTCTAGACGACATCTTCCAGCTTTGGGGGACTCCACAGATAGACCTGTTCGCCTCTTCCCAAAATGCAAAACTTCCCACCTTTTGCTCGCTCGCTCCAGAGCGAGGCGCTTTCTGGAGCGACGCTCTGTCTCTAAACTGGAAGGCAGATTTGTCTATGCTTTTCCCCCATTCCTCTGGTCCTCGTACTGCAGAACTAACAACGGAAGGAACGAGAATGATTCTGATCGCTCCTTTCTGGCCCAGGCAAATCTGGTTCTCTCTTCTACAACAATTCTCAGAGGTTCCTCCTCTTCCTCTTCCTTTATCTCGAGGATTGCTGACCCAGGATCAGGGGACCCTGGTCCATCCGGGACTCAAGTTCCTGCAACTTCATGCATGGCTCCTACAGACCTAGCCCAATCTCGCTTTGGTGTCTCTCCAAAGGTGGCCGAGATTTTGGTGGAGGCTAGAAAACCCTCCACTAGGTCCACTTATGCCATGAAATGGAAGAGATTTTCTATTTGGGCTGCCTCTAGGAATGTGGAGCCTTTCTCCTGTCCTGTGGCCATTCTACTTGACTATTTACGTCATCTCTTTGACCTGGGTCACAGTCATTCCTCCTTGAAAGTGCACGTGGCCGCTATTTCAGCTTACCATGTTCCTTTCGCTGATAAAGCCTTTGCCCAATTAGAGGTGTCTAAGACTTTTCTTAGAGGGGTCCTTCGTCTGAGGCCCCCTGTCTGGACTCCTTCTCCCACTTGGGACTTGAACTTTGTTCTCGAGAAACTTACCCTTCCTCCCTTGAGCCTGCGGCCTCCGCGAATCTGAAGTTTCTGTCGTGGAAGACGCCTTCTAGGCTATTATTTCCGGCTGAAGAATTTCCGAGCTCCAGGCCCTTATGTGTAAAATCCCCCATTTGATTTTTCACAAGGAACGAGTAGCTCTTCGCACGAACCCTAAGTTTCTACCTAAAGTGGTAGCGGAGCCTACCTTAAATCAGTCTATAGAGTTACCTTCCTTTTTCATGCAGTACTCCAATCAAGGAGAATATTTGCTCCATACCATGGATGTTCACCGGATTCTGAGATACTACACCAACAGGACAAAGGATCTCAGAAAGACTGATGAGTTGTTCATCTCTTTTGCTCACAAAAGGGAAGGCAATGCTGTTTCCAAGCAATGCCTATCGAAGTGGTTGGCTCATTGCATCACTTTCTGTTATGACAAGTACAACAAGACCCTTCCGGGTCAAGTCAGAGGTCATTCCACTCGTGGAGTAGCAGCCTCTGTGGCTTGTTTCAAGAATGTGTCTGCGGCAGACATCTGTGCTGCCGCCACCTGGACTTCTGTCCATACCTTTACGAAACACTACAGTTTGGACATTGCCTCTCGCTGTAGAGCAGGCTTTGGGTTAGTTGTTTTGCAAGGCCTCCTGTCTTGAGGTTTGCAAGGCTTTTGCTACTTCTTGGAGTAGTTCCTCCTCCCGGTGCCTTTCATTTGTTCCAGACTGCTTGGGATTCAGTCCTATATGTAATTACCTACTGCAAGAGCCCTCTCGAAGTAAGATAGTACAGTTACGTAAGAACTTACCGTAATAGTAGATCTTCGAGAGAGGCTCTTGCAGTAGACACCTTCCCGCCTCCATCCCCTAGGCTTTTTCAGCTCATTTTCCATTGAGGAAATATCTGCTTCTCTCATCCGGGCCTGTGGGGAAAGAACTGGAAGGTGGGCTCGGGACCACCCTTTATACCGATTCTTATGACGCCAGTCACCTGACGTGGGGGCGGTCCTCACCAGGGTCTGCTAGCTAGAAATTTTTCCGTGGGTCCTGCCGCGGCTGGCATCAGTCCTATATGTAATTACCTACTGCAAGAGCCTCTCTCGAAGATCTACTGTTACGGTAAGTTCTTACATAACTGTACTTTCTAGGAGTGGTATATGTTGTTCATCCACACGACCCACCCGACCTCCCCGGCTTCAACGCGCAACTTGGCTTCCAGCGGGCTAGATCTGGCGTCATGGGGCAGAGCCGAGGGTTTTACCACCAGAGTGGGTGGGAGGAGGCAGCTTGAAGACTTTCCGGCACATCTTAAAGCGGCAAGGTACCTGCCAACAAGTGTAGATGAACAATGTATACCACTTCTAAAACTCCTGTTAAAGGTGAGTAACCTGTATTGTTTTAAGTTACCTCACAAAGGAGGAAGTGCTTTCCACGATGGGGCAGAAGAAGACCATCATGTGGGAAGGACATTGCCTAGTTTTTGACCACAACAAAGCCCCTCCAGTACAAGCCAAGCAAATAACTTATGCACCCTACCTCCATATAGTTAGCATGGCAGGACTTAAATTTCAAATCCCCTCCCTGGCCAAGTTGAGTGTCCACTTCCCATGGGGAGCGATCCTGTATCACATGGTGGAGGAAGCGAGACAAGACTTACAAAGAAGGGGGATTAAGGTTCCACAGTCACCCCGCTCCACACAGCAGACTATAAATTAAACTGGGTCCATGGAGACTGTACAACAAAAGCAGCCAGGAAAAGATTCCCCTTAACCGACCTCCTTGACGCTGGAAGGCAAACACCTGACACCCTTCAAGCTGTTAAAGACATGTTGCAACACTTCAAAGAACCCCCAGGAACTGATGTGTATTAAAGGCTTGGACTAGGCTATAAGCTTATTTTGGCTGCCATTGGTGGATTTGTCAGGTGACTGAAAGAGAGCACTTACTTTTGGCCTAGGACTTTTAAGAGCTTTGCACATCTGGGGATCTCAGGACTACTCCAGTGTAGCAGGTATGTCTCTGGGGGATGGGATAAGAGATAACTGGGTGTGTATATTGACTTCTGGTGGTAGCCGGGGTGACCTGGACTGCCACACAGGCGCACCGCCTGACAGCTACACCATAACAATCAGGCAGTAGTTTCTAGCATTGAAACAATATTTGCTGTCAGCTGAGCAGTTCTGGTTCTTTGTGGTCCATTAGGGTACATGGTTAACAGTACCATTCTACCTGGCTACTCGTCTCCAATCCAGTACACTCTTAGAGCTGCAGCAGCTGGCTGGTCGACTCCAGCGCTCACGTGGAGGGGTGCAGTGGGATGATACACTGAACTAAGACCTGTCCTCCTCAACAGGAAACCAGCTATAATGCTGTCTGTAGCCTGCTTGAGTAGATCTTTTTATTCAGTACAGTCTTGACACTACTGGGTATTCCACTGAGCCACTGTCATTGAGGCAAAGGTCAGGAAGCATAGGAAAACCAGGAGCAGTTATAAAATTCACAAGTAGCATTTTATCATCAATAACAATAGAACAACAATTTTTGAAAAATTGTACAACATTTTATTTTTTTTTTTTAACATAGGCAGTTCAAACAAAACAAAGTCCTTCCTCTGAGGGTATCTCTACTTCTAAATTTCAATTTCTCTCTCTAACAAAAGACTGCTCTCTTTTTATAAGATGTTCCAATGCAAAGCCTCAGAAGCAACCCCCAAGTGTGTGTGGTGCAACCCAAGTGATAAATCAATGTTACAGCACAGAATGGGGCACTCACAATACTCCACACAATGAACACGCTGATATTTAACATTTTTTAAAACGTTAATGACAAAACGCTATGAAATCAGCTTGTGACAGCAAACAGGCCATAGTTTCACGCTATGGGCTTGATAAAGCGCTCGTAGCACAAAACTGTTGTCTGTGTTGCAGGAGAGGTCTGTTTGCTGTCAGAAGCTGATTTTATAGCGTTTTGTCATCAAAGCTTAAACAAATTTAAATATCAGCATATTCATTGTGTGCAGTTTTGTGAGTGCCCCATTCTGTGCTGTTACGTTTTTATAAGAAGTCTTTGCCTGGCAATTAACTTCTGCATCCTGAGCTCGTTAAGATACCTCCTGTTTCTTACAAAATGTATCAGAAGTTTGTCAGTTTCCTTCCCTGCAGGTGTAACAAAAGAGACCAGGTGTCCCAGAACTAATCTCCTGTTGACCTATCTTATAACTCTGCAAATGAGGTTGATGAGGTCAAATTGCATCTTAATGTTAACCCCTGAGTTCCAAATAGCTGTTTGCAGTCATTTCAACACTACAGTTATATACACTGGCAAACAAATGGATCCCAGTTTCACATACAGATTCAGATATATTTTTATAACCACAGATAAGCAAGGGGGAAGAAAAGAAAGAAACAGCAAAAAACAGCAAGTGAAGGCAGCAAAATAGCAGGAAGGGAGAATCGTGAAATTGGGTTTCTGAGAGGTAAAGTGAGTGACATACTTAATTTGTGACAGTTGAGAGGTAGGTCAGGATATTAAACCAAATGTTAAACAGGATGTCCAGGGTTCCCCACTGTCTGAAAATATAGGGCAGTGGTGATCGGATCAAAATGTGCTTTATTTTTGTGGACGTCCTATAATCATTGTACATGTGTATAAGTGGATTTTAAGTAAAATATAGTGTGCTGGTATCAAAACAGGGGTAGTAGTAGTACAGTAAAGGATATCAATAAAAGACAATTTTGGAGGATTTTACCCCCCACCCCAATAAAGCTATGTGGTGGTAGCGCTGGTGGAGGGCGTGGCAACAACCTTGTTCTTAACCTAGTGATTTATTGGTCTGGCTTTGATAATGGCATCCTGAATCCTTGTACAGCATTGTCAGGCTGACTGGCCTATGGTTGCCTGGGGCTGACCATCTCCTTCATAAAGCTTGGGACAACAATGGCTGCTTCTCAGTTCTTCTGCACCACGTGTCTGGTCAGATTCATGAAAGATGCTTGTGGTGACACCAGTTATTCCTTTTGCTCCAGTATGATCCTAAGATGCATCCTGCCTGCCCCTTGTAGGCAGCTACCAGGGTGAATATAATGTCTGCAGGCCGCATCATGGCTTCTCCAGATGCCATGGGCTCAATGAGCACCGTTCCTTCCTTTGGGGGCCATTTGGTGTTCATCGAAGCAGAGTATTCATTCAACATGTCAGCCGTTGACCTTGATTTCTTCACTAGTGTCTCTCCTTCTCCCTGTATTTTCAGGGGCCCCATCCCCTCCTTCACCTTCCTCCTCCCACTTATGTACTGGAGGAAGACTTTGGTGTCATCAGCAGCTTCTACTGCTATCCTGATGTCTAGCCCCACGTTGACTTTCTTTTTTTCTTTTAATTTCTATTTTTGCACCATTTTTCCTTAACAGTTGCCTAGTACTCCTTCCACCTACCCAAGCCCTTCTGCTCACTGTAAGAGTCCTCCAATATTTCAGCCTGCCTCGAGCCTCTGCTCAACATCCCCTCCAGACATCTCGACTATAATCCACAGCTTGTCTCCTGCAAGTGGGACCCCTGGTTCCCCAAGCCAGGAGGAGGATACTTCACTTGTAGTCAAGGCCCAGGAGGGTGAGCCTGCAAGGCACAGAAGGAGTCGGAAGGACCCTACTGTGGTGTGGGGGACGGCGCAACTTCATCTTCTGGGTACTACTCCGGTATTTTCCTCTGCTAAACCCTCCCTTATCCTTCCTCCAGACATGATCCTGAGAAGTGACCTGGTAGGTTGCCTGTCAGGGCCATTGGAAAGGCGGGTGATTCCCCTTCCCCAACCTCTGGAACTCCCCTACTGGCCCCACTCTGGACAAATGATGCCTCCACGTCACTCACCAGGCGAGAAAGTGTTTGCCGATGTAAAGTAAAGATTTACATCCACACTAACCCACCCAACCTCCCCTGGCAAGTGGCACACTAGTCTTGCTTCCAGCGGGCAAGATCTGACGTCATGTGGCGGTGTCGAGGAGTTACCACCCGAGTGGGTGGGAGGAGCCAGCTTGAAGACTCTCTGGCAAGCCTTAAAGGGGAAAGGACACTGCCAGAAGTATGGATGTACATCATATACCACTCCTAGAACTACAGTTACAGGTGAGTAACCTGTTTTTTTTATTTTCCCCTATATAGGTTTTTATCCTCCTTGGCAGGATTGTGGGGCTGTTTTAGCTCCATCCCTGCCAGCCGCAGCTGCCCCAATTCTTCTCTGGTGCCGAAGACTATTATTCTGCACAGCACACACACACACACACACACACACACACCCCGCCCTGCTGTGGCAGGGCCGGGAATGGGGGGGGGCTGTCCTCCTCCACCCGGGACACAAATCCAGACCAGATAGATTGTACGGGACATTGTCATCATGGGCAGGGCTTCATGAAGCCCTTCCTAATTTTTTTCCTCCTAGTTTTCTCTGCTGGTCTCCACAGACATGCAATGAGCATGTTGTGCAAGCTCCGCCTCTACGGAGATGCCCCAATCACTCTGAATGTGGGCCCTTCCCATCTATTTGACTCACATGCACCACCACTTGGATTCCACCAGGTGGCAGTCGAGCGGCGAGTCAAGGGATCCCCCCTTCCTGAGGGAGGAGAGAAGTCTTACAGATGCTCAGTCCTGTCTGTCTCTTTCGGCCGACCCACAAGCAACCTGTGTCCGTTCCCCAAACGCGAGTTGCTGGTGTAGAAAGAGATAAGGTGCCCATGGTGCCTCAGCCCTCTTCACCACTGGGCCAGCCAAATAAACAACTTTTTAATCCCCTTTTAAATACCTCCACCTTGGGGGAACTCCTTTGATAGAAAGGCATGGAGTTCTAAATATTCGGGGCCACTATCAAGAATGCTGTATCCCCAGAATGCTTAAGGCGAGACTTTGGGATGACAAATAGTAGTTCCTTGGTGAAAAGAAAGAGAGAGAGTAGCTGGGAGTATACAAAACCAAATGGTCATTCAGATAGGTAGGGCCCGATCAATGCAGGGCTTTATATGTTAACAAGGCAATCTTGAAAGTCGTGTCCCACCTAATCGGGAGCCAGGGCAGCTGCTGCAGTGCAGGGGAGATATGGTCCCTGTATGACGCACCTAATATCAACCAGACCGTGGCATTTTGCACCAGCTATAGGCAGCTCACCAACCCTCCAGATAGCCCTAGGTAGAGAGTGTTCCAGAAGTGCAGCCTCGAAGTCGTGAATGCATGCATTAGGGTTGCCAGACCCTTTTGCCCAAGATAGACATTACGTAACTGGAAAAATCCACTGCGGACCACGACTGACACTTGGTGTTCTTGTCTCAGCCTAGAGTCTACAGTGACTCGCAGATTCTTCATCCTATCCACAGCTGTCAGAAGGGTGCCATTCAGACATGGTAGACTGGCCATACACAGACTGACTCCTGAGGACCTGATTTCATCAGCATCAGCTCAGTCTTGGTCACATTGAGACTCAGCCAGCTGGGGGACATCCAGTCAGAGATTTCTTTAAGGCATTGCTCCAGCGCAATGACCATATTCCGCCAGTCTGATGTAAACAACAGATACAGCTGAGTATTGTCTGCTTAGCAGTGAAAATGCACAGTATACCATCTGATGACTTGTTCTAATGGTAACATATATACTGCAAATAGTATAGGGGACAGAATCAAACCACAAGGAACCCCATAGCTGACTGCAGCTGGCTGTGACAAGTAAATACCCTTCACGACCCACTGCGATCTGCTGGAAAGGAAAGACTCAAGCCATTTTAAAGTTGTCGCGATGAATCTCACATATTCCCCAAGATGCTTTATGAAAACCCCATGATCAGCCGTGTCAGAAGCTGAGGACTGGTCCAGAGGAAAATAAATGGCACGTTCCCTCCTGTCCCTTGCCAGGAGCAGGGCATCAAACACCTTGACGAGTGCAGTCTCTGTAATGTGGCGAGCCCTGAAACTTGACTGAAATTGCTCATAGATGTCATAGCTCTCAAGGTGAGCTCTAGCTGCGTCTCCACCACCTTCATGATAACCTTCCCTAAAAAGGAAGGTTCCTGACAGGTCTGTAATTAGCCAGCATGTCCAGCTCCAAAGATGGTTTCTTCTGGAGGGGGTTTCACTGCAGCCTTTATAGGAGCTGAGGGAAAACAACCCTTCAATGGGAGCACCGGATAAATCTAGCGGACATTGGACCCAGGGCCTCACGGCAGTCCACCAACAGCTGCTGAGGCCCCGGATTTGCAAGTGGGGTGCAGCATCTCAGTCACCTCGAGGACCTCCTCCATAATAACCAGACAGATCTCACTCCAAACCGAAGAAGCACTAACGTGCTACTCATCTGAACCACTGCTGGCCCATGACAGGTAACCTGTAGAGATCGCAGCTTGAGTGGAGGACACTCTGTTAAGAAAGAAAGACCCAAACTTCTCACACTTTTTTTGTCATAACACTCAGTAAACACCTCCCCAGACTGCAGACAGGACAGATTAACCTGTCCAGAGTGCAGAAGAGTTGATCAGGCCTAGTCCTTCTCGAGGCCATAGTCTGTAACAGGAGCTCTGCCTTTTTTAAGGTTATAGCCCTCTGATGATCCTTATAATGAGACCTCAGAGCCATCTTGTCCTTCAGCGAGTGGATCCCCTTCCAGGAATGCACCATCCACTGCCCAACCACCTTTAGCTGCCTCAACTTGTTGTTCTGCCATGGCAAACTACGAAGGGAGGGCAGTGAGTTGACTCAGATCGGTGCGATGGAAATTGCCAAATTATAGCCATCAAGGTCTGCCTCCACTCCTCCTTTGCATGCCGCTTCCATAGCCAAGATGGCTAATACCACCAGAAATGTTTCAGGCTCCGAAGCACATTCTGGACGGTATTGAACCATCTCTATGGGGGTGGGAGGTGGGGGAGTGTGCCCAGGGAGCCTCTGCAAGAAAGCTGACAGCATGGTGATCCATCTACCCCATTTGATTCACTCTCATATCAAAGATGCTCAGCCCCAGAGTGAAGGCAAGGTCCAAGGTGTGGCCATGTTCATGGATAACACTGGAAACAACTTGTGTGAGGCCCAGTGAATATGTCTACTGGAGGAACTGCTGAGCAAACTACGATGATTTATCATTGAAATCCCCCAGCACAGTTAGGTTGGGGGTGTTCAAAGACAGGTTAACAGCAAAGTCTTCAAATTCCTGTAAGAACTCCTGTTCCCACCCTTAAGGGTGGTAAACAAGGAGAATCCACACCTCACACGCGTGTCTCCCTTCGCAGTCACACATTCACGTGACTTTTTCTCCTTTTTTTTTTATTATACTTTTTGGTCCCCTTGCCAGGCTTCAGATTTCTGCTCTGGTCACGTACCCCCTTGCCTCCACCTCCGGACATGCCCGCACTCACCCTGTTATCCTTGGCTTGCCCCCCAGAGAGTGGGGTCGTGGCACTGACCCCATATATCGGGCCGCGCTACAAGTATCTAGTCGGGGAGCCGGCTCCTGGAGGCTGATCGAGGCGTCAGGGGCTGAGCTTCATTAGGATGGCCAGGCAGAGGATGTTTTCTCCCTTTTTTGCGAACAGGGGCGGGGACATGCAATGACGACCGATGTCCGACCCGCCCCTAATTTCAATTTGGCATCGATGCATGCGATGCACCCAGCCTCAGCTAGGTGTTATTGTGGCACCGAATACTCTAACCTTCCTCCCCTCCCCGGAGAAGGAGAGCAATCCTATGGACGCTCGATCCTTCTCCTACCCGGCAGGCCCTCCGACAACCCAGGTCCGTTCCCGAACCTGGGTCACCAGCACCGCAAGCAGAAATCCATCCTCTGCGCCGGCAGGACAGCTTACTTTTTCACCTTTAATGGGTACGCCATTAGCCTCAGGCAGTATCTAAAACAGATGGCCACCCACCTCCACTATGCCGCCTCCTCAGGTGGTGTACCACCGAGTACCTGGCTGGGACTGCCACCTCCAACACTGGCCCAGAGTTGTCCTCAACCCAGGTCTCTGTGAAATATACCAGATCCCCAGAAGAATATGTGAGAAATGCAACCCCACGGCAATCTTATTCCTCAGGGATCTGGCATTGTACAACATAGCACAAAGGGAGGGATTGAAAATGACAGCTTTTCTCCTGTCTGCCCTCTATTCCTAGGGGGTTCCCTGAGGATTGAGGCATGACAGGGAGGACCCTCTCTATGACCCTCTTAAATCCAGGGTATCTATCTGACCTGATGCTTTGGATCCTCCTCCTCTCTCCGGCCCCCACCATGCCCCACCTTCTCAGAATTCCCAGCTTCCAACAGCGACTCAGAACTGCCTCAGAAGGAGCTGGGGAATTAAAAGGATGGAGGTGGTGGAGCAGCTCTGGAGAGCAGGAAGCACATATGGCCCTCATGATCATAGTACATTTTGGTACCTCCCAAATCCACTCAAAGTCAACAAAATTATCACCTAAAATCACACACCCCACATAATAACATCACACCCCCAAATTAAACAACACCTAACTCCCAAATTAAACCATTCACACAAAATCCCACTTTCTCCCCACTCACACACCACACACAGTTTAGCCCAAATACTGTACTAACACATACAAATTAAAATGAAATCACATGACCAGCAAAGGGTGCTCCTCAGTAAATTACAGTCAGATCTATACTAAAAGCCCAGAATTAATTCTTCAGGCTGTAAATGAAACCTAAAACAGAAGTCCCCTCTCGCACTGCCACTGTTGGGGAGAGACAGTTGTCCTTAAGAGCAGCTTAAGACAGTCAGATATTTCAACAGATGTAAACAGTTTGAAACCACAGTCACCTTACTGTAACTTAGCTACTGCTGAGTGGTCCCAAAAAAGAGTTTCCAGCAAGGAGAAGTCTTGTTTATCTTAGATGCCCTGTCACCGCATCTGAGGATGCCCTGTCACAGCACCCCTCCGACAGCCCACCAACACCAGGCTACTAGAGTTGAGGCCCACACAAATGGCTACCATAGAGCCCTAGCAGTGATACTACTACATCCTCTGACCCAATGCCACAAACCAGGATCAGGGAATATCATACAGGCCAGCATATAACTTGGCCAGCACTCTTGACAGCCAAACTCTGACCCCAGTCCTCACAGGGCAAATTCGGGAAATTCCAGGACCTGCCACCCGCTACTCACAGTTTGGTGAGTTTAAAGCTGAACTCCAGAACCAAGAGCATAACAGTCCCTTTGTGCACTCCACGAAATATTGCAGAAACATGGTCCTCCTATGCAGTCCTGGTTTTGCTGGCACAGAATCCTGTCTTTTCCCTCCATTTCACCATCCAGTACAGGGATAGCTGCTAAACAGACCAAGAAAACTGTTGTCCCAAGCTGCTCACTCCAATCCACAGAAAAGCAGCAACTGTATTATTGGCTTTAACGTCCTTAAAATGAACCGCTGATGTGGTTTCAGTGTCCCTATAAACACAACAGAATATTGGCGTTATGGCATTTCAGCTTAAATGAATGCTGCACCTGCAACTGGATCCTAACACTAAAAAAACAACAAAACCTAACTAATGCTTCCTGCCTCACTGAAATCCCCGTTTAAAAACAACTACTCACAATCCTACCTCTTAGAGCGAGTTGCCAATTTAATGAAGTTAAGATTTGCCTTACGTTTTGTTGTAACTTATGTTGGCAAAAGTCCGGTCTGTAAATTGTATTATATTCTTTGCAGTCATTCTGGAAGTGGAAGGGATCATATTTTGGCCGCACTGAGGTAGCCAGCCAGTTCCTTACACTTCCCGGTCGATCGACCTATCCTGGGATGCACACCTTTAAAGTCTGTGGTGGCAGTTTTAAGAATGATTTTAAATATAATTAAGGCCAATTGATGATTAAGTAAGAGCACTGGTCAGCTAACAAGGGCCTTATTTGTCGACCAGTGCCCTTGATTAATCTCCAAGTGGTCATTATTATATAGTAAACTGTTCTTAAAACGGCCCTCCATAGACTTTAATGGATTACACGCCACACTGTCCCTGGGCACAAGTCATTACATGCCTGAACGTGGGTGTGGATCGATCGACTGGGAAGTGGAAGGGATCATTGGCTACCTCGGTGGGGCCAAAATACGACGCCTTCCATTTCCAAAATGACTACACAGAATATTACAAATTTCAGAGACGGACTTTCACTGGTGCAAGTTACCACAAAACATAAGGCATATCTTAATCTTGGCAAGTTATTTTAAAAACTACTTTAATGCTGTCCACCGGCGCAATGGTAGCAATACCGTTTGTGGCAGTAGCAACCCGGGGTTGGGAGCGACTCTGGGAACTGGATGGTCAGCCGGAGAGAAGAGGATCGAGCGTCCTAGGGACTGCTCACCTCCTCGTGGGATGGAGGGAGGGAGGGTGTGACTGCTGCAGTACCAGCTCCTGGCAGTGGCTGTGGGCTGGTGCATAGGTGGAGATCAAAGACGTGGGGTCGGCATGGGCAGACGCCTGACGTCCGCTCCCCTGGCACCGCTGTATGCCTGCAACATGGGTAGTACAGGGGACAAACTAATCCTCTGGCACGCATGAAGCCCTACCTCTCCGGCGGCATATCGGATGCACCCAGGCTGCTCCAACCAGGTCCGGCCCATCAGATCTCCGCGGTGTGTGGGGTAAGTACCTGTTGCGATGCGACCTGAGAGTGAGTGGAGGAAGTGGTAGAGCATGGGCAGTGCATTCGGTGGGTGCCACGGGGTGGGTGAATAAGGGGCACCAGAGGATCACCCCCAGCCGAGGAGGTAAAAACACAAAACTAGAAAAAAAAACTAATAGCACTAAAATGTGCTGTTTTGCAGGAGAAATGAAACTAATACTCAGAGCTTACTTTAGAGCTCGGTTGACGAACCACACAGCACAGTGGCCATTATTCCTTCCTGGGTAGACTGGAGGTATTGACCAAACAGCTAAGAGTCTGCCAGTGTGTGTAAAGTGAACTGAATGCATGTTCCTAGAAATGTAGGTTACTCATCTGTAGCCATAGTTCTAGTAGTGGTACTGTATTCAGTTCACATACACACCACCCACCTGAACTCTCCTGATAATTGTCTCTAGATCCCTGCTTCCAGCATGCAAAGATCTGACATTATGGGGCAGAGCCAGAGGAGATACCACCTGGGTGGTGGAAGGAGCTTAGCTTGAAGACATTCCAGTGACTCAGCCATCTGCAGGAAGATGTGGATGTGAACAGAATACCGCTACTAGAACTACAGTTACAGAGTAACCCTCATATATTGGCTGTGCCACAGCACAGCCAAAATAATATACAGAAAAATTACTGATAAAGTATTAATAATACACTGAAAAAGCAGGTTCAGATAGTAGTTATACAAATAGAATAATATTGACACCTAAAAACAGCATCAAAAGCACTCATTCTTAAGAGCTGGACTGCAACCTTCATTTAAAAAAAATTAAGTTTGTAGCCCCAACAGTTCCATAGTTAAACCTTCAAAAGATAATTTCTTTAAAATGAGATAACTTTGAAACCGTCAGGGCCAGAAGCATAATTTTTTTTTAAATGAAAGCTTGTAGTCAGTTACCTTAGTAAGATATTTCTACATCAACCATATATCGATGTAAAAAACTTAAAATGGTTCACTACATTTTTAAAGTTCTATTTTTTACAACATATAGAGGATTGTGTATGATCGCTCATTCATAACAAGGATATTTTTCACTCGAGAGGTTTCCATGATAATTGGCACTCTCGCTGTCTCATTACCATGGCAACCTCGTGAGTTGAAAAATATCCTTGGAGTGTATGAGCGATCATACACGATCTTTTATAGTGTATGGTCACTCATACGATGGGGTGTCCTCACTTTCTGAGGTTTTATTTGCTCCTGTTTGCCTCCTGGGACTGTTTCACTGCCGCAGCCGTTCCCCGAGGATTGCAGGTCACCGGACTGTGCATGTGCGCCCACCTTCTAAATTGTTATGCTGCACTAGCTATGTAGCCAGTGCAGCGTAACAACCTAGCTGACGTAGCTAGTGCAGCACAACAACGTTCTGAAATGGATGGATTTCCATCCGTAACAATGTTCCACCATACATTATATTATATTGACACGGTTAGACATGTGACAACACATGAGAACTGTATCATTAGGATCTGTACATGTTGATAGGACTGCAAGCCTTCATTTAAAAACAAGTTTCTGCAGTTAGTAGTTCAAATGTTACTGCATTCAAAATATAATTTCAAGCATTATAAAGGTAATTTTGGGAAATAGAATATACTAGTGGTTGTTCAGTCTAAGAATAAACACATTCTTTTCTTGTTTATTTGAAATTACTCGGGGTCACAGCAAAGAGAGATCACGAGTATTGCTTTGCAACATGATCCTGGTGTCTGGTGCTACAAATGCAAAGGTCTTTCTGCTAACTGGGATCAGGTCTCTTATGACAATGCTTTTTACATCCCTCCTCCACTTGGATCCATCCCCCAATCCTACCACTAAATATCCTTGTTCCTACCACCCTTCTCTCTGCCGTACTTATCCTTTCCAACTGCCCCTCCAGGCCTATTGCCCAAGTCCCTAGCCCCCTCCCCAATCCTCCTCAGCCACTGCTCCCCTCCCTGTGCCCCTCTGGTGCCTCCAGGTGCTACTCAAGCCTGGAAATGTACCACGCTAGAGTGCTGACTACCCTGCAGTAGCTGAATGTGTATCCCACTTGCCCTCCATAAGCAGGATGGTGTATATCGCACAGCCCTGGCAGCATACCATGTGTGGTTCTTCCTCAGATTCCGGATGCTAGCTCCTCCTCAGAGTCCCTCCCCACTGCCAGGTCTTCCTTTGTCTGCATAGAGCATTAGGTTGCGATTCCGGACTGCCAGTGTGCCTCTCCACAGAAGTGACCAGCTTACAGTGGTTGCAGATGGGCCTCCTGCACCTTCTGCAGGCAGATGGCATATATATCAGCTCTGGCAGTTCAAGTGTATTACCAGCAACTTTTGTAACCAGTGCTGTTAGAAACAGTTGTTAGCTCCTGGAAAACTTCCTCCCATCCCAAATCTCACTCAACCAACTCTGTTTGCCTTGTAACAGTCATCACTGGGACCATTCACAGCTCATTCACACAGTGTCTGAATTATAAGGCAGTGAGTCACAAGGGTCTTGGTTTCAAGTCACTGATTTTAGCTGGCTGCATAATGGCTCACTAGTTTTGGTCACACATGACTCTATATGCATTAGAAGTAACTGTACTATTCAGACCAACTGGTTCCCCAAACTGTCTACTAAAAGCAGATACAGAACTGTGAATTGTGGAGGTGGTCAAGGAAGGGGAAAATGGAGATCTTACTTGGAGATACAGCTCTTGCAGCAGGTTACACCATTAGGACTGAAGCCGGCAGGCGCCAGGACCCCACGGAAAATTTCTAGCTAGCTATCTTCAGCGGGGACCGCCCCCGACGTCGGTCCCACCTCCGACGTCAGGCGTGGTACATAAGGGGGCGGTCCCGCCCAGAATCCCCAGTTCTTTCCCCGTAGACTTGCATGCCTCGACCTGTCGGGTCTCAGTCTAGCGCGCACGCGTGGTTGTTGAACTTCCTACAGAATTTGTTTCATGTCAAGAATTTCTTTGCTGATGTCCTCCGACCTCCGGCATACATCAAAGTGTGCTTATGGAAACAGATCCCCTTCAAGGACCCTCATACGGCTTATGCTCGTGCCTGGGCCCAGAGCCGCGACACCCAGGCCTGCTCCCTCTGCCAGGGATTTAATAGCCGCACCAGGATCCGGCGACAGAAGGCTCTTCAGGCGTTCCTCTTGAAGAAAAACTTAGAGCCATGTCCTCTAAAGGGAATCCTCCATAAGCCGCAGAAAAGCAGAGAGGAGAGGACCCTTCTAGGTCTCCGACTCGGGCCTCCGGGTCCCGCAGCTCCGGATCTAGGTGCGGACGGTCCCGTCCAGGGCCTCTTCCTTCCCCGGCTGCGGTGGTTGTTTCTAGGTCTTCTCAGGCCCCTACACCAGGCGTCGGTAGTCCTCCACCCCTAAGGCCGTGGCGAGTCCGGGAGTGTCATCATCATCGCCACAAGTCGGGCTCCCCGTGGTGCCCAACGCCCGGTCCTCTTGTGCCTCCCAGGAAGACCCTTGAGCTCACCTCTGAAGAGGCCGCAGACCCGCGCTGGCTCGACCTCCGTCGCCGTTCGTCACCATCCTCGGAGCTGTCGTTGGCCGTCAGACCGTGCTCGGGTATGCTTCACTTCGGACGCCGGTTGGGGACCGACGCCCGCAGTGCCTGAGAAGAGGGCTCTGCGCCCGACCGCCGCCGGGCAGGAGTCTCTTACGGAGGAAGACCTGACGCAGCCGAGGACCAGGACGGGCGATCCCGCCTCGCACAGTCTCCCAGGGCTCCCTCGCCACGCCCGAGGCCTCTGCGCGGCGCCGCGACCCGACGTCCGACCTCGGCGCCTGAGCCGAGCGCCGGATTGTCTCTTGTGGATGTAAAGGATCTCTTTACATACTGGTGGGACACCATTAAGAAAGACGTGGCGCCCACTGCTCTTCCTCCTCCTCCTCCTCCTCCAGCTCCGGCCCCCCCTTCACCTGGCGGGTCGGCTGCCCGCTTTATCCCTAGGGAGTCCAGATCCCCTCCCAGGGCTCGGCATACAAAGAGGAGACCTCGCAAGATCTTCTTCTTCTGGATCACCCAGCCCCAAGAGATCCAGGAGACGCCGACGTTCGCCGTCGACGGAGGACACGGGATCTGTTTACTCCACTTCAAGATCCCCATCTCCAATCTCAGTCCCTTCTCCGGACCCACGTGAGACACCACGGTCTCCTCCGATGACCCCTCGTTCATGGATATCTTACACCATATCCAGGAGAACATGGGGTGGGAAGCTGAGGAATTAGACCCCGAAAGATTGCGCCTGGCTAAGTATCTTCGGCAGAAGGACCCCAAGCCTGTGGTGGTGCCACCCTTGGTGGACACTTTTCTGGATGTCACCAAGGCCGCGTGGAAGCGTCCACATTCGTTACCGGCGGTGCCGAAGAAAGCTGACCGTCTATACAAGGCTCCTAGGGAGGACCAGTATTTGACGCAACATCCTCTGGCCGATTCTCTGGTCGTAACAGCCTCACATGACCGGTCCCAAAGGCCGCAGCATTTGAGCACCTGCCACGGACCCAGAATCCAAGCAGTTGGATTCTCTGGGCAGGCGACGATGCATCCGCTACCTGTGCCATCAGATCCTTAAATTATCTGACCCACATGGTTCAATCAGAACGCCTGTGGGAACAGGGTCTAGAGGTAGCCGAAAGCTACCCAAGGTGAGCAGAAGGAGGAGATGCTCCAGCTCCTCTGCACGGGTTCAGACGTGGGGACCCAGGTGCTTAGAGCCGCTGATGATTCGCGGACTCTTGGCCAGAGCGGCAGCTTCAGGGTTGTCTCCAGAGACACTCATGGTTCGCGTCTCCGCTTCACCCCGGACGTCAGAAGAACATTATGGATGCCCTTTCGAGGGAGATGTATTGTTTGGTAATCCTTCGAGAAGATTATTACCAAACTCAAGAGGCTGGAAAGGCGTGAGGTCGGTCCAAGCAATGTACCGGCCTAGGCTTGGTTCCTTTCAGGCACCAAGGCCGTTTCCGTGGGCGGACACAGAGGCAACAACCCCGCTCCGCCACACAACAGAGGGGCTCTGGTTTCCGCAGAACCCAGGGTAAGCAGCCCGCCAGCAGAGGTCAACGCACCCCTAAGGCGACCCAGCCAGCGGGCCCGTCTGCCGCCACAGCATGACTCCTTTCTGGCCCCGCCTCAGGATCAACGGGATGTTATGGTCGGGGGTCGCATTGCGAAATTCCTGCCGGGATGGCAGGCAATCACCACCCACAGGTGGGTTCTTCAGTTGGTCAGCTGGCCACTTTTAGAGTTCATGAAAAGCCACCCCGAGGCCTCCTCTGCTCTCCCGTATTCGGGTCAGCACGGCGCCTTAATTTGGCAAGAAGTGCTCAGGCCCTAAACAAGGGGCGATAGAGTACGCCCCGGAAACCAGAGAGGACTAGGGTATTATTCTCACTCTTCCTGGTTCCCAAGAAAACAGGGACCTCCGTCCGATTCTGGACCTAAGTGACCTCAACATGTCGATCGATACAAGAGATTCCACATGGTGACCCTTCCGGGCCTTATCCCCATGCTAAAGCAAGGCGCCTATTTAGCGTCCTTAGACATGCAGGATGCCTACCTGCATATCCCCATAGCTCAAGCGCATCAGAGGTTCCTGCGCTTCGAGTTTCTAGGCCACCATTTTCAGTTCCTGGCTCTCCCTTTTGGACTGTCATCCGCTCCAAGGGTCTTTATCGAATGCATGGCAGTCGTGGCAGCATCTCTGAGGAGAAAGGGCCACTATGTGTTCCCGTACCTCGACAATTGGCTTCTCATGGCCACCTCCAGCGAGGCGCTTCTGCTCGCGATCCAGGACACCCAAGACCTATTTGGATCACTGGGCATTCTTATAAATCAAGAGAAGTCCTTCTTGGTACTGTCGCAAAACCTGCAGTTCATAGGAGCAGTGCTGGACACGGTCCAGGGAAGAGCTTTTCTTCCGGCCGAAAGGGCGGAACGCATCAGGTTCCTCATAGGGGACTTATCGACGAACCAGACCGTAACAACCAGGTCGGTCCTTCGTCTGCTCAGACACATGGCTGCGCCATTCCCACAGTCCTCTCGCTCGACTCCACATGCGAATAACGCATGGGATGCTCAAGGCGCAATGGGATCAGAGGCAGGACCATTTGCAGCATCCAGTCAGGATCACAAAACGGATCTGAGACTGGCAATGGTGGTTAGCCCCGGTCACTCTCCAAAGGTGTCCCATTTGCAGTGCCGTCCCCAGAGATAACCCTTACCACGGACACTTCGGGTCTCGGGTTGGGAGCACACCTAGACGGGGTGAAGTCTCAGGGTGCATGGACCCCGTTGGAGGCTCATCTCCATATCAACGTCCTAGAGATGAGGGCGGTCCTCTATGCACTTCAGGCCTTTCAGTTCATAATTCCGCCGTGCACTATCCTGCTTCAGACGGACAACACGGCGGTGATGTATTACCTCAACAAACAAGGAGGTGCACACTCTTACCCCCTTTGCAGGCAGGCCATGAGAGTGTGGGATTGGGTAATCGGACACGGCGCAAACCTGATCGCTGTACACGTTCCCGGGGTGGACAGCACGATCGCAGACGGCCTGAGTCGCTCCCAGGCCAGAGTCCACGAGTGGGAACTTCTTCAGGAGGTGGCAGAGGATCTGTTCCTTCGATGGGGAACTCCAGAGTTGGACTTGTTCGCATCCCCATCCAACGCAAAACTGCCCAATTTTTGCTTGCTAGATCCAGGGCCTGGTGTTTTCTGGCGAGACGCGTTGTCCCTCTCCTGTGTGAACAGATTCCTTTATGCCTTCCCTCCCTTCCCGTTGATCCAGAGAGTTCTTCTCAAGCTTCGCAGGGAGCATGCACAAATGATTCTGGTGGCTCCGTTTTGGCCCAGACAGATATGGTTCCCCTTGCTGGCACAGCTATCTTGGGAACCCCCACTCCCGTTGCCGCTCAGCTCCCACCTACTGTCTCAGGAGAGAGATTCATTGCTTCATCCGGATCTCCGCTCTTTGAACCTGCATGCATGGCTTCTAGAGATATAGCCATTTTGCGACACGGGGTCTCGCAAGAGGTTGCTGAGGTTCTGTCCGCAGCCAGAAAGCCGGTAACGCATGCTACATACGCCATGAAGTGGCGTCATTTTTGTCTATGGTCACGGGCTCGTGAACTTTCCCCTTTAGGTTGTCCCGTTGGAGTGGTTTTAGACTACCTCCTTTCTCTATTCCATTCAGGGCTAGCCTACTCCTCTATTAAAGTGCACCTTTTGTGCTATTTCGGCCTACCACCTGCTGGTGGGGCACCATACTATTGCTCAGCTTGACGCTTCTCGGGAGTTTCTTAGAGGAGTGTTGCACCTTAGGCCTCCCATTAGGGACCCAGTGCCTCCGTGGGATCTACTCTTTGTCCTGGAACAACTTACGCTCCCTCCCTTTGAGCCTGCCGCGGATTGCGAGCTACGTTTTCTGTCGTGGAAGACGTTATTTTTGGTTGCCGTTACTTCAGCCAGAAGGATTTCTGAGCTTCACGCTCTCATGTGCAAAGAGCCCTATTTGGTTTTCCACCGGGACAGAGTATCTCTGCGGACGAACCCAAAGTTTTTGCCTAAGGTGGTTTCGACACTTACTTTGAATCAGGATATTGACCTTCCGGTCTACTTCCCGAGTTATTCTAACAGAAGAGAGGCTTTGCTCCACACTCTGGACATTCACCGCAGCCTGAGGTGTTACCTCAACAGAACTAAACCCTTTCGGGCTTCTGACCAGCTTTTTGTCTCTTTTTCTCAGAGGATGAAAGGCCAGCCGGTGTCTAAACAGTCTTTGTCCCGCTGGCTTGTCCAGTGTATTTCGCACTGTTACCAGATTAAACAAAAGCCCCTCCCGGGTTCCATCCGGGGTCATTCTACCAGGGGTGTGGCCACCTCCTTTGCAGCGCTCAGGAATGTCTCTGTTTCAGCTATTTGCGCTGCAGCTACTTGGAGCTCTGTGCATACCTTTATCAGGCATTACAGTCTGGACATAGCCTCTAGGCGTAGAGCCGGTTTCGGCCTAGCGGTGTTGCAAGGTCTCTTGTCCTGAGTCAGGGCTTGGATTGGTTTTTTCTCTTATCTCTCTGCCTCCTCCCGGATCTTCTGGTAAGCTGCTACTGCTTGGGAATCAGTCTCACGAGGGGTTTCTGTTGCAAGAGCTGTATCTCGAAGTAAGATAGTACAGTTACGAAGAACTTACCGTGCAGTAGATCTTCGAGAACAGCTCTTGCAGCAGGTACCTTCCGCCCACCTTCCCCTTAGAGGAGGTATGGCTCATTTTAAAAAAAAAAAGGGAAGAGGAAACGAAGAAACCAAAAGAAAGGTGTAGTGATTGAATTAGACGGAGAAATAGAAGGAAATGTTCTGTCGGGATTTTATACTTTATTGCCTTCTGACGGCGATCCTTGGTCTCCCTTCTGATGTCATCCTGCGCGGAGTCTCCGCGGGAGAACTGGGGATTCTGGCGACCGCCTCTTATGTACCACGCCTGACGCCGGAGGCGGGACTTATCGTCAAGTGGGTCCTCGCTTGAAGATAGCTAGCTGAAATTTTCCGTGGGGTCCTGGCGCCTGCCGGCTTCAGTCCTAATGGTGTAACCTGCTGCAAGAGCTGTTCTCGAAGATCTACTGTTACGGTAAGTTCTTACGTAACTGTACTTTATTCCAGTATATCATAAAAAAGGAAGATTTGGTAGTGGGGGTCTTGTAAGGGTGGCAGAAGAAGGGAGGGCAACAGAGGATAACGAGCAGAATGCAGCTGATATGAATTAATATTTCTCAGTATTTGCAGTGTAGAATGGCAGATCTCTGCCAGGAAGTGGCATAAAGGCAGCAGCAAGGGGATTCAAGAAATGGGGCAGGTAGAGAAAACAGTAGAAAGAGAAAAGTGTTAAAAATGTAGTTCAGTTCATGTTGCAGAAGTCCAGTTAGTTTTCTGCCTTACCACCTAAAAATGACCAAGAAAATTGCCTTTCTGAGAAAATAAAAAAGATTAAAGCAGCGTATTTGGTTTGATCTCGACTTATCTGCCTGAAAGTAATTTAGTTAAAGGAAATAGATTTTTCTTATAGACTTTTCTTTATAAACATTTCCTATTTTGCCATGCTTATCCACAGTTGCACTGTATGTTAGTTTTGTAAACTTCTTGTGCTATTTGCTATAAAATAAAAAAAATGAAAGCTTTAAAATAAACCTAGCTTCTAGGGACATGGATATGTTGTTCATCCACACTGTCTGGCAGGCTCCTTGCTGCTTTAAATCTTGCCGGAAGGTCTTCAAGCTGGCTGGTGATACAATTCATCGGGGCAGAGCTTGACTCTCTGCGAGCCAGACCACGGCTCCCAGCAGACAGGGCGAGGTTCTTTCCTCCTTTGCCCAATCATTTCAGGTTGGGCAGTTGTGCCCTGCCCGGGACTTCCTGGGCCTCTTGGCGGCCTGCACCAGCGTGGTCCATTGAGCCCATTGGCACATGCGTCCCCTACAATGGGGACTGGCCAGCCAATGGTCACAGCACTCCGATCCCTTGGATCAGCTAGTGACAGTGACCCAGGAGATGTGGAACGCTCTCCAGTGGTGGACCGTTCCATCTCATCTGCAAGAGGGCATCCCATTTGTCCGCCCCGAGCCGATGGTCTCTCTATCAACCGATGCCTCTCTGATGGGTTGGGGTGCCCATCTGGGGGAGCACAGAGCACACGGCCTCTGGTCCCCTCGGGAGTCCCGATGCCACATTAACCTGCTGGAGCTTCGAGTGGTTCGTCTAGCCCTCACCGCCTTCGCTCCGTTTGTACAGGGTCAAGTGGTCCAGGTCCAGACGGACAATACCACAACCATGTACTACCTAAACCGCCAGGGCGGGATGCGCTCCATGCCTCTGTACAGGGAAGCTCTCCGCATTTGGTCTTCATGCGCAGCCTGGAGGCGGATCTCCTTGCCATCCATGTGGCAGGATCCTCCAACATTCTGGTCGATGCCCTAAGTCAGATAGGAGCTGCGTCCCACGAGTGGTCTCTCCTGCCGGAGGTAGTACAAGATCTGTTCTCCCACTGGGGCATGCCTCAGGTGGACCTGTTTGCCTCCAGGGAGAATGCGAAGCTGAGACTGTTTCATGCCTGCCCCCCCTCAGCAGGGCTCGCTGCAGGGGGATGCCTTCTCGAGGCCATGGACCCCGGGCCTCTTTTATGCCTTTCACCCATTTCCCTTGATCCACAAGGTGCTCCTCAAGGTGAGGAGGGACAAGGCGCAGGTGATTCTGGTAGCCCCAGACTGGCCCCGCCAGTTCTGGTATCCAGATCTCCTCAGTCTCAGCTTCAGGCTCCCGAGGCGGCTTCCAGCCCGCCCGGACCAGATCTCAGTCAGTCAGGGGAAGGTATTCCATCCGGACCTTCAATCCCTGCACCTGACGGCCTGGTTCCTGAGTGACTAGAGTTCCAGGCCTTGGGTCTTTCCTACGAGGTTCTCAACTTTGTTGAGGCGTCCCGTAAGGAGTCGACCAGAAAATGCTACGCCTTTAAATGGAAGAGATTCTCCATTTGGTGTCAGGGCAAGGGCCTGGACCCTTCCTCCTACTCCTTGGCAAGCATTCTGGACTACCTGTGGTCCCTTTCTCAGCAAGGGCTTCGGTCGACGACCGTTAAGGTGCACCTGGTAGCCATCTCTGCTTACTGAGCATGGGTCGGGAAGCAGTCGGTGGCACAGGAGAAGGTGGTTGGGCACTTTTTCAAAGGCCTTGATCACATATCCCCTCTGGTGCAAGAACTTCCACCTCCGTGGGATCTACTGCTGGTATTGGCTAGGCTCATGGGCAAGCCATTCGAACCAATGCACAGGTGTGACATCTCTCACCTGTCATGGAAGACCGCCTTCTTGGTGGCTGTCACGTCAGCCAGAAGGATGGGAGAGCTCCAGGCGCTTTCCATCAAGTCTCCTTATCTGGTCTTCCACAGGGACAAGGTTGTCCAGCGCCCCCAACCGAAATTCCTTCCAAAGGTGGTGTCGGAATTTCACCTTAACCAGGTGTTGACTCTGCTGGTGTTGTACCCCAGTCACACCTCGGAGGCCGAATACAGGCTCCATACTTTGGACCCTAGAAGAGCGCTCGCTTATTACAAGGAGCAGATGGCTGAAGTTCGGGGAGAGGTTTGCCAGCTGTTTGTCACCTATGTTGAAGCCGCACCTGGCAGACCTTTAGCCAAGCGGACGATAGGCAGGTGGGTCACCTCCTGCATAGATCTCTGCTATAGGTTGGCAGGCATGGAGCCTCACAGAGGGATAAAAGCTCATTCTACCCGCCATACCGCTGCATCGGTGGCTGCTTACAGGGATGTCCCTATCTAGGAAATCTGCAGGGCTGCTACCTGGAAGTCAGCACACACCTTCATTACCCACTACCACTACCACATTGACCTTGAGTCACGCCGGGATGCTGGTTTTTGGGCCTCAGTTCTCCAGTCATTATTCCCTAAGTAGGGGGTGTGCGCCTTGCCTCCTGCCTCCCGGAGAACTGCTAGGAGTCTGCCAGACAGTGTGGATGAACAACATATCCATGTCCCTAGAAATACAGGTTACTCACCTGTAACAGGAGTTCTAGGAATGGTATATGATGTTCATCCACACGCACCACCTGGCCTCCCGGCTCGACGACAACCTGGCTTCCAGCGGGCTAGATCTGGTGTCATGGGGCGGAGCTGAGAGTTTTTCCACCCGAGTGGGTGGGAGGGGCCAGCTTGAAGACCTTTCCGCAAGATTTAAAGCGGCAAGGAACCTGCCAGACAGTGTGGTTGAACAACATATACCATTCCTAGGACTCCTGTTACAGGTGAGTAACCTGTATATCTCTGCTATAGGTTGGTGGGCAAGGAGTCTCCCAAAGGGACAGGAGCTCATTCCACCCACCATACCGCTGCGTCCCTGCTTCCAGGGACATCCCTATCCAGGAAATCTGCTGGGCTGCCACCTGGAAGACAGCAGACACCTTCATTACCACATTGATCAAGAGTCATGCTTGGATGCTGGTTTTGGGGCCTCCATTCACCAATCTCTGTTTCCTAAGTAGGAGGTGTGTACCTTGCCTCCCTCCTCCCGGAGAACTGCTTGGTGTCTGCCAAACATTGTGTATAAAACAACATATTCGCATCCCTAGAAACACAGGTTACTCACCTGTAACAGTAGTTCTAGGAGTGGTATATGTTGTTTATCCACACGGACCAACCTGATCTCCCTGGCTGCGACGCACAACCTGGCTTCCAGCGAGCTAAGATCTGGCATCATGGGATGGAGCCGAGGATTATACCACCTGGGTGGGTGGGAAGAGCCAGCTACAAGACTTTCCTATGGATCTTAAAGGGAAAGGGATATGCCAAACAGTGTGGATGAACAACATACACCACTGCTAGAACTACTGTTACAGGTGAGTAACCTGTGTTTCTAGGTTCGTGGATATCTTGTTCACCCACACTGTTTGGCATGTCCCTTTCCCCTTTAACACATTTTAGTGATTAAGTATCTATAACTGTACCTGTAACTGTACTGAACTGTCTCACCTACCGCTGTACTCTGCCAATGTATGTTCTTGTTCTGCTGTAACCCCCCCTACCCCCAGGACGCATCTGGAATCGAGCAGTACTCTGCTCAGCATGCCTTCCTGGTGAATCTCTTAAATAAATAAATAAATATTGTCAGAAGTCTTCAAGCTGGCTTCTCCCACCCACCCGGGTGGTATATACTTCAGCTCCGCCCCATAACGCCAGATCTTCCTTTTCACTGGAAGATGCAGGTTGCCTCTCCCGTGCTCATGTATTTCGTAGGCCTTGGCTTTGAAAACTTCGGTCTTACCGAAATTAAAACTTGTCCAAGTTAGTGATCGCCCTTTTACGTCCTTGATCATGGAAGAGAAATCTTCTCCAGGATCTTGCGGCCAGAAGATGTCGCGCACCGATCCCCATCTCACATGCGTCTACTGCCTAAGTGCTGGCCATGACACCTCATCCTGCAGGTATTGCTTGGCCTTCCATCCCAATGTCCTGGACGACCGCCTGGCACATTTAAAGTTGGGGAGACTGGAGAAAAGGAACCCTCCGGTGAAGTCTAAGGAGGCTAGGTGGGTAGTTTCCGCGGCCGCGGGTTCTGCTGAGCAGCTGGAACGCATGGAGGCGTTCAAAGAAGAAGCCGCACACGCTTCAGGCAATCAGAGCTTTTTCGTTCCACTCAACCTGGGCTCCACCTTCACAGATTCCTTCAAGGAGTTGTGCCAGTCTCACCCCACTTGGGGATAGGTGCCCGCAGGCTCGCACTCCTCCCGATCTCGTAAAAGAGATAAGGAACTGAGCACGTCTTTGTCTCGGCGAAGGCACTCTTGGGATTGAGAGAGGTCTCAGTCCCAGGAGCATGCGGTCTTGACCTCGGTCGAGATCACTTCCTTGGCCGCAGGCTTCACGGATCTTCCATCTGGCCAGACGACCGATGATGTGGCCGATGAGGTCGAGATTGTTCTCGATCCAATGGACCCGCTGTCGCCGGCCCCAGTTGACAACTCCTTGGAGAGGACTCCAGTCCTTGTGTTCCCCAGTGAGGAGACCCAGCCCACTGGTGTCCCCATCGAGGTCCCTTTTCTGGACCCATGGGTTTGTCTCCCGGGCGACCGAATCAGCCTCCCCGATCTCGGTCGAGATCTAGAACCCCCTCAGTTGAACGGCCGAGGAAGAGTCACAAGCGCTCCAAAAAGAGGCGACGCCACAGGTCGTCCTCGTCCTCCTTGGATGAGGAGAGCCGCCAATGGAAACTCCGTCGGCGCTATAAGGACCTTATGTGGCAACAGCTGATTTTGTCTGGGCATAAACCAGCTCCGATGCCTACCCTGGCCCTTACTTAGCTTTCGCCTCCTAGGCCGAAGCTGACCCCCTCGGAACCGAAGCCTTTGGTTCCCCCGCCCGTGGGGCCGGCCTGTCCTGCGGCTCAGCGTATACTGGCCTCTCCACCGATAGTGGTGGAGCCGCCCCCTAAGCAACCTGTGGGAGGGGCTCCTTCCAAAGAGGACCGACCAGATTCTGGGCTCCCCCGACGTCTGTCGGTCACAGTCACCCCAGACCACCCTCGGCGGGTCAAGGGTGATTTGAGCGGCAGGCCGCTGTACCCTGACTCTTCGGACTAAGATGTCACCAGGCTCCACTCTCATCCTGGGGATGATGAGTCATCTGTTAGCACAGGGGTGGAGGAAGGTCCTTCCTCCTTCCACGGGATCCTTTGTCTCATCTCTGATTCCACAGGGATGTCCCTTGAACCAATCCAGAAAATGACAAAGTACCTTCTCACGGACATCCTCAAGAGAGGGGATACCCCAGTGGAGGCCTTTTCTGTGGCCAAGGCCATTGTTGGTCCGGCACTTGAACTGTGGTAACTTCCTGGTGCCCAAGCGGACAGGGGCTGGCGCCCCATTCTAAGTCTCCACGACCTGAATCAATACCTCCGGTCACGCACCTTTCGGATGGTCACTCTGTCCCAGATCATTCCATCCTTGAAGCGAAACATGTGGTTCTGTTCACTGGATCTGCAGGACGCGTTCTTTCATGTCCCAATCCGTCCATCCCATCAGCGGTTCCTCGACTTCAGGGTCAAAGGGACCCTGTATGAGTTCCAAGTCATGCCGTTCAGCCTGTCATGGCCCCTCAGGTCTTCACCAAATGCATTGCAGTGGTGGCAGCCCACCTCCGGCATCGGGGTGTCAGAATTTACTCCTACCTCGATGATTAGCTCCTGGCAGGTTCCACCCAACAGGAGGTGGAGATGTCCAGGGATCTGGCCCTCCAAACCTGCTCCCAGCTCAGCCTCCTGATCAACAAGGCCAAGTCAGAACTCATGCCTTCTCAGGTGATGGGCTTCATCGGGGCAGAGCTCGACTCTTGTCAAGCCAGAGCTCAGCTCCTGGCGGACAGGGCGGAGGTTCTCTCCTCCTTTACCCAATCATTTTCTGGTTGTGTACTTGTGCCTTGCCCAGGACTTTCTGCGCCTTCTGGGTTACATTTCGGCATGCACCTCAGTGGTCCATTGGGCCCGGTTACACATTCGCTCCCTCCAATGGGAGCTGGCTGCCCAGTGGACTCAGCGTCATGGTCATTTTGACCAGCTGATCGCTGTAACCCAGAAGATGTGAGATGCTGTCCAATGGTGGACCGCCTCAGACTGGTTGCAGGAAGGGATCCCGTTTGTCTGCCACGAGCCGACAGTCGTTCTGATGACCGATGCCTCTCTCGTGGGCTGGGGAGCTGATATGGGGAACAAAACAGGGTCCACGGGCTCCGGACCCCAGAGGAGTCCCGATGCCACATCAATCTGTTGGAGCACAGAGCAGTCAGACTGGCACTGTCAGCTTTCGCTCCTCAGCACTGGGGTCAAGTGGTTCAAGTCCAGATGGACAGTACCATGACCATGTACTACCTCAACAAGCAGAGTGGCATGCACTCCCGTCCTGCTATGCAAGGAGGCACTCCGCATCTGGACCCTCGTAGGCCGGTTGGAGGCAGATCTCCTCACCATCCATAAGGCAGGAGCCTCGAACCAGCGGGTGGATGCTCTCAGCCGCTTAGGCCAGACATCCCACGAATTGTCTCTCCATCCTGAGGTAGTTTACAGACTGTTCTCCCGTTGGGGCAGACCGATGGTGAACCTATTTGCCTCCAGGGAAAACACCAAGCTGAGGCTGTTTCATGCCCGCCCCCCTCAGCAGTGCTCGGTGCAGGGGATGCCTTCTCGAGGCCGTGGACCCCAAGCCTCTTCTACACCTTTCCCCCATTTCCCTTGATCCACAAAGTGCTTCTCAAGGCGAGGAGGGACAAGATGCAGGTGATTCTGGTAGCCCTAGACTGGCCCCGCCAGTTCTGTTATCCAGATCTCCTCAGCCTCAGCTCCAGGCTCCTGAGGCGGCTTCCAAGCCACCCGGACCTGATCTCAGTCAACAAGGGGAAGGTATTCCATCCGGACCTTCAATCCCTGCACCTGATGGCCTGGTTCCTGAACGGCTAGAGTTCCAGGCCTTGGGTCTTTCCGACAAGGTCCTCAACATTGTTGAGGCTTCCCGTAAGGAGTCGACCAGGAAATGCTATGCCATTAAATGGAAGAGATTCTCCATTTGGTGTCAGGGCAAGAGGCTGGACCCTTCCTCCTGTTCCTTGGCAAGCATTCTGGACTACCTGTGGTCCCTTTCTCAGCTAGGGCTTTGGTCGACGACCCTTAAGGTGCATCTGGCATCCATCTCTGCTTACCGGGCGTGGGCCGGGAAGCAGTCGGTGGTGCAGGAGAAGGTGGTCGGGCGCTTTTTCAAAGGCCTTGATCACATATCCCCCCTCTGGTGTGAGAACCTCCACCTCTGTGGGATCTACTGCTGGTACTGGCTAAGTTCATGGGCAAGCCATTCGAACCGATGCACAGGTGTGACATCTCTCACCTGTCGTGGAAGACCACCTTCTTGGTGGCTATCACGTCAGCCAGAAGGATGGGAGAGCTCCAGGCGCTTTCCATCGAGTTTCCTTATCTGGTCTTCCACAGGGACAAGGTTGTCCTTTGCCCCCAACCGAAATTCCTTCCAAAGGTGGTGTCGGAATTTCACCTTAACCAGGTGTTGACTCTGCCGGTGTTCTACCCCAATCACACCTCGGAGGCCGAATATAGGCTCCATACCTTGGACCCTAGAAAGCGCTCTCTTACTATAAGGAGCAGACGGCTGAAGTTCGGGGAGAGGTTCGCCAGCTGTTTGTCACCTACGCTGAAGCCACACCTGGCAGACCTGCAGCCAAGTGGACGATAGGCAGGTAGGTCACCTCCTGCATAGATCTCTGCTATAGGTTGGCAGGCATGGAGCCTCCCAAAGGGTTATAAGAGCTCATTCTGCCTGCCATACCGCTGCTTCGGTGGCTGCTTCCAGGGACGTCCCTATCCAGGAAGTCTGCACGGCTGCTACCTAGAAGTCAGCACACACCTTTATTACCCACTACCACATCGATCTTGAGTCACGCCAGGATGCTGGTTTTGGGACCTCGGTTCTCCAGTCTTTATTCCCTAAGTAGGGGGTGTGCACCTTGCCTTCCTCCTCCCAGAGAACTGCTAGGAGTCAGCCAGACAGTGTGGATAAACAACATATCCATGTCCGTAGAAATACAGGTTAATCACCTGTAACAGGAGCTCTAGGAATGGTATATGTTGTTCATCCATATGACCTACCCGGCCTCCCTGGCTTCGACGCACAACCTGGCTTCCAGCGGGCTAGATCTGGCATCATGGTGCGGAGCCAAGAGTTTTACCACTCGGGTGGGTGGGAGGAGCCAGCTTGAAGACCTTCTGGCAAGATTTAAAGCGGCAAGGAACCTGCCAGACAGTGTGGATGAACAACATATACCATTCCTAGAACTCCTGTTACAGGTGAGTAACCTGTATTTATAGCAGATCAGTGAATTTACAGAACTTGTGTTTTTCTTATAATTGCTTCCTGTACTATTTTTAATGTGCTTCATTTAATGCTCTGTATATCAAGCCTTCTTTTATTTTGATTATTTATACACACACTAAAAAAGTTATAATAGAATCCGAGTAAAATCCAGAAATTAGACTATCAGTCACCAATGGAATTCATGGAATTTCAAGTCCTAAAAATGGAATTTCATTACTTTTAAGCTCTGTAAATCAGTGGCCTTGATGGTCAATGGCCACAAAGAAGTATTTAAAAAATATGGGATCCTCTTCTGAGAGCTGTTGTCTTAGGTGTCTGGTAGTTTTAATAACCCTTGTTCATGTTCACTCATACTGTGACTATACTGTTCTAGACCAGCTGTAGCACAGGCTAAATGTCATCCTTTGCAAAATTGCTCGTCATTGAGCCTTGAATCTTACCCTGTGGTAAGACACTGGTACTTGTTCCTTACTATAACTTTTGTCACTTGTATACTTTAATGTTGTATTCTTTGACATGTAAATTATCTTCTTTAGTATTCTTAGTTATGTTTTGCAACTCTTGTATTGCTGTATGATTTTTCTAAATGTATTATACCTGTACCTGGTGTACAATTGCTTTTACCTTGCTCAGTAAACTGTATTTGAAAAAAAAATGTTTATTATTAATTCTCTGAAGTGACATTTGAAGCGTGGGGTTGATAACAAGCTGGGTTCTGTTGGGGAGTTATCAGATGAGTTAAAATTCCGAATTTTGATTTCACCAATAGTGTACACTCACTTGCTGTGTACCAGGATTATAGCCAACCTATCTGTCTGAAAGGAAGGAAGGCACTCACCAGGGTGGTGGGTCAGAGTTGTAGTTGATTGTTTCTGGAGGCACGGGCTTAGTCCCACCACCGCCCCAAGCATATAATTTCCTTCATATCAGGGGTTCTGACGTCACTTTCCCAAAAGTGCAAAGGACAATACACCTGTTCATATCCTTAAAGGCACATCAGACTGAATAGGGGTAAACACACTCACGCTTGCACACACCAAAAAAAAAAAAACATCCTTTTAAACAGGAAGGGACACAGACATGTTGGGAGTGGTGCTATGCACTGGCTGTGGAGCTGCACCTCTCTGGTCTGAGGGAGGATGTTGCCCGTCTCCATGCTGACCTGGTGAGGATACGGGAAACCTCCTCCCCCACCCAGGGACCACCCAGGCCACCACCACTGCCTCAGAGGCTGCCAAGAAAGAGGAGTGGTTGGACCATGGTGGGCTTAGGGAGGGCGAGAGTGGTGGAACAGAGGTGCATCCCTCCAGTTGTGCCTCTTCACAGTTCATTTGCCATTCTGGTGGAGTGTGGTTCCTCTGTGGAGGCACCGCAGTGGAGACCAAGGAGGATGCTGGGAACCTCCACAAAGGAGACCCACAGGAGGGTGGCATGGGACCCCACAGGAGAAGGAAACAACTCCTGGTGGGGGACCCAATCATTGGGGGGGGTAGAACTGGGGGGGGAAGAGGGAGGGGCAGGAAGCAAATCTTCAGGATCATGGGAGCAGTTGCACAGGGGAGGGAGCTGGATGTCATTGTCCACCTAGGGACAAATGACCTGGCTGGGAATGGGATCAGCGCATTGTAGCAGGAGTTTGCGGAGTTGGGGAGGGGCCTTAGACAAGTGGCAGGCATGGTATCTTTCTCAGAAGTGCTATGTGTCTATGGCATGGGTGAGGCTAGGGTACTCTGCACCATGGGATTCAATGACTGGTTGAAAAACTGGTGCGGAGCTCAGGAATTTGGCTTCATTGCGGACTGGGGTCCACCTGGAGGAATGCATGCATATACTGGTGTGATGGTCTGCATTTATCCAGGAGGGGAACCAAGATCCTAGGTGATAGGTTTAAATGCTTCATTGTGGCTTGATTTAAACTAATATGAAAGGAGGCACTGAAGAGAAGCAGGAAATCAGCCCCAAAACAGGGTATTTAGCAAGTAGACACAAAGGTAGAGTAGTCAGTAGGGATCAGAACAGGGGTAAATCCAGAAAAAAACAGTGACAGTAAGGACAGGGATGGGCCTAAAAGGGGTAAGGCCATCGAAATATGGAGGGCGATGAGAGCCAATGCCTGTAGTCTGTGTAACAAGCTCCCTGAACTAGTGGCCTTGATGGAAGAGGGACACCTGGATATCATGATAGTCACAGAAACATGGTACACAGAGAACCATGACTGGCATGTCAGCATACCAGGGTACACAATCTACAGGAGGGACAAAAATGGTAAAAGAGGAGGAAGAGTAGCTCTCTTAATTAGGGATGGAATCAAAGCAACAGAACTAAAGGGTAAACAGGGAGGGGCGGACGCACTGTTTGTCACCCTGGAAACAGGAAATGGCACCACAGTCCATACAGGGGTTGTTTACAGACCCCCGTCTCAGGGGGAGGCAATGGATAAGGAAATGATAGCAAGAATCCTTAGAATGGCAGAAAAAGGAGAGTTCTAGGGACATGGATATGTTGTTCATCCACACTCATTGGCAGGTATCCTTGCCGCTTTAAATCTTGCCGGAAGGTCTTCAAGCTTGCTCCTCCCACCCACCCGGGTGGTATAACTCTCGGCTCCGCCCCATGACGCCAGATCTTCCTTACCGCTTGGAAGCTCAGGTTCCCTCCTTAACGCTCTGTGTTTGAGACTGGTTCCTATTTCTCCGTTTGTGGATTTAAAAATAAAATTTTGCAAAAAGACTTCAGTCTTCTATCCCTCGCGGCTGCGATGGACAAATCGACTCCCCGGTTCGGAGATGCCCATGCGGGCAGAAGATGTCTCGGACGGATCCACACTCCACGTGTGTCTACTGCTTAGGCCTTGAGCACGACCCGCAGGCTTGCGACCTGTGCTCATCTTTCTCGGCCTACGTCCTCGAAGACCGTGCTGCCCGATTACATCTGGGCCGTCCCGAGGAGCGTTTCCCTCCGGTGAAGTCCAAGGAGGCCCGGTTGGCGGTGTCCGCGGCGGCGGGCTCGGCAGATCAGCTCGAGCGGATGGTCGCCCTCGAAGAGGAGGCGGCGCGGGCCGTATCTTCCTCGGCCGCGGCATTTATCCCGCTCTCTCTGGGCTCTTCTTACACGGCTTCTTTTAAGGAGCTTTGTCTGTCCCTCTCCACTAAAGGAGAAGGGCCTACGTTGGCGGGACCTTATTCTCGGTCCAAAAAGAGGGACAAGGTAAGTCCCTCCGTCGACGCTCTTGGGAGCGGGAAAGGTCCCTCTCCCCGGGCCGTCGACCGTCGGCTTCGGTCGACCGCTCGGCTGACCACTGGCCTCACGGTGTCCCGTCCAGGTCAGTTGACCGAGACTCCCACCGATGAAGTCGAGATTTTTCTCGACCCGTTGAACGAGCTATCGCCTTTACCCGAGATTCCTCTCGGTTCCCCAGGAGGGTTGAGGATCCGTGGGCTCGCCTGTGCCTCCGGTTCCGGAGCCCTCGGATGCACCATCCGAGCGAAGGGAGTGCGGTTCCGGACACCTCCCGCCACCGACCTCGGAAATTCCGGGACTCTCGGTCTCGGTCTCGGACCTCTTGGCGGTCCAGCCGATCCCACCGTCATAGGCGGTCTCGGTCCTCGGCACTGTGGCCAGCGTCGCCCGTCCTCCTCCTCGGATGAGGGGAGGCTTGACGTAAGTCGTCGATGCGAGACCTTATGTTGCAACAGCTCCTCCTGGCGGGAATAAGCCGGACCGTCGCCTTCCCGGCCATTAAGTGGCTGTCACGGATCGGCCGACACAACCCCTCGACTTATCCGAGGCCTATACCCAGGCGGTTGTTGTGCAAAACCAGCTGCTCCACCGATTCGGTGGAACCTCCGCCTCACACCACCAATTGGGGCTCCGACCAAGGATTCTCGGTCGCTAAGGTCTACCCATCTGCTGTCAGTTACCCTCACTCCCGATCGACCTCGGCAGGTGAAGGGTGGCTCAGGCCAGAGGCAGCTCTTGAGGACTCTTCCAGTCGAAGATGATTCCTCCTTTCTCCAAGCGACTGGACTTGAGTCTTCAGGAGTCAGTCAATGGGCGATAGCCCGTCGTCCTTCCTAGGACTACTCGGCTCATCTCGAGTCCACGGGATGGGCACGAACCCGTTCCAAGCAGGCCAGGTATCCCCTCACGGAGATTCTGGACCGAGGGTTCTCCGACGGAGGCCTTTCGGTGGCGAGGCCATAGTGGGTCGGCACTGGAGCTTTGGCAGTGCCCTGCTTCCTGCCCTGCGCCTTGACCAGGATGGCCAGGAAGTATCACGGTCCCTACTGGTTCCTTGTCCGGTTTTGAACACCCCTCTGCTGAGGGTTGGTTACTGACAAGCGTTTTCCGGTAGCGCCCGGCTAGCGCCAGAGGATGTGGACAAACCTCCTGACAAGAAGTCCAAGAAATTGGACTATGTCGGGCCGAAACTGCGCTAAGGCCCCTTCTCTCGGCCTTCGCCAGGCCAGTTCGGCCGCCCTCATGGCACATTTCTCTCATGCCCTGTTGGGCTCCCTGGATGAGGTCATCCTCATCTTCCCGCCGATCTGCAGACTACGGTTACAGCAGGTGCGGGACCAGGGCAGGGCAGTGGCCAAACAGCAGCTCCAGACTGCTTTGGATTTAGGGACTCATGTGCCAGATCGGTGGCAGCCGCGGTGGCTATCGTCGGCGGGCTTGGCTGAGGATATCCACCTTTACCGGGATACCCAGCACAAGTTGGCGGATGTCCTTTTGGGACTGACCTCTTCGCCCTGGGGTGGAAGGTCACCTGCAGAGGATCGAGAAGTCCAATGCTACCTTGGACTCGGTCTCTTCCGCTCAGAAGGACAAAGGCCGCAAACCACAGCCTAAGCCCTTTGGTCCTTCTGTGCTCCAGAGCCCGACCAACATCTCAGGGCCAGCAGGCTCGGCCTTGGCATCCCAAACCCAAGCCGCTGGCTTCCTCTAACAGGAGGCAGGAGAAAAGGCCCAGGAGGTCCCTCGGCCGGTCCGTCCTCCAAGCCTGCCCAGTGACGGGCTGAGGGGTGTCGCCCCCATTCCCGTCACCTTATCCCTGGGTCCCCCCGTGGGGGGACGGCTCCGGCACTTCCGTTCCGCCTGGTCCGCTGTTTCCACGGACAGGTGGGTCTTGGAGGTGGTGGGAAGAGGCCTGCCTCTGGAATTCGAGCAGGCACCACCCTTCAGAGCCGTCGCCCCTCGGGGGGCTCCGGGATCCCCAGCCTCACTGGCTCGTCGAGCCGACATGCTCTCCTCCTCCAGAAGGAGGTGATAAGAGGTGGTGGACCCTCCTTCAGACCCAGGGTTTGTGTCCAGGTACTTCCTGGTTCCGAAGCGGACGGGGCTGGCGCCCATTCTCGACCTACACGACCTAAACAAGTTCCTAAGGTCTCGAACCTTCAGGATGGTCACTCTGGCTCAGATAATACCATCCTTGGACGCAGGCATGTGGTTCTGCTCTCTGGACTTGCAGGAGCCGCTTTTTCACGTCCCTATCCGTCCGTCTCACCAGAGATTCCTTCGCCGAGCGGAAGGATCCCTCTTGAGTTCAAGCCATGCCCTTGGCTTGTCTCCAGCTCCCAGGGTCTTCACCAAATGCATGGCAGTGGTGACAGCATTCTCTATGGCGCCGAGGGTCGGGTGTACCTCCCTGGACGACTGGCTGATAGCAGCTCCCTCCAGGAAGGAGGCAGGTGGTCCAGAAATCTGGCCTCCAGGTCTGCTCTCAACTGGGCCTCCTTATCAACAAGGCCAAGTCGGAACTCGGGCAGAAGCAGGTGATTCTATTCATCAGAGCAGCTCGACTCTTCGAGCCAGGCGCGGCTCCGCCGGACAGGGCCGAGGTTCTTTCCTCCTTGCCCGATCATTTCTGGTTGGGCAATCCGCGCCTGCCGGGACTTCCTGCGCCTCCTGGGTCTCATGGCGGCCTGCACCAGCGTGGTCCGTTGGGCCCGCTGGAACATGCATCCCCTTCAGTGGGGACTGGCCAGCCAGTGGTCACGACGCTGCGATCCTTTGGACCAGCTTGTGTCGGTGACACAGGGGATGTGGAACGCTCTCCAGTGGTGGACCGTTCCAGATCATTTGCAGGAGGGCATCCCGTTCGTCCGCCCCGAGCCGACGGTCTCTCTATCGACCGATGCCTCTCTGATGGGTTGGGGTGCCCATCTGGGGGAACACCGGGCTCATGGCCTCTGGTCCACGCGGGAGTCTCGATGCCACATCAACCTGCTGGAGCTCCGAGCGGTCCGCTAGCTCTCACCGCCTTTGCTCCGTTCCTCCGGGGTCAAGTGGTCCGGTCAGGCGGACAATACCCGACCATGTACTATCTAAACCGCCAGGGCGGGGCCGCTCCATGCTTCTATGCAAGGAAGCTCTCCGCATTTGGTCACTCGTGCACAGCCTGGAGGCGGATCTCTAGCCATTCACGTGGCAGGAGCCTCCAACACCCTGGCCGATGCCCTGAGGCGGATAGGGGCTGCATCCCAGTGGTCTCTCCTGCGGAGTAGTACAGCATCTGTTCTCCCATTGGGGCACACCTCAGGTGGACCTGTTTGCCTCAGGGAGAGCGGCTGAGCCTGTTCCATGCCCCCCCTCAGCAGGGCTCGCTGCAGGGATGCCTTCTCGAGGCAGTGGACCCCGGGCCTCTTTTACGCCTTTCCCCCATTTCCCTTGATCCACAAGGTGCTTCTCAAGGCGAGGAGGGACAAGGCGCAGGTGATTCTGATAGCCCCAGACTGGCCTCGCCAGTTCTGGTACCCAGATCTCCTCAGTCTTAGCTCCAGGACTCCGCGGCAGCTTCCAGCTCGCCCGGACCTGCTCTCAGTCAATCAGGGGAAGGTGTTCCATCCGGACCTTCAATCCCTGCACCTGACGGCCTGGTTCCTGAGCGGCTAGAGTTCCAGGCCTTGGGTCTTTCCGATGAGGTCCTCAATGTAGTTGAGGCGTCCCGTAAGGAGTCGACCAGAAAATGCTATGCCTTCAAATGGAAAAGGTTTTCCATTTGGTGTCAGAGCAAGGGCTTGGACCCTTCCTCCTGTTCCTTGGCAAGCATCTTGGACTATTTATGGTCCCTTTCTAGTCAAGGGCTTAGGTCGCGACCCTAAGGGTGCACCTGCAGCCATCTCTGCTTACCGGGCGCCGGGCCGGAAGCAGTCGGTGGCGAGGAGAAGGTGGTCTGGCGCTTTTCAAAGGCCTTGATCACATTTCCTCCAGTCGGGGAACCCTACCTCCGTGGGATCTACTGCTGGTACTGGCAAAGCTCATGGGCAAGCCATTCGAACCTATGCACAGGTGTGCTCTCTCTCACCTGTCGTGGAAGACCGCTTCTTGGTGGCTATACGCCAGCCAGAAGGATGGGAGAGCTCCAGGCGCTTTCCATCGAGTCTCCTTACCTGGTTTTCCACAGGGACAAGGTTGTCCTCGCCCCTCACCGAAATTCCTTCCGAAGGTGGTGTCGGAGTTTCACCTTAACCAGGTGTTGACTCTGCGGTGTTCTACCCCAATCACACCTCGGAGGCCGAATATAGGCTCCATACTCTGGACCCTAGAAGGCGCTCGCTTATTATAAGGCGCCACGGCTGAAGTCGGGGAGAGGTTCGCCAGCCTGTTGTCACCTCACTGAAGCGCATCTGGCAGACCTGCAACCAAGCGGACGATAAGCAGGTGGGTAATCTCCTGCATAGATCTCTGCTATAAGTTGGCGGGCATGGAGCCTCCCAGAGGGATAAGAGCTCATTCTACCCGCCATACTGCTGCAACAGTGGCTGCTTCCAGAGGCGTCCCTATCCAGGAAATCTGGGGCTGCTACCTGGAAGTCAGCAAACACCTTTATTACCCATTACCACATCGACCTTGAGTCACGCCTGGATGCTGGTTTTGGGGCCTCGGTTCTCAGTCTCTCTTTCCCAAGTAAGTATTGGGGTGTGCGTCTTGCCTCCTCCTCCCGGAGAACTGCTAGGAGTCTGCCAATGAGGTGTGGATGAACAACATATCCATGTCCCTAGAAATACAGTTACTCACCTGTAACAGGAGTTCTAGGAATGGTATGTTGTTCATCCCTACATTTCTGAACCTCCCCGGCTTCGACGCACAACCTGAGCTTCCAGCGGGCCAGATCTGGCGTCATGGGGCGGAGCCGAGAGTTATACCACCCGGGTGGGTGGGAGGAGCAAGCTTGAAGACCTTCCGGCAAGATTTAAAGCGGCAAGGATACCTGCCAATGAGTGTGGATGAACAACATATACCATTCCTAGAACTCCTGTTACAGGTGAGTAACCTGTATATACTGTTGATGGGGGACCTGAATATGCCAGATGTTAACTGGAGCACTTTACTGCAGTCACATCCAAGAGCAAGGTAATTCTCGATGCCCTACAGAGGGCATGCCTCAGACAGCTAGTGTTGGAGCCCACTCGGGAGGGAGCAATCTTAGACTTGATACTTTCAAATGGGGATGGAGAGAGGATCTCAGATTTAGAAGTGGTAGCCATCTGGGAACAAGCGACCACCAGTGTGGTTCACAGTAAACATCGCTGTAGAGTCGAGCCATACAAAAGCAAGGGTGTTGGACTTTAGGTGGGCTGACTTTGGCAAAATGGGAGAGTGCCTCAGGAAAGCACTAGCAAATGAGCAAGAAGGAGGGGTGGAAGAACAATGGGGAAAAATCAAAACTGCCATCACAGAGGCAACAAGCCTTTAGCAAATCAACAAAACAAAGGAAAAAGCCACTGTGGTTCTCAAAAGAGGTGGCAGTGAAGGTTAAGGAGAAAAGGATAGCATTTAGGAAATGTAAGGAAACGCAGAAGGAGCAGGACAGAGAACTACATCAGTTAAAGCAGAAGGAAGCAGGGAAGGCAGTCAGAATAGAAAGGGCCCAAACTGAGGAAAAGATAGCCAGCTGTGTTAAGAAGGGGGCTAAAATCTTTTATAGGTTCATTAGGGAGGGAAAAAGACCAATGGAGGGATACTGAGGCTTAATAAAGGGGAAGGAATGTGGGCAGAGGGTGACAGTGAAAAAGCAGGGACACTGAACGAATACTTCTGCTCAGTATTCACAAAAGAAGAGGAGGGGGAGGTACCTAATCCAATCAATAGAAACACTCTGGATAGAGCGGTTGATACTAGTCCATTCACAGAAGAAAGGATTCTGAAAGAACTCTTAAAACTGAAGGTGGACAAAGCAGTGGGGCCTGACAGGATTCACCCAAGAATTCTAAAATAATTAAGGGTAGAACTAGTGACACCACTGACTACCCTCTTTAAAAAATCATGGGAGAATGGGGTGGTACCTGAGGACTGGAGGAAAGTAGATGATATTCCACTTCACAAAAATGGGAGCGAGGCAGGAAACTACAGACCTGTTAATTTGACCTCAGTGGTAGGGAAAATAATGGAATCACTTCTGAGGGAAAGAATTGTTGAGTACCTAGAGGCCAACAGGGCACAGGACCCAAGGCAGCATGGATTCACAGTGGGAAGGGTCGTGTCAGATGAATCTAATAGATTCCTTTGACTGGGTGAGTAAAGTAGTAGACCAGGGAGGGGCTGTGGACATGGCCTGCCTAGATTTTAGCAAGGCATTTGGCACAGTCCCACACAAAAGATTAATATACAAGTTAGCCAGCCTTGGAGTGGGTTCCAAGGTGGTAGCCTGGGTAAAATATTGGCTGGACAACAGGACGCAGAGGGTAATAGTAAACAGAGTCCACTCTAAAGAAAGGAGGGTTACTAGCGGAGTACCACAGGGTTCAGTATTAGGACGGTCCTCTTTAATGTCCTTGTAAGTGACATTGCGGAGGGACTGGAAGGAAAAGTATGTCTCTTTTCAGATAACACAAAGATCTGCGGCAGGGTCGATACAGAAGCTGAGGTGGAAAGGATGAGAAGGAATTTGGTAAGGTTGGAGGAATGGTCAAATGTATGGCAGCTTAGATTCATCTCAAAGAAGTGCAAAGTAATGCACCTGGGAAACAAAAACCCAGGGGAAGAGTAGACAGTGGGGGTGAGATACTAACAACAACAAAAATGGAAAGGGACCTGGGGGTAGTCATATCAGATGACTTAAAGGTGGGCAAGCAATGTGAAAAGGCAGTAAGGAGGACTGGCTGGATACTGGGATGCATAGTGAAGGGCATCACCAGTAGAAAACAGGAAGTTGTTATCCCTCTGTCTGTGTGCAGTTCTGGAGACCCCATCTCTGCAAGGGCAAAGACAGAATGGAAACAGTCCATAGGAGGGCAACGAAAATGGTGCAGGGTCTGCACCAGAAGATATAAGAAGAGAAGTTAATGGAGCTTAATATGTATACCGTCGAGGAAAGGAGGGAGAGAGGGGACATGATTGAAACTTTCAAGTACCTCAAGGGAATCAGCAAAGTCCAGGAGGGGTAGCATATTTCAGAAAAAGAGATGTGCAAGAACAAGGGGGCACAATTTGAAGATAGAGGGGGGATGGCTTAGAGGTAATGTGAAGAAGTATTTTTTCACGGAGAGGGTTGTGGATACATGGAATAGCCTTCCTGGGGAGGTAGTGGAGTCAAAAACAGTGGGGCAAATTCAAGAATGCATGTGACAGTCATGAGACAGTTCTAGTGGGGGGTAGGAGGAAGTAGGCTGTTGGTTAACTAGGATCTGCAGCTTATCCAATAGGTAGAGAAATGGGCAGACTAGGTGGGCCAAGCGGTCCTTATCTGTTGTCAAATTCTTTGTTTCTGTGATTTTTGAGGGGCTGAGTAGAAAGTGCAGTCAAGGTCCCTGGAGTGTGGGAAGCACCAAGGATCTTTTAGACCCATTTCTCTCTGATTAGTCTCTTCAGCCCATGATCTGCTCTGTGGTCTCCATCTTCACCCTGCCTCAGACGCTTTCTGTCCAAGCCCGCATGGAGGACTGCATTTAAGTCCACCCCCACCCCATGGATTACATAGGACTTTGGAGTTGAATTGAAGAGCTGTCAGAGCTGATTGAAAGAGACTTGGGCATCATCATCACTGATGACCTAAAATCATCCAAGCAGACCTCTAAAGCAGTAGGTAAGGCTAGGGGGGTGTTAGGGTGTATTAGTAGGGGTATCACAAGTCGTAAGAGGGAGGTAATAATCCCTCTGTACAAGACACTGGTTAGGCCCCATCTGGAGTACTGCGTGCAGTATTGGAGGCCACACCTTCACAAGGACATTAACCAAATTGAGGCAGTCCAGAGAAGGGCAACCAAAATGGTGCAGGGACTGCATCAGAAGACATATGAGGACAGATTAACAGAGCTCAATATGTATACCCTTGAGCAAAGGAGGAGAGAGGTGATATGATTGAGGCATTCAAACACCTTAAGGGCATAAACAAGGTGAAAGAGTCTAACATGTTTAAATATAAGAAAAATAGCAGGACAAGAGGACACAGCATGAGATTAGAGGGAGGCCGATATGGGGAATGTGGAGGAAATTTTTTCACAGAAAGGGTGGTGGATGCATGGAATGGCTTACCACAAGAAGTGGTGGCTATGAATACAGTGCAGGGCTTCAAACAGGCATGGGATAGGCATAAGGGAGCAATACAAATGACTATGAATAGATAGGCCACTGACAGAGCAAAGGCCGATGGCACATTTATAAGGTAGAAAAAGAAATGGGCAGACTGGATGGGCCTTGCGGTCCTTATCTGCCGTCAACTTCTATGTTTCTATGATTGGAAGAAGGTGCCCCTCTCCACCTCCGTGATCAGGGCATGTATATTTAGTGTGTGAATAGGAATATTCCTGTATTGCCCTTCAGTACTGATGTACCTCCCCATTGGATCTGCTGCAGTAGCAATAATTATTAGCAAAGCATCCTGCCATAATAAAATTGCCACACTACACCTATGTGGGTGCAGATCAAAAGAGACAGAGTAGCACTGCCCCCCCCTCCACCCAGGAGTGTGCCAGCTTTACTGTGCTCATCCTGGATGGGGTGGGTCTCCTGCAGCAGAACATCCTTAGCTTTTTGTTTATTTAACTCGCACAACAGTCTAGCCCTCCTAATGGAACTGTTAATACCCTTGTTGTTATAAGAGACAATTTTCAGGTCCCCTGCCACAGCAATGCTTTTTGCTACCCTCCTTCCTCCAGACTCTCTCCTTCGAAGTGTAGAACCTGTGAGTACTGTGATACTACTGGGATACAGACAATAACATAGATAAATTTGTGCTGCGGCAAGAGATTGCCACTGCACAGAATAGAACTGCTGATCTGTTTCGAACTGTGGACAGACTGTGCAGTCCAGCCTGTCTGCAGGATCGGAGAGCATTTTCACAGGAAAAGTGTGATGAGTTTGCTCAGTTCTTTGCTGATAAGGTTGCCGACGTCAGATCCAAGATCCATGCAGCGCACTCTAATGGGGGTGGCGGTAGTCTATGGGAGGTTGCTACTCCTCAGTTTGGTTGGTGCAACTTTTATCGCCTGGAGATCGTGGATGTCATGCTATTGTCCAGAATATGCGGCCGACCTGCTGTAGTTTGGATCCGGGTCCATCTTGCCTCCTGGTGGGGTGTGTTGATGTCATCTGCCCAATCCTAGCAGAGCTAGTCTGGTGTTTGTTGCAGTCAGTTGAGTTTCCAGACCCCTGAAGGAGGTGGTGGTTACCCCTCCTTAAAAAAGCTTCTCTCGACCCGGACTGTCCTGCTAACTACAGACCCGTCTCTAACCTTCCTTTTGTGGGGAAGGTTAATGAGAAAGTGTTCACGCTGCAGCTGGAGAATCATTTAACCATCCATGATATGTGTGACCCTCTCCAGTCAAGATTTCGGAAGAGGCATAGCACAGAGACTGCCCTTGTTCGGGTGCTCAGTGATCTGATAGCGAGGGAGTGGCTTGTCCACCAAGGAGTGGTGCTTTTAATTGGCCGATCCATCGTGGTTCTTCTTGATCTCTCTGCAGCATTTGACACCGTGGACCATGGGGAGCTGCTTGAGCATCTGCTCTTCATCTGTGGTCTGTCTGGTACGGTCCTCAGGTGGTTCCATTCTTTTCTCACTGTCAGGTCTCAGAGGGTGGTATCGGGGGTGTATTCCTCCGACTCATTCTCTCTGCCATGTGGGGTGCTGCAGAGCTCAGTGCAGTCCCCCACATTGTTCCCGGTGTATATGCTGCCATTTGGAGACATTGTAAGATGGTATGGGCTGGGTTTTCACTGCTATGCAGATGATACCTAGCTCTGTTTGTCTTTTGTGCCCAGACAGGTTAATGTGGTCTCTGTGTTTAACAATTGCCTTTCCGAGATTCAGGACTGGATGACTACCAGCTGGCTGAAGTTGAATCCTGACGAGACTGAGCTGTTGGTAGTGGACCCTGGTTGGACATTGGGTAGAGGGGTCAGCGGCTAGTTAGGCCCCCGGGCTTTGGCTCAGGGCTCAACAGCTGGTGTCCTCTGAGCAGGTGCAGAGTCTTGGCATTATTTTTGATGATAGGCTGACGCTACGCTCTCAGGTGTCGGCCATCGTGAAATCCTCTTTTTACCATCTGAGGAATATCTCCCAGATTTAACACCTTGTTCCACCCGGTGATCTTCTAGCGCTGTTCCACGCCTTTGTGACCTCCCGTTTTGATTACTGTAACTCCCTGTACCTAGGGCTGCCATGGGGTTGATATCTGCTGCTTGCATCTGGTGCAGAATGCTGCGGCTAGGTTGCTGACTGGGTTATCTCGATCCAGCCATGTTACATCTGTGCTGCGCGGACTGCACTGGTTGCCTGTTCAGTGCCAGATCACCTTCAAGGTTGGTTTGCTGACCTATAAAGCCCTACATGGACAGGGTCCGAGCTACTTGCAAGAACTCCTTCGTCCCTATGACCCCCTCCTACTGCTCCGCTCTGCCGACAAGATATTGCTAGAGGTTCTCAGGGTTCGGTTGAAGACATCTGGGGCTCGTGCTTTCGAGTTTGTGGCCCCTACTTTGTGGAACTCTCTACCTTGTCGGATACGAGAATGCCTGACTGGAGGGCTTTAAAACTGCTTTAAAAGCCTTAATTTGTTTGGACTTGCCTTTCCAGACTGTAACTGTTGACTGAGTTTTTGCTTGTTGATTTTATGGCGGAATACTTATTTATTGAATTTTAATGTACCGGCACTATGATCTTTTGGAATAGCGCCTTTTAAAAAATAAATTGAATTGAAAATTGAAATCCAACTGCAACAGATAGCTATGTCAACAGGATGATGTAACAAACAGTAGCTTTTAACCCATTCCATGTGCACAGAAGGACAGTTGTGCAGCCCAAGTCCTCTTCATGTAGGTGTCACACCTTGTGCATCATAATGGGCAGGCCTCATAGAAACAGAATTTGATTGCAAATAAGGATCGCCTGACCCTTCTAATCTGCCCATTTCTCCCTACCTACACTGTTACTGCAGACCATGCCTGATCTACAACCCTTTCTCCCTCCCCCATTCCTTTCCACTATGATTCTCTTGTGCTTGTCCCATGCATTTTTGAACCCCACCATTGTTTTCATCCCCACTACCTCCTCTGGAAGGCTGTTCACGGAATCCACCACTCTTTCTGTGAAGAAGTACTTCCTCGCATCTCTCCTGAATCTACCTGCCTCCAGCTTCACAGCATGTCCCCTTGTTCTTGTGCACCTTTTCTTCTGAAAAATACTCTCCTTCTATACCTTATTTACCACTCCGTGAGGTGCAATATTTAAAGATCTGTATCACATCCTCCCTTGACCTTCTCTGTTCCAAGGTGTACATATTGATTTGTTTTAGTCTCTCGTCATAGGTCTTTTGATGACCCTGCACCATTTTAGTTGCCCTTCTCTGGACCTCCTCTAATCTGTGTCCTTTCTGGAGATATGGTCTCTAGAACTGGACACAGTAATCTAGGTGTGGTCTTACCAGTGATCTATACAGAGGCAACACCTCACCCTTTCCATCCGTAGGCCACGCCACTGGATTGTCACTACCCAGTGCAGATGTTAATTTCATTGTTGTATTCATATGGGCATGAGTGGTGTTCAGTTTGTTGTGGCTTGTCCACCAAGGAGTGGTGCTTTAAACTGTCCATGGAGAGTGCCCCCCCCCCCAGCCTTGGGTCCCTGGATCACCCCGATGAACTGTTCGGTGGAGAGGGAGCAGCAAAGCACCTCCCTCCGGAACCAGTGAAAAAACTACAATGGGTCAGCACCACCATCCCCAGCCAACTGACCCAGTTGATCCAGCTGTAATTTAGCTGTCAATCCACTGTAAGATCAGTTATGCTCCAGACTGTTGCCCCATAGGTAGGCATAGCAACATATCCGAAGTAGAAGATCCCTGGGTGATAGGGGTCTGGAGGTCCTGTGAGCCCTCCACCCACCAGACTAATCTGCTTGGCTATACACAGGTTAGACCGCGGTCTGTTACAAAAGTTGTTTATCTGATTCTCACAAGACAGCGACACATTTCATAGGGCAGCCCATTAGGAAATGACAAGTCCCCACTCAAATAGCCGGAAGGGTGGAGCACATCAGCGCACCACAAAACCTCAGTCAGAGGCAGCAGCCCCCCAGCCAGTCCTCCCATCTGGAGATAAAGCTCATTCTAGCACCCAGGTATGCAGCATGTACAGTATCCTAGAGGAACAAGCCAGAAATAACCCTCAGATCTTACTTCGGAAGGGCTCTTGCAGTAGGTAATTACGTATAGGACTGACGCCGGCAGGCGGCAGGACCCCACAGAAAAATTTCTAGCTAGCAGTCCCTGGCGAGGGACTGCCCCCATGTCAGGTGACCAGCATCAGGAGACGTCGGTATAAAGGCGGTCCCGGGCGCCTGCCTTCCAGTTCTTTCCGTTAGCTGGGTACGGTGCCTCAGCGGAAAAGTTAGGTGGCAAATCAGCCCCTACCTTGATCGGTTTTCACGAAAATAATTTTTGACTACCGTCAGTACTATCGTCGGTATGTCATCCCCTACACCCTCCAAGCACAAGAATAAGTGCGATTTGTGCGGCGCCCAACTACCACACAAGGACGGCCACTCCCTGTGCCTGTTCTGCCTAGGCCCCAATCACCCGGTCAAGAAGTGCCAGCACTGCCTCATTTTCAACGTGGCTACCCAGAAAAGGCGGCAGCAATCCCTGGAAAACCATATTCTGAAGAAGAAAATAAGCGCTATAGAGAAGGAGCTCAAAAACCTGAGGCAGGCGTCCACTTCCCTCGAAGGCCATCGGAAGAAGAAGGAGAAGGAGAGGCACCGGGACAAGGGATCCTCCACCGTGTCTCCCTCGGGAGTCGCTGGGACGCAGGTAACATTCCCTCCGGGGGATCGCTTCTCGACGGCCGCCTCTGAGGTTTCCGAGGGGGCGTCGGCCCACCCGTCTGGCTCGCGCTCGGGCCTTGCGGGCAGTTGGAGGCCTCAGCCCTGGTTCGGCCGCAGGCTCGCGGCCTACCACTGTGGGCGACTCTGGTAAGCCGGGCGTCGGCCCCGCTGACGTCCGCCCGGAGAGGGCCGGTAAGACGTCCGACCCTCTGGGGCGACGCGCGGCCCCCACTCCCCCGGACCAGGCAGATCACTCTACTCGGCCCGCCTCCGGTGATGGCTCTAATAAGTCGGACGCCAGCTCCTCTGGCGCCTGCTGGGAGCTCGCCCCTAAGCCTCACGTCAGCTCGTCCGACGTCCGGCTGGCGAAGGAACCGACGACGGACCCCCCCCATATCCATTGTACCCGGTTTCCCGCAGCCTTCACTGCCGTCTGGGGAACCAGAGTCTCCCCAACTCGACCCTGGGGACTTTTCCCCTCCGTCCCCGGGCGAAGCTGGGGATCTTTTGCCTCCGTCAGTCCTACCTCCACCTGGTGCGCTGGACCTGACGTCGGCTCCCCGGACGCCAGCTCCGACGACGTCCCCTCCGACGTTGGTACCTCCGACGCCAGGGCCTCCGCCGTCGGCCCTGACATCGGCCTTACTGACTCTGGGAGACATTCCGCTCCCCTCGGGCCCTCCGTACTCGGGCTCTCCACTGTGTACCCGCCGTGAGGCCACCAGCCGGGCCATCTGCTCCCAGCAACGCCCCGGCTCCCGTGTACCCTCCGTCCTATCCGACGCCGGTGTACCCGGGACCACAGTATCCAGCGCCACAGTACCCGACGCCACAGTACTCGACGCCACAATACCGGACGCCTGGCTTCCCGCAGTCGGGTTTTGGATATGCTCCATACGGTTATAACCCGTATCCTTATCCCCCACCTCCTCCTCCACCGCCCTCATGGCCGCTGGTGGATCTGGAGGAGACTCTGGCCTCCTGGTGGGCTGAGGCCTAGGCTCAGCTCACCAAAGAGGTCGAGAGCCACCTTCCGGCAATGGTGCCGTCCCAGGTTCCTGTACGTCCAATGCGCACACACTTCCTCACCACCTCTGGACTCCAGGGTTCTTCCATCTGGATCCAGAGAAAATCAGGACACGCTTCCCCGGGGACTTCCCAAGGGGTCCGTTCCTCCCCGGGTCGGGAAAGGGAGTCTTTCTCCTCTTCATCCTCCTCTTCACCCTCGGACTCCTCAGACTCTTCCAACGGTTGCTCCGAAAGAGACGACGAACCACGCTCTCCGTCGAAGCCCAGGCCAAGGACTCCTCCGAAGTGTGCTCCGGAGGATCCTTCTTTTACGGAATTGCTTAGGAAAATCCAAGAGGTTCATCAGTGGCACTCCCTGGAACCAGATCCTCAGCGCCTGAAACTTGCTGAACATCTGGATCTGCCTGTGACAGCTCCTACCTTGGTGCCACCCTGGATAGAGCCTCACGCCGACCTTGTTACCACGATATGGAAACAACCATCGGCCTTAGCCCCACTTCCTAGGAAGTCGAACCGACTATATCAGGCTCCAGAGGGTGTTGATTTTCTGGATTCTCACCCTCGTGCTGACTCGGTTGTGATTAGCGCCGCTCACGGCCGGTCGGCGAACCCCAAACATCTTAGCTCGTCACCACCTGATAAGGAATCATGCCTTCAGGACCAGTATGGGAGAAAGATTTACGCTTCCTCCACACTGGGGATCAGGGCCCTGAACTATGTCAGACATATGGGGGACTACCAGAAGGCCATCCTGACTCAGGCGGAAGCCAAACTGGACTCCTTGCCTGTCTCTGAAGTCAAGCAGGAGTTGGCTGATCTCGTCTGCTCTGCTCGTTCGGCCATTCGACACATGCTACGTGCGACATACGACGCAGTGGACACTGCTGGACGGAGCTCAGCTTTTGCTGTAGGCCTATGGTGTCATGCTTGGCTCCGTGTGTCAGGGTTGGTCCCGGAGGTGCAATCTGCTATCCAGGAAGCACCCTTCCGGGGTCGGTGCTTTTCGAGGGTGATGTCAAGGACATCATCACCGATTTGCAAGAGAAGGGGACGGCACTGAAGTCAGTTGATTCCATGTACCGTCCCCATCAGCAGCGCACGACCATTTCTCAGACGGAATTGACCAGGCGAAACCCCAGGGAAGGCGGGCCACAAAATGCCGGGCCCCTCCAGCCCAAAAAGCAGCGGGTGCTTCAGCTGCGGCACTGCCCCACCACCTGACTCCTTTCCTCTCCACTACCTCCGGACTCCCGGAGGAACCGGTAGGAGGTTTCCCTCCACCTTCCGGGTTGGGAGAGGATAACCATAGATTCTTGGGTGCTCCAGCTCATAGCAGAAGGACACTCCATAGAGTTTCTTCAGAAACCACCCCGCCACCCCCCTCTGAAGTCATCGTATTCACGGGAACATCTTCTCTTGGTCCAGTAGGAAATTTTGGCTCTTCTGCTGAAACAAGCAATAGAGCCCGTCCCCCTTCATTTGTGAGGGACAGGTTTCTATTCCCATTTCTTCCTGGTCCCAAAGAAGACAGGAGACCTCAGACCAATTTTGGATCTCAGTTCCCTGAATCTTTACGAAGAATACAAAAGGTTCAGGATGTTCTCTTTGCAGAGCCTTCTGCCCCTCCTCCGGCCGGGTCAATGGCTTTGTGCTCTGGATATGCAGGATGCTTATCTGCACTTTCCCATTTGCCCATCTCATCGCAAATACCTTCGTTTTGTGTTCCAGGGGACCACTACCAGTTCAAAGGCGCTCCCGTTTGGTCTATCCTCGGCCCCAGTATTTACAAATGCCTAGCAGTGGTGGCAGCCCACCTACGTACCAGGGGAGTGCAGGTTTTCCCATACCTGGACGACTGGCTCCTGGCGGCCTCGTCCAGGGAGGAACTCCTGCGTTTCATCTCCCTTACCCAGCAGGTTTTTGCCTGCCTGGGTATTACCATCAACCATTCCAAGTCTCATCTGGACCCATCCCAGAGGCTACAGTTTATTGGGGTGATTCTCGATACGACCATGGGCAAGGCATTCCTGCCTCTGGACAGGGCGTCCACCCTTCAGACCCAAATAAGTCTGTTGTCCGACTGCAGGATGGTCACCGCGAAGTCCGTCTTTCACCTTCTCAGTCTCATGGCGGCTGCTATCCCGACGGTGCCTTGCGCTTGACTCCACATGAGGATTTCTCAGTGGACTGTACGCTCTCAATGGGATCAGCTAGTGGACGACCTAGATCACCCAGTTCTGATCTCCTTGCTGATGATTCGAGACTTGCAGTGGTGGATAGTTCGAGACAACCTGTTTCGGGGAGTTCCTTTCTTTCATCCTCCCCCCTCCCAGACTCTAACCACAGACGCCTCAGGCAAAGGTTGGTGAGCCCATCTAGTCCCTCATCGGACCCAGGGCTCCTGGTCCAAGCTAGAATAAGCTCTCCACATCAATGTGCTCGAGCTTTGGGCAGTGTTGTACGCTCTCCAAGCCCTTCACCAATACATCCTTCCCGGCCACCTAGCTGTCCAGATGGACAACATGTGCATGGTGTGGTACATCAACAAACAGGGAGGAACTCGGTCCTACCCTTTATGCAGGGAGGCAATGAGGGTTTGGGATTGGGCAACACAACACGACCTTCACCTCACGGCAGTTCAGGTTCCGGGAGCCGACAACACCCTGGCAGACAAGCTAAGTCGCTCTTCTGCTCTGACTTACCAGTGGGAACTGGACCAAGGTGTCCTAGACAATATCTTCCAACTTTGGGGAACACCACAGGTCGACCTGTTCGCATCCCCCAAACGCAAAACTTCCCGTCTTCTGCTCGCTCGTTCCAGAGCAAGGTGCTTTTTGGAGCAACGCTCTGTCTCTTGACTGGAAGGACAGATTCGACTATGCCTTTCCCCCAATTCCACTTATCCCACGAGTCTTGCAGAAACTAGTTTCAGAAGGAGCGCGAATGATTCTGATCTCTCCTTTCTGGCCCAGGCAAGTCTGGTTCTCTCTTCTAGAACAATATTCAGAGGATCCTCCTCTTCCTTTTCCTCTATCTCAAGGTTTGTTGACCCAGGATCAGGGGACCCTGGTCCATCCAGGACTCAAATCCCTTCAACTGCATGCATGGCTCCTGCAGACATAGCCCAATCCTGTTTTGGAGTGTCTCCCAAAGTGGTGGAGATTTTAGTGGAGGCCAGAAAACCCTCCACCAGATCCACTTATGCCATGAAGTGGAAAAGATTCACTATCTGGGCCGCTTCCAGGAATGTGGAACCTCTCTCCTGTTCAGCGGGGCTTCTGCTGGAGTATCTACGTCATCTGTTTGACCTGGGTCTCAGTCATTCCTCTCTGAAGGTACACATGGCGGCCATTTCGGCCTATCACGTTTCCTTCGCAGACAAGGCTTTCGCTCAACTGGAGGTCTCTAAGACCTTTCTCAGAGGGGTCCTCCACCTGAGGCCCCCCATCTGTATTCCTGCTCCCCCTTGGGACTTGAATTTTGTTCTCGAGAAACTTAATCTCCCTCCCTTTGAACCTGCAGCTTCTGCAGATTTGAAGTTCCTTTCATGGAAGACTCTCTTCTTGGTGGCCATTACTTCTGCTTGGAGAATCTCCGAGCTCCAGGCCCTGATGTGTAAAATCCCGTACTTGATTTTTCACAATGAACGTGTTGCTCTTCGCATGGATCCTAAGTTTCTCCCTAAAGTAGTAGCTGAGTCTACTCTGAATCAGTCCATAGAGTTACCTGCCTTTCAGACAACATGAAGTCTTGCTATATTATGACATATGCAGTGAGTCCCAACCTTTGAACTGCTCCGGAGGTGAAAGAGTTAACTTTCCATGCTGGGCATGGAACCTTGACCGCGAGCTTGGTTGAACACTCTGTTGTTGCTCAAACTCAAACTGTCAGATTCTTTACTCCACCTCACTGAACAGTTGCTCCGGAGATTTCTCCTTCTGCTCGGTTCATTTGTCGGTTAAAAGTTTTATTTTTTCGTTTTTTTGACCGAAATTAAACCGCAGTCGGTCGGTTCCAGCTCTGTCTGTGGTATTGTAAGTAATAGACAGGCTTACATTTATTTCTTCTGTATGGAACTTGTAAACGTCTTTTTCGGTTCGGTTTGAACCAATTAGGTTATTTTAAAAATTACTTTCTAGTCCTTTACAGTGCGGTTCCCAGTTCTTAGCGGTTCTAAAAAAAAACAGATTTCATTACGGTTTTTTCCATGACCCGTGACACGGTTGGGATCCGATAAGGGAGTTTTGCTTGGCGGATTGCCACTAACGGGCAAGTTTGGTTAGGCTGGCATTATGTCTGAGAAACCCAAAAGAAAACCCGGGTCCACTGGGTTTCAGCACTGTGGCCTCTGTGGGGAAGCCTTTGCTAAGGCTGACCCACACACCACTTGTGTATATTGTCTGGGGTTTGACCACCTCAATGCAGACTGCCAGATTTGTAAGAATTTTCCTGCTGCCACCATGGAAAAGAGTTGGTAGGCTCAGGAAGGGAGGCCAAAAGTCAGCTGACCCAGATGGCCAGCCGGTTCGGTTCCAACCGAACCGGAGAGGACCCTCTGACCAGGCGATACTTCCTCGGGCAAGCGAAGAGCCAGCTCTGAGGAGCCGGTTCCAACTAAAAGGACTAGAAAGTCAGCTAGTGTGGAGCCAAAAGTTCTTTCTCCAACCACTGAGGAAATAGCTAAAGCAATTCAAATTGTCCCGTCTCTTTCCCCGGTTCCGTCCGAACCGACACCATCAGGGAAGCGTTTGGTCAGTTCCACCGGTTCAAGATTTTGATTTTGATGATTTTTATGAACCGGAGGAAGGGGAGGAGGAGTATGAAGATAGTGAATGTGATTTGGAAGGTCTGGATGTGCCCATTGAACCGGACATCTCTCCAGACAGACCGTTGGGGGTTCCCCCCCCCCAGGCTATCTGAGTCCCCTTCTCACTTTATGTTCTATAAGAAAGTTGCTGAAACTCTCCAGCTCCCTGTTGAGGAAGCTGTTGATGACCAGGAAGAGCCTGATTATGTAGAAATGATGGATATTCCAGAGTCTAGGAGACTGTCTATTCCCTTGCACAAATCTTTTAGGAAACACAGTAAAAATTCTAAAAACTCCTCATTCTATCCTCCCTGTGGATAAAAGGATGGACAAGAGGTATGCTTTATCAGGCTCTGATACGGAGTTCCTCACTCAGCAGTGCAGCCATATGGGGGTAGTACAGGCTGCTGCCTATGACAAGGCAAATATTCCTCTAGCCTCTCACCCTCCTGAAAAGGACTCCAGGAGGATGGATGCCATGGCAAAGAAACAGTACATGGCAGCATCTTTAGGACTCAGACAGGCAAACTATATGGCTTATGCTGCTAGGTACCAGAAATCCAGATGGGATACTGTGCTGGCCCTAGCAAAACAGGCCCCTGACCAGCTTGCCAGGAGCTGGAACAGGTGGCTGCGGATGGTATTGAGGCATCCAAGGTGCAATTTCATGCTGCAGTAGACTCTAATGATGTGTCATCAAGGGTCATGGCTACATCTGTGGCCATGAGAATGGCTTGGCTCAGATGTACTACCCTGTCACAGGATACCCAGTCTAAGGCCATGGATTTTCCTGTTTGGGGCAATTCTCCGTTTGGGAGCAGACAGAGAATTACATGAAGAAAATGGATGAATATAGGACCACCTATAGGAGTGCACAGGCCAAAGAAAGGCAAGCCACTCCTCAAAGACAGCATGTCAGGGGCAGGGGCAAGCCTTTTCATAGGCCTTTCTACCAAGTCCAGGCATCCTCTTCTGCTTATGCCCAGAGGGGGTTCTTTAGAGGGAGAGGCAGACGGGGTACAAGGAAGCCTGCTTCTACCCCTCAGCCCAAAGCCCCTGCCAAGCAGGCTCCCTGATGGGGTGGTCAGGGCCGATTCTCCACTACCTGTAGGGGGCAGGCTGGCTTACTTTGTCCAGGACTGGAAGTCTTTAACATCAGACAAGTGGGTCCTGGAAGTAGTAAGCCAGGGACTGGTTCTCAGCTTCAAAAAATTTCCAAAGATGAGAGCCAGGTCCTTTCCACCTGCAAATCCATCAGAGGCATTTGCCCTAGAAACAGAAGTTTCTACCCTCCTGGCTCTCAGAGCCGTGGAAAGGGTTCCACCCCTACACCAGGGCAAAGGGTTGTACTCCAGGTACTTCCTTACCCCAAAAAAGACAGGAGAATGGCGGCCCATCTTGGATCTCAGGTATCTAAACAAGCACCTTTTAAAACCAAAATTCAAAATGGTGACACTGGGAATTATTTTACCCTCTCTAAGGCCAGGGGACTGGCTAGCCTCCCTGGACCTCAAGGATGCCTATTTCCATGTTCTTATCAGAAGCTCCCATCGAAAGTACCTCAGATTCGAACTGCACTCAGGCCATTACCAGTTCAGAGCAATGCCCTTCGGCCTCACCTCAGCCCCCGAGGGTATTCACAAAATGCCTGGCAGTAGCAGTTGCCCACTTAAGAAGGCAAAAGATTGCCATCTTTCCTTATCTGGACGACTGGGTCATAGTAGGCCAGTCCCCAGACCAGGTCAAACTACACCTTCAGGTAACTCAGCAACTGCTCACATCTCTAGGTTTCCTTCTCAATCTTCCAAAGTCAGTTCTAGAGCCTGTCCAGCTTCTCACCTTCATAGGTGCAGAACTGAACACAAAAGAGGCCAGAGCCTTCCTCCCTCTGGAAAGAGCAAGGACCTTGGTCTCTCTGTCCTCCTGTTTCACCCTGCAGGTCTCTCGACCAGCAAGGCATTTTCTACAGCTCCTGGGGCACATGGCTGCTTCTACAGCAGTAGTGCAGGGAGCAAGATTTCAGATGAGGGAACGTCCAGTTCCATTTGAGGGCCTTTTGGTCTCAAAGGACAGACCCTCAAACCAAATTGATCCCAGTGACTCGAACCCTGATCCAGGCCCTTCAGTGGTGGCAGGACCAGAGCAATCTGAGACAGGGGGTTCCCTTCACCCCCCAGTCTCACTCCTTGACCCTTACTACAGATGCATCCCTCTTGGGGTGGGGAGCTCACATGGGCGACCTCACTACCCAGGGGTTGTGGTCCCCACAGGAATCTCTGCTCCACATCAATTTGTTGGAACTCAGAGCAGTTTTTCTAGCACTCCAGGTTTTTTCCACATCTGTTCAGAACAAGGTTGTACAGGTCAGAACAGACAATACCACTACAATGTGGTACATCAACAAGCAAGGAGGCACTTGGTCTACGGCCTTGTGCACCGAAGCAATGAAGTTGTGGTCTCCGGCTTATTCCCTGAACGCCTCCCTTATGGCAGTTCACCTCCCAGGCAAGGACAATGTCCTAGCGGATGCTCTCAGCAGGATTTCCCAGGGCCATCATGAATGGGCACTGGATCCCCTAGTACTGGAGGTAGTATTTGCCAGATGGGGCACCCCGCAGATAGATCTTTTTGCAGCCCCAGACAATCACCAACTTCCTTTTTGCTGCAGGCCCCAGTGTTGGGCTCAGTCCCTCTGGATGCCTTCCTCCTCAGTTGGGAAGGGAAGTTTCTCTATGCTTTTCCTCCCTTCCCTCTTCTCTTCAAGGTGCTAGTCAAAATCAGATCTCAACCCTGCAAGATGATCCTGATTGTCCCAGATTGTGCCAGACAGTTCTGGTACCCACTCCTCATGTCCTTAGCAGTCCCACCTTCCCCTGTGTCTTCCCAGGAATCACAACCTGTTAACCTGTGCCCAGGGGAGAGTTTGGTATCCGAACCTCAAATCTCTCACTCTCAAGGCCTGGCTCTTGAAGAGTTAGAGTTTTCTGACCTACACCTCTCCCAAGGTGTATTGGATATCTTGAAGGCCTCTAGAAAGCCTTCCACCAGGGCTACTTATAATTCAGAATGGAAGAGATTTTCCATATGGTGCGCTGGCAAGCATATTTCCCCAGAATCTGCTGACGTGCCCACAATCCTGGATTATTTGGTGCATTTGAATTCTTTCGGGCTGAGACCAGCTACCCTAAAAGTGCACCTGGCAGCCGTGTCTGTTTTCTTATCAGCAGGTAGGCCCTCTTCTTTTTCAGCTCACCCTGTATTCTCCAAGTTTTTCAAAGGGTTGCTTCACACCAACCCTCCATTCAGGGACCCTGCCCCTGCTTGGGATCTTAATATTTGCATTGCCCAGCTTATGCAACCCCCTTTTGAGCCATTGTCTTCAGCAAAGCTTAAGTACTTGACTTGGAAAACTGTGTTTGGTAGCCATCACTTCTGCCAGGTGCATAAGTGAGCTACAAGCATTGTCAGTGGAGCCTGATTTTATCTCCTTTCACAGAGATAAGGTGGTCCTCAGGACTAACAGAAAGTTTTGCCTAAGGTGGTTTCAGACTTCACCTTAATCAATCCATGTCTCTCCTGTGTACTTCACTGACCATTCCTCCTCTGGCGAGAGAAGATTGCACAGTTTAGATGTCAAAAGAGCCCTTAGTTACTATATAGAACGTACCAAGGGTCACAGGTTTGACTTCCTCCAATTGTTCCTCACTTATGGTGAGGTTGGTAAAGGAAAACCTGGCACTAAAAGATCCATTGCCAGGTGGATTGTCTCTTGTATCCAATTTTGCTATGAAAAACTGGGTAAGGTTCCTCCCTCAGGCCTGAGGGCTCATTCTACCAGAGGTACAGCTGCATCTCTGGCTGCTGCCAGGGACATCCCTATCCTAGAGATATGTCAAGCAGCTACCTGGAAAACAGTTCACACTTATACTAAGCATTACTCCCTGGACATCCAGGCTAGGAGTGATGCTCGATTTGGCACAGCTGTGCTTCAGAGCCTATTTCCTAAGTAGGTTCCGTCCCTCCTCTGTGGAGGTACTGCTGTGTAATCTGCATATGTCATAATATAGCAAGACTTCATGTTGTTTGAAGAAAAAATTACTCACCTTAGTAATGTTGTTTCTTCTAATGGAGTCTTGCTATATTATGACCTCCCCCCCCAGCCTGCCCCTCTCAGAACCTCTACTTTTGGGATGTGGGTGGGCAGTGCAATGTTGGCACTTCACAGATGTCCACTTTATTTTCACCCTTTCTTAGGGTGCTTAGGTGTTATGTTTTATTTTTTCTTTCTTGAATCCCCTGACTTGAGTCTTTGTTTTGGGATCAAGAACAAAAATGTGTTTTTGTAGTTAGTACCCAGTGGGCTAGTGTAGGTTTACGGCTTCCACACAGAACCTTAGTGAGTTTTGCTCGTAAAGATCTGACAGTTTGAGTTTGAGGAACAACAGACAGAGTGCTCAACCGAGTTCGTGCTCAAGGTTCCATGCCCTGCATGGAAAGTTAACTCTTTCACCTCCGGAGCAGTTCGAAGGTGGGGACTCACTGCATATGTCATAATATAGCAAGACTCCATTAGAAGAAACAACATTACTAAGGTGAGTAATTTTTTCTTCTTACGCGGTACTCTAATCAAGGGGACTATTTACTCCATACTATGGATGTTCACCGGATTCTGAGATACTACACCAACAGGACAAAGCATCTCAGAAAGACTGATCAATTGTTTGTCTCTTTTGCTCACAAAAGGGAAGGCAATGCTGTTTCCAAGCAATGCGTGTTTAAATGGTTGGCTCATTGCATCACTTTCTGTTACAGTATGACAAATACAACAAGACCCTCCCGGGTCAAGTCAGAGGCCACTCCACAAGAGGAGTAGCTGCCTCAGCGGCTTGTTTCAAGAATGTGTCTGCGGCAGACATCTGCACTGCCGCCACCTGGACTTCCATCCATACCTTTACTAAACACTACAGTTTGGATGGTGCCTCTCGCCGTAGAGCAGGCTTCGGGCTGGCTGTTTTGCAAGGCCACCTATCTTGAGACTTGCACAACCAGATCTACCTTTTGGAGTAGTTTTCCTCCTCCCGGTGCCTCTCTTTGTTCCAGACTGCTTGGGATTTAGTCCTGTGTGTAATTACCTGCAAAAGAGCCCTCGAGTAAGATGGTACAGTTACGTGAGAACTTACCGTAACAGTAGATCTTCAAGAGGGCTCTTGGTAAGTAAACTCTTCCCGCCCTCCATCCCTAGGCTTTTCAGCTCCTTTTCCATTGAAGAATATCCGCTTCTCTCTCATCCGGCCTCTTTTGGCCTGTGGCGGAAAAGAACTGGAAGGTGGGCGTCCGGGACCGCCTCTTTATACCAACGTCTCCTGACACCGGTCACCTGACGTGGGGGCGGTCCTTCGCCAGGGACTGCTAGTTAGAAATTTTTCCGTGGGGGCCTGCCGGCGTCAGTCCTAGATCTACTGTTACGGTAAGTTCTTACATAACTGTACTTTCCCAAAAGATATTCAATATACACTGCAAGAGCGCACAATGCAGTCTGGGCCATGTTTAGACTGTACTAAAAAATGAAAATCAAGTACTCACCACCTCCAAATGAAAAACAACGCTGCTCACATAGTTTAAAGTGCAGAAATTGTAGTTTTATTCAGTGCCAATATAACAGCAAAACAGCAACACCTGATGCATTTTGGAATAAATCCTTTATCAGAAGGTTTTTTTTTTTATTTAGTTGTTTAACCAGGTATAGCACACTAAGCTGAAAGCTTTTTTACAGGAGCAACCTGGGAGCACAAGGAGGTTAAGTGACTTGCTCAGGGTCACACAGTATGCAAGTGGAAGCTGTGGGATTCAAACCCAGGTCTGGTCTGCTGGATGTCACCAAATTTGCAGCTCAGAGCCTTAGACCACTGCGCTATACTGCCTCCTAACAACACTGTGGTGACTTCCATCTATACAGGTAAGATGACATCATAAGAAGGGGCCAGACATCACACACCTGTGTTTAACAATAACATCCACTTATATATAATACATATTAAAACCAGATGCACATACATATTGCAAAAAAAAAAATCAGTCACCATAAATATATACTGTACACATGAACTCCAGCCTATTATTTATACTATAAATATGTATTTCATAACTTCACAAAACACTTTGGTTCATAATCTATATCAAAAGTGAATATACTGCATTCTAATAGTATCAAATTCATGCCTGTTTCTGTTCCAAAAAAAATATATATATATATATATTCTTTGCCTTAATATATGGTATTTTATGTATGTGGATATTATTGTTAAACACAGGTGTGTGACGTTTGGCTCCTTATGATGTCATCTTACTTGTATAGAACGAAGTCGGCACCAGTGTTGCGCACCTTCTGATAAAGGATCTATTCCGAAACATGTCAGACGTTGTTGTTTTGCTGTTACACTGGTACTGAATAAAACTACGATTTTTACACTCCAAACTACGTGAGCAGCGTCAGTTTTCAGTTGGAGGTGGTGAGTGCTTGACTTTCAGATTTTGATATTATCATAGTTATCAACAGCACCCCAGTCTAGTACATTGTTCATTTTGTTTTTTGCCATGTTTAGACTATCCCTATATTGCTTACACACCGTGCATTCAGTTGAGTGGACCTGATGAAAAGTCAAGGGTAAAATGGCCGAAATATGAATCAATTTTGTGAAATGTAGAGTGTACCTAGTGTAAGAGTTTTTCTCCATCACCGGAGCTGAGCAGCCATACGAAGAAAGGGGTAGGATCCCAGAGTTCAGTGTGTTAAGTCCTCATGGTGGCTTTAAAACTGTGTCCAAGAGTATCTGTAGCATACCCTCATTCAGTCTTGTGTGTCAGCTCACTCCAGGACCTGCAATACAGCATGTTTCTCTTTCTGTCATAGTTCCTTCCAGGCTGTAGCTGCGGAGCTCACCTGCTTCTTCTGGCCTCTGGTGCCCAACTTTGGGGTCGTCCAGGTGTGGTAATTGAATTTCGTTCTCCAGGTCTGCAATATTGGGTTCCGGTGATGAGATATTGGGAGAGATGTAGAGCCAGTTTCCTGAAATATTTTGATTTGGCCAGTGCAGAAAGCTGAGCTTTCACTCTCTTCTCCTTAAGTGCCTTAACTACATCTACAATCCATCTGTCTTATCTGTCGGGAGGTAAAATTGTGATCGAGAAACAGGTGCTGTTCACCAGATCTAATCTCTGCATGGGTGTAGCGAGGGGTTCCTGGTGCCGGACCCCAGCGATCAAACAGTGTCAAATGCAAAAAATAATTTTTACAATTCTCCCAGCCACAGTCCAGCCGATGCTTCCCCCAATTTACTTACAGACTTGGGATGCTGCCACCAAGACCTGCCGTGCGGTGCTATTATCTCTGCTGCCACCTGAGCAGCAGCAAGACTGCCATTTAAACTTTAAAACCTTGCTTGCACTGTCTGCTATGGGGAGGCAAGGCAGGGCAGGGCGTTGGGGGTCAGCTGATGAATATGGATGAGCGCCACCCCACCTCTCATGCCTCCGTGACATGAAGAGCCTCAGCTCTGCATCACATGACTGCATTTGGAGTGATCACATATGATGCGGAGCCACCGAGAAGCACAGACTGTGCAGATACAGTCTTTCCTGCATTGAGGCTGGAGTATGTGACTGGAGAGTGCGTCAGGTGGATTGCCTGCTAAATTAATGTCTCTTCTGTGGCAGAGCATATTTGGTAGTAGTGGGGGACTCAGGGTCTCGAGCAGGCTGCGGCAGCAGCAAATATGAGCAGCCAGGGGGAAGAGGCTGAGTATCTGTGGTCTGGGCCGACAGTGGAGGCTGGTGGCAAAATCAGGCAGGCAGGCCAAGTGTTTCACTTGAGTCAGTGGCAGTCGCGGATGATTCTACAAGGTAGTTGCAGGCAGTGTTAATACAACTCGAGGCAAACATGAGAAAAATAAAAATGATGATGGGTGGGGGTAAGGAAAAATGGGGGTTCTCGACTCCTGGCTCAATTTTGCCAAAGTGGCCTGGCTGGGGATTAAGTTGAATTCTGCTCTCATCTCACATAATGAAATAGGGCTGATGTGACTGAGTGGCCGGGGGATAATAGGAAATGAAAGTGTGTCTGGCTCAAGAATTAGCACAGCTAAATAAACACAAATGCAATGAGGTGACTTATCTAGTCACACAGATGAGACAAAAAACATAAAGGGGGGCTGTCTGTGAGCTGTGTGTAATCTGATGAGACTGCATATTAAAATAACACAGTCGGGAAGCTGATCTGTGAGTTGTGTGTAGTCAGTCGCATAATGGAATCTGACTAAAGGCAATAGCTGAACACATATATTAAATTTGGGGAAGTGGAAATTAATCCGCCCCCAAAAAAATAAGAAATAACACCTGGCTGAGATACCTGGCACTGCAGGGATGTATGAGATGGACAATTTAAATTTTGATGCATTTTGTAACTCAATAGTTATTGCCTAAAATGCATGAAACTGCACCAGTTATCTCCTAAATATTCGAACTTTTATGGGGGGCATGCCCCCGGATCCCCCTATAAGTGTTTAGGAAACCCCCCGCCACCAAATCCTGGCTACGCCCCTGCTCTGTCTTGTCCCATGCAATTTGTGACATAGCCATGTTACTTCTGCAGTCAAGAAACTGCATGACCTTGGATGGGGGTCGAGCTGCTGCTGTCTTAGTCTTCTGCACCAAAGCTTGGTGGCCCACTCCAGTTCCATGGTAGGTTTGACTGGCAGCCCCAACAGTTCGTTGAGTAGTGAAGCCATAAAGTCAGTCATCTCTCCTGCTTCTGTTCCTTCTGGTAAGCTGTAGGCTCTAACATTATTAAACCAAGTTCTGGATTCCAGATTATCTAGTTTTGTGCTGGTGGCTTGATCTTACTTCGAGATACAGCTCTTGCAGCAGGTAACACCATTAGGACTGAAGCCGGCTAGCGTCAGGACCCCACGGAAAAAATTCTAGCTAGCTATCTTCAGCGGGGACCACCCACGACGCTGGTCCCGCCTCCGACGTCAGGCGTGGTACATAAGGGGGCGGTCCCGCCAGAATCCCCAGTTCTTTCCCGCCGTCGACTTGCATGCCTCGACCCTCAGGTCTTAGTCTAGCGCGCGACGCGTGGTTGCTGAACTTTCCTATGGGAATTTACTCCTACTTCGAATATTTCTTCGCTGATGTCCTCTCCGACCTCCGGGCATACGTAAAGTGTGCTTGCAGGAAGTAGTCCCTTTAAGGACCCCCATGGCCTCGTCGAGTGCCTGGAGCCCAGAGCACGATGCCCAGGCCTGTTCCCTCTGCCAAGGGTTTAATAGTCCCACGAGGATCCGGCGACAGAAGGCTCTTCAGGCGTTCCTGCTAGAAGAAAAATTGAGAGCCATGTCCTCTAAAGGGAATCTTGAAATCCCACAAGCACGAAAAGAAGAAGGAGAAGGACCCTTCCGGGTCTCCAACTCGGGCCTCCGATCCCGCAGCTCTGGGTCGAAGTCAGACCGGTCTCCATCCAGGGCCTCTTCTCTCCCCCCGGCTGCGGTTCCAGTTTCTCGCTCTTCTCAGGCCCCTCCCGCCAGGCCGTCGTCATCCTCCGCCCCCAGGGCCTCGGCGAAGTCCGGGGAGCGTCACCACCACCACCATAAGTCGGGCTCCCGCCCGTCGGCACCCGACATCCGGTCCTCTTCAGTTCCGCCCCGGAAAACTTTAGAACTTACCCCTCTGAAGAGACCGGTAGACCCGACGCCGGCTCGACCTCCGTCGAAGGCCCATCACCCCTCCTCGGAGCCGTCGTTGGCCGTGAGACCGTCTTCGGCCAAGTCTTCCCATCGGACGTCGGTTGGGGACCGACGTCTGCCACGCCTGAGAAGAGGACTCCTGTGCCTCCGACCGCGTCGGGCAGAGTCAAAGCACAGAGGAAGATCTGACGCAGCCCGAGGACCAGACGGGCGACCCGGCCTCATGCAGTCTCCCAGGGCTCCCTCGCTGCCGCCCGAGGTCTCTGTGGAGCCGTCGCCGGGACCCGACGACCGCCCCTCGGCGCCTGGGCCATCGTCGGGATTGTCTTTAGCGGATGTGAAGGATCTCTTCACATACTGGTGGGACACCATCAAGAAGGACGTGGCGCCCACCGCTCTTCCTCCTCCGGCTCCGGCCCCCCCTTCGTCTGCAGGGTCGGTTAGCCGTTCAACTCTTCCCAGGGAGTCCAGATCTCCTCCCGGGGTTCGATCAGCAAAGAGGAGACCTCCATCAAGATCTTCTTCTGGTTCACCCAGCCCAAGAGATCCAGGAGGCGCCCGGCGTTGCCGTCGGACGGAGGACACGGGATCAGTTTACTCCACCTCTAGATCCCCATCTCCAGTCTCCATCCTTTCTCCGGACCCACGTGAGACGCTACAGTCTCCTCCGGATGACCCCTCGTTCATGGATATCATGCGCCATAGCCAGGAGAACATGGGGTGGGATGCGGAAGAGTTAGACCCCGAAAGGTTACGCCTTGCCAAGTATCTTCGGCAGAAGGACCCCAAGCCTATGGTGGTGCCACCCTTGGTGGACACTTTTGTGGACATCACCAAGGCCGCGTGGAAGCGTCCACATTCGTTACCGGCGGTGCCAAAGAAAGCTGACCGTCTATACAAGGCTCCTAAGGAGGACCAGTATTTGACACATCAACCTCAGGCCGATTCTCTGGTCATAACAGCCTCACATGACCGGTCACAGAGGCCGCAGCATTTGAGCACCCTGCCACCAGATTCAGAATCCAAGCAATTGGACTCTCTGGGCAGGCGCACGTATGCTTCCGCTACCTGCGCCATCAGATCCTTAAATTACTTGACCCACGTGGTTCAGTTTCAGAACGCTCTGTGGGAACAGGGTCTGGAGGTAGCTGAGAAACTACCCGAAGGTGATCTTCCACTCGGGTTCAGACGTGGGGACCCAAGTGCTTAGAGCCGCGTACGATTCCGCGGACTCATCGGCCCGAGCAGCAGCTTCCGGCGTTTGCCTCCGGAGACACTCCTGGCTTCGTGTCTCCAGCTTCACCCCGGACGTCCAGAAGAACATTATGGACGCCCCTTTCGAGGGAGATGTTTTATTTGGTAATCCTTCAGAGAAGATTATAACCAAACTACAAGAGGCCGGGAAGGCGGTGAGGTCGGTACAGGCCATGTACCGTCTAAACAGTTCCTTTCATAGGAACCAAGCCGTTCGTGGAGTGGACACAGAGGCAACAGCCCGCTCCGCTACACAACAGAGGGGCTCTGGTTTCCGCAGAACCCAGGGTAAACAGCCCGCTAGCAGAGGTCAGCGCACCCCTAGGCCGACCCAACCAATGGGCCCATCTGCCGCCATAGCATGACTCCTTTCCGGCCCCCGGCCCTCAGGATCAACGGGAAATTATGGTCGGGGGTCGCATTGCGAACTTCCTGCCGGGATGGCAGGCGATCACCACCGACAGGTGGGTTCTGCAGTTGGTCAGTGTCGGCCACTTTATAGAGTTCGCAGAAAAGCCACCCTCGAGGCCTCCTCTGCTCTCCCGGTATCCGGGTCAGCACGGAACCTTAATTTGGCAAGAAGTACTCTCGCTCCTAGAAAAGGGGGCGATAGAGTACGTCCCGGGGAACCAGAGAGGACAGGGATATTATTCTCACTTCTTCCTGGTTCCCAAGAAAACAGGGAACCTCCATCCGATTCTGGACCTAAGCGACCTCAATATGTCGGTCGCATACAAGAGATTCCGCATGGTGACCCTTCCGGGTCTTATCCCCATGCTGAAACAAGGTGCCTTTTTAGCGTCCCTAGACATGCAGGACATGTACCTGCATATCCCCATAGCTCAAGCGCATCAGAGGTTCCTGCGCTTTGAGTTTCTAGGCCACCATCTTCAGTTCCGGGCTCTCCCGTTCGGGCTGTCATCCGCAGCAAGGGTCTTTACCAAATGCATGGCAGTCGTGGCAGCATCTCTAAGGAGACAGGGCCACTCGTGTTCCGTGCCTGGGCGACTGGCTTCTCATGGCCGCCTCAAGAGGCGCTCTTGCTCACGATCCAGAACACTTAGGACTTGTTCTGATCGCTGGGCATCCTCATAAATCACGAGAAGTCCCTCTTGGTACTGTCGCAGAAGCTGCAGTTTATAGGCGCAGTACTGGACACGGTCCAGGGAAGAGCTTTTCTTCCAGCCGACAGGGTGGAACGCATCAGGTCCCTCATAGGGGCCTTATCATCGAACCAGACCGTACCGGCCGGGTCGGTCCTTCGTCTGCTTGGACACATGGCTGCGGCCATTCCTACAGTCCCTCTCGCACGACTCCACATGCGAATAACCCAGTGGATGCTCAAGGCACAATGGGACCAAAGGCAAGACCATTTGCAGCATCCGGTCAGGATCACGAAATCTGTGATCGCGACTGGCAGTGTGGCTAGCCCGGGTCGCTTTCCAAGGGCGTCCCGTTTGCAGCGCCATCCCCGGAGATAACCCTCACCACGGACGCTTCAGGTCTCGGTGGGGGCACACTTAGTTGGGGTGAAGTCTCAGGGTGTATGGACCCCATTGGAGGCTCATCTCCATATCAATGTCCTAGAGATGAGGGCGGTCCTCTATGCACTTCAGGCCTTTCAGTCGATAATTCCACCGTGCACTATCCTGCTTCAGACAGACAACATGGCGGTAATGTATTACCTCAACAAGCAAGGAGGCGCACACTCTTACCCCCTTTGCAGGGAGGCTATGAGAGTGTGGGATTGGGTAGTCGGACACGGCGCAAACCTGATTGCGGTTCACGTTCCCGGGGTGGACAACACGATCAGAACAGCCTGAGTCGCTCCCAGGCCAGAGTCCACAGTGGGAACTTCTTCAGGAGGTGGCAGAGGATCTGTTCCTTCGATGGGGAACTCCAGAGCTGGATTTATTCGCATCCCCATCCAACGCAAAACTGCCCAATTTTTGCTCGCTAGGTCCAGGGCCTGGTGTTTTCTGGCGAGACGCGTTGTCCCTCTCCTGGGTGAACAGATTCCTCTATGCCTTCCCTCCCTTCCCGTTGATCCAAAGAGTTCTTCTCAAACTGCGCAGGGAGCACGCGCAAATGATTCTGGTGGCCCCGTTCTGGCCCAGACAGATATGGTTCCCCTTGCTGGCACAGCTATCTCGGGAACCCCCGCTCCCGTTGCCGCTCAGCTCCCACCTACTGTCTCAGGAGAAAGGTTCATTGCTCCATCCGGATTTGCGTTCTCTGAACCTGCATGCTTGGCTCCTAGAGACATAGCCATCTTGCGTCACGGGGTCTCGCAAGAGGTTGCAGAGGTTCTCTCGGCAGCCAGAAAGCCGGCAACGCATGCTATGAAATGGCGCCGTTTTTGTTTATGGTCACGGGCTCATGACCTTTCCCTTTAGGTTGTCCTGTGGGAGTAATTTTAGACTATCTCCTTTCTCTCTTTCATTCAGGACTAGCCTACTCCTCCATGAAGTGCGGCTTTTCGCTATTTTTGCCTACCACCTTCCGTTGGGGCATGCGTACTATTGTAATTCTGAGGCGCCTCGGGAATTCTCAGAGGAGTGTTACCTTAGGCCTCCCATCAGGGACCCAGTGCCTCCATGGGATCTGCTCTTTGTCCTGGAACAACTTACTCCCCCTTTGAGCCTGCAGCAGTTGCGAACTATGTTTTCTGTCGTGGAAGGCGTTATTTTGGTTGCTGTTACTTCAGCCAGAAGGATTTCTGAGCTTCACGCTCTCATGTGCAAGAGCCTTATTTGTTTTTCACGGGACAGAGTATCCCTGAGGACCGAACCTAAATTTTTGCCTAAGGTGGTTTGACACTCACTTTAAACCAGGATATCGACCTTCTGGTCTATTTCCCAAGTTACTCTAATAGAGGAGAGGCTTTGCTCCACACCCTGGATGTTCACCGCAGCCTGAGGTATTACCTAACAGAACTAAACCTCTCGGGTTCTGACCAGCTTTTGTCTCCTTCTCCCAGAGAATGAAGGGCCAACCAGTATCCAAACAGACTTTGTCCCGCTGGCTTGTCCAGTGTATTTCGTACTGTTACGAGATTAAGCAAAAGCCCCTCCCGGGTTCTGTCTGGGGTCATTCTACCAGGGGTATGGCCACTTCCTTTGCAGCACTTAAGAATGTCTCCATTTCGGCTATTTGCGGTGCAGCCACTTGGAGCTCTGTGCATACGTTTATCAGGCACTACAGTCTGGACATCGCCTCTCGGCGAAGAGCCGGTTTCGGCCTAGCGGTGCTGCAGGGTCTCCTGTCCTGAGTCAGGGCTTGGGATGTTATTTCTTGTCTTTCTACCTCCTCCCGGATCTTCTGGTAGCGTTACTGCTTGGGAATCAGTCCTAATGGTGTTACCTGCTACAAGAGCTGTATCTCGAAGTAAGATAGTACAGTTACGTAAGAACTTACCGTAACAGTAGATCTTTGAGAACAGCTCTTGCAGCAGGTACCTTCCCGCCCACCTTCCCACTTAGGGGAGGCAGAGCTGTGCTCCTGCTTGTATCGGGTTTTTCTCCCCGATTGTCTTCTGACGGTGGATCCTCGGTCTCCCCTTCTGATGTCATCCTGCGGCCGGGAGTCTCCGGCGGGAGAACTGGGGATTCTGGCGGGACCGCCCCCTTGTGTACCACACCTGACGTCGGAGGCGGGATCGGCGTCGGGGGCTGTCCCCGCTGAAGATAGCTAGCTAGAATTTTTTCTGTGGGGTCCTGACGCCTGCCGGCTTCAGTCCTAATGGTGTTACCTGCTGCAAGAGCTGTTCTCGAAGATCTACTGTTACTGTAAGTTCTTACGTAACTGTACTTTCTTTCTGCAGGAGGTAAAGGAGTGCTGTATTGTGTAGGTCGGTCTGCGTCGTAACATTCTTCAGGCCCTGCTCGATCTCTGAGGTTCTTGTTTGGATAAGTTTCAGGTCTGCCAGGGTTACCAAGGTAGTTTCTTCAAGTTTGACTAATGTGTAGCTCATGTTTTTTAGCTCAGTGGGACGGGACTGTGAGGTTACTGAAAAATTGTCTTCCTCGGTCTCTGCCTCTGCCATGTGGTTGGGCGACCTGCCCTGGGCCATCCTTTGAGATCACTTTGGTTTTGGACTCTCCACCATAAATTCTTTTAATTTCTGTCATACTGACATTACTGCTAAGTCAGAGGTGAGATTTAATCAAGATTCAGTGGATCACTGGGGAGGATTAAATAGGATTTTGAGATACCCAAAGATGGGGCTCAGCAACTCTGCTGTTTCATAGGTGGTGACGTCACCAGAAGTGTGCTCAACTCATTTTAACTAACTTTTCAATCTCCCATCTGTAGTACTGTGAAGCAGCATTCATCCAATGCAGAGCTCATAAAGAGTTAACATCCGCCGCCTGCACCATATGATGTACAGCTATTAGCTCTTTCTGTTACACTAAAGCCATCTTCAGATGTACGTACAGTGTCAACTGATAGTGAGTAGTTCAGTCTGTTTTGCATAGCATATATATATATATATATATACATATATATATATTTATGTATTTAACCAAGATGCATTGAAACACAGCCGTGGATTGGGTTGCCATCAGTTAATCTAATCCTAGGGGGTCATGAGGCTCACATCGCAGCCCAGAGCTTTATGCCCCTAGGATTAAATTTAAGGAGGTTACCCAACCCCTGGTGTATCTTAATACTAAAAACTAAAATGTTTTCATTTTTTTAAATGAATATGTGTATTGTTAAAATTATGTTTTATTCTATATGATGGTTTATAGCCGTTAACCTACTATTAAAATGTTGTCTTCCAGTCAGAATGCTCCATTCTCACCCTAGGAATCCCTCAGTATGCTTGTCTATTGCACTATTGCCAGCTGGGTTCAGCTGCCCTGGAGACAGAAGTTATGCAAATGATGGCAGAGCATTAGCTATTTATATTGCACTTGAAGACTGCTGCCTGTAGGTGTTGCTGTTAGTCAGATTCATTTCTCTGCCTGACTGAACAAGTTGCCACAGAGTGCTGTCTTATTCACATCGCTTGAAAAAATTTATTTCTTATAAAGTTGTTATTTCTGTAGTTTGTTCAGCCTTTAGGGTTTTTTAGTGTTATTTCATTGGTTCTTAGGAACCTTCCCCTGACAGGGATTTCATCGCAGTTCCCGTGCTTTCTTCCTGACTAGAAAACCTACTTTCAGTGGTAAAAAAATTTCTTTTTCGTTATTTAAACTTTAGTTTTTATTGGTTCCCTTATTTTTTAAGGAAGTCTGTTTAGCGCTAACTTTCTTTTATATTTTTGTTATTTTGAAACCAATATTCAACGGTTCCACCGTGCTTGGGAACTGACTGCTAAGTTTTATTTTTTCCCTTTTGAGAACCAGTCTTAAAGTCTTCTGATAATACTGGCATGCCAGATAGACGTAAAAAGAAAACTAGACCTACAGGATTTAAAAATTGCATTCAGTGTTTTAAAATTGTGGCTAAGGCAGATGGCCATGACCTTTTTTCAAGCTGTTTAGGTCCAGATCACACTTTTGACAACTGTGAACTTTGTACTAAATGCTGTTCTAAAACAGTAAGGAAAAGAATTGAAAGGCTGGAAATAATAGCTTCTCAGTCTGCCTCCCCCTCTAACAAGCCTTCTGAATAGGGGTCCTCCTTGCATCATAAATCAAAAGATAGGTCCTCAAAGGACCCCCTAAAGAATAAGTCTTACAAAAATAATTCAGACCAAGCCAAACAAAAAAGACACACTGAACCGGTTTCTGATACAATGCCTGCTAAAAAGAAACAAAAAGAGAAACCTATCACTGCCCCTTCCGCTGAAGAGCAAAGGCAGACGCCAGTACCACAACAAAACATGCCCTCACCTGAGGAAATGGCCAAGGCTTGACAACTATATCAGACCTTTCAAGCTATGGGCAATCTATTTGGGGCCCCAGCCAGCCCTTTCATGCCTGTTCCCATAGACTCTGACCCAGGGCAAGGTTTTTACTATGAGGAAGGTGAGGAGGAGGAGGAGGGCATAGAGCCTGATGTATCCCCTGACCAAGAATTTGGCTCCCTTCTCACAGTTAGGAGGATATTCCCTCTCATTACGCGTGTGTCCACCAGATGGTGGACACTGTGGACCCCTCCGTACAGGAGACTACTTGGAGAAGATGAGGAGGCAGACTTTCTAGACATAGTGGGTCTCCCTCCTCCCAAGAAGTTACTGCTTCCAGTTCCGAACTCCCTTTGCAGGGCTACTTTCAAACTGAAAGAAGGAGTGGACCGCGCAGCAGCGCAAGTGGGTACTCAGTACGCGAGGTGCTACCCTCAAAATTATACCAAAAACTAAAGTAAATGAGCATTCAGGAGCGGGTGAATGTTCTGCTTGTTTATTTCAGAAAAAAGGACAATACCAACAACCCCTGCGCTTCGGCTCATGCCTTCAAAGGGGGTATATCCAAACTAATCCTAAAGTGCACATATACAAATCAAGTGATGACATCATCAAATCTGAACACAATCAAAAAGGAGATAATCAAGTTCAAAGTACTTAATCACTTCTTTCCCATGTGATTATTCATAGTTACCACATGTCAAAATACTATTCCTACATACACACTGTTATACAAAAAGAAACTTAAACAAAATATTAATAAATTAAAGTCCTATACTCAAACTGCTTCAGAATCCCACCTCCATTCCAGCGGAGGATAAGAAAACAGAGAAAAAGTAGCAGCTCAATAAAACAAATGCTGAGTACCTGTTCACCCACACTGGCCACGAAGGTGTGGTACAAGCTGCAACCTGTGATAGGGCTAAAGTGCCCCTTTCTTCCCAACCTCCAGATGAGTCTAGAAAGCTGGACACCATGGGCATGAAATCTTACTTTCTAGGATCGTGGATAATGTTGTTCATCCCCACTTATTGGCATGTCCCTTCCCCTTTTAAATCTTGCTGGAAGTCTTCAAGCTAGCTCCTCCCACCCACCCGGGTGGTATATATACCCCGGCTCCACCCCGTGATGCCAGATCTTCCTTTCCGCTGGAAGATACAGTTGCCTACCTCGTGCTTATGCATTTTGTAGGCCCTGGCTTTCAAAACTTAAGTTTTACCAAAATTATTACACCTCGTCCTGCAGCTTCTGTTTGGCCTTCCATCCCAATGTCCTCGACGATCACCTCGCACATCTCAAACTGGAAAGACCGGAGAAAAGGAACCCTCTGGTGAAGTCCAAGGAGGCTAGCTGAGCTGTTTTCATGGCTGCGGGTTCCGCTGAGCAGCCGGGACGCATGCAGGTGTTTAAGGAAGAAGCCGCTCGCGCTTCGGACACTCGAAGCTTCTTCATTCTGCTCAACTTGGCCTCCACATTCTCGGGCTCCTTCAGGGAGCTGTGCCAGTCTCTCCCCACTGGGGAGAGGTGCCCACGAGCTCGCAGTCCTCCCGATCCCGAAAGCGGGAGAAGGATCCGAGCAAGCCTTCGTCTTGATGAAGGCGCTCTTGGGACCGAGAGAGGTCTCAGTCCCAGGAGCATGCGGTCTCAACCTCGGTCGACATTGCTTCCTCAGCCGCAGGCTTCACGGACCTTTCGTCGGGCCAGCCAACCGAGGATACGGCCGATGAGGTTGAGACTGTTCTTGATCCAATCGACCCGCTGTCACAGGCCCCGGTCGATGACTCCTTGAAAAGGACTCCGGTCCTTGTCTTTCCCGATGAGGAGACCCAGTCCGCTGGTGTTTCTGACGAGGAACTGGTTCCGGAACCCTGGGTATCACGGTCCCCCCGGTGTCTCCTGAGCGACTGAGTCAGCCTGCCCAGTCTCGGTGCAGTCTAGAACTCCCTTGTCCGGATGGCTGAGGAAGAGCCATAAGCGCTTTAAAAAGAGGCGACGCCATTAGTCATCCGAAGAGGAGCTCCATTGGAAGCTCCATCGGTTCTACGAGGACCTTATCTGGCAACAGCTGATATTGTCCGGGCACAAGCCAACTTCAGCTCATACTCCGGTTATTACTTGGCTCTCGCCTCCTAGGCCGAAGCTGACCCCCTCAGAGTCGAAACCTTCAGTTCCCCTGCCCACGAGGCCGGTGCCACTGCCGGTTCAGCCTAAGCCGATCTCTCCGCCAATAGTGGTGGAACCATCACCTAAGCAGCCTGTGGGAGGGGCTCCTTCCAAAGAGGACTGACCAGACACCGGGCTTCCACGATGTTTGTCGGTCACGGTCACCTCAGACCGCCCTCAGCGGGTCGAGGGTGACTTGGGTGGCAGACTGCTGTACCCCGACTCTTCGGACTCAGACGTCACTGGCTTCACTCTGATCCTGGGGATGATGAGTCGTCCGTTGGCTTGGCGATGGAGTAAGGCCCTTCCTCCTACCAAGGGATTCTTTGCCTCATCTCTGAGTCCACAGGGATGCCCCCTGGAACCCATCCAGAAAAAGGCAGAGTACCCTTTCATGGACATCCTCAAGAGAGGGGATACCCCGATGGAGGCCTTTCCTGTGGCCGAGGCCATTGTTGGTCTGGCACTCAAACTGTGGCAGCGTCCTGCCTCATGTCCAGCATCATCTGCCCACATGGCCCGCAAGTACGCAGTTCCCATGTGGACCCTGGCAGGGTTCACAGAGCCCCCTTTGCCAGAGAGCCTGGTGACTGCCTCTGTGTTCAGGCATACTGGCAGTTCTACCAACATTTGACCGACCTCCCAACTAAGAGTCCAAGCTCTTGGACCATTCGGCAAGGAAGGTCTATGTGGCTTCCTCCTTGGGCCTTTGTCAGGCAAGTTTGGCTGTCATCATGGCACACTTCTCTCATGCCCTCCTCGGGTCATTAGACAAAGTCCTCCCACATTTCCCCACGAACATGCAGACCACAGTTAAGCAGGTCCGAGACCAGGGCCGAGCTGTTTCCAAACAGCAGCTCCAGATGGCCTGGGACATTGGGGACTCTTGTGCCCACTCGATGGCCACCGCAGTTGCCTCCCGCTGCAGGGCTTGACTAAGGCTCTCCTCCTTCCCGGCGGATACCAACTGTAAGTTAGCTGATGTGCCCTTCCTTGGGACTGACTTGTTCGGCCCAGGAGTGGCCGGTCACCTACAGGTTACAGAGCAGTCCAGTGTCACCTTGGATGCCACTTCTGCTAAGAGTTCTTCGGGCAAGAACCTCAGAAGAAAAAAGAAGAAGCCTTTTCGGCACTCTTCCCCTGTGACTCAGCAGTCCTCCTTCCAAGAGGGACAGCAGCATCAGCAGCAGGCTCAAGCTTGGCACCCTCAGCCCAACCTGGACCCCAACAGGCCCATCGAGGAGGCCGAAACGTAGGTCCTGGTGCTTCCTCCTCCTCTAAGCCTGCTCAGTAACAGGGTGGAGGTTGACACCCCTATTCCCGTCACACCAGCTCTGGGTCTTCCCATAGGGGGCCGGCTCCACCATTTTCTTTCTGCCTGGTCTGCTATCACCATGGATAGGTGGGTTCTCGAAGTGGTCGGTCAGGGACTGCATCTAGAATTAGAGCAGTAGCCTCCCAGCTGAGACCGCGCCCCTCGGGAAGAACAGATTTCCACACACACCCAGTCGGCTCTTCCGAGACAACATCGCTCAGCTTCTCCTCAAGGAGGCAGTGGCTCTCGTGGCGGATCCTTCAGCAGACCCAGGCTTTGTCTCCAGGTACTTCCTGGTGCCCAAGCAGACAGGGGGCTGGCGCCCCATTCTAGATTTCCACGACCTGAATCAATATCTCAGGTCACGCACCTTTCAGATGGTCACTCTGTCCCAGATCATACCATCCTTGGAGTGAAACATGTGGTTCTGGTCACTGGATCTGCAGACGTGTTCTTTCACGTGCCAATCCGTCCCATCAGAGGTTCCTCCACTTCAGGGTCAAGGGGAACCTGTACGAGTTCTGAACCATGCCGTGTGGTCTGTCATTGTCCCCATTGGTCTTCACCAAATGCATTGTATTGGTGGACGCCCATCGTCGGGGGGGGGGACAGAATTTACCCCTACCTCGACGATTGGCTCCTTGCAGGTTCCACCCAACAGGAGGTGGAGAGGTCCAGGGATCTGGCCCTCCAAACCTGCTCCCAACTCGACCTCCTGATCAACGAGATCAAGTCGGAACTCGTGCCTTCTCAGGTGATGGTCTTCATCGGGGCAGAGCTCAACTCTAGTCAAGCCAGATTTCGGCTCCTGGCAGACAGGGTGGAGGTTCTCTCCTCCTTTGCCCAATAATTTCTGGTTGGGCACTTGCGCCCCTGCCAGGGACTTTCTGCACCTTCTGGGTTACATGGCAGCATGCACCTCAGTGGTCCATTGGGCCCGGCTGCATATGCGCCCCCTCCAATGGTTACTGGCCGTCCAGTGGACTCAGCGCCACTGTCATTTCGACTAGCTGATCACTGTAACCCTGAAGATGTGGGATGCTCTCCAATGGTGGACCGCCCCAGACCAGTTGCAGGAAGAGATCCCGTTTGTCAGCCCCGAGCTGATGGTCGTCCTCGGGACCGATGCCTTGGGCTGGGGAGCCCACGTGGGAGACAACAGGGCCCACGGGCTCTGGACCCCCGAGGAGTCCCGATGCCACGTCATCCTGTTGGAACTCAAAGCAGTCAGACTAGCACTGTCAACTTTCACTCCTCAGCTCTGGGGTCAAGTGGTTCAAGTCCAGACAGACAATACAACAACCATTTACTACCTCAACAAACAGGGTGGCACGCACTCCCGTCTGCTGTGCAAGGAGGCACTCCACATCTGGACCCTCGTGAGCTGGTTGGAGGTGGATCTCCTAGCTATCTATGTGGCAGGAGCTCTCAGCCGCATAGGCCAGCCATCCCATGAGTGATCTCTCCATCCAGAGGTAGCTTACAGCCAGTTCTTCCGTTTGGGCAAACCGAAGGTGGACCTGTTTGCCTTCAGGGAAAACACCAAGCTGAGGCTGTTTCATGCCCGCCCCCCTCAGCAGGGCTCTCTGCAGGGGGATGCCTTGGACCCCTGGCCTCCTCTATGCCTTCCCTCCATTTCCCTTGATCCACAAGGTGTTACTCAAGGTGAGGAGGGACACGGCGAAGGTGATTGTGATATCCCCAGACTGGCCATGCCAGTTCTAGTATCCAGAGCTCCTCAACCACAGCTGCAGGCCCCCAGAGTGGCTTTGTACATGCCCGGACCTGATATCTCTGAATCAGGGGAAAGTATTCCATCCGGACCTTCAATCCTTGAACCTCACAGCCTGGTACCTGAGCGGCTAGAGTTCCAGGTTTTGGGCCTTTCCGAAGACATCTACGCTGTGGTGGAGGCATCTAGAAAGGAATCAGCCAGGAAATGTTATGCCTTCAAATGGAAAAGGTTTTCCATTTGGTGTCAGGGTAAGGGCCTGGACTCCTTATCCTGTTCTGTGGCGGACATTCTCGACTACCTTTGGTCTCTCTCCAAAGGGAGTCTGCGGTCATCAACCCTTAGGGTGCACCTGGCAGCCATTTCTGCTTAGCGGGCGTGGGCCAGGCAGCCGACATTGGCACAGGAGACAGTGGTCGGGCACTTTTTCAAAGGCCTGGATCACATATCCTGTCCAGTGCGTGAACCTCCACCTCCGTGGGATCTACTGCTGGTATTGACAAAGCTCATGGGCAAGCCATTCGAACCAGTGCACAAGTGTGAACTCTCACACTTGTTGTGGAAGATGGCCTTCCTGGTGACTGTCACGTCTGTCAGAAGGACAGGGGAGCTCCAGGCACTGTAAGTGGACTCCTCTTATCTAGTCTTCTACAGGGACAAAGTTGTCCTGCGCCCTGACCCGGAATTCCTTCCGAAGGTGGCGTCAGAGTTTCGCCTTAACCAAGTGTTGACTCTGACGGTATACTACCATAATTACAACTTGGAGGCCAAGTAAAACGGACCATTGCAAGATGGATTACATCATGCATAGGCCTCTGCTATGAGTAGGCGAGCAAGGAGCCTCCCAGAGGGTTAAGAGCTTATTCTACTCGCCATACTGCTGCATCATTGGCTGCTTCCAGGGACACCCTATCCAGTAAATTTGTCAGGCTGCTACCTGGAGGTCAGCAAACACCTTCATCACCCAGTACCACATCGACCTTGAGTCACGCCGGGATGCTGGTTTTGGGGCCTCAGTTCTCCAATCTCTGTTCCCTAAGTAGGGGCTGTGCACCTTGCCTCCCTCCTCCTGGAGAACTGCTAGGAGTCTGCAAATAAGTGTGGGTGAATAACATATGCACGATCCTAGATGAACAGATTACTCACCTGTGACAGTAGTTCTAGGAGTAGTATATGTTGTTCATCCACACAGACCCACCCGACCTCCTCGGCTGTGGATGCACACACCTGGCTTCCAGCAGGCTAAGATCTGGCGTCACGGGGTGGAGCCAAGGTATATAACACCCAGGTGGGTGGGAGGAGCCGGCAAGATTTAAAGGGGAAAGGGACATGCCAGTAAGTGTGGATGAACAACATATACCACTCCTAGAACTACTGTCACAGGTGAGTAACCTGTTCTCACAGTCTCTCTGTTGCTTCTCCTCTCCTCTTATATGGCATACACCGCACAGTACCAAAAGGCACTGTGGAACTCAGCAGGGACACTGGTTTACCGAGGCTGAAAAAGGGCAAATTCCATTTTGCACATTGTAAAAAATGGTATTGTCACCGGTGTCTGCCAAGCCAAAATCCATTTTTACTGGTGTTCAGTTTTGTGTACTTTATTTAAGAATTTTTAACTCTGCTAGCATGAATTTTAGCAATTTTGACTTCCACTATTGTACATCCATCAATCCTTGTACCAATTTAAAGTTAATTTAGGTACAAGATGTGACGGCAGCAGGACTACAGCCCCCATCCCTAAGGTGTGATGGAAGCAGCACTACAGCCCCATCCCTCAGGTGTGATGGCAATAGCAACAGCACTACTGCCCCTTCCCTCAGGTGTGAGGAAGCAGCAGCACTGAGGCCTCCATCCCTTAGGTGTGATGGCAGCAGTACTACATTCCCTATCCCTCAGGTGTGATGGCAGTATCAGCAGTATGGCCCCCATCCCTCAGGTGTGATGGCAGTATCAGCAATACGGCCTCCATCCCTCGGGTGCGATGGCAGCAGCAACTGCACGATGGCCCTCATTCCTTTGGTGTGATGACAGCAGCAACAGCATTACGCGCCCCCCCCCCCCAGGTGTGACGGAAGGTGCAGCACTGTGACCCTTAGGTGTGATGGCAGCAGTACTACGTTCCCCGTTCCTCAGGTGTGATGGCAGCAGTACTACATTCCCCATCCCTCAGGTGTGATGGCAGTATCAGCACTATGGGCCCCATCATTCAGGTGTGATGGCAGCAATACTGCATTCCCCATCCCTCAGGTGTAATGGCAGTATCAGCACTGTAGTCCCCATCCCTCAGGTGTACCGGCAGTAGCAACAATGCAGTTCACATCCCTCAGGGGTGATGGCAGTTGCGACAGCACTATGATCCCCTTCCTTCAACACCCACACCCCACATGGACAAGTTACAAATTACTTGGTGTCTTTGCTTGTAAGAACTCAGATATGAATTAAGCAGAATCACCACCACCACTAAGGTGGACCACCTTTGTTTTTTCCTATCTATCATTTAACTGCTTGAATTGGATTTCTGCCTGTGACACCGCTGACCTGGGTTTGGGAATGGACTTGGGTGTTGGAGGGCCGGATGGGGGTGAAGGATTGAGTGTCCAACAACCACTCGCCTTCTCCTGGGAGGGAGGGTGTGTTTGTGGCTTAGCGTTTGCTAGCCCCCTGGTGGAGGCCAGAGGCACGGCAACACATCTGCCCTCACTGCAGGATGGAGCGTGATGGACATTGGCTTGTGTCTTGACATCATGTGGCCTGTCACACTCCCCAAAAAATTGGGAAACACCTGCTGGCCTACTGGAGGATGAGTGCTGGTCCCCCCAAAACACCCGAAGCCCCAGACACATGTGTCTATTCCTACCTCTGCCATACCCGGAATACACAGAAGCCCTTTGGGGTGATTCTCCTCCCCTGGAAGCCTCCCGCAGGGGTAGGGGGCCCACCCCATGAAAGGTTACTTTGGGTTACCTGGTAGCATGGCAGTAAGAGACAGTGGATGGCGGTTGGGACTCAGCAGTGGTGGTAGGGGGCCTTGGCAGGCCTGAAGGAGTGGATGGCCAGGGAGTAGGAAGAAAAAAACCTGTCTGAAATTGCTTCTTTGAAATAAAGTGTCTTCACCTAAAAAATCCAAACGTGATTAGTGCAGGACCTTCAAATGGAAAACCATGCATCTCCCAAACATGTGGATGTTTTTTTTTACTTTGTCTCCATGAAAAAGGTGTCTCTCAGTTTTCATGTCTGCACTCAGATGTGAATTGAGCACCTTTCTGCCCACCAGCATCATACAGCCCCTTGGGTTTTAACTTCCATATGTCGTTGAGAGTGCTTTCTGGCTTGGGTGTGTTTGCAGCAACCCACTCACCCCTAATGGGATTATTCAGTGGCAGGTAGAGTGTCAACAGCAGTTGTGCCATATAGCAAATCCACTGGCCAAGCACAAGTACACCTAAACACTTAAAATTTGATTTTTGTTGAAACAGTCTATCAGAAAACTTTTTGTTGCCACAGAGACTGAATCAGCAGGTGGGAGAAAAGGTGCAAATGGTCCCATTCACCTAAATGGGGTGCTAACTGTAAAGTCTTTTTGTAAGTGGCAGTAAGGCATTTTCTTCCTTGTGAACATACTTTCGTCCAGACCAGTTTTCATTCAAACAATTGAGGATTTTCGATGGTCCTACTGATTATAAACTTCAATAAGCTAGTTGGTAACGGTGATCCTGCACTTAACAATCTACAACCTAGATGCTCACATGCAAAGAATACAATAAAAACCTGACTAAAGTCTAAAAACAAGCTTATAAAACACATAAAATGTATCTGAACATTCATATTTACCTATACAAATTCACCACAGCCCGAGTAAAACTCAGGTAAATTACAGGGTACCCTGACTACTGTGGTAAACATATATTGGCTTTTCTTGCTATATTCTTTGTAAACCAGGTAAGGCCCACTAAGCAGAACTACCTGTTTTGAGGGGTGACCCAGGAGCACTGGGGAGGTTAAGTGACTTGCTCGGAGCCGCACAGTATGCAAGTGGAAGTTGTGGGAATAAAACCCAAGTCTGTTGGATGTACCCAGTTTAATCACTGTTTGTTATTCTAACCACTAGACTATAGTGCCAGCCATAACAACACTCAGATATAACGTTTTAATATATGATTTCAGTAATAGTGCACAGTACCTACAGTGCAAATTATGAACATTAAACACTTTACAGCATTTTATTAAAACTGAATTATTCACCACTCCATTTGCTTATTTTTTCTTATACCAAAGTGGGTGAATAGTTGACAGAGCACTGTAAATAGCTTTTGATCAGGCTTCATTATTCTACATCCAGAAACAGATAAAATCTGTTTATTCTGGATTTATTTAATATTGATTTTCTGTGGCTCACTAAATAGAATCTATTTAGCACTGTATGAGGCAGATATTTTTACGTTTTGGAAGAGAGACAACACATCTTAGCCATTTAGGATTCATTTTAGGAACATAATTTATTATGTTTTTTTCAGTGTATTCATTTAGTAGTTTATACTGACTAATATATGCAGCAGAAAACAGTAAAGGATTTATTGTGAAGCACTCAGGGTCTATAGTAGGACTCCTACAATTTCCCAGGTATTTTTTCAAAGACCTCTGCAATTTCAGGGTATTTTTCTCACAATTTTCCAGTGGCCTTGCCCATGTGTGCTGATACTTGTATTTTTTTTATATCATCCAGTGTAATATAAATAGTAAAAGATGTTTAGGCACATACTAAATAAAAACTGTGGTTTCAGGAAGGAAAGCAGTCCTCAGCTGATGGAGAGGTTGGTGGGAAGCATGGGTGACTAAACTGAAGCATGGCTGGTTACAACAAAGCAGAGCAGATGGTTTTCTTACCGATTCTATAAGCAGCAAAGCAGAAAAAATGCAAAGCAGAGCACATTAATTTTAAGATGCTAAAATCTGGGCCGGCCCACTGGCACTGTGGTAGCGCTACTGCTTGCAATGCCAGCGTCCCGAGCTCAAAAGCAAACTCAGTGGTGGAGGTCTAGCCAGGGAGTAGGATCAAGAACCCCCTGGAGGCTGCTGTCCTTCTCTGGGGGTCTGCAGGTCCTGCTGTTTTACCGACACCTGGGTGACCTCAGGTGGTAGTGGTGCAAAGGGAAGGATGCTGGCGGGATCTGGAGCAGTGGCATGTCTCTATGTGCACTACCTCCTTGGATACCCTTGATCACCCCACATTGGCCACTGGTAGAAGGGACCTGACTGCCCCAGACTTCATAACCAGGCTCCATGAGGGTCCGACTGGGCTGCCCGACACACACTAAGGAACAGTGGAGGGGATGACCTGGGGTCCCTTCCCTTCCTGCCTGAGGGGTACAACCCAGGCAGGATGGGGCAGGCCCACAGGAGCTGCCAGGCATTACCTGGGGTGAAGCTAGGGATATACAGCCTAGGGCAGTCTGAAAAGTGGAGACTGATGCTGTGAGAACGGGACATAGAAAGAGAAAATAAAAAAAAGGTACTGAAAATCTTAAGGATTCTGTGCAGTGACATGCAATTTCCACGAGGCACCGGTACAAGAATTAAAAAAATGCATACCAAGCAGGATTCCGTGATTTTTACTGATGTTACCGGTAAAAACAAAATCAGGGTCCTTGGAACTCAGTCCTGGCTATTAGCCAGAAAGCTCCTGATAACATTGCCAAGGACCTGACAGAAACTATCAAAACTGCCTTAGATGCCACAAAGTACCAGTTTCATATGGCCGTAGATGCCAGTGTCACTGCCTCCAGGTCCATGGCTCAAGCCATCTCACTCAGGAGGTTTGCATGGTTGAGAACCACCAACTTCTCTCAGGATACCCAAACTAAATCTATGGACTTCCCCTGCGAAAACGGTTCCCCCTTCGGGGACAAGACAGAGGCATATATGAAAACAGTGGAGGAATACAAAACCACCTACAAGAGTAATGCAGCAAAAGAGAAAGCCTTCAATTCTTACAGGCCCCAATGAAGAGGAGGTAGGGGTTACTACCCCAGGGCCTACTATTCTATGCCCATGGATTACTCTCAAATGAGAGGGTACTTCAGAGGAAGAGGCAAAAGGGCTCAGAAGGACACTGACCCCAACCCTTCGCCAAAAGCACAGTTTAAGTAAAACCTCTGAATGGAATGCACAGGTCACCTCCCCTCTACTAGTAGGTGGCAGGCTGGCCCACTACCTCCATCAGTGGCAGCATATCACCACAGACAAGTGGGTGCTGGAGGTGGTGAGTCAAGCAATTACCCTGCAGTTCAAGAAATGTCTCACACAGCAGGGCCACAGGAGTTTCAAACCTCTGACCCCCACAGAATAGATTCTGTGGGAGTCAGAGGTCAGATCTCTCCTGTCAGCAAATGCAATGGGAAGGGTACCCCCTCTCAGTGGGGAAGGGGCCTCTATTCAAGATACCGTCTCACCCAAAGAAAAACGGGGACTGGTGACCCATTCTAGACCTCAGGTACTTAAACAAGTACTTGCTCAATCCCAAATTCAAAAGGACCACCCTATCAGTGATAATTCCTTCCTTGCAACAGGGAGACTGGCTAGCCTCCCTAGACCTCAGAGACACCTATTTTCACATCCCAATAAGGCCATCTCAAAGAAAGTATCTCAGATTCAGACTACCCTCTGGCCACTACCAGTTTGCAGTACTTGGCTTTTTCTCAGCCCCCAGAGTCTTCACAACGTGCCTGGCAGTAGTTGCAGCCCATTTCAGAAGACAGGAGGTCTATTTCTTCGACGACTGGCTGGTAGTGGACAAGTCTCCTCAAAAACTCAGAGACTCTCTCCAACTCACACAGCTCACTCTGCAATCACTGGGCTTCCTGATCAACACAGAAAAGTCTTAGTTGGAGTTCATTGGAGCAGAGCTGGACATTCAGCATGGAAAAGCTGTGCTCCCACTAGACAGGATCGAGAACCTCCAGACTCTGGCAGACTCGTTTGTCCTCGGCCAACCAAGGCTAGTCAGACACTTCCTCAGACTTCTAGGCCATGTGGCCTATACTGCAGCAGTAGTCCTAGGTGCCGGGTTTCAAATGAATGACATTCAGTACCACCTGAGGGCCCATTGGTCTCAAAAAAGAGATTTCCAGTCAAAGCTGGCTCCAGTTACAAGGACTCTTTTGCAAGCCCTGGACTGGTGGAAAGACGGGCACAATCTCAGGGAAGGAATCCTTTTCCAACAGAAGGAACCCTCCAAAATGCTCACGGTGGATGCCTCCCTTCTGGGATGGGGGCACACCTGGTAGATCAGTCCATATGCGGAGTGTGGTCTCCCAGGGAGCCCAACTGTCACATAAACCTTCTCAAACCCAGAGCTGTGTTTCTGGCCATAAAAGCCTTCGCCCCCAGCTCAAGGGTCAATCTGTCCAAATCAGGACAGGCAACACCACTACCATGGCACAAGATCCTCAAAGCTCTGCACAGAGGCCTTGAAGATCTGGTCACTGGCTTACTCCCTAGACATGCAATTAACTGCCATTCACCTGCCAGGCAAGGATAATATGCTTACAGACTCTCTAAGCTGCATCAGCCGGGTCACCACGGGTGAACCCTAAACAAACAAGTGCTGGCTACAGTTTTTCAGGAGGTGAGGCACTCCAGAAATAGACCTCTTCACCTCCAGACACAATCATCAGAGGCCCCTGTACTGTTGCAGACCTCTGGCACTGGGCTCAGTGCCAGTGGATGCCCTGTTCCTGGACTGGACAGGGAGGTTCCTGTACGCCTTTCCTCCATTTTCCCTGATCCTCGGGGTGCTCCTCAATCTCAGAAAGCAGCCAGCAACAATGATCCTGGTGGCTCTGGACTGGGCAAGGCAGCCGTGGTACTCCCTGATCCTCGTCCTGTCAGCCAAACAGCCCATTTGCCTGCCCTCGACCCACAGTCTCCCGACCCTGCCTCAAACAGGAACAACATACCCTAACATATTATCTTCACCTCAAATCTTGGTTCTTGACGAGCTAGAGTTCCAGACTCTCAATATTCAGAACAAGTCCTGAGGACCCTCAGACTAGCTAAGAAGCCAAGTACCAAGAAGACCTATGCTTCCCAACGGAAGACGGTCTCTCTCTGGTATAAAGTCAGGCAGATTGATCCCCTGCAACCTAGTCTGTCTTCCATTCTAGATTATCTGGTTCACCTACAAGCACCAGGCCTTAGGGCTGGCCTCATCCCTGAAAGTCCACCTGGCAGCCCTTTCAATAGGCAAGGAGAAATCTGTAATTTCTCATCCCATTTTCAAAAAATTATTTGAAGACCTGCTGCATCTTCAACCCCCACTTAGGGAACCTGTCCTCCCCTGGGTCTTGAACCTTTGTATAGCCAAGTTGATGGACTCTCCATTCGAACTTAAGGCTACAGCAGACCTAAAGTATGTCACTTTGAAAACAGTATACCTAGTGGCCATCACTTCAACCAGAAGGATATCAGAGCAGCAAGCTCTCGGTACTGAACCTATATTAACTACATCATCTCCCACAGGGATAAAGTAGTTCTCCGGACCAACAGGAAATTCCTTTCCAAAGTGGTGTCTGAATTTTACTTTATTCAGTCCATAACTCTCCCTGTCTTTTTCACAGACAAATCCACTCCTGGTGAGTGCAGGCTCCACAGTCTGGACATCAAAACGGCACTGACTTACTACCTAGAGCATACCAACCAGCTCAGGTCCTCTCATACCCAGCTGTTCCTCACCTATGATGAAGTAGACAAGGGCAGACCAGCTTCTAAGAGAACCATCTCTCGCTGGATAGTCTCTTATTTCCAATACTGTTACAGTAAGGCTGGCAGACAGCCACCCAAAGGCCTGAGGGCCCACTCCACTAGGGACACTGCAGCCTCAGTGGCAACACAAATGAACATACCTTTCTTGACATCTGCAAAGCAGCTTCTTGGAAGACTGTACATACTTTCACAAAGCACTACTGCTTAGATGTGTAGTCCAGATCAGATGCCAGATTTGGCACTGCAGTCCTATAGAACCTTTTCCCAAAGTAGGTTCTGTTCCCTCTTCCCAACTACACTGCTTTATAGTCTGCAGTAGTCAAGCATACTGAGGGATTCCTGGGGTGAAAAGAAAAAATTACCACAGTAATATTATTTCTTCCAGGGGATCCCTCAGTATGCTTGACCTTCCCACCCATCCTCCCCTCACATAACCTTACTGTAAACAGTTCTGCAGTCCTTATCACAGGCCAAATTTCTTACTGGAGGGCAGTAACCTGTGTGATGGGTCACAGTTAAGCATAGTGTATATAGTTCGCCTGTAGGCAGGTTGTCCCAAAATAAATGTATTTCCATAGTTCTAGAGTAGGGTTAGGGATTGGGGTCTTTTGCTCCTTAGGCTTCAAAATGAATCTGACTAACACCAGCACCCACAAGCAACAGTCTTCAACTGTAATCTGATTGGCTAATGCTCAGCCATCATATGCATAACTTCTGTATCCAGGGCAGCTAAACCCAGCTGGCAATACTGCAGTAGTCAAGCATACTGAGGGATCCCCTGTAAGAAACAATATTACTATGGTAAGTAATTTTTTCTTTCCAACCATTGTTTTTTCATTTCAAGAAATCCAATGTCTTTGTTTTGTTTCCAATGTTCTAGATCTCTTGCTGCAGAATGGGGTAGATATGGTTTGAGATTCAATGTGATTCAATCAGGTCCAATTAAAACAAAGGTAAGTTTCAGTGTCCTGAAACACTTTATACATACGGTTAGTAAGCGGGAAATAATGTGTCCTTATGTAGGCATTATAACACAATGGTACTGTAAGTGAAGGCTGTACTGTTTACAAATTACTGTTATGAGAGCTACTGTGAGTACTGAGGCGAAGCTGGGAGTGCACAACAGGAAACAGGGGTCTCTAAGATTAGCACAGGCTAAGATGGCAGGGTTTAATGCTGTTATAGACTTGCAAATAAGTTTTACCCATAATGTTTTGTGCAACATAAAAACATAGAAATTGTCAGCAGAAAAGGGCCACTTGACCCACCTAGTCTGCCCAGATTTTTCCTTCCTATTCTGCCGCCACAGACCCTACCTGGTCTCCGTCTACCCTTCCTGCCTATTTACCAGTATTCCCTTATGTCTTTCCAGTCATGTTTGAAGCCCTCTACTGTTTCCGCTCCCACTACCTCTGCTGCCAGATTGTTTCAGGTGTCCACCGCTCTTCAGTGAAGTACTGCTTCTAGGGACATGGATATGTTGTTCATCCACACTCATTGGCAGGTATCCTTGCCGCTTTAAATCTTGCCGGAAGGTCTTCAAGCTTGCTCCTCCCACCCACCCGGGTGGTATAACTCTCGGCTCCGCCCCATGACGCCAGATCTTCCTTACCGCTTGGAAGCTCAGGTTCCCTCCTTAACGCTCTGCGTTTGAGACTGGTTCCTATTTCTCCGTTTGCGGATTTAAAAAAAAATAAAATTTTGCAAAAGACTTCCAGTCTTCTGTCCCTACAGCAGCTGCGATGGACAATCGACTCGGTTTGGAGATGCTCATGCGGGCAGAAGATGTCTCGGGCGGATCCACACTCCACGTGTGTCTACTGCTTAGGCCTTGAGCACGACCACGAGCTTCGACCTGTGCTCATCTTTCTCGGCCTCGTCCTCGAGACCGTGCTGCCCGATTACAACTGGGCCGTCCCGAGAAGCGTTTCCCTCCGGTGAAGTCCAAGGAGGCCCGGTTGGCGGTGTCCGCGGCGGCGGGCTCGGCGGATCAGCTCGAGCGGATGGTCGCCCTCGAAGAGGAGGCGGCGCGGGCCGTATCTTCCTCGGCCGCGGCATTTATCCCGCTCTCTCTGGGTTCTTCCTACACGGCTTCTTTTAAGGAGCTTTGTCTGTCCCTCTCCACTAAGGGAGAAGGGCCTGCGTCTTCTGGACCTTATTCTCGGTCCAAAAAGAGGGACAGGGGTAAGTCCCTCCGTCGACGCTCTTGGGAGCGGGAAAGGTCCCTCTCCCCGGGCCGTCGACCGTCGGCTTCGGTCGACCGCTCGGCTTCGGCCACTGGCCTCACGGTGTCCCGTCAGGTCAGTTGACCGAGACTCCACCCGATGAGTGAATTTTTCTCGACCCATTGAACGAGCTGTGCTTCTTTAACGGCAGAATTCCCTCTCCCGGTTCCCGGGGAGGAGTTGAGAGATCCCGTGGGCTCGCCTGTGCCTCCGGTTCGAGCCCTCGGATGCACCATCCGAGGCGAAGGAGTGCGGTTCCGGCCGACACCTCCCGCGCCGACCTCAAATTCCGGGACTCTGGTCTCGGACCTCTTGTGGTCCAGCGATCCGACCGTCATGCGGTCTCGGTCCGGCACCCATGATGGCAGCGTCGCCGGTCGTCTCGTCCTCCTCTCCGGATGAGGAGGAAGCTGGCGTAAATACGTCGGCAGATGCGAGGACCTTATGTTCTAACAGCTCCTCCTGGCCGGGAATAAGCCGACCCCGCGCTTCCCGGCCATTAAGTGGCTGTCACCGGAATGGCCGACACAACCCCTCGACTTATCCGAGGAGCCTATACCCAGGCCGGTTGTTCGGCCAAAACCAGCTGCTCCACCGATTCGGTGGAACCTCCGCCTCCACAGCCACCAATTGGGGCTCCGACCAAGGATTCTCGGTCGGCTAAGGGTCTACCCCATCGGCTGTCAGTTACCCTCACTCCCGATCCGACCTCGGCAGGTGAAGGGTGGCTCAGGCCAGAGCAGCTCTTGAGGACTCTTCGAGTCCGAAGATGATTCCTCTTTTCTCCAGCGACTGGACTTGGGTCTTCAGGAGGTCAGTCAATGGGCGATAGCCCGTCGTCCTTCCTAGGACTACTTGGCTCATCTCGAGTCACGGGATGGAGCTCGAACCCGTTCCAAAGCGGGCCAGGTATCCCCTCACGGAGATTCTGGACCGAGGGATTCTCCGGCGGAGGCCTTTCCGGTGGCGAGGCCATAGTGGGTCGGCACTGGAGCTTTGGCAGCGCCCTGCTTCCTGCCCTGCGCCTTGGCCAGGATGGCCAGGAAGTATCACGGTCCCTACTGGTTCCTTGTCCGGTTTTGAACACCCCTCTGCTGAGGGGTTGGTTACCGACAGCGTTTTCAGCGGCGCCCGACAGCGCCAGGATGTGGACAAACCTCCTGACAAGAGTCCAAAAGTGGACTATGTCGGGCGAAAAGTCTCGCTCGCGTCCTCTCTTGGCCTTAGTCAGGCCAGTTCGGCCGTCCTCATGGCACATTTTCTCATGCCCTGTTGGGCTCCCTGGATGAGGTCATCCCTCATCTTCCGCCGATCTGCAGACTACGGTTAAGCAGGTGCGGGACCAGGGAATGAGGCAGTGGCCAAACAGCAGCTCCAGACTGCTTTGGATATAGAGGACTCATGTGCCAGATCGGTGGCGGCCGCAGTGGCTGTCGTCGGCGGGCTTGGCTGAGGATATCCACCTTGCCGGATACCCAGCACAAGTTGGCGGATGTCCCCTTTTGGGGACTGACCTCTTGACCCTGGGGTGGAAGGTCACCTGCAGAGGATCGAGAAGTCAATGCTACCTTGGACTCGGTCTCTTCCACTCAAAGGACAAGGCATAAACCACAGCCTAAGCCCTTTAGTCCTTCTGTGCCCAGCCTTGACCCAGCAACGTCAGGGGCCAGCAGGCTCGGCCTTGGCATCCCAAACCCAAGCGCGGCTTCCTCTAACAGGAGGCAGGGAGGAAAAGGCCCAGGAGGTCCCTCGGCCGGTCCCTCCTCCAAGCCTGCCCAGTGGACGGGCTGAGGGTGTCTCCCCATTCCGTCACCTTATCCCTGGGTCCCCGTGAAGGCAGCTCAGCACTTCCGTTCCGCCTGGTCGCTGTTTCCACGGACAGGTGGGTCTTGGAGGTGGTGGGAAGAGGCCTGCCTCTGGAATTGAGCAGGCACCACCCTTCAGGCCGTCGCCCCTCGGGGCTCGGGATCCCCAGCCTCACTGGCGGCTCGTCGAGCCGACATCGCCTCCTCCTCCAGAAGGAGGTGATAAGAGAGGTGGTGGACCCTCCTTCAGACCCAGGGTTTGTGTCCAGGTACTTCCTGGTTCGGAGCGGACGGGGGCTGGCGCCCCATTCTCGACCTACGACCTAAACAAGTTCCTAAGGTCTCGAACCTTCAGGATGGTCACTCTGGCTCAGATAATACCATCCTTGGAGCAGGCGTGTGGTTCTGCTCTCTGGACTTGCAGGGCGCGTTTTTCCGTCCCTATCCGTCCGTCTCACCAGAGATTCCTTCGCTTCCGGCGGAAGGATCCTCTTGAGTTCCAAGCCATGCCCTCGGCTTGTCTCCAGCTCCCAGGGTCTTCACCAAATGCATGGCAGTGGTGACAGCATTCCCTCTTGGCGCTCGAGGGTCCGGGTGTACCCTTACCTGGACGACTGGCTGATAGCAGCTCCCTCCAGGAAGGAGGCAGAGTGGTCCAGAGATCTGGCCCTCCAGGTCTGCTCTCAACTGGGCCTCCTTATCAACGAGGCCAAGTCGGAACTCGAGGCGAAGCAGGTGATTCTATTCATCGGGGCAGCTCGACTCTCTTGAACCAGGCGCGGCTCCCGCCGGACAGGGCGAGTTCTTTCCTCCTTTGCCCGATCATTTCTGGTTGGGCAATTCGCCCTGCCGGGACTTCCTCGCCTCCTGGGTCTCATGGCGGCCTGCACCAGCGTGGTCCGTTGGGCCGCTGGAACATACATCCTTCAGTGGGGACTGGCCAGCCAGTGGTCTGGCAGCTGCGATCCTTTGGACCAGCTTGTAGCCGGTGACACAGGGGATGTGGAGCAGCTCTCAGTGGTGGACGTTCCAGATCATTTGCAGGAGGGCATCCCGTTCGTCCGCCCAGGCAGCCGGTCTCTCTATCGACCGATGCCTCTCTGATGGGTTGGGGTGCCATCTGGGGAACCACCGGACTCATGGCCTCTGGTCCGCGGGGAGTCGATGCCACATCAACCTGCTGGAGCTCGAGGCGGTCCGCCTAGCTCTCACCGCCTTTGCTCCGTTCCTCCGGGTCAAGTGGTCCGAGTCAGGCGGACAATACCACGACCATGTACTATCTAAACCGCCAGAGGCGGGACCGCTCCATGCTTCTATGCAAGGAAGCTCTCCGCATTTGGTCACTCGTGCGCAGCCTGGGCGGATCTCCTAGCCATTCACGTGGCAGGGCCTCCAACACCCTGGCCGATGCCCTGAGCGGATAGGGGCTGCATCCCGCAGTGGTCTCTCCTGCCGGAGGTAGTACAGCATCTGTTCTCCCATTGGGGCACACCTCAGGTGGACCTGTTTGCCTCCAGGGAGAACGCGAAGCTGAGTCTGTTCCATGCCCGGCCCCCTCAGCAGGGCTCGCTGCAGGGGGATGCCTTCTCGAGGCAGTGGACCCCGGGCCTCTTTTAAGCCTTTCCCCCATTTCCCTTGATCCACAAGGTGCTTCTCAAGGCGAGGAGGGACAAGGCGCAGGTGATTCTGATAGCCCCAGACTGGCCTCGCCAGTTCTGGTACCAGATCTCCTCAGTCTCAGCTCCAGGACTCCGGCAGCTTCCAGCTCGCCCGGACCTGCTCTCAGTCAATCAGGGAAGGTGTTCCATCCGGACCTTCAATCCCTGCACCTGGCGCCTGGTTCCTGGCGGCTAGAGTTCCAGGCCTTGGGTCTTTCCAGCGAGGTCCTCAATGTAGTTGGGCGTCCCGAAGTCGACCAGAAAATGCTATGCCTTCAAATGGAAAAGGTTTTCCATTTGGTGTCAGAACAAGGGCTTGGACCCTTCCTCCTGTTCCTTGGCAAGCATCTTGGACTATTATGGTCCCTTTCTAGTCAAGGGCTTGGGTCGGCGACCCTAAGGGTGCACCTGGCAGCCATCTCTGCTTGCAGGGCGGGCCGGGAAGCAGTCGATGCGCAGGAGAAGGTGGTCTGGCGCTTTTCAAGGCCTTGATCACATTTCCTCCAGTCACGGGAACCCCCACCTCCGTGGGATCTACTGCTGGTACTGGCAAAGCTCATGGGCAAGCCATTCGAACCTATGCACAGGTGTGCTCTCTCTCACCTGTCGTGGAGGCCGCCTTCTTGGTGGCTATCCGTCAGCCAGAAGGATGGGAGAGCTCCAGGCGCTCCATCGAGTCTCCTTACCTGGTCTTCCACAGGGACAAGGTTGTCCTCGCCCCACCGAAATTCCTTCCGAAGGTGGTGTGGAGTTTCACCTTAACCAGGTGTTGACTCTGCTGGTGTTCTACCCCAATCACACCTGGAGGCGAATATAGGCTCCATACTCTGGACCCTAGAAGGCTCGCTTATTATAAGGGCCTACGGCTGAAATTCAGGAGAGGTTAGCCAGCTGTTTGTCACCTACGCTGAAGCCGCATCTGGCAGACCTGCAGCCAGCGGACGATAAGCAGGTGGGTCACCTCCTGCATAGATCTCTCTGCTATAAGTTGGCGGGCATGGAGCCTCCCAGAGGATAAGAGCTCATTCTACCCGCCATACTGCTGCTTGAGTGGCTGCTTCAGGGGCGTCCCTATCCAGGAAATCTGCAGGGCTGCTACCTGGAAGTCAGCAAACACCTTTATTACCCATTACCACATCGACCTTGAGTCACGCCGGGATGCTGGTTTGGGGCCTCGGTTCTCCAGTCTCTTTCCCAAGTAAGTATTGGGGTGTCGTCTTGCCTCCCTCCTCCCGGAGAACTGCTAGGAGTCTGCCAATGAGTGTGGATGAACAACATATCCATGTCCCTAGAAATACAGGTTACTCACCTGTAACAGGAGTTCTAGAATGGTATATGTTGTTCATCCACATATTCTCCGACCTCCCGGCTTGACGCACAACCTGAGCTTCCAGCGGCCAGATCTGGCGTCATGGGGCGAGCCGAGAGTTATACCACCCGGGTGGGTGGGAGGAGCAAGCTTGAAGACCTTCCGGCAAGATTTAAAGCGGCAAGGATACCTGCCAATGAGTGTGGATGAACAACATATACCATTCCTAGAACTCCTGTTACAGGTGAGTAACCTGTATTTCCTCACATCCCACTTAAACTCCACCCCCCTTCCAGCTTCATGGCATGCCCTCTTGTCCTGGTGCATTTCCTCATTTAAAATAGACTCCTAGGCTGTACCCTGGTTCACCCCTGTGACATATTTATAGGTCTCTATCATGCCCTCCACCCCCTGAAACACAGATAAAAAAACATTTTTATTTTGTTTATGGAAACCATTTTAAGTCCCTGGCCCTGAAATATTTTTATTCTGTTTATGGGCACAATTTTCAGGGAGGAGGAAGGACAGGAACCCTAGGGTGCATGTGCCTCCTTATCGGGCAGACCTGATAGAACTTAAGGTCTTCCTCCATAGCTCTCAATCTTTTGACACTGAAATGAGAGACAGACCCTCAAACTCAGGGCCATTTAGGGACATTGACCCTCATAATGAGGGGCACATCCTCAAACATGGAGAAGCAAGCTCAGAACACTGGAATCCATTATGTTTGCTTGTACAAAGTCTGTTTCTGATTTAGCATCTTTGAATATTATGAATTTATGCTTTAAAGTCATTATTTACAGCACATTTTCTGTGGGGGGCAGCACCTTTTCCATGAGGGACAGTTAAGGGACAGAGCAATTATGAAGGGTAAAATGAAAGATGTCCCTCATAATCAGGGACAGTTGAGAGGTATGCCTTCTTCTACAGGCTGAATTCTATGCTTTCACGTTTATTACCCCCCTAAGGAAAGGGCATATGGATATCCCTTTTTTTGTAGTCCCTACGAGGGCTAGATATTTAGTGTGTCAGGCTGAGTACCGAAATTAAAATTTTTGATATACATCCTAATGCAGAATACAGATTTACCGCTCTGCTGCATCACTGCAAGAAAAACATTTTCCAAAACCTGGTATTCAAAATAGAATACCAGCAACAGGAAACTGGTATTCCACACACAAATTTTGTAAGCTCGGAATATCAAATGAGTATTAAATGTTAACCTTGCTTGTTGTTTAATAAGCGTTCGTTATTGACCAATCAGATCACAAGTACTCACTAACCCTTTATCACTGTCATTGAAGTCATGTCGACTGCGTCTTCCGGTGATGTGAGTGCACATCAGCAGAAGGAGTCTGTGTCTTTAAAAGCTTGTGTGATTAATTCTCTGAAAGTCTTACGAAGAGTGTTTGTCACTAACTGTGTTGCATCAGTTCTACAGTATGATTAACAAAGCAACACACTAAAACAGTGCTTATTTGAGGAAAATGTAATTTAAAATGGGGTGGGGACGAACAGCTCCCCCTCTAAATAAATGTTGCCTGAAAGTGAAATCTCTCCTACTATCATAATTTATCTCTGAACCAACTCATCACAGTCACATTTCCCTCAATCACTCCCTCTTGGACTGGGCCCTCTCCATCCATCCCCATCATATTGTGGATGCTGGTACACTCTCTGAAGCTCTTAGTGACTACCTTATGTTCTACTGCATGCGTAAGCTTCATCACCCAAAGCTCCCCCAAATTCATCCAGATACAATCCTTCTGGTCACTGGACATCTCCCCTCTCCATTCCGACCTGGTAGCTACCATCTGGTTCCTTATCTCTACAGCTGGCAACATTAACAATGCCCTCAAGTTCTTCATCTCCAAAGTCTTGTATATCCAGGATCATTATGCCTCCCCCTTAAAGAAAAAACAGGGTCCAAGGATCTCGCTTCCCAGGATTTCAGCAGAGTTGCTGGCTTGTCACTTGATGTGACCTTGCCTGGGAGACATACATGTAACCAGCCAGTCCCTGAGGTTACTGAGATCCCATCAGTTTTAGATCAGGCAGGAAGCCCGGGCAGTCCAGAGGGTGTAAAACTCTCTGCAATACATTACATCATCGTTTGTTTAACTCTGCTGAGGCAAGAGATGATGTAATAGAATTTAGAACTCTTGCAACCGCAGAAACCAAAGTGCTCTGCTGTTTGAAAACTGTGACTCAGTTGCAGTTGGAGTTTGGGAGTTGCAGTTGAGAGTTCTACAGGCAAGTGGTGCTTTACCAAGGCCACTTGTTAAAGGGAAGAACCCTCAGATTTTATTTTCTACCCTAGTACAGTAAACATCGGCTGGTTTGCGGGATGTGCTGGCTACCAGATCCTTTGAAGCCGAGGGGGTGAAGATTTCTCAGCAGGAGAAAAGGAATCTAAGGTTTCAGTGAGTAGTGTTGGGGCAACCCCCAAAAGACTGTGAGAACCAACAGTGCTGCCCAGATTCAGACTTTAAGAGTTTTAAAAGTGTCAAAGTCTCTAGCCAGGAAAGCTAAAGATTTCTTGAAGCAATGTTAGATTTCAGGAAAGAGGTACAAAAGCTTGTAGCTTAAGTAGTCCTGAAAGGATCTGCAGTGTGTTTAGAATTTAAAGATGGGGTGACAACAAGGGCCCTCTGAAGAGTTTCAGGTGAAAGTTAACACAGTTCTTTCAAGTGTACCAGGTGAAAGTTAACAGATCTTTCAAGTGTGCTATGTGAAAGTTAAAGTGTTAGTATACTGCCTAAAACTAATATTAACTTTCAAAAGCAACCAACCATTACCTTTTCTATCTGAGATACTTTTTCTTTTCTCCTTGTTTAATTAGAAGATTGTCTACTTGATATTTGTAGATGTGGTGTTAGGAACAGCTCTTAGCCTGGCAGCAGACATATCTTGCTCTACTGCCCCACACTACATCATCAGCATTGTGACCTCACTGACTGTAACATCACTGCTAGTTAGGATCAGCAAGTGAGTGACTGCCAGATCATTCATAGAAACATAGAGTTGACAGCAGATAAGGACCGCAAGGCCCATCTAGTCTGCCCATTTTTTTCTACCTTATGAATGTGCCAGAGGCCTTTACTCTGTCAATGGCCTATCTAATTATACTCATCTGTATTGCTTCCTTATGCCTATCCCATGCCTGTTTGAAGCCCTGTGATATCACTGTCTGTGAGATCATAATACTGATGATGTAGTGTGGGGCAGTAGAGTTAGCTATGTCAGCTGCCAGGCTAAGAGCTGTTCCACACATCCAGCACAATATTATCACATAGAATGCTTTCTGATGAGCAAAAGGAAACAGAAAAATACTTCAGAAATAAAAAGTTACAACTGACTACTACTTAAAATTTTTATTATTTTCCTGTCTGCCTGTTGTGGCTCTACTAGCTCTTTAGCATAGATGTTTCAAGAGTGCTAGTATGTAAAAGTTAACACAGTTCTTTCAAGTGTACTAGTTGTGGAAGTTAACACAGTCTTTCAGCTGGTAGAAGTATACGTGGGGGAGAGGCGAAGACCCTCCACAGAGAAGCAAAGTGTGGAGTCCTGTGGGCGCCAAGGGGTGTTAACTAGGTCTATACAGTGCGTGTTCGAAATGAGTGCTGTGGCATCACCCACATCAATGCACTGGTAAAGTCCAGGGATTGCTAATAACAGGGTAGATGTCTGTGGGAAGTGTTTTTGTATAAAGTCTCAGTACTGCAAGAAAGAGTTATAAAATGTTTCTGCCTGCTACAAGTGTACCACCTGTGTAGACAGTAACCAAGCCCTGGGGGCACCACCGTTTATTCTGTTACCATCTGTTCAGGAATAAAAGCCATACAGTACAATCCCAATTTTTTGGTTGTGGACATTCCATCTCTGAGTGACCTGTGTGAGTTTTTGGGGCCCCCACAGATGGGAGATACACCATAGCCCTGGCACCTCTCCCCCGGACCTGGGTAGAAATTGAAATGTTGTTTTGTACCACTCACCCACCTCCTAGATGCCCAAGCCAGGTGTTGCTCTAATGCCAGGGGTGATACTCTTTGTTGTTGTGATAGCTGCCTTGCTGACAAGCTGCCAGTAAAAAGGGGGAGCCTGAGTTACAAAAATGGGGGCTCGTCCTAGGATTTTGGGGGAGAGCAAAGGTTGCCATGCAGAGTTGTGGTCTTTTTTCCTGGTGGAAGTGCACCCACCAGAGGACTGTTATGTGAAGAAAAAGTTGCAGTTTGCTGAGAAAAATACCATCTGCGTATGTACAGCTTTGGGAGAGTGAATTACAGTGTGAGACTTTGTGGAAAATATGTTGCTAAGGACTACTTTGGTGGAACTGTGCAAAGCCCTGCTTTGAAAGTGTTGAAAACTGTTTAAACTGTCAAAATCACCAGCTGCAGAATGATTTTGAGCAAAGGAACGCTTGTTTGCTATAAATACAATTTTCTCCCATGCTTGCGGAGAAAGTAGTGGATCCGCTGTAAAGAACTGTGTTTTGGGAGAGGAAATCAGTAAAATCGCTGTTGTGGGCAGTAAAACAGAAACCACAGAGAAAAAAAAGTCAGTTTGCACTCTAAAATTGGTTCCCATAGCCGGCCCGGTGGCGCTGAGGGCTGAGGCACTGGACGACATACCTCGCGCTATGCCGGCGACCCGAGTTTGGGAATGGACCCGGGTTGCCAGGGATCAGATGAGGGGAGGAGGATTGAGTGTCCCAACAGATGCTTTCCTCCTCCAGGGGTGGGTTACCGGGTTGCTCAAAGCACCCGTAGCTCCTCTGCCTGTGGAGGCGGGCGGTAGGGCACGGCTCTCTGGAGTTGGGGAGGGAGGGAGGGGCTGTCAGGTGCTTGACGACGGCATGCATCAGCACATCGTTCATCTGGACGAAAGTCCTCTGTGCCAGCCTCCTCAGGGGATAGGGAGAAAATGTGGGAAAAATGAATATACCCCCAGCCGTAATGAGCAATGTGAAACCAGGGGGATTCTGGTGGCAGGACCTGGCGGATGGAGTAGGAGGGGGTGCGAGGCTCCCTCTGAAGCAGAGGAGCCGGGCAAGTATAAAAAAAAAAGAATTGGTTCCCAGGGATCAGGGATCGACTCGGGGGAGAGAGAGAGAGTGTGTGTGCCCCTAGCTCATTTGCATGCCATAGAGTAAGTGGTTCTTTCTGTGACGCTTCGCCCCCCGGCTAGAGTTTCTGTGGACTGGTACAGTGTTTGCAGAGAGAGAGCAGGAGCATGCGAGGCAGCAACCCCTAGCAAAGTACTTTGTTGGTGGAGTTGTGGATTTAACGGCAGAAAGCGCTGAAACCATGGAAAAAGTCGGGGGTGTTTCCGTTTTCCTGAGGGATCGTTCTTTCTGGTAGTCACCCCAGTGTTTTTCCTGTCGGTCGTCAGGCAGGACCATCCGCAGCTTGAGTGCAATTGCCGTTGTCTCGAGTACAGGTAGCATTACCGAAAGTGAAGAAAACAGCTTCTGTAAGTACCAGTGAAACCTCCTGTGCAAAGTAATAGTAAGAAAAAGTAATCTGGGCAGCTGAAGAGTAAAATCGAACTGTGTACAAGTAAAGAGAGCAATTTGGAGAAAGTGTGAACTTGGTAGTGACAACAGAAGAAAATTTGTTTTTATTTATTTATTCAATCTCGGATTAAAAAGTACCTTTGAGTGCCAGGCAGCTCATTTACAAAGGCTCCATGTCACTGGGGGAAGGGTTACAATCTGACAAAGGAAGAGCAAACATGTTATGTTACAATATACATAGTCAATTCATAATACAGTGATAACGTACAGAGATAAAATAAAGGGATGGAAGAAGTCAAGAATTAGGTAGGGAGCAGAAGAAAAACTAAGAACAAGAGGAAATAGGGATGGTAGTAGTGCTTTAATTGGCCGGAGTGGGAAAGTAGCAGCCAGGGGCTTTGTCAGTGTTGTTAAAATGGGTAAGGTAGAAGGTGGGAGAGAGGGTGAAGGTAGTAGGAGGAGGAGGGAAAAGGGGATGGTGGGAAGAGCATGGGCCGGGGGGAGGGGAAGTGGCAGCCAAGTGGCCTAGTAAGTGCAGAGAGGTGTGGTCAGGGGGAGAAGGAGCAAGGGAGAGGTGTAAGTATAGCGGTACTAGGATTAGGTGGTACAATCGCAGGCACTTTCAGTTATGAGATGCTGAGGGAGCATTTCCTTAAACTGAGCAAGTTTAGGTAGTGTAGTCAATTCACTGCATAGGCCATTAAACCAAAGTGTGGCTCTGTTCAGAAAGGACCATTGATATTGAGCAGTCTGACAGTGTGGAATGAGAAGGTGGTCCGTTTCAGAGGTGCGAGTGTATTGGGTCTTGAGGGGTTTGTTCAACAGGCAGACAACACCCGGCGGCAAGAATCCAAGGAGCACCTTTTTGGTCAGAAGGCATGTTTGGTATTTGATCCTACCACTTAGCTGAAGCCAACCAGATTGAGCGTATAGCTCACAAGTGTGGGTGAGGCAAGCAGCACCCGTGAGTAGCCTACAGGCTTTGTTCAAAGCAACAGGAAGTCTTTTGAGTGATGTGGTTGATGCAGCTCCATAAATGACTAAGCCATAATCAATGATCAATAGAACCGAACAGTAGATTGCAAGCTTCAGAGCTTCTGGAGTCAGACTCCGTCTATATCTATAGAGGAATCCAATCCTGGTATTAACATTCCTAGCAACATTATCTGTGTGAGGCACATAGGTGAGGTGACTATTCAGGGTTACACCAAGGTACTTGGAAGTGCTGAATTTGTTCAAGAGGAGCTCTTTGGTTATTTGAAACTGAGTGCATGTGCCTTATACTTATGTCGAGAGGATGAAAACAACAAGACTTTAGTTTTCTTGTAGTTTAGCACCAATTTGTGAGTATTAAACCATTTCTCAGCTTCCATGAAACCAGATTGTAGAATGCTTTCAAGTAAGTGGGGATCCAGGTGGCTTGTAAAGATGACAGCATCATCTGCATAGAGGAGAGTATGTTGATGACAGGTAAATAGCAGGTTGTTCAGGAAGGTACTGAACTGGAGAGGACCTGATCCTTGCTGTACACCAGACCGGACAGCCCTTTGTTCTGAGACTACATTAGATATCTTCACCCTCTGCAGTCGATCTCCAAGGTAACTTCCGAGCCATTTCAGTGTGTTTGGTGAGAGACCAGTTTTCGTGAGTTGTCCAAGTAGAAGTGTGTGCTTCACAGTGTCAAAGGCCTTCATTAGATCTATAAAGGCGGCTCCTACAACTTTGCCTTGGTCAGTGGATTGTTGTATAAAACTTGTAAATTCTAACAGTGTTGTGGTAGTGCTATGCCCCTTTCTAAAACCATGCTGTTGTGGAAACTGAATAGAGTAACGTTTTGAGGTAAGCCACCAACTGGTTGGCAACAATTCGTTCGAGCGCCTTGGATAGAGGAGGGAGAACAGATATTGGCCTATAGTTGCTATGCAGGGAACAATCACCAGATTTATGTACTGGGGTAACCAGGGCAGTTTTCCGCACTTCGGGAATTGTGACAGGGTTAGTGAGCGGTTTAGTAGTTTAGTTATGGGAAGGAGTACTTTGTCTAAGGTGAGTGCGATGAGCTTGAGGTCTAGACAATCTCCACTATGTCTCGATCTTCCTAGTACCTTAGTTAGTAGTTTTCTGACCTGGTTGATTGAGACCTTCTTAAAGTAGAAAGGGGGGGGGGGCGCCCAGGGATCTTACCCTCATAGTGACTAGCAGTGTGGGCAGAGTTATCGTCGAAAACATCTTGTGGGAGAACGCTGCTCAGATTGGTGAAGGCATCATTGAAAGTGTTTGCAGTTTTAAGCGGGTCAATGGTGGGGGTACCATCAAGGTTCAGCAATGTAGGAGATACATTAGGATCCTTGCCAGTGATATTGATATTTGACCAACATTTTCTACTCTCTCCCCAGGCGTTGATCAGCATCTCCCTGTGGTATTTATATTTTGCCTTGCGAATAGCCCTCATGCAGGTGTTTCTGGCAGCTTTATAGGCTTGCAGATCCTGCTGTTTACCAGTGGCTCTGTCACAGTGCCAGAGATGGTCCTGTAGTTTCGTACTGGAAAGGAGCTCAGGTGTGATCCAGGGGTTCACTGTGCCACGGACCTCCATCGTTTTGTAAGAGGCATGTATATCACAGGAAGTGTTAAAAACCATGATGAAGTGCTCCAGAGCTACATTAATGTCATCGGTAGAGTCCAGCAGAGTCCAGTCCTGGGAACAAAGTTGGTTCAAGTGGCCATGTTTAAGTACCGTGTTGTAGATAGTTTGGGGGTGGAAGGGTATAGAATTTGTCAGACCACCTGCAGGTGATTGGGGAGTAGTCACTGAGGGAGTCAGGGTGTACTGTTACATTAGATAGGTGATCAGGGTGATTAGAAATTAGCCAGTCAAGGGTGATGCTTGTCCCTGTTTTATAGTTTATTCTGGTGGGTGAACTGACAAGTTGAGTAAGATGTAAAGCCACTAAGGTGTCCTTTATAGAACTATTAGCAGGCGACAGCCAGTTTATGTTGAAATTACCCAGGATAATTGTCAGGATAATTGTCTCAGTGAGGTGATTTTGGGAGCAGAGATAGTCCAGGACACTGTGGAGACCTGCGGTCAGGTCTTTGGGGGATATGTACACTAATAGTACAGAGAGAGTTTTGAAGTGGTCCCCCAGCAGCACTTTTATTGCCAATGCCTGAGCGGTGCATCCAAGTTCAATTACTGGCAATGCATGACCTTTTAGCAAATTTTTTAGATTGATGGTGCAGCCACCCCCACGTTTAGACAGCCTGTCCAATCTGTATATAGTATACCCTGGTAGGGCAACTGCCATATCAGTTATTTTGGGGGACAGCCAGGTCTTAATGACAGATAGCATGTCAGGGTTGTGCTGTGCCACCCATACTTTGAGGGTGTCAGTTTTACACAGGAGACTACAGGTGTTAATTGTGGCCAAGTTACTAGGACCCTATTTGGAACGTGCACTACTTGTAGTTTGTTCAGTCGGACCTGGATTAGGGTGGATGTTGCTTGATAACAGAAGCAGCAGGAGGGTGCTCCTAGTGAGGGGTTCTCCTAGTGCCTTTGACAGACGTTTAACCTTCCTACGGGTGCAGTGGAGTTTTATCCTTTTACTGCTTACTACAAGGAGGATGGTGGGATCAAGGGGGATATAGCTGGGAGCACGCATTCCATATGAAGGCCAGTCGGTACTCTGAGGCTGGACCATGAAAGGAGACCATGGCTCCTTATTTTTTTTTTTGTAACTTTATATTTATTGTTTTACAAAGAAAAACAATAGCATACAGTTATCTCATGTAAGAGATCAATAATTTGCTCACAAATACATCCAATGTACATAGGAGAGTTAGTCTATACATTCTGATTTACGGATGTGGGGGTATAAAATTAAAAGTCCAAGAAGAATATAAAGTCCAGAATATGCTGCACCCCACAAGACTTTGGGTGACCTCACATTAAAAATAACATCCAAGCAGATTAACGACTCAGCCACTAAAGCTGATGTGGTCTCCTTCCCGAACAATGGTTCAGTATATATTTCTAGGGACATGGATATGTTGTTCATCCACACTCATTGGCAGTATCCTTGCCGCTTTAAATCTTGCCGGAAGGTCTTCAAGCTTGCTCCTCCCACCCACCCGGGTGGTATAACTCTCGGCTCCGCCCCATGACGCCAGATCTTCCTTACCGCTTGGAAGCTCAGGTTCCCTCCTTAACGCTCTGCGTTTGCGACTAGTTCCTATTTCTCCGTTTGCGGATTTAAAAATAATATTTTGCAAAAGACTTCAGTTCGATCCTCGCGGCCATGGACAAATCGACTCCTGATTTTCGAGATGCCCATGCGGCTGAAGATGTCTCGGACGGATCCACACTCCACGTGTGTCTACTGTTAGGCCTTGAGCACGACCCGCAGGCTTGCGACCTGTGCTCATCTTTCTCGCCCTCGTCCTCGAGACCGTGCTGCCCGATTGCAACTGGGCCGTCCGAGCGTTTCCTCCGGTGAAGTCCAAGGAGGCCCGGTTAGGCGGTGTCGCGGCGGGCTCGGCGGATCAGCCTCGAGCGGATGGTCGCCCGAAGAGGCGGCGCGGGTCAGTCCTCGGCCGCGTATTTATCCCGCCTCTCTGGGTTCTTCCTACACGGCTCTTTTTAAGGAGCTTTGTCTGTCCCTCTCCACTAAAGGAGAAGGCCTGCGTCTGCTGGACCTTTTCTCGGTCCAAAAAGAGGGACAAGGGTAAGTCCCTCCGTCGACGCTCTTGGGAGCGGGAAAGGTCCCTCTCCCCGGGCCGTCGACCGTCGGCTTCGGTCGACCGCTCGGCTTCGGCCACTGGCCTCACGGTGTCCCCGTCAGGTCAGTTGACCGAGACTCCCACTGATGAAGTCGAGATTTTTCTCGACCCATTGGACGGGCTGTCGCCTTTAGCAGCCGAGATTCCCCTCTCCCCGGTTCCCCCGGGAGGAGTTGAGGATCCCGTGGGCTCGCCTGTGCCTCCGGTTCCGGAGCCCTCGGATGGACCTTCCGAGCCGAAGGGAGTGCCGGTTCCGGCCGACACCTCCCGCACCGACCCCGGAAATTCCGGGACTCTCGGTCTCTGTCTCGGACCTCTTCGCGGTCCAGCCGTTCCCACCGTCATAGGCGGTCTCGGTCTCGGCACCGCGGTAAGCGGCGTCGCCGCTCGTCCTCGTCCTCCTCCTCGGATGAGGGGAGGCTTCGGCGTAAATTACGTCGACGGTACGAGGACCTTATGTTGCAACAGCTCCTCCTGGCCGGGAATAAGCCGACTCCGGCGCCTTCCCCGGCCATTAAGTGGCTGTCACCGGAATGGCCGACACAACCCCTCGACTTGTCCGAGGAGCCTATACCCAGGCCGGTTGTTCGGCCAAAACCAGCTGCTCCACCGATTCCGGTGGAACCTCCGCCTCCACAGCCACCAATTGGGGCTCCGACCAAGGATTCTCGGTCGGCTAAGGGTTTACCCCATCGGCTGTCAGTTACCCTCACTCCCGACCGACCTCGGCAGGTGAAGGGTGGCTCAGGCCAGAGGCAGCTCTTTGAGGACTCTTCCGAGTCCGAAGACGATTCCTCCTTCTTCTCCAAGCGACTGGACTTGGAGTCTTCAGGAGGTCAGTCAATGGACGATAGCCTGTCGTCCTTCCTAGGACTGCTTCGGCTCATCTCGGAGTCTACCGGGATGGAGCTCGAACCCGCTTCCAGGTGGGCCAGGTATCCCTCACGGAGATTCTGGACCGAGGATTCTCCGGACGGAGGCCTTTCCGGTGTCGAGGCCATAGTGGGTCCGGCACTGAACTTTGGCAGCGCCTCGCTTCCTGCCCTCGCTTCGGCCAGGATGGCCTAGAAGTATGCGGTCCTACCGGTTCCTTGTCCGGTTTTTGAACACCCTCTGCTGAGGGTTGGTTACCACAGCGTTCATGTACGCGCTGCGCCAGGATGTGGACAAACCTCCTGACAAGGAGTCCAAGAAATTGGACTATGTCGGGCGAAAAGTCTACGCTGTGCCCCTCGCGCCTTCGTCAGGCCAGTTCGGCCGTCCTCATGGCACATTTTTTCATGCCCTGTTGGGCTCCCTGGATGAGGTCATCCTCATCTTCCCGCCGATCTGCAGACTACGGTTAAGCAGGTGCGGGACCAGGGCAGGGCAGTGGCCAAACAGCAGCTCCAGACTGCTTTGGATGGGGACTCATGTGCTAGATCGGTGGCGGCCGAGTGGCTGCGTCTGCGGGCTTGGCTGAGGATATCCACCTTTACTCGGATACCCAGCACAAGTTGGCGGATGTTCCCTTTTGGGACTGACCTCTTCGGCCCTGGGTGGAAGGTCACCTGCAGAGGATCGAAGTCCAATGCCACCTTGGACTCCGTCTCTTCCGCTCAGAAGGACAAAGGCGCGAAACCACAGCCTAAGCCCTTTCTGCCCTTCTGTGCCCCGCGTGCACCGGCCCAGCAGCGTCAGGCCAGCAGGCTCGGCCTTGGCATCCCAAACCCAAGCCGCCGGCTCTAACAGGAGGCAGGGAGGAAGGGCCCAGGAGGTCCCTCGGCGGTCCCTCCTCCAAGCCTGCCCAGTGACCGAGCTGAGGGTGTCGCCCCATCCCGTCACCTACCCCTGGGTCCCCGTGAGAGCCGGCTCCGGCTCACTTCCGTTCCGCCTGGTCCGCTGTTACCACGGACAGGTGGGTCTTGAGTGGTGGGAAGAGGCCTGCCTCTGGAATTGAGCAGGCACCACCCTTCAGAGCCGTCGCCTCTCGGGGCTTCGATCCCCAGCCTCACTGGCGGCTCGTCGAGCCGACATCACTCTCCTCCTCCAGAAGGAGGTGGTAAGAGAGGTGGTGGACCCTCCTTCAGACCCAGGGTTTGTGTCCAGGTACTTCCTGGTTCGAAGCAGACGAGGGCTGGCGCCCCATTCTACAAACCTACGACCTAAACAAGTTCCTAAGGTCTCGAACCTTCAGGATGGTCACTCTGGCTCAGATAATACCATCCTTGGAGCAGTGGTGTTGTTCTGCTCTCTGGATTTGCAGGAAAGCGTTTTTCCGTCCCTATCCGTCCGTCTCACCAGAGATTCCTTCGCTTCGAGCAGAAGGATCTCTCTTGATTCAAGCCATGCCCTTGACTTGTCTCCAGCTCCAGGGTCTTCACCAAATGCATGGCAGTGGTGACAGCATTCCTCTTGGCGCCGAGGGTCAGGTGTACCCTTACCTGGACGACTGGCTGATAGCAGCTCCCTCCAGGAAGGAGGCGGAGTGGTCAGAGATCTGGCCTCCAGGTCTGCTCTCAACTGGGCCTCCTTATCATGAGGCCAAGTCGAACTCGAGCGAAGCAGGTGATTTTATTCATCGGGCGCAGCTCGACTCTCTTGAGCCAGGCGGCTCCAGCGGACAGGGCCGAGTTCTTTCCTCCTTTGCCCGATCATTTCTGGTTGGGCAATTGCGCCCTGCCGGGACTTCCTCGCGCCTCCTGGGTCTCATGGCGGCCTGTACCAGCGTGGTCCGTTGGGCCGCTGACTGGAACATGCGCCCTTCAGTGGGACTGGCCAGCCAGTGGTCATAGCGCTCAGATCCCTTGGACCAGCTTGTGTCGGTGACACAGGGATGTGGAATGCTCTCCAGTGGTGGACCGTTCCAGATCATTTGCAGGAGGGCATCCCGTTCGTCCGCCCGAGCCGACGGTCTCTCTGTCGACCGATGCCTCTCTGATGGGTTGGGGTGCCCATCTGGGGGAACACCGGGCTCATGGCCTCTGGTCCCCGTGGGAGTCCCGATGCCACATCAACCTGCTGGAGCTCCGAGCGGTCCGCCAGCTCTCACCGCCTTTGCTCCGTTCCTCCGGGTCAAGTGGTCCGAGTCAGGCCGGACAATACCACGACCATGTACTATCTAAACCGCCAGGGCGGGACGCGCTCCATGCTTCTATGCAAGAGCTCTCCGCATTTGGTCACTCGTGCGCAGCCTGGAGGCGGATCTCCTAGTCATTCACGTGGCAGGAGCCTCCAACACCCTGGCCGATGCCCTGAGCCGGATAGGGGCTGCATCCCACGAGTGGTCTCTCCTGCCGGAGGTAGTACAGCATCTGTTCTCCCTTTGGGGCACACCTCAGGTGGACCTGTTTGCCTCCATGGAGAACGCGAAGCTGAGTCTGTTCCATGCCCGCCCCCCTCAGCAGGGCTCGCTGCAGGGGGATGCCTTCTCGAGGCAATGGACCCCGGGCCTCTTTTACGCCTTTCCCCCATTTCCCTTGATCCACAAGGTGCTTCTCAAGGCGAGGAGGGACAAGGCGCAGGTGATTCTGATAGCCCCAGACTGGCCTCGCCAGTTCTGGTACCAGATCTCCTCAGTCTCAGCTCCAGGACTCCTGGCAGCTTCCAGCTCGCCCGGACCTGCTCTCAGTCAATCAGGGAAGGTGTTCCATCCGGATCTTCAATCCCTGCACCTGGACGGCCTGGTTCCTGAGCGGCTAGAGTTCCAGGCTTTGGGTCTTTCGACGAGGTCCTCAATGTAGTTGAGGCGTCCCGTGAGATCGACCAGAAAATGCTATGCCTTCAAATGGAAAAGGTTTTCCATTTGGTGTCAGAGCAGGGCTTGGACCCTTCCTCCTGTTCCTTGGCAAGCATCTTGGACTATTTATGGTCCCTTTCTAGTCTAGGGCTTGGGTCGGCGACCCTAAGGGTGCACCTGGCAGCCATCTCTGCTTACGGCGCGGGCCGGGAAGCAGTCGGTGGCCTGCCAGGAGAAGGTGGTCTGGCGCTTTTCAAGGCCTTGATCACATTTCCCTCCAGTGCGGAACCCCACCTCCGTGGGATCTACTGCTGGTATTGGCAAAGCTCATGGGATGCTATTCAACCTATGCACAGGTGTGCTCTCTCACCTGTCGTGGAAGACCGCCTTCTTGGTGGCTATCAGTCCAGCCAGAAGGATGGGAGAGCTCCAGGCGCTTTCCATTGAGTCTCCTTACCTGGTCTTCCACAGGGACAAGGTTGTCCTCTTCCCCACCAGAAATTCCTTCCGAAGGTGGTGTCGGAGTTTCACCTTAACCAAGTGTTGACTCTGCGGTGTTCTACCCAATCACACCTCGGAGGCGAATATAGGCTCCATACTCTGGATCCTAGAAGGGCTGCTTATTATAAGGGCGCACGGCTGAAATTGGGAGAGGTTCGCCAGCTGTTTGTCACCTACGCTGAAGCCGCATCTGGCAGACCTGCAGCCAAGCGGACGATAAGCAGGTGGGTAACCTCCTGCATAGATCTCTGCTATAAGTTAGCGGGCATGGAGCCTCCAGAGGGATAAGAGCTCATTCTACCCGCCATACTGCTGCAACGGGTTGCTTCCAGGGACGCCCCTATCCAGGAAATCTGCAGGGCTGCTACCTGGAAGTCAGCAAACACCTTCATTACCCACTACCACATCGACCTTGAGTCACGCCGGGATGCTGGTTTTGGGGCCTCAGTTCTCAGTCTCTCTTTCCCAAGTAAGTATATGGGGTGTGCGTCTTGCCTCCCTCCTCCCGGAGGGAGCTGCTAGGGAACTGCCAATGAGTGTGGATGAACAACATATCCATGTCCCTAGAGCTACAGGTTACTCACCTGTAACAGGAATTTCTAGGAATGGTATATATTTGTTCATCCACATTCCCTGATTTCTCGGCTTGACGCACAACCTGAGCTCCAGCGGGCCAGATCTGGCGCCATGGGGCGGAGCCGAGGTTATACCACCCGGGTGGGTGGGAGGAGCAAGCTTGAAGACCTTCCGGCAAGATTTAAAGCGGCAAGGATACTGCCAATGAGTGTGGATGAACAACATATACCATTCCTAGAACTCCTGTTACAGGTGAGTAACCTGTATTTATTGTGCGTAATAGAAAGACCCTCCAAACCCTAAGATCCACCCCAACTGAACTTTTAACATTGAGCTGCTAAAAATGAAACTGATGTATTAATTACATCATTTTACCGAAATATAATCCCAATACCGAACTTAATAAAAGGTCTAACAGCTCAACATGCTCCAACTTAGTTCTCTTTTCTATAAAGCCTGCATTATAAAGCTGTGTAGTTCTATACAGCATTCACTAGCTCAGTGATTAATAAAATTTTAAACAAGCTTGTTAAGACTGAGATTAACCCTCTGCTACAAAAGAAAGAAATGTCCATCGGCATGGTACTTCAAGTCTCTTCTTCATCTTCATCAGATTCGAGTATTCCTGGAGCTGGAGCCTGACTGAATTCCAACGCTGTGGCCTCCGTCTTTTTCCCAACGATCGGATCCATTATATTGAAATGTCTTTCCACCATAGTACACTCTGAGGCGAGCAGGCATAAGAAGAGAATGGACCACTCCTAAACTTCGGAGTCTAGACCGGACACCGTCAAATTTCTTATGTCGCATCCTCGTGGCAAATGAAAAATCGGGGAACAAGTGTATAGTAATCCCTTGAAAGTTTAGCTTCCCTAGTTCTCTAGCTGCCGTTAAGATCAAGTCCCGGATCCCTGAGCTGGCAGTGATCAGCAGTACCGTTCTGGGTGCCTTGTCTCGATCTGCGGCTGATCTAGGAGAGATCCAATATGCTTGCACTAAATGTTCAGTCCCAATCTCTGATTAAAGTTTCAGCGCTTTCGGAAGCCATTCCTGGAGAAAGAACAATAGGGTATCTCCTTCGCAGTTCTCAGGTAGGCCTACAATCCTAACGTTAGAAGCCCTCTGTGTATTCTCGAGGGCCTCCAGCCGATATCTCAGCTGCGTGTTTTCCTGTACCAGCTTGGTTGTGACATTAAGCACCTGGTTTGCTATTGATTGCGCAGAGGAGGCCGTTTGATTAACTTCCACTATCTTGTTCTCTTGTTCTGTAAATCGGGTTAGAATAGACTCGATCTTATTGTCGATTGCCTGCATTGAGCGCTGAAGTGCCATCCATGGTGGAGCTGATTCAGTCCTGAGCTGAGAAGTTACTTCATGTTGCTCTGGCTCAACAGGCCTCGACTTTGCAGCACCAGCTGGTCCCTTATTAGTGCGTCCCATCTTAACAAAATTTAGATCGTAAGATTCAGCACCTTTAGTAGGTTCAGATACAGTCACTTTTTGAAAAGATTTCCCACAATTTCTTATTGTTTTAGGATAAATATGCTAAAGGTTTGGAGAGCAGATCTAAGGCACGTCTAGTCAGTAGGTGTGCTCCACAGCGCCCCCCCCCCCCATGGCTCCTTATTAATGCTGAAAAAGTTCCCAGATATACAGCCCTTGTTGTAGCGAAGGTTGTCACAAGGATCTTTATGGAGAGGGTTTTTCCTGTTACAGTTAGGTGTTCCAGGGTGATAGGGCATTATTAAGAGGATGAGAAGGGAAGGAGAGGCACCTGTGGTGAATTTATCATTTATAGCCATAATTACTGTTAGGACTTAAATCTATGAAGTAGGCTGCCAGCGAGGAAAGTTGCTTAGATTCTTCAAAAGTGGCTGACCGAGATACGAACCCTAAGATAAAATAGTATGTAGTAAGCAGCCAATGGGAAAGGAGGAAAGCAAAGAGGGTGGTGTGTGTGCATATTTAATAGTGGCCGGGGTTGGGGCGAGTTGGCAGGAGAAAAAATACAGATAAAATACAGAATAATAGGTCAGTTAACTGCAGCTAGGGGAGCCGGCCCACAGAAAGCTGCGCTTTGCAGTCTGAAAGCAGGATGTGAAAAACAGTCAATGGCAGGGCGGTAGAATCGGCGGTGTCCAATCGCGGATCAGCCCACAGTTCACCGACCTATCAGACGGCAGCTGGAGAAACCCCCAGGAGATGTATCTTGCAGAAACCCAGAAGCGGCTTCTGAGAGGGGGGATTTGGAGGTGATGGCCGCCGGCCAGTGGAGCGGGTTCACAACTGCTGCTGAGCCCGAGTCAGGGGCTGTGTCTGAAAGGAAGAGGGAGAGGCTGATTAGGGCAAGTTAAGAAGCGCCAGCACGAAGCTCCTAAAATGGTGGGTGTGGGTTACAGACGAACGGGAGGGGGTGAGAAAGCTGGAAGGGGATACTGAAAGGAGTATAGAGAACAGGGATGGGGGTAGGGTGGCTAGCTACAGCGCCAGGATAAGATTAGCAAGACAAGAGAGGGTTGGGGCAGACCGAGTGAGCGAGTTTTCAGTTTGCAGAGATGCTGTAGTAGGGAGTGAGAGACAGTAGCAAGACACAGGGGAGAGATAGGAACAGAACATTAGACGTTCGGCTCTAGAAATTAAAGAGAAGGGGTATACAGGAGAAGGATGAAGTAAAGCAGCATAAGGGGAGAGCAGAAGGAGGCAGAAACTAAAGGGAGTGCAAGGGGAAAGCAAAGAGAGGTCCGAGTAACAATTTCCTTTTTAAACATTTCCAACGCTAGCACAGACTCTAAGGTACAGTCAAATGTCACAGTTTTACAGCACTTTAGAGACACAGTGACTAAGGAGAGAGCGGTCCAATGGTTTCCTACGCTAGTACAAAAACATAGTTTCTAAGGTACTATCCAGTTTCACAGTTTGAGCAATTTAGAGACACAATGCAGTAATTTATCATATGATGAAAATTAAATAACAATTTGTGGGTAGGTCTTATCCAGCAGGTAATGAAAAATACAGATAAAATACAGAAGAAGAGGCTGCAGCTAGGGGAGCCGACCCACAGAAAGCCGCGCTTTGCAGTCTGAAAGCAGGATGTGAAAAGCAGCCAATGGCAGGACAGTAGGACTGGCAGTATCCAATCACCGATCAGCCCACAGTTCACTGACCTATCAGATGGCAGCTGGAGGAACCGGAGAACACCCCCCCCCGGAGATGTACCTTGCAGAGACCCAGGAGCGGCTTCTGAGAGGTGGGATTCAGAGGTGGTGGCCGCCAGCCAGTGGAGCGGGTCTGCGACCACTGCTGAGCCCGAGTCAGGGGCTGTGTCTTGCAGAGACCCAGGAGCGTGAAAGTAACAGCCAAAAGTAAAAACAAACCGCAGGTCACCAGATAAAGTGGTCAGGCTGCAGGAAAGGCTTTGTAAATGATAAAAAAGAATTGTGCAAATAGTAATTGCAACTGTTGTAAGCGTGTTTTGCAGGGAGCAAAAATGTCCAGTGAAAGCAAGCAATATCCCTTACATGTAAAAACATGGGTGGCACAAAAAGAGCAAGAGTTGAGGAAGTTCAAAGAAGAATAGGGCTTTGTTGGAGCTTCCCTTGACATAGCGCTCCCTGGTTATCCAGCTAGTATATGCATAGTATGCCTAAAAGTTGAACAAGATGCCATAGCTGTCCCCTACTGCCAGGACTGCAGGAGACATTTTGGCATGTGTATGGCTAGTGGCCCTCCTGGAGAGACTGTCTGGTTAGCCCCTACTTAGACTCCAGCAAGCAAGCAAATAGTATTTGTGAAATGCTATTCCAAACATCATAGCGTTTTACAACAGTTACATAGAAAAATATTTCAATTTCAAAAATCACACATATAAAACATATATAAACAGGAGGGCTAAATATCATAAAATGCCAGTTCAAATAAATATGTTTTCAGTGCAGACTTAAAGGCCTCAATGGACGGGCAGTCCCTCATCCGGCGAGGTAGAGAATTCCACAGGATTGGAGCTGCAAAAGCGAATGATCTCGCACCTGAAGTTGTTAAATGGACCCTGGGAATCTCTAGCAATCCCTCGTCAGTGGAGCGGAGAGGACGAAGGGGGCAGTAGGGACAAAGAAGATCTTACAGGTACCGCGGTCCTTGTCCGTGTAGTGCTTTATAGGTCAGTAACCTGACCTTGAAGGTGAACCTCCACCGCACTCTGCAGCTAGTGCAGTCCACAGAGCACTGGCGTGACATGGCAAGATCTTGATACATCAGTCAACAACCTAGCAGCCGCATTCTGCACCAGCTGCAGGCGGCAAAGACCCACCCCCGCCGGCAGCCCTAGGTATAGGGCATTACAGTAATCAAGGCGCATAGTCACAAAGGCGTGGACCAAGGTGGAAAGATCATCAGGTGGAACCAGTGCTTTATCCGGGCGATATTCCTCAGATGGTAAACTGAGGTCTTGACAACGGCCGACACCTGAAACTTAAGAGTCAGCTCACTATCAAGCATAACGCCCGGGTTCCATATCCAATCAGAGGTCACCAGCTGGTTGCCACCCAGCCATAATCCAGAAGGCTACCCAGTCAATAATCTTTCTACCCGACAACCTGGGTCCACAAACAACACTTCAGTCTTATCCGGTTTCATTCTCAGCTAGTTAGCACTCATCCAGTCCTGAATCTCAGAGAGGCAGTTGTTAAAGACCGAGACAACATCGCCCTGTTCAGGCACAAAAGACATGTACAGTTGAGTATCATCTGCATAGCAGTGAAAACTCAACCTGTACTGCCTAATGGTCTCTCCAGCATATACATTGCAGACAACATGGGGGAAGCACAGAGCCCTGTGGTACTCCACAAGGCAGAGAGATAGAAGCTGAGGAGAAAACTCCCAGCTCAGCTGTCTGCAACCTGCCAGTAAGGAATAAGTGAAACCATCTGAGGACTATACCAGACAGTCTGCAGAATAGCCTCAGGCATTCTACCAACACCCCATGGTCCATGGTATCAAATGCTGCAGAGAGAGATCAAGGAGGACCAAGATGGAATGGCTCCTCTAATCTCTTGCTGTCAGGAGATCACTAAGTACCTGAACCAGCGCAGTTTCAGTACTATGTCTCTTTTTGAAACCGGACTGGAGAGGATTGTAGATGCCGTGGGTAGTCAGATGCTCCTTGAGCTGCAGTGCGATTGCCTTCTCAGTAACCTTACTCACAAAAGGCAGGTTAGTGACAGGCCTGTAGTTTGCGAGACAGTCAAGGTCGAAAGAAGAATTTTTCAGGAGGGGTGAACCACTGCCTCCATCAGGGTGTCCGGAAACACCCTGGTCTCTAACAAACACCTAACTATCTCAGCAAGGACTGGTCCAGTTTCCTTCACGCACCCTACCAAGAGGCGTGTTGGACCAGGGTCCAAACTACAGTAAGTCGGTCGCAAGCCTGTGATCATTTTCACAACATCCTCGATCACCAGTTGGCCAAAATCTGACTAGACAAACTGGGTGCTAGCAACCTCGCACCGACTTCTGCTCTGCCCATTTGAGCGAGCTATGCGGATCTCGGACCTGATGGTGTCAACCTTATCAGTGAAGAATCAAGCAAACTCATCACACTTCTTCTGTGAGAAGGCTCCCCACTTCTGGAGACAGGTTGGATTGCACAGCCTGTCCACAGTATTGGAAGAGCTGAGCCGGCTGATTCTTTGCAGCAGCAAGCTCCCTGGACAGGAACTCTGCCTTCTTATGGGCGACTGCCGATTGATAATCCCTATAATGGCATATCAATTGAAGCTTGCATCCATCCAGGCCTGATTTCCGCCAGCGTCACTCCAACCTTCTTCATACTCTCCTCAACTCCCTCAGAGACCTATCAAACCAGGGGGAGAGGGGGCAAATGCAGAGAGGAGCAGTAGAATTCAGAGCCACCCCCACCACCTTATTATAGGCTAGCAGAAGAGACTCTGGATCCATGCTCACACTCGAACTCCCTGATAGGTCCAGCACTGCCATAAGACCTTCAGGGGTCAAACCCTGCAAAGGGCAGTACCTGACCATCTCCATAGAAGCTGGTCTATTAAGGGAGGCAGCAAAGCTGAACCCTATAGTGTGATGATCGGACCATCCAGCGGGCTCCACCACCACGTCCAAGATCTCCATCCCCAGCAGAAACACTAGATCCAACGAATGACCCTGTATATGGGTCGCAGAGGTAATCACCTGTATGAAGGCCAACAAAACCATCAGTTGGAGGAAGTCTTGTCCAAAAAGTGAGAGCTCATCATCGACCCAGGCATTGAAGTCCCCTAGTACCAACCACCTGGGGGCCTCCAACACCATCTCGATGATGAAGTCCACAGCTTCCTGTAGGAAATCTAAATGCAGAGCCTAGCTGTGGAATACAGAGTGGTGCCAAATGTGAGCAGGAGGAAGCAGCGGATTTCCTCAGAGAATTTTTTGAAAGGATTGCTCAGTGCAGTGAAGAGGTGCAAGCAGCAAGTAGCCCCTTGGCCAAGGAAGAGGCCGAGAGGGGTTTGGTAGTGGCAGAACTAGAACCTGTGGACCCTTGGGCAGAGGGTCCAAGTCCGAGTGTGCTCGGGGAGGATGAGAAGCTGGAGGACCTCATCAAATGGGAGGGCCATGCCTCCGGCAGCAGTGAAGAATGGGTGTTCGTAGGGGTCGAACCAGTAACCATCTCCTGGGCAGCCCATATGGAAGCACTGAAGGAGGCAGAGGCATCTGGTAGTGAGACTGTGCCATCAGATGCAGCAGCCGAAATTTTGGAGCCCTCAGCAGAAGAGAGGGGTTCCAGTGTACAGAAGTTGGAGGAGAACACAGGAATGGACTGCATTTTTCCTGTGTGGTACAGAGATGCCTGGTTGCATCAGACCTGGCCGCCTCCAAGCCAGACTGGGGTCCTACATCTGCCCAAGAGCAGTAAGGAGGAGAGAGTGATCCGGAGGAGAGCTGATAAGGAATTTGGAGTAAACTACCCATTCATGCCAAGGTAGATGTGGGAAGAAATTGAGGACCGGAGAGAAAAGTGTAAATATTTGCTGGAGGAAGCCAGGGAATCTGCAAGTTTGTTTTGGTGCTGGGTGAAAGGAATTAATATGTCTGGCAGAAAAAAAAGTGTGTAAAGACAAAGTTAACTCCTGGAAGGTGGGCCATGACTCAGTAATTGTAACTGACAGATACGGAAATGAGACTGCACTTAGTAAGGATGACCCTGTCCAGGCAGAACAATTATCTGTGTTCTCATCCCTGGTGGTACTACCCCTAAAAGTACCTGGAATATCCAGCAAAAAGTGTAATCTAGCAGAGACTGCAAGCCGTGGTCGGCGGGCCACAGAATCAGCAGGCAATCGACCAGAGAAAGAAGACTCGGAAGGTCAAAGTGCATCGTCCAATTGGGAGCAACGAGGTATGTCATAACTGCAGTTTCTTCTTTGGTGAGCAAAAACCAGATCCAGAGGTGTCATGGAAGAGTTTGATCCGAAGACTTATCTGCAGCCGTAGGAGAGAAGTGCCCCTGAGCAGTGACTGAGATGATGCAGAAAAGTCAACCTGCACTTCTGAACTGGCAGAGCAAAGTTTCCCTTATCTTTCTGTTTGAATAACTGTCTACTGATGTTGTGATGCCCCTACTACATTGGTCCAGTGGACATCTGGTCTGAAAAATTCCAGTAGGCCCCGTGCCTGCTTGAAAGAACTGTTCTGGGACTGGGTCCAGCCATGTTCCGAAAGACATTCTTCAGTGTGAGTGCCTTGTGCACTCAGGCTATTACATCCTTAGCTGGGCATTAAGGGTCCCCCCCCCCCCAAAAGGGTTTTGTATGTATTATTTTTGTACTTTTGTACTTCCTTTTGCAGAAAAACCCTTAAACATTTTTGGGATTGAGCTGTATCCTGCTGGTGGGGTGTTTGTTGCTGCTCTTTTCTTTTGCAGGTTTTTTGTTTTACAGGTGTGTCTGAAAGAAGAAAAGAAGAGGACTGAGGCTTAGCCAGAGCTTTGGTGGTTTCCTAATCTTTTGAAGTGTGTGACTTAGAAATGTTTCAACATTTTTACTTACAGGTGTACAGTAATAGTAGTGGTTTTTGAAAATACATTGCACTGCCTGTGTATGTTCTAAAGCTAGTACAGTGTAAAGTGTGCGGAATGGTATAGGCTGCCCCGGGGTAGTGTAGTGGAGAGCTAGTTTCCTTAGCATGCTCCTAGTGGTGAAACTGGGCAAGTGCCTGACAATGTACAGGTGGGAGGCCATATTCCGGATGCTGGGTAACCGGTCCTGTTCTGTCAGGAAGTGCTCCTGGAAGGTCCCAATTGGCGCTGGTGGAGGAACAACTTAGCTAGTTCATTAGTAGTGACTGAAGATGCTTCAGCATGCCTCCATGTTCCCTGTGGTAACCTGCCATTATATTAAGTCATAATTAGGGGAGGGACTGATCACCCATCCTCATAGGGTGCCCAGTGTTTAGATGTAGTAGTAGTAGTAGTAGTAAAAACCTTCATTTTTCAACAGGATTTGATGTCACAAATACACCATTAGATGGCCTGTGTTGCTGTTCAAAGCCTTTGCTGCAGACAGCAAGTTTGTCTGGTGGCAGTGAATGCAACCAGCCAGTCCGTGGGGTTACAAGGATCCCATCAGTTTTAGAGCATGTGGGAAGCATGGGCAGTTCAGAGGGTGTAAAACTGCAGTACAGTACATCATCCCTTGCTTAGCTCTGCTGAGGCAGGAGATGATGTAATGGAATTCGGAACTCTCGCAGCAGCAGGAACCGCAGTGCTCGGCTGTTTGAAAGCAGTGAGTTGGTTGCAGTTGGAGTTTGTGAGTTGCAGTTGAGAGTTCTACAGGCAAGTGGTGCTTTGCCAAGGCCACTTGTCAGAGGGAAGGACCCTCAGTTTTTTATTTTCTGCCTTAGTACGGTAAACATTGGCCGATTTGCAGGATGTGGTGGCTACCAGAGTCTGTGAAGCCCTGAGGGGGTGAAGATTTCTCAGCAGGAGAAGAGGGACTAAAGGTTTCAGTGAGTAGTGTTGAGGCAACCCCCAAAAGACTGAGAACTAATACCGTTGCCCAGCTTCAGACTTAGAGTTTAAAAGTGTCAAAGTCTCTAACCAGGAAAGCCAAAAATTTCTTGAAGCAATGTTAGATGTCAGGAAAGAGATACAAAAGCTTGTAGCCCAAGTAATCCTGAAAGGATCTGCAGAGTGTTTTGAATTTACAGATCTGGAGACAACACGTGCCCCCTGAAGTTTCCGGTGAAAGTTAACACAGTTCTTTCAAGTGTGCTAGTTGTCAAAGTTAACACAGTTCTTTCAAGTGTACCAGGTGAAAGTTAACACAGATCATTCAAGTGTGCTATGTGAAAGTTAACATAGATATTCAAGTATGCTAGTATGTGAAAGTTAAAACAGTTCTTTCAAATGTACTAGTTGTGGAAGTTAACACAGTCTTCCAGCTGGTAGAAGGTACATGGGGGAGAAGCGAAGACCCTCCATAGAGAAGCAAAGAGCAAAGTGTGAGTCCTGTGGGCTCTGAGGGGTGTTAACTAGGTTCACCCAGTGTGTGCTCGAAGAGAGTGCTGTGGCATCAACCACATAAATACACTGCTAAATTCCAGAGATCCCTAATCACAGGGGTGGATGTCTGTGGGAAGTGTTCTTGTGAAAAGTCTCAGTACTGCGAAAAAAAGAGAGTTGTAAAATGTTTCTGCCTGCTACAAGTGTACCATCTGTTTAGACAGCGACAAAGCCCTGTGGCACCACCATTTATCCTGTTACCGTCTGTTAGGGAATAAAAGTCACACAGGACAATCCCAATTTTCTGGTTGTGGACATTCCATCTCTGAGTGACCTTTGTGAGTTTTTGGGCCTCCATATATAGGAGACACCCCATAGTCGTGGCATCTCTCCCCCGCACCTGGGTAGAAATAGAAATATTCTAAGATCATGGATATGTTGTTCATCCACACTGTTTGGCATTTCCCTTTCCCCTTTAAGATCACCCGGAAGTCTTCAAGCTGGCTCCTCGCACTCACCCGGGTGGTATATACCTCGGCTCCACCCCATGACGCCAAATCTTCCTTTCCGCTGGAAGATACAGGTTGCCTCCCTCGTGCTCACGCATTTCGTAGGCCCTGGCTTTCAAAATCTCGGTTTTAACGAAACTAAAACTCGTTCGAGTTAGCAATCATGCTTTTGCATCCTTGATCATGGAAGAGAAATCTTCTCCAGGATTTCGCCGGTGTCCTTGCGGCCAGAAGATGTCGCGCACCGATCCCCGTGTCGGCTATAACACCTCGTCTTGCAGTTTTTGCCTCGCCTTCCATCCCAGTGTCCTGGAAGACCACTTGGCACTTTTGAAGTTGGGGAGACCGGAGAAAAGGATCCCTCCGTTGAAGTCTAAGGAGGCTAGGTGGGCGGTTTCCACGGCTGTGGGTTCCGCCATACAGCTAGAACGCATGAAGGCGTTTGAAGAAGAAGCCACCCGTGCTTTGGTGAATCGAAGCTTTTTTGTTCCACTCAATCTGGGCTCCACCTTTACAGGTTCTTTTAAGGAGTTGTGCCAGTCTCTTCCCCAACCGGGGTGAGGCGCCTGCAGGCTTCCACTCATCCCGCTCTCAAAAGAGGGATAAAGACTCTGGCTTGTCTTTGTCTCGACAAAGGTACTCTTGGGACAGAGAGAGGCCTCAGTCCCAGGAGCATGTGATCTCGACCTCGGTCGAGATTGCTTCCTCGGCCACAGGCTTCTCAGACCTTCCGTCTGGCCAGACGACCAAGGAAGTGGCCGATGAGGTCAAGATTATTCTCGACCCTCTGTCGCTGGCCGTGGGCGATGACTCTTTGGAGAGGACTCATGTCCTCGTGTTCCCCGATGAGGAGACCCAGCCCGCTGGTGTCCTCATTGAGGTCCCGGTTCCGGATCCCGGGTTCCACTGATCCCTCCGGTGTCTCCCGAGCAACTGAGTCGGTCTGCCCTATCTCGGTCGAGGCCTAGAACCGCCTCAGCCGAAAGGCCAAGGAGGAGCCATAAGTGCTCCAAGAAGAGGCAATGCCGCAGGTCATCGTCCTCCTCGGATGAGGAGAGGCTCTGACGGAAACTCCGTCAGCTCTTCGAGGACCTTATGTGGCATCAGCTGATTTTGACCAGGCAGAAGCCAGCTGTGCCGCCTACCCTGGCTGTTACTTGGCATTCACCTCCTAGGCCGAGGCCGACCCCCTCGGAACCGAGGCCCTTGGTTCCCCCGGCCTCGGGGCCAGCCTGTCCTCCGGTTCGGCCTTTGACGGTCTCCTCACTGATAGTGGTGGAGCCGCCGCCTAAGCAGCCTGTGGGAGGGGCTCCTTCAAAAGAGGACCGACCAGATACCGGACTGCCCTGACGTCTGTTGGTCACGGTCACCCCGGACCATCCTCGACAGGTAGAGGGTGATTTGGACAGCAGACCACTGTATCCCAACTCCTCGGACTCGGACATCACCGGGCTCCACTCACATCCAGGGGATGATGAGTCATCCGTTGGCACAGGGATGGAGGATTGTCCTTCCTCCTCCCGGGGTTCTTCCGTCTCATCTCTGATTCTTCAGGGATGCCCCTGGAACCCATCCAGAAAAAGGTGGAGTACCCTCTCATGGACATCTTGAAGAGAGGGGACACCCAGAAGGAGGCCTTTCCTGTGGCCGAAGCCATTATTGGTCTGGCATTCGAACTATGGCAGCGCCCTGCCTCATGTCCAGCACCGTCTGCCCGCAAGTACACGGTGCCCATGGGGTCCCTTGCAGGTTTCACAGAGTACTCTTCAGCCGAGAGCCTGGTGACCGCTTCTGTGTTCAAGCATACAGGCAGTTCTGTCAACACTGATTGTCCCCCTGATAAGGAGTCCAAGCTTTTGACCATTCGGCATGGAAAGTCTATGCAGCTTCCTCCTTGGGCCTTCATCAGGCCTGTTCGGCCGTCATCATGGCACACTTCTCTCATGCCCTTCTTTGGTCATTAGATGAAGTCCTCCCACATCTCCCCACGGACATGCAAACCACGGTTAAGTAGGTCCGGGATCAGGGCCGTACTGTTGCCAAACAGCAGCTCCAGACGTCCCTGGACATTGGGGATTCTTGTACCCGCTTGATGGCTGCCGCAGTGTCCTCTCGCCGCAGGACTTGGCTGAGGTCATCCTCCTTCCTGGCGGATATACTCAGCATAAATTAGCTGATGTGCCTTTCCTTGGGACCGACTTGTTCGGCCCAGGAGTGGCTGGTCACCTATAGCGCATTGAACAGTCCAGTGCCACCTTGGATGCCAGTTCTGCCAGGAGTTCTTCAGGTAAGAACCAGCAGAAGAAAAAAAAGAAGCCCTTTCGGCACTCTTCCCCTGTAGTCCAGCAGTCCTCCTACCAAGGAGGACAGCAGCATCAGCAGCAGGCTCAAGCTTGGCGCCCTCGGCCCAAGCCTGGACCCCAACAGGCCCGCAAAGGAGGCCGAGGCTCAGGTCCTGGAGCCTCTTCCTCCTCTAAACCTGCCCAATGACAGGGTGGGGTTTGCCACCCCTATCTCCGTCACGCCAGCTCTGGGTCCTCCCGTGGGGGGCCGGCTCCGTCACTTCCTTTCTGCCTGGTCCACTATCATTGCGGACAGGTGGGTTCTCGAAGTGGTCGGTCAGGGACTGCCTCTAGAATTCGAGCAGTACCCTCCCAGTCAAGCCCACGGCCCTCGGGAAGAACGGACTTCTGCATGCACCCAGTCGGCTCTTCGAGACGACATTACTCAGCTCCTCCTCAGAGAGGCAGTAGCTATCATGGCAGATCTGTCTGCAGACCAAGGCTTTGTCTCCAGGTACTTCCTGGTGCCCAAGCAGATGGGGGCTAGCGCCCCATTCTAGATCTCCACGACCTGAATCAGTTTCTCAGGGCACGCACCTTTCGGATGGTCACTTTGTCCCAGATCATACCATCCTTGGAGCGAAACATGTGGTTCTGTTCACTGGATCTGCAGGACGCGTTCTTTCACATCCCAATCCGTCCATCTCATCAGCGGTTCCTCCGCTTCAGGGTTGAAGGGACCCTGTACGAGTTCCGAGCCATGCAGTTCGCGTGTCTGTCGGCCCCTTGGGTCTTCACCAAATGCATTGCAGTGGTGGCAGCCCATCTCCAGCGTTGGGGGTTCAGAATTTACCTCTACCTCAACAATTGGCTCCTGGCAGGTTCCACCCAACAGGAGGTGGAGAGGTTCAGGGATCTGGCCCCCCAAACCTGCTCCCAGCTCAGCCTCCTGATCAAGGAGGCCAAGTCGGAACTCGTGCCTTCTCAGGTGATGGGCTTCATCGGGGCAGAGTTCGACTCTTGTCAAGCCAGAGCTCGGCTCCCGGTGGACAGGGCGGAGGTTCTCTCCTCCTTTTCCCAGTCATTTCTGGTTGGGTACTTGTGCCCTGCCCAGGACTTTCTGCGTCTTCTGGGTTATATGGCGGCATGCACCTCAGTGGTACGTTGGACCTTGTTGCACATGTGCCCCCTCCAATGGGAGCTGGCCACCCAGTGGACTCAACGCCACAGTCATTTCGACCAGCTGATCACTGTAACCCAGAAGATGTGGGACGCTCTCCAATGGTGGACCGCCCAAGACCGGTTGCAGGAAGGGATCCCGTTTGTTCACCCTGACCTGATGGTCATCCTTATGACCAATGCCTCTCTCATGGGCTGGGGAGCCCACATGGGGGACAACAGGGACCATGGGTTCTGGACCCCCAAGAAGTCCCGATGCCACATCAACCTATTGGAGCTTAGAGCAGTCAGACTGGCACTGTCAGCTTTTGCTCCTCAGCTCTGGGGTCAAGTGGTTCAAGTCCAGACAGACAATACCACGACCATGTACTACCTCAACAAACAGGGCACCACACACTCCCGTCTTCTGCTGTGCAGGGAGGCGCTCCGCTTCTGGACCCTCGTAAGCCGTTTGGAGGTGGATCTCCTAGCCATCCATGTGGCAGGAGTCTCGAACCAGCTGGCAGATGCTCTCAACCACATAGGCCAGACACCCCACGAGTGGTCTCTCCATCCAGAGGTAGCTTACAGCTTGTTCTCCCGTTGGGGCAAACCAGTGATGGACATGTTTGCCCCCAAGGAAAACACCAAGCTGAGGCTGTTACATGCCTGCCCCCCTCAGCAGGGCTCGCTGTAGGGGGATGCCTTCTCGAGGTCGTGGACCCCAGGCCTTCTCTACGTCTTTCCTCCATTTCCCTTGATCCACAAGTGTTACTCAAGGAGAGGAGGGACAAGGCGAAGGTGATTCTGGTAGCCCCAGACTTGCCACGCCAGTTCTGGTATCCAGATCTCCTCAGCCTCAGCTGCAGGCCCCCAGAGCGGCTTTGTACACGCCCGGACCTGATATCTCTGAACCAGGGTAAGGCCTTCCATCCAGACCTTCAATCCCTGCACCTCACAGCCTGGTATCTGAGCGGCTAGAGTTCCAGGCTTTGGGTCTGTCCGAGGATGTCTACACCGAGGTGGAGGCACCTTGAAAGGAAAAGACCAGGAAATGTTATGCCTTGAAATGGAAAAGGTTTTCCATTTGGTGTCAGGATAAGGGTCTGGACCCCTTATCCTGTTCTGTGGCTAACATTCTCGACTACCTTTGGTGTCTCTCCAAAGGGGGTACACGGTCATCGACCCTTAGGGTGTACCTGGCAGCCATTTCTGCTTACCGGGCACGGGCCGGTCAGCCAACATTGGCGCGGGAGACAGTGATCAGGCGCTTTTTCAAATTCTGGATCACATATCTCCTCCGGTGTGTGAACCTCCACCTCCTTGGGATCTACTGCTGGTACTGGCAAAGCTCATGGGCAAGGCATTTGAACAAATGCACAAGTGTGAGCTGTCACACTTGTCATGGAAGACAGTCTTCCTGGTGGCTATCATGTGCGCCAGAAGGGCAGGGGAGCTCCAGGTGCTTTTGGTGAACTCCCCTTATCTGGTCTTCCACGGGACAAAGTTGTCCTGTGCCCCCACCTGAAATTCCTTCTGAAGGTGGTGTCAGAGTTTCACCTTAACCAGGTGTTGACTCTGCTGGTATACCACCCTAATTACACCTTGGAGGCCGAGTACAGGCTCCATACTTTGGACCTGAGACTTGCTGTCTCTCCTATTATAAGGAGAGGATGGTGGAAATTCATGGAGAGGTTCGCCAGCTGTTTATCACCTACGCTGAAGCCGCTACTGGCAGACCTGCAGCCAAACGGACCATAGCAAGATGGATTACTTAATGCATAGGTCTGTGCTATGAGTTGGCGAGCAAGGAGCCTCCCAGAGGGATAAGAGCTCATTCTACCCGCCATACTGCTGCATCGGTGGCTGCTTCCAGGTACATCCCTATCCAGGAAATCTTTCGGGCTGCTACATAGAAGTCAGCAAACGCCTTCTTTACCCACTACCACATCGACCTTGAGTCATGCCGGGATGCTGGTTTTGGGGCCTCAGTTCTCTAATCTCTGTTCCCTAAGTAGGGGGTGTGCGCCTTGCCTCCCTCTTCCTGGAGAACTGCTAGGAGCCTACCAAACAGTGTGGATGAACAACATATCCACGATCCTAGAAAAACAGGTTACTCACCTGTAACAGTAGTTCTAGGAGTGGTATATGTTGTTCATCCACACAGACCTACCGACCTCCCCGGCTGCAGACGGACACAACCTGGCTTCCAGCAGGCTATGATCTGGCGTCATGGGGTAGAGCCGAGGTATATACCACCCAGGTAGGTGGGAGGAGCCAGCTTGAAGATTTCCAGCTGATCTTAAAGGGGAAAGGGACATGCCAGATAGGGAGGATGAACAACATATACCACTCCTAGTACTACTGTTACAGATGAGTAACCTGTTTTTTTGTACCACTCCCCAGCCTCCTAGATGCCCAAGCCAGGTATTGCCCTAATGCAGGGGCGTAGCTACAAGGGTGCAGGGGGTGCAGTGGCACCCAGGCCCATGAGGTTTGTGGGGCCCAAATCATTATTCTGATGTTTATTCAAAACTGGGGAAGGGCCCTATAACATCTTCTTGCACCCAGGTCCTCTGGGAATTTGCTACATTACTGCCCTAATGCCAGGGGTGATACTCTTTGTTGTGGTGGTAGTTGCCTTGCCGACAAGCTGCCAGTAAAACAAGTGAGCCTGGGTTGCATACAAGTCCATTGCCTCCCCTTCTGACCTCACTAAATACAGGGCCCTTTGTAATGCCTTCACTAGTAAAATTTGGCTTGCGAAATCTAAACACTTCTCATCCACACTCCAGAACAACCTTAACCACCCTTCTAAGTTCTGGAAGATAATCCGTATGCTTTTCTCCCCTCCGACCCAGTCCCTGCACCCCTGTTTTTAAAGTGGACAACTCTCATATCTCTGACCCCTCTGCAGTTGCCTCCTTGTTTAACTCCTATTTTGCCTCCTTTCTCTCTTCCTCCTCCCCTCCCATTCACTCTTCCCCTCTACCTTCCCCAACCCCACCTCCCTTTTTTTTCTCTCCCACCAAGACTGTTGCTTTTCTTAAGGCCCTCTTGACTGTAAACCCCCCACAAGGCTGGGTGCCTTGATGATCTTGACCCCAAACTCCTTTATCTCTCCACTAATGCCATTTTCCTCCCTATCACCTTCCTCTGTAGCCTCTCATCTCAGTTCCTAGCTCATGGAAGTTGGCTACAGTCATCTGCTCGACCCCTCTTCCCCTGGAAACTACTGGCCTATCTTTGTCTTCCCCACCTTGGCTAAACACTTTGTTCTCTCCCAACTCTCCCCTTGTCTTTTTTTTTCAAGTCATCCTTCTTCTTAAGTCCTTTGCAGTCTGGTTTCAGGAGGTTCCATTCCACTTCCCTCATTAGCACTCTCCTTTCTGGCATGGATCAGGACCTGGTAATCTCCACCATCTTTTTTGACTTGGTCAGTGCCTTCTTTGACACTGTTGCTTAACCATTCTTCTGGACAAGTTTAAGGCAGCAGGACTCTCCACCTCTTCAGTTGGGTGGTTTTGCTTCTACCTTGAGGGCAGGTCCCAAGCTGTCTGAATTGGAGATCCCCCCCCCAAATCTGTTTAGATGTCCCACAAGGGTCCCTCCTTGGTCCTGTTCTTTTCTCCATTTTTCTAAATGGCCCTCCCACTCCCTGCTGTTCTGCGTCCATTCACATGTATGCAGATGACATGGTAGTCGTTGCCTCTTACCTCACGGCATAGCGTCCACTGGAATTTAACATGTCCAGTACTGGTTCTGTGAAAACCAGTTGCCCCTCAACACCAAGAAAGTAATCTTCATGGCTTTTAGTACTAGACAGTGGCTTACTGCCTCTCTACCTTCCTTCCATACCCTTGATGGTGCAGCGATTGAAGATGTCTCCTCCTCCTTCAAGTAGCTTGGGGTCTGGCTGACCTGTCGTCTCGATTTCTCTGTTCATCTGGACACAGTCACCAGAAGCTCCACTCCATGCTTGGTACATTTTACAAGAATAAGAGGAGCATCCCTCTTCCTGCCTGCTGAGAGATCCTTCTGAAGATGATAGTCCCAATTTTTGACTATGGTTATATTGTTTACAGTGCTGCTGTCAGGTCTACCTTAGCCAGACTGGACCCCCCTTATTCACTCCTGTTGATTTGCCCTCAACAGTCCCTCAGTCCTCCTAGTACTTCAACTTGTTTGACCACTCGACAGCTGTCAAGCACGGCCCCACTGATGAGCAAGTTGACCTCAACTTCTGTCGACCAACCTGCCAAGATTTTTCTTGACCCAGCCTGCCAAGATTTTTCTCAACTCGGTCATTCTGTTGTCTCACAGACCTTGGTGCTCCCAGTCCTCGCTCGAGAGGATATGGTTTGACCGGTGACCTTGGTCAGCCCTGTTCAGGGCAAGCCTCCTACTGAGTTTGGATCTTCATCCATGCTAGTAAATGTGGGCTGGCACATTATTTATGGCCAGTGCCCGGAAGACCCCACTGGCTGTTGACTGGGCAGTCAAGGTCGTGGTCGAAGCATTTGTGCCCTTGATTCCACTTGACCAGGAGGCACCACTTTCAAGGCTTCCTCATCCTCCTTTTCCTTGGGTGAGGAGAGGTACCAGCAGAAAATGCGCTGGGGCTACGAGGAGTTCCTCTGGCAGCAGTGGCCATGACAGGGCAAGGTAGGGTTCTGCCCCAAGGACTATAGTCTCTTGGTGGCCACCAGTGGTTCAACTGCCAGCTCAGGTTTCCCAGGTATTTCCAACACCTGCTTCTTCGCTGATCGTGGTAGAGACGACCACACTGACAGCTGCCAGTCAGTGCTGCAACAAAGGAGGCTGGCTGTTCAAATTCCAGCTGCCAGGCTGGTTGTCAGTGAGGATGATCCTAGGTGGCGAGTCCTGGGAGGCTTGTGGTGAAATACGGCCAAGGGTCATCTTCAAGGAGTCATCAGACAACTCCGATCAGGAGTCCATGGCCTCCTCTGGGGCTCTACTGTTTGAGCATTGCTTAGTTGAGGAGCTCTCCACCAAGCAAGGGTTGGTCTCTTTTGGGGTGCTGCGCTGCCTGATTGTGGAGTCCATGTCTGTCTTGCTGGAGCCAGTCCAAAAGACTGCTAAGTACCGTGTTCTGCACAGTTTGGACCAGGATGAATCCCCAGTGATTGCCTTCCCAGTGGCAGAGGTCATCTTGGGACCAGCCCTTGAGGTTGGCAGCATCTTGTCCGGCACCCTCAGCCTGCATGGTCCGCAAGTATGCAGTCCCTATGGGCTCCCTTTTGGGGTTTTCCTGCTACCCTTTGGCCAAAAGTTTGGTTACAGATTCAGTGTTCCGCAAGTCAGGACACCAGGGGAACATGGACAAGCCTCCGGACAAGGAGTACTGTAAAATTGACCACATCATTAAAAAGGTGTACGCTGCGGCTACCCTGGGTCTCTAGCAGGCTAGCTACACCATTATGATTGCCAGTTATGGCCATTCCATGATGAAAATGTGTGATATTATCTTCCTCCGCCCAGAGCAGCGGGTGGTGGTGGAACTCATCAGACACCATGGTGAATCGCTGGCTAAACACCAGCTCCAGACAGCCTTGGACATCATGGATGACTCCTGTGCCCATGCGGTGGCAGCAGCTGTCTCCATGCATTGCAGGGCTTGGTTGCGCTTGTCCACCTTCACGGCTGACACCCAGCAGAGGTTGGCAGATATCCCCTTTCTGTGCACCAACCTCTTTGGCCCTGGGGTGGAAGGACATCTCCCGAGGATTTAGAAGTCCAGTGGCACCTTGATTCTGTGACCTACACCCAGAAGTACCAGAACAAAAAGCCTAAGAAGACAGTCTTTCAGTAACAGTCCTTTCAGTCACAGCCTCCCTGGCAGCAGCCCCAGCAGGGACAGTTTCAGACCTGGTGCCTCAAAAATTGTGGTGGTCAAGGTCCCAAAAAGGGTGGGCAGGCATAGTGGTGCCCCTGTGACAGCAGGCACTGGTGCCCCCACAAAAGCTGGCCTGTGATGAGCTGGGGTGTCATTCTCTCACCTGTCCTGTCCCAACCCTGCTCCCTGTCAAAGGCAGGGTACATCTCTTCTTGCCACATTGGTCCACTGTCACAACGGAGAAGCAAGTGGGTGTCGGACATAGTGGGTAGAAGACTGTCTCTCAATTTTGAGGCTCTCTAGCCCTACCACCTCCACACAGCTTGAGAGTTCGGGATGTCTCAGGACATGCTGTCTGCCCTCAGGGAGAACATTGCTCAGCTTCTTGCAAAGGGAGCCATGACCCATGTCCCAGACACCCTGGGCAGTTAGGGTTCCATGTCCAGGTACTTCCTGATCCCGAAACAGGCAGGGGGCTGGCACCCCATACTGGATTTTCATGATCTGAACCAGTATGTGCAGAACAGTAAGTTCTGGATGGTCACTCTGAGCCAGATTACACCATCCCTGGAGCAGGACATATGATTATGCTCCCTGGACTTCCAGGATGCTTTTTTACACATTCCGATCCACAGGTCTCACTGCTGGTACCTCTTGTTCCAATCGGAGGGGGTCCTGTACCAGTTATAGGTCATGCCATTTGACATCTGTTGAAGATCTGCTGTTATGGTAAGTACATAACTGTTCTTTCAGCAGCCAAGTTGATGGTCATGGAGTAAGAGGCAGTGGTGGGCTGAGAGATCCTCATCTGCCTTGACAGTAGTCCCAATTGGGCTCAGAGTGGCTTGTCTGTTCATTAACACTCCAGAGTTCCAGGAAACATAACCTGTTCTCCAGAAGTGTAGTGAGAGCCCTCCCTACCACAAAAAACACAAGATATGAAATTGCTGCTCGTGGGAGGGAAAGCATTAATTTTCTTCCCACGCCCTCAGTTCTTCCAACCGGTTGACCTTGGTTGAACCTCCACTGGTCAAGAGGCAGTTCGAAGCTTCAGCATTGACCATGAAGGAACATTTGATCTCGACTCAGGTCAACTGTGCAGTCAAAACTTTCCTCAAACCTATTGACCCATAGTCAGAGGGGGAGGTTGACGAGTATTTGTCAAGCTCCAAAACCTCAGTCATCTTGGACCTCTCCCCGGTTGGGGAAATGGTTCCACTAGCGACCCCAGTCAAGCCAGTCCAGGTTGTGCCACCATCACTGGTTCCACTCTTGTGTCCATCATGAAGCCTCTCATTTTCACACAGACTAGGCAGGTGATCTACATGTCCCTGCCAGGGGGGGACACTTGTTGACCTCACTAGGATCGATAGTCAGGTCATCACTTGTCCTGGTCTTGTTCTTACAATCACCGACACCCCCAACACCCGTTGGGGTCTTCATCCTCCTCGGAGGAACATGAACATGGTCTCCTCTATAGGATTGATAAGGACTCCTCTGGCAGCAGTAGGCACTGTGCCACAGGGAGGAGCAGGTCTGTGCTCCTGGACCCTCAGTTGCCTTACAGTTCCTGGCATCCTTGGTGTTGCCTGTGGCACTCCCCACCCTGCTCATCATTATGGAGCCCCCTCTTCCACAGCCACACAAAGTGTCGCATACACAGGAGGCCTAGCTGCTGACCAGCCTGCTGCACTACTTGTCGGTAGTGGTCCCTAAGGAAGGCAGGTTTGTCTGCACCCCAAAGAAGTGGCCTCAGCCAGTCTTTGATGAGGAATCTGATTCAGATGCAGAGTCCTCAAAGACCTCCTCAGGTCGAACTTGACCAGTCAGCCTTGACTCTTCGAATGGTCAGTCCTCCCAATTTGAGTTTGTCTCCTTTGCCATGCCCCTTCAGTACATGAATCCTTGAAGACACCCTTGGAACAAGTCCAGACGTGATCTCACTGTGACAGGGTTGAATATGGCCCTGTCCCAGTTGTTTTGCAGAAAGAGTTTAAACACAAGGGTCTGTTCTATCCTCTCCTTTTCTGGCTCTTCTCTGTTTGGTTGTGCAGCCAGATTTTCTTGTGAGACCTAGGACTTGATCACCTCGATGGTTTTGCAGTTCTCTGCCTCTCGCTATCTCTCTTACTGTCCCCCCACATTTCTGCTGTTATAAAAATATATGTAAGTAATTTTTTTGGAAATATAATCGATACTGGGATCCCTGTGTTTAGAAATGTTTGTAGTTTTACTGTTGAAATTATTGCAAAAAGCTGTTTGGAACTCAAGGGGTTAACCTGTTTGCAAACTGTCTGAGAAGCTTTAAGCAAGAGGTCAGTTCTGGTTCACAGTGTCCTTTTTGCTGCACTTGTTGAAACTTACAAGAACACTGTGAGAAGCATACTGTTTTCTTAACGAGCGGGGATTGCAAAGACTTATAAAAACTGAGCTGCAATTGCTTGCAAGAGAGAAACCCAGAGACTGAGACTGGAAATCGAGAAGAAACCCAGATGTAATTTCTCTGTTTATACTGCCTTTGTAAATAGTTATTCTGAGCAATTTTATTTTTTTTATTTTACTGTTAATAATAAAACTCTTGTTACGTGTGTTACAACTGCTTCTGGTTTTCCTATGCTTCCTGACCTGTGCCTTGATTACAGATGGTTTTAGAAGTGGGATTTACCCCGTGCATACTCTAAGCCAGGAGTTTTGTGCATGGGTACTAGACCTGGTACCAGGGAAGCATGGAAGAAAGGTATGGATTCTGCAGCAGCAAGCCCAGGAGTGGTTACCAGGACAATAGCAGCCAAACTAGCAGAGACAGAAGTCCAAACTGAGATTGTACAGCTAGCACCAGTTACAGAAAAAGAACAGGCAGTGACAGAACCTGAAAGCCTGACTGCCTTTTTCAAATGGTGGGCTATACAACAAAAAGAGACAGAGAAACAGAGAAGAGATGAGATGCAGAAGAGAGAACAAGAAATTCAACATTTGGAAGCACAGAGAAAAGAAGAAATGCAACAACTCAAACAGCAGAAAAAAGAGATGCAGCAGAGGAGAGAAGCGATGCAGCGATGACTAGATGTCTTGCAAGTTCTCAAATCTGGAGGATCCGGCACTGGTCCAGCAGAGCAACAAGACACAAACAACTTAAAATACCTTAAACCTACAAAATTGCGTCCCTCGGATGATATCGAAGCGTACCTGACAATTTTTGAAAGGGTCGCCGTAGCCTGCCAGGGGCCAAAGCAGCAATGGGCAATCAGACTGGTACCTTACCTGACAGCGAAAGCCCAACTTGCCTACAGCAATATAGACACTGTTAGTGCACCGTCAGAAAACTATGACCTGGTGAAAAGCGAAATCCTGAAAAGATATGACATCTCAGGAGAGAGCTACTGGCAGAGATTTCCATCTCTGAAGAACAGCTCAGTCGACAATCCTCGAGAAGCCTTCAACTGACTCAGAGAACTCCTGATAAAATGTCTTCACCAGAGAGCAAAACAGTCCCACAGATTATCGACACATTTGCAGTGGAGCAATTCATCAACATCCTGCCTACAGATGTGCAGCTTTTGATAAAGGAACACCAACCAGAAGGTGGGGAAAAGGCTGTTTCTTTGGCTGAAGACTACCAAATGCCCAGACAGACGCCACAGCAGCGAGGTAACAGCCAAGCACCAGTAAGACACTCTTTTTCCCATTTAATCTCCAAGTCTGATAACTCTGGTGGGGTTAACAAATCTGCACCCAAAGACTTTATTTGCTATAACTGTAATTAGCCAGGTCATCATGCAAGAAATTGCCGTAGTAAGAAGAGTGACACTGGAGCAGATTTGCCCTTAGCAAATTGGGGCAAGTACTTAACAGATGTGAAGGTGGGAGATAAGACTGTGAAGGGACTTATAGATTCGGGAAGCAGGCAAACCCTAGTGCATATTGAAATGCTGGGAAAACCGTGTCCAAAAGGACCAGGTACTGGTGTCATCTGCATCCACAGGGACACCCGATACTATCCCACCAGCCAAGTGACTCTCACTATTAATGGAGTGTCATACCAAATGAAAGTGGAGATAGTACCTAAGTTACCTGTACCTGTTATTATTGCAAATGACTTTCCGGGATTTACTGAGTTAATCAAGGAGGGAGTAAATCCTGATGTTTCAGCAGCTGTGGTGACAAGAACTGAGGCAAAGAAAATCTGAGTTGGCGGGGGGGACTCTTTTCGTTTCACTGATTTTGATTCAGACTTGTTTGAGCACAACTCCAAGATCCGGAAGTCCAGGAAAGAAAGGCGGCAACAAAAGACTGATGGACATAAGGGGTTAACTTATGAAAATGCTGAAACTGAACTGATAACTGATTGTGATTTTCTTTCAGATCAAGCTAACAATGTTTTTCTCCAGGATTATTTTAAGCAGCTGGGGGTGAAACCAAAACAGGGTGAACCTATGTTTAAAACATGTAATGAGCTACTGTACGGAGTTTGGGTTAAACCTCAGACACAGGACCAGATAGAACAATTGGTTATACCACAAAAGTATAGATCTGAGTTGTTGCAGATAGCACATGATAGTCCTATGGCTGGTCACTCAGGGAGAGAGCGCACCCTTGCCAGATTGCTGTACTGATTTTGCTGGCCTGGAATTCATGAAGATGTTGCTACCTATTGTAATTCCTGTGCTGAGTGTCAGAAAGTAGCCCCAGTGACTAGAAAAGACAAGGTGCTCCTGGTGCCCCTACCCTTGATAGATGTGCCTTTTGAGAGAATTGCAGTGGATGTGGTGGGCCCCTTAGACAAAAGTAAAAAAGGGCGATCAGTTAATTTTGGTAGTATGTGACTATGCTACTCGATACCCAGAGGCAGGTCCAATGCATACTGTCACAGACCCAAAAGTGCAGCAGAGCTTGCCAAAATTTTCAGCTGAGTGGGCATACCTAAAGAAATCATTACTGATCAGGGCAGCAATTTTGGTGCTTCATTACTTAAGGAGCTATACAGACTACTAGGTTTCACTGCCATAAGAACCTCCCCTTATCACCCTCAGACAAACAATCTTGTTGATCGGCTTAATCAAACCCTAAAACACATGCTAAAAAAGTTTGTGGAAGGGGAAGATTGGGACCAATGCTTACCTTCCTGCTTTTTGCTTACAGAGAAGTGCCACAGGCATCAACAGGTTTTTCACCATTTGAAATGCTATATGGTAGACAACCTAGAGGGCCACTAGATGTAATAAAAGAAACATGGGAAGATAACCCCCATCAGAAACAATCTATTACATCTTGTATGCGTGTGCTGAGAAAGAAGCTGGCAAAATATGTTGAAATCACCCATAGTAATCTGGAAGAGGCCCAAAACCAGCAGAAGTTGTATTATGACCATGAGGTAAAAGGAAAAGTTTTTGAGCCAGGTGTTACCCACTACAGACAATAAACTGTTAATGAAGTGGCAAGGGCCTTATAAAGAGCTAAGACATGCCGGCACAGTTAACTATGAGATTGAGACTCCTGATAGGAAAAATCCTACTGAGATATACCATGCTAACCACCTCAAGAAATGGATTGAAAAAACACCAAAAGCTGTTTTGCTGGTTTTCCCAGAAACTGATAAAGAAGATATTGATGTAGTTTATGACAGACTAGAACAAACTGTAACTGCTGATGCTGTAAAGGTGAATGTTTCCTGAACCTCCAAAGAAATTGCAGAAATATGTAACTTGTTAAAGACATTTAACAGTTCTTTTACCACAGTACCAGGCCAAGCAAAAGGGGTCGGTCACGTAATAGTGACGAGGAATGCTCGCCCTATTAGACAAAAAACATACAGATTACCAGAGCGGTGAAGAGCTGACGTGGTTAAGGAAATACAATAGATGAAAGGATTGGGTATCATAGTAGAGTTGAGAAGTGCTTGGTCATCTCCAATGGTGATTGTAAACAAAAAAGAAGGGGTGTAAGACTGTGCCTTGATTTTAGGAAACTTAATCAAGTGTCAGAAGTTGACAGTTATTCTGTGCCTAGAATAGATGATTTGGTGGACAGACTGGGGAGTGTCAAATATATCAGTACCCTTGATCTCACCAAGGGTTACTGGCGAATCCCCCTAGCTAAAAAACTCCAGAGACAAAACTGCATTTGCCACTCCTATAGGATTCTGTCTGTTCACCGCCATGCCGTTTGGTTTGCATGGCGCACCTGCTACATCGATGTAATTTTATCCCCTTACACTGGTTATTGTGCTGTGTACCTGGATGATGTCGTGGTATATAGTCCAGACTAGAAAAGCCACCTGGAACACCTATGAGCTGTTATCCAATCAATCAAAAAGCCATGTCTGACAGTTAATCCTACCAAGTGTGCACTGGGCATGCAGGAAACCAGATATTCTAGGGACATGGATATGTTGTTCATCCACACTCATTGGCAGTATCCTTGCCGCTTTAAATCTTGCCGGAAGGTCTTCAAGCTTGCTCCTCCCACCCACCCGGGTGGTATAACTCTCGGCTCCGCCCCATGACGCCAGATCTTCCTTACCGCTTGGAAGCTCAGGTTCCCTCCTAACGCTCTGCGTTTGGACTGGTTCCTATTTCTCCGTTTGCGGTTTAAAATAAAAATTTGCAAAGACTTCAGTCTTGATCCCTCGCGGCTGCGATGGACCAATCGACTCCAGTTTGGAGATGCCCATGCGGGCAGAAGATGTCTCGGGCGGATCCACACTCCCGTGTGTCTACTGCTTAGGCCTTGAGCACGACCCGCGGGCTTGCGACCTGTGCTCATCTTTCTCGGCCTACGTCCTCGAAGACCGTGCTGCCCGATTGCAACTGGGCCGTCCCGAGAAGCGTTTCCCTCCGGTGAAGTCCAAGGAGGCCCGGTTGGCGGTGTCCGCGGCGGCGGGCTCGGCGGATCAGCTCGAGCGGATGGTCGCCCTCGAAGAGGAGGCGGCGCGGGCCGTATCTTCCTCGGCCGCGGCATTTACCCCGCTCTCTCTGGGTTCTTCCTACACGGCTTCTTTTAAGGAGCTTTGTCTGTCCCTCTCCACTAAAGGAGAAGGGCCTGCGTCTGCTGGACCTTATTCTCGGTCCAAAAAGAGGGACAAGGTAAGTCCCTCCGTCGACGCTCTTGGGAGCGGGAAAGGTCCCTCTCCCCGGGCCGTCGTCCGTCGGCTTCGGTCGACCGCTCGGCTTCGGCCACTGGCCTCACGGTGTCCCGTCAGGTCAGTTGACGAGACTCCCACTGATGAAGTCGAGATTTTCTCGACCCATTGAACAGGCTGTCGCCTTTAGCAGCCGAGATTCCCCTCTCCCGGTTCCCAGGAGGAGTTGAGGATCCGTGGGCTCGCCTGTGCCTCCGGTTCCGGAGCCCTCGGATGGACCTTCCGAGCCGAAGGGAGTGCCGGTTCCGGCCGACACCTCCCGCACCGACCCCGGAAATTCCGGGACTCTCGGTCTCGGTCTCGGACCTCTTCGCGGTCCAGCCGTTCCCACCGTCATAGGCGGTCTCGGTCTCGGCACCGCGGTAAGCGGCGTCGCCGCTCGTCCTCGTCCTCCTCCTCGGATGAGGGGAGGCTTCGGCGTAAATTACGTCGACGGTACGAGGACCTTATGTTGCAACAGCTCCTCCTGGCCGGGAATAAGCCGACTCCGGCGCCTTCCCCGGCCATTAAGTGGCTGTCACCGGAACGGCCGACACAACCCCTCGACTTGTCCGAGGAGCCTATACCCAGGCCGGTTGTTCGGCCAAAACCAGCTGCTCCACCGATTCCGGTGGAACCTCCGCCTCCACAGCCACCAATTGGGGCTCCGACCAAGGATTCTCGGTCGGCTAGGGTTTTACCCATCGGCTGTCAGTTACCCTCACTCCCGACCGACCTCGGCAGGTGAAGGGTGGCTCAGGCCAGAGAGCAGCTCTTGAGGACTCTTCGAGTCCGAAGATGATTCCTCCTTCTTCTCCAGCGACTGGACTTGGAGTCTTCAGGAGGTCAGTCAATGGACGATAGCCCGTCGTCCTTCCTAGGACTGCTTGGCTCATCTCGAGTCTACCGGGATGGAGCTCGAACCCGTTCCAAGCGGGCCAGGTATCCCCTCACGGAGATTCTGGACGAGGGATTCTCCGACGGAGGCCTTTCCGGTGGCGAGGCCATAGTGGGTCGGCACTGGAACTTTGGCAGCGCCCTGCTTCCTGCCCTCGCCTTGACCAGGATGGCCAGGAAGTATCACGCCCCTACCGGTTCCTTGTCGGTTTGGAACACCCCTCTGCTGAGGGGTTGGTTACCGACAGCGTTTTCGGTAGCGGCAGCGCCAGGGATGTGGACAAACCTCCTGACAAAGGTCCAAGAAATTGGACTATGTGAGGCGAAAAGTCGCTCGTCCTCTCTCGGCTCCGTCAGGCCAGTTCGGCCGTCCTCATGGCACATTTTCTCATGCCCTGTTGGGCTCCCTGGATGAGGTCATCCCTCATCTTCCCCGATCTGCAGACTACGGTTAAGCAGGTGCGGGACCAGGGCAGGGCAGTGGCCAAACAGCAGCTCAGACTGCTTTGGATATAGGGACTCATGTGCCAGATCGGTGGCGGCGCAGTGGCTATCGTCGGCGGGCTTGGCTGAGGATATCCACCTTTACTTGGATACCCAGCACAAGTTGGCGGATGTTCCTTTTGGGACTGACCTCTTGACCCTGGGGTGGAAGGTCACCTGCAGAGGATCGAGAAGTCCAATGCCACCTTGGACTCGGTCTCTTCCGCTCAGAAGGACAAAGGCCGCAAACCACAGCCTAAGCCCTTTCGTCCTTCTGTGCCCCCGGGCGCCCGGCCCAGCAACGTCAGGGCCAGCAGGCTCGGCCTTGGCATCCCAAGCCCAAGCCGCCGGCTTCCTCTAACAGGAGGCAGGAGGAAAGGGCCCAGGAGGTCCCTCGGCGGTCCCTCCTCCAAGCCTGCCCAGTGACGGGCTGAGGGTGCTCCCATCCCGTCACCTTACCCCTGGGTCCCCGTGAGAGGCGGCTCCAGCACTTCCGTTCCGCTTGGTCGCTGTTACCACGGACAGGTGGGTCTTGGAGGTGGTGGGAAGAGCCTGCCTCTGGAATTCGAGCAGGCACCACCCTTCAGGCCGTCGCCCTCGGGAGCCGAGATCCCCAGCCTCACTGGCGGCTCGTCGAGCCGACATCACTCTCCTCCTCCAGAAGGAGGTGGTAAGAGAGGTGGTGGACCCTCCTTCAGACCCAGGGTTTGTGTCCAGGTACTTCCTGGTTCCGAAACGGACGGGGGGCTGGCGCCCCATTCTCGACCTACACGACCTAAACAAGTTCCTAAGGTCTCGAACCTTCAGGATGGTCACTCTGGCTCAGATAATACCATCCTTGGAGCAGCGGCGTGTGGTTCTGCTCTCTGGACTTGCAGGGCAGCGTTTTTCCGTCCCTATCCGTCCGTCTCACCAGAGATTCCTTCGCTTCGAGCGGAAGGATCTCTCTTAGTTCAAGCCATGCCCTTGGCTTGTCTCCAGCTCCCAGGGTCTTCACCAAATGCATGGCAGTGGTGACAGCATTCCCTCGGCGCCGAGGTCGGGTGTACCCTTACCTGGGCGACTGGCTGATAGCAGCTCCCTCCAGGAAGGAGGCGGAGTGGTCCAGAGATCTGGCCCTCCAGGTCTGCTCTCAACTGGGCCTCCTTATCAGCGAGGCCAAGTGGAACTCGAGCGAAGCAGGTGATTCTATTCATCGGGCGCAGCTCGACTCTCTTCGAGCCAGGCGCGGCTCCCGGCGGACAGGGCGAGGTTCTTTCCTCCTTTGCCCGATCATTTCTGGTTGGGCAATTGCCCTGCCGGGACTTCCTGCGCCTCCTGGGTCTCATGGCGGCCTGTACCAGCGTGGTCCGTTGGGCCCGCTGGAACATACGTCCCCTTCAGTGGGGACTGGCCAGCCAGTGGTCTGGCAGCTGCGATCCCTTGGACCAGGTTGCCGGTGACACAGGGATGTGGCAGCTCTCCAGTGGTGGACCGTTCCAGATCATTTGCAGGAGGGCATCCCGTTAATCCGCCCGAGCAGCGGTCTCTCTGTCGACCGATGCCTCTCTGATGGGTTGGGGTGCCCATCTGGGGAACACGGGCTCATGGCCTCTGGTCCCAGCGGGAGTCGATGCCACATCAACCTGCTGGAGCTCCGAGGCGGTCCGCCTAGCTCTCACCGCCTTTGCTCCGTTCCTCCGGGGTCAAGTGGTCCGAGTCAGGCGGACAATACCACGACCATGTACTATCTAAACCGCCAGGGCGGGGCCGCTCCATGCTTCTATGCAAGAAGCTCTCGCATTTGGTCACTCGTCGCAGCCTGGAGGCGGATCTCCTAGCCATTCACGTGGCAGGAGCCTCCAACACCCTGGCCGATGCCTGAGGCGGATAGGGGCTGCATCCACAGTGGTCTCTCCCTGCGGTAGTACAGCATCTGTTCTCCCTTTGGGGCACACCTCAGGTGGACCTGTTTGCCTCCATGGAGGCGAAGCTGAGTCTGTTCCATGCCCGCCCCCTCAGCAGGGCTCGCTGCAGGGGGATGCCTTCTCGAGGCAATGGACCCCGGGCCTCTTTTACGCCTTTCCCCCATTTCCCTTGATCCACAAGGTGCTTCTCAAGGCGAGGAGGGACAAGGCGCAGGTGATTCTGATAGCCCCAGACTGGCCTCGCCAGTTCTGGTACCCAGATCTCCTCAGTCTCAGCTCCAGGACTCCGCGGCAGCTTCCAGCTCGCCCGGACCTGCTCTCAGTCAATCAGGGAAGGTGTTCCATCCGGACCTTCAATCCCTGCACCTGGCCTGGTTCCTGGGGCTAGAGTTCCAGGCCTTGGGTCTTTCCGACGAGGTCCTCAATGTAGTTGAGGCGTCCGTAAGTCGACCAGAAAATGCTATGCCTTCAAATGGAAAAGGTTTTCCATTTGGTGTCAGAACAGGGCTTGGACCCTTCCTCCTGTTCCTTGGCAAGCATCTTGGACTATTTATGGTCCCTTTCTAGTCAAGGGCTTGGGTCGGCGACCCTAAGGGTGCACCTGGCAGCCATCTCTGCTTACGGCGCGGGCGGGAAGCAGTCGATGGCGCAGGAGAAGGTGGTCTGGCGCTTTTCAAGGCCTTGATCACATTTCCTCCAGTCACGGGAACCCCCACCTCCGTGGGATCTACTGCTGGTACTGGCAAAGCTCATGGGCAAGCCATTCGAACCTATGCACGGTGTGCTCTCTCTCACCTGTCGTGGAAGACCGCCTTCTTGGTGGCTATCACGTCAGCCAGAAGGATGGGAGAGCTCCAGGCGCTTTCCATCGAGGTCTCCTTACCTGGTCTTCCACAGGGACAAGGTTGTCCTGCGCCCCACCGAAATTCCTTCCGAAGGTGGTGTCGGAGTTTCACCTTAACCAGGTGTTGACTCTGCGGTGTTCTACCCCAATCACACCTCGGAGGCCGAATATAGGCTCCATACTCTGGACCCTAGAAGGGCGCTCGCTTATTATAAGGAGCGCATGCGGCTGAAAATGGGAGAGGTTCGCCAGCTGTTTGTCACCTACGCTGAAGCCGCATCTGGCAGACCTGCAGCCAAGCGGACGATAAGCAGGTGGGTAACCTCCTGCATAGATCTCTGCTATAAGTTGGCGGGCATGGAGCCTCCCAGAGGATAAGAGCTCATTCTACCGCCATACTGCTGCTGTGAGTGGCTGCTTCCGGGGCGTCCCTATCCAGGAAATCTGCAGGGCTGCTACCTGAAGTCAGCAAACACCTTCATTACCCACTACCACATCGACCTTGAGTCACGCCCGGGATGCTGGTTTGGGGCCTCGGTTCTCCAGTCTCTCTTTCCCAAGTAAGTATATGGGGTGTCGTCTTGCCTCCCTCCTCCCGGAGAACTGCTAGGAGTCTGCCAATGAGTGTGGATGAACAACATATCCATGTCCTAAAATACAGGTTACTCACCTGTAACAGGAGTTCTAGGAATGGTATATGTTGTTCATCCACCCATCCCGACCTCCGGCTTGGCGAACCTGAGCTTCCAGCGGGCCAGATCTGGCGTCATGGGGCGGGCCGAGGTTATACCACCGGGTGGGTGGGAGGAGCAAGCTTGAAGACCTTCCGGCAAGATTTAAAGCGGCAAGGATACTGCCAATGAGTGTGGATGAACAACATATACCATTCCTAGAACTCCTGTTACAGGTGAGTAACCTGTATTTTGGGCTATGTTTTAGTAAATGGAGAAGTCAAGCCAGAGGTTTCCAAGATAGAAGCTGTAGCTAACAGCCCTGTTCCCAAAACCAGGAAACATGTGCAGTCATTTTTTAGGGCTGGCTGGTTATTATCGGAGATTTGTTCCCAACTTTGCAGAGTTAGCTACTCCCCTCACTGAACTTACAAAAAAAAACAGTACCCAAATAATGTGAAATGGGCCCCAGAGTGTGATGAAGCTTTTCGAGCCATTAAAGCTGCATTATGTTCAGCCCCTGTTTTAAGAAGCCCAGACTTTGAGAAACAATTTTTGTTACAGGCTTGATTCATCAGAGGTAGGCCTAGGTACAGTCTTGAGTTAGCATCTAGATGGGAAAGAACATTCTATACATAAGTAGGAAACTACACAAGAGAAAGAAAAGGTACTCCACCATTGAAAAGGAATGTCTTACAGCAAAGTGGGCAGTGGAGTCCCTTAAGTTTTACCTACTAGGAGCTGACTTTGTACTTGTAACAGATCACAATCCTCTCTGTTGGCTTAACCAAATGAAGGATAAAAATTCTAGAATCACACGGTGGTACCAGGCACTACAGCCATTTAAATTTAAAGTGATGCACAAATCTGGGAAAGAGAATGTCAATGCTGATTTTCTGTCTAGATATGGATCAGGAATTGAGAATTCCGGAAGCACCAAGGGACGTCGACAGTAAAAATGCCGACCTCCCACACAGTGACAGCACAATACCGATGCAGGTATTGTGCTGCCCAGTCCCCCAGTGTTTTCTGTGGGGAGCTCTGCCCCCGCACCCTCCCGGACTTTAGGATTCTCAACTCCAGGTCGGAGTTGGTCTGGGGAGGGGGCAGAACACTGGGAGAAGCGAGACATGGAAACAGACCTTTACAATGACTGTCACTGTAGTGGTCTTTTTCCGTGTTTCTCTGTCTTGGTGTCGAGCAAAAGGGGGCCACCCAGAATTCCGAAGGTTGAAAAATGAATGCGTGAGTTGAAACGTCTCTGTTTGATATGCTGCATATGCACTGAACTATAAAGATTATAAGCTACTGTCATGTTAAAGGAGAGTTTTGGAAACCTGTTTCTGTAAAACAGTTTCCCTCTTAAGGAGGGGTGTATGTGACAGGGTTGAATATGGCCCTGTCCCAGTTGTGATGCAGAAAGAGTTTAAATGCAAGGATCTGTTCTATCCTCTCCTTTTCTGTTTCTTCTCTGTCTAGTTGCGCAACCAAATTTTCTCGTGAGACCTAGGACTTTATCATTCCAATGGTCTTGGAATTCTCTGCCTCTCGCTATCTCTGTACCCTCACTTGCTGTTCTGTCTCCCCTCCCCCCCCTTGCATTTCTGCTGGTATAAAAATATATGTAAATCATTTTGTGGAAATGTAATTGATACTGGGATCCCTGTGTTTAGAAATGTATATAATTTTACTGTTGAAATGTATATAGTTATACTGTTGAAGTGATTGCAAAAAGCTGTTGGAACTCAAGGGGTTAATCTGTTTGCAATCTCTCTGAGAAGCTGTAAGCAAGTGGTCAGTACTGGGTCACAATGTTGTTTTTGCTGCATTTGTTGAAACTTAGCAAGAACACTGTGAGAAGCATGCTGTTTTCTTAATGAGTGGGGGTTGCAAAGACTTATGAAAACAGAGCTGCAGTTGCTTGCAAGAGAGAAACACGGAGACTGAGATCGGAAATTGAGAAGAAACCCAGATGGTCTTTCTCTGTTTATACTGCCTTTGTAAATAGTTATTCTGAACAATTTTTTTTTTATGTTACTGTTATTAGTAATAAAACTCTTGTCGCAAATTTTACAACTGCTCCTGGTTTTCCTATGCTTCCTGACCTGTGCCTCGATGACAATCACTCAGGAAGAGCTGGTTCAGTCAGTGGTTCTGACTGAGCTGACTCAAAGTGTGCTTATCCTGGTGGTCAAGCCCTTGAGGTCAGCTTGAGGCCTATTATGGATTCCCTCCTGAAGTAGGTCATCTACTCAGCTGTGCTGGTGGTCACTCGCCATCGTTGATGGTCAAGGCACTGCTCACAGTCCCGATCTCGCTCGATGAATTTATATAGTTACCAATGCAGTTGAGCTTGTCATCCTTGGACGAGGATCAGTGTTGACTTTGTCATCTTTACATGGACCTTCTCTGGCAACAGTAAGCCATTGCTGGTTGGGACAGAGTCTTGCTCTCAGGTCCCATGGCTCCCTGCACTTCCCTGGTGGCTGCACCTCAGCTGGTGGCTCTGCAGACTGCCGCATCTGCCTCACCTCCATTGGTGGTGGAGTCTCTCCTGCAGTCACAGGTTTTGACTCTACCAAGGAGTCTTGCCAGACCTTTGGTCCCCTCATTGGCTGTCCATTGAGGTCACAAAGGGCTATAGGGTGGTTTGCACCCTTGAGAAACAGAGGGTGTTTTTTGAGAACTAGCAAGACTCGGAAGGCGAGCCCTCTATGACCATGGCTCCTCCGATGGTCGATCTTCCCAGTCAGGCTTAATCTCTTTGAGTACTTTCCTCCACCTAGTGTCAGTCAGAGTCCATGGAAGTCCCCCTGGAGCTGGTTCAGAAGCTGGTTAAATACCCATTCACTGACATCCTGGACAGAAACAATTCCCCAGAGGTGGCTCTCCCCGTGGCTGAGGCCATTATGGGTCCAGCTTTGGAGCTACGGCAGCACCTTGCATCCTGCCTGGCACCTCAAGCTATATGGTCTGCAAGTATACAGTCCCTTTTGGGATCCTCTGTGTTTTTGAATGATCCCTCCATGGAGGGCCTGTTTTCTGACTTGGCCTTTTGGAAGTCAAAGGGTCAGAGGTATGTGGACAGCCGGTCAAAAACGAGTCCCAAGAATTGGATCATGTGGCCTCCTCTCTTGCTCTCGACAGGCTGGTTATGCCATAATGATTGCTTCCTTTGGCCATTTTTTTTTCGGTCTCATTGGGGAGCCCCTCCCCATGTTCCCAGCTCACAAGCAGGTTTCTGCTATGGCACTTTAAGACTAGGGATGCATGCTGGCTAACACCAGCTCCAGACAGCTTTGGACATGGGCAACTTGCACACTGAGAGGCTGAAGCCATATCCATACCCCGTAGGGCCTGGCTAAGGTTGTCCGTCCAGCATAAGTTGACCAATGTGCCCTTCTTGGGTTGGGAAACCGAACGATGGTCGGAGTCCTGGCGTCGGTCTGACACGTCGGCGACCTGTTTCTGGGCCAGTTTGGACTTTTGCTGGTCCAAGACCTCAGGCCTGGCTGTCCAGCCAGACATCCAGCTATCCTTCTTCGTTTTAAGAGGCTGAAGGGAGACTGTGCTTGAGCCTCCCGAAGACCATATCTTCACCAGTGGGGGCTGAGAGCGAGCCCGGGGGGGGGGGCCTATCCGACCTCATAGAGCTGGAACTGGCCCAGGATTCTGAGGCCCGACTTGGGGAAACTGGCCCTATCCGTGTCCCGGTGCTTTTCGCGGTGTTTCTCAGACTTATGGTGGGAGGATTCCCCCTGGAGGAAGGGTCTTTTTCCATAGCCTTTAATTAGTCTTCTAGAAGGAACCCCTGGAGAGCTTTTTGGTAGCAGATCCTGATCCTGCTGTTGAAATGCTGGCAAATGGAGCAGGCCTTGATGTTGTGCTCTGGGCCTAGGCACCGCACACAGGCCATGTGCTGGTCCTTAAACGGGATCTGTTTGCTGCAGGCGCACTTCGAGGGGTGTCCTTCGATAGAAGGAGTCGGAGAAGAAGACATGCTGGTGATTTTAATGAAAAAATACTTGATTTCGAGCGTCGTTAGTCTGCTAGAGGTGTCCGTGAGGTCAATGCTGGTGAGTCGACAGCGGGAAAAGAACTGAGGGATGCTGGGGGACCTCCCCTTTTGTATGATGCCAGACGTAAGGGGTGGGGCTGATGTCAGGGACGGTCCCCCGCTGGATATTGCTAGCTATCATTTTTCTGTGGGGTCCTGGCGCCTGCGGCTTCAGTCCTTATGGTGTAACTTGCTGCAAGAGCTGTTTTCGAAGATCCACTGTTATGGTAAGTTCTTACGTAACAGTACTTCTAGGGACATGGATATGTTGTTCATCCACACTGTCTGGCAGGTTCCTTGCTGCTTTAAATCTTGCCGGAAGGTCTTCAAGCTGGCTCCTCCCACCCACCCAGGTGGTAAAACTCTCGGCTCCGCCCCATGATGCCAGATCTTCCTTGCCGCTTGGAACCTCAGGTTCCCTCCTTAACGCTCTGCGTGATAGACTGGTTCTAATTCTTCGGTTCGTCTGAAACTTGTTTTAAAATTTTCAAGACTTCGGTCTTCCTTTTCCCTCGCGGCTGCGATGGACAAATCGACTCCCGGTTTTCGGCGGTGCCCTTGTGGGCAGAAGATGTCCAGGACGGATCCGCACTCCTTGTCGTCTACTGCCACGGCCTGAACCACGACCCGCAGGCCCGCGAGTCTTGCTGTTCATTCTCGGCCAATGTCTTGGAAGGACCCGCTGCCTGGTTGAAGCTTAGGCACCCGAAGCGCTACCCAACGGTAAAGTTGAAAGAGGCCCGTTGGGCGGTTACCGCGGCGGCTGGCTTGGCTGAGCAGCTCGAGCAGATGATCGCCCTCGAGGAGGAGACGGCCCAGGCCGCATCTTCCTCCTCCTCGGTCGCGGCATTTATTCCGCTCTCTTTGGGTACCTCATATTCTGTTTCATTCAAGGAGCTTTGCCATTCCCTTTCCACGAAGGGAGAGGGGCCATCGGGACATTCCTCTCGGTCCAAAAAGAAGGATCCCAAGGGTAAGTCTCATTGTCGGCGTTCGTGGGAGTAGGAGAGGTCCCCTTCCCCGGACAGCCGACCGTCGACTTCAGTCAAGGTTGCGGCTAAGGCTGCTGGCTTTACGGCATCCCCGTCAGGTCAGCCGGCCGAGACAGTCATCGACGCGGTCCAGATTTTTCTCGACCCGTCGGACGGTTTGTCGACTGGTGAAGCCGACAACCCTTCTTCGCCCTGTTCCCCGGTGCAAGCCGAGTTACCTGTGCCATGAACAGCAGTCCCGGTTAAGGCGTCCGAGCTGAGGAAGGTGGGTGTACCCGCTGCCTCCCAGGCCGCCCTCGGACACACGAGGATCTCTGTCTTGGTCTCGGACCTCTTCTCGGTCCAGCCGATCCGCCGACATCAGCGGTCGGTCTCGGCACCGAGGTAAGCGGCAACGCCGCTCCTCCTTGTCTTCCTTCTCGGATGAGGAGAGGCTTCAGTGCAAATTGCGTCGACGCTACGAGGAGCTGATGTGGCAGCAGTTACTTTCGTCCAGGACTAAGTCGACACCGACGCCTTCCCCAGCCATCAAGTGGCTGTCACCCGAACGGCCGAAACAGCCTCTTGCTGCAGTCGAGATGCCCAAGCCTGGGCCAGTTGTTTGGCTGAAACCTGCTGCCCCACCACGGTCCGGCAGGTCCAGGACCAGGGTATGGCGATGGCGAAGTAGCAGCTCCAAACAGCTCTGGACATAGGGGACTCCTGTGCCAGATCAGTTGCGGCCACAGTGGCCATGCGCCACAGAGCATGGCTGAGGATATCCACCTATACGGCGTATACCCAGCACAAGTTGGCGGATGTCCCCTTCTTGGGGACCGACCTCTTCGGCCCTGGAGTGGAAGGTCACCTCCAGCGGATCGAAAAGTCCAATGCCACCCTGGACTCGGTCACCTCCGCCCAGAAGGACAAAGGCCGCTGTCAGCAGCAGCACAAGCCCCTTTGTCCTTCTGCACCTGCAGCACGTCTGGCTCAACAGCACCAGCATCAGGGCCAGCAGGCTCGCACTTGGCATCCCAAACTGAAGCCCGCAGCTTCTTCCAACAGAAAGCAGGGAGGTAAAGGCCCAGGAGGTCCCTCCTCCAAGCCTGTCCAGTGACAGGTTGAGGGGTGTCGCCCCCAGCCTCGTCACTCCCCCCCCCCCCGGGTTCCCGGCTCCGCCACTTCCTTTCTGCCTGGTCCACTATCACCACGGACCGCTGGGTGTTGGAGGTGGTAGGAAAGGAGCCTGCTGGAGTTGAGCAGACCCCACCCTTTTGAGCCATCACCCCTCGGGGGGCTACGGGGTACGCAGCTTCACTGTCGGCCCGCCGAGCCGATATTGCCCTGCTCCTCGAAAAAGAGGTGATCAGGAAGGTGGCAGATCCTCCTCCAGACCTGGGGTTTGTGTCCAGGTATTTCCTGGTCCCAAAACGGATGGGGGACTGGTGCCCCATTCTCGCTCTGCATGACCTGAACAGGTTCCTAAGGTCTCGGACCTTCAGGATGGTCACCCTGGCTCAGATAATACCATCCTTGGAACGAGGCGTGTGGTTCTGTTCCCTTGACCTCCAGGACGCGTTCTTTCACGTCCCAATCCGTCCGTCTCATCAGAGATTCCTCCACTTCAGAGTGGAGGGATCCCTCTTCGAGTTCCAAGCCATGCCCTTCGGTTTGTCTCCAGCTCCCAGGGTCTTCAAATGCATGGCAGTGGTGACAGCATTCCTGCGGCGCCGAGGGGTCCGGGTGTACCCTTACCTGGACGACTGGCTGATAGCAGCTCCCTCAGGAAGGAGGCGGAGTGGTCCAGAGATCTGGCCCTCAGGTCTGCTCTCAACTGGGCCTCCTTATCAGCGAGGCCAAGTGAACTTCGAGGCGAAGCAGGTGATTCTATTCATCGGGCGCGGCTCGACTCTTGAGCCAGGGCGGCTCCGGCGGACAGGGCCGAGTTCTTTCCTCCTTTGCCCGATCATTTCTGGTTGGGCAATTGCGCCTGCCGGGACTTCCTCGCCTCCTGGGTCTCATGGCGGCCTGCACCAGCGTGGTCGTTGGGCCCGCTGGAACATGCATCCCCTTCAGTGGGGACTGGCCAGCCAGTGGTCCAGCACCGATCCTTTGGACCAGCTTGTGTCGGTGACACAGGGATGTGGGCAGCTCTCCAGTGGTGGACCGTTCCAGATCATTTGCAGGAGGGCATCCCGTTATCCGCCTCGAGCAGCGGTCTCTCTATCGACCGATGCCTCTCTGATGGGTTGGGGTGCCCATCTGGGGAACACGGGCTCATGGCCTCTGGTCCCAGCGAGTCCGATCCACATCAACCTGCTGGAGCTCAGGCGGTCCGCCTAGCTCTCACCGCCTTTGCTCCGTTCCTCCGGGTCAAGTGGTCCGAGTCAGGCGGACAATACCACGACCATGTACTATCTAAACCGCCAGGCGGGGGCGCTCCATGCTTCTATGCAAGGAGCTCTCCGCATTTGGTCACTCGTGCGCAGCCTGGAGCGGATCTCCTAGCCATTCACGTGGCAGGGCCTCCAACACCCTGGCCGATGCCCTGAGCCGGATAGGGGCTGCATCCCAGAGTGGTCTCTCCTGCCGAGGTAGTACAGCATCTGTTCTCCCATTGGGGCACACCTCAGGTGGACCTGTTTGCCTCCAGGGAGGCGAAGCTGAGTCTCTTCCATGCCCGCCCCCTCAGCAGGGCTCGCTGCAGGGGGATGCCTTCTCGAGGCAGTGGACCCCGGGCCTCTTTTACGCCTTTCCCCCATTTCCCTTGATCCACAAGGTGCTTCTCAAGGCGAGGAGGGACAAGGCGCAGGTGATTCTGATAGCCCCAGACTGGCCTCGCCAGTTCTGGTACCCAGATCTCCTCAGTCTCAGCTCCAGGACTCCGCGGCAGCTTCCAGCTCGCCCGGACCTGCTCTCAGTCAATCAGGGGAAGGTGTTCCATCCGGACCTTCAATCCCTGCACCTGGCCCTGGTTCCTGGCTGCTAGAGTTCCAGGCCTTGGGTCTTTCCGACGAGGTCCTCAATGTAGTTGAGGCGTCCCGTAAGAGAGTCGACCAGAAAATGCTATGCCTTCAAATGGAAAAGGTTTTCCATTTGGTGTCAGAGCAAGGCTTGGACCCTCCTCCTGTTCCTTGGCAAGCATCTTGGACTATTTATGGTCCCTTTCTAGTCAAGGGCTTAGGTCGGCGACCCTAAGGGTGCACCTGGCAGCCATCTCTGCTTACCGGGCGCGGGCCGGGAAGCAGTCGGTGGCGCAGGAGAAGGTGGTCTGGCGCTTTTTCAAAGGCCTTGATCACATTTCCCCTCCAGTGCTGGAACCCCCACCTCCGTGGGATCTACTGCTGGTACTGGCAAAGCTCATGGGCAAGCCATTCGAACCTATGCACAGGTGTGATCTCTCTCACCTGTCGTGGAAGGCCACCTTCTTGGTGGCTATCACGTCAGCCAGAAGGATGGGAGAGCTCCAGGCGCTTTCCATCGAGTCTCCTTATCTGGTCTTCCACAGGGACAAGGTTGTCCTGCGCTCCACCGAAATTCCTTCCGAAGGTGGTGTCGGAGTTTCACCTTAACCAGGTGTTGACTCTGCCGGTGTTCTACCCCAATCACACCTCGGAGGCCGAATATAGGCTCCATACTTTGGACCCTAGAAGAGCGCTAGCTTATTATAAGGAGCGGACGGCTGAAGTTCGGGGAGAGGTTCGCCAGCTGTTTGTCACCTACGCTGAAGCCGCACCTGGCAGACCTGCAGCCAAGCGGACGATAAGCAGGTGGGTCACCTCCTGCATAGATCTCTGCTATAAGTTGGCGGGCATGGAGCCTCCCAGAGGGATAAGAGCTCATTCTACCCGCCATACTGCTGCATCGGTGGCTGCTTCCAGGGACGTCCCTATCCAGGAAATCTGCAGGGCTGCTACCTGGAAGTCAGCAAACACCTTCATTACCCATTACCACATCGACCTTGAGTCACGCCCGGGATGCTGGTTTTGGGGCCTCGGTTCTCCAGTCTCTCTTTCCCAAGTAAGTATTGGGGTGTCGTCTTGCCTCCCTCCTCCCGGAGAACTGCTAGGAGTCTGCCAATGAGTGTGGATGAACAACATATCCATGTCCCTAAGATACAGGTTACTCACCTGTAACAGGAGTTCTAGGAATGGTATATGTTGTTCATCCACATCACCCGACCTCCCCGGCTTCGACGCACAACCTGAGCTTCCAGCGGGCCAGATCTGGCGTCATGGGGCGGAGCCGAGAGTTATACCACCCGGGTAGGTGGGAGGAGCAAGCTTGAAGACCTTCCGGCAAGATTTAAAGCGGCAAGGATACCTGCCAATGAGTGTGGATGAACAACATATACCATTCCTAGAACTCCTGTTACAGGTGAGTAACCTGTATTTCTCTGAAAGGTGATATGGGCAAGACAGGGGAGGAAAATCTAATGCAGAAAGGTACAGCAAATACGGCTTTAACGGTACAAGGTTACGACCTGCATCCAGGCTGGTGGAACCGGGGGACGGCAGGGTGAGAAGGGAAAGGTTGGTAAGTAGGGGAAGTGTTAGGGCTAATGCAAATGGTGCAAAGAATGAAAACGTAAGGAGGGGTAAGCGACAGGCAGGGGAAGGGGGAGGGCAGTACATACCAGTAGAAATACAATCAGAGGGAGGACAGAGGGTAATGGAGGAGTGACTGGTAGGAGAAGAAGGGGGAAGAAAGGCATGAGTAGGGTAAAGTGAGTGCATGATTAGGGGACAGAGAGTGAGATTGATGATCAGGGGAGAACTGGCCTACGGGAGCGTGGACCAGCAGGGAGGAGGAGCATGGTCTCCAGAGAGGGCTGAGCGTATTACAGGGGACCTTGACCAGGTTAAGCGGGCCGAGAATCAGTTAGGGCAGGGAGGGAATATGGCCAGTCAGGAAGCGTTTAACGGCTGTATCGAGAGAAGGCGCGAGTAAGATCCGGAGCCATGGAACTGAAATCGGCAAGGCACAGAAGAGATAGGAGAGCGTTCGGGAATGGGAGGAGAGGAGCCATAGGGCGTTTTACGGCATTAGCGGGAAAGGCGTGGGTAAGATCCGGAGCTGTGGAACTGAAATCGGCCAGGCACAGAGAGGTAGGGGAGCATGCAGGAGTGGTAGGGGGGAGCCAGAGAGCGTTATAGCGGCTTAAGTGGGAAAGAGGCGCGAGTAAAACCCGAAACTTTGGAGCTATCATCAGCAAGGCAAAGAAGAGGTAGGGGAGCTTGCGAGAGATGGGGAGCCAGGGAGCATTTTACGACTTTAGCGGGAAAAGGCGCAAGTAGAGCCCGGAGCTATGAAACTGAAATCGGCAAGGCTCGGAGAGGTTGGGGAGCGTGCGGGAGTGGGAGGGGAGGCAGGGAAGACCAGTAACCACTTACATTCAGTAACATCATTGGTTTTTAGTGCAACACAGGAGGATCCAACAATAGTAACAATTGAGTAATACATATTTCATATACAATAGCAGAGAAAGTAGAGCAAGTTGTAGGCAAACATATCATAACAAAATAACAATCGGTAGACCCATTTTAAGTGGAGTACCTACCACACATATTATAAGAGTCACAGTGACTAGGTATTATTGAGATGTTACATAGGACAGAGTATCCATACAGGATGCTTTTGTAAACATGTGACTTAAAGTGCAGGCGGACAGGAACTGGTAACTATATAGGGCATAAAACTTAGTTGAGGGAGAGCAAGTAGACATATGCAAGGGAACACAGAGGTAGTCTAGATAGGGGGAGAACAGAGTCTCAGGATTTTAAGTGGGATCAAAACAAGTGCATTGGTCCACAAAGGCAAGGTGTGATCGTAGTCTTCGTTTGAAAGCAGGGTGTGAGGGGCACTCCTTGGGTCCATTGCAGCAAGTTCCATGAGTGGTGGGCAGCATGCCTGAATGCCCCAGTGCCCTTGGTAGTCCGGCAAAGGGGAACAGTTAGCAAAGATTTGTCGGACGATCTCAGTTCCCGCGATGGGATCACAGGCTGGAGCAGTTCAGATAGAGTAGCTGGTTTCGCCACTCTAATTATGGAGTCTGAGAGGCAGCAGAGATAATATTGCCTGGTGGAGGAGGGGGACAGCCAGCCTAGATCTTTATATAGTTGACAGTGGTGTTTCAGGCGTGGCGCTTTAGATGCATACCTACAGACATTGTTAAAGGTAGTGTCCCATTTTTGTAGTACAGTTTTGTTAGCCATTGTGAGGATGGGAGTGTAATAGGACAGGGTAGGTAATAGGATTCCCTTGGCAATGGCAAGCTTGGCGGTGGGAGTGAGCAAGTAGTTTGTCCTGTAGGCGGCCCCCAGTTTGCAGTTGACAGCTTTACAAGTTTCCTGGACATGCTGATTTAAGTCAAGATTTCGATCAAGCTGTATTCCCAGATATCGGAACGAACTTACAGTCTCAAGAGGGGTACTGTTTAAATCAATAATATTTAGTGAAGATGAGCAGGTTCTAAGTTTATGGAGTGACCCAAAGAGCATAGCTTTAGTTTTATTTGCATTGAGTATCGAGGCGATGAGCATTTATCCAGTGTTGTACCAAGTGGAAGGCTGACGTCAGAGTGGCATTGAGGTTAGTAGTATTGTCAGAGTGGGCATAGATAACTAGGTCATCCGCATAAAGGAGTGAGTTACCAGATGTTATTACGTTGGGGAGGTTGTTTATAAATAGTGAGAAAGAGGAGAGGTCCAAGTATAGAGCCCTGCGGAACCCCAATGTTGATCACGGTACTGTCAGAGATAGCCGAGTTAAATTTCACTGCTTGTGACCTATTGGTAAGGTAACTACTGAACCACGTTGTTACAGGGGATGAGAAGCCCAGGTTTCTGAGGGTGGCAAGCAGCAATGGGTGATCAACAAGGTCAAAAGCCTTTGTAAGGTCAACGAACACAGCCCCAGTTAGCTGCCCTTTGTCCATATTAGTGAGTACATCAGAGGTGAATTTCGCCAGTGCAGTCGTAGTACTATGGTGCTTCCTGAAGCCATGTTGTGCTTCACAAAGCGCATTAGAGGATTCGATGAATTCAATAACCTGGGTGGATACTATTTTTTCAAGAACTTTGCTAAGGACCGACAGGACGGCAACTGGTCTATAGTTCGATGTATCATTTTTGCTCCCTTTTTTTTGAACATGGGAGTGATTCTAGCAGCCTTCCAAATTTCAGGGACAGTGCCTGTGGAGAGGGATAGTGTGAAGATCCTGGCAATTGGACGGGATATGAAGTGAGCAGCCATTTTTAGTAATCGAGGTTCCAATGTATCAGAGCCAGGACTAGTGTTATCCGATATGATATTGAGGAGTTTGAAAAGACTTAAAATAAAAAGATTTTGCTGAAGCTGGTTGAGAATCAGTGCTCATTGCGGTGAGGTATTGCTGAGAAGCGGTGGACGTAGATTTATGGGAGGATGTAAAGGCAGATAGGTCAGAGAATTGCTGATTAAAGGCGTTGGCTATGGTGAGGGAGTCATTGCAGTGGACCCCTTGGAGTATCATTTCCGAGGGGGTGACAGATTGTATGGTTCCAAGGAAGGTTTTAATGTGACTCCAGAACTTCCGTGGATCATTAGAGGAGCTAGTCAATAGGTTTTGGCAATATTTGCCTTTGGCATGTCTGATATGTTTTTTGCAGTCACTTCTATGCCGCTTATATATAAGATGATCCCTGGGTAGTCCAGTTATTTTGTATTGTTTCCAGAGCTTGTCCCTGGTTTTGAGTTTGCGTAGAAGTTCTTTGTCCAACCACCTAGTTTGTTGACCTCTGACCCTTCTCATTGTCTTTGGTACATGCCTCCTTTGTACTTCTCCAAACCTGGTGAGGAACTTATCCAGGGCAGCTTCAGCATTGGTTGCATAAAAGATTTCTGACCAGTCGATGTTAGAAGTGTCAGAAAGAAAGGCTTGTACATCCAGAGCAGCAAAGTTAGTGAAGGTGACCAGGCGGGATCGAGGAGCAGGCGGCGGGCAGGAACGCCAGTGACAGACCGTGGGTGAGTGATCCGTCAGGGAGTCAGCTAGGACGGCTGTTTTAGATATATGGTCCGGTCTGTTGGTGAAGATCCAGTCCAATAGCATACCTGATTGTGAATTAGACATTCTAGTGCACTCAGTTATTAGTTGATGAAAGTTGTGTTTTTGGATCAGTAATGCAAGGAGATTGTGATGTGGTCCTAGCCAGTTCAAATTAACGTCCCCTAGTAGTATGGTCTCATTCATGTTCACGGTTAGAGATACATGCTGAAGTAGGTTCTGAAGACCGTCCAGCCCACCAGTGGGAGGGTTGTATACACATAAGATGTGCAGGTATTTCGCCCCAAGGGTCAATGTCACATGCAGCGATTCACAACGCATATGGGGACCAGGGTTAGGAACAACCATTAAGAGAAAGGTGATTTTTGTAGTATATGGCAACACCCCCACCCCTTTTAGAACCAAACCGGTCTTGTCGAATGATAGTATACCCAGGTAGGGAGCAATGTGCATCCGAGACATTAGGTTTTAGCCACGTTTCAGTGAGGCATAGGATGTCAGGATTTACCAACCTAGCCCAGACTTTAAGCTCAGCCAAGTGACCCAGGAGGCTTCTAATATTCATATGGGCTAGTACTAGGCCTTTTTTAGTTTTAGTTGTGGCTGTCATTGGAGTATTAGGTTGTGGACCAGGGTTAGATTCAATGTCACCAGCCAGCATGAGTAGCTTTTGGGCAAGGAATTCAAGCATGGCTCTGGGGAATATATTATGTTTTTTCTGCTTTACACTGTGCTGCAAGTAGAACAGGAGTGACAGGTAGGTACATCCTTTCTTCAGGAGTACATAGTGAGTAATAGGTAGATGGGTATGGCAAGAGAGAAGGAGATTAGAAAAGCTAAAGTCATTAGTTGACGGTGTACAATGTTCTTCAGCAATAGACAGAGACGGTGATACTGTTAAGACCAAGCAGGAGAAGCAGGCAGATGAGGGGAGCTAGGCTAGAGTGACAGGTGTACAAATACAGTGCCATTTTGGTAGAGCAGGAGCAGGAGTGCATAGGCACTGAGAAGAAGGAGAAATGCCAGGAGGGATTATATCAAGTGTCGGGGTTGAAGATACTCGAAGGCCTGGGATCACACGTATAGAGGGATGCTACGTTATAGCGCAGCACAGGGAGGCAGGCTTGGTTAGAGAGTTGTCTGAGTCATTACCTTAGTAGAGATAGGACACTGCCCCTATTGGGAGAGGAGTATAAGGAGCCAATGGAAAAGCCTTCTCGAGGCTGTGGACCCCGGGCCTCTTCTACGCCTTTCCCCCATTTCCCTTGATCCACAAGGTGCTTCTCAAGGCGCAGATGATTCTGGTAGTCCCAGACTGGCCCCGTCAGTTCTGGTATCCAGATCTCCTCAGTCTCAGCTCCAGGCTCCCGAGGCGGCTTCCAGCTCGCCCAGACCTGATCTCAGTCAGTCAGGGAAGGTATTCCATCCGGACCTTCAATCCCTGCCCCTGACGGCCTGGTTCCTGAGCAGCTAGAGTTCCAGGCCTTGGGTCTTTCCAACGAGGTCCTCAACGTCATTGAGGCGTCCCGTAAGGAGTCGACCAGAAAATGCTACAACTTCAAATGGAAGAGATTTTCCATTTGGTGTCAGGGCAAGGGCCTGCACCCTTCCTCCTGTTCCTTGGCAAGCGTTCTGGACTACCTGTGGTCCCTTTCTCAGCAAGGGCTTCGGTCGACGACCCTTAAGGTGCACCTGGCAGCCATCTCTGCTTACCGGGCGCGGGCTGGAAAGCAATCGGTGGCGCAGGAGAAGGTGGTCGGGCGCCTTTTCAAAGGCCTTGATCACATATCCCCTCCAGTGCGAGAACCTCCACCTCCGTGGGATGTACTGCTGGTATTGGCCAAGCCCATGGGCAAGCCATTCGAACCGATGCACAGATGTGACATCTTTCACCTGTCGTGGAAGACCGCCTTCTTGGTGGCTATCATGTCAGCCAGAAGGATGGGAGAGCTCCAGGCGCTTTCCATCGAGTCTCCTTATCTGGTCTTCCACAGGGACAAGGTTGTCCTGCGCCCCCACCTGAAGTTCCTTCCAAAGGTGGTGTCAGAGGTTCACCTTAACCAGGTGTTGACTCTGCCGGTGTTCTACCCCAATCACACCTCGGAGGCCGAATATAGGCTCCATACTTTGGACCCTAGAAGAGCGCTCGCTTATTATAAGGAGTGGACGGCTGAAGTTCGGGGAGTGGTTCGCCAGCTGTTTGTCACCTACGCTGAAGCTGTACCTGGCAGACCTGCAGCAAGCGGACGATAGGCAGGTGGGTCACCTCCTGCATAGATCTCTGCTATGGGTTGGCGGGCATGGAGCCTCTCAGAGGGATAAGAGCTCATTCTACCCGCCATACTGCTGCACTGGTAGCTGCTTCCAGGGATGTCCCTATCCAGGAAATCTGCAGGGCTGCTACCTGGAAGTCAGCACATACCTTCATCACCCATTACCACATCGACCTTGAGTCACACCGGGATGCTGGTTCTGGGGCCTCTGTTCTGCAGTCTTTATTCCCTAAGTAGGGGGTGTGCGCTTTGCCTCCCTCCACCCAGAGAACTGCTAGGAGTCTGCTAGACAGTGTGGATGAACAACATTTCCATGTCCCTAGAAATACAGGTTACTCATCTATAACAGGAGTTCTAGGAATGGTATATGTAGTTCATCCACACGACCGACCTAACCTCCCGGCTTGACGCCAACCTGGCTTCAGCGGGCTAGATCTGGCGTCATGGGGCAGAGCCGAGAGTTTTATCACCCGGGTGGGTGGGAGGTGCCAGCTTGAAGACCTTCCGGCAAGATTTAAAGCGGCAAGGAACCTGCCAGACAGTGTGGATGAACAACATATACCATTCCTAGAACTCCTGTTACAGGTGAGTAACCTGTATTTTCTGTGATCAGGGCAAGAAGAGAGTAGGGGGGTTGCATCTTGTGACCAGCAGAACAGAGCCCCCTCCAGGGCTGCTATGTGACTGTTTGTGGGTGCCATTCCCCTTCCCAGCCGGTCCCTGTCACAGCTCCAGTTTGGGCATTGACTCATTCACTTCTTGCCCAAATGGTCTGCCATTACCATGGACAAGTGGGTTCTAAAAGTGGTGAGCAAAAAGCTGCCTCCGAACTTCGAAGTTCTTTTGCCATACCGACCCCAGGCTCCTCAGACATCCAGGGTGACCTGAGACACACTGTTTCAGTTCAGGAGCGAGACTGCTCAGCTCCTAACACACAGTGCCATTAAGTGGGTACTGGATGCCCAGCTATGCAGAGATACATCTCCTGGTACTTCCTTGTGCCAAAGCAGTCTGGGGGCTGGCGTACCGTACTGGATTTGTATGATCCAAACAAATTTGTGCAAAGTCTGAGTCAGATCTTTCTGTCCTTAGAGCAGGTGGAGTGGTTCTGCTCCCTAGATCTCCAGGATGCATTCTTTAGTTTCCGTTCGTCCCACTGAAATTACCTCTGATTCCAGGAAGAAGGGGTAGTTTACCAGCTCAGGGTCATGCCTTTCAGGCCGATGTCAATACCAAGGGTCTTCACCAAGTGCTTGGCAGTAGTGGCCTTCCTGCAGCACAGGGGAGTCAGGGTTTTTCTATAGCTGGACGACTGGCTCATAGCAGGCTTCTCCAGGGATGCTTTAGAGAGGCTCAGGGATCTGACCCTCCAGACCTTTCATAACTCAAGCCTTATGGTAAACCCTGCCAAGTCATAACTGGTCCCCACACAGGTGATCAAGTTAATTGGGATGGAACTGGACTCCCTTCTGGCCAGATCCTGCCTCCCTGCAGACAGGGCTTTGAATTTTACCTGTTTTTCCCCATCATTTCTGGTTGGGCAATTGTGTCCAGCCTGGGAATTCCTCTGGCTTTTTGGGTACATGGCAGCTTCAACCAGAGTAGTCCATTGGTCACTAGGAAATGCACCCCCTTCAGTTGGAGTTGGGCTGACAATGATCTTAGTGCCTCGGTCACCTAGACCAGCCGGTCTGGGTGACTCATCTGATGTGGGACACCATTGAATGGTTACTGTGTCCCTAGAACCTGGAAGAAGGAATTCTCTTTGTCCACCCCGAGCTGTCTATCGTTCTGATGATGGATACATCTCTGATGGGATGAGGAGCTCACCACTGATCCCATGGCTTCTGGTCACCTAGGGAGCTCTGATGCCACATCAACCTGCTGGAGCTCCTTGCACTGCGTCTTGCTCTCACAGAATTCACTCCATTGATTTAGAGTCAGTTCATTCATTTCCAGTCGGACAACATGGCCACTGTGTTCTACATGAACAGGCAGAGCGGAATGCTTTCTTTTCCCTGTGTCAGAAGGTGCTCTACACGTGGTTACTAGTGCGCAGCCTTCAAGTCAAGCTCCCGGCAGTCCATATCACTGGAGAAAATAACCAGTTGGAAGACACTCTGAACTAGGTCCGAGAGCTGTCACATGAGTGGCTCCTGCATCAGAATGAGGTAGATCAACTGTTCTTCCAGTGAGGCACCCCTTTGGTGGACCTGTTTGCCTCTTGAGAGAACAAAATTGAGGCTGTTCTGTGCCTGCCTCCCACAGGAAGGGACATTGCAGTGGAATGCCTTCTCTTGGCCCTAGACACTGGGCCTTCTACACACCTTTCCTTGCTTCCCCTACATTCACTAGGTGGTAGTTAAGGCTCTGAAGGACAAGATGTGGATGATCCTGATTGTCCCAGACTGGTCCAGACAGTTCTGGTACCAATATCTCTCAGCCTCAGAATCAGGTCTTGGTGGAGGTTGCCTCTGACCTAATGATGAGACAAGAAGGGACAGTCTTACATCTGGACCTTCAGTCTTTCCACCTCTTGGCTTGGTCTTGAGTGGCTAGAATTCTAAGCCTTGGGCCTCTTGGAGTATGTTCTCCACATTGTTGAAGCATCCCGAAAGGAGTCAGCAAGTGGAAGAGGTCTTGTTCTGGTGCCAAGCGAAGGATCTTGATCCTCTTGTCTGCCCAGTAGCAACAATTCTCAGCTACCTTTGTTCTCTGTTAGTCAGGACTGCTAGCCACAGCCCTAAAAATGCACCTGGCAGCCATCTCTGCATACCGAACACAGGCTGGTGTGCTGATGGTGGTGCAGGAGAAGGTGGTCAGGCACTTTTTACAAAGTCATACATCACTTGTCCCTTCCAATGTGCAAACCACTGCCTCCTTGAGAACCTACTGCTGTTACTGGCTGTGCTCATGGAGAAGCCCTTCAAGCCAATGCACAAGTGTGAGATGTCACACTTGTCATGGAAGACCACCTTCTTGGTGGCCAGCACATCTATCAGAAGGGTGAGTGAGCTCCTGGTGCCATTGTTGGAATCTCCCTGTTAGATCTTCCTCAAGGACAAGGTTGTCCTTTACCCCTGTGCAGAATTCCTCCCGAAGGTTTTGTTGGAGTGCCAGCTTAAACAGGTGATTAACCTAGTTTATTTTAACGGCCCGACCTTAGATGCTGGTCGTAGGCATCACACCCTGGACCTGTGGAGGGTGCTGTCTTGCAAGGAACATGGCAGGAATTTGAGGTGAGGCTGGACAGGCACTGGACGACAGAAGCCCCTAAAGCAGCACTGCGAACAAGTTGATGGTGTAGTGGGAGATCAGTGACTGTGCTTTAGCCCAGGCTGCAGCCCTGTATATATCTGCCATGGGGATATCCCTGGAAGAAACCACAGAGGCAGCATATATGGCCAGCTGTTGGCCATATATGCTGCAGCCACGCTTGGCAGATCGGCAGCAGTGTGATAATTGCCAGGTAGATCACATCCTGCATTGACCTCTCCTGTAGGTCAGCTGGAAAGGAGTCGCCCTAGGGACTGAGGGCTCATTCAGCCAGACATACTGCTGCCTCTGTGGTTGCTTCCAGGGATATCCCCATTGCGGATATATACAGGGCTGCAGCCTGGGCTAAAGCACACTCATTGATCTCCCAGTACAGCATCAACTTGTTTGTTATGCTGCTTTAGGGGCTTCTGTTGTCCAGTGTCTGTTCACCAAATAGGGGGTACACCTTGCCCCCTCCTCCTGGGGAGCCAGGAGTCTGCCAAAATGTGGATAGTGCACTATATCCACAACATTAGAAATACAGGTTCTAGATATGTGGATATGATGTACTATCCACACTTAAGGCAGTGTTCCTTTCTTGTTAATGCTTGGAGGAACATCTTCAAGCTGGTTCCTTCCTCCCACCTGGGTGGTAACTCCGTCAACACCACCCTGTGTCATCAGCTCTTCCTTTTCGTTGGAAGAAAGTTCCCTCCTTACCACTCTCCACACGGAGTAGGAGGCCCTTTGCTTCAAACCTTTGCAAAACTTAGTGAATTTACTTTTGTCTTCAGGCAGTTTGTAAATCTCTGTTGTGGATGACTCGAAGTTGGTGCCAGGCTTTAAAAAATGCAAGTGCAGGCTTAAGATGTCCCGGACAGATCCACACACCTTGTGCGTCTACTGCCTAGACCACGAACATGATCCCCAGGCGTGTGCCCTCTGTCGCATTTTACAACATTCTACTTTAGAAGACCGGCATGCTCGGCTTCTTTTAGGGTGCCCAGATTAATGGGATCCCCCTGATTGCTCAAAGGACGCCCCTCAGGCGGTCTCCACGACTGTGGGGTTCCGCTGAACAACTTGCGGCTTTTGAAGAGGCTGCAGAGCATGTCTTTTCGTCTTTGGCCTTTATGATGCTTTCCTTTGGCACCACCTTCACAGGGGCATTTAGAGATTTGTGGCAGTCCCTCCCCACCTTTGGGCAGGGTCCCTCTAAGGGCTCAAAATCCAGTTCTTCAAAGAAGAAGACTAAAAAGAAGCCTCGCCGTCGATCGTGGGATCGTGAGCACTCTCAGGCCTTGGAATCGCGTACCACTCTGGAGGTTTTCTACTATGGTCGATCCTTCTACTCAGCTTTCACTGATTCCCACCAAGTCCCACCATTGGCGTTCCTGATGGTTGAGGACGAGGTCTCAGTCCCGAAGCCCAGAGTCGAGCAGCCTACTCTGGCATTGACGTTCCTACCCTTGGCATTCAGGCAAGTGGCGCCACCACTACTCCTCGTCTTCTTCCATCTCGGATGAGGAGAAGCTCCGCCACAAAATGTTGTGGGCACTACGAAGAGCTCATGTGGCCCCTACCCTGGCTCTTCTGTGGTTCCTGCCACCCAGGCCACAGCCTACTCCGGCTCGGCCAGTTCCGGCTTAGCCTGTTCCGGTCTCTTCACCCATCCAGGTGGAGCTGTAACCTAAGCAGCCACCGATGCCCCCCCCCCCCGAAAGATGCCTGTACTGCTTCCAGGCTTCCTCGCCAGCTGTCAGTTACCGTGACTCCCAACAGACCCTGTAGGGTCAGCGGGGAATCTGGCAGATGACTAGTTTTCAACTACTCCTCAGAGACTCAGGGCTTCTCCCTACACTCCCGTCCGTTGGATGCCAAGTCATGAGAGGATTTGTCAGCAGAGCATGGTCCCACCTCTTTTGCGGGCCTGCTTTGTTTGATCTCGGAATCTACCGGACTCCAAATGGAGCCCATCCAAAAACAGGCTAAGTACCCTTTGACCGAGATTCTTGACCTGGGTGACTCCCCTGGGGTGGCCTTCCTGGTTGCCAAGGCCATTCTTGGCCCCCCTCTGGAGCTTTGGTAGCACCCTGCCTCCTGCCCTGCGCTGTCAGCATGAATGGCCAGCAGGTATGTAGTCCCTACTGGCTCCCTGTCGGGTTTCACCGAACATCCTTCAGCTGTGGGTCTGGTGGCCGACTTGGTCTTTTGGCATACCGGCAGCATTGGAGACGTGGATGAGCCTCCCAACAAGGAATCCAGGAAATTGGATCATATAGCCAATAAGTTCTATGCAGCCTCTTCTCTTGGCTTTCAGCAGGCGAGTTTGGCCCTTTTGATGGCCCACTTTACTTGCACCCTCTTAGGCAGTCTCGATGAGGCGCTTCCCCAGCACCTGGCTGGCTTACAGACCATGGTCAAGCAGGTTCAGGGCCAGGCCAGAGAGGTGACTAAGCAGCAGCTTCAAATAGCCATGGACATCGGCAACTCCTGCACCCAGTCTGTGGCTGCCGCGGTGGCCATGCATCGCAGGGCTTTCCTGAGGATCTCAACCTTTACGGCAGATGCCCAGCACAAGCTGGTGGATGTCCCTTTCTTGGGCACTGACATCTGACTTGTTCGGGCCGGGGGTGGAAGGATAACTTGCTCGCATTGAGAAGTCCAGTGCCACCCTGGACTCTGTAACTTCTGCCCAGAAGTATCCCAGGGGCTCTAAACTACAAAGGAAGAAGCGCGTTTGGCCCCCTCTCTGCCCCTGCAGCCAAGCCATCCCAGACCCCAGCTGGGCAACAGGCCCAGGCTTGGTGTCCCCGACCAAAGTTGGTTGCTTCGGTTGTCTGAAAGCCAGTTGGTCGAGACCCTGCTTCTTCCTCAGCTGATCCCTCCTCCACCTCCAAGCCTGCCCAGTGATGGGATGGGGGGGGTGCCTCCCCCATGCTCATCCTGACTCCCCTGGGTCCTCCTATGGGGTGCCAGCTCTGCCACTTCCTTTCCACCTGGTCCTCTGTCACCATGGACAGGAGGATCCTCTAGCTGGTCAATCAGGGTCTGCCTCTAGAGTTCGAGGCTTACCTGCCCTGTCGCGCCCATGCCCCACGGGAGGACATGGTGTCTGCCAACATGCTGTCAGCCCTTCAGGAAGACATCACCAAGCTCCCCCCACAAGGAAGTAGCGGCTCCAGTCCAGGACTTTCCAGTAAGCCCAGGGTTTGTCTCCAGGTACTTCCTGGTCCCAAAACAAATGGGGGTCTGGCACCCCATCTTAGATCTGCACGACCTGAACAAATCCCTTCGGTCATGCACCTTCAGGATGGTCACTTTGTCTCAGATCATTCCATCTCTGGAACAGAACATGTGGTTTTGCTCTCTGGATCTTCGGGATGCGATCTTCCACATCCCTATCTGTCCGTCCCACTGCCAAATCCTGTGGTTCTGTGCGGAGTGGGTTCTCTGTGAGTTCCAGGCTGTGCCCTTTGGCCTATCCTTGGCTCTTAGGGTCTTCACCAAGTGCATTGCAGTGGTGGCAGCCTTTGTGAGGTGCCGAGGGGTCCGGGTATACCCCTGCTTGGATAACTGACTAATAGTGGGTCCCTCCTGGGAGGAGGTGGAGCAGTCCAGGGATCTGGCCTCCAGACCTGCTTGTCTCTTGGTGCCCTGGTCAGTGAGGTCAAGTTGGAACTCATATCTTCGCAGGTGATGCACTTCATTGGGGCAGTGCTCGACTCTTGCAGAGCTGGGGTTCAGCTTCCAGTAGACCGAGCTCTCTCCTCCTTTGCCCAGTCATTTTGGCTTGGGCAGTTGCACCCTGCTTGCGACCTTCTGCGCCTCTTGGGATACATGGTGGCATGCACCAGCATGGTCCATTGGGTCCAGTGGAGAATGCACTCTCTACAGTGGGAGCTTGCTGCCAGTGGTCTCAGCACCAGGGCCACTTCACCCAGCCGTTCACTGTAACCCAGCTGATGTGGGATGCCCTTCAGTGGTGGTTAGTCCCAGAACATCTGCAAAAAGGATCCCATTTGTCTGCCCGGAGCTGACGGTCACCATCTCGACCAATGCCTCCCTGATAGGCTGGGGTGTCCATCTGGGGGAGCACAGAGTCCACAGACTCTGGACCCCGGAGGAGTCCTGATGCCACATCAACCTGCTGGAGGTTCGGGCAGTTTGGATGGTGCTGACAGCCTTTGCTCCACACCTTCCGGGTCAGGTCATTCAGGTCCAGACAGATAACACCACAACCATGTACTACCTCAACAAACATGGCAGGATGCACTCCCTTCCTTCTTGTAAGGAAGCTCTCTGCATCTGGACTCGTGCTCAGCCTGGACGCCGATCTCCTGGGCATCCATGTGGCCGGCATCATCAACCAGCTGGCGGATGCCCTCAGCCGTGTGAGTGTGGTGCCTCATGAGTGGTCTCTCCATCCAGAGGTAGTACACAGCCTGTTCTCCCTGTGAGGCACCTCTCTGGTGGACCTGTTTGCCTCCAGGGAGGATGCCAAGCTGAGGCTATATTGTGCCCGGCCCCTCAACAGGGAATGCCTTCTTGAGGTGCTGTACCCCTGGCCTCTTCTGTGCCGTTCCTCCATTTCCTCTGATCCACAAAGTGCTGATCAAAGCCAGTGGGGCAGTGCACGGATGATCCTGGTGGCATCGGACTGACCCCGTCAATTCTGGTACCCTTTTCTCCTCAGCCTCAGCAGCTGGCTCCCGTGGCGTCTTTCTGTCCGCCCAAACCTGCTCTCTTGCAATCAGGAGAAGGTACTCCATCTGGACCTTCAGTCCCTGCACCTGTCGGCCTGGTTCCTGAGCGGCTAGAGTTCCATGCTTTTAGTCTCTTCAAAGATGTTCTCACCTTGGTCGACCCAAAAAACTATGCCTTCAAATGGAAGAGATTCTCCATTTGGTGTCAGAGCAAAGGGCTTGACCCTTTATCTTGTCCGGTGTCTAGCATTCTCGACTACCTTTGGTCCCTCTCTCAGTCAGGCCTTGGGTCGACACTGTTAAGGTGCACCTGGCAGCCATCTCTGCATACCGGGTGTGGGCTGGTTGGCCAACAGGGGCGCAGGAGAAGGAGGTCTGGAGCTTTTCCAAAGGCCTTGACCACATTTCTCCTCCGGTGCGTGGACCACCACCACCTTGGGACTTGTTGCTAGTGCTGGCAAAGCTCACGGGCAAGTCATTCGAACCGATGCACAAGCATGATATCTCTCATCTGTCATGGAAGACTGCCTTCCTGGTGGCTATGACATCATCCAGAAGGATCAGTGAGCTCCAGGCTTTCTCAGTGGAGTCTCCTACCTGGTCTTCCACTGGGACAAGGTTGTCCTTCGCCCCAACCTGAAGTTCCTCCCGAAGGTTGTGTCTGAGTTTCACCGTAACCAGGTGATCAGTCTCCTGGTGTACTTCTCCAACCACACCTTAGAGGCCAAGCACAGGCTCCATTCTTTGGACCTGTGGCGAGCGCTCACCTACCACAAGGAACGCACAGCTTGAGTTCAGCAAGAGGTTCACCAGCTATTTGTCACCTATGCTGAAGCCGCACCTGGTATCCCAGCAGCTAAGTGAACGATTGGCAGGTGGATTGTATCCTCCATTAGCCTCTGCTATAGGTTGGCGGGTAGGCAGCCTCCCATAGTGCTAAGGGCTCATTCCACCCATCATACCGCTGCTTCGGTGGCTGCTTCCAGGGATGTCCCTATCCAGGAAATCTGTAGGGCTGCTACCTGGAAGTCAGCTCACACTTTCATTTCCCACTACCACATTGACCTTGAGTCACACTGGGATTCTGGTTTTGGGGCCTCAGTTCTCCAATTTCTATTCCCTAAATGGGGGGTGTTCACCTTGCCCCCTCATCCTGGAGAGCTGCTAGGAGTCTGCCAGAAGTGTTGACAGTACATCATATCCACGTCCCTAGAAAAACAAGTTACTCACCTGTAACAGTAGATCTTCCATGGAGTGGTCTCTTGCAGTAGGTAAATACTTTTGGGAGTTTCCAGCAGAGGTCGCTGTGGCATGGCAGCGCTTCTAGCAGTTTTTCACCAGGGACCGCCCACACATGACATCAGCTTCCTGTTTCCTACATAAGTGTGGGCGGTCCCTGGTATCCTCAGTTCATTTTCCTGCCGTCTTCAGCTTGCGCAGCAGCTAGTTCAACTTCTGTGTACAGTCATTGATGAGAATTTGGATTCCAAACGAATGTCTAAAGATTCTACAAGCAAACAAGCACTATTTGTTCCTGCCATTGCAGTAGGAAGATATACCGCTTTGACAATCATAAATCTTGTGTAAGGTGTCTGGGACACCCACACGACACCAATTCCTGCAGCTTCTGTCAGGAATTTAATCAGGCAACTCGTCGACGATGGTTGCTTGAAATAGATCTTTTGATGGAGCAGAAAATGTCTCTCTCTTGGAGAACCAGGGGGCTTGTACTAAGGGCTCCCCCACCACTGATTCTCATCCCAGGCAGAAAAAGAAGGAGAAACCCTCCTCAGATTCCCTGCCTCATCGCCTGTCGACGGCCACAGTTTCAGGTGATCCTCCGTCAACGGCGCATCCTTCAACACCTTCTTCGTCGACGGGAACTCATTCTGTCTCATCAACAGCACTTTCCAGCGCATTAAAAGCAGCTAAAACTATAACTGCTTCTTCAACGGAGGCTTATACCCTCTCATCGACGACACTTTTCCACGCTTTATATGCAGTCAAATACACAGCTGCTCCGTCGATGGGGGCTCCTCTCCCATTGACAGCATCTGACAATTTAAGTGAAAATAACTATATTTCCCCTGCTGGCTCATTGACGAGAGCCCGCATTCCTCAGGGGAAACCTATGGCTTATGCCTTATTTACTGCCCCTCCACCCTCACATGTGGCCTCTTATAGGGGACAGGCGGACAGAGATCGGGACCCTGGGTTATACCACTCAGGGGCAAGACCTGCTCATACTGTGCATCCCATCCTCTCTATCACCACCCCCCCTTGTTTCCCAACGTGCCCCCCCTACTCACTTCACTCTCTTCTCAAGAACAGGACATTTCCAACGTAGTATGACAGGTCTTGCATGCCATGCGACACTCCCGGCCTTCCAACCCTGCAGAGCCAGGTGATCCTCTCTGATGTCCTACTCCTCCGCCCAAATGATTTCATAGTGACAAGGATACCATACCACCCTGGTCCCCTCCTCCTAATATGGAGGATTATTTGTCAGATGAACCGGACTTACCGGTTGACTTCCCCGGTGATATTAATGAAGAAGAATTCCAAGATCTGGATTTTCCAAATCCTGACTCTCCCTGATCGGAAACCTCTTCTCTGGATGAAGACCTGCCTAGACCTTCCGCAGCTTCTCCCTCTGATGACCCAACCTTTAATAAAATGATGGCTTAAATACAAAAGGTTATGGGATTCTCTACTACAGAACATGACAAACAACGTAATTATATGGCAGAATATCTTGAATTACCAGAGGAGCCGGCGTTAGGGGTTCCCCCACTAATACAAACGTACCAGAATGCCATGCTGGCTGCCTGGCATCAGCCTTCAGCTATTACACCTGTTTCCCACAAAGCAGATTGTTTATATATCAAGCTCCTCTGGATCATCCTTTTCTGTCCACTATCCCAGAAGCAGATTCAGTGGTTATTAGTGCCACTCATGATCATACTAAAAGACCTAAACACATGAGCTCCTTGCCGCCTGATAAAGAATCCTGAAGAATTGACTACTTAGGGAAAAAGTTTTTTTCCTCAGGTACCAGGAATATACAAATCTTAAACTACGTGGGTCATATAGTTAAATACCAACATGCCCTTTGGGCTTCTGCCATTGAACTCATAAATAAACTCCCACCTTTGCAAGAAATGGACAAAGTATTGACGACAGTGTCAGCTAGCAACTCCATCTCCCATCACCTACTCAGGTCGGAATATGATGCCATAGATACCTCAGTCCGACTATCAGCTACTGATATTTCTTTGCGTCACCATGCCTGGCTTCGTGTTTCAGAATTTACATCTGATATGCAACATAAAGTAGCCAATGCCCCCTTTAACGGGGTCCAAGCTGTTTGGGCCAGGTACTCAAATATTAATAGATGATCTGCAGGCATCAGGCAGAACCCTACGCACGGTTCACTGCATGTACCATACTCTACATACAACCTACCATACTCAGTACTCCTCTTATTTCAAAAGAGGTGGAAAATACAAAACTAATATCAAAGACAGCTTCAGAGGTCATACCCAGTCCACCAGAGGCAACACCTCTACTGCCAGAGGCTCCTGCCCTTCTGGAGGGGCCAGCCAGCCCAGCACCCACTGACCCACTAGGGTTTGCCCCCCACCTCCTCAACCAGGCCTCGGACGCTGTGGGAGGTTGTTTTGCCCTCCATTTGGAGTCCTGGCAAACGATCACTTTAGACAAATGGGTCGGATTATACAGAAGGGCCACGCTCTGGAGTTCATCTCTGCCTCACCCCTTGCCCTCCCCGGAAGATTCAGTATCCTCCAGATCACATACCCATCCTTCAGGAGGAATTGAGGGCCCTTTTAGCTAAACAGGCTGTTTTACCAGTGCCCCTTTCAGAACATCAAATGGGATTTTACTCCCACTTCTTTCTGGTACTCAAATGAACAGAAGACCTCAAACCGATACTGGACCTGAGACAACTAAATTGTTACATCCAATACAAACATTTTCTCATGATAACTCTAAACGCCATCATGCCCATCCTGAAATAGAGAGACTGGCTTTGTGCCCTGGATATGAAAGACACCTACTTGCATATCCCCATCCATCCTGCCCACCCCAAATTTCTGCATTTCCACCTATTAGGTCGAAGCTACCAGTTTCGAGCACTCCCTTTTGTCCTCTCTTCAGCCCCAAGAGTGTTCACAAAATGCCTAGTGGTGGAAGTAGCCTTATGAAAAGAGGACATTTTGTCTTTCCATATCTAGATGACTGGCTGATCAAAGCAGACTCCAAAGTAGCTCTGCTTGCCTCCCTAGATGCTACCTTGAAGATGTTCAAAGATCTAGGGATCACAGTCAGCTGGCCAAAGTCCAGCCCAAACCCAACACAGTCCCTCCAATACATTGGAGCAGTTCTAGATACAGTCACAGCCAGAGCTTACCTCCCACCTGCTCGCCAGGACACACTTATAGCTCTGGCTTTGCGGATACAGACTCAGAAAATAGTCACAGCCAGACAAATGCTGAGCCTTCTGGGTCACATGTCCGCTGCCATCTCGATGGTGGCATTCGCCTGTCTTCACCTGAGACCTGTCCAGTGGACCCTCCAGAATCAATGGTCTCAAAAGACAGGACAGTTCGAAGACAAAATTATTGTCACTGCCTCTCTGAAGTCAATCCTGACATGGTGGACAACCAGAACTAATTTGAATCAAGGAATGCCTTTTAGGCCCCTCCCTCCCATGAAAACGTTAACCACAAAAGCTTCTCTAGAGGGCTAGGGCAGGCACTTAGGTCCTTATCAGACACAAGGCCAGCGAACCACCTCGCCTCATCATCCTCATATCAGTCTCCTAGAGATGAAAGCGGTCCGTCTAGCCCTTCAGGCATTCCAGCCCTACCTAACGTCAGGACTGTTGCTACTTCAATCAGACAACACTGCGATGGTATTTTACCTCAGCAGGCAAGGAGGTATGAAATCACACACCCTATGCATAGAGACTCTTGCAGTCTGGCAAGAAGCCATCAGGCAACAACTAACGCTAACGGCCGTCCACCTATGGGGGACGTTGCAACCAGTTAGCCGACCAGCTGAGTCACTAGTCCTCCTCTCACGAATGGACACTTCACGAGCAAGTATTCCAAGAAATCTTCAACCTATGGGGAACCCCACAGCTGGACCTGTTTGCATCCCCAGTAAATCACTGTCTCCCCAATTACTTTTCAATTATCCCAAACATAAAAGGATGGTCTATAGATGCCCTGTCCCAGCCATGGACAGGACTCTTCTTATATGCTCCCCCCAATCCCTCTCCTGCAACGGACTCTACTGACACTACAAATAGAACCAGCCACGATGATACTCATAGTTCCAGTGTGACCTCGCCAAATGTGGTTTCCCCTACTTCAACAGCTATCAGTATGGGAACCCGTTCCGTTGCCAATCAGACTGGACCTTTTAACTCAGTGTCAAGGGTCCCTCCTACATACCAACCTTAAGGCTCTACACCTTCACGCTTGGCTCCTGAGGATGCTTTCATAACTAGATTACAAGTGTCCTCTCCTGTTGCCAATATTCTCTTAGCCTTATGTAAACCAGCAACCAGCGAAACATGCAATTCCAAATGGAAACGCTTCTCCATATGATCTGTTTTAGACTACCTGGCCTTGTTATCTGAACCAGGTTTAAGTTACTTTTCCATCAAAGTCCACTTGGCCGCCATCTCTGCTTTCCATGAACCTCTAGATGACAGATTACTGTACCAGCATCATATAGCCAAGATGTTTTTGAAAAGAATGTTGCATATTATGCCACCTATCAGAATGCCTACTCCTCTGTGGGATCTAAATTTTATAATAGAAAAATTTACCCTTGAACCATTCAAGCCAGCGGCCACTTGTGAACTCTGTTTCCTTTCATGGAAAATGCTTTTTGTAGTGGCTTTCACTTCAGCTCGCTGTATTTCCAAGTTTCATGCCCTCATGTGTAGGGAACCTTACTTGATTTTCCACAAGGACGGGGTGGCACTCCACACCAACCCTTCCTTCCTTCCTAAAGTAGTCTGCGAACATACTTTGAATCAGTCCTTGGTGTTACCCGTGTACTATCCTGAATACTCCAATCAAGGTAACATCTTTTACATACTTTAGATGTCCATCGTATAGTACGCTACTATACTAATCGAACAAAATCGATTAGAAAAACTTCTCAATTGTTTGTCACTTTTGCCTCACGCAGAGAAGAACTCCCAGTAGCTAAAAGAACCCTTTCTTGTTGGCTGGCAAATTGTATCACATTTTGTTATACAAAATACAACAAATCTTTACCAGGACCTGTCCAAACCCATTCCACTAGAGCTGTGGCCACTACTGCGGCTTGCTTTAAGGGAGCCTCCATTCCAGATACCTGCAATGCAGCTACCTGGTCCACAATCCATACATTCACAAGGCATTACAATCTGGATATTGCCTCATGACGTAGGGTGGCCTTCGGCCGTGCAGTCCTACAAGGTCTTCTATCATAACTGTCCTCCCACAGGGACATAACTGTTTGGGATTCATCCCACAAGTATTTACCTACTTCAGGAGACCACTCCGTGGAAGATAGTACACTTACGTAAGAACTTACCATAACAGTAGATCTTCAAGGAGTGTCTCTTGCAGTAGGTCTGTTCCCACCCTCCGTCCCTTTCCTTCTCTAAGAGAGCAAATTCTGGCCCAGTGACTTTTGGTTGGGACTCCTTTGATGCCTCGGGTTCCCCTCAGTCCTCGCTTTGCGAGCTGAATTCAGCGGGGGACCTGAGGATACCGGGGACCGCCCACACTTGTGTAGGAAACAGGAAGCTGATGTCATGTGTGGGCAGTCCCTGGTGAAAAACTGCTAGAAGAGCTGCCGTGGCACAGTGACCTCTGCTTGAAACTCCCCAAAGTTTTTACCTACTGCAAGAGACACTTCTCAAAGATCTGCTGTTACGTTAAGTTCTTATGTAAATGTACTTTCTAGGAGTAGTATATGATGTACATTCACAGTGACCTAGCTGACCTCCCCTGGCAAGTGGCACACCAGTCTTGCTTCCAGCGGGTAAGATCTGATGTCACCGGGTGGTGCCTAAGGAGTTACACCCAGGTGGGTGAGAGGAGCCAGCTTGAAGACATTCCAGCAAGCCTTAAAGGGAAAGGAACACTGCCAGAAGTGTGGATGTACATCATATACCACTTCTAGAACTACTGTCACAGTTGAGTAACCTGTTTTTACTCACCTGTAATCGTAGTTGTTTTAGTGTGTACAGTTCACATCCTCACAACCTGCCTGCCCTTTCCTTGCAAGTGATGCATGGATCCCTGATTCAAGCATGCTAGATCTGATGCAGATAATGTGGAGCAGGAGGATGCCACTTCATGTGGTGGGAGGGGCTTAGCTTGGAGACGTACCAGCAACTCAGCTGTCTCCTGCAGACTGCCAGATTGTGGATGTGAACAGTATACCACTAATGGAACTGTGGTTACAGGTAGGCAACCTATACACCAACAGTGTTGAGATGTGGATATAGCTGTCATTGAAGCCATTGCTTCTCAGAAGTTCTTAAGTACTGGGAAGGTGCCTTGAACTATTTCAAAATACATTTCTTCATGCTGGTAATTTGCTTTTATGTCTTTTACAGTATGGATATTTTTGGAGGGATGCATGCATATTTTTGAACTGTATATGCTGCTTAAGTAAGAATAGTCTATTTATTTGGTTTAAGTTGCTTAAAATTGATGTTAAGGGGTTAAAAGCATAGGTACGGGTGTGTCATGTATATTTGAAAACAGTGCCAAGGAAGTAATGCAGCACTAAACTTGGTTGGTTATGTTTTGTTGGTGTAAAACATATCAAAGCCTTAATTTTCTTTCTTTACATTGGTATTCTCTTTTTGAAATCCTTAGGGTGCTTTCTCCCGTCTTGATCCAACAGGCAGATTTGAGGAAATAATGCTTGAGAGGCTTCCAACGGGACGTCTTGGTACTGTGGCAGAAATTGCAAACCTTGCTTCTTACCTGTGCAGCGATTATGCCAGCTGGGTTTCTGGAGCAGTAAGCTTTATTAATCTTTCCTGTCTGATGTTGTAACAGTTTTTTATCAAATGGCATGGATAAATCGTCCTAAAGCTCCCTCTGAGGTCATTAAGCTCCAGTCCTTTAGGTCTTTACACCAATCTACCCTGCAAGATAACCTGTATTCCACCAGTTGATCCATTATGTCTGCTTCCACTGATGTAGGCAAAACCTTGTCAAATTTCCATTCATATTTTTCCACTATTTCAGACAAAAATGCTCCTCTTTGGGAAGACTCGTGTCAGGGGCTCCCATCTTCCAAAATTAGCCCTCTGGTGCACAAAATGCAGGTCAAAATGAAAAACTTCTGGTTCAAAAATTAAGTACAAATTCAACCAGTACAGTATAAAATTTATAAGGAATCTTATGAGGTTCCGTCTGCCTGTTCTGATGATTATTCAGGTAGATGTTAAAGAGACTTACCAGTCTCAGCATTTGCACCTGCTGGATCGGTGCCTTACCCCTTCGAAATGATCCTGCTGCTGCTATTTCCAAAAATACTCGAAAAGGTTTGAAGTTATAGCCCTCATAAAATTACTCCCACTGGGTCTGTCCTACATCCTGGTTTCTGTAGCCGCTCACACTCCACCTCCGCGCTCAGCAAAGTTATGATGTGATGCCAGGGAGAGCGCGTGGACGAGCTTCATTTTAGTCTATGGGGGAGTACCTTTTGGATCTTTTTTCTATATTGTAATGGGCAGTTGGTGATGAAACATGGGCACTGGTCGACTAACAAGGGTCTTGTTAGTCAACCAGTGCCCACGTTTCATCACCAGCTGCCCATTACAATATAAAAAAATGATTCACAAATACCCCCCATAGACTAAAATGGAGCTTGTCCCCGTGCTCTCCCTGGCGTCACATCATAGCTTTGCTGAGCCCAGGGACGGAGTGTTGGCGGCTACAGAAACTGGGAAGTAGGAGGGACCCGATGGGGGTAATTTTACGAGGGATATAGCTTCAAACTTTTTTTAGTATTTTTGGAAATAGCAGCAGCAGGATCATTTCGAACGGGTAAGGCACCGATCCAGTAGGTGCAAATCCAAATTTGGTTTACTTGGTAGGTCTCTTTAAAGATCCCATGGTACTTCTCAAAAAGAGTAGGGGAATTTTCCTGGTGCCCTGGCCAAATTTTCCCCTTTCGCTAAAATATCAGAACAACTTAAAGGGGAACAGTCCGTAATAAGAGCCCCACAGCTGGTCTGTATTTACACTTTCTAGGGACATGGATATGTTGTTCATCCACACTATCTGGCAGGTTCCTTGCCGCTTTAAATCTTGCCGGAAGGTCTTCAAGCTAGCTCCTCCCACCCACCCGGGTGGTAAAACTCTCGGCTCCGCCCCATGACGCCTGATCTTCCTTACCGCTTGGAAGCTCAGGTTCCCTCCTTAACGCTCTGCGTTTAAGCTTTGGGACCAAAAATCTTTGGTTTGAAACTTTCAAAAAAATTAAAAGTTTACCTCTTCGGTCTTCTCCCTCGCGGCTGCGATGGACAAATCGATTCCCGGATTTCGGAGATGTCCCTGTGGGCAGAAGATGTCTCGAGACGGACCTGCACTCCACGTGCGTTTACTGCCTTGGCCAGGAGCACGACCCGGAGGCTTGCGATCTGTGTTCCTCCTTTTGGTCCACGTCCTCGAGGACTGCGCTGCCCGTCTTCAACTAGGGCGTCCCGAAAGGAGATTTCCTCCGGTTAAATCCAAGGAGGCTCGACTGGCGGTTTCCGCGGCTGCGGGATCCGCTGAACAACTAGAACAGCTGGTTGCCCTCGAGGAAGAGGCGGCTCAGGCCGCGACTTCGTCTTCTGCGGCTTTCGTTCCGCTTTCTCTTGGGGCCTCCTACTCAGCTTCGTTTAAGGAGCTTTGCCTGACCCTCTCAACTAAGGGCGAGGGCCCAACTTCTTCGGGACCGTTTCATCGGTCGAAGAAAAGTATGGGTAAGTCCCATGGTCGACGCTCCTGGGAGCGGGAAAGATCTCCCTTCCCTTGTCGACAGTCGACTTCAGTCGATTTTTCGGCTTCAGCCACTGGCTTCACGGTGCCCCCGTCAGGCCAGGTGACTGAGACACCCGTCGACGTGGTCGAGATTTTTCTCGACCCGTTAGACGGGTTGTCGGCTGGAGAAGCCGAGATTCCCTCCTCCCCGGTTCCCCCGGCGAGGACTGTGGATACTGTCGGCTCATCTGCGCCTCCGGCCCCAGAGCCGCCGGTCTTGTCGACCGAGCTGAAGGGATTGCCGATCCTCGGCTCCCCGCCTCACCGACCTCGGCCTGGCTGAGATTTTCGGTCTCGGACATCTTCGCGGTCCAGCTGCTCCCGTCGACAAAGACGGTCTCGGTCTCGGCACCGGGGTAAGCGGCGTCGCCGCTCTTCCTCATCTTCCTCCTCCTCGGACGAGGGGAGGCTTCGGCGTAAGTTGCGCCGAAAATATGAGGATCTCATGTGGCAACAACTTTTACTGGCTGGCAACAAGCCGGCTCAGGCCTCTTCCCCGGCCATTAAATGGTTGCCACCGGACCAGTCGAATCAACCCCTCGTGGTGGTCGAGGAGCCTGTTTCCAGGCCGGTTGTTCGACCTATTCCAGCTGCTCCACCAATTTTGGTGGAACCGCCTCCGCCTCAGCCGACAGTAGGGGCACCGTTGAAAGATTCACGGTCGGCCCAGGGCCTTCCCCGTAGGCTGTCGGTCACTCTCACGCCCGATAAGCCTCGGCAAGTGGACAGTGGCTCAGGCTCCAGGCAGCTCTTCGACAATTCGTCGGATTCGGATGACTCCTCCCTATTCTCCAAGCGTCTGGACTTGGAGTCCTCTGGGGGGCAGTCAGCGGACGATAGCCCTTCGTCCTTCCTCGGACTTCTTAGGCTCATCTCAGAATCCACTGGGATGAAGCTTGAACCCGTATCCAAACGGGCTAGATATCCCCTCACTGAGATTCTGGACCGAGGGGATTCTCTTACGGAGGTCTTTCGGTGGCGAAGCCATTGTCGGCCAGCCCTGGAGATTATGGCAGCGTCCAGCTTCCTGTCCCTGCGCCGTCGTAGGATGGCCAGGAAGTATCGGTCCCACGGGCTCTCTGTCCGGTTTTCCAAACACCCTTCGGCTGAAGTTGGTTGACAGCGTTTTCCAGCGTGCCAGGCAATGCCAGGGGCGTGGACAAACCGCCCGACAAAGAGTCCAAGAAGTTGGACTATGCGGACGGAAAGTGTATGCTGCCTCCTCTCTTGGTCTTCGTCAGGCCAGTTCGGCCGTCCTCATAGTGCACTTCTCCCATGCCTGCTGGGCTCCTGGATGAGGTTGTCCCTCATCTTCCGCCGACCTGCAGACCACGGTCAAGCAGGTGCGGGACCAGCAGAAACAGTAGCCATGCAGCAGCTCAGACTGCCTTGGATATCGGGGATTCTTGCGCCCGGTCAGTGGCGGCCGCTGTGGCCATGCGTCGGCGGGCGTGGCTGAGGATATCCACTTTCACCTCGGATACCCAGCACAAGCTTGCGGACGTTCCCTTCTTGGGAACAGATCTCTTCGGCCCTGGAGTGGAAGGCCACCTCCAGAGGATCGAGAAGTCCAATGCCACCTTGGACTCGGTCTCGTCCGCACAGAGAGAAGGGTCGTAAGCCTCAGTCTAAACCCTTTCGCCCCTCTGCTCCCGCTGCACGTCCGGCCCAACATCAGCGTCAGGGCCAGCAGGCTAGACCTTGGTATTCCAAGCCCAAGCCACCAGCTCCCTCAAATAGGAAGCAAGGAGGAAAAGGCCCTGGTGGTCCCTCGGCTGGTCCTTCCTCCAAGCCTGCAAAGTGACGGGCTGAGGGGTGTCGCCCCCATTCCGTCACCTCGCCTTGGTTAGCCCGTGGGGTTGACCCCGACACTTCCTTTCCACCTGGTCGCTGTTACCACGGACAGGTGGGTTTTGAAGGTGGTGGGAAGAGGCCTGCCTCTCGGGGTCGGCGGGCTCCGCCCTTCAGGCCGCCGCCTCATGGGGGCTTCGGCCTCCAGAATCTCTACAGGCTCGCCGAAACGACATCGCCTACTCCTTCTAAAGGGGTGATAAGAGACAGAGGACCCACCATCAGAACGGGTTCGTGTCCAGTACTTCCTGGTCCCGAAGCAGACGGGGCTGGCGCCCATCCTGGACCTACACGACCTGCACAAGTTCCTAAGGTCTCGAACCTTCAGAATGGTCACTCTGGCTCAGATAATACCATCTCTGGAACACAGCGTGTGGTTCTGTTCTCTGGACTTCCAGGACGCGTTCTTTCACGTCCCTATCCGTCCGTCTCATCAGAGATTCCTCCGCTTCAGAGCGGAGGGATCCCTCTTCGAGTTCCAGGCCATGCCCTTCGGCCTTTCTTCAGCTCCCAGGGTCTTCACCAAATGCATCGCAGCGGTGACAACCTTCCTGCGGCGCCGGGGGGTCCGGGTGTACCCTTACCTGGACGATTGGCTGATAGCAGCCCCCTCCAGGTTGGAGGTGGAGCGGTCCAGAGATCTGGCCCTCCGGGTTTGCTCTCAACTGGGCCTCCTGGTCAACGAGGCCAAGTCGGAACTCGAGCCGAAGCAGGTGATATCTTTCATCGGGGCAGAGCTCGACTCTCTTCGAGCCAGAGCACGGCTCCCGGTGGACAGGGCCGAGGTTCTTACCTCCTTTGCCCAATCATTTCTGGTTGGGCAATCGCGCCCTGCCCGGGACTTCCTGCGACTTCTGGGTCTCATGGCGGCCTGTACCAGCGTAGTCCGTTGGGCACGCTGGCACATGCGCCCCCTCCAGTGGGGACTGGCCAGTCAGTGGTCACAGGCGTTGCGATCCTCTGGACCAGCGTGTGTGGTGACCCAGGAGATGTGGAACGCTCTCCAGTGGTGGACCGTTCCGTCTCATCTGCAGGAGGGTATCCCGTTTGTCCGCCCCGAGCCGACGGTCTCTCTAACGACCGACGCCTCTTTGATGGGTTGGGGTGCCCATCTGGGGGAACACCGAGTGCACGGCCTCTGGTCCCCGCGGGAGTCCCGATGCCATATCAACCTGCTGGAGCTCCGTGCGGTCCGCCTAGCTCTCACCGCCTTTGCTCTGTTTCTCCGGGGTCAAGTGGTCCGAGTCCAGACGGACAATACCACGACCATGTACTATCTAAACCGCCAGGGCGGGACGCGCTCCTTGCCTCTATGCAAGGAAGCTCTCCGCATCTGGTCACTAGTGTGCAGCCTGGGCGGATCTCGTGGCCATTCACGTGGCAGGAGCCTCCAACACCTGGCCGATGCCCTGAGCGGATAGGGGCTGCATCGCCACAGTGGTCTCTCCTGCGGAGATAGTACAAGACCTGTTCTCCCGCTGGGGCACACCTCTGGTGGATCTGTTTGCCTCCAGGGAGCACGCGAAGCTGAGGCTGTTTCATGCCCACCCCCTCAGCAGGGCTCGCTGCAGGGGGATGCCTTCTCGAGGCCGTGGACCCCGGGCCTCTTTTACGCCTTTCCCCCCGTTCCCCTGATTCACAGGGTCCTGCTGAAAGCGAGGAGGGACAAGGCGCAGGTGATTCTGATAGCCCCAGACTGGCCTTGCCAGTTCTGGTACCCAGATCTCCTCAGTCTCAGCTCCAGGACTCCACGGCAGCTTCCAGCTCGCCCGGACCTGCTCTCAGTCAATCAGGGGAAGGTGTTCCATCCGGACCTTCAATCCCTGCACCTGACGGCCTGGTTCCTGAGCGGCTAGAGTTCCAGGCCTTGGGTCTTTCCGACGAGGTCCTCAACGTCGTTGAGGCGTCCCGTAAGGAGTCGACCAGAAAATGCTATGCCTTCAAATGGAAGAGGTTCTCCATTTGGTGGTGGGAAAAAGGGTTGGACCCTTTCTCGTGTCCTGTGGCAAGCATTTTGGACTATCTATGGTCCCTATCTAGTCAAGGGCTTAGGTCGACGACCCTTAAGGTGCACCTGGCAGCCATTTCTGCTTACCGGGCGCAGGCCGGTCAGCAGTCAGTGGCGCAGGAAAAAGTGGTCGGGCGCTTTTTCAAAGGCCTTGATCACATTTCCCCTCCAGTGCGGGAACCCCCACCTCCGTGGGATTTACTGCTGGTACTGGCAAAGCTCATGGGCAAGCCATTCGAACCAATGCACAGGTGTAATCTCCCCCACCTGTCGTGGAAGATAGCCTTCTTGGTGGCTATCACGTCAGCCAGACGGATGGGAGAACTCCAGGCGCTTAGCATCGAGTCTCCTTACCTGGTCTTCCACAGGGACAAGGTTGTCCTACGCCCCACCCGAAATTCCTTCCGAAGGTGGTGTCGGAGTTTCACCTTAATCAGGTGTTGACTCTGCCAGTGTTCTACCCCAATCACACCTCGGAGGCCGAATATAGGCTCCATACTCTGGACCCTAGAGGCTCGCTTATTATAAGGCTGCGGCTGAAATCGGGGAGAAGGTTCGCCAGCTGTTTGTCACTCCGCTGAAGCCGCACCTGGCAGACCTGCAGCCAAGCGGACGATAGGCAGATGGGTCACCTCCTGCATAAATCTCTGCTATGAGTTAGCGGGCATGGAGCCTCCCAGAGGATAAGAAGCTCATTCTACCCACCATACTGCTGCATCGGTGGCTGCTTCCAGGGATGTCCCTATCCAGGAGATCTGCAGGGCTGCTACCTGAAGTCAGCACACACCTTTATTTCCACTACCACATCGACCTTGAGTCACGCGGGATGCTGGTTTTGGGGCCTCGGTTCTCCAATCTTTGTTCCCCAAGTAAGTATTAGGGGTGTGCTTGCCTCCCTCCTCCCGGAGAACTGCTAGGAGTCTGCCAGATAGTGTGGATGAACAACATATCCATGTCCCTAGAAATACAGGTTACTCACCTGTAACAGGAGTTCTAGGAATGGTATGTTGTTCATCCACAGATCTCCGACCTCCCAGCTTGACGCACAACTGAGCTTCCAGCGGGCCAGATCTGGCATCATGGGGCGGAGCCGAGAGTTTTACCACCCGGGTGGGTGGGAGGAGCTAGCTTGAAGACCTTCCGGCAAGATTTAAAGCGGCAAGGAACCTGCCAGATAGTGTGGATGAACAACATATACCATTCCTAGAACTCCTGTTACAGGTGAGTAACCTGTATTTATGTGCAACAACTTTTTTTGTGGTTTACATACTGTTTAACGCAGTATACAGTAGCTGATTGTGTCAGACTGATTCTGCGGACATTTTCTGCAATCAGAAATCCCAGAATCCCCTGCAGCTGATATCTGAGCAGGGCACCAGCAATGAGAGCTTCAATAGCCTGCAGGGGCTCCCAGATCTACACGGTTCCCTGTATTTTACATGTAAATTGGACCATCTACAGGACAGTTGTTCCCATAGACCGAGCGACCACTCACCAATCTCCTTTCTCTGGAGCAGTAAAATTGCCAAAAGCCCACCACGTCTCATTGAGAGCAGGGTCCTGCGAAAGGGCAACTTGGTTCCATCATATCAGCACTGTCTGCCTACAACTGGTCCCCCATACACAAGGCGCCCACCATGAACCAGGCACTCAGCTTTTTCACGGAGGGTTTCAACTCCATCTGTGATATTCATGCCCCACGCACTAAACGAAAAATCCGTGGAGTGGAAAACTGCTGACTGGATGGAAAGCTCCTCTCTCTCTTAAAAGAAAGGGACTGCCTTTGGGCCAAAGCCTTAAATTCTGGTTGCAAGCACGACTTACAACGTTACAAAACTGCTAGAAATCAGTGCACAAAACTGGTCCGGCTTGCAAAGGCCAACTTCCACAAGACTCAGCTTAACAACGCCTGGGGAGATGGGAAGAGGTTTTGGGATAATCTCAAGAACACCCTCGGCAAAGACCAGAATCTGAGTCCTAAGACACTCAATATAAACAACGCACCCTCCACAGATCCTATAGTCATTGCGGACGCCTTCAACCAGGCCTTCACTGACCTAGCTCCAGTACTACCCCCAGACTACCTTCTGCCGGTGGATAACCAAGGCTGCGATAACCACACCAATACAAATCACCCAACTTTCTACTTTAAGAAGGTGATGGAAAGGGAGGTCCTAACAGTGGTCAGGAAAGTCCTGGGAAAAACTAGGCTGGGGAGTGATGGGATAGACATGAAGATACTATCTCTGACACTTGATGTTATGATCAAACCCATTACGATGCTATTTAACAAATCCCTGGCCCTAGCCCAATTCCCGGAAGTCTGGAAGCAAGCCCTGGTAACCCCAGTGCATAAGAGTGGTGACAAGGCAATATCATCTAACTACAGGCCAATATCTATCCTCTTCCCACTATCTAAAGCACTGGAGAAAATCGTAGCAAACCAACTCACCGAATACCTAAACAAGTACAATTTGCTCTGCCCAAACCAACACGGTTTCCAGAAGAAACACAGTGCCACCACTGCATTGCTTGCATACTCCGATTACGCACACAAGGCACTAGATGAAGGTAAATTGGTGGGCTCCATCTTCATCGACCTCACAAAAGCCTTCGATACTGTCAACCACCCTCTACTGATATCCCAGCTCCAAAAAATGTGAGTGGCACGAAACGCCCTAAATTGGCTCAATGATTACCTATCACAAAGGAGTCAGCGAGTCAAAATCGGGCAGACACTATCCAGCTCCAGTGAGGTACTCCTAGGAGTTCCTCAGGGATCAATCCTTGGCCCCCTGCTTTTTAGCCTCTTTATTAATGAACTGCCCATGGCCTGTGACACCAGTCTCATCCTGTATGCGGATGATGCTGTGCTGCTAAGCAGTGGCACCTCCCAGGCAGCACTACAAACCTCCTTCAACAAACTCGAGGACTGGTTCTGTAGGAAAAGGCTGCTACTGAAGTACAAGAAAACCAAGGCCGTGATCCACTCCAGCCATTACAGTAAGTGCAGCCCCCACCCAATATCTTCAATAATGCAGGTGAGCAGATTGAGCAGGTACAATCATTTAAGTACCTAGGGGTCATCCTTGACGACTCTCTCACGTATACTAACCTTATTGACTCCATTGTCAGGTCAGTTAACACAAAGATCGGGGTCCTCTACAGACATAAGAACACACTCACTCCGGAAGCACTCCGACTCTCGGTCTCCAGCTCAATACTTCCCACGGTAGACTATGGGCTTGTGATCTATGGAGCTGCCACTGACACTGCACTCAACAGGATCCATATTGCATTAAATAAGGCATGCCTCCTAACCCTGAGTGAAGACCATTACACCCATACTTGCACTCTGTATAAAAGCACTAACTGGCTGAGCCTAAAAGACAGGCTCAAATACCAAACCTGTCTATTGGGTAAAGAGGGTCTCCTCGGAAAAACATCACCCTGCATAGTAAACCTGCTCGAGGCCTCTCCCTCATCACATATCACCAGGGGGAAGAAAAACGGTGCATTGTCCATCCCATTCCGGTGAACCTCACTTGGTCAGCGTACCTTCACCTACCGAGCCCCCCTCTGGCTAAATGAACTCCCGCAGAAACTACATACACACAGCCTGCCTCAGTTCAAAACTGGCCTCAAACTGCACCTACAGTCTATCTCACAATGCACGTGCCCCCCAGGAAAAACCTGATCGACTCTCCCACTACCGCTGTTAAACCCAGCACTGAAACCGTGACTATTGAACTGCCTAATGCGCTGAACCTGCCTGACTGTATCCTTCAGTTGTCTGTAACCACTGTATTTGTGCTAATCCTGAAACAACTATAAATGATCTGAAATCTGTGTCTTACTGTACTGGTGTTTCTGTATCATTTGTCCTCCATGACGTGGAACCCTTGTAACTGAACATGCTCAAAAACCTGTAACCACTGTATTTGTGTTTTGCTATGTTTGTCCACCCTGACGTGGAACCTTTGTAAAAGAGCTCACACTCAAAGGTTTTTCCGAATGTTCATAAATAAATAGACTTACATTGGTTATACAGCAAAACCAATTAATTCGGCTTCCATAGGAAATAATGTAATTTACATGAAGACCTAGGAAAATTGCCCTGGGGTTACAGAAAAAAATCCAAATCAGTCTGGAAGCATTGCTGCATAGGTTCATAGGTCCATAGGAAAAATACAAAGTCGAGGGCAGAGCCATATTGACTTCGCCATCCATTAGCTAGGATGGAAGTAGTATTTTTTATCTCCCATAAAATTATCCAAGTTAATTTTGAAAACATTAAGACTGGGGCTATTTACTACTTTTAACGGAAGAGAATTCCAAATTGGGACAGCTCTCTGGTTATAAAATTCTTCCTTTTGGTAGTCTGTATGTTAAATGTCTTAATTTTGACATTATGAGACCTGGTAGTACTTAAACTATTTCCTTTAACTAAACAAAGTGTTTCAAATAAGAAAACATCTTTAATGCCCTAAAATTAGACGAGATCCTCTAATAGATCTGTATTCCAATGAATAGAGTTTAAGTTTTTTAATCTTTCAAGATATGGAATATGTTTAAAACCCTTAATATTTTTAGTGAACCTCGTTGTACCCTTTCTCTTTTAATTTTATCCTTAACAAGGAAGTGCACAAAATGATGAACAGTAGTCAAACTTAGATCTAATCAGACAACTGTACAGAATTAATACCTCAGGGTCTCTACTTTAAGATTTTTGAATATACAATTAAGTAGGAAATGACATTTTTAACCATTAAATTATTATGATCAGTAAATTTTAAATTATCCGTAATCATTACTCCTAGATCATTTTCGGATGAAACTACAGTCAAGGGTACAGTATTCAACATATATTGTGCCTTTAAATTATTTCTTCCAAAGTGCATAACCTTGCATTTATTTATATTTAAGGATAAATTCTTTTCACCAGCCCAAATTAATATATTATTTAGGTTTTACTGAAGATTATAAACTGAGGCCGCATGCCAGAGTTTTATATGCTCTGATCTTTTTTTAGCTGATCCTGGTGTTATGTAGTATCACAGAGGACTGTACTTAGCCCTGTCAGCACAGCACGACTAGCAAACATCTGATCAGAGCGTATATAACATACACTGCAGCCTATTGAATCTCCCAGTGTTGCAGCCCTGTTTTGACATCAGCTGCAGTGAATTATGGGATTTCTGGTCACAGAAAAGTGGTAGTCAGCAAAATCAGCCTGATAGAATTTACTATACAGCAGTAAACAGTAAGTAAAAAAAAAAATATTTTGTACACAAAACGTAATTTGGAACCAGACTCATACTAGGGTGTGTGGCTGTTCGTGCTGACTGTTCCGCTTTATTTGGTTCAATGCCAGATGGTTTGCATTAGAGAATCTTAGAATTTAAAGTTTCCATTCTGTTGTACATCTAGTGGATTTTAGGAATTTCTGATTCCGAGTCCAACATGACTCCAGTTCTGATAAGTCCTCAACAAACGAAATTGGACTCTGATTCAGAAATTCAGATTCTGTAACTGCCGATGGGCAGGCACATAGAAGTCCCACTCAGGCCTCTACCCTGCAGAAGTTCAATAAATTATTTCCCCTTACTCCACTTCCAAGCACCAGACAGTGGGTTCAGTTCTGATTTCCTTCCCATCTCCCCTCATTAGTGATTCACTCACTTTTTGGCTAGCTAGCCAGGCAGGAAGTCCTACAGTAACTAATGCTCCTTGGCCAACAGCACGTCCAGATCCACTGTAGTCGATTGGGCTCCTCCAAGGTACCCACGCCAAGTCCGGTGGCCGATAATTCTCCAGTATCCCTAGTCTGCATATGTGTTCTTGTCCTGTCCTCTTCACTTACATAGCACTAATCATGAACCTCTGGCCCTTAGTACCTCTTTCCCCATGATGAACAGCACCCCCCCTTCAGTTGCTGCTACTTGTGGAGAGAGTTGAAAAGTATTTTGTGGTGCAGTAGCTGGCACAGGGTCCCTCCCTCCCATCTCCTCAGCTGGTCGCCAGAGACTGATGCAAGAACATGCATGTGCATGCCCACATTCATTGGTCTACAGTATGGCGGGTGACCGATTAGTTGGGAATTTGTGCCAGTTTTGTGCACTGCAGTGGCAACAACTAATGTCAACAACCAACCACCATCATTTCACATTCACTTTGTCATCAATCACCACTAATTACATTTTTAGTTTCCACACTTGGTGGGAATCTGGAGTACGGGGATGGACCTGGTTACACTGTGTACTAGATACTCAGGTGGGTGACGTGTCAGGTGACTTAATGTTGAGAGGGATGAGGGGACTAGTGCAGTAGCTGCACACCGTGGCACTTGAGGGTGGGGTACAAGGGGGTAGGGGTCAGTGTCTGGACCCAAAGGATTTATTAATGAATTGTGAAAGCCAGGGATAGAGTGGTGGCACAAAACTGTAGCCCACTGGGGTCAGCTATTCTAATACCGTATCGCATAACAAGCTTTTTCAGAATTAGGATTCTAGGGACGTGGATATGGGGTACTTATCCACACTTCTGGCAGTATCTTTTCCATTTAAGACTCTGCCTGGAAGGTCTTCAAGCTGGCTGCTCCCAACCATCTGGGTGGTAACTCCCTTGGCACTGCCCGATGACGTCAGATCTTCCTTTCCGCTGGAAGAAGATTCCCTCATTATCGCTCTGCATTGAGTAGTGGTTTCAAAAAACAAATTCAAACGATCCGTCCAGCTGATTTTCAAATTAGTTCAAAACTCTTGTCGTCACAGACGACTCAGAGTCGGCGCCTAGTTTCAGAAAATGTGACTGGAAGCAAAAGATACTCTGGACAGACCCGCACACCTTGTGCGTCTACTGCCTAGGCCATGATCCTGATCCCCGGAATTGTGGCCTTTGTCACACTTTGCATACTAGTACTTTGGAGGACCAGCACGCTCGACTCCTTCTCAGGCACCCAGATGAACATGACCCTCCTGTTCAATCGAAAGACACCAATCGGGTGGGGTCCATGAGAAAACTTGCAGCCTTTTGAAGAGGCAGCGGCTCAGCCACGGAACATGCCTTCTTCAGCTCAGCCAGGCTTTCTTGGCACTGCCTTTACGGGTAGCGTAGAATTTGTGCCAGTCCCTTCCCACTGTTGGGCAGGGTCCCTCTAAGGGCACAAAATCATCTAGATTGTCAAAAAAGGAGACTAAGAAAAAGTCTCGTCGACAGTCAAGGGATCGTGAGTGCTCCTGGGCCTCAGATTCCCATGCTTCCTTGGAGGTTTCGGCTACGGTCGATCCTTCGGTCCAGGTCGCTGGCTCCATGGTCTCCCCGTCAGGCCCGAGATGCTCATTGACCAACTTGCTCCCACGCTCGGCTTTCAGGCAAGTGATGCCACTACTATTCTTCCTCTTCTTCCTCCTTGGGTCAGGAAGGGCTCCGACACAAAATGCACTGGCGCTATGAAGAGCTAATGTGGCAGCAGCTCATACTCTCTGGGGTTAAGCTGATTCCGGCTCCCACCCCAGCTGTTCTGTGGCTCCCGCCACCGAGGCCCCAGCCTACTGCTACGTGGCTGGTTCCAGCTCGGCCTATTCCGGCCTCCCTGCTCATCAGGGTGGAGCTGTCTCCTGGGCAACCAAAGGATGGTCCCCCTCCTAAGGATGCCCGTACTGCTCCCAGGCTTCCTCGTCAGCTTTTGGTTGCTGTTACTCCCGATAGACCCCACATGATCAGTGGGGACTCAGGAGGTCAACCACTTTTTGCAGAATTCTCAGAGTCTGAGGACTCCTCCCTGCACTCTCGACCAGTGGCATGGAATCGGGAGGATTTGTCTATGGAGCACAATCCCACTTCCTTTTGGGGGTTTGCTTCATCTCATTTCGGAATCAACTGGAATTCAGATGGAGCCTGTCCAGAAATGGGCCAAGTATCCCTTGACCGAAATTCTCGACCATGGTAACTCCCGGGGGTTGCCTTCCAGGTCGTTGAGGCCATTTTTGGCCCTGCTCTGGAGCTTTGGCAGCACCCTGCCTTGCACCATCAGCTCGTATGGCCCAAATGTATGTGGTCCATATGGGTTCCCTGTCTGGTTTCACCGAACATCCCATGGCTGAGGGTTTGGTGGCTGACTCGGTCTTTCGGCGTACCAGCAATATCGGGGATGTGGACAGACCTCCCACCAAAGAACCACAGAGATTGGATCACATGGCCAAAAAAGTCTATGTGGCCTCTTCTCTCGGCCTTCTGCAGGCGAGTTCGGCCCTCTTGATGGCCCATTTCACTACTCTTTACTTGGCACTCTCGATGAGGTGCTTCCTGGGCTCCCGGCTGACTTATAGACCACTGTCAAGCAAGCCTGGGACCAGGGCAAAGTGGTGGCCAAACAGCAGCTCCAGACAGCCACAGACATTGGCGATTCCTGCACACAGTCCGTGGGTGCCACGGTGGCCATGCACCACAGGGCTTGGCTGTGGATCTCTACCTTTACGGCAGACACCCAGCACAAGTTGGCGGATGTCCCCTTCTTTGGTACCGACTTGTTCTTGCCAGGGAATGGAATGACATCTCACTCAGATTGAGCAGTCCAGCGCCACCCTGGACTCATCACCTCCGCTCAGAGGAGGAAGCCCTTTTGGTCCCATTCTACCCCTCTGGCCAAGCTGTCCCAGCCCCCAGCTCACCAGCAGGACTAGGCATGGCATCCTTGACCGAAGTTGATTGCTTCAGTCATCCACAAACCAGGTGATTGAGGTCCCGCTGTTTCCTCAGCCGGTTCCTCTTCCACCCCCAGGCCTGTTCATTGACATGACCTGAACAAATTCCTTCAGTCATGCACCTTCAGGATGGTCACTCTGTCTCAGATCATTCTAGCCATGGAGCAGAACATGTGGTTCTGCTCTCTAGATCTTTGGGATGTGTTCCTCCACATTCCCATCCGACCGTTCCACTGCTGGTTCCTTTGATTCTGAGCAGAGGAGATTCTCTATGTGTTCCAGACCATGCCCTTCGGCCTCTCCTCAGCTCCCAGGGTCTTCACCAAGAGCATTGCAGTGGTGGCAGCCTACCTGAGATGTCAAGGCGTCCAGGTATATCCCTACCTGGATGACTGGCTGATAACAGGTCCCCCCAAGGGAGGTGGTGGAGTGATCCAGGGACCTGGCCCTCTGGATCTGCTTGTCCCTTGGCCTCCTGGTGAACAAGGCCAAGTCTCAGCTTGTACCTTCGCAGGTGATGCACTTCATCAGATTGGAGCGTGACTCTTGCAGAGCTATGGCTCAGCTTCTGGTGGACCAGGTGGAAGCTGTGTCCTCCTTTGCCAGATCATTTCGGGTTGGGCAGTTGTGCCTTGCTCAGAATTTCCTGTGCCTCCTGGGATATAGGGTGGCATGCACCAGCATGGTCCATTTGGCCTGGTGGAGAATGCTCTGTCTGTAATGACAGCTTGCCCATCAGTGATCTCAGTGACACGGCTACTTTGACCAACCAGTTACTGTGACCCAGCTGATGTGGGACCCCCTCCAGTGGTGGTTAGTCCCGGGACATCTGCAGGAAGGAATTCCATTTGTCCGCCTGGAGCTGATGGTTGCCATCACAACTGATGCCTCCTTGATGGTCTGGGGTGCCCACTTGGAGGAGCACAGAGTCCACGGACTCTGGACCCCTGAGGAGTCCTGATGCCATATCAACTTGCTCTTTGTCTTTGCTCCACGCTTTCAGAGTAGAGTTGTTGAGGTCCAGATGGACAACACCATGGCCATGTACTACCTCAAAGTCGGGACACAGTCCCTTCCTCTGTGCAGGAAGCTCTCTGCATTTGGACCCTCGTGCTCAGCCTGGATGCCCGATCTCCTGGCCATCCATATAGCCGACATCTCCAAACAGCTGGCAGATGCCTTCAGCTGTGTGATGATGTGTCTCACAAGTGGTTTCTCCATCCAGAGGTAGTTCACAGCTTGTTCTCCCGATGGCACACCCCTCTATTGGATCTGTTCACCTCCAGGGAGAACGCAAAGCTGAGGCTCTATTGTGCCCAGCCCCCTCAGTAAGGAACGCTGCAGGGGGATGCCTTCTCGAGGTCCTGGACCTCGAGCCTCCTCTGTGCCTTCCCTCCATTTCCTCTGATCCACAAAGTGCTGATCAGAGCCAGGAGGGACAAGGCACTGATGATTCTGATGGCTTCAGACTGGCCCCACCAGGTCTAGTACACCGATCTCCTCAACCTCAGCAGCAGGCTCCTGTGGTATCTTGCTCTCGACCTGAACCTGCTCTCTTGCAAACAGGAGAAAGTACTCCATCTGGACCTTCAGTCCCTGCACGCGACAGCCTGGTTCCTGAGTGGCTAGAGTTCCAGGCTTTGGGTCTCTTCGATGATGTCCTCACCGTAGTCAAGGTTTCTTGGAAGGAGTTGACTCAAAAATGCTCTGCCTTCAAATGGAATAGTTTCTCCATTTCGTGCCAGGGCAAGGGGCTTGACCCTTTATCTTGTCCGGTGTCTAGCACTCTCAACTACTTTTGGTCCCTCTTTTAATTGGGCCTTCGGTTGACGACCCTTAAGGTACACCTGACAGCCATCTCTGCATACTGGTGTGGGCTGGTGTGCCGTCGGTGGTGCAGGAGAAGGTGGTCTGGCGCTTTTTCAAGGCCTTGACCCCATTTCCCCATCTGTGTGTGAATCACCACCACCTCAGAACTTGTTGCTGGTGTTGGCAAAGCTCATGAGCAAGCCATTCGAACCGATGCAGTGGTGTGATGTCTCTCACCTGTTGTGGAAGACCACTTTCCTGGTGGCTATTATGTGAGTCAGAGAGATCCGTGATCTCCGTGTGCTGTCAGTGGAGTCTCCTTACCTGGTCTGCCACGTTGACAAGGTTGTCCTTCACTCCAACCCGAAGTTCCTCCTAAAGGTTGTTTCTGAGTTTCACCTTATCCAGGTGATCAGCCTCCCAGTATATTTCACCAACCACACCTTGAAGGCTGAGCACAGGCTCCATACTTTGGACCTGTGGTGTGCGCTCACCTACTACAGGAAGCACACAGCTGGAGTTTGGGGAGAGGTTTGCCAGCTGTTTGTCACCCATGCTAAAGCCACACCTGGCAGACCGGCAGCTAAGCAGATGATTGGTTGGTGGTTTGTATCCTGCATTGACCTCTGCTATAGGTTGACAGGGAGCCTTCCATAGGGCTAAGGGCTCAGTCCACCCATTATACCGCTGCCTCAGTGGCTGCTTCCAGGGACGTCCCTATCCAGGAAATCTGCAGGGCTGCTACCTGGAAGTCAAAACACACCTTCATCTCCCACCACTGCATCAACCTTGAGACACGGCGGGATGCTGGTTTTGAGGCCTCAGTTCTCAGATTTCTATTCTACAAATAGGGGGTGTGTGTCATGCCCCCTCCTCCTGGAGAACTGTTAGGAGTCTGCCAGAAGTGTGGATAGTACTTCATATCCTTGTCCCTAGAAAAAGAGGTTACTCACCTGTAACAGTAGTTCTGGGAGTGGTAAATGATGTACATCCACACTGACCCACCCGACCTCCCCTGGCAAGTGGCACACCAGTCTTGCTTCCACTGGATAACATCTGATGTCACGGGGCAGTGCTGAGGGAGTTACCACCCGGGTGGGTGGGAGTAGCCAGCTTAAAGATGTTCCAGCAAGCCTTAAAGGGACAGGAACACTGCCAGAAGTGTGAATGTACATCATATACCACTCCTAGAACTACTGTTACAGGTGATTAACCTTTTTCTTTTTCGTCCTACAGAACTAAAAAATCTTAATTCAGAAAAAAGGAATGGAATCGGACAATTCTGAACTGAAATCCGTGAGTCCAAGCTTTCCTAGTTTCCATCTGTAGCCCCACCCCCACCCCAAACCAGGCTGAAAATAGGCAGTATTTCCCGGCCAACAAAAAAAAAAAATAAGTCTCTGTCTGCCAAGCTAAATCTTTTGATACTGTTCTGTACTTCTTCTGCTAGACAAGTGTACTGGGGCTATTCATGAGAGGTGCCCTCCTCCATCCCAGTTAGGATACTGTAAGGAGTCCATCCAAGGCCCTGTCCTGTTCTCAGTTTTCCTTAGTGACCTGCCTGAAACCTTTGACTACTCACTCATAGACATGAATGTGGATAACACAGAGCTACCTGCATCTGGCTCCATAGTCCTTGACCTGATGGTATAGCTCCAGCAGGTTTTTAACAAAGTCCAACGATGGTTTCATACCAATCTACTGACCCTGAAGTGCCAAAATGAATCTATGACCTTTGGTGTCAGCCAGTGTCTAGTTGGTTTCCAGGCTGTTCTAGTCTTCACAACTACGGATGGCTCCCAACTGGCAATGGTCACTTCCTTTAAGTACAGCAGGGTTCTGCTTGACAGTCGCCTCAACTTCTCTGCCATCCACAGGTTACTTCCCCTCTCCACAGCTTGGTGGGTTATACAGAAATAAAGCCAGTATTCCTCCCCTTGCCAGGCAGGAGGTTATTACAGAATTAATCTTTCCAGCCTTTTGACTGTGGGGATGTGATTTGTAGCACCCCCCCACCCAAATTCCACCCTTGTCTGGCTAGTCCCACTGTACCATTCCTTTTGTCACTTTTCCCATGATTGTCCTCCCTGCACCCACAGGCTAACTCCCCTTCCTCTTGGCTTGCCTCCCTCTTCAAACTACTCCCTCTGCTGACCCTCACACTTTTTCTGTCCCTGGGCAAAAACGTGAGCTGATCACTCAGCTTTGTCACACTCACATCAACTACCTGGCTTCTGTTGTGACAACCCCCCCCCCAAATCCGCTCTGCTACCTTCCCTGGCCTGAAAGTACTGCTCCAGTCACATACAGCCTATGTTTGCTCCTGCACATGATTCCTCCCAGTTATACCACTAGTCAAAATCTGCTGTTCTAGGGGTTTGGATGTAGTTCGCTGTCCACACAGACAGGTCCTCCAGAAGTTCTGATTTGTTGTAACGTCTTTTAAGCTAAGCATCTCCCACCACCCAAGAGGAATATCCTGCGATTCCTTTCATGATGTCATAACTTTTTTTCGCTAGAAGTGTCCTCCTTCATGGCTCTGCAGCGTTGTAGGCTACTACATACGCCACTGGCTATTTTCTTGATTTAATAAAATTAATTTCTGTGGTTTTTCATCTGTTTCTCTCCTTCACTCTGGCTGTGCCTTGTTGACAGCAGATGGCATCCAAGGAAGCGAAGCCTGTTTGTGGCTTCATGTCTGTGTCACATGCTGACAGAAGATGTTGGAGATGGACTACCACGTCTTGCCTCTACTGCTACACACAACATAGCTGGCTGTGGCCTGTGTCAAAGGATGCTCCCTTCTTCTTTGGAGGATCATGCAGTCCAGCTTCTTCTCAGCCAGTCGGCTGAAAGGTTGTAAGTCGATCTTTGCTGCGGAAGGGTCTGCGGTTCAGCTTGCAGCCATGTAAGAGGTAGCAACGTCTGCCATGGCAGGCACCTCGTTGGTCTCAGTGCTGCTTCCGGCTGGGGCCAACATTGGAGGGTCATTTGCCAAACATTTTTTGGGAAATGTACCAGCTCTCCAGGCCCATGGGGAGAGCCCTATCTGCCACAGTAGAGAAGCACAAGTGCTGCCGGGAGTTGTCGTGGGACCGAGAGTGATCGAGGCCCTCTTTCCCCCCAATCACCTGACACACTTCAAGTGCTTGACTCCAATCGAGTTGACGGTGGTTGAGAGCTCGGTCGACAGCTCCATGGTGCCCCATCAGGCTTGTTGACCTTGACACCTGCCAGTTAGGCAGTATAGATTTTTCTCAACCCTGTCAACCAGTTGTTGGAGGGGATCGACACGGAGTCGATCTCCAAGACCCTGGTTTTTCCAGTCTTCACCCACGAGGATGTGGACCAGTCAGTGTCACTGACCAGCTTCTCCCAGGATCAGCCTTCACCAGTGGTCATGCCACCAAAGCTGGTGCTTGTCCCATGTACCTCAGCATGTGGTTTGTACCTACCCCCTGTGATTTCTCTTCAGCGTTGGCCCTCGGGTCAATGGTTGAGGTCACTGTCAAGGTCATGTTTGAGGCACTGCTCATGCTTCTAATCCCACTCAACTGGAGGCACTGCCATCCGCTTTCGTTAACTTCCTTGGGCAAGGAGAGGCACCACTGCAGGATGAGGAACTCCTCTGACGACAATGGACCATTATGAGGTGGGGAAGACCCCTAGCCCCAACACCTGTGGTCAACTGGTAGGTGCCAGCCATGCCCATATCAGTCCACCCTCAACAGAAGTGTCCAGTATCTGTCTCTCCACCTTTGTGGGTGGTGCTGCCTCCTCTGCACTCCATGGTAGGAGTGCCAACTAAGGACTCCCATGTTGTGGCTGGCTTGCCAGGCCTGCTGTCAGTGGAGATCACCCAGTCAGAAGACAGTTGGGTGATCCACAGAGGCAAATGATCACGGGCCATTTTTGAGAAGCCCTCGGATGACACGGATGGATTATCCATGTTGTCATCAAGGACTCATACCTTTGACTGTGCTTTGGTTGAGGAGATGACTGCTGACCATGGGCAGGTGTCACTTGGGCTCTTCTCCATCTGATATCGGATTCCATTAATGTGTCTTTGGAGCCAGTCCAGAAGTGAGCTAGGTACCCCCTTTACTGATATTCTGGACAAGGATGACTCTCTGGGGTTACATTTCCAATGGCTGAGGCCATTTTGGGACCAGCCCTGGAGCACTGGCAACATCCAGCATCCTGCTTGCGCCCTCCACCTGTATGGTCTACAAGTATGCACTCCCAGCAGGATCCTTCTTCGGGTTCTTGGATCATGCATCAGCTGGATGTCTGGTTGCAGATAGCCTTCCAGAAATCCGGAGGTCAAGGGGACATGGGCAGTCCCCGACAAAGAGTCTAAGAAGCTTGACCATGTGGCCAAGAAAGTCCATGCTGCTTCCTGTCTTGGTCTCTGCCGGGCATACTATGCCATGATGATAGCCAACTTTGGCCACTCCCTGACTGTAGTACTGGATGATGTCCTCCCTCACCTTCTTATGGATAAGAATCTGTTGGTGAAGTTGGTCAGAGACCAGGGTCAAGTACTGGCTAAACACTAGCTCCAGACGGCCTTGGGCATGGGTGACTGTTGTGCCTATGCCATGGCAGCAGCCATTACGAGCCATTACAGGGCCTGGCTGAGGTTGTCCACCTTTACTGTGGACACTCAACACAAGCTGACCAATGTCCCATTCTTAGGCGCCGACTTCCTTGGCCTGGGGTGGAAGAGCATCTCATGAGGATCAAGAAGTCCAGTACCACCCTGGACTTAGTGGCTTCATCCCAAAAGAACCCTAAGGTTCAGTAATCTGAAAAGAAGCCCTTTCAGTTGTGGTCCTTTCAGCCACAGCAGCCTCTGCAGCAGTAGCCCCAGTGGGAGTAGTACCAAGCCTGGTGTCCCTGGGCCAAGTTCTTTGGCCAAGGGCCCAAAAGAGGTGGGGTCAGGGGAAGTGGTGCCTCTCTGGCCCCAGCAACTGATGCCCCCTCCAAAGCTGCCCAGTGATGGGTCGGGGGGGTGTCTTCCTCCCAGCTGCCCAGTCTCTGGTTCAGCTCCCCATAGGGGGTCGGCTTCACCACGTCTGGCCACATTGATCCACCATTACCAGAAACACGTGGGTCCTGGAGGTGGTAGGCAGAGAGGCCTCTAGATTTCAACTCTGTCCCACCTTACTGATCCACACTCCTCAAGAGTCCTCGGTATTGCAGGACATGCTGTTTACCATAAGGGAGGGTAACGTTCAATTCCTTGCAAAAGGGGCCATAGCCCATGTCCTAGATGCTCTGGCAAATTAGGGGTATATGTTTAGATACTTCATGGTCCCAAAACAGAAAGAAAGCTGGCACCCCATACTGGATCTGCAAGATCTCAACCAGTATCTGCAGAAGCGCAAGTTCTGGGTGGTCATGCTGAATCAGATCATATCATCCCTAGACCACGGCATGTGGTTCTGCTCCCTGGATCTCCAGGATCTGTTCTTCCACATCCTAGTCCATCTGTCCCACTGGTGATACCTTCCATTCTCACAGAAGGGTTTCTATATCAGTTCCTGGTCATGCCCTTCGACGTCTCATCTGTTCCCAGGGTCTTCACCAGGTGCTTTGCAGTGGTGGCAGCCTTCCTGCTGCTCCAGGGCATCTAGGTGTATCCCTTTGTGGACAACTGACTGATAGCTGGGCAGTCCAAGGAGGTCATGGAGTGGTCCAGGGATCTGGCCCTCCAGACCTGCAGAGGCTTGGGGCTGTTGGTAAGCCCAGCCAGGCCAAGTCCAAACTGAGACCTTCGGAGGCGATTCAGTTCATCGGGGCAGAACTAGACTCTGTGCAGACCAAGGCTTGCCTCTGTACAGATCAGGCTCTGGATCTTAACCTCCATTGCCTGATCATTTCAGGTTGAGCACTCATGCCTTGTCCGGTAGTTCCTGTAGCTGCTGATGTTACATGGCATCCTGCATCTCCATGGTTCTGTGGGTTGCTGGTGGACACGCCACCTTCAGTGGGAGTTGGGTCATCATTGTTTCTATCACCTTGGCCACTTGGACCAGTTGGTCTCAGTGACCCAGCCGATGTGGGATACCATTCAGTGCTGGCTAATCCCTGAACATCTGGAGGAATGAGTTCCATTGGTCCAACCAGAACCATCTGTCATGCTTACGAAGGATGTGTCTCTGGTGGGTTAGGGAGCACACCTGGGTGACCACAGTGCCCATGGGTTCTGGTCACCCAAGGAGTCCTGTCACCACATAAACCTGTTAGAGCTCTGTGCAGTGTGGTTGGCTGTGATGGAATTCACTCCTCTAGTCCATGGTCAGGTCATGCAAGTCCAGACTGCAACACCACAGTCATGTTCTACCTGAAAAGGCAGGGCGGTATGCACTCCCTTCCTTTGTGTTAGGAGGCCATTTGCATCTGGTCCCTCTTACGCAGCCTAAGTGCAGATCTCCTGGCGATTCATGTCCCTGGAGTGAACAGTCATCTGGCAGATGCTCTCAGTCGGTTGGTAGAGATGTCAAACAAGTGGTTCCTGCATCAGTAGGTGGTACAGCACCTCTTCTGTCTGTGGGGAGCCCCTCTGGTGGATCTGTTTTCCTCCTGGGAGAACACCAAACTGAGGCCGTTTTGTGCCTGCCACCACAATCTGAGACACTGCTTGGAGATGCCTTCGCGAGGCCCTGGACTCCAGGCCTTGTGTATGCCTTTCCTCCCTTCCCCTTGATCTGCAGAGTGGCGGTCAAGGCCAAGAAGAGCAAGGCGCTGATGATCCTGATAGCTCTAGACTGGTCACAGCAGTTCTGGTACCCGGATCTCCTCAGCCTCAGCAGTAAGCTTCTGTGGCAGTTGCCTCTTTATCTGGACCTGCTGACCACAGAACAAGGGACGGTCCTGCACCCAAACCATCAGTCCCCGCACCTCACGGCCTGGTTAATAAGTGACTAGAGTTCCAGGCTTTGGGTCTTTTGGAAGCTGTGCTCCACATTGAAGAGGCTTCCCAAAAAGAGTTGACTCACCAGTGCTATGCCTTTAAATGGAAAAAAAAATTCAATTTGGTGTCAGAGCAAGGAGCTTGATCCTATTGCTTGCCCTGTGGCTAGTATTCTGGAGTACCTCTGATCCCTCTCTCAGTTGGGACTGCGAGCAGTTACCCTCATCATGCACCTAGTAGCCATCTCTGCATACTAGGTGCAGGCTGGTATGCTGATGGCAGCCAAGGAGAAGATGGTCAGCCACTTTTTCAAGGCCTTACTCACCTGTTCCCTCCGGTGCCTGAACCACCTCCACCATGGGACTTGCTGCTTTTGCGGGCTATGCTCATGGGCAAGTCATTTGAGCCTGTGCACAGGTGTGAAGTATTACATCATGGAAGACACACTTCTTGGTGGCTATTACATCAACCAGAAAGATCAGTGAGCTCCAGGCACTTTCAGTGGCGTCTTCTTATCTAGTCTTCCAGAGTGACAAGATTGTCTTTTGCCCCCTCTCGAAGTTCCTCCGAAAGGTAATATGGGCGTTTCACCTTAACCAGGTGATGAACCTTCTGCTATACTTCATGAAGCCATCTTCAGAAGCCGATTGCAGGCTCCACAGATTGGACCTGCGGAGAGTGCTCGCTTATTATAAGAAGCACACATTTGGAGTTTGGGGTGGGTGAGGCTTGCCAGCTGTTTGTAACATATGCTGAAGCAATGCCTGGCAAACCAGAAGATAAGTGGACAGTTGGCTGGTGGATCACATCTTGCATCAACCTCTTCTGTAGGTTGGCTGGTAGGCAGCCTGCCTTAGGGCTTAGGGCTAATTACACCAGACATACCGCTGCCTCGGTGGCTGCTTGCAGGCTCCACATGTTGGACCTGCGGAGAGTGCTTGCTTATTATAAGAAGCACACATTTGGAGTTTGGGGTGGGTGAGGCTTGCCAGCTGTTTGTAACATATGCTGAAGCAATGCCTGGCAAACCAGAAGATAAGTGGACACTTGGCTGGTGGATCACAACCTGCATCAACCTCTTCTGTAGGTTGGCTGGTAGGCAGTCTGCCTTAAGGCTTAGGGCTAATTACACCAGACATACCGCTGCCTCGGTGGCTGCTTCCAGGATGTCCCTATCTAGGAGATCTGCAGTGCTACCTTCTAGAATTCATCACGCACTTTCATTTCCCATTACATAATCAACCTTGAGTCTTTTCAGGATGATGTATTTGGGACCTTGATTCTCCAATCTCTTCTGTGCTAAACATGGGTGTGTACCTTGTCCCCTTCTCCCAGAGAAGTGTTTGAAGTCTGCGTATGTGCAGATAATGAACTATATCCACCCCCTAGAAAAATAGTTTCTAGGGACGTGGATATGATGTACAAACCCAAACTTCTGGCATTGTTCCTTTCACTTTAAGCTTGCCGGAACATCTTCAAGCTGGTTTCTGCCACCCACATAGGTGGTAACTCCCTCAGCACTGCCCTGTGATGTCAGAGCTTCCTTTCTGCTGGATGAAGAAGGTTCCCTCCTTACCGCTCTCTGCGCTGAGTAAGCCCTTTGCTTCAAACTATTGCGATTTGAGAAATTCTTCATCTTAAGGCAGTTTCTTTGGAGTCTCCATTATGGACGACTCGAAGTCGGCACTGGGATTCAAGAAGTGTGAGCAGAATATGTCCCAGATGGACCCACACACGACATGCGTCTACTGCATTGGCCATGAACTTGATCCCCAGGTATCGGGCCTGTGTTGCACTCTACATCTTTCAATTCTGGAAGACTATCATGCTCAGCTTCTCCTAGGGCACCCAGATGAACGGAATCACCCTGTTAAATTGAAAGATGCCCATTGGGCAGTCTCCACAGGTGTGGAGTCTGCTGAACAACTCGCAACTTTTGAAGAGTCTGCGGCTCAGGCCGAGGAGCATGTATCTTTGGCTTTGGCCTTTGTGACGCTTTCCTTTGGTGGCAACTTCATGGGGGCATTTAGGGAATTGTGCCAGTCCCTTCCCACCTTTGAGCAGGGCCCTTCTAAGGGCACAAAATCCAAGTCTTCAAAGGAGGAGACTAAAAAGAAGTCTCACTGTCGATCGTGGGATCGCGGGCGCTGTTGGGCCTTGGATCCTGCACTTCTCTGGATGTTTTAACTATAGTCGATCCTTCAGTCCAGGATGCTGGCTCCACAGTCTCCCCGTCGGGCCAGTTGGTTGAGATGCCTATCAAACAACCTATCAAGGGGGCGTGGCCTAGCTGGCAAAGTTGGCGGAGGCCTGATCCAGGAGCTCCAACAGGATCCACAGTAAATCTCCTCTATCCTGCTCAGAACTTAATTAAAAAACAGCAAATCTATTGTACTATGGTGCACTGATGCCAGCAACAGCAAAAGTGGGGAAGAAGCAGGCCAAATTGCGCTTTAATTCAACCTAGAAAGCCTCTCCAGCACCGGGCCCAATAGGGCCTACACAGCATCTGAGCCCCGAGTCTGTGTCCATTTCACCCCTGTCTACTGGAGAAACAAGAGGCATCATATCTGACCCAGATACTCGCTACCAGAACCTAGAAAGACTCATTCGGGACATGAACTATGACCTTGCAACCAAGATGTAGTCAGGATTTGATAACTTAACTGCTCAGTTACAGCACCTCCAGCAGACGGTCAGTACCATTACAGAAACTGTAGATGCACACGAGATAAGACTCGCCGTGCTGGAGTTGCAGCTTGGAGCACAGGAGGACAGCTTGAATGCAATGTCTGCAAACCTGTAACGTGCCCTCTCTGAAGTAGAAGTGCTAAAAGACACACTCGACGATCATGAAAACAGAGAGAGAGAGAGGCGTAACCACATAAAAATAGTGGGCTTCCCGGAGGGGCAGAAGGTTAAAGACTGTGCAAAATTTATACAAAACCAGCTAAGACAAGCCCTCTCTCTCCTGCAGGAAATTTCTCTGGAGATCCAGCGGGATCACCAGTCACGAGGTGGGAGATTACAACCAGACCAGCGCCCAAGATACATGCTGGTTAAGTTTTTACGATACCAAGACAGGCAGAGAGTCTTAGAGGTGGTGTGTAGGAGAGAGCCCATCATGCTGCAGAAGTCTCTCAAAAGCATCTTCTCTGATTACAGTATACCTCTCCAGATATGCAGGAAGCATTTAATGAAGTGAAGAGAAAACTACACAACATTAATTGCCCCTTTTCACTTGTCTATCCTGCAAGTCTGATTATCAGACCCCTGGGGAAGAAACAGTGAGCCTTCAGTGACTCCAGAGCAGCTGTGGAGTTTGTCAACGGCCCGGAGCAGGGTACAACAGAAAACCAAGCAGCATCCCATGAAGAACCCCCCCCGCTGACCACCTTCTAAAGATACTGCTTTGCTTTGAATGTCTTCCGGGGAAATCTTGGGGGGGGGTTTAAGGGGACAGGCCACTAAGCAATCCACAACACCGGGGCAGTGGCCTAAGAGGGCGGATATGCTGGCACTGCTTATGTCCCCATCCTCTCCTCCTCGAGACAAACGTGCCGTGCTGGACTACGAATTTTCGATTATGGCCCATTTTAGAAATTTACCTACCAGATCCAGTGGTCTACTGTGGCTGTAAAGGGTGACATCTGACCAGAGTGAATTAGGGGTTTGACTTTGCGACCCCTCAAAACTGTGCTGTCTACCGGGACATCATTGGGATATGAGAAGGGAGATGCCAAAGATGTATTACAGGCCGCAGCACACCCCAGTTCCTGAACTTGTCCCCACGTACATGACACTATCAGTACGGAGAAGTGAGCAGACAGTAGACGGGGAGAAATCCGAGGAGAAATGTGACTTTTTTACTTACAGCTATCTAGGCTACTGATCTGTCAGAGCGAGAAGTCTTTAAGCATGTTCCCACTGATCGAATATTTTGTCTGACATGTGGGAGCACCTGGGGGAGGAGGGTTTTAGGGGATGGAATGCCATGCCGCCCACAGTCCTGGGATGGGAGCCTATTAAGGCAGACCAGCTGACGTATACTTGTAGCCTCACCTTCCATCCCTCGGGGTACAATTTAGGCTGTGTTGGCCTGGCATTCTGTTTTGCACTCCTCAAGGGATTTCTAAACAAATAAGCATGTCCTTTCTGAGGGGGCCTGTGAAAGGCAATATAGAGAAAGGGCTCTCGATCTAAGTATATCCCGAACTCCGGGTTTGAACCCGCATGCAAGGCCTCATGAGAACCAAAACTTGATTGATCGGTGGCCTGGGGGAATTGGAGGAATACCACAAATTGTTTACTTTCTAGCTGTTTTTAGTTAAAGTAACGGTTCCTCCATGTAGTCTCCCTTAGACATGTTTCCATGTTTGTTTTTTTACTGAATGAAGTTTAAATGCTGGTTACTTATGTAGGTTTACTGTGGGATGGGAGAGCTCCCCCCTCTGGGGGAGGGCCGGGGGCTTACCTCGGGGGATGGATGGCTATCCCATTGGGCCCGACGAGAGGATGGGGTACCTGTTACTGCAATAGGGAAGAGCAATTAATTCAAAACTGAATAATGCATTTCTTGGGGGTCAGGAAAACTCGTCAGTCAGGGTGAGCTCAGCAGTCAGACCCCTATGTGAGGGCCCCATGCCCTGCAGTTGGGACGAGGGGTGACACCCTTTTGTTAGACCTGGTATAGTGGGTCTGGGACCCTGGGGGGAGACCTGGAGCATACCCTGCTCCCCCCCATCTCAAGGCATACAAGGGCAGGAAACACTTTAACTGCTGTTTTGAATAGTAATAGGTGGATCCCCAGCTCTCTCCACGAAGAGTAGTGGGTTTTCTATTACTGCAAATGTGGGTTAAAGTTTGTTTATGGTTAGGTTTGATTGCCACTTGTTTAGTGTGGTGGGAGGGGGTCTAAAAGGGATTTAATGTTACAGTTAATTTGGAAAACTAGGGGTTAAGGGGGTAGAAGGGAGGGGGTGGGAGGTGTATATTAGTTGGTTAAAAAAGTTTCAAAAGTTAGGATGTCGCAGTCAGAGGATGTACTCACTGCTTATCTATGATGGTAAATAACGGGAACCTTGAGAGATGGCTAATTAAAATGGAGAATGGATAGACTGTCATTTATCACCTGGAATATCAATGGCTAGCATGCATTGGTAAAAAGGAAAAGAGTGTGGTCTCAAATAAAAAAAAATGTGGAGAGACATAGTGATGCTAGAGGAGATGCATTGTACCAAGGAAGAAGCTGAAGGTTTAGCCCAATCCTGGGGAGGAACCTTTTTAGCAGCCCCATTTACGTCAAAAGCCCGAGGGGTGGCCCCATGGATTCTCCCAAATCTTCCCCATAGAGTTAAGTCTACAGTGGTTGACCCTCAGGGGAGGTACATAATAATATAAATAGATATGGGAGGAAGGGACCTTGCGTTGATCTCAGTATACGGGCCTAACTATGACTCCCCTGACTTTTTTGCTCGTTTAGGGATATCTTTGGCCCCCTATAGGGAGAATATTATTATGGGTGAAGATTTCAGTGTTTATCTGGACCCAAATTGGGATAATTCCAGACGGAAGTCAAACCCCATTCCGTGGGTGGTAGCAGCCCTACAGGGATTAACCACAGAGGAGGCCCTGGTTGAAGCATGGAGGCACTGTCACCCCACTGAAAGGGAGTATTCTTTTTTTCCTCACACGCACATCAAACTTACACTAGGTTAGACTACATGTTCCTGTCCTCTTGTATGGTCAGTTAGAAGTTATCAACTTCATATGGCCCAATGATCATTTCGGGCCATGCCCCCTTAGGGGTAGAAGTGGTGCTGGATACCACCCAGGAGAACACTCCTCAGTGGAGAATGGACCTCACACTTCTTCCAGATGTAGAATACTCCACTTTCATTAAAGAGAAGATTTGCTCGTTTATTATGTTTGCTTACACGCATGTGCAGGAAACATAGTGCCACCGTACGACTTTTTGTAGGTGTGCCTCTCAGCTTCCAGTGCCCTGCTCCCTTTTGCAGGTGCTGTCTCACCGCACCAGTACATGTCTGAGCCGTCTGTGACAGCAGTTCAGATGCAGTGGCATACAGTTGAAAGTGAAAAACCACTGCAATCAGCGGTGGTAACGTGTAGGCAGTTTGCATACTGCTGTCATTGGCAGTATGCAAATTGCCTGCATGTCACACTGCATCTGAACTGTCTGTCATAGACAGTTCTTCCTTCTCCCGACCCGAACACCTACTAGCATGCTGGGAGCCCACCCTAGCATGCTCATGCCTCCCCACCCGCTACACCGTATGGCCAGCAGGGGTGCTCAATCCCCAATCAGCTCCACTGCCCCCCGAAAAACAGATTTCCAGGTACCACGCTGGGAGCCCACCCCAGCATGGCAACAGTCCATCGTCCATATGGCCCATGGGGGTGCCCAATCCCCCGTCGGCTCCACTGGCCCCCCAAACAACCTTCCAGATGACACATTGAGAGCCCACCCCAGCGTGGCAAAAGTCCCACGCCGTCTTCCTGAAAAATGAAAAAAAAAAAAACTAAGAAAAAACAGTCCCTCGTTGACTGTCTCATCCCCCTCCCCCAATCCACGCCCACCCTCTGCGCACCCACCTCCCTACACACCCCCTCACCCCATGCTTACCTCCAAAGCCCAGCGCAACGATCTTCAGTGGACCAGGAATGCGTCTGCACTCTTCAAAACCAACCATGAACTGAAGAAATGCCAGTAAGCTGTATAATGACATAAATGGGGAGGTTTCAGCTTTGGTTCATATCTCGGCCATTTTTGGGAATTTTTTTGCCACATTTTCAACATGGGGTTATTGGGACCCCCCTCATGAACTCAGTCACTGTCATTTTGTTATTCGGTCCCGAAAGGTGATTTTGCGGTCACTCACGGCGGAACCACCTTCGGGACAAGTAGCGAAAATGACAGTGTCTAATTCATGAAGTAAACCCTAAAACCCTATGTTGAAAATTTGGTGAAAAAATTCCCAAAATTACTGTTTTATCGAGTGTATTGCGCAGTTCCTACACGCGAACTCGTAACTTTGCAAATTTGTAATATTTTCACTCAAGATTTTCAACATTGTCATTTTACTACACCTCCTTATGAGCAGTATAGACGTCATTTTTCACATCTCGCCCAAAATGTGTTTTCACACATGTGGTGAACAATGGCGCGGTCGGTGTGCAAAATCAATGTTCGGGACAGATTAAGAAAATCACAGTGACACTGTTTACAAGCAGAGGTCTTAAAATGGCTATGTGAAAAATCTGGTGACAAAAGTCCATAAAATGACTATGTTACGAGCGTGCATTGCACAGTTTCCACGCACCCTCCTAAATTCACGAATTTGCAATATTTTCAGTCCAGATTTTCTACAGTGGCATTTTTCCACATCTCCTTATGAACAGTACAGCTGTAATTTTTCACATTCTGGCCAAAATGTGTTTTCATACTTCCAGCGTAGAAATGCGTGGTCGCTGTGAGAAATCAGTGTTCGGTAGAGATTATGAAAATCACAGCGACACTGTTCATGAGCGGAGGTCCAAAAATGCCAGTATTGACAATCTGCTGTAAACAGTCCCCAAACTAATTACAGTTTCTATGCACGCTCATGATTTCACCAGTTTTTTTATATTTTGACTCCAGATTTTCAACATTGCCGTTTTTACACCTCCTCATGAACAGTACAGCAATCATTTTTCACATCCTGTTCGAAATGTGTTTTCGCATCTGTGGTGCTAAATTGCGTGGTCACTGTGCAAAATCAACTTTCGGCTAACAAACTGATATTGGCACTTTTCATAAGGTGGGGGTCACAAAAAAACATGTTGAAAAATTGGAGTGAAAATACCAATGAATGGCCAGGGTGTTAGGGTTTCTGGCCGTAATGCCCCACCCTGTAGAAACTGACAAGCATCAGGGGTGTGACTTGGGATTGTCACCTGTACGGCTCATACCATTCCACCCCCACCCACACCCTGCAGCCAGTGACAGGCATCGAGGTGTGCCTTGGATTCTTCGGCCCCAAAGTTCACCCCATTCTCCTATACTGCACCCATCTCACCATATTTCCTTATGGAATGTGGTGCGCTTAAGGCCCAAAGACCCCAAGGCACACCATGACACTAGTCGGTGTCTGCAGGGTAGGGTGTGGTGAAATGGCATGGCTGTTATGCCTGACGCCCCAAAGGCACACCCCAATACCTGTCAGTCTCTGCAGGGTGGTGGTGGGGTTGGCTTCAGTTCAATACTTCGCTGCCATTCCTATTATGCAGCTCTCTAACTCCTACACTACCAATGCCAGCAAGTAAACATTCGGCATTGACAAATGCTTGTTATGAACAACCATGGAAGGGAGCCGCATGTTAAATATGTATGGGATGCCCTCAAAACATTTATCAGGGGTGAGACAATTTCATACTCGGCATATAAAAAAAACAGCATAATAAAGCTGAGGAGGAGTTAGTAACTAAAATTCAGCAGCTGGAGAAGGCTGCTATGGCGGGAACCTCCCTCTCTCTCATTAGGGAAATCAAAAGTTTAAAGGGCCAATTAAACCAAACCTCATCCAAAAAATAGAGAGAGATGTATTACTTACTAAATCGGTAACCCACTTCAAGGGGGCACAGCTGGTAGGTGGCTGGCAAGCCTAATAAAAAGCTGAACATACTATATTGAAGATGGAAACCGGGGAGGGGGTGATTACTTATAATCAAATGGAGATAAACTCCACCTTTAGAAATTGTTATGTGACACTTTACACCACACAGGTGCCGGAGGGGTCTGACCCTTCCTCATTTCGGGGGGGGGGAAGGGTTGGACCTTCCATGCTTGAGTAAGTCCCAGAGATAACAGCTGGAGTTCCCAATCACGCTTGAGGAAATCAAATAGGTGGTTTGGCAGATGAAGAGGGGGAAGGCTCTGGAATCCCCGAAGAATTCTACAAATTTACCTGGGAGACCATTGGTGCTCTTATGACAGAGATGGTTCAAGTAACCCTGAGGGAAGGTGACCTCCCTGCATCCCAGATTCTGGCCACAGTCACAGTGCTGCCTAAGCCAGGGAAAAACCCTGAGAAATGTGGATCATGCTGCCCAATTTCCCTCCTAAACTCCGACTACAAAATAATTGCAGAAATGTTAGCCCGCCGCCTGGAGATGTTTCTCCCAGACCTTATACATCTGGACCAGGGGGGTTTTGTTAAAAGATGGCAAGCTAAACACAATCTCAGGTGTGCCATTAACATAATTCATAAGTGGTCAAGGGAGGAAGGAAGCAGAGCAAGGGGCCTGTTGGCCTTGGATGCTGAAAAAGCATTTGACCGACTAGAGTGGTCCTTTATGTTTGCCATCCTTAGAAAGTTTGGCTTGGGGAAGACATTTCTTGGCTGGTTAGGATCCCTGTATAAATCCCCTATGGCACAAATTCTCACGAACAACACCATTTCGTGCCCATTTCCCCTCTCTCGGGACAAGGCAGGGACGCCCCCTCTCCCCATTATTATTGTTCGTACTCAGCATAGAGTCCCAGGTAGCCAAAATTAGGAGCAATTCTAAAATCAGAGGGTCATTACATAAAGGGGTTAATCACGTTATTTCCCTGTTTGCTGATGACGTGTTACTGTTTCTGGATAATCCAGAGGTAGCTCTGCTCGAGCTTAGGTCTATTTTTTGATATTTATGGCCCCCTCTCAGGTTATAAGATCAACTGGGATAAGGGTGAATGGCTCCCCCTGGGAAAATTATTGCCCCCTGTTAATATTGCAGGGATTAAAATTCCCCCAGCTAGACAAGTTAAATACCTTGGTGTGGTTCTCCCCAATAGACTATCCCAAGTAATCAAACTCATTTATCCCCACTAATCAAACAAATAAAGGATGACTGCTTTAGATGGCGGTCCCTGCCCCTTACTGTATTGGGAAGGGTTAACTTGATAAAAATATATATCCTTCCCCAATTGCTGTATTTGTTCCAATCTGTCCCTGTGGTACTACCACAAAAGTATATCAAAATAATAGAGGGGGCTCTCACTCAATTGTTGTGGGGAGAAGACCAAGGATTAGTAAGCAATTCCTATGGCAAGTAGTCACTAAAGGAGGCGTGGGCTTGCCTAACATCCACCTTTACTATGTGGTTTCCCAGCTAGCTCACATACATGACATGCTGAGAGAGGGGCAGTATGCCCCCCCTCCCCCCCAATGTAGCTAGGATTGGAAGGGGGAGAGAATATACACCTCTACAACTCAGTCTTAGTGGACTCACTATATGAACAACCCAAAACCAAAGTGTCCAACCCCTGCACCAGAGCCACTTTGAAGGCTTGAGGCACAGCTCTAAAATTCTGTGAGGATCCTCTCTGGATTCATCATTAGAGTACTACTTGGGGGCGTGTCCCTCTGATCATCTTACAGCACTTAGCAATATACTACAAAAGGGTTTGTTTCAGATAGGTCAGCTCATAAACAAAGAGCGTTTACTCCCGTTTAGAGACCTGAAGGAAAAGTATGGCCTTGAGTCTTCACAAATTTTCATTTATACCTTGCTGAATGGCAGACTTGGATCCACTGGAGAGAAAGCAACCTGGGCGGAAAAGCTGAGATATTTGCCATTGGAAGAAATGTTCAAAAAGTTCTCACAGCTTGAGTCTTTTAGACCACTAAGAGATGATGGGAGGCGGATTTGTATTAGAGAGATTGACGGGGGGTGGGGGGGGGTGACTGGTCTCTAATTTAAAAAAAAAAAACTGCTGCAGTGCTCTGTCAATAATAGATTGAGAACAATACAATGTAATGTATTAATGAGGTCCTACTTTACCCCAGACCTGGAACACAAACAGACCCTGAGATATCCCAGTGTTGCCCCAAATGCCAGGTACAGGTGGGTACCTTTTTCCAACAGATGTGGTAATGTAGCAAAATCCAGGGTTTCTGGAAGGGTATACTGGAGATCGTGGCCAAGACTCTACACACCAATATTAGGTTGGACCCACTAGAAATCCTTCTGGGGCTCCCGGGGGTTTGGTAGTCTGGGCAGGGGAAATAAACTTAAGCAGCTGGGACTAGTGGTTGGACTAAGAGAACTGTCCATCCACTGGAAACATGAGCAACCTTCCACCATGGCCACGTGGCTTAATTTTCTTTTCTGGATCATGAAATTAGAGCATACACAATATGTGGTAAGGGGACAAATCCATAAATATGAGGAGACCTGGTCACCACTGGAAAGGGCTCTTGGAGAAAACTGGTTCCCCATTTTCTGAAAAGGTAGGCGAGAAGGCCATAACAGTAGTTTCCGGGAAAAGGTGAACTTTGAAGCCGTCTCCTGAAGTAATATCCTGTGTCCCCTCATTGATCGACCACTCTTAACTTTTAAACCTGCTAGAATATTTTTAACTGGTATGTAATTGCCTATCTTAAACTATTGTTAAGTTTGGACAATTGTTAATTTTAATGAGAGGCTAGAAGCCTGGATATGTGATGGCATATGTTCCACTTGTAAGTAGATGAGAGATGATCATGCCATTGTCTGTCTGTGTATATCCTGGGGTTAAATAAAGTTTACAAAGGAAAAAAAAAACAACCCATCAAGATTTTTCTCAACCCAGTTGATGCGTTGCCACCATATGAAGCCGATACCTCCTTCTCTAGGACTCCAGTCCTGCACGTCACCTCTCTTGGTGGATCAGACCAGCTTGCTGATCCGGTCCATACCCTCGGGATCTGGTAATCCCGGAGGATCCTCGTCTTTCACGGCTCCCTTGAGACCTACTGTTGTCATTCTCGATGGTTGTGGTCTCAATCCTGGAGCCCTGAGTCGAGCAGCCCATGTTGGCATTGGCATTCGGGCAAGGGGCGTCTACTCCTCCTTGGACAAGGAGACGCTCCGCTGCAAAATGCATCAGTGCTGTGAGGAGCTCAAGTAGCATCAGCTCATGTTTACCAGGGTTAAGCTGGTCCCAGCTCCCACCCTGGCTATCATGTGGCTCCCAGCTCAGCCGATCCCAGCCTCCCTGCCCATCCAGGTGGAGCTGCTGCTTAAACAGCTAAAGGAGGGCCCTTCTCCTAAGGATACCCGTACCACTCATAGGCTTCCTCATCGGCTGTCGGTTACCGTCAGTCCTGACAGACCCCAGAAGGTCAGCAGGTACTATGGCGGGTGACCATTATTCAATGAATCTTCAGAGTCTTAGGGCTTCTCCCTTCACTCCAGTCTGGTGGACGCAGAGTCAGGAGAGGATTTGTCCACTGAACATGGTCCCACTTCTTTCATATACCTGCTGTGCTTAATCTTGGAATCTACAGGTATTCAAATGGAGCCCATCCAGAAACTAGCTAAGCACCCCCGACCAAGAGTCTCAGCCGAGGCAACTCCCCTGGGGAGGCCTTCCCAGTTGTTGAAGCCATTCGTAGCTCCGCTCTGGAGTTTTGGCAGCACCCCACCTCTTATCCTGTGCTATCAGCATGGATGGCCCACAAGTAAGTGGTCCTTACCGGTTCCCTGTCAGGTTTCATCGAACACCCCTCAGCCAAGGGTCTGGTGGCCAACTCGGTCTTTTGGCGTACTGGCAGTGTTGGGGATGTGGACAGATCTCCCGACAAGGAATCTAAGAAATTGGATCATATGACCTAGAAGGTCTATGCGACCTCTTTCCTCAGCCTCCAGCAGGCAAGTTCGGCCCTTTTAATGGCCCACTTTGCTCATGCCCTCTTGGGCACCCTTGATGAGGTGCTTCCCCAGCTCCTAGCTGACTTGCAGACCATGGTTAGGCAGGTCTGGGACCAGGGTTAGAGTGGTGGCTAAGCAGCAGCTCCAGATGGCCATGGACATCGGCGACTCTTGTACCCGGTCTTTGGCTGCTGTGGTGGCCATGTACTGCAGGGCTTGGCTGAGGATCTCAACCTCCACTACAGACACCCAGCAAAAGCTGGCCTGTGTCCCCTTCCTTGGCACCACCTTGTCCAGACCAGAGGTGGAAAGACACCTTACTCGCACTGAGAAGTCCATTGCCACCCTGGACTCTGTTACCTTTGCCCAGAGGGACCCCAAGGGCTCTAAAATCCAAAGGAAAAAGATCTTTCTTCTCCTTTCTGCTCCTGTGACCATGTCGTCCATGCCCCCAGCTGGGCAGCAGACCCAGGCTTGGCATCCCCAGCTTGAATTGGTTGCTTCAGTCGTCCGGAAGATAGGAGGACGAGGCCCCACTGCTTCTTCAGCCGGTCCCTTCTCCACCTTCAAGCCTGCCCAGTGATGGGATGGGAGGTGCCTCCCCCATGCCCATCCTGACTCCCCTGGGTCCTCAAGGTGGTCTGTTAGTGTCTGCCTCTACAGTTCGAGGCTTACCCACCTTGCCCGAGCCTGTGTCCCACGGGAGGTCATGGTGTTTGCCAACATGTTGTCAGCCCTTCAAGAAGACATTGCCCAGCTCCCCCAGAATGAGGTAGTGGTTCATGTCTCAGATGCTCCAGTACACCCAGGGTTTGTTTCCAGGTACTTCCTGGTGCCAAAATGGATGGGGGGGGGCTCTGCATGACCTGAACAGGTTTCTTAGGTCACGCACTTTCAGGATGATCACTCTGTCTCAGATCACACCATCTCTGGAGCAGAGCATGTTATTTTGCTCTCTGGAGCTTCAGGATGCGTTTGTCCATGTCCTAATCTGTCTGTCCTACCACTGGTTCCTCCGGTTCTGTGCAAAGGGGATTCTCTGCAAGTTCCAGAGCATGCCCTTTGTCCTATCCGCGGCTCCCAGGAACTTCACCAAATGCATTGCAGTGGTGGCAGCCTAACTGAGGTGCCGAGGGGTCCGGGTGTACCCCTACCTGGACGACTGGCTCATAGTGGGTCCCTCCGGGGACGAGGTAGTAACGGTCCAGGCACCTGGCCCTCCAGACCCGCTTGTCCCTTGGCGTCCATGGTTGACCATGCCAAGTCAGAACTCGTACCATCGCAGGTGATGCACTTCATCAGGGAGAAGCTTGACTCTTGCAGAGCAAGGGTTCGACTTCTGGCAGACAGGGCGGAGGCTCTCTCCTCCTTTGCCCAATCATTTCCGGTTGAGTAGTTGTGCCCTGTTCAGGACTTCCTGTGCCTGCTGAGATACAGGACAGCATGCACTAGCGTGGTCCGTTGGGCCCGGTGGAGAATGCGCTCTCTGCATTGGGAGCTTGTCCACCAGTGGTCTCAGCACCAGGGCCACTTCAACCAGCCAGTCACTGTGACCCAGCTGATGTGGGACGCCCTCCTGTGGTGGTTAGTCCCAGAACATCTGCACGAAGGAACTCCATTTGTCTGCCCAGAGCCGACGGTCATCATTACGACCGATGCCTCCACGACGAGCTGGCATTCCCACCTGGGGGCCACAGAGTCCATAGACTCTGGACCCCCAAGAAGTCCCGATGCCATATCAACCTGCTGGAGCTTCAGGCAGTTCGGCTGGCGCTGACAGCCTTTGCTCTATACATTTGGGGTCAGGTCATTCCAGTCCAGACAGACAGCACCATGACGATGTACTACCTCAATAAACAGGGCAGGATGTTGTAGGGAAGCTGCCTGCATCTGGATGCTCATGCTCAGCCTGGACGCTGATCTCATGGCCATCCATGTGGCTGGTGTCTCTAGCCAGCTGGCAGATGGCCTCAGCCGTGTGGGCAAGGCATCTCACGAGTGGTCTCTCCATCCGGAGGTAGTACACAGCCTCTTCTTCCGATTAAGCACCCCTCTGGTGGACCTGTTTGCCTCCAGGGAGAATGCAAAGCTGAAGCTCTGATGTGCCCTCCCCACTTAAGAGGGAACACTGCAGGGCAATGTTTTCTCGAGGCACTCTACCCTGGGCCTCCTTTATGTCTTCCCTTCCTTTCCGCTGATCCACAAAGTGCTGATCAAAGCCAGGAAGGACAAGGCACAGATGATCCTGGTGGCTCTGGACTGGTCACACCAGTTCTGGTACTCTAGTCTGCTCAGCCCGAGCAGCAGGCTCCTGTGGCATCTTCCTCTGCCCAGACCTGCTCTCTTGCAAACAGGGGAAGGTACTCAATAAAGACCTTCCGTTCATGCACCTGACAGCCTCGTTCCTGAGCAGCTAGAGTTCCAGGGTTTGGGTCTGTCCGACGATATCCTCACCATGGTCGAGACTTCTCAGAAGGAGTCGACCCGAAAATGCTGTGCCTTTAAATGGAAGAGGTTCTCCATTTGGTGCCCGGGCAAGGGGCTTGACCCCTTTACTGACCCAGTGGCTAGCATTCTTGACTACCTTTGGTCCCTCTTTCAGTCGGGCCTTCCGTCAACGACCCTTAAAGTGCACCTGGCAGCCATGTCGGCATACTGGGCGTGGGTTGGTATGCCAGCGGTGGCTCAAGAGAAAGTGATCTTGTTCTTTTCAAAGGCCTTGACACCATTTTGCCTCGGGTGGGTTAACCACCACCACCTTGGGACTTGTTGCTGGTGTTGGCAAAGCTCATGGGCAAGCCATTCGAACCGATGCACAGGTGTGACATGTCTCACCTTTGTGGAAGAAACATAGAAACATAAACTTTGATGGCAGATAAGGCGCTTGGCCCACCTAGTCTGCCCATTTCCCTACCTAGAGGATAAGCTGCAGATCCTATTTAACCAACAGCCTATTTCTTCTTACCCCCCACAAAAATTGCCTTATGTCTGTCCCATGCATTCTTGAATTCTCCCAGAGTTTTAGACCCCACAACCTCCTCAGGAAGGCTGTTCCATGCATCCACCACCCTCTCTGTGAAAAAATACTTCCTCACATTGCCCCTCGGCCATCCCCCCTCTGTCTTCAAATTGTGTCCCCTTGTTCTTGCACATCTCTTTTTCTGAAAGATGCTACCCTCTTGGACTTTGTTGATTCCACTGAGGTACTTAAATGTTTCTTTCATGTCCCCCCCTTCCTCCTTTCCTCAAGGGTATACATATTAAGCTCCTTTAGTCTCTCCTCGTATGGCTTCTCTTGTAGACCCTGCACCATTTTAGTTGCCCTCCTCTGAACTGCCTCCATCCTGTCTATGTCCTTGCGAGATGGGGTCTCCAGAACTGGGCAGTACTCCAGATGGGGTCTCACCAACTGTCTGTACAGAGGGATAACAACTTCCTGTTTTCTGCTGGTGATGCCTCTCCCTTTACATCCCAGTATCCCCCAGCCCTCCCTACTGCCTTCTCACATTGCTTGCCAACCTTAAGGTCATCTGATATGATTAACCCCAGGTCCCTTTCCATTTTTGTTGTTGTTACTACCTCCCTCCATTGTGTAATCTTCCCCTGGGTTTTTGTTTCCCAGGTGCATTACTTTGCACTTCTTTGCATTGAATCCAAGCTGCCATACTTCTGACCATTCCTCCAACCTTGCCAAGTCCCTTCTCATCCTTTCCGCCTCCTTGTGTATCAACTCTGTTGCAGATCTTTGTGTCATCTGCAAAGAGGCTTACTTTTCCTTCTAGTCCCTCTGCAATGTCACTTATAAAGACATTAAAAAGGACTGGACCCAGTACTGAACCCTGCAGTACCCCACTAGTAACCCCTCTTTCTTCAGAGTGGACTCCATTTACAATTGCCTTCTCTCTCCTGTTGTTCAGCTAGTGTTTTACCAAGGCTACCACCCTGGGACCCACTCCCAGGCTAGTTTATTTCACTACTAATCTTTTGTGTGGGACTGTGTCAAATGCCTTGCTAAAGTTTAGGTAGGCCATGTCTACAGCCCCTCCCTGGTCTACTACTTTGGTCACCCAGTCAAAGAAATCAATTAGATTCGTCTGACATTACCTTCCCGCTGTGAAACCGTGCTGCCTTGGGTCCTCTGCCCCACTGGCCTCTAGGTACTCAACAATTCTTTCCTTCAAAGTGATTCCATCACTTTCCTACCACAGAGGTCAAACTGACAGGTCTGTAGTTTCCTGCCTCTGTCTTGCTCCCACTTTTGTGAAGGGAATCACATCCACCTTCTTCCAGTCCTCAGGTACCACACCATCCTCCCATGATTTGTTAAAAGGGTAGTCAGTGGTGTCACTAGTTCTCTCTTAATTCTTTTAGAATTCTGGGGTGAATTTCATCTAGCCCCATTGCTTTGTCCACCTTCAGTTTTAGGAGTTCTTCGGAGACCCTTTCTTCTGTGACAGGACTGGGATCGACCCCCTCTCCAGAGTGCTTCTGTTAATTGGATTAGGCACCTCCCCCACTTCCTCTTTTTTGAATACTGAACAGAAGTATTCATTCAGTATCCCTGCTTTTTCACTGTCACTCTCTACCCACCCACCATCCATTCTATTCAGTCTCACTAACCCTCCCTTTGTCTTTCTACGCTCCCTGATATACCTATAAAGGCTTTTATCCCCCTTCTTAACCGAGTTAGCTGTCTTTTCCTCAGTTTGTGCCTTTGCTTTTCTGCTTCCTTCTGCCTTAACTGGAACAGTTCTCTGTCCTGCTCCTTCTGTGTTTCCTTATACTTCCTAAATGCTATATTTTTCTCCCTAACCTTCACCGCCACCTCTTTTGAGAACCATAGTGGCTTTTTCTTTCGTTTTGATTTGTTTATTTGCTTCACACAAAGGCTTGTTGCCTCTGTGATGGCAGTTTTGATATTTCCCCATTGTTGCTCCACCCCTCCTTCTAGCCTGTTTGCTAGTGCTTTCTAAGGCACTCTCCCATCTTGCCAAAGTCAGCCCTCCTGAAGTCCAGAACCATCACTTTTGTATGGCTTGACTTTGCAGCTGAGTTTATTGTGAACCAGACTGTTTAGAGGTCACTTGTTCCCAAATGGCTACTCACTTCTAGATCTGAGATCCTCTCACTGTCCCCATTTGAGAGTACAAGGTCTAAGATTGCTCCCTCACGAGTAGGTTCCAAAACTAACTGTTTGAGGCATGCCACCTGAAAGGCATCAAGAATAGCCCTGCTTTTGGATGTGGCTCCCGCAAAGGTGCTCCAGTTAACATCTGGCATGTTAAGGTCCCCCATCAACAGTATCTCCCCTTTCTCTGCCATCCTAAGTATGCCTTCTATCATATCCTTGTCCATTCCCTCCCCCGACATGGGAGTCTGTATACAACCCCTGTGTGGATTGTGGTGCCATTTCCAGTCTCTAAGGTGACCCACAGTGCCTCCTCTCCTCCCTGTTTACTCTTTTGTTCAGTTGCTTTTATCCCTTCCCTTACATAGAGAGTCCCCTCCCCCCGTTTCTGTCCTCCCTGTCTCTCCCATAGGTTGTGTACCCTGGTATGTTAACATCCCAGTTATGGTTCTCTGTGTACCATGTTTCTATGACCGCTACAATATCTAGGCATCCCTCTTCCATCAAGGCCACCAGTTCAGGGAGCTTGTTGCCCAGACTATGGGCATTGGTACTCATTACCCTCCATTTCTTGATGGCCTTACCTCTTTTTACCCCATCACTGTCCTTATTGCATTTGTCACTTTCTCCATTTACCCCTCCGCTTCTCCATGTCGACATCTCTGTGTTGGTGTGTACCTCACTTAGTACCCTGATATTCTGGGGGGGGGCTAGGATTTCCCTGCTCCTTTCCAGTGCCTCCCACCTTGGCTAGTTTAAATGCTTGTCAATGAAGTATTTAAACCTATCACCTAGGATCCTGGTTCCCCTCCTGGACAGATGCAGACCATCATGCCAGTATAGGCCTGCATTCCTCCAGGTGGACCCCCAGTCCCCAGTGAAGCCAAATCCTTGAGCTCTGCACCAGTTTTTCAACCACTGATTGAATCCCATGGTGTGGAGCACCCTAGCCTCACCCGTGCTATAGACAGGCAGCACCTCCGAGAAGGTTACCATGTGTGCTATTTGTCTAAGGACCCTTCCCATCTCCACAGATGCTTCTGGCACTGCTCTGATCCCTTTCTTAGCCACGGCATTTGTCACTAGGTGGACAGTGACATCCAGCTCCCTCTCCTGTGCAGCTGCTCCCGTGATCCTGAGGATTCGCTCCCTGTCCCTCCAAGCCATGGTGCCAGATAGGCACCTTACCTCCCTCTCCCCTTCCTCCCCCAGTTCTACCTTCCTAACAATGGAGTCCCCACCAGGAGTTGTTTCCTTCCCCTGTGGGATCCCATGCCACCCTCCTGTGGGTCTCCTTTGTGGAGGTTCCCAGCATACTCCTTGTTCTCCACTGTGGGTGCCTCCGTAGAGGAGCCACACTTTTCCAGAACGGCATAGAAATTGTGGAGAGGTACAACTGAAGGGATGCACCTCTGTTCCACCACCCTTACCCTCCCTGAGCCCACTGTGGTCCAACCACTCCTCTTTCTTGGCAACCTCTGAGGCAGCGGCAGTGACCCTAGTGGTCCCGGGGTGGGAGAAGAGGTCCCACAAATCCTGGCCAACTCAGCCTGGAGATGAGCAACCTCCTCCCTCAGCCCAGAGAGGTGTCTGCAGATGGGACAACACTGCATCCTCCAGAATATGTCCCAGAAGACTGCTGCTCCACAGCCACTGCACTGCACCACTCCCATCATGTCTTTAGTCTGGCCCCCTAACTGTTATTTGGAATACTTACTCTTTCCTCTGTTTATTTTTTCAACTCTCCCTACTTACTTACTGCCTCTGCACCCTTTTAGCTCCTGATCTTCCTGTTCTGAGACAAGAAGTTCCTATATTTCTCAGTGGGCTCCTTACTTGCTCAGAGTCAGACCTTCAGCAGCTAGGGGGGACGGAGAGCTACTCTTGCCCTTCTAGGATGTTGAGTCTTTGGTGGCTGTGTGATCACTCACTTCCTGCTCCCAAACAGGAAGTTCCTGTTGTCAGTTAAATCCTGTGCCTATAAAAGTAGAACTGGTTTAGGGTTGGGGAAGGAGGGCAATATAGTCCCAGTACAGAAGTTTTAGTTATACCAGTAGCTCCTTCCTCCTGGTGTTCTGTCTGTTCTCTGGCAGAAGCTATCTAGGGCAGTGTTTATATCTGGTCTTAACCTGGCTCCTTCTAGCTAAGCCACTCCCCCTACTTTGCAAATCTTTCTACACTTAGTTAATTTCACAGATGACAATTCCCTTCTGACACCTGTGACAAACACCTGGATACGTACACAGATAACAGATAACAATTTACTTCAACTACCTCTGACAAACACACCAACTCTTTTTTTTTTTTTTTTTTTTAACCTTAAATTGAAGGTCCCACTGCAAGAGATCTAGTTCTTAGTCCCAGTAGAGAAGTTTTAGTTAGACCAGTAGCTCCTTCCTCCTGATGTTCTATCTGTTCCTTCCTGGTGGCTGTCACATGAGCCAGAAGGACCAGTGAGCTCCAGTCGCTCTCAGTGGAGTCTCCTTACTTGGTCTTCCACAGGGACAAGGTTGTCCTTTGCCTCAACCCAAAGTTCCTCCCGAAGGTTGTATCTGAGTTTCACCTTAACCAGGGGATGCATCTCCCGGTGTTTTTCACCAATCACACCTCAGAGGCTGAGCACAGCCTTCATACCTTGGACCTGAGGTGAGTGCTTGTGTGTTATAAGGAGCACACAACTGGAGTTTGGGGAGAGGTTCACCAGCCATTTGTCACCTATGCTGAAGCTGTACCTGGCAGACTGGCAACTAAACGGACGATTGGCAGGTAGATTGTTTCCTACGTCGACCTCTGCTATAGATTCGCGGGTAGGGAGCCTCCCATAGGGCTAAGGGCTCAATCCCCCATCATACTGCTACCTCAGTGGCTGCTTCCAGGGACATCCTTTTCCAGGATATCTGCAGGGCTGCTACCTGGAAGTCAGCACACACCTTCATCTCCCATCAACCTTGAGTCACACCAGGATGCTGGTTTTAGGGCCTCAGTTCTCCAATCTCCGTTTCCTAAGTAAGAGGTACACGCCTTGTCCCCTCATTCCAGGAGAACTGCTAGGAGTCTGCCTGAAGTGTGGAGTTGTACATCATATCCGTGTCCCTAGAAAAACAGGTTACTCACCTGTAACAGTAGTTCTGGGAGTGGTAAATGATGTACATCCACACTGACCCACCCGACCTCCCCTGACAAGTGGCTCTCTGGTCTTGCTTCCATCGGGTAAGATCTGATGTCATGGAGTGGTGCCAAGGGAGTTACCATCCAGGTGGGTGGGAGGAGCCAGCTTGAAGACATTCTAGCAAGCCTTAAAGGGAAAGGAACACTGCTAGAAGTGTTGATGTACATCATATACCACTCATAGAACTACTGTTACGGGTGAGTAACATGTTTTTGCTCACCTGGGACCATAGTTCTAGGAATGGTATATAGTTTACATCCACACCAACCACCTGGTCTCCCCTGGCATGTGGCCCACAGAACCCTGTTTCCAGCATGTAAGATCTGATGCCACGGAGCGGAGCCAGAAGACATACCGGCCGATGGTGGGAGGAGCTTAGCTTAAAGAAGTTCCAATGAATCAGCGCTTCAGGAAGAACTGCCTGTGTGTGGATGTGAACTATATACCATTCCTAGAACTATACTAACAGGTAAGTAACTTATTTATTTTAACTGATGCACTGGTATGAATCCATTGTGGTTTTATTGAGATTTTCACTACTGTTATTTGCTGTGTTGCTTAGTTTCTCAATATACCCTTACCCTTGGACACGTCTGTAAATGAACTGTTCTAATAATGTGGATTCAGTTTACTATCCATACTAGCAGTTCTGCTGGAGAGAGTTGAGTAATAAGAAGTCTTCAATCTAAGTTCCTCCCACCACCCGGGTGGTATATCTGCCAGCTCCTCCCCATGACGTCTGATCTTTCTTTCCGATGGAAGGGACAGGTCTCTTCCTCTGCTGCTCTGCAGTGTTGAAGGATTCTAGTATTTCAAGCAAATTTTTGACTGTTTCAGTCTGCATTCAACTTTGAAGTTGCTCCAGAGTCTTCTGGCTCCACATTGCAATGGACAGTCGACAATGGAGAGCACAAAACCAGGTTTTAAATTCTGTGCTCGGTGTAGGCTGAAAATGTTAGCCACGGATTGACACAATATGTGCTTATACTGCCTGGGTGATCTGCAAGACATCAGTTTATGCTGGGCCATACTGTCCTCATCCATCGAAGACCAGAAGGCTCGATTGGCCTATGAAAGGCCAAAAAACTGTAAGAATGTCTCGGTGGCAGCCTGGTAGTCTGTTCAGCTTGCAGTCAGAATTGAGGAGGTGGCGGAAGATACATTCAGTTCCTCGTCGGTCTCTATGCTGGGTTGAAATCTGAGGGTCCTTCTCTAAAGAGGTGGGGGAAATGTGTCTGGGCCGCCAGACGTTTGGGGGCAACTCTTCTCACCATAGCAGGAAATACAAGAAATACCATTGCAGGTTGTGGAAAGGAAAGATTACACTCTTTCCACTCCTTCAGCCTCTCGGAGTGTTCAGCCTTGTCGAGCTCCAGATGATCAGGAGGATGGTCGAGGGCTCCACAGTAACCGTGACGGGCTTATCAACTTCATCTCTGATCCAGCAGTTGGCCAAGATGTTCCTTTGTTGTTGGAGGAGATAGATGAGGAGTTGATCTCCTAGATCCAGGTCCTCAGCTGGGTGGACAAGGCCAAGGTTGTACCCCCAGCTGAGTTGTCACAGGAGCTACCTCCACCAGTGGTCAGGGCTCCGAAGCTTTTAGTGCTTAACCTGCTGAGGCTGGTGGTTTACACAAACCCTCCAGAAGTCTCCTATCCACGTAGACCCTTGAATTAAAGGTAGAGGTCAAGGTTGAGCTGCCATTCACACTCTTGATCTCGCTTGACTGGGAGGCATTGCCTTCAATGGTCCTTGACCTCATGCGTGGAGAGGCATTGACGAAAAATGTGTCAGTACTGTGAGGAGTTCATCTGACAACATTGGACCACAGCTGGGAAGGATAGGGCTTGACCTTCAGTCCCTTGGCCTTCACTAGTGGTTTCCATGCCAGTCCATGCTTGTCATTAGCCTAGCTTCTATTTGTCTCTTTCTTCAGGTGTTGCAATCTCCACGTCAGCTCCTGTTCAGGGCCCCAACCAAGGAGTCCTGCTCCATGGCTGGTTGCCAGGCTGCTCTTGGTGGAGATCTCTCAGTATGAGGATACCAGGGTGGTCCATGGTAGCAAATGGTCAAGAGTTATTTTTGAGGAATCCTCTGACCAAAGGTGAGTTCTAAATGATGTTGACCAGGACTCATACGTTTGACTGGGAATTGATCAAAGAGCTGATCACCAACTGTAGGCGGTTATCATTTGAAGCTCTTGTCTGTGAGTCCAGAAGCAGGCTAAGTACCCCTTTACAGACATACTAGACAGGGATGATTCCACAGGGGTTGCCTTTCCCATGGCTGAGGCCATCTTGGGACCAGTCCTGGAGCTTTGGCAGCATCCTGCCTGACACCCTCCACCCATAAGGTATGCGGTCCTGCTGGGCACCCTTTCTGGGTTCTGTAACCACCCCTCTGTGGAGGGCTTGGTTTCGGATTCAGTCTTCTGTAAATCAGGGGGCCAGGGAGACCTGGACAAGTCTCCAGACACAGAGTCCAAGAAGACTGACCACACAGCTAAGAAGTGTATGCTGCTGTGAGGCTGGGTCTCTCTCAGGCAGTTTATGCTGTCAGGATGGCAACATTTGGCCATTCCTTGTTTGGGGTGTTAAGGGAGCTCTTCCGTTATCTTCCAGCTGTGAAACAGCTTCCAGTTAAGATAGCCAGAGACCAGCATCAGTCACTGGTTAAACACCAGTTTCAGATGGCTTTGGGCATGGGTGACTACTGTGCCCATGGCAATGGCCATTGCCACACATCGAAGGGCCTGGTTGAGACATTCCACCATTAGGGCAGACAGCATAAGCTTGCCACTGTCCCATTCCTGGACATTGACCTCTTTGGCCACTGTGTGGAAGGACATCTAATGTGGATTGGGAGGTCCAGTGCCACCCTGGATTGTGTAGCTTCATCCCAAAAGGATCAGAAGGCACAACAATCTGTAAAGAAAGCCTTTCAGTTTTGGTCCATTCAGACACAACAGCCTCAGCAGCAGCCTTTGCTGGGGCAGTTTCAGTGCTGGCAACAAAAGCCCAAGTTAGGCAGCCAGTGGCAGAAAAGAGGGAGAGGCAGAGGTGGTGGTGCCTGTGCGGCCAGAGCCCCCCCAGGGCTGCATAGTGATGGGTTGTGAGTGTCAGTCCCCCTCCTGTCCAGTCCCTGCCCCAGGTCTCAGTCGGTGGTCGGTTGCACTACTTCTTGCCATAGTGGACTGCCATTACCTCAGACAAGTGGGTTCTGGAAGTGGTGGGCAAATAGTTGCCTTTGGATTTCGAGGCTCTTCCGCCATTCGGACTTCATGTTCCTTGGGAGTCCAGAGTGTCAAAGGACACGTCCACACTGCCAGCCAGCGTTGCTCAGTTCCTAGAGTGCTGGGTGATAGCATGTATTCCAGATGGTTTGGCAGCGCATTGTATGTCCAGGTACCTCCTGGTTACAAAACGGACAGAGGGCTTGTTCCCCATACTGATCCTTACAATCTGAACCATTTTATGCAGAAGCGCAGTTTACGGATGGTCACTCTGAATCAGATCTTATGACTCTAGGGCAGGAAATGTGGTTCTATTCCCTGGACCTCCAGGACACATTCTTCCACATCCCAGTCCATCCCATTGCTGGTTCCTTTAGTTACCTGCAAAGGAGGATCCTGTACCATTTCCAGGTCATGCCCTTTGGCCCCTCATCCGAGGCCAGGGTTTCACCAAGTGCATGACAGTGATGGTGGCTTTCCTGTGTTGCAAGAGCATCAGGGTGTATCCCTACCCGAATGACTTGGCTGATCGCCGGGCCATCCAAAAAGGCTGTGGAGGGTCCAGGGATCTGGCCCTCCAGAACTATCAGGACTTGATCCTTCTGGTCAACCCAGCCAAGTCAGAGCTTGTCCCTTCACAGGTGATCAGGTTCATTAAGGCAGAATTAGGCTGTTTGTGGGCCAAGGCCTGCCTCCCTGCAGACCGGGCATCAGATCTTACCTCCTTTGCCTGATCATTTCAGGGTGGATTCTCATGCCCTGCCCGAGTTGTCCTGTGGCTGCTATGGTACGGCATCCTCCACCAGCATGATTTCTTTGGCTGTCTGGCAGATGCATCACCTGCAGTGGGAGTTGGACTGCCAGTGGTCCCAGCACCTAGGTCATACTGACCCTGTCAGTGTGGGATATCATCCAGTGGTGGATGGACCCGTAGCATCTGGATAAGGAAATCAGGTTTGTCTGCCCAGAACTGTCCATTACTCTCACGATGGACACGTCTCTGGTGGGGTGGGGAGCACACTTGTGAGACCATAGGGCCCATAGGTTCTGGTCACCCCGAGAGCCCACCACCACATCAACCTGCTGGAACTTCGTGCAGTATGCCTGACTCTGACAGAATTTGCTGCATTTATCAGGTCAGGTCATACAGTTCCTGAAGGACACCCCGACAACCATGTTCTACCTGAACAAGCAATGCGAAACACACTTCCTTAAATTGTGTCAGGTGGCCCTTCGTACCTGGACACTTCTGTGCAGCCTGGGAGCAGATGATGTGGCGATCCTTGTTGTGGGAGAACTTAGTTAGCTGGCAGATGCTCTCATCTGGGTAGTAGAGATGTCGCACGAGTGGTCCCTGAATCAGGAGGTTGTAAGCCACCTGTTCTCCCTGTGGGGCAGCCCGTCTGTTGAACTTGTTTGTCTCATGGGAGAACAGAAAACTAGGCTGTTTTGTGCCTGTCGCCCACAGTCCAGGATACTGTTAGGGGATGCCTTCGCAAAGCCCTGGACCCCAAGTCTCATGCATGCCTTCCTTTCCATCCCATTGGTCCACAGGGTCATGGTCAAGGCCCAGAAGGACAAGGTGCAGATGATCCTGATAGCCGCAGGCTGGCCAAGGCAGTTCTGATATCTGGATCTCCTCTGCCTCAGCAGTATGCCTCTGTGGAGGTTGCCACTTCACCCAGATCTGCTGACCGGAGCACTGGGAAAGGTCCTGCACCTGGACCTTCATCTTCTGCATCTCACTGCCTGGTTCCTGAGTGGCAGGAGTTCCAGGCTCTGGGTCTTTCAGAAAGACATCCTCCAAATTATGGAGGCATCAGGTAAGGAGTGGACTCGTAAATTGTACACATTTACATGGAAGAGGTTCTCGATTTAGTGCTAGGGTTAGGAGCTTGATCCCCTTACCTGCCTCATGATGAGCATCCTCAACTGCTTTGGTCCCACTGTCAGTTGGAACTGTGATCAATCACCCTAAGGTACACTTGGCAGCCATATCTGCATGCCTGGCACAGGCTGGTATGCTGGTTGGGCACTTTACCAAGGACCTGGATCACTCGTTGCCTCCAGTGCGTGGACCTCCTCATCTGTGGAACCTACTGCTGGTGTTGGCTAGCCATTTGAGCCAGTGCACAGGTGCGAGATGTTACATCTGTCATTGAAGACTGCCTTCTTGGTGGTAATCACATCAGCCAGAAGTATCAGTATGCTCCAAGTGCTCTCGGTGGACTTCCCTTATCTGGTCTTTTGGAGGAATGAGGTCATCCTTTGTCCATACTGAAAGTTCCTCCCAAAGATCATATCGGAGTTTCACCGTAACCAGATTATTAAATTTACCGATATACATTACTAACCCAACCTTAGATGCTGATCACAGGCTCCATACTCTGGACCTGCAGAGGGCGCTTTCTTACTCTAGGGAGCGTACAGTTGGAATTCCAGGTAAGGCTCGCCATCTGTTTGTCACATGTCGAAGACACGCTTGGCAGACAAGCAACAAAGCAGACAATTGCCAGTTGAATAACATCCTGCATCAACCTCTGCTATAAGTTGGCAGGTAGGTAGTTGGTGGTGGCTTCTAGGTACATCCCCATTGTGGAAATATGCTGGGCTGCAACCTGGAGTAAAGCATACACCTTCATCTCCCATTATAGTATCATCATCATGAGTTGTTGGGATGCTGCTTTTTGGGCCTCAGTCCTCCAGTCTCTTCTCACAAAATAGGGGTGTACTTTGTCCCTTTCTGCTTGAAGTCTGCCAGAGTGTGGCTAGTAAACTGAATCCACATTACTAGAAATATAGATTACTCACTTGTAACCATAGTTCTATTAATGATATTCAGTTCACATCCCCACAACCTACCTGACCTCCCCTAGCAAGTGGCACCTGGATCACTACTTATAGCATACAAAAGATCTGATATAGGGCGGAGCCAGAGGATATATGAACATACGGACATATGAATTTGCCAGTAGAAATAGGCCACCTGGTCTATCAAGTCTGCTTGAGTGTACAGCTAGCACCCTTACCTTGAAGCTGCCCCACCTTCCCAGTTACCCCCACCACCCACCCCACCTTGTCCCATCCCCATTTGAAACTGCCCACTGTCTTACAGGCTACCACCTCCTCCGGTAGAGCATTCCATTCTGCCACGACCCTCTCCATGAAAAAATGTCTCCTCATTTCTGTCCTAAATCTTCCTCCCTCCAATCTAAGGCCGTGCCCTGTCATGTCCCTCCCCCTTCTCAGCCTGAGAATCCCTTCAGTGCCTGCCTTGTTTATCCCCTTTACGTACTTACAGGTCACAGTCATATCCCCCAGGTCCCTTCTCTCCTCCAAGGAGTACATTTCAGCTCTCTCAGCCTCTCCTCGTATGGTCTGTCCTTCAATCCCTGGATCATCCTTTTGCCCTGCATTGTATCCCTTCCAATAATTTTACATCTTTCTTCAGATATGGGCACCAGAATTGCACACAGTACTCCAGGTGCGGCCTGACCAGTGCCCTGTAGAGAAGCAAGATCACCTCCCTGCTCCTGGAGGAGATCCCCCTCGTGATACAACCCTGCATCCTGTTGGCTTTCGCTACCGGCCTCCTACACTGCTCTGTATTGTTCATCTTTCCCATTACAACTACCCCTAGATCCTTCTTCTCCTCGGTGGAACCTAGCTGCACCCCTCTCAGCTGGTAACCCCTCCCTGGGTTCTCTGCTCCAAAATGCAGGACTTTGCACTGTTTCGCATTGAACCCCAATTGCCATGCTTCCAACCATGCCACCAGTTTGGTCAGGTCGTCTTGCAGCCTGTGCCAACCTGCTATATCATCCACCACTGTCCCTGATTTGGTATCATCAGTGACTAGACTGATCTTATTCCTGATGCCATACGAGATGTCCGCTATAAATATTCCAAACAGCACTGGCCCCAGTACCGATCCCTGCGGCACCCTGCTCATCACAGCCCTTGGAGAGGAGAGTTCCCACCACCACTACCCTCTGCTGTCTCCCCTTCAGCCAGTTCTCAAACCATTTAACCATCTTAGTCCCCACGCCCACGTATTTCAACTTCCCTCCCAACCGCCCATGCAGCACCAAATCAAAGGCCTTACTGAAGTCCAAGTGTATGACATCCACCGCATGACCCTTGTCCAATTCCCTCGTGACCCAGTCGTAATACTCAACTAGGTTCATCTGGCAGGATTTTCTGGAGACAAACCCTTGCTGGTTTGTCTCCCACCACATGGGTGGTGGGAGGAGCTTAGCTTGAAGACTTCCAATGACTTGGCTGTCTCCAGCAGAACTGCCAGACTGTAGATGTGAACTCAATAACACTAACAGAAAAACAGTTACAGGTGAGTAACCTATATTTCTAAGTTCAGTAGGGCCTTCCTGGTAAAACATTTAAATACATAAATAAAATAATTAAAAACTACAGGTCCAGTCCAGACCAGACACCTGATTCTGGACCGAACATTTGATTTGTACTGTCCACTCACCCATGCTTATCAGAGATATAGATTAACATATATTAATTTACATGTAGTTAGTAGTAAAAAAAAAAAATTGAGCTCCTGCAAATTCATTGATCATTAAAATATCAGCTGGTATATAATTTATTTACTTCACCTACACGAGAGAGGCCCACCGAGGTACAGTACCTCATTTTACCACTCACGTGTAACAGCTGAACAAGTACATTGCCTTTATCCACCTCTAGTTACTGCAAACTGGCCGAGGTTAAATTTGAATCAGTAATCTAGTATTATCTAGTGGGCAGTGGTTTTAATCAGCCTGGTTGTCATATTGCTATTTGTACCATCTTTAGAACAGTTGAAATATCACAGTTAAAATATATTGCTAAAAATGACCTTGTAGATCATAAAATGACCTCGTTGCTCAGCAGTAACAGTATTGGTGTAGAATAAAGAGATGGATACCATTGCCACATAAGACACGAAGTGGTTGAACCAATAAAACGATTATAAATTACCGGTATTCTTAAGTTCTGACATAAATCATTAATCTTAAGCGCATTCAGCAGTTTATTTGAATACACATTTTTCTTCCTAGGTCATTAAGTTTGATGGTGGAAATTTTGTTTCTATGTCTGGTGAATTCAATGAGCTAAGGAAGGTAATGCTATATTGTAAATTTTGTTTCCTACTATGTATTCCTGTAGATTGTTAATTATAGTCTGTTACCATCCCAAGGTTATGAGTGCCGGCCTGTCAGTGCAGCAATAAGGTTGCTCCTCGCTACCTCAGTGACCTGAGTTTGGGAACAAGCTAGGGCCGTGGAGGGCTGGCCAGAGGAGAATCAAACGTCCCAGTGGACACTCTCCTCTGGGGAGGGATGTCTGCATTTCCCACTGCGCTACTGTCAGCTGGATGATCACAGGTGGCAGTGCAGGTGGAACACCCAAGGGGAAGAAGAGTGCCTCTCTACATTGGTGGGGTGGCATGCTCAGTGTGTGTGCGCGTCCACCATGACGTCCATGCTGAGGCATCCTTGGGGAAAAGGGAATTAAATGAGTAACTCCCCATACAACTTCAAAATAATGGTTTGTTATGGTCCTCCCCCACACACACCTCCCCTATGTGTGTGCTCTCGACCCAAAATATTGGAGAGGTTGCTTCTACTCTTCGCCTAGACGAAAAATAGATGGATGACTGAGTAGCAGCAGGTAGGAGGCTGATGGGGGACCAGGGTGGTGGCCAAGATTAGAGCCTGATATGGACCTGGCCAGAGTTTGGGACAGACAAAAAAAAGAATCCATGCTTGCAAAGGAAAGACCAGGAGTAGAATCCTTGGATTACATAATCACTGGAAGAGATGTAGTTAGAATAGAGGGAATCCTAAAATCGTGCCTGAAAATAGGCAGGATGTTTTGCCTCGTGCATTTACCCAGTTACCAAAAGCTAATAAATAAATAAAATGGATGGGAGAAGAAACAAGATATTAGCTCACTTAGTAACTAATAATGTAGCCAAACAGGACTCAAGAGGAAGTTAAACATTTGTCAGTTGTAGAACAGGTAAAAAAGAACAGTATTATTACTAGCCTTCTCTGAGGTCCTTCCTGTGTGGGGTGGGTATTGGGACATTGAAAGGCAAAAGAGGTCTGCGGATATGGTACCATTGCATTACTGGGGAGGGGGACTGAGTAACCGGGTAACAATAGGCCAGTCAGTCTGACATTCAGTTGTGGGTAACCTGATGGACACCTTGGTTATGGGGAGGTTATTGGAGTATCTAGAAACTAGTGGACTACTACACCGCAAACAACATGGCTTTGTTTCTGGTAGATTATGCCAAACAAATCCAATAGATCTTACTTCGAGAGGGTTCCTTCAGTAGGTCATTACATATAGGACTGACACCACCTGGCATCGGGCCGCATGGCAGACTTTTCTAGCAATCCCTAACAGGGGAATGCCCACCCAATGTCACGTGACTGACGTCAGCATGGCCATATGTAGTGGGTGGTCCCCACGCCCACCCTCCAGTTCTTTCCTGCCGTTGCCTCGTGTCAGTCGCATTGCAGACTTCCATACAGCGATTATCATGTTAGTTCTTGCATCAGATGAATTCCTCCTTTGCTACATCTTTATTTTCAATATTCCACTACTTGATGTCTTCATCCAAGAAGAAGTGCTCATCCTGTGGCATGCAGATCCCTCATAAGGATGGTCACCTGAAGTGTGTGATCTGTTTGGGCCCAGACCACCCTGTCTCCTCCTGCTCGGAGTGCCTAACTTTTAACCAAGACACCAAAAAGCAGAGACAGCAGGCTTTGGAAGCCCACCTTCTAAAGGTCCACTTAGCTCTGTTAAAAAAGCAAATGGACCACATTAGAGAGTTCTCTTCTGAGAAATCTTCTCCCTCAAAGAAGCACCATAAGGAGAAATCTCGGGAGGGGGAGCACTCCACAGACCAACCTGAGACCTCACGGCCCTGGACGAGCAAGGCCCAGCAACCGCCCAAGAAGACCCCGGATGGTAAGTCTGGGAAATCTTCAGTGGATCAGTCGACCATCGGCTCCTGCGACGGCCGCACCGCTGTGGCCACTAAGTCGACCCCGGTTCCTCCAGGGACCATGTCTGATAGCTGGCTCCCCAGCCTTGAGGACCTACTGGCACCAGTCGGTTGAGTGCCGAGGGCTTCTCCCGCCTGCCCAGCTTTGCCTGATAAGACGCCCGTCTCCGACGGCCACTCAGGCATGGTTCTCCCGTCAGGACCTAGCGGCACCTCACCCGACGACTGGCAGGACCAGAGGGAGAAGGCCCCTCTCCCTCCTCTTCCTTCGCCTTTACCCTCCCCTTCTCAAGCGGGTACTTCAGGTGAAGACAGCGTGGAACACCTCGATGTGGTAGATTCCTCGGGGGTCTGTCCCACGCTCTCCTGACAGGGTTACGGAGAGAAGAGGCTCCTCCTCGGCCGTCTGGCCTTCCAGCGGAGGCCCCTCCTCCTCCTCCAGGTGGGATCCCTTTAGAGCCGACAAATATCCTGGCCCCAATCCCACCGTCAGATCCGGCGAATCTCATTCCGATGCCGGATATCCCAACCACTCTTCCACAGCCAGGGCCCTGTGGTCGGCCCCAGTCTTTGGCTCCGGCGCCAGACCAGGTCCAGCCCCGATGCCAGCCCCTTTGACGCCAGATACCCTTCTGGCACTGGATTGGGTGGTGCTGGTCCCAACATCGGTCCCCCTGATATTGACTGACTCGCTGCCGATTTATACTACAGCAGGTCCAATGTGCATACCCCCTCCGTCAGAAATGACGATGGGGATTTATACCAGACCCCGGACTGCCCACATTACCCTTCCTAGTATATTGTGGACCATTTCCCGGCTGGTCCTCCTCCTGAATGGAGTTCTTTTGGACAGTACTACCCTGGGTATAACCCCTACCACCATTATCAAGGATATCAGGGTTACCATTACCTGCCCCCGCCGGTTATGCTTCCTCCTCCTCCTCCCCATCAGCCACAACCTTCTCCTCATACACCTCCTCCTCCAGCTATGCTGGATTTTAAGACCCTCATCCAGTCTTGGTGGCAGGGGGCGCGCTCAGAGTTGGTCTCAGACCTGGAGATGAGACTCCCTCTTCCACGGTCTCCTAGGTCTGCATCCACAAGAGGCTCTTCTCCGTCCATGGTACATGTCTCGGGGCGGCTCTTCAGGACATTACCCTTCCCGACATCCATAATCTTCCTGATGAGGGGGCAGATGATGACAAGGATGCCGACGAGTTGGCGGAGGACACCTTGGAGGAGCCAGAGGGTCCGAAAGGCAAGGTTTCCCCCAAGTTCCCCCAGAGGACCCTGCCTTCTTGGATCTTCTGAGGTCCGTGAAGGATTTCTTCGACTGGGAGTTGGAGGAACAAATCTCAATGAGACTGAGGCTAGCCAAACACCTGGACTTAAGAGTCTCTGTCTTAGGTCCCCATTCCTCCCTGGATCGGGCTTCACCAGGACCTCACCTCTGTGGTCTGGCAGATGCCTCATTCTCTCCCGGCTGTCCCCAAGAGGGCAGATAGGATTTACCGGGCACTGAAGGACACTCCGTTCCTAAAGACGCATCCTAAGGCGGACTCTGTTGTCATCTCAGCTGCTCATGACTGCTCTGCTGCACCCAAGCACATGAGTACCTCTCCTTCTGACAATGAGTCAAGGCAGATGGGCCAGTTCAGTAGAAAAGTTTACACCTCGGCCACGTGCGCACTTAGATCCCTCAAATGTAGCCCACATGGTGTCGTACCAAAAGGCTACCCTGTCCAGGTTAGAGGCTCGTGTCCAGTCTGTGGAACCCTCAAGCCTCAAAGAGGAGCTTGCCAAGGACCTTCGCCTCTCTCGTTTTTCATGTAGGCATGCTTTGCAGGCTAGATACGACTCCGTCGACTCTGTAGCTCGCACCTCGGCAACTGCCGTTGCCTTAAGATGGCATTCTTGGCTTTGCATTTCTGGTCTGGCCAATGAGGCACAGTCGGCGATTCAGAATGCCCCCTTCCGGGGCTCGGTACTTTTTGGTGGGGATACCAAAGATATCACTACTGATCACCAGGACAGAGGCCTCGCCCTCAGATCAGTGAGGTCCATGTACCAATCGGGCACTCAATAGCAGCAGCAGCCCTTTCGGAAAAGGACCTGGAGGCAGAGGAAGCAGGCTCCGGCTCGGTGCCAGGGCAAACACAAGTCCATGAGTTCCGCCACTCCTCCGGCCTCCAAGAACCAGAGACGCACAGGGGGCCCACCCCCTGAATGTCCTGCCACTTCCTGACTCACTATCCCCACTACCTCCTCAGTCTCATGACGAGGAGCAGGTGGGGGGAGGTTCGCCCACCGTCCGCAGGAATGGAAGGCAATAACCTCCGACACATGGGTCCTGCAACTGGTGTCTGTCGGACACACCATAGAGTTTCTGGAAATTCCTCCAGAATCTCCGCCAAAAAGGTCTTCTTACTCCAGGGATCAGGCTCTTCTCATCCGAGAAGAAGTTCAAAGCCTTTTGCTCAAGGAAGCAATAGAGCGAGTTCCTCTCCGGCAAAAGGGCAGGGGGTTTTACTCCCATTTTCCCCTGGTTCCAAAAAAGACAGGAGACTTCAGACCCATTCTCGACTTAAGCAACCTCAATCAGTTTGTCGAGTACAAACAATTTCAGATGTTGACACTCCAGAGTCTCCTCCCTCTCCTTCTGGAGAATCGTTGGTTGTGCACTCTAGACATGCAGGATGCTTACTTGCACATTCTGATCTTCCCCAGCCACCGCCATTTCCTGCAGTTCCAATTCCAAGGGGAGCACTTCCAGTTTCGGGCACTCCCTTTTGGTCTGTCCTCAGCACCCAGGGTGTTTACCAAGTGCCAGGCGGTGGTGACAGCTTCTTTACGCCGTCAGGGTATTGCAGTTTTCCCTTACGTGGACGATTGGCTGATCTCAGCCCCGTCCAGGGACTCCTTACTGGAGGCTCCCTCTTTCACCTTGGACCTGTTTGGCAGACTAGGGCTTACAATCAGTATTCCCAAGTCATCCTTGATCCCGTCCCAGAGGCTACAGTTCATTGGGGCAGTCTTGGATACGGTCCAATGCAGAGCCTTCCTTCCTCCAGACAGGGTGGAGACCCTGATCAGTCAGGCTTTGCGAGTGGCTTCATCCAGGACCATCCCGGCCCGGGAAGTCCTCCGCCTTCTTGGCCTGATGGCAGCCTCCATCACTACTGTTTCCCTCGCGAGGCTTCACGTGAGAGTTACTCAGTGGTCCTTGCATGTGCAGTGGGACCAACCCCTGGATGACCTGGACCATCCGGTACTGGTCTTCTGAGCACCTCAGAAAGAATTGCTTTGGTGGAGGGACCCCTACAACCTTTCCTTGGGTCTTCCTTTAAGGAGCCCAGCTCCGTTGGTATCCCTAACTACAGATGCATCGAACATGGGATGGGGAGCACCAAGCTCAAGGACTGTGGTCCAGCTTGGAAGCACCTTTGCACATCAACGTTCTGGAGATGAGAACGGTCTTGTATGCCTTACAAGGCTTCCAGACCCTTCTTCCCAAAGGATCACTGCTGGTCCAAACGGACAATATGTCGGTAGTCTGGTACCTCAACAAACTAGGAGGAACCCGATCGTACCCCCTGTGCAGGGAGGCACTGCGGGTGTGGAACTGGGCAGTCCAACACAATCTGGCTCTTGTGGCTGTGCACGTTCCAGGCATTCTAAATGTCCTGGCAGACAGTCTCAGCAGATCTTGGACCCTAACTCGCGAATGGGAATTAAATCAGAAAGTGGCAGAATCTCTCTTCCTAAATTGGGGGCGTCTGGAAATCGACCTTTTAGCCTCCCAATAAAACGCAAACTTACCAGTTTTTGCATGCTCGGTCCAGGGCATGGTGCTTTCTGGCAGAGTGCGCTGTCTCTTTCTTGGACAGGGACATTTTTGTACGCCTTCCCTACGTTTCCCATTCTCCAGAGGGTCCTTCTCAAGCTTCAGGCAGAGAAGGCAGGGTTGGTTCTCATCGCTTCTCTCTGGCCGAGACAAATTTGGTTTCCACTGTTACAGCAGCTGTCCAGGGAAACACTGGTTCCACTTCCAATGACCCACCACCTCTTGACCCAGGATCGAGGTCGTCTTGTGCATCTGGGGCTCAGGACACTGCATCTTCATGCATGGCTCCTGCAGACATAGCAATTTCTCACTTCGGGGTCTCCTCCCAAGTCGCGCAAGTCTTTATAGAGGCTAGGAAACCCTCTACTCGTTCCACTTATGCCATGAAGTGCAAATGTTTTTCCATCTGGGCAGCTTCCAAGAATTGGAACCCCTTTTCTTGTTCTGCCCTTCAAATCATGGAATACCTCCTTCATCTGTCAGACAATAGTCCACCTTTCCGCAATTTCGGTGTACCATGAGTTGGTGGATGGTAAACCCGTGGCTCAGTTGGAAGTCTCAAAAACCTTTCTGAAAGGGATCCTCCATCTGAAACCCCCTCATCCGCAGCCCAACTCCACCTTGGGATTTGAACTTTGTGTTGGAGAAGCTCACTCTTTCCCCATTTGAGCCGGCCACAAACAGCGATTTTTGCTTCCTTTCCTGGAAGAAGCTATTTTTAGTTGCCATTACGTCAGTCTGAAGTATTTCTGAGCTTCACACTCTGGTTTGTGAAGAGTCTTATCTTATTTTCCACAAGGACCGGGCGGTCCTCAGGACAAGTCCTAAGTTTCTACCCAAGGTGGCGTCAGAAGCCACACTGAACCAATCAGTAGAGCTTCCTGTTTACTTTCCATCCCCTTTGAATAGCAGTGAGGCACTCCTGCATACCATGGACGTCCATCGGATCCTTCGGTGCTAAACACACCGACCAAGGATTTCCGTAGCTGCAATCAGCTTTTTGTTTCTTTTGGCCCCGGGTCTAAGGGCAAAGCGGCTTCCAAGCAGTGCCTTTCCAAATGGTTAGGCAAATGTATTCGATATTGTTACAAAAAGTACGAAAAACCTCTGCCGGGCCCCATCAGAGGTCATTCTACTAGGGGCATGGCTGCTTCCGCTGCTTTTTTGAGGAACGTCTCTGTGGCTGATATCTGTGCTGCAGCCACTTAGAGTTCTGTCCATACCTTCACCAAACACTACAGTCTGGACATTGCTTCTAGGTGGAGGGTTGGCTTCGGACTAGCTGTCTTGCAGGGCCTTCTGTCCTAGGCTGGGTCCATTTCAGTTCCCAGTTCCTGTTAGAGCTATTTTCTGCTCCTCCCTGGTTTCCTCTTGGCCTCTCTTTGGAGGGACTGCATGGGACTCTGTCTTATATGTAATGACCTACTGAAGGAACCCTCTCGAAGTAAGATAGTACAGTTATGTAGGAACTTACCGTAACAGTAGATCTTCGAGAGAGGTTCCTTCAGTAGGTCATATTTTTCCCTCCCTCCTTCCCCTCATTTTATTTCTTACACAGGGGCTTCAAATCCTGTTTGCTCTTGCTGTCAGGCCTCTTCCTGGCTCCGGTGGGAGAACTGGAGGGCGGGCATGGGGACCATCCACTACATACAGCCACGCTGACGTTGGTCGTGACTTCGGGTGGGCAGTCCCCCGTCAGGGATTGCTAGAAAAGTCTGCTATACGGCCTGATGCTAGGTGGTGTCAGTCCTATATGTAATGACCTACTGAAGGAACCTCTCTCGAAGATCTACTGTTACAGTAAGTTCCTACTTAACTGTACTTTTTCTTTGATTGAGTAACAAAAGCAGTAGATAAGGGACGAGCGGTATCCTTATGATATTTCAAATTCAGTAAGGCCTTTGATTTGATATCACACAGAAGGCTATTTAAAAAGCTAGAGTAGTTGGGAGTATTGGAGGGACTAGTAAAACAAGGCGTATCACAACAGCGAAAGTCATTACAGTGACAGTTTAGACGTAATTGAGTGTCACTGTAATTTCCCACTATGGCGAAATTTAGCCATTTTCGTGATACTCCCCCATTCCGAGTCAAGTGCGACTCAGAGTTGGATCTCTGTAAAAACAGCCAATGTCTGACAGGCGAAATTTCACCTGTCAACATTGTGACTTTCACCGTGCTGCATTTCAATAACTTCATCGTTGATGCGGCTTGGTGGAATCGTAAGATGGATAGGAAATTGGTTAGGTGGAAGGAAACAGAGGGTAGTAATTAATGGAGTTTAATCAGCAGAAAGGGGTGTTACAAGTAGGATGCCACAGGGGCTGGTTCTAGGTCTGGTCCTGTTCAGTGTATTCATTTGTGAGTTAAAAGGAAAATGTGGCTCTTTGTGGATGCCACAAACTGTGTGGCAAAGAATACAGTGAGGGAATTAAAAAGGGATTCCAAGAAGCTGCGAGTCCAGGGTTTGGTAGTTAGAGGTTCAGTGCCAAAAATGCAAGGTTATTTATATTGGAAGAAAAGAAACCCATTGATAGAACACTGGATGGGAGGGACTATTGGAAAGAACAACAGAGGAAGGGGACCTAAGGGTTATTATCATTAGTGATACCCTCAAAATCTCACATCAGTGCAATAAAGCATACAGCAAAGCAACAAATATGTTGGGATGTATAGGGAGAGGATTTGATACTAGAATAGTGTCCAGCCAGAAGCCTGCAGGTTCGAGAATATGTCCTTCACAACCACCCCGAAAAGTGTATCCCATCCTAAGAGGACATTTAGGATGGACTGTTGTACATCCGAGGCAAATCCTGACACCCTAAGTCATGAGTGGTATCAGAGGCAGATGCCAACAGCAGTGACCCTAGCAGAGGTGTCAGTGGCATTGTAAGCAGACCGCAGAAGGTGCTTGCCCACATCTGACCCGACTGAATGAATGGCTTGGAGAAGAGCCTGTCTCTGGGGGTCCTTTGGAAGGGGTTGGGCAGCCTCCTAGGCCTGTCTCCAGAGTTGATTCTGGAACTTCTCCATGTGGGCAATGTAATTAAGGATCCAGATGGTAAGGTGACAGAAGCAAATGCCCGTTTACTCATCAGGTCCAGCCTTCTGGACTCCTTGTCCAGGGAAGTGAGGTAAGGTGCTTAGGCTGCTTAGATGTGTCATGTGCAGCATTTATTACAACAGAGTCAGCTTGTGGTTGTTCAGCAAAGTAGGACTTCCCCGCTGGGGCCTGGGGCCTGGTATAGCTTGTTCGCCTTCCTGGGCATGACTAGGATCAAATTTGGCCTATACCAGGAAGCCAAGGTGGCATCCTCAAAGGGCTCCATCAGAGGAGGGATGATGAGGGGAGGAGAGTCTGACAGTTTCAGATAATGGATCAGACCTCTCATAGCAGGGTCCCGCTCTTCAGCCTCAAACCCCATGGCTGCTTGAAGCTGCCTCCTGATTCCAATAAAAGAGGGGTCATGGGAAGGGGGATGGGGAGTGTAAGTGCCCGTATCCTCGCCTCCAGAGGAGATTGCAAAGTGGAAGTGAGAAGGGCTCAAAGCTTCATCTTCCTCATAGCCTCCACCACCCTCCTTATCTGGGGGGTGAGGCCGGAGTAGTACTCATCCTCCTCCCTATGTACATAGATAAGCCCTGACAGCATTGAAGCTCTGGGCTGGGGAGTTTGAGTGCTGTAGAGTGCTGAGGCATGAGGGTATATCCAGTAGGACCCTGCGGCACCTGCGTGGGAGAGGGAGTCATGCCGTACATGAACTTCCAGAAAGAAAACTATATAGCCTGTAGAAGCAAAGATGTGACAGAGTAGAATAGGACCCTGTCCCAGTTGTTTTGGAGAAAGTGTTTAAATGCAAGGATCTGTTCTTTCCTTTTCTGTCTCTTCTCTATCTGGTTGCGCAACTAAATTTTCCTGTGAGATCTTGGATTTGATCACCCTGACCATCTCGCAGTTCTTTGCCTCTCACTGTGTCTCAGCCCTCCCTTGCTGTCTTTTTTTCCTCCCTTACATATCTGCTAATATAAAAGTATGTGCAAATCATTGTATGGAAATGTAACTGATATTGGGATCCCCTTTGTTTGGAAAATGTCTAGCATGTCTGTTGAAATACATATAATTATATTTTGAGATGATTGCAGAAAGCTATTGTAAACTCTAGAGGTTACTTGAGTGCAAATCTTCCAGCCTTTTGCAAAAGCTGTGCATAGAGGACCTCAAGAAGCACACTATGTTCTAGCAGCTCCTGAAACTTACAAGAATAGAACACTTACAAGAACAGGATGCTTGTTAAGAATGGGGGTTGAAAAGACTTACAGAAGAGCTAAGCTGCAGCTGCAAGAAAGATTAGGAGAACAAGGGACACAGAGACCAAGAAAACTTTATTTTCTAGGGACATGGATATGTTGTTCATCCACACTTATTGGCAGGTTCCTTGCCGCTTTAAATCTTGCCGGAAGGTCTTCAAGCTGGCCCCTCCCACCCACCTGGGTGGTAAAACTCTCGGCCCCGCCCCATGACGCCAGATCTTCCTTACCGCTTGGAAGCTCAGGTTCCCTCCTTAGCGCTCTGCGTTTTCGACTGGTTCCTGAATTTTTCGGTCTCTCCGAATTTAGTTGGAAGTTTTCTAAACTTCGATCTTCTCCCTCGCTGTTGCGATGAATCATTCGTTTTCCGGCCCCCAGAGGCACCTGGTTAATTCCTCCAGGAAAGTCCTGCACTCCACGTGCGTCTACTGCCTCGACTTGGATCATGATCCGCAAGTTTGCGGTTTTTGCTGTGCCCTTTCGACCAGCGCGACTGGAGGATCGTGCGGCCTCGGGCTCAGGCGACCCTGAAACTTTTCGCACCAGAAAAATCCCTTGGGGCTTCGTCGGGCAGTGTCGCGTCGGGCTGTCTCCGCTGAGCAGCTCGATCTTCCTTCCTCCGTGGAGGGGGGGGCTCCCTCCTCCTCGGTCGCGGCGCTTATCCCGCTCTCCTTGAGTTCTCCTCATTCAGCTTTGTTCAAGGAGCTTCGCCAGTCCCTTTCCTCGAAGGGAGAGGGACCTTCGGGACCTGCCTCTCGGCCCAAGTCTAGGGAGTTGCAGGCTAAGTCCCATCGTCGGCGCTGGCAGGAGCGGGAGCGTTCCCCCTCCTCTGCCGGCCGACGTTCAACTTCGGTCGAGGGTGCAGCTCAGGCCGCTAGCTTCACGGTGTCCCCATCAGGTCAGCCGGCCAAGACTCCCGTCGACGTTGTCGAGTCTCGACCCATCGTCCGGGCTATCTTCAACTGGAGCCGCCATCCCTTCGCCGGTTCCCCAGGCGGAGGTAAGTTCTGCCTGTACCTTCGGGTCGACAGGCCTCGATCCTTTCGTCCGAGCCGAGGGAAGAGCAGGTGCTCCCCGCTCCTTCCCAGGCCCACCCTCGGTTTCCCCGAGGACTTGGGTCTCGGTCCTCCTCTCGGTCAAGCCGCTCACGCCGACTTCGGCGTTCTCGGTCGGGGCACCGAGTTAAGTGGCATTAACGTTGTTCCTCGTCTCCCTCCTCAGATGAGGAGTGGCTTCGATGCAGATGACATCGACGTTACGAGGAGTTCATGTGGCAGCAGTTGTTGTCTGGGAATCAATTGACACCGATTCATTCCCCGTCCAGCAAGCAGCTGCCACCCGATCGGCCGACACAACCGCTCGCTGCAGTCGAGGTGCCCACTCCAGGGCTGGTTGTTCGTCCGAATCTTGCTGCCCCACCGTCTTCGGTGGAACCTCGGTCGGGTCACGACCTGTCCCGCAGGTTGTCTGTTCCCCTCACTCCCACCCGCCCACAGCAGACGAAGAGTGACTCAGGCCTGAGGCAGCTCTTTGCAGACGCTTCAGAGTCCGACTTCGACCCCTCCATGTTCCCCAGTCGGGAGGACCCGGGGTCCTCTCCAGAACGCTCTGTGGACGACAGCCCATCGTCCTTTATGGGTCTGCTTCAGCTCATCTCGGAATTCACCAGGATGCAGCTTGAACCCGTGTCCAAACGGGCCTCTTATCCCCTGACGGAGATTCTAGACCGAGGGGGTTCACCCTCGGAGGCCATCCCGGTGGCCGAGGCCATTGTCGGCCCGGCCTTGGAGCTTTGGCAGCGGCCTACTTCCTGTCCTGCGCCCTCGGCCAGGAAGTACTCTGTCCCTGTCTGTTCTTTGCCCGGTTTCTCGGAGCACCCCTCGGCTGAGGGGTTAGTTACCGATAATGTTTTCCAGTTTTCTGGGAACGCTCGGGATGTGGATAGGCCCCCCGACAAAGAGTCCAAAAGGATGGACTACGTCGGGCGTAAGGTTTACGCTGCGTCCTCCCTAGGCCTCCGATAGGCCAGCTTGGCCACACTGATGGCACATTTCTCCCACGCCCTTTTGGGCTCCCTGGACGAGGTGCTCCCTCATCTCCCGGCCGACCTGCGGACCACAGTCCGGCGGGTGCGGGACCAGGGTAGGGCGGTGGTGAAGCAGCAGCTTCAGACTGCTCTGGACTTAGGTTATTCCTGTGCCAGGTCGATGGCGGCCGCAGTGGCCATACGCCGCAGGGCATGGTTGAGGTTATCCTCTTTCCCTTCAGAAACCCAGCACAAGTTGGCGGATATCTCCTTCTTGGGGACTGACCTTTTCGGCTCTGGAGTGGAGGGACATCTCTAGGGGACCGAGAAATCCGATGCCACTCCGGACTCGGTCACCCCCGCCCAGAGGGACAAGGGCCGCCAGCGGTCTTTGCGTAAGCCCCTTTGCCCCTCGGCCCCTGCGGCTCGACTGGCCCATCAACTCCAGCATGAAGGCCAGCAGGCTTGTGCTGGGCGTCCTGACTCCAAGCCAGCGTCTTCCTCTAAAAGGAAGCAGGGAGGTAAAGGCCCAGGAGCTCCCTCGGCCAGTTCCTCCTCCAAGCCTGCTCAGTGACGGACTGAGGGGCGCTGTCCCCGGCCCCGTCACCCCTACCCGGGTTCCCCCGTGGGAAGACAACTCCGCCCCTCCCCCACCTGGTCCGTTTTCCCGGACCTCAGGATGTCGGAGGTGCTAAGGGAAGGTCCTGCCTCAGGATTGCGAGCAGGCACCACCTTTTCGAGCCGTTGTCCCACGGGGGCCTTGGGGTCCGCAACCTCGTTGTCGGCCCGCTAAGCCGACTTGCCTGGCCCTCTAAATAGAGGTGAGCAGGAAGGTTGCCGATCCTCCTTCAGACCCTGGGTTCCTGTCCAGGTATCCTGGTCCCAAACGGACGGGGGCTTGCGCCCCATTCTTTAGCCACACGTCAGGATGGTCTCTCTGTCTCAGATATCCCATCCTCACAACGAGGCGTGTGACTTTTTCCTGGTCCTCCAGGACTTACTTACACTTCACTCCGTCCGTTTCTTGGGAGACTCCTCCGTTTCTTTAGCGGGGGATCTCGTTACGAGTTCCAGGCCAGGCCCTTCAGTCTCTCCTCAGCAGTGCTCCTGCGGCACTGAGGGGTCCGGGCGTAACCCCACCCGGTTGGCGGCCTGACTGTAACCCTTCCAGGCAGAAGAGGGACGGTCCAGAGTTCTGGCCCTCTAGGTTGCTCTCAGGCTGGTCTCCTTTTACTGGAGACATGTTGGAACTCGTGTCTTAGCAGATGATCCTTCTTCGGGATGAGGCTCGACTCTTGAGTCCGAGCTTGGCTCCTGGCGGACAGGGCTGAGGTTCTTCCTCCCTTACCTAGTCATGTCTGACTGGGCAGTTGCGCCCTGACCGGGACCTCCTGCACCCCCTGGGCCTCGCGGCGGCCTGCTCCAGCGTGGTCTGTTTGGACCCGTTGGTTCATGTGTCCCCCTAGTGGGGGCTGGCCAGCCAGCAGTCACAGCGCTGCGTTTCTTCGGACCAGTCCGTGATAACAGCCCAGGGGTTAGGGAACGCTCCTCTTCGGACCGTTCCAGCTCTTTGCAGGAGAACATCCTGTTCGTCCGCCCCGAGTCGACGGTCTTCTCCGACCGATGCATCTCGGATGGGTAGGGGTGCCCATCAAGGTGAATACAGAGTGCTCCGCCTCTGGTCCTCTCGGGAGTCCCGATGTCTTTTCTACCTGCTGGAGCTCCAGGCGGTCTGCTTAGCTTGCACCGCTCACTCCATCTGTGCGGGTTCTAGTGGTTTAAGTCCAGGCGGACAACACCACGACCATATGCTACCTATCCCGCCAGGTTCGGACGAGCCCCTTGCCTCTGCGTAAGGAGGTTCTCCGCATTGGGTCTTTCGCGCAGCCGGGAGGCGGTTTCCTAGCCATTTCGATGGCAGGAGCCTCTAGCACCCTGGCTGATGCCCTAAGCCGGATAAGGCTGTGCCTCATGAGTGGTCTTCCCTGCCGGAGGTAGCACAAGATCTTTTTCCCTCTCGATCATGCCTCGGGCGGTCCCTTTTTCCCTCCAGGGAGAATACGAGGCAGAGACTGTCTCATGCCCACCCCCTCAGCAAGGTTCGCTGTAGGGGATGCCTTTGAGGCCGTGGACTCTGGGCCTCTTCTACGCCTCTCCCCCATTTCTCTTGACCCACAGGCAAGGCAAGGAGGGACTAGGTGCAGGCGGTGCTGGTAGCCCCAGACTGGTTTGCCAGCTCTGGTATCCAGCTCTCCTCAGTCTCAGCCCCAGGCTCCCGAGGCGGCTTCCAGCCCGCCCGGTCCTGTTCTCTGTTTTTCAGGGGAAGGTATTCCATCCGGACCTTCAATCCCTGCACCTTACGGCCTGGTCCCTGTGCGTCTAGGGGCCAGGCCTTGGGTCTTCCGGCAAGGTCCTCGACTTTTTCGAGGCATCCGGCCAGGAGTCGACCAGACATGCTCGCCTTCAAATGGAAGAGTTCTCCATTTGGCTTTGGGATAGGGCCTGGTCCCCTTCTCCTGTTCCTCGGCGAGCATTCTGGACCATCTGTGGTCTGTTCTTTATTGAACAAGGACTTCGATCGACAACCCTCTAGGTGCTTCTGTGGTCACCCCTGTCTTCCAAGCGCGGGCTGGAAGGCAGCCGGTGGCGCAGAAAAGGTGGTCTGGCGCTTCCTAGGCCTCGATCATACCTCCCCTCTGGGGAGAGTATCCCCATTTCTGTGGGATCTTCGCTGGTATGGGCTTAGCTCACGGGCAAGCTGTTCGAACCTTTGCACAGGTGTGAGTTTCCCCACCTGTTGTGGAAGAACACCTTCTTGGGGCTACCATGCCATCCAGAAGGATGGGAGAGTTCCAGGCGCTCCTTTGAATCTCCCTATCTGGTCTTCCACAGAGACAAGGTTGTCCTGCGCCCACCGAAGTTCCTTCCGTAGGCGGTGGCGGAGTCCTTTTCCCTAACCGGGTATCGTCTCTGCTGGGGTTCAACCCCTTTCACGCCTCGGAGGCTGTATACAGGATCCATTGGGACCCTATTTAACGCTCGCTTACCCAGGGAGCGTAGGGCTGACGTTCGGGAGAGGTTCGCCAGCTGTTTGTCATCTACGCTGAAGCCACACTTGGCAGACCTGCAGCCAAGCGGACGACGAGCGGTTGGGTCACCTCCTGCATAGGTCTCCGCTATAGGTGGGCGGGCATAGAGCCTCCCAGAGGCATAAGTGCTCATTTTACCCGCCCTTCCGCTGCATCGGTGGCTGCTTCAGAGGATACTCCTGTCCAGGATATCCGCAGGGCTCCTACCTGGAAGCAGGTATGTGCCGATTTCCCCTTCCACATCGACCTTGGGTCACGCCGGGATGTTGGTCGGAGCCTCGGTTCTCCAGTCTTCTTACCTAAGTAGGGAGTGTGCGCCTTGCCTCCCTCCTCCCGGAGAACTGCTAGGAGTCTGCCAATAAGTGTGGATGAACAACATATCCATGTCCCTAGAAATACAGGTTACTCACCTGTAACAGGAGTTCTAGGAATGGTATATGTTGTTCATCTCACATTCCCCTAACCTCCCGGCTTGACGCACAACCTGGCTTTCCAGCAGGCTAGATCTGGCATCATGGGGCGGAGCCAAGAGTTTTACCACCCGGGTGGGTGGGAGGAGCCAGCTTGAAGACCTTCCGGCAAGATTTATAGCGGCAAGGAACCTGCCAATAAGTGTGGATGAACAACATATACCATTCCTTGAACTCCTGTTACAGGTGAGTAACCTGTATTTATTTTGCCTTTGTAAATAGTTATACTGAACAAGTTTATTTATGTTACTGCTACTGTAAATAAATATTTTTGGTGAATTCTATAACTGCTCCTGGTTTTCCTGTGTTTCCTGACTGTGCCTCGACTACAATAGAAAGTGACAGCAGAAGGAGACCATATACGGTCCATCTAGTCTGCCAATAGGCCTACCCCCTTCCTTAACTTCTAGTCAACGTGGTGGTAGTTCCTTTATACCTGTCCCGAGCGTTCTTGAAACCTGTCACTGTTTTTGCCCCCACCACTACCTGAGGAAGGCTATTCCATGCAGTCACCACCCTCTTGGTGAAGAAAAACTTGCATGTGTTACCTCTGAATTTGCCCCCCTCCAGCTTCATGTTGTGTCCCCTAGTTCTTGTGTGCTTTCTGACTTGGAACAGTTCCTGAACCTGCACCTTGTTTATTCCATTTAGGAACTTGCAGGTCTCAATCAGGTCTCCCCTCTCCCTCCGCTGCTCCAGGGAGTACATGTTCAGGTTTTGCAGATGCTCTTCATAGTTTTTGTTCTGTAGGCCATGTATCATTTTTGTAGCTCCAGTCTGTTGATATCCTTTTTTAGGTGTGGTCTCCAGAACTGCATGCTGTATTCCAGGTGTGGCCTCACCAGAGAGCTATAAAGTGGCAGGATGACCTCCTTTTTTCTGCTGGTGATCCCCCTTCCTATGCAGCCCAATATGCCATTTCGCCCATAGTGCAACTTTCTTGCACTGTTTGGACATCTTTAGGTCATCCGTTATAATTATTCCCAGATCCCTTTCCTGTTTGGAAGATCTAGTTGTATTCCTCCCAGGTGGTAGTTCTCTCCTGGGTTGACCCTTCCTAAGTGCGTGACCTTGCATTTTTTTGCGTTAAACTTTAGTTGCCATGTTTCTGACCATTTTTCCAGAGCCTTAAGGGCAGCCTTCATCTTTTCTACCTCACCTGGAGTGTCTACCCTATTGCTTATTTTTGTGTCATCTGCGAATAAGCTCACCTTCCGTTCTAGTCCCTCAGTTATGTCACTAATAAAAATATTGACTAGGCTCAGATCGAGTTCTGATCCTTGTGGCAATCCACTATCTACTCCTCTTTCTTCTGAAAGTAAAATGTTTATAAGTACCCTCTATGTCCTTCCAGTGAGCCAGTTCCTTACCCACTTCACTGCTTGCTGTCCTACTCCCATTCTGTCCAGTTTGTTGACTAGCCTTCTGTGTGGGACCAAGTGGAAGACTGTGCTGAAATCCAGGTATACTATGTCTACTGCTCCTCCCTGGTCTATTATTTTAGTCATCCAGTTGAAGAAGTCTGTCAAATTGGTTTGGTATGACCTTCCTGTTGTAAAGGCATGCTGTTTTGTGTCTAATTTGTTGTTTTCTTCTAGAAAGGATATAATCCTCTCTTTGAGCAGAGTTTCCATTATTTTCCCCACAATTAATGTTAGGCTTACTGGTCTGTAGTTGTTTGCACAGTCCCTGTTTCCGCGTTTGTGCAGAGGAATAACTGTTGTCTTCTTCCAGTCTTAGGGGGACCTCCCGCAGCTTGAATGATAGGTTGAAAATATCAGACAGCTCATCCCTTAGCTCTCTTAGTAATCTAGGGTGAATTTCATTTGGTGCTTGGACAACTGGCTGATAGCAGGTCCCTCCAGGCAGAAGGTGGAGCGGTCCAGGGACCTGGCACTCCAGATCTGCATCAAACTTGGCCTCCTGGTCCATGATGCCAAGTCGGAACTCATACCCTCACAGGTGATCAGCTTCATCAGGGCGGTGCTCGACTCTTGCAGAGCCAGATACCGTCTCCCTGCAAACAGTGTAGCGGCTCTCTCCTCCTGTGCCCGATCATTTCAGGTTGGGAAATTGCACCCCACCTGGGACTTATACACTTGCTGGGCGACACGACAGCCTGCACCAGTGTGGTCCAGTGGGCCTGCTGGAGATTGTGCTCCCTGCAGTGGGAGCTGGCCAGCCAGTGGTCGCAACGTAAGGGTCACTTCTACCAGCTGGTCACTGTGACGCAGGGGATGTGGGATGCCATCCAGTGGTGGTTAGTCCCGTCACATCTGCAGGAAGGGATCCCATTTTGTCCGCCCAGAGCCAACAATCATTCTGACGACCAATGCCTCTCTCATGGGCTGGGGTGCCCACCTGGGGGAACACAGAGTCCATGGGCTCTGGTCCCCCAAGGAGTCCTGGTGCCACATTAACATGCTGGAGCTCCGGGCAGTTCGGCTAGTGCTGACTGCATTCGCTCTGCACATTCAGGGTCAGGTGGTCCAAGTCCAGATAGACAATATCACAACCATGTACTACCTCAACAAACAGGGTGGGATGCACTCCATGCCTTTGTGCAAGGAAGCTGTCCATGTCTGGACCCTCATGCGCAGTCTGGAGGTGGATCTCCTGGACATCCATGTGGCAGGAGCTTCCAGTGAGCTGGCAAATGCCCTCAGCCTGGTGGGTGAGACGTCTCATGAGTGGTCCATCCACCCAGAGGTGGTTCACAGCTTGTTCTCATAAGTGGGGCACCCCTCAGGTGGACCTCTTTGCCTCCAGGGAGACCACAAAGCTGAGGCTGTTTTGTGCCCCCACCCCCAAGCAGGGAAAGCTGCAGGGGGATGCCTTCTCAAGGCCATGGACCCCAGACCTCTTCTTTGCTTTCCCTCTGTTTCCCCTTGATCCACAAGGTGCTGCTTAAGGCCAGGAGGGACAAGGCACAGGTGATCCTGGTGGCTTCGGATTGGCCCCACCAGTTCTGGTACCCCAGTCTCCACAGTCTCAGCAGCAGGCTCCCAAGGCATCTTCCTTTATGCCTGGACCTGCTTTCCATCAGTCAGGGGAAAGTATTCCATCTGGACCTTCAATCCCTGCACCTGACAGCCTGGTTCCTGAGCGGCTAGAGTTCCAGGTTTTGGGTCTTTCCGCAGATGCTACACCTGCAGATGGAAGAGATTCTCCATTTGGTGTCAGTACAAGGGGCTGGACCCTTTGTCCTGTCCAGTGGCTAGCATCCTTAACTACCTCTGGTACCTCTTTCAGTCGGGCCTTCGGTCGATGACGACCCTTAAGGTGCACCTGGCAGGCATCTCTGCCTACTGGGCGCATGGTGGCAGTCGGCATAGGAGAAGGTGATCTGGTCGTTTTTCTTGGGCCATGACCACATTTCTCCTGCAATGCGTGAACCACCACCACTGTGGGACTTGTTGCTGGTTTTGGCAAAGCTCATGGGCAAGCCATTCAAACTAATGCACAGGTATGAGATATCACACCTGTCATAGAAGACCGCCTTCCTGGTGGCTATCATGTCAGGTATCAGGAGTGAGATGAGTCTCTTTGCGGATGACTTAAAACTGGGAGTGATGGTGAATGGGGAGGAGGGGAGGGTGGCCCTACAGGGGGACCTGGAGGCTCTGGAAAGATGGTCTAGAAAGTGGAAGCTGAGGTTCAATGCAGGGAAATGCAAGGTGCTGCACCTGGGGCCAGAAATCCGGGCCAAGTGTCACACCCGGGGATGGATGGATGCTACAAGTCTCGATGGCTGAGAGGGACCTGGGGGGGGGGGTGGATGTCAAGATGAACAGCTCGGAGACTTGTAGGAGGGCAGCAGCCAAGGCCAACAGGATGCTGGGATGCATCGCTAGGGGGATCACCTCCAGAAGGAGGGAAGTGATATTTCCTCTGTATAACTGCTTGGTGAGGCTGCACCTCAAGTACTGCGTGCAGTTTTGGAGGCCACACTTAAAGAGGGACATTAAACTCCTGGAGAGGGTCAGAGGAGGCAACCAAAATGATTTGGGGCCTGGGGACAGGACTTATGAGGAGAGGCTCGAAGAGCTAAACATGTACACATTGGAAGAGAAGGGACCGGGAGGACATGATGGGTCTTCAGGTACATGAAGGGGTAAATAAGCGGAGGAGCAGTCAGGGTGCTTCGAAGGAAGGAGGAGAGGGCCACTAGAGGGCATAGGTGGAAGCTAGAGGGAGGAAGATTCAGGGGAGAAAGGAGGAGGTGCTACTTCACTGAGAGTGTGGTGGAGCCATTGAATGCGCTGCCTAGGGGGCTGGTGGAGGCAGAGATGGTGGAGGGGTTCAAGAGGGAGTGGGACAGGTACAAAGGAATGGTTCTGGAAGCAAAATCCAATGCAGCAAGAATATCCAGAACTGGGAAGGGAGAAGCCAGAGAAGGCGAGGGGGGCAGCAAGGTCAGCTTCCAGGGTGGGGGCTGACCAAACGAGCAGACGCGAGAGACCGTTAGGCCTATTCTGCTGGCATTTTTGTATGTTAGTATGTCAGCCAGAAGGATCAGTGAGTTCCAGGTGCTTTCAATGGAGTCTCCTTACCTGGTCTGCCACAGGGACAAGTTGTGCCTGCGGTAAGCAAATTCCATCCAAGGATGGTCACGTAGCCTTCCTTTTTTGTCTGGGCCCAGACCACAATACTCTGTTCTGCCCCCACTGCCAGGCTTTCAACAGTCAGACCTGCATCCACTGGCAGAAGTCTCTCCAGGCCTTTTTGACTGAGCAGAAATTGGCAGCCATGCAGAGGGAGTCCTCCTCTGAAGTGGATTCACTCCGTCGCTCTCACAAATCCTCAGGAAAGCACCACTCTTCGAAGCCTAAAGACAAGCACAGAGATAGGGAGAGGTGCCAGTCCAGATCAAGATCTTCTGGGTCCCATTCGGCCTCCAGGTCCGAGTCGTCAGGCCATGACTCCCGACTGACGGTAGTCAAGCCACCGGTCACCTCGGGAGGTTCTGGCACCAAGGAGAAGTCTTCTCTGCCTTCGATAACACTTAAGCCCTTGAAGATCAAGCCTTCTTCTGCCTCATCTGGCCATTCGTCTGACCCAGATAAGATGCACCCTGCCCCCCCGGTCAGCCTCTGTATGCAGTGCTGACTCCTGAGAGAAGGCAAAATATTCTGGCCTGTCGGCGGGGAGGTCTTCATCCCTCCTGCCAAAACATGCCTCAAAATCAGCAGAGAAGCGCCAGACACCGTCATCGAACAAGCATCAGGTTCTGTCATTGGATAAGTGCCACGCTGACAAACACTGTAAACTTGCATCAGAACCCCACTGATGCAAGCTTGCCAACGGCGCTCCCAAGGCCGCTTTGCCTCTTCCGCCAGCCAAGTCTCCATTGCCCCTGGCATCCTCCCCTCAATCCGACTCCAGGCTGAATGACGTACTGACATCAGTTGACCAGATGCCGGCCCACATGGTCCCTTCTGGACCTGACGATGGCCTTGACACTCAGGATACCCCAGCGTCACCCTCAGTGCGGCTGCCGACGCCAAACCGACGTCGGTACTGGCACTGGAGCTCCAGAACTGTTGCCGGACATGGTTCCCAGTTCTCTTATGCTTAACCTGGGCCAGGTCAAGGATCTAGTCTCACACTGGTGGGAAACAGTTAAGCTGGATATCCTTCCAGTGCTCCCCACTCCAGTCACACCAGCTGATCCTGAGCCAGCACTAATCCCTGAGGAGGAGGTTTCGCCCCAGCCCAGAGAAGACATGCCCCTGCAACCCCATTCCGACGAGGACGGGGCAAGCATCCATCTCCTGAGAGACCACACAAAAGGACGGAGAAAAGATGGGGTCATACATCCCACTCCAGTCCTTTAAGCCCCTCGAGCAGGTGCTGGCACAAACGTAGGAGACGCATATCTCCTTCGCTTTCCTCCACGGAATCTTATGTGTCAGACTCCTCTGACACTTCTTTTGAGGTTCCTCCATCAGGCGAGCCCGAAGACCTGCCCAAGTCCCTCTGGATAACCTGTCATTCATGGAAGTAATGCTGCATGTACAAGCTAAAATGGGATGGGGCACGGAGGACTTGGATCCTGAGTGTATGAGGCTCACCAAGTAACTCAGACAAAAAGATCCTAAGCCTGCCATCATTCCTCCCATAGTGGACACTTTTGAGGACATAGCACAGGCCACTTGGCGACACCCTCTCTCATCCATGGCCATCCCAAAAAAGGCAGACCGATTGTACTGGGATTCCAAGGATCACCCCTTTTTGGCCGTGCAACCCGCCACTGACTCGGTGGTTGTATAGCAGCCCATGACCGTTCGCAGAGGCCCGAACATGTGCTCACCCAGCCTCTGGACAGAGAGTCCAAACAGCTGGATTCCATGGGCAGGAAGGTGTACTCGTCTGCCACCTACAGCATCAGGAGTTTAAATTTCCTGAAACACACGGTTCAGTTCCGAAATGCCATTTGGGAACAAGGACTGGACATCTTGCAGGGTGTGCCCAGCTGCCCTCAGAAGGCAGAACTTGCAAAGCTCCTTCAAACTGGGTCAGACATGGGCACGCGTTTGCTGTTGTCTGCCTACGACTCTGCGGACACCTCAGTGAGAGCAGCAGCTACGGACATCTATTTACGGCACCATTCCTGGCTCCAGGTATCCGGGTTCGTGCAGGATGTTCAATCCAACATCTTAGATGCACCCTTCAACGGCTCCATCCTCTTCAGGGAAGAGACGGAGCGGATCATCAGCAGATTAAAGGACTCTGGTAAGGCCGTCCATATCATGCAGTCTAGGTATCACCCAAAGTAGACGATTTCGGAGGTCTCGCTTTCATGGCGGAGGGGGAAAACAGCCTCAGCAACCCCATTTTCAGCAACCTCATGCTCAGCGGGGTGGCTTTGGTCAATGTGGTGGCCCCAGGGGATCCTCGGCCTCCATCTCTCACCAGGCTAAGTCCACCCAAGCCGCTTTCCCTCCCCCTCCAACAACATGACATCCAGCCCAACCCAGCTCTCTGCGACACCTCACTGGGAGAGGAGGTTGGGGGGTCGCTTCTCCTTTATCCAGAGGCCTGGAGACAAGTGACCACCAACCAGTGGGTTCACGAGTTCATAGAGCATGGGCACTCTATAGAGTTCGTGTTCATCCCCCTGGACAGGCCCCCAACCCCATCCCGTCACTCAGCGGGACATGCAGGCCTCATCCAGCAGGAGATTCAGGCACTGCTGTCCAAAAATGCCACAGAGCCAGTTTCTCTACATGAGAGGGGCACCTGGTTCTATTCCCGCTTCTTCTTGGTCCCGAAGAAGTCGGAAGACTTGAAGCCAGTCCTTGACCTCAGCGACCTGAACTTGTTGGTCACATACAGATGTTTCAGGATGGTCACGCTGCACAATCTGATTCCCATGGTGCATCAGAGAGACTGGCTAGTATCCCTGGATATGCAGGATGCATACCTCAACATCCTTATTAGCGAAGGCCACCGAAAATATCTTCGGTTCGCATTCTAGGGCAAGCACTTCCAGTTCATGGCTCTGCCCTTTGGCCTCTCTTCTGCCCCAAGGGTGTTTACGAAGTGCCTGGTGGTGGTGGCCGCAGCGTTTCGCAGGGTGGGACACTGTGTTTCTATACCTGGACGACTGGCTACTTCTAGCACACTCCAGCACTCAACTCCAGGCGGCTATCCGGGATACCGGCAACCTGTTCCAGAGCCTGGGGATTACCATCAACCCAGCCAAGTCGTCTCTTAGCCCCGCACAACTTCTGCCATTCATCGGGGCGCTTCTGAACACCACCAGGGACAGGCCTTCCTACCTCAAAACAGGGCATAGCACATTCAGGCTCTAGCCAGACAGATTTATTCTATCTCCTCCATGCCAGCCAGGTTGCTCCTCCGGCTGTTGGGTCACATGGCAGCTGCCATTGTTACTGTTCCCCTTGCAAGACTCCAGATGAGGACCATTCAGTGGACTCTTTGGTTACAGTGGGACCAGAAATGGGACGACCTGGACATGCCTGTCTCCATAACAGAGCCGGTCCGCAAGGAACTTCTTTGATGGATGACGTCCCCTACTCTGCAGGAGGGGATCCCCTTTCAGAAGGAAGCTCCCGGACAGGTCCTGACCACAGATGCTTCAAACCCAGGATGGGGGGGTGGCGCACCTAGGAGCACACGAGACACAGGGGTCTTGGTCTCTGGCCAAGGAATCTGTCCAAATAAATATCCTGGAGATGAGAGCCATTCTCTATGCTCTTCAAGGCCTGGAAACTGTGATCACGCCTGGTCACCTTCTGGTCCAGATGGAAAATATCTCACACTCTTACCCCCTGTGCAGGGAGGCTATGAGAGTGTGGGACTGGGCCATAGCCCACCAGGTAACCATCACAGTGTTCCACATTCCAGGCATTCAAAACACACTCGCAGGCGCCCTCAGCAGGGCAAGGTCTCGAGTACACAAATGGTCATTCCTGCAATCAGTGATCGATGACCTTTTCATCAGATGGGGGATACCAGAGCTGGATCTCTTTGCGTCCTCCACCAATGCAAAACTGCCCAGTTATTGCTCGCTGGATCCCGAGCCTCGTGCTTTCTAGCAAGATGCATTGTACTTCTCCTGGGGGGGAGATTCCTATACGTTTTCCTCCCTTTCCACTCATTCAGAGAGTCCTCCTCAAGGCGCAATCGGAGGGGACCCGTATGATCCTCATAGCACCGCTGTGTCCTCACCAGATTTGGTTCCCTTTGCTGCAGGAACTGGCAGTGACTCTATCAGTTTCACTTCCACTCATGACTCACTTGCTTTCTCAGGACAGTGGGACACTCGTTCATCTGACCTTACGGTCCCTTCACCTTCATGCCTGGCTCCTCAAGACTTAGCCAAGCTTCAGTTCGAGGTGTTGGACAAGATAGCCAAAGTTCTGGTGTAGGTGAGGAAGCCCTCCACGAGAGCCACTTATGCAAAGAAGTGGAAACAGTTCTACCTCTGGGCTACAGCGTGTCACATAGATCCTTTGGCCTGTCCATCCCTTTTAGAGTCAGGGTTGAGTTTCTCCTCCATAAAAGTACACCTGGCCGCTCTTTCTGCCTATCACACCCCTGTCCAGGGCAGAACGGTGGCTCAATTGGAGGTGACCCCGGGCCTTTCTTAGAGGCATTCTTCACATAAAGCCCCCTATTCAGGATCCTGTTCCCCCTTGGGACCTTCCATGCATCCTGGAGAAGCTTACCCTCCTACCATTTGAACCCGCCACAGATTGCGAGCTACGTTTTCTTTCCTGGAAAACATTACTTTTAGTTGTCATTACTTCTGCTCAAAGGATTTCCGAGCTGTAGGCCCGGATGTGTAAGGAGCCTTATTTGATTTTTCACAAAGACAGGGTAGCTTTGCACACCAATCTGAAGTTTCTCCCAGAGCTGTGTCTGAAATGACAGGATGTTCAACTCCCAGTCTACTACCCTGACCACTCCAATCATGGTGAGGCACTTCTCCACTCGGACGTTCATCGCATATTGCGATATTACTTGTGTGGGACCAAGGGGACCAGATCATCTGATCAGGTGTTTGTTTCCTTTGCCCCACATTCCTTGGGCAGCCCAGTTTCTAAGCAGACTCTCTCCAGTGCTTGGTGCACTGTATCATATTCTGCTACCAAAAGCATAACAAACCCCTATCGGGCCTGATCAGGGGTCATTCTACTACCAAGGGTCATTCTGCCAGAGCAGTGGCAGCCTCCTTTGCAGCCTTTAATAGGGTCTCAACCTCGGTTATCTGTGCGGCAGCCACATGGCACTTGGTCCACACTTTTGTCAAACACTACAGTCTAGACATTGCCGCTAGACACAGAATGGGCTTCGACCTAGCAATTCTGCAGGGTCTGCCCTCCTGAGTATGTACCTCTTTTCCTCTCCTACCTCCCCAGGCAGTTTATACTGTTTGGGACTCAGTCCTATATGTGTTACCTGCTGCAAGAGCTTCCTCTCGAAGTAAGATAGTACAGTTACGTAAGAAGAAACTATTTAGTAAATCTTCAAGACAAGCTCTTGCAGCAGGTTATCCTCCTTCCCCAGGGATCTTTGCTTGCATGTACTGAGTGTTTTCTGGCTAGGCTGGATCTGAAATTGGCTTTCTCTGTTCTCGTTTAGATCTGGGTTATTAGTCTGCTGGTGCTTCAGCAGTGCAAAACTGGAGCACTGTGTCCACTTCCTCTTTACGTGTGGTCAAATATCAGGGGGGTAGTCCCGCTGGGTACTGCTGGGAAAAGTTTGCCGTGGGGTCCTGCTGCCAGCTGATGTCAGTGCTGTATGTGTTACCTGCTGCAAGAGCGTCTCTTGAAGATCTACTGTTACAGTAAGTTCTTATGTAACTCTACTTTCTAGGAGTGATATATGTTGTTCTTCCACACGGACCCACCCAACCTTCCCTGGCTTTGGCACACAATACTGCTTCGAGCGGGCAAGAGCTGGCATCATGGGGTGGAGCTGAGGGAGTTACCACCCGGGTGGGTGGAAGCAGCCAGCTTGAAGACTTTCTGGCACATCTTTTTTTTTTTATTTTTGTGTTTATGCCTCCTTCCCACCCCCTCGGCTCTGGTCTTCTTCGGGAGCACATGGAGTCATCCCCCTATGGTACACACCCTACCTGGCCATCCTCTGTCACCCATGTAGCCTCAGTTGTACCCCCCGGGTGGGGATGGCGCCCTGACACAGCAGTACTGTCGGTCGGGAGGATGCCAGGCGGGCGACCGTACATCGAGGCGTGCTCCTTCTCTGCTGGAGCCAAGAGACATTTTCTCTGTTTTCTCTGGGGGGTGGCTGGTGCCCTGACGTCAAGGCGCATCCAACGTCCGCCACTCCCCCACTCCTTCTCTCTACTCCTTAGTGCCTGCTGTATCTCCAGCCTCCGCCAGAGATCAGCAGAGCACTAAACTGGGACCCCTGTCCCTCCCCGGGAGAGGAGAGCTGTCCTCCGGACGCTCAATCCTCTCCCTCCCCTTCCGACCCCCAGCAACCTGGGCTTGTTCCCGAACCCGGGTCGCTGGTGTGGCGTGAGGTGTGGCATCCGGCGCCTCATTCCTCCGCGCCACCGGGCCGGCCTTCTGGCACATCTTAAAGGGAAAGGACACTGCTAGATTGTGTGGATGAACAACATATACCACTCCTAGAACTTGAATAACCTGTTTTTTTCTGACTCCTTCAATGAGTTGTGTGGGCTGCCTCTCTCTTCACATAGTCTGTTTTCATTTAGCAGCAACACCTTAAGGGGTGGTGGAGTGCACTGCTTAATATTGTTTTTTATTTAGCTCTTTTATTTTTTCTTATGTATCCTTTTTCTGTCCTTTTGGGCTATCTTGCCACAAGCCCCAGCTTGTTTTTTTCCCACTCTGCTTTCTCTCTGGCATACAGAACTGAGGTAGGTAAGGAAGCAGGCAACAGTTATTGGTTGGTGTGTGGCATCATGCGAAACTGCCCAGGTGCCATAGCCAGTAGCAGCTGTCTCTCTGATCAAAAGATTTGCTCTGCTGTGGTCCTTGCACCTCAAGCCATATGACCCTTAAGTAGTACTCCATAGAAAATATGTTCTGGAAGATCACTTACAGTAAGTACCTAACTTTTATTGTTTCCTTCTGGTATATCTGACATTAAATAACTTTTCTTGATATTCTAGGTAACCAAGGATGAATGGGCTGTTCTAGAAGCAATGATCAGGAAAACAAAGGGCTCATGATGAGGAGTACCACGTGCCTGTCCTCTGTACACATACCCTTGCATAACAGTGTAACAGATTCAGTTATCTCAACTATAGTGATGGAGATTTACTTAGGATAGTTTGTGACTTTTACATAAGGATTTCTATCACCTTAAACAGTAATAAAAGAGACAAGAAAGAAACTGGTGGTGCTTTATTTCAATAGTAATGTGTGGAAGATGATGTTATTCAAGAGTCAGTAGTGTTCGTTCTTTGCTTTTGTAAAGGTCGAAGCATTCTGCAGTCTAAGGTTGAGTTATAATGTTTTTAAATAAATACAGCTAATAAGTCTTCTTAGGCCACCCAACCAGGGCCTGAAAAATATTTTGTTTTCACTTGCAAATTGCTGCCACCAAAAAAATTAGATTAAAGATCATTGTTGAGTAGAAAAGGGGGCCAGTGGGAAGATGTTGAGAACCAGTGGTGGAAATATGGTGGTGGTGGTTGTGGTGGTGGGGGGGACCAGGGAAACTTGGCTCCAGGAGTGAAAATAAACGTATGACTCAGCTTCAGGAGTGAAATGGGGAAGAACTGCCCCTGTGTAAAAAGCAGCACCATAAAACTAACTAGCTAAAATACAAAAAAATGCAACAGATAATAAGGAAATGTGTTCTCAGACCTCTGTCGGGTATACTCTATCCTACATCAGAGGAGATGGATTCTCCCAAGGAATTTTTTTCCATTTCCAACACTGTTGAGACTATTCACTCTGATTACAGTCTGGCATTTGACATTGTACTATAAAGGAAGTTGTTCTGCCAGGTTACCAGGTACAATACTGATGGGATTGGCTATAACTGACCCTCTTGCAATAGCCTCAGAATTTAACTCTTACTTTACTAGCAGTATCTCTGCACTGCTCTCTGTTCTCCCACCTTTCCAGCCCAGTCCCTCCCTTTCTGCCTCCCCAGCTCAGGCACCTTCTTCTGCTCCCTCCCTCCTTCTCCTTCCATCAGGTCACCCCTTCCACAGTCTACATTGCCTTGTTCTCCCTAAACCCAAAGGCAAATGCCCATCCAGGCTGGATTCCAAGATGCTCCACCTGGCTGCCCCTGCCATTGCTGCCCCCCTGGCTGCACTTTTCAGTTGCTTTCTCCCTAGCATCCTTCCCCACGGAGTGGAAGCTCACAACAGTAATCCCGCTCCCAAAAGGTGGTGACACCTCTGCCCCCGGTAACTACCTTTCTATTTCCCTCCTTCCCATTATGGCAGAGCTCCAGGAGCACTTAGTCCTCTCCCAACTTTCCTCCTTTCTCAACTCCTCCTCCTCCTCCTCCTTCTTCTCACCCTACCATTCTGGCTTCAGGAAGTCTCACTCCACTGCTACCTCACTTCTGAGGCTCACAGACTCCATCCTTGATGGCATGGACAAAGGCCATTTCACCGCAGCTATTTTTGTTGACCTGGCTAAGGCATTCGACATGGTCTCTCATGCTCTCCTCCTTGACAAGCTGTCCCTTGCTGGGCTCTCTACCATGGTCACCAGCTGGTTTTGCTCCTACCTGGTAGGCCGATCCCAATCGGTTAGAATCAGAGGCTCCATCTCTTTCTACCAGTTACCTCAGGTGTCTGCCAAGGCTTGGTCCTCGGGCCGTTCCTGTTATTTGCCATGTTCTTAAATGGCCTACCCACACATATCCATTCACACTTATGCAGACGACATGGTTCTGTATGCATCAGACCCTTTGATAGCTGTTGCTGCGACCAGACTACAGCAGGACTTCAGTGATGTCCAGCTCTGGTTTCGTGTAAACCAGCTTTTTCTCATCACCAAGAAGACAGTCTTCATGACCTTCGGAATGCAGCAGAGACTCTCAGCTCCCCTTCCACACCCTGGACAGGACAACTCTGGAGGCTTGCATCTCCTTTAGATATCTCTGGGTCTGGCTTAACCAGCACCTTGACTTTTCTGTATATGTCGATGCCATCCACAAAAAGCTCCACCCTAAACTGGGTGCCCTCTGTCGGAATTGTGGATGCATCCTGCTGCCAGCTAGATGAGCACTGGTACAGAAAATGATTCTCCCCATATTCGACAACGGAGATGTAGTCTTCATTGCCACTCCCAAGTCCACCCTAGCCAGACTGGACCCTCTTTTTCATTCTTTCTGCCGTTTCCCCCAGATAGCCCACCCTCCACTCACCACTGTGAGCTCTACCGGACTCTCACACTTCCCATGCTCCAGGGCCGTCATCAGTGTCACTGTGCCAAACTCACGGCCAAGTACTGGTCCCAGTCCCTGCCTCTGTATCTCACCTCTCTGCTGGCCGCCCCTACCCCACCTGTTTACTCTCTTAGGAACTCTGACACACACATCCTGGCTGTACCACGCATGTCCTCCTCAATTGGTCAAGTAGCATTCAGACATCATATGCCCAAATTATGGAACCCCCTCCCTGCAGGCATCCGGCACGTGCCCCCATCTCAGCACCTCAGCTCCCTCATCAGTGTGCATTTCTCCTCAACCTGTGCATGTGGCTAACACGTGACTGGGCATGTCTGCAATGTGATGTTTGCTGTTTATCACTATGTTACTGTTCCTCATGTATTGTCATGCACTTCTATATTTACTATTTCTATGTTGCTTGATTCTGCTACCCCGTATACTTATTTTATGCTCCTTGTTGCACTGTTGTACACTGTTATATTGTCTATTTCTCCCTGCCCCCGGACACACCTGGAATTGAGCAGTTATCTGTCCAGTGTGCCGTCCTGATAAAACTTTAAAAAATAAATAAAATTGGATAAACTACTTGCTGTCCAGTAGGTGACAGACGATGCTTATAAATGGAAACATCTCCAGTGCCCAATAGAATGGAATGTTTCAGGAGTTAAAATGTGGGCTAGTGCTAATTTCTCTCTTGCTGATGCTGTTCACTGTGTCTGTAAATGAACCTGAGGCATTGCCATGAAAAGGAAAATAGAGGCATTTGACTACACTATCAGATTTAGGCATCTCAGGCTCATTGGGACAAACACTAGACATAAAAGGACAACAGAGTGGATACTCCAGAAGGGATACAGAAAATGAAGAGGGACCTGGAGAAGTTTGAAAGATGATCAGAGGTGTGGCAATGGAGGTTCAGTTCAAAAAAGTGCAAATTCTAGGGACATGGATATGTTGTTCATCCACACTCATTGGCAGTATCCTTGCCGCTTTAAATCTTGCCGGAAGGTCTTCAAGCTTGCTCCTCCCACCCACCCGGGTGGTATAACTCTGCTCCGCCCCATGGCGCTTAGATCTTACCGCTTGGAGGCTCAGGTTCCCTCCTAACGCTCTCTGCGTTTGTGACTGGTTCCTATTTCTCGTTTGCGGTTTAAAAATAATATTTGCTAAAAGACTTTGATCTTGATCCCTCGCGGACTGCGATGGATAAATCGACTCCAGTTTGGAGATGCCCATGCGGGCAGAAGATGTCTCGGACGGATCCACACTTTCCCGCGTGTGTCTACTGCTGGGCCTTGACACGACCCGCGGAAGCTTGCGACCTGTATCATCTTTCACCAGCCTCGTCCCGAAGCCGTGCTGCCGATTGCAACTGGAGCCGTCGAGGCGTTCCCTCGGTGAAGTCAGGAGGCCCGGTTGGCGGTGTCCGCGGCGGCGGGCTCGGCGGATCAGCTCGAGCGGATGGTCGCCCTCGAAGAGGAGGCGGCGCGGGCCGTATCTTCCTCGGCCGCGGCATTTATCCCGCTCTCTCTGGGTTCTTCCTACACGGCTTCCTTTAAGGAGCTTTGTCTGTCCCTCTCCACTAAAGGAGAAGGGCCTGCGTCTGCTGGACCTTTTTCTCGGTCCAAAAAGAGGGACAAGGGTAAGTCCCTCCGTCGACGCTCTTGGGAGCGGGAAAGGTCCCTCTCCCCGGGCCGTCGACCGTCGGCTTCGGTCGACCGCTCGGCCCGACCACTGGCCTCACGGTGTCCCGTCAGGTCAGTTGACGAGACTCCCACTGATGAAGTCGAGATTTTCTCGACCCATTGATGGGCTGTAGCCTTTAGCAGCCGAGATTCCCTCTCCCGGTTCCCCGGGAGAGTTGAGATCCGATGAGGCTCGCCTGTGCCTCGAGTTCCGGAGCCCTCCGGATGGACCTTCGAGCGGAAGGGTGTCGGTTCCGGCCGACACCTCCCTGCACCGACCGGAAATTCCGGGACTCTCGGTCTCGGTCTCGGACCTCTTCGGCGGTCCAGCCGTTCCCACCGTCACAAGGCGGTCCGGTCTCGGCATCATGATGGCGGCGTCGCCGCTCGTCCTCGTCCTCCTCCTCCGGATGAGGAAGCTCGGCGTAAGTCGTCGGCAGTGCGGACATATATGTTTAACAGCTCCTCCTGGCGAGAATAAGCCGACTCGGCGCCTCCCGGCCATTAATAACTGTCACGGGCAGCCGACACAACCCTACGACTTGCCGAGGGCCTATACCCAGGCGGTTGTTCGGCCAAAACCAGCTGCTCACGATTGCGGTGGAACCTCCGCCTCCACAGCCACCAATTGGGGCTCCGACCAAAGATTCTCGGATCGGCTGAGGTTTACCCATCGGCTGTCAGTTACCCTCACTCCCGACCGACCTCGGCGGGTGAAGGGTGGCTCAGGCCAGAGGCAGCTCTTGAGGACTCTTCGAGTCGAAGATGATTCCTCCTTCTTCTCCAAGCGACTGGACTTGGAGTCTTCGAGAGGTCAGCCAATGGACGATAGCCCGTCGTCCTTCCTAGGACTGCTTGACTCATCTCGGAGTCTACGGGATGGAGCTCGAACCCGTTCCAAGCGGACAGGTATCCCCTCGGAGATTCTGGACCGAGGGGATTCTCCGACGGAGGCCTTTCCGGTGGCCGAGGCCATAGTGGGTCCGGCACTGGAACTTTAGCAGCCTGCTTCCTGCCCTGCGCCTTGACCAGGATGGCCAGAATATCACGGTCCCTACCGGTTCCTTCTCCGTTTTTGAACACCCTCTGCTGAGGGGTTGGTTACCGACAGCGTTTTCGGCGCCCGACAGCGCCGGGGATAATGGACAAACCTTCTGACAAGGGAGTCCAAGAAATTGGACTATGTCCGGTGGCGTCACGCTCGTCCTCTCGACGCCGTCAGGCCAGTTAAGCGATCCTCATGGCACATTTTCTCATGCCCTGTTGGGCTCCCTGGATGAGGTCATCCCTCATCTTCCCGCCGATCTGCAGACTACGGTTAAGCAGGTGCGGGACCAGGAACGGGCAGTGGCCAAACAACAGCTCAGACTGCTTTGGATGTAGGGACTCATGTGCCAGATCGGTGGCGGCCGCGAGTGGCTATCGTCGGCGGGCTTGGCTGAGGATATCCACCTTTACTTCGATACCCAGCACAAGTTGGCGGATGTTCCTTTTGGGACTGACCTCTTGACCCTGGGGTGGAAGGTCACCTGCAGAGGATCGAAAGTCCAATGCCACCTTGGACTCGGTCTCTTCCGCTCAGAAGGACAAAGGCGCAAACCACAGCCTAAGCCCTTTCGTCCTTCTGTGCCCCAGCAGCGCCCGGCCCAACAACGTCAGGGCCAGCAGGCTCGACCTTGGCATCCCAAACCCAAGCCGCGGCTTCCTCTAACAGGAGGCAGGGAGGAAAGGGCCGGGAGGTCCTCGGCGGTCCCTCCTCCAAGCCTGCCAATGTGTGAGCTGAGGGTGTCGCCCCATCCCGTCACCTTACCCCTAGGTCCCCAGGTAGGCCGGCTCGGCACTTCCGTTCCGCCTGGTCGCTGTTACCGGACAGGTGGGTCTTGAAGGTGGTGGGAAGAGGCCTGCCTCTGGAATCCGAGCAGGCACCACCCTTCAGAGCCGTCGCCTCGGGGCTTCCGGGATCCCCAGCCTCACTGGCCCGCGGTCGAGCCGACATCCTCTCCTCCTCCAGAAGGAGGTGGTAAGAGGTGGTGGACCCTCCTTCAGACCCAGGGTTTGTGTCAGTACTTCAGTTCCCGAAGCGGACGGGGGGCTGGCCCATTCTCGTCTCTACGACCTAAACAAGTTCCACCAGGTCTCGAACCTTCCAGGATGGTCACTCTGGCTCAGATAATACCATCCTTGGAGCAGCGGCGTGTGGTTTCTGCTCTCTGGACTTGCGGGCAGCGTTTTTCCGTCCTATCCGTCCGTCTCACCAGAGATTCCTTCGCTTCCAGGCGGAAGGATCTCTCTTGATTCAAGCCATGCCCTTGGCTTGTCTCCAGCTCAGGGTCTTCACCAAATGCATGGCAGTGGTGACAGCATTCCCTGGGCGCCGAGGGGTCGGGTGTACCTTACCTGGACGACTGGCTGATAGCAGCTCCCTCCAGGAAGGAGGCGGAGTGGTCAGAGATCTGGCCTCCAGGTCTGCTCTCAACTGGGCCTCCTTATCAGCGAGGCCAAGTGGAACTCGAGCGAAGCAGGTGATTTTATTCAGCCAGGCGCAGCTCGGCTCTCTTGAGCCAGGCCTTGGCTCGGCGGACAGGGCCGAGTTCTTTCCTCCTTTGCCCGATCATTTCTGGTTTGGGCAATTCGCCCTGCCGGGACTTCCTCTCGCCTCCTGGGTCTCATGGCGGCCTGTGCCAGCGTGGTCCGTTGGGCCGCTGGAACATCGTCCCCTTCAGTGGGGACTGGCCAGCCAGTGGTCTAGCGCTGCGATCCCTTGGACCAGCTTGAGCCGGTGACACAGGGATGTGGAATGCTCTCAGTGGTGGACCGTTCCAGATCATTTGCAGGAGGGCATCCCGTTCGTCCGCCCGAGCCGGCGGTCTCTCTGTCGACCGATGCCTCTCTGATGGGTTGGGTGCCCATCTGGGGAACCCGGGCTCATGGCCTCTGGTCCCATGGGAGTCGATGCCACATCAACCTGCTGGAGCTCCGGCGGTCCGCCTAGCTCTCACGCCTTTGCTCCGTTCCTCCGGGGTCAAGTGGTCCGAGTCCAGGCCGGACAATACCACGACCATGTACTATCTAAACCGCCAGGCGGGGCGCGCTCCATGCTTCTATGCAAGGAAGCTCTCCGCATTTGGTCACTCGTGCGCGCGCCTGGAGGCGGATCTCCTAGCCATTCACGTGGCAGGAGCCTCCAACACCCTGGCCGATGCCCTGAGCGGATAGGGGCTGCATCCCACAGTGGTCTCTCTGCGGAGGTAGTACAGCATCTGTTCTCCCACTGGGCACACCTCAGGTGGACCTGTTTGCCTCCATGGAGAGCAGGCTGAGTCTGTTCCATGCCGCCCCCTCAGCGAGGGCTCGCTGCAGGGGATGCCTTCTCGAGGCAATGGACCCGGGCCTCTTTCGCCTTTCCCCATTTCCCTTGATCCACAAGGTGCTTCTCAAGGCGAGGAGGGACAAGGCGCGGTGATTCTGATAGCCCCAGACTGGCCTCGCCAGTTCTGGTACCAGATCTCCTCAGTCTCAGCTCCAGGACTCCGCGGCAGCTTCCAGCTCGCCCGGACCTGCTCTCAGTCAATCAGGGAAGGTGTTCCATCCGGACCTTCAATCCCTGCACCTGACGGCCTGGTTCCTGTCGGCTAGAGTTCCAGGCTTTGGGTCTTTCCGTGAGGTCCTCAATGTAGTTGAGGCGTCCGTAAAGTCGACCAGAAAATGCTATGCCTTCAAATGGAAAGGGTTTTCCATTTGGTGTCAGAACAAGGCTTGGACCCTTCCTCCTGTTCCTTGGCAAGCATCTTGGACTATTTATGGTCCCTTTCTAGTCAAGGGCTTAGGTCGACGACCCTAAGGGTGCACCTGGCAGCCATCTCTGCTTACCGGGCGCGGGCTGGGAAGCAGTCGGTGGCGCAGGAGAAGGTGGTCTGGCGCTTTCAAGGCCTTGATCACATTTCCCCTCCAGTGCGGGAACCCCCACCTCCGTGGGATCTACTGCTGGTACTGGCAAAGCTCATGGGCAAGCCATTCGAACCTATGCACAGGTGTGCTCTCTCTACCTGTCGTGGAAGACCGCCTTCTTGGTGGCTATCACGTCAGCCAGAAGGATGGGAGAGCTCCAGGCGCTTCCATGGTCTCCTTACCTGGTCTTCCCACAGGGACAAGGTTGTCCTCGCCCCACCGAAATTCCTTCCGAAGGTGGTGCCGGAGTTTCACCTTAACCAGGTGTTGACTCTGCGTGTTCTACCCCAATCACACCTCGGAGGCGAATATAGGCTCCATACTCTGGATCCTAGAAGAGGCGCTCGCTTTATAAGGAGGCATACGGCTGATATTGAGGGAGGTTAGCCAGCTGTTTGTCACCTCGCTGAAGCCGCATCTGGCAGACCTGCAATAGCGGACGATAAGCAGGTGGGTAACCTCCTGCATAGATCTCTGCTATAAGTTAGCGGGCATGGAGCCTCCCAGAGGATAGAGCTCATTCTACCCGCCATACTGCTGCAACGGTGGCTGCTTCCAGGGACGTCCCTATCCAGGAAATCTGCAGGGCTGCTACCTGGAAGTCAGCAAACACCTTCATTACCCACTACCACATCGACCTTGAGTCACGCCGGGATGCTGGTTTTGGGGCCTCGGTTCTCAGTCTCTCTTTCCCAAGTAAGTATATGGGGTGTCGTCTTGCCTCCCTCCTCCGGAGAACTGCTAGGAGTCTGCCAATGAGTGTGGATGAACAACATATCCATGTCCCTAGAAATACAGGTTACTCACCTGTAACAGGAGTTCTAGGAATGGTATATTGTTCTATCATTCCCTCGACCTCGGCGACGCACAGCCTGAGCTTCAAGCGGGCAGATCTATGGCGTCCATGGAGCCGAGTTATACCACCCGGTGGGTGGGAGGAGCAAGCTTGAAGACCTTCCGCAAGATTTAAAGCGGCAAGGATACCCAATGAGTGTGGATGAACAACATATACCATTCCTAGAACTCCTGTTACAGGTGAGTAACCTGTATATAATGTACCTGGGTAGGGGGAACCCTGGGGAGAGCTACAGAATGGGGGTGCTGACTGTCACTAAAGAGGAAAGAGACCTAGGGGTTATCATATCTGATGACCTTAAGGTATCAAAGCAGTGCTCAGTGGCATGCTGGGGTGCACAGGCAGAGGCATTACTAACAGGAAACAGGAGGTGTTGATGCCATTGTATAAAACACTGGTAAGGCCTGTCGTGGAGTACTGTGTGCAGTACTGGAGACCACACAAGCATAAGGACACAGACAGAGTGGAGGCTATCCAGAGAAGTGCAACAAAGATGGTGCATGGCACATAAGAGAAAAAACCAAGAGTCCTCTGTATGTACTCACTGTAGAAGAGAAAGGGGGGACATGATAGAAACTTTCAAGTACCTTGAGGGCATAAACAATGTGCAGGTGGGGGATCTTTTCCAATGTAGAAAAGATATCAGAACGAGGGGACACAATATGAAATTGGAGGGGGTAGATTAAGTGGTAACGTGAAGAAATTTTTCTACACAGAGAGAGTGATGGATGCTTGGAATAGTCTGCCACAAGAGGTGTTTGGGGGTAAGCACAGAGGAGAGGTTTAAACATGCTTGGGACGGGCACAAGGGAACGTTGGGTGGGGAGCGACTGATGAAAAGCCATTAATCACTTAGGGTCAGTGACTGCATACAAGTGTAGGGCTTATGGGCAGACTAGATGGGCCTAGCAGTCCTTATGTGCCAACAATTTCTATGTATCTATGCAGACTCAGGTAGGACAAGTGGCCTTAGAGGGGGAAGGCTCTAATGTGACTATCTAGAAAGAAAAAATGCAGCAGTGCTAGTGTCTTTTGAGTCTGATATGGACCGAAAGTTGGTCATTTTATTAGCTTGCTGAAAAGAAGGCTTTAACTAGAAAGGTACAAAAATATTTTTCCCTCGATGTTGCCTATAGCACACAAGTTCGTTGAAAGCATTTCAAGTGACAAACTGAATGCATTCAAATTAAATGGTACTTTTCATTGCTCTATGCAGCAAAATGCAAGGAGGTATTTTGGGGAGAGGGATGGTTTCATATTATTACACACTATCCAGCTTCGGAAGTTTGTTCATGCAAGATTAAAGTGATTATGGAGGAAGTTAATTAATTCTCTGTCCATGCTGAAACTGCTGAGGAAATGCCAACCCTTTACCAAAAATGTTCGCAGGTATTGAAGAAGGAGTAAGCAGACCTGCTTGTTAACAAGAGCAGGACTTATACCGTGTATCCTGTTACATGAAACCAAACTTGGAGTGCTTCCCCCAGTTAAATTTGGGGATAAAGGTTGAAAATGCTCCTTTGCATAACCTCGAATGAACTAGTTAGCACTAAAACTCGTCTAACCTCAGTTAGTTTACATCATTAAATGGCATGCTCAAGCTGATGTCATAGATGGAACTACGAGACAGTTAGCTTAGCCAGTGACTCACCACATATCGGTGGAATTTTCTAGTTACAGTGTTTCCCAGGTTAGTGTCTAGTGCTATCTTAAAACCACCCATAGTTTCACAAGATACAAAATGGGATGGGAGTAAGGTCCAACTGGTAATGACATGCTGATTAATCCAATCACCCCTTTTTTAGTTTTTACAGTTTCTCCTTTGAGTTACAGATTATGATTCCTTGAACTTCTTGCTACAACTATGCCCTTTTTACACAAACTCCCAGAGTTCTTGATCTTTGAAAGCTCTGTATAGTAAACAAAGGTCTCCCCTCATACGGCTGTACTCCATGGAGTATAAATCAAGTGTTTCGAGTTATCATATGACATATTTTCAAGTTCATAGATGTTTCTTGTGGCTTTTCTCTGCACCCTTTCAATTAATTTTGTACAGGTTTTATTTTGTGGTGACCAAAAGGGACTGCAGTATTCCAGATGGGGCCTTATCATAGTTGTATAGAATGACAGATGAGTGTGCTTTTTATATGTTTTTATGTTTAAAAATGCAGCCCAAAATTCTATTACACTTTTTAACAGTTTCTCTCACATGACAATCGAAACTGAATTTATTAGTCACAATGATACCCAGGTTCCTTTCCATGTTTATTTTTATTTATTTAGTACTAGGATTACAATACCTTTGAACCAGATGTTCTTTTACAAAGGTTCTGCATCAAGTACAAACAGAGATTGGGAGTAAAATACAGAAACAGGTAACAGAGAAAATAACGTGAGTTAAACAATACATTAAAAGTACAATTATAACAATTATTTACAGGGAATACATATGTTTAGGGTATTTACAGATGGATAAAAGGCATAAATACATAAGAGTATGCATAAATACATATACGGTACGAGTAGAAGGGGAAGAGGAGAGTGAGAGAAAAGAAAGGCGGAAGTTAAGATATGTGGGAGGTACAGCAAGAAGTAGAATGATGGGGCAGGCGGGCAGCAGGGCTACAGTGTAAGGCAAGGATGAAGGGGAAGGGAGATAGGAAAAGATGCTGGTAACCATTAAGTCTTTGACATCTAGCCTGCATGTTGCATTTCTATTTTTATGGCCGAAATGCATTACTTTACATTCATTTATACTGAATCTAAGTTTATTTGATTTTGCCCATGATCCTGCCTGGTCTAAGTCATGCTGCAGTAGTGTAACATCATGGTTGTTTCTCTCAATTGCCCCTAGTTTGCTATCGTTGGCAAACTTGCACAACTAAGTGTTTTGGGAAGCCTGCATTGAAGTTATAAAGATATTAAATAATGTGGGGCCAAGCACTGACCCCTGGGGGACCCCACTTGTCACCTGTCCCCAATCAAAGTTGAAGCCCCTTATAACAACTCGCTGTTTTTTATTTGACAACCAAGACTTGGTCCATTTTATATCAGGGTGAAATTTCAATATTTTCATGCTTAGTAGTAGCTCTTCATCTGGGACTAGATCGAACGCTTTTTCAAAATCCAGATAGATTACATTTACTGGAAGTCTAGTGTACTATTTACAGTTTCAAACAAGCATTTGTTAATGCTGAACATTCACTTGCAGGTATTTGTAGTGGTGTGTGGTACTAGTACTGGCTTCAGTAGAGCGAGGAGGCCTGCTCCCTCCTTTCCTCCCGTGAGTACATATCAAGGTCCTTTAATCTCTCCTAATATGTTCTGTGTTGCAAGCCATGTATCATATTGGTTGCCCTTCTGTGGACCGCCTCCACCCTGTCAATGTCCTTGCAGAGTTGTGGCCTCCTCCAGAATTGCACACAGTACTGTAGTTGAGGCCTCACTAGTGCATTATATAATGGCATTCCATCTCAGGCCTTCTGCTAGTGATACCTCTGCCTGTGCATCCCGGCATGCTACTGGCCCTCTTTGCAACATTTGTGCTCTGTTTTGACACCTTTGGGTCATGAGAACTGATAACTCCTAGGTCCCTTTCTTCCTTGCTGATAATCAGCACCTCCTCCCACCCCCATCCTGTGACTCTCCCCAGGTTTCCCTCTTCCCATGTACAATATTTGCGCTTCTTTGCATTGAACCTCAGTTGCCACTCTTCAGACCATTTTTCAAGCCTCTCCATGTCCCTGCTCATTTTCTCCAACCTTTCTGGAGTATTCACTCTGTTACAGATGTTGGTGTCATCTGCAAACAAGCAGACCTTTCCTTCTAGCCCTTCTGCAATATCTAATGAAGTCGTTGAACAGGACTGATCCCTGAGGTACCCTACTGGTCACCCCCCTCTCCCCAGATTGGATCCCATTACCACCACCCTCTGCCTTCTGATAGACTCTAACAAGCATCATGGTGTGCCTTGGGGTCTTTGGCCCTAATGCTCACCCCATTCCATAAGGAAATAAGCTGAGATGGGTGCAGTGTAGGAGAATGGGTTGAACATTAGGGCTGAAGACCTCATGGCACACCCCGACACCTGTCACTCTCTGCAGGGTGGGGGTGGGAGTTGTACTGCGTGAGCATTAAGACCGATGACCTCAAGGCACACCCCAACACCTGTCAGTCTCTGCAGGGTGGGGGTGAGGTGTTGCACTTGGAAACCCTAATGCCCCATGCGTTTTTTGGTATTTTCGCTCCAAATTTTTAACATGGGCTTTTTGGGACCCCACCTCATGAACAGTGTGGCACTGTCATTTTGTTACTGAATCCCGAAGTGTGATTTCGTGCAGCAACTGCGCCATTCCGTGCCACAGGTGCGAAAACACATTTCAAGCAGGATGTGAAAAATGATAGCTGTACTGTTCATGAGGTGGTGTGGAAAAATGGCTATGTTGAAAATTTGGAGAGAAACTATTGGAAATTACCAAAGTTATGCACGTGTGTATGAAAATTCCAGTGAACCTGTATAACATGGCCATTTCTAGGAATTTTTCCACCAAATTTTCAACATGGGCTTTTTGGTACTGCACCTCATGAACAGTGGCACTGTCATTTCTTTAGTCGGTCCTGAAAGGTGATTTAGCACAGTGACTGCGCAATCATGCGCCAGAGATGCGAAAACACATTTTGGGCAGGATGTGAAAAATGACAGCTATACTGTTCATGAGGTGGTGTGATAAAATGTGTATGTTGAAAATGTGGAGTGAAAATATAAAAAATTGACAAAGGTATGTGTCTGCGTAGAAACTGCGTAATGCACACATGTACCGTGGCCATTTTGTGGAATTTTTAAACCAAATTTTCAACATGACCTTTTTGGGACCCTACCTCATGAACAGTGGCACTGTGATTTCATTATACACCCCAAAATAAATATTTGCACACTGACCGCGCCATTCTGCACCACAAGTGAAAAAACACATTTCGGACAAGATGTGAAAAATGTCAGCTGTACTGTTCATGAGGAGGTATGAAAACATGCCAATGCTGAAAATCTGGAATGAAAAGATAAAAAATTGTCGACCTTAAAAGCATTTGTAGAAACTGAGCACCACATGCTCATAATGCAGTCATTTGGGGCATTTTTTGCGTCACATTTTCAACATGGGCTTTTTGGGACCTGCTGTCATGAACACTGGCACTGACATTTCGTTAATCGGTCCCGAAAGGTGATTCCACGCAGCGATAGAGAAATTACCTTTCAGGACTGAGTAATGAAATGACAGTGCCAGTGTTCATGAGGTGGGGTCCCAAGAACCCATGTTGAAAATTTGGGGTCAAATTTCCTAAAAAAAATGGCTGAGATATCAACATAAGTTGAAAACCCCATTGACAGCCATTATACAGAGCTTACCTTGATTCCTCAGTCCTTGGTTCAGCTCTGAAGAGTGAAGAGATGTCCTGGTCCAGAGAAGCTCACAGCGTAATACCAAAGAGTAGTGTGGGGTAGAGTGTCTTGAAGTGAAAGGTCAGGATGGGGAGGGGGACTGGGGAGACAGTGAGGGACCATTTTCTTTTTTTCAGGTAAAAAAAATTACAATCGATACAAGTAGTACGTCATAGAACGTAGAATAGGTTGCTTATAGCAATACCTAGAGATAAATTAGAAGCATCACTTAACAGTAAGTGAACCACACCTAATAAATCTGGAGATAACTTGGGTAGAATGGAAGGAAGGGAGGGAGGGACGAAGGTAGACCTGTGAGGGAAGCTAAGTGCAGTTGCAGGTCTCAGGAGTGATCTCATATACCCTACCAGTGAATGGGTATGGAGTTTTAGGGTACCTTGAAGCTTATTCCAAAGGCAGGGAAGAGAAAAGCTTATAGATGCCCTACCAAATTGTGTACGGTAATTTGACACATTCAGGGTGGTATATGCACATTTTCGGAGGGCGTAGGTGCTAGCTGAGCATGAGAAGAAGGCTAATATATAAGGAAGTAACTTATTGAGGAGCGCTTTATATGTCCAAGTGTAAATGTGCACCATTCTCCTGGTGGATAAGGAGGTCCACTTCATCACCTCATACAAGGTACAATGATCGGTTCTGGCTGGGGTATTGGTAATGAAATGGATGGCCTGGTGATAGAGCGTGTCTAACATACACAGGTAGATAGGTGCACAGTTATTTTAGAGAATATTAGCGTAATTAAGAAGAGGCATGAAGGTGGCCTGTACCAGTCTAGTTCTGGAATCTCAGGAGAACGATTTGTTCCTGAAAAAGAAGCCAAGCCTTAATTTCAGTTTTTTTGTGAAAGTTTCAACATGATGAAAAGGATAGGTGTGAGTCGAGTATGAAGCCTAAGTATTTAAAGGATTCACCACTTTGAGTGAGTCCCCTGATAGGGGGGTGGTGATGGGAGCATAGTAGTTTGTCATGGGGCATGCTGAGGGGACATTAGGGGAATAGAAGAACATAACTTTTTTTTTTTAGTTCATCGTGGTGCGCAGACAAACTCATTGCTATAAGAGGTGCTATATAGGGGTGTGCCCAATGGAGAGCTCCATTTCTAGGGGCAGGTCAGCGGCAGGCGAATCAGTCGGCAGGCTGGCGATGACTCCTTTTCAGCTCTTGGGGCGGAGTTGGACAACTTTTCAAAGGACAGCTGCACCAGTAGTGGTGTGTCTCGGTCCTTTGATGTTGCATTCCTGCATTGCATTCCAGGTTACGCGTTCAGTGTGAATGCACTGAGCCTAGGCTGTCAGCATGCCCTCTCACTGTTAAAAAAAACTGACGGGGGTGCCCAATCCCCTGTTGGCATGCCCCCTCTCAGTTCATTTGCCGACGGGGGAGCCCACTCCCCATCAGCATAATGTCTGCCCAGTCTGTTACGTGCCAGGGGTGCCCAATCCCCTTGGCTCTTGCCTCCCAACATTCAGCAAGTTGCAATCCCTATCGGCTACAGCCCCCACCCAACAACACTCAGATGGCACACTGGGAGCTCACCCCAGCATGCCAAATGTCCCTGTAAGAAAGAAAACCTTCCCATGACATTTTTAAAAACCTGTAAACAAGAAAAAGGTCCCTCGTTGAGTCTGGTGCCCCCGCACCCACCCTCTGCACACCCCACCTTCCCACATCCCCTCTCACCCAATACTTGCCTCCGGAGCCTGACGCAACGATCTTCGGTGAAGCAGGAACATGTCTGCACTCTTCAAAGCTGACCGTGAACTGAAGAAATGCCGGTAAGCTGTATAATGGCATAAAACGTTTTTTTTTTTTTTTTCAACTTTGGTGCATATCTCAACCATACGTGTGAATTTTGGCACCACATTTTCAACATGGGGTTCTTGGGACCCCACCTCATGAATTCAGCGACTGTCATCTGGTTATTAGGTCCCGGAAGGTGATTTCGCAGTCACTGCACGGAATCACCTTTCAAGATTCGATTAACAGCTAACAGTGTCACTGATCATGAGGTGGGCTCCCAAAAAGCCTATGTTGAAAATCTGGTGAAAAAAATCCCCAAAAATGTCTATTACGTGCGTGCGTTGTGCAGTTTCAATGCACACTTGTAACGTCGCGAGTATGTAATATTTTCACTCCATATTTTCAACATTGATATTTTTTTACACTTCCTCATGAACAGTACAGCTGTCATTTTTCACATCCTGTCAAAATGTGTTTTCGCACCTCTGGCGCAGAATAGCGCAGTCGCCGTGGGAAACCAATGTTCGGGACAGATTATGAAAATCACAGTGACACTGTTCATGAGCGGAGGTGTCAGAATACCTGTGTTGAACATTTGGTGACAAAAGTCCATAAAATGACTATTTTACGAGTGTGCATTGTGCGGTTTCCACGTACACATGAAGCGTTGAGAATTTGTAATATTTTCACTCAAGATTTTTAACATTGTCAGTTTTGCACACCTCCTTATAAACAGTACGGCTGTCATTTTTCACATCCTGCCCAAAATGTGTTTTTGTACATCTGGCACACAATGGCACGGTCAATGTGAGAAATCAATGTTCGGGACAGATTAAGAAAATCATAGTGACAGTGTTCATGAGCAGAGGTCATAAAATGCCTATGCTGAAATTTTGGTGAAATTATTCCACTAAATGACTATTACGAGCGGGCGTTGTGCAGTTTCCATGTACGCTCATACGTTCAAGCATTTTTTATATTTTCACTTGAGATATTCAACACTGCCATCTCTTCACACCTCCCTATGAATGGTACAGCTGTAATTTTTCATATCCTGTCCGAACTGTGTTTTTGCACATCTGGTGCAGTCACTGTGAGGAAGTCAACATTCGGGACAGATTAAAAAAAATCACACTGCCACTATTCATGAGCAGAAGTCCCAAATGCTTTCATGAGGTTGGGGGGGGGGGGGAGTCACAAAAGGCCATGTTGAAAGTCTGTAGTGCAAATACTAACAAACGCCTGGGGAGTTAGGGTTTCTAACTATAACGTCCCCCCCCAACCCATGGTGGGGCTCCTGTGCCCTCATCTTCTCTGAACCGGAAACCCATCTTTACTCTTCAAAGCCAAATCACGAATTGAGGAAACAGGTATGCACTTCACTGTACTTCAACCGGAATGTGAGCTTGGTGGCATAACTTGTTCTTTCTGCTGGGAATTGTAGTCATGCCAATCTGTGCTTACCAACATAATTTCCAAGGAACTTCTGCATTGACAAATGCTTGTTTTTCCATTTAGGAGCAGTTTGACTGTTATAAAGTTATTTGAAGTTTGACAAAATCAGACTGGAGAACAGAACAGAACTACTTGACTAACTGTAGGTTTCGATATGTAGAGGACCATAACGTCCACAAATAAGTGAATATTGGAGTCTGTGATGCCCGAGCCCCGATTATTTACATAGATTAGGAACAACAGTGGACTCAGGATGGATCCTTGTGGGACCCCTCTTGAGACTGGCAAGAGTGATGAGGAGGTTCCATTTGTCTTAATGCGTTGATGTCTGTTTCCTAGATAACTGGCAAACCAGGGTACCGTAGCATCCGACAAGCCATGAGACTTCGAGCTGCCAAGCAGCAAGGGGTGATCCACAGTATCAAAGGCCTTACTAATGTCCAGAAATACTGCACCGGTGACATGTTTGCTGTCGGCCACCAACCAGTCATAAGTAATTTTGGACAAGGCTGAGACAGTACTATGACTGGGTTTGAAACCTGATTGTTTCGGAATTGGGAACTGAGAATTTTCAGGGAAGTTATGTAGTATATATATCCCCCTGTGCAGTTGATGCATCCTCATTGCAACAAATAATAGATGCCATTATTTCCCACACACAGGGAATACTAATCCTGGGAGGGGACTCTCCTCAACCCATCTTTAGATACCTCGACTTCTAAACCCTCACCACTTACTACAGGCCAAAAACATTTGAGACATCTGATTCGGGAGACCGGTCTCGTGTCACTTAAACCCAAACAAGCGACAGTTCACCTTTTACTCCCATGCTCACCGACACTATTCAAGGTTGGATTACTTCTGTGTTGGTGGGGAACATCTAGATTATGTTAGCAAGGTGGATATTCATAACATCTGTCTCTCAGATCATGCCCATGTAACGCTGGAGTTGTCAATCTCTCGAGAACGGAAATGCACTCACTGGTGCTTTAACCCCACTCTCCTGAGAGACCCGGCTTTTAAAACACTGCTTCAGGAAAAGATCCCTGAGATTATGAAAGACAATACGTCTCCCCAAACCACTCCACAGCTATTGTGGGACGCCCTGAAAACAGTCCTTAGAGGATACGTAACTTCTTATACCTCTAAAAAGAAGCATCAGAATGAGGCTCATCTTGAAGAACTCCAGGAGAAATTTAAATTTCTCCAGCATGCATACATGCAAAGGGATCAATCTTTAAAAGACCAAATTATTCAAACTCAACAAGAAATTCAGTCCCTTCTGAATTGAAAAACAGAATAAGCTCTGATATGGCTACGCCAAAAATCTTATGAGGATAGCCCTCGGGCATCCCGTATCCTAGCTCACTGTTTAAGGAAAGAGGTACAAATGATAATGGTGATAAAAATTAGGGGCCCCAAATCAGGTAAACAAGTCCATAAAATAACCCAAATCCTCGGGGTGTTCAAACGATACTATGAGGAGCTTTACACAGATCTCTAGACCTCTAACATGGGAAAAATGAATAAATTCCTTGGGAATCTCAACCTTCCATCCTTGCAGCAATGACATGTGGAGCTAATAACTGGCACGATTTCAGCATTAAAGCTCAACACCACAATTAAAAATTTGAAAACAGGCAAGAGCCCTGGCCTGGATGGCTTTGGGGCCGAATTTTATAAGGCATCCTATAAATGGATCAGGGATCTTCTCTAAACTTTGAGAACTAGTCACTTGGAAGCCACGTAACCCACCTCCTGGAGACTGGCCTCTAGCTCTATCCTAAAACCAAACAAACCTCCTCAGACGTGCGACTCATACAGACCAATTTCAGTGTTAAATCAAGATTACAAAATATGCACAAGTATATTGGCCCATAGATTAGACAATATCTTACCCTTTCTCATCCATCCAGATCAATCAGGCTTTATTAAATAAGGCAAACAGATAACATTAAACGAACCATATATGTTATTAATCATGCTCACGTCATGAAATCCCCCCTTCTAATACTCATGGATGCATGGAAGGATTTTGACTGTGTCTCCTGGACTTTCTTGCAGGCTTCTATGGAGAAGTTCAACTTCCTGGAGGAATTCCTTAAAAATATTAAGGGAATATGTATTAGCCCAGAGGCCACAGTCAAGATCAATGGATCCCACTCTGCCAGATTTTCTTTGACATGAGGCACTCGCCAGGGATGTCCCCTCTCCCCGTATCTTTTTGCTTTGTATGTAGAGCCTATAGCTCAGTATCTCAGACAGGCAGAGGGAATAAAGGGGTATGTCACTGGTGACACTCACCATAAACTTGCATTTTATGTAGACAACCTCCTTTTATACATCACTAAACCAGGAGAGTCTCTGGCGGATTTAGCGTAACGGCTTACCCAGATTGAACAACTTGCAGGATACAGAATAAACCAAAATAAAACTGAAGAGGTAATGGTCCATAACCCTTTAACGGATCTATGAAAACAAAAATATCCATATAAATGGGAAAAATCATATATTACATATTTAGGTATTGACATTATGGCAGACCCTACTAAAATATTCTCTTTAAACTATGACTCCCTTTTCAACAAGGCTAAAGAGGACCTCCAGAGATGGAAACATCTCCAGATTTCAGTACTCTCTAGAATACAATCAGTCCAGATGAACATTTTGCCCCATATGCTTTATCTACTGCAAAATATTCCTACACCCCCTCCCAGACGAGCAATTCAAAAATGGAACAAATCAATCTGTTCATATATATGGCATGGAGACAGGCCATGAATAGCTTTCAAAAAACTACAACTCCCAAAGGAACGAGGAGGTCTCGCTCTCCCTAACCTAACCAATTATTCACTGGTGGCAGTAATATTACTCCTCTCTTATTGGCTGAATCTTTATGAATCCTCCCCTCAGTGAGTGCAAATTGAAAGAGAATTATCCAAATTATCTTTGGAACTGGCACAAATATTCCAAACCAGTCATGGCGCCCCAACGAGCACATAATCCCTTTTCAGAAACTCTCTCTCTCTCTCCTATGATTTTGGAGAGAATTTTTAAACCATCCCTCAAACAGACTGGGAGCAACATGGATAGGAATCCCAGCTCAGGATCCTGGGTTCATCCCAGCTGGACTTGACGCTGGTTTTCGTAACTGGCTTCAGAGAGGCTTGATGCATACCCACCAATTTTATGAGAACAGGTTTTTAAACCCCTCTCCCAGTTACAAGCAGAATATGCATGACTGCATAGGGATTTTTATAAATATCTCCAAATCTGACACTGCATGTCGGACAAATTTGGCCTGGATGTGTCTATCCAGATCATACCTCATCTGTTTATTTTCTTGATCCAGTTCCTAGGGGAACAAACCCCCCCTCATCTGATTTCACGGACAAACAAAGATCTCCTTTTCTCACCAACACTATTGATGGAGGGTATCCAGAATACCTGGGAGGCAGCTATGGTAGTGGCTCTCACTCCCAAAGACTGGACTAAGATCTGGCAAAGACAACACACGGTAACAAGCTCTTATAGCTGGAGAGAGTTCAGTTGGAAAGTAGTAATATGCTATTTCCAAACCCCACAGATCATAAAATTCTCTACCATGGGAGATTCATCCTGTTGGAGACAATGTGGATGTGAGGTGGCAGCCCATGCTCATGTGTTTTGGTTTTGCCCTGTCTTGGCCCCTTTCTGGGAAGTGGTGGGTTCCTCCCTTTTGGAGTTATTTCCTTCTTTAGGAACACTGACTTAGAAACATAGACTTTGATGGCAGATAAGGACCGCTTGGCCCATTTCCCTACCTACAGGATAGGCCGCAGATCCTAGTTAACCAACAGCCTATTTCTTCCTACCCCCTCACAAGAATTGCCTTATGTCTGTCCCATGCATTCTTGAATTCTCCCACAGTTTTAGACCCCACAACCTCCTCAGGAAGGCTGTTCATGCATCCACTACCCTCTTTGCGAAATAATACTTCCTCACATTGCCCCTGAACTGCCCTCCTTCTATCTTTAAATTGTGTCCCCTTGTTCTTGCAAGTCTCTTTTCTGAAAAATGCTACCCTCTTGGACTTTGTTGATTCCACTGAGGTACTTAAAGTTTCTATCATCCCCCCTCTCCCTTCTTTCCTCAAGGGTATACATATTAAGCTCCTTTAGTCTCTCCTCATACGGCTTCTCTTGCAGACCCTGCACCATTTTAGTTGCCCTCCTCTGGACTACCTCTATCCTGTCTATGTCCTTGCGGATATGGGGTCTCCAGAACTGGACACAGTACTCCAGATGGGGTCTCACCAACTGTCTGTACAGAGGGATAACAACTTCCTGTTTTCTGCAGCTGATGCCTCACATCCCAGCCCTCCCTACTGCCTTCTCACATTGCTTGCTAACCTTAAGGTCATCTGATATGATTACCCCCAGGTCCCTTTCGTTTTTTGTTGTTGTTACTACTTCCCCACCCATTGTGTAATCTTCCCCTGGATTCTTGTTTCCCAGGTGCATTATTTTGTACTTCTTTGCATTGAATCCTAGCGTCCATACTTCTGACCATTCCTCCAACCTTGCCAAGTCCCTTTTCATCCTTTCCACACCTTCTTGTGTATCAACCCTGTTGCAGATCTTTGTGTCATCTGCAAAAAAGCATACTTTTCCTTCCAGTCCCTCTGCAGTGTCACTGATGAAGACATTAAAAAGGACTGGACCCAATACTGAACCCTGCAGTACCCCACTAGTAACCCCTCTTTCTTCAGAGTGGATTCCATTTACAATTACCTTCTGTGTCCTGTTGTGCAGCCAATGTTTCACCCAGGCTACCACCTGGGACCCTCCCAGGCTGGTTAATTTGACTATTAATCTTTTGTGTGGGACTGTGTCAAATGCCTTGCTAAAGTCTAGGTAGGCCATGTCCACAGCCCCTCCCTGGTCTACTACTTTGGTCACCAAGTCAAAGAAATCTATTAGATTCGTCTGACATGACCTTCCCGCTGTGAACCCATGCTGCCTTGGGTCCTGTGCTCCACTGGCCTCTAGGTACTCATTTATTCTTTCCTTCAGAAGTGACTCCATCACTTTCCCTACCACAGAGGTCAGACTGACAGGTCTGTAGTTTCCTGCCTCTGTCTTGGTCCCACTTTTGTGAAGGGGAATCACATCCACCTTCCTGCAGTCCTCGGGTACCACCATCGTCCCATGATTTATTAAAAGAGTAGCCAGTGGTTTCACTAGTTCCTCCCTTAATTCTTTTAGAATTCTGGGGTGAATTTCATCAGGACCCATCGCTTTGTCCACCTTCAGTTTTAGGAGTTCTTGCAGAACCCTTTCTTCTGTGAAAGGACTGGGATCGACCCCTCTATCAAGAGTGCTTCTGTTAATTGGATTAGGCACTTCCCCCCTCCTCTTTTGTGAATACTGAGCAGAAATATTCGTTCAGTATCCCTGCTTTTTCACTGTCCCCTCTGCCCACCCACCGTTCATTCTATTCAGCCTCACTATCCCTCCTTTGTCTTTCTCAGCTTGCTGATGTACCTATAAAGGTTTTATCCCCTTCTTAACTAAGTTGGCTATCTTTTCCTCAGTTTGGGCCTTTGCTATTCTGACTTTCCTCCCTGCTTCCTTCTGCCTTAACTGGTACAGCTCTCTGTCCTGCTCCTTCTGTGTTTCCTTATACTTCCGGAATGCTATCTTTTTCTTCCTGACTTTCACAGCCACCTCTTTTGAGAACCATAGTGGCTTTTTCTTTCGTTTTGATTTGTTTATTTGCTTCACACAAAGGCTTGTTGCCTCTGTGATGGCAGTTTTGATGATTCCCCATTGTTGCTCCACACCTCCTTCTAGCCTGTTTGCTAGTGCTTTTCTGAGGCACTTTCCCATTTTGCCAAAGTCAGCCCTTCTAAAGTCCAGTACCCTCACTTTTGTATGGCTTGACTCTGTAACTGAGTTTAACGTGAACCACACTGTTTGATGGTCACTTGTCCCCAGATGGCAACCCACTTCTATATCTGAGATCCTCTCATTCCCCCCGTTTCAGAGTACGAGGTCTAAGATTGCTCCCCCACGAGTGGGTTCTGAAACTAGCTGTCTGAGGCCTGCCACCTGTAGAGCATCAAGAATGGCCCTGCTCTTGGATGTGGCTGCAGCAAATGTGCTCCAGTTAACATCTGGCACATTCAGGTCTCCCATCAACAGTATTTCCCCTTTCAAACAACATGAAGTCTTGCTGTATTCTGACATTAGCAGTGAGATCCAACCTTCGAACTGCCCCGGAGATGAAAGAGTTAACTTTCCATGCCAGGCATGGAATGCTGAGCTCGAGCTCGGTTGAGACTCTGTCTGTTGCTGTTTGAACTCAAACCATCAGATTCTTTACTCCGCCTCACTGAACAGTCGCTCTGGAAATTTCTTCTTTGCTTGGTTCAATTTGTCAAAGTACCGTTTTTCTCGGTTTTCAACCGAATTTAAACCGCAACCTATTGGTTCAGTCTCTGTCTGTGGTATTCGTGAGTACTAGATAGGTTATATTGTTTTTTTTTTCTATTCTGTGTGGAACTTGTAAACGTTTCATCGGTTCGGTTTGAACCGATCAGGTTGTTTAAAAATCTTTATTTCTACTTTTAGAGTGTGGTTACCGGTTCTTATCAGTTCTAAAAAACAGATTTTACCGTTTTTCCGACCGCTAACCGGTCAGGAATGGATAAAGTGTCTTGCCTGACGGATTGCCATTAAAAGGGTAAGTTTGTTAGGACTGGCACCATGTCTGAAACCCAAAAGAAAAACCGTGCCCACTGGGTTTCAACACTGTAGTGTGTGTGGGGAAGTCTTTGTAAGGCTGACCCCACACCACCTGTGTTATTGTCTGGGGTTTGACCACCTTGATTCAGACTGCCAGATTTGTAAAAATTTCCTGCAGCTACTCTAGAAAGAGAGTTGGTAGGCTCAGGAAAGGGAGGCCAAAAGTCCGCTGACCGGATGGCCAGCCGGGTTGGTTCAAACCGAACCAGAAGGTGCCCTCTGACCAGGGCGAAACTTCTTGAACCAAAAGCGAAACCGATTCTGAGAGTCAGTTCGGTTAAGAGAACAAGAAGGGATAAATCAGCTTGTGTGGATCCAAAAGTTTCTTCTCCAACTGCTGATGAAATAGCCAAAGCGATAAAAATTGTTCAGTCGCTATCCCCGGTTCCGACCGAACTGGCACCATCAGGAAGGCGCTCGGTTCGGCCGGTTCCAGATTATGATTTGGAGGAATTTTATGAACCGGAGGAGGAGGAAGGAGAGTATGAGGAAAGTGAATGTGATTATGAATGTCTGGATGTGCCAATTGACCCAGACATCTCCCCAGACAGACCTTCAAGAGTGTCTCCTCCTAGGCTTTCTGAGTCCCCCTCCCATTTCATGTTTTACAAGAAAGTGGCCGAAACCCTTCAGCTTCCTATGGAAGAAGCTGTGGATGACCAGGAGGAGCCTGACTATGTGGAAATGATGGATATCCCAGGGTCCAGGAGGCTGTCTATTCCCTACACAAGTCTTTTGGAAACAGACATTTAAGATTTTAAGACTCCTAATTCTATACCTCCTGTGATAAAAAGAATGGACAAGAGGTATACTCTGTCAGGCTCAGATACGGAGTTCCTTACCCAGCAATGCAGCCATGTTGGGGTAGTGCAGGCTGCAGCCTGTGATGAGGCTAATATACCCTTGGCTTCACACACCCCCAGATAAGGACTCCAGGAGGATTGATGCCTTGGCAAAGAAACAGTACATGGCAGCATCCTTGGGACTCAGGCATGCCAATTATATGGCCTATACAGCTAGATATCAGAAATCTAGATGGGACACTGTCATGGCTTTAGTTAAACAGGTCCCTGGCCAGCTTGCCAAGGAGCTGGAGCAGGTGTCTGCTGATGGTATTGAGGCATCCAAGGTGCAATTCCATGCTGCAGTGGACTCCAATGATGTTTCATCTAGAATCATGGCTACATCTGTGGCCCTTCGTAGGATGGCTTGGCTCAGATGTACTAGCCTGTCTCAGGATACCCAGACTAAGGCCATGGATTTTCCTGTTGTGGGTAATTCTGTGTTTGGGGAGCAGACAGAGAACTACATGAAGAAAATGGATGAATACAGGACCATCTATAGGAGTGCTCAGGCCAAGGAAAGGCAAGCCATTCCTCAGAGGCAGCATCCCAGGGGCAGGGGCAGGCCTTTTCATAGGCCTTTCTACCAAGCCCAGGCCTCCTCTTCTGCCTATGCTCAGAGGGGGTTCTTTAGAGGGAGAGGCAGAAGAGGTACAAGCAGGCCTGCTTCCACCCCCCTGCCAAACAGGCACCCTGATGGGCTTGCCAGGGCTGATTCTCCACCACCTGTAGGGGCAGGCTGGCTTACTTTGTCCAGGATTGGAAGTCTTTAACATCAGACAAATGGGTCCTGGAAGTAATAAGCCAGGGACTGGTTTTCAGTTTCAAAAATTCCCAAAGATGAGAACCAGATCCTTTCCACCTGCAAATCCTTCAGAGGCACTTGCCCTAGAGGCAGAGGTCTCTTCCCTCTTGGCTCTCAGAGCTGTAGAAAGGGTTCCACCCCTACACAAAGGGAAAGGATTGTACTCCAGGTACTTCCTCACCCCAAAAGACAGGAGAATGGCGGCCATCCTGGATCTCAGATATTTGAACAAGCACCTTTTAAAGCCAAAGTTCAAAATGGTGACTCTGGGAGTAATTCTACCCTCTCTAAGGCCAGGGGACTGGCTAGTCTCCCTGGACTTCAAGGATGCCTATTTCCATATTCTCATCAGAAGCTTCCATCAAAAATACCTCAGGTTCGAGCTGCCCTCAGGCCATTACCAATTCAGAGCAATGCCCTTCGGCCTAACCTCTGCTCCAAGGGTGTTCACAAAATGCCTGGCAGTAGTAGTTGCTTTCTTAAGAAGGAAAAGGATTTCCATCTTCCCGTACCTGGACGACTGGCTCATTGTAGGCCAGTCCCCAGACCAAGTCAAGTCACACCTGCAGATAACTCAGCAACTGCTCGCTTCTCTAGGTTTCCTTCTGAATCTGTCAAAGTCAGTTCTAGAGCCTGTTCAGACCCTCACCTTCATAGGCGCGGAGCTAGATACAGAAAAGGCAAGAGCCTTCCTTCTCCTGGACAGGGCAAGGACCCTTATCACACTGGCCTCTTCATTCACCCTACAGGTGTCTCGACCAGCAAGGCATTTTCTGCAGCTCCTGGGGCACATGGCTGCTTCTGCAGCAGTGGTGCAGGGAGCAAGATTTCAGATGAGGGGCATTCAGTTCCACTTGAGAGCATTTTGGTCTCAGAAAAAGGACCCTCTGACCAAACTGATCCCAGTGACTCGAACCCTGATCCAGGCTTTGCAGTGGTGGCAGGATCAGTACAATCTAAGACAGGGAGTTCCTTTTGTCACTCAGTCTCACTCTTTAATCCTTACTACAGATGCCTTCCTCTTGGGGTGGGGGGCCCACTTGGGAGACCTGACCACCTAGGGGTTGTGGTCTCCTCAGGAATCTCTGCTTCACATCAATCTTTTGGAACTCAGAGCAGTGTGTCTAGCACTTCAAGCTTTTTCCGAGTCTGTTCAGAACAAAGTAGTTCAGATCAGGACAGACAATACCACCACAATGTGGTATATCAACAAGCAAGGGGGCACTCAGTCTATGGCCTTATGCACAGAAGCAATGAAGTTGTGGTCTCTGGCCTATTCCCTGAACACCTCCCTTACAGCAGTACACCTCCCAGGCAAGGACAATGTCCTGGCAGATGCCCTCAGCAGGATATCTCAGGGCCATCATGAGTGGTCACTGGATCTCCTGGTTTTGGAGGTGATCTTCTCCAGATGGGGCACCCCGCAGATAGATCTTTTTGCAGCCCCATACAATCACCAACTTCCCCTCTTTTGCTGCAGGCCCCCAGTGTTGGGCTCAGTCCCCCTGGATGCCCTGGTTCTCAATTGGGAAGGGAAGTTCCTGTATGCTTCCCCCCTTCTCTCTCCTGTTCAAGGTGCTAGTCAAAATCAGGTCTCAACCCTGCAAAGTGATTCTGAATGCTCCAGACTGGGCCAGACAGCCCTGGTACCCTCTCCTGTTGTCCTTAGCAGCCCACCTTCCCTTGTCTCTTCCCAGGAATTACAACCTGTTAGCCTGTGCTCAGGGGAGGGTTTGGTACCCGAATCTCAAATCTCTCAATCTCAAGTCCTGGCTCTTGAAGAGTTAGAGTTTTCTGATTTACACCTCTCTCAAGGCGTTATGGATATCCTAAAGGCTTCTAGGAAGCCTTCCACCAGGTCCACTTATAATTCCAAATGGAAAAGATTCTCCATATGGTGCTCTGGGAAGCATATTTCCCCAGAATCTGCCGGCCTGCCCACAGTCCTTGACTACATAGTTCATCTGAATAGCTTGGGACTCAGACCAGCTACACTGAGGGTGCACCTGGCAGCTGTCTCTGCTTTTCTTTCAGCAGGTAAGCCTTCTTCTCTTTCAGCTCACCCTGTATTCTTCAAGTTTTTCAAGGGATTGCTTCATACCAATTCCCCATTCAGGGACCCTGCCCCTGCTTGGGACCTTAGTGTTTGTATTGCTCAGCTTATGCAACCCCCTTTTGAGCCTTTGTCCTCAGCAGAGCTTAAGTACTTGACTTGGAAAACTGTTTTCTTGGTGCCCATCATTTCTGCCAGGCGCATAAGCGAGTTACAAGCCTCATCAGTGGAGCCTGATTTTATCTCTTTCCATAGAGATAAGGTGGTCCTCAGGACTAAGAGGAAGTTTTTACCTAAGGTGGTTTCAGACTTCCACCTTAACCAATCTATGTCTCTTCTTGTGTTCTTCACTGACCATTCCTCCTCTGGTGAGAGGAGGTTGCACAGTTTGGATGTGAAAAGAGCCCTTAGCTACTACATAGAACGTACTAAGGGTCACAGGTTTGACTCCCTCCAACTGTTCCTCACTTATGGTGAGGTTGGTAAAGGAAAACCTGCCACTAAAAGATCCATTGCCAGGTGGATTGTCTCTTGCATTCAATTTTGCTATGAAAAGCTAGGTAGGATTCCACCCTCAGGCCTGAGGGCTCACTCTACCAGAGGTACAGCTGCTTCCCTGGCTGCTGCCAGGGATATTCCTATCTTAGAGATATGTCAAGCAGCTACCTGGAAAACAGTTCACACTTTTACCAAGCATTACTCTCTGGATATCCAGGCTAGGAGTGATGCTCAGTTTGGCACAGCAGTGCTTCAAAGCCTATTTCCTAAGTAGGTTCTGTCCCTCCTATATGGAGGTACTGCTTGTAGTTTTCTATTGTCAGAATACAGCAAGACTTCATGTTGTTTGAAGAAAAATTACTCACCTTAGTAATGTTGTTTCTTCTAATGGAGTCTTGCTGTATTCTGACCTCCCCCCCCGCCTTCCCCTCTCAGAACCTTTGTTTTTGGGGTGTGGGTGGGCAGTAGCAGTGTTGGCACTCAGGAGGTGTCCCACCTTTTTTATTATCACCCTTTTTTCTTGGGTGAGTGGGTGTTGTGTTTATTTCATTTTTTGGGTTTCCTGACTTGAGTCTTTGTTTTGGGACCAAAAAATCCTTTTATTATATTTAGTAGCCAGTTGCCTAGTGTAGGTTTACAGCTTCCACACAGGACACTCAGTGAGTTTAGCTCATAAAGATCTGATGGTTTGAGTTCAAACAGCAACAGACAGAGTCTCAACCGAGCTCAAGCTCAGTGTTCCATGCCTGGCATGGAAAGTTAACTCTTTCATCTCTGGGGCAGTTCGATGGTTGGATCTCACTGCTATTGTCAGAATACAGCAAGACTCCATTAGAAGAAACAACATTACTAAGGTGAGTAATTTTATGTTTGCTTGCACGTGTGCAAGAAACATAGTGCCATCATCCGGTTTTCGGAGGTGTGTCACCCTCTTCCAATTCAGTCAGTGTGTTGGCAGGCACGGCTCAGTCCGCCAATGCATGCTGGAGCTGTCTATGACAAGCTCCAAAATGCAGTGGCATACAGTTGAAAGGGGAGCTATGCTTCAGTGAGCAGCGATAAGATATCACCTGCTGATGCGCAGCTCCCCCACACACACACACACATACACAGAAACGCGACGATGCATATTACGTGCTTGCCCCCAGGCACATAATACAGATAGCCGACGGGGTGCCCAATCCCATCGGCTGTGCTGTGCTCCCCAAAAGTTTTCACATGCCACGCTGGGTGCCACCCCCAGCGTGGCAACTCATAGAATAGCTGGACGGGGTGCCCAATTCCCATCGGCTCCACTGTCCTCACCCCCCGTAAGGTGCCACGCTGGGAGCCCACCCCAGCGTGGCAATAGATGTTATGGCCGACGGGGGTGCCCAATCCCCTGTTGGCTCCACGACCCCCCAGCCATCCTTGTGCCACGCTGAGAGCCCACCCCAGCGTGGCAAACGTCCCCCGTCGTCATTAAAAAAGAAAAACAACCTATAAAGAAAAACGGTCCCACGAGTCTCTCGGCCCCTCCCACAACCCGCACCCACCCACTGTACACCCTGCCTCTCCACACCCCCCCTCACCCCATACTTACCTCTGGACCTCGGCTCGACGATCTTCGGTGGACCGGGAACACGTCTGCACTCTTCAAAGCCGACCACGAACTGAAGAAATGCCAGTAAGCTGTATAATGGGATAGATAGGGGGTTTTCAACTTTGTTGCATATCTCAGGCATTTTTTGGAATTTTTGCACCAAATTTTCAACATGGGGTTTTTGGGACCCCTTCTCATGAATGCTGTCACTGTCATGGCGTTATTCGGGCCCGAAGGGTGATTTCGCAGTCACTGCACAAAATCACCTTTTGGGACCGATTAACAAACGACACTGCCAGTGTTCATAAGGTGGGCTCTCAAGAAGCCTGTTTTGAAAATTTGGTGGAAAAATTCAAAAAAACGACTGTTTTATGAGCGTGCGTTGCACAGTTCCTACGCACACTCGTAAGTTCGCGAATTTTCAATATTTTCACTCCAGATTTTCAACATTGCCATTTTACCACACCTTCTTATGAGTAGTACAGCTGTAATTTTTCACATCTCACCCAAAATGTGTTTCCACCCATGTAGCGCACAATGGCGCAGTCAGTGTGCGAAATCAATGTAAGGAACAAATTAAGAAAACCACAGTGACACTGTTCATGAGCAGAGGTCTTAAAATGGCTATGTTGAAAATTTGATGAAAAAATTCCTAACAATGACTGTTTTACGAGCGTGCGATGCGCAGTTCCTACGCATGCTCTTAAGTTCGCGAATTTTCAATATTTCACTCCAGATTTTCAACATTGCCATTTACCACACCTTCTTATGAGCAGTACAGCTGTCATTTTCACATCTCACCTAAAATGTGTTTCTCGCCTATGTAGCTTATTAATGGCTTAGGCCGGTAAAGTAAAATCAATGTATCGGACAAATTAAGAAAATCACAGTGACACTGTTCATGAGCAGAGGTCTTAAAATGGCTATGTTGAAAATTTGATGAAAAAATTCCTAACAATGACTGTTTTACGAGCATGCGTTGTGCAGTTCCTACGCACGCTCGTAAGTTCGCGAATTTTCAATATTTTCACTCCAGATTTTCAACATTGACATTTTACCACACCTTCTTATGAGTAGTGCAGCTGTTATTTTTCACATCTCACCCAAAACGTGTTTCTGCCCATGTAGCGCACAATGGCGCAGTCGGTGTGCGAAATCAATGTATGGGACAAATGAAGTAAATCACAGTGACACTGTTCATGAGCAGAGGTCTTAAAATGGCTATGTTGAAAATTTGGTGAAAAAATTCCAAATCATGACTGTTTTATGAGCGTGTGTTGTACAGTTCCTCCGCACGCTCGTAAGTTCACGAATTTTCAATATTTTTACTCCATATTTTTAACATTGCCATTTTACCACACCTTCTTATGAGTAGTACAGCTGTCATTTTTCACATCTCACCCAAAACATGTTTCTGCCCATGTAGCGTACAATGGCGCAGTTAGTGTGCAAAATCAATGTATGGGACAAATTAAGAAAATCACAGTGACACTGTTCATGAGCAGAGGTCTTAAAATGGCTATGTTGAAAATTTGGTGAAAAAATTCATAAAAATGACTGTTTTACGAGCATGTGTTGCGCAGTTCCTACGCACGCTCGTAAGTTTGCGAATTTTCAATATTTTCACTCCAGATTTTCAACATTGCCATTTTACCACACCTCCTTATGAGCAGTACAGCTGTCATTTTTCACATCCTGCCCAAAATGTGTTTCCGCCCATGTAGCGCACAATGGCGCAGTCGATGCGCGAAATCAATGTATGGGACACAATAAGAAAACCACAGTGATACTGTTCATGAGCAGAGGCCTTAAAATGGCTATGTTGAAAATTTGGTGAAAACATTCCTAAAAATGACTGTTTTACGAGCGTGCGTTTCACAGTTCCTATGCATGCTTGTAAGTTTGCGACTTTAATATTTCACTCCAGATTTTCAACATTGCCATTTTATTATTACACTTCCTTATGAACAGTACAGCTGCTATTTTTATATGCTGCCCAAATGTGTTTTCGCATGTAGCGCATAATGGTGCTGTTGGAAAAGTAAAAGCAATGCTTGGGACAGATTAAGAAATCACAGTTACACTGTTCATGAGCAGAGGTCTTAAAATGGCTATGTTAAAATTTGGTAACAAAAGTCCCAGAATGACTGTGTTACGAGTGAGCATTGTGAAGTTTCCATGCACCTCGTAAGTTCATGACTTTGTAATATTTTAAGTCCAGATTTTCACCAGTGGCATTTTCCACACTTCCTTATTTACAGTACAGCTGTCATTTTTCACAACATGGCGAGTGTGTTTTCACACTTTCAGCGCAGAGATGCGTGGTCGCTGTGGGAAATCATTGTTCGGGACAGATAAAGAAAATCACAGTGACACTGTTCATGATCGAGGCACCAAAATGCCTGAGTTGACAATCTGCTGTAAAAAATCCCCAACCTAATTATATTACGGGTGCGTTGCACAGTTTCTATGTACGCCGTGACTTCACCATTTTTAAAATATTTTACTGCAGATTTGCAGCATTGCCATTTTTACACCTCCCCATGAACAGTACAGCTGTCATTTTACATCCTGTTCGAATGTTTTTGCACCCAGTGCTAAATGCCGTAGTCGCTGTGCATAAGCAGCTTTCGGCTAACAAACTGATATTCCCCCTGTTCATGAGGTGGGGACACAAAAAAAACATGTTGAACATTTGGAGTGAATATACCAACAAATGCCTGAGGTATTAGGGTTTCCAACCATAACGCCCAACCCTGTAGAGAATGACAGGCATCAGGGGTGTGACTTGGGATTCTTGCCTGTAATGCTCATACCATTCCACACCCTGCAGCCAGTGAGAGGCATCGAGGTATGCCTTGGACTCTTCGGCCCCAAAGTTCACCCCATTCTCCTATATCACACCCATCTCACCATATTTCCTAATGGAATGGGGTACGCATAAGGGCCAAAGACCCCAAGGAACACCGTGACACTTGTCAGTGTCTGCAGGGTGGGGTGTGGTGAAATTGTGTGGTCGTTATGCCTGACGACCCAAAGGCACACCCCAATGCCTGTCACTCTCTGCAGGGTGGTGGTGGGGTTGGCTTCAGTTCAGTACTTAGCTGCCATTCCTATTACGCAGCTCTGTAACTTCTACACTACTACTGCCAATGCCAGCAAGCAAACATTCGGCATTGGCAAATGCTTGTTCTTCTCTGCCATTCTAAGAATGCCTTCTATCATATCCTTGTCCATTCCCTCCCCCTGACATGGGGGTCTGTACACAACCCCTGTGCAGATTGTGGTGCCCTTTCCAGTCTCCAAGGTGACCCACAGTGTCTCCTCTCCTCCCTGTTTACTCTTTTGTTCAGTTGCTTTTATCCCTTCCTTTACATAGAGAGCTACTCCTCCCCCTCTTCTCCCCTGCCTGTCTGTCCTGTAGGTTAGACTGCTGAACTAGTTCTACTATTACATTTTCCTACCATTTTTAAACAGAAACACCAGATATACTCAGTAAGCATTTTGCTCACAGCAGCAAAGAAAGTCATAACATGGCTGTGGTTGAAATTAACAGCTCCATCTATTGAAAAGTGGGAAGATACTATCTATGATATATATAAAATGGAGGCAATGACAGCCTGCTTACGTAACTCAACCCCATTACTAATGAATGGATGGACTACATGGCTGATGTACATATCGAACCACAGACCCACTTTTGTTCCGTGAGTTGAATAGGGATGGGAGTAGAGATTAGTCCGGTGGTTCAGACACAATAATAAAAAAACCTTGTTCTTTTTCCCCCTTTTCTCTTTTTCTCTTTCTCTTCTTTCCCTTTCCACTAAAAGAGCTGTAGTGGGAAAGATTCAAAGCCCTTGAAGATTAGCATGTGATGGTGAAAACAGGACCTGGCCCTTCTCTCCTTATTCTATAGAAAATAATACAATCTATGGAACTTTCACTGATTGAAAGTATAAAAGAATGTATGATATGCTCGGGATCTCAACATTTTAATCAACTCTCCTGTTGTGCACATATTCCCCGTGTACTCAGTGGTATGGATGTATTGATGGAATCCTGCAAAAAATAATAAAAATTAAGTTTAAAAAAAAAAAAGAAAGGGGGGGCAGAGGAGCGAGGGCCAGGAGAGAAAGCCACACTGTGGCTAATGTTGAAGTGTTGGAGGGGGGGAGGCAGAGGAGCAAAGGCCAAGAGAGAAAGCCACACCACGGCTATTGTTGAAGCCTTTGGGGAGGGAAGGTCAGGTCAGTGGAGCGAGGATGGGAGAGAGAGAGAGTACAGTGGCTGTAACTCTAGCCGTGTACATTAGTATGAACTGTAATGTGCATGGTCGGAGTTGCATCTAACATGCCATGTCAGCAAAGCCGAACTCGTGTCATGACCAGAGTGCCTGGTCATTGGTGTACACTGCCAAGCCCATTGCAGTTTCAGCTATATTTGGCTCGGCAGTGACACACCTCTCAAATGCCATATTGTCCCAAGACGTTTCTTGCGCAAGTGAATGCAGAAAGTGCAAAACATGGGTTAGGCAGGATCTGTTTGGTTTGAATCCATGTTGTGTTATATCCTTTTGTTCACTGGCTGCTATATGTTCATCAATAAGTTCTTTAATTTATTCCTCCATAATTTTACTAAGGATCGATGTGAGGCTTATTGGTCTATAGTTCGAAACATGTCTTAAACCCTTTATAAAGATCGGAGTTACATTTGCCTTTTGTCATTCAGATAACGCAACTCCATCCCTCAATGATGTATTAAGGAGATATGAGATAGGTCCAGCAAGTTCCTCTGCTAGTTTCTTCATAAAACTAGGGTATAACATGTCTGGCCCTAGTGATTTATTAACTTTAAGTTTTTCAATTTATTGAAGACTGAGTCTTCAGTTATGGGTGAATTTATAGTTACAGAACCTAGCATATCAGTAGCGCTGCTGTTTATATAATTAACATTAGTTCAATCGTTAGGTGGTGCCTGAAATAGACTAATAAAATAGTCATTAAAAATAATTACCAAGTGTGATTCATTTTCAATCGAGGCAGAATCTGTTTTAATAGGCTGTATGTTTTTTTTACCTCCCTTTAGGGTATTGACCTAGTGATAGAATGCTTTTTTGTTGTTATCAGCTGTATTGGCCAATCTTTTTTCCCCCTTTCCTTTGGCAGTTTTAATTGTATGCTTGTATTTTGGCCCAAGTAGTGAGATTAGAATTTTTCTGTATTTTTTATAACTTTTTTTTCATTTTTTATAAGTGTCTTGGTCTTTTTATTGTACTTTACCCAATTTATTATATTTTTGTACCTCTGGTATATAAGTATTGGTGCACACATCAATTTGATGTTTTAGTATATCCCATTGCCTTTCTAATGTTTGCACCTCCATTTCCTTTTTCCGATTCCAATTTCTGAAGTGTGATTTAATTTTGTCATAGTCCGCTTTATTGTAACACTATATTTTAGTTGTGCCTTTCATCTTTTGCTTAATGTTTTTAACTGTAAATAAGACCATGTTGTGGTCACTGCCGATCAAGGGCTCCATTACTATGCATTCCACTATGTCTTATTCTAAATTGGTTAATACCAAATCCAGGATACGCTGTCCTCGTGTGTTTTCAAGTACAATTTCAATCATTCAGTCAGTCAAAGCTTATTTGTACAGCGCAAATTTCAGGGAACCAAAGTGCTTTACGTACTATCATCGCTTAAAATATATTTATATACTTTAAAGAACACCTTTCATGATGGTCCAACAAGTTACAGCTTGTAGTCATTATATGCAGTACTAGACCTGAAGTACTAAACCATCACTTCCTTTCTGCGTGGTCTGTTATCACCATGGACAGGTGGGTACTGAAAGTGGTCAGCCAGGGTCTGCCTCTGGAATTAAAGCAGTACCCCTAAGCCGAGCCCATGCCCCATGAGAGGATTTGGTGTCCTCTGTCACTCAGTCAGCTCTTTGAGATGACACTGCTCAGCTCCTCCGCAAGGAGGTTGTGCAAAGAGTTGCAGAGCCTCTGGAGCGCCATGTATTTGTTTCCAGGTACTTTCTGGTACCAAAACGGATGGGGGGCTGGCGCCCCATTCTTGCTCTGCACGACCTGAACAGGTTTCTCAGGTTTTGCACCTTCAGGATGGTAACTCTGGCTCAGATCATACCATCCCTGGAGCAAGGCATGTGGTTTTGCTCCCTGGATCTTCAGGACACGTTCTTTCATGTCCCGATCTGTCGTCCCACCGAAGGTTCCTCCACTTTTGAGCCGAGGGAACCCTCTACGTTCCAGGCCATACCCTTCAGCCTCTCAATGGCCCCCAGGGTCTTCACAAAATGTGTTGGCAGCTTTCCTGAGGTGCTGAGGGGTCTGGGTTTACCCTTACATAGACGACTGGCTTATAGCAGGTCCCCCCGGGCAGGAGATGGAGCGGTCCAGGGATCTGTCCCTCCAGACTTGCTTCAAGCTTTGCCTCCTGATCAAGGAGGCCAAGTTGGAACTCATGCCCTCGCAGGTGATTTGATTTATCGGGGCAGAGCTTGACTGTTGCTGAGCCAGAGCTCGGCTCCTCGCGGACAGGGCAGAGGTTCTCGCCTCCTTTGCCCAATCATTTCTGGTTGGGCAATCGCACCCTGCCTGGGTTTTCCTACACCTTCTGGGATACATGGTGGCCTGCACCATTGTGGTCCAAGGGGCCTGCTGACATGTGCGTTCCCTCCAATGAGAACTGGCCAGTCTGTGGTCTCAGCTCTTAGGTCACCTCAACCAGCTGGTCATTGTGACCCGAAGGATGTGGGACACCCTCCAGTGGTGGCTCATCCCAGCACATCTACAGGAAGGGATCCTGTTTGTCCACTCCGAGCCGACAGTCATCCTGATGACCGACGCCTCTCTGATGGACTGGGGTGCCCAACTGGGGGAGCTCAGAGCCCACGGGCTCTGGTCCTCTCAGGAATCCCGATGTCACATCAACCTGCTGGAGCTCTGAGTGGATCGGGTAGCCCTGACCGCATTCACTCCATTCATTCATGGGTCAAGTGGTCCAGATCCAGACAGACAACACCATGACCATGTACTATTTCAACAAACAGGGCAGGACGCACTTCTTGACTCTATGCATGGAAGCTCTCCACATTTAGACCCTTGTGCTCAGCCTGGAGGCAGATCTCCTTGCCATCCATGTGGCAGGAGCCTCGAATCAGCTGGCCGATGCCCTCAACTGGATGGGCGAGGCATCTCATGAGTGGTCTCCTCATCCACAGGTAGTACATAATCTGTTCTCCCAGTGGGGCACCCTTCAGATGGACTTGTTCGCCTCCAGGGAGAATGCAAAGCTGAGGCTGTTCCGTGCCTGCCCCCCTCAGCAGGGCTCACTGCAGGGGGATGCCTTCTCGAGACTGTGGACCCCAGGCCTCTTCTATGCCTTCTCTCTACTTCCCTTGATCCACAAAGTGCTCCTCAAGGTCAGAAGGGACAAGGCACAGATGATCCTGGTAGCCCCAGACTGGCTATGCCAGTTCTGGCATCCAGATCTCCTCAGCCTTAGCAGCAGGCTCCCGAGGCGTCTTCCAGCATACCCGTACCTCCTCTCCATCACTCAGGGGAAGGTATTCCACCTGAACCTTCAATCCCTGCACCTGACAGCCTGGTTTCTGAGCAGCTAGAGTTCCAGGCTTTGGGTCTCTCCGATAAGGTCCTCACTGTTGTTGAGGCATCCCGTAAGAAATCTACCAGAAAATGCTATGCCTTCAAATGGAAGAGATTTTCCATTTGGTGTCAAGGCAAAGGGTTGAACCCATTGTCCTGTCCAGTGGCTAGCATTTGGACTGCCTGTGGTCCCTCTCCCAGCAGGGACTTCGGTCGATGACCCTCAAGGTGCACGTGGCAGCCATCTCTGCTTACCAGGCGCAGGTCGATCAGTAGTCAGTGGCACAGGAGAAGGTGGTCTGGTGCTTTTTCAAGGGCCTAGATCACATAGCCCCTCCGGTGCATGAACCACCACTGCTGTGGGATTTATTGCTGGTTTTGGCAAATTTATGGGCAATCCATTTGAACCGATGCACAGGTGCGATATCTCTCACCTGTCATGGAAGACCGCCTTCCTGGTGGCCATTATGTCAGCCAGAAGGATTGGGGAGCTCCAGGCTCTCTCGGTGGAGTCTTCTTACCTGGTCTTCCACAGGGACAAGGTTATCCTGCGCCTCCACATGAAATTCCTTCCGAAGGTGGTGTCGGAGTTTCACCTTAACCAGGTGTTGACTCTGCCGGTGTGTACCACCCCAATTACACCTCGAAGGCTGAATACAGCCTCCATACTTTGGACCCAAGATGAGTGCTCGCCTACTACAAAGAGCGTACAGTGGATGTTTGGGGATAGGTTTGCCAGCTGTTTGTCACCTACGCTGAAGCCGCACCTGGCAGACCTGCAGCCAAGCAGACAGTTGGCAGGTGGATCACTCCCTGCATTAATCTCTGCTATAGATTGGTGGATAGGGAGCCTCCCATTGGCTAGTGGCTCATTCCACCCACCATACCACTGTGTCAGTGGCTGCTTCTAGGGATATCCCTATCCAGGATATCTGCAGGGCTACTACCTGGAAGTCAGCAAACATCTTCATTACCCATTACCACATCAACCTAGAGTCACACCGGGATGCTGGTTTTGGGGCCTCAGTTCTCCAATCCTTATTTCCCAAGTAGGTGGTGTGCACCTTGCATCCCTTCTGGAGAACTGCTAGGAGTCTGCCAACAAGTGTGGATAGCATTTTGTGTTTGTTTTATTGTTTGTGATCTTTTTTGGAATGCCTGGCTGAATGATTGTATCTTGTCTGACAGAGGGATCATTAATTGTATTGCTCATAGATTGGGTTCCCTTCTCCCCCAAGTATCTAGTTTAAAGTGTTTGCATCAATGTATTGGTTAAAAGTTTCACCTAGGAGTTTACTGCCCATTTGGTTTAGATGTAACTTGTTGTAATATAGTTGTTTTCCCATTGAATGTCTTCCATGTTCAGATGCAGTTGATTTCCTTTAGGAGACACCATTGGCATAGCCAGTTGTTCAGTTTTACTATGTTTCTACATGCTTTGTAATTTGCCATGGGTATCGATAGAATTTCAGACATAACGTCACAATCAAAATCTTTCAGCAACATATATATAGCCTTGTAGTTGTTAAAAATGTCTTTTACTGACATTTTATTAAAGTTGTTTGTTCCTGCATGAACAGTTACTTGTTTTGTTTCATTATTTTTCTTTATTATACCTGGTATAAAGCATTTAATATCTTCCAGTCCTGCTCCTGGAAAACAACTACTGACTAGGTTTTCGGTTTTTTTATTCTTTGTGATATAGTGGTCAGTGTACATAATGATAGTCACCCAGTATACACATTTTGCTGTATTTTGGGCTGGACATTTTTTGTCAGTTTCCATATTTAATGTCTCATTGATATTTACTAGATAGAGATTAGCTACAGTATTAGGAGTACTTGTGTCTTCTTTTTCAGTTATGTTTTGTCCTATTTGAGTATTCTGGTTAGAGCTGTCATAGTCACTATTTGTGTTTATAGTTTGTGAATCTTTGAGTTGAGTATTAGATTTGGTAGATATAAAATTATCATCTTTTTGTAATAGTTCAACTTGTGTGTCTATGCTCTCAACTAACTCAAGTATTTATTGTGTTTCAGTTTCTAGGGTATCTATTTTCTCCATTGGTGGTGCATATCTGTTACCTGTATGAAGTGTAAAATTCATAGTTCTCCTTCCCTTTTTATGGCTGTGGGCAGAGCCTACAGCCATCTTGCTGTCTGTAGCTGGAAAAATGGAACACTGTGAAACACATTTTTTGAGTTTTTAATGTATCCTTCCACACATGCAAATCACTGTGCCACTTGAAATAAAAAAACTCCCTTCCTTCTGTTTAGAATAATGGAAACAGAACTCCAGGCTGCTTATCAGATGGCCATTAGGAAACTGAAACAGCTTGTTAAATATTGGTTGCCTATTAAACCGGAGATTTGTTTACCCCCTTTGAAATGCAATACTTAGCATTTAAATATTTTCTTGCTATGAGCTTCAGTTGGGCAGATATTGTCTTTCAAGAAAGATTCATACCTCATAAATGTCACCCTTTCCCAGCAACAAAAGATTTACAGTTTGTTTTAACCTCTTAAGACACTATCTGATAAGCACTGTCTCAGACATTTGCCAGATCCTCTCTGAACTATCCAGGCAAAATATATAGCAATCAGTAGGCATTTTTTATAATGCTTTTTGGGAAAAAAAATATATTGAGCTACAGCAAACATACACACACATACATACACACACACACACACACACACAGAGATATGCACACCATCCTCATGGCCACAACATTCAAAATAAATACTGCAATCTAATATGTTATAAAACAATAAAGAAACTGTTAGCTGGATTCACAAAAGTTTGCTGCAAACTGCGACAATGGCAGCTGCGTCCCCTGCATCCTGGACCCTGTGCCCTGTTCAGTATAGGAGAGGGTCTAGGAGCCAGCGACTTGCGGTGTCCACATAACAAAGGATGCAGCAACCAAGAATGCCACAAGCCACAGGATGGGTGGGTGGCAGATCTACCCACATAAGGGAGGCTGGCAGTGGTCGTGCCCCCCATGCGTAAAGTTCCTACTATTAGTAATGTAAAAGCCCAGTGTGGACTATGCCCCCCCATCCTGACCCCAATAGTGCTGATGTATAAGCCCTCATGGGCTATCAGAATTCCCCCTTCCCAGCCCCGATGCCGGTCCCTTCACCCTGAACCAGAAATGTCTTCCTATTCCTATAGTAATAAAACTGTCCCCGCATTGCCCCATATATCCCTGGTGGTCCAGTGCCCCCCTACCTGACAGTAGCAGCCCATCCTGCACCCCCCATATCCTGCCAGTGACTGGCACAGCCCACCTCTCACCACCGTGGCCAGCTGCCAACTGAGCATTGCACAGAGAGCGCGTACAGTTAATATACTCGCTTGGTGAATGACAGCAGTTGTCATTCACCAAGTGCATATATTAACGTACACGCTTTATGCAATTCTCACTTGGTGGCTGACCGTGGTGGTGAGAGACTAGCTGTGCCAGTCACCGGTGAGGTATGGGGGAGTGCTGGGTGGGTTGCCATTGTTGGGTGGGGGAGGCCACTGGATCACCAGGGATATATGGGGCATGTTGCGGGTGTGTTGTAATGGTGGGGATGAGATGGGATGTGGGTGTGGGTTGTGAGGTATGGGAACTGGGCATCAGGACTGGGGAGGGAGATGTTCAGATAGCCCATAAGGACTTGTAACCTGGCAATATCGGGATTGGGATGGGGAGAGGGTGACAGCCCACACTAGGCTTTTTGATGTCTACTGTGGAGCCTATGGGCATGTGGGAGGGGTGGGAGAACAGTGCTGTACACTAGGGGGGCCATAGTGGCCACTTGGTTGTGTAGCAGTGGCTGCACATTGGCAATCCCCGGTGGTTGGCAAAGACCACTAACGCCACCTCATAGCTGGCATAAATATGTCCACCAGAGATTCTTTCTGAATCCCAATTTGGGGACATTGCAGCCACCCTTCCTGAATAGGGTGCAACTGCTGCCATAAACCTCCTTACACCATGTCGAAAGGGGGTTTATGGCACATTGGTCCACTTGGGCGCAGGCAGTCTGCAGCAAGTCACAGGTTGCCTTTCTGATTCCCAACATGATGCAACTCATGATGCAAATGCTACTTCCACCATTTTTTTGGACACAAGTTGCCTTGTGTCCTGAGTTGCCTTTTGTGAATCCGTCCCTGTTTGTTTATGTCAGTGACCACAGTGAAGTTCTGTTTACAGTACGTTTCCTTTAAATATTTCTTATCCTATGTTTTGTATCATGGATAGCACAGGGGAGATGCTACATCTCATTGTCATAGGGATCTTCATTTTACACATTTTTGCACATATTTAGACGGGATGTCCCAGAGTAGATACAATATATTGTTTTCAGTGGGGTCATCAGTTTAGCATTTTTATAAAGTATTTATTCAAGGTAGCCTAGCCCAAATGTAAAATATTGTTTTCAATGTGTTCTGATTTTTACACAATGCAGCATAATATTGTGTAGATGTAGCGCCCCACTGAAAATAAGATGCCATGTCTTCTGTAAACTATCCAGGCTAAATATATCAATCATTCTTTATTTTTAAAAAGTGCCTTTCCAAAACCAAAGTGCTTTTACAATAAATAGATCAAGTACATAAAATTAAAACAATATAATAAAATCAGTCATTAAAACATTCTTAAAAATCAGAGTAAGCCAGGCTAAATAGGTAAGTTTTCAATGCTGATTTAAAACTTTGGACGGTCAGGCAATCTCGCACCCGATGAGGTAGAGAATTCCACAGGGTTGGGGCCATAAAACTAAATGATCTGGCCCCAGATGTCTTCAAACAAACCCTGGGAATCTCTAGCAATCCCTCATCAGTGGATCGGAGAGGGCGGGGGGACAGTAGGGATGAAGAAGATCTTGCAGGTAACTAGGTCCCTGGTCATGTAGGGCCTTATAGGTCAGCAAACCGACCTTGAAGGTGATCCGCCACTATACTGGTAGCCAGTGCAGTCCGCGGAGGACAGGCATTATATGACTGGTTCTAGAAGTACCAGTCAGAAGCCTGGCCACCGCATTCTGCACTAGCTTCAAGCAGCAGATATCTACTCCCAGTAGACCTAGGTAAAGGGCATTACAGTAGTCAAGGTGGGAGGTAACGAAGGCGTGGACCAACATTGAAAGATCGTCAGCAGGAACCAGGTGCTTCACCCGGTCTATATTCCTCAGATGATAAAAGGAGGTTTTGACAACAGCCGACACCTGACGTTTAAGGGTCAGGCACTCATCAGATATAATGCCCAGGTTCTGCACCCGGTCTGAGGTAGCTAACTGGACCCCCCCCCCAAGCCAAAGACCTGAAGGTGATCCTGTCAGCAAACCCGCCTCCCGATGACCTGGGTCCACAACCAACACCTCAGTTTTTTCAGGGTTTAGCCGCAACCAACTCACAGTCATCTAGTCCTGGATCTCAGCGAGACAGCTGTTAAAGACCAAGACAGCATCACCCTGGCTGGGCACAAAGGACATGTACAGCTGAGTATCATCTGCATAGCAGTGAAAACTCAAGCCGTACCGCCTATTAATCGCTCCCAATGGCAGCATATATACCACAAACAACATGGGTGCCAAACTGGGGCCCTGCGGTACCCCAGAGGATAGGGGAAGTGATGCAGAGGAAAAAATCCCAGACACCACCCTCTGAGTCCTACCCTCGAGGAATGATCAAAACCAACTGAGGACTGAACCAGACAGTCCACAGATAAACCGCAGGAGCTCCAACAGCACTCCATGGTCAACGGTATCAAATGCTGCAGAGAGATCAAGAAGGACCAAGATGGAACCGGTCTTTCGATCTCTCACTATTAGGAGGTCATTTAGTACCCAAACAAGGGCCGTCTCAGTACAATGTCTCTTCCTAAATCCAGACTGGAGAGAATCATATACATTTTGGCTGGTCAAATCACCATCCAGTTGCGACGCAATCACCTTCTCAATAATCTTACCTACAAAAGGCAGGTTAGAGACAGGCCTGTAGTTAGCCAGATAGTCCGGGTCCAAGGAAAGCTTCTTAAGAAGGGGCCGAATCATGGCTTCCTTCAAGGGATCAGGAAAGATCCCCTTCTCCAATGACAATCAGACTATCTTGGCAAGGACTGGGCCGATTTTATCCACACATCCTACTAAAAGGAGTGTGGGGCCTGGGTCCAAACTACAGTTGGTCGGTCACAGTGACTGGACGATCATCACTATGTCATTGATTGTGGGTAGGTCAAAGTCAAACCACACAAACTGGGTGTCTGACATCTCCTGCCAACCACCACAACTCCTATTTGAGAGAGTTAGGAGGAGGTCGGACCTGATTGTGGCAACCTTATTTGCGAAGAATCAAGCAAACTCCTCACTCCATTCCTGTGAAAATGCACTTTTGAGCTAAAGACAGATTGGATTGCACAATCTGTCCACAGTCCGGAAGGGCTGGGCTGATCAATTCTGTGCAGCAGCAATTTCTCTGTACAGGAATTCTGCTTTCTTACAGGCAATTGCTAATTGATATACCCGATAATGGTCCAATGGTATATAGCAATCAGCAGACATATTCTAGGAAGACACATTGTAAAAATGTGTAAAAGGAAGACCACATTGAAACTGCCTCTCAGCAGATCTGCATTGTGCAAATTCATTAGAAATAATGGGTAAAAGCATCCCAAAAGCTCTCCACAGCCATATTGGCTCTAACCAAAGTTTGTTTGTTTTACCTGTAGCTATTAACCATTGATGTAGTTGTAATACAGTTGCCCAGACTCCTGCCGATAATCTTAAAACTCAGTTGTTTAGTTAGTGGGTTACAGTGGGTGCTGGTTTTGCACATTCCTTTTTGGCTAATAGTTCAGCATTTGCTTCCAAAGGAAACAGTTTGCCTGCCTGGTCACTTGGAAAAGTACTCTCCCTCTGTTGCTTGATTTTCTGTCTAAACTCCCACCATGGTTTCTCATATGGCCCTGTTAAAAATAATTTTTTTGGCATTTTCATGATCTAGACAGAAGCACCAGAAGCAGCAGCAGTAAACTTGCTTTTCACAGGATCAGGTTTTTAGGGCTCCCTGATCTACAGGGTTTCATGTATTTTACAGGGAAATGGAGCCCTCTACATGGAAATTGTTCCCATAGACTTGCATTGGTTATATGGGAAAACACAGCAACATGGCTTCCATAAGACCATAAGGAACAATGTAAACTACAGGAAAAGCAAGGAAAACTGCCCTGGAGTTAACAAGGAAAATGCCAAATCAGTGAGGGAGTACTGGGTTTTCACTGCAGCTCATATTATCAGTATAGCAGGGTCAGCTGCTCAGACCATCAATCAAAGGCTGCTTGTGTCCTACAAGAAACAATTTATTGATTGATTTCAAAAGTTTTATCAGGAGATGTACTGAGCTTGTAGCAGCTCATTTCCTGATGTGTTGGGGAAGGGGAGGCAACAGTGTGAAACAGTAATACAGTATAAAGATACGTACAGAATACAACGTAACATAGAACTGTACAAGAGGTATATAGGTATGATCGGTTTTGCAAAATTCATATAATAGTACAGCCACACCAGTTTCAATGCAGTCAACGCTAGCAGCACAAATATAGTAAACAGAATATTAAGAGAGCTCAGGGGTATTTGAGGGAGTAAGCCAAGAAGTCCACATTCTTCTCTGGGTAAAACCAGAGCAAGGTTTTCTGTGGCACCCGCCAACAACTGGGAGATACTGCAAAGGAATCTTGTCTTCTGTGTAAGAACCTGACCACTGGCTGATCTGTGAGGGTTTTACTGGCTGTAGCACTCATTAAACAATTAATTAACTGATTTATTTATTTTTGTGTTTAGTTATTTATGTGTTTGTTAACCAGGTAGGTGCACTAGGCTGACATACGTTATTTTCAGTCGTGACTCAGGTACATTGACGGTACAGTGACAACCACTTCAACATACTTGGTACAAGCAGCAGTATGGTAAAATAAAATGAGAAAGGATGGATAAGCAGTAACATAATTTAAGTACTAGTTGATGCAGCACAGTTACAACCATGAATTCACAGTAAATGCTTTTTATGCTTGTTTGTGCAAAGCAAATGTATTGTTGCAGTAATGGTCTTCAGAGGTGTGCCACTGTCTGATGCAGTGCAGTGTAGCTCAGGCTGCAGGGTGGCTCACAGTGACAACCTAGTGATCAGGGAGGCTGATCATGACAGTGTTCTCTGCTTGAGGGGTGGAAACATCATATAGTTGAAGGAGCAAGCTGCTACTATCACAGAGCGACTCAAACCTTTCATCTGCATGACACCACCCAGCAAGCAGTTGAGTGGCATCATGATCAGCTCCGAGCTCTTCCCACTGCTATGCAAAGAGGAGACATGCAGAAGCAATTCCCTCCCACTGCCAAATATCCTGTACACCTCTCGATCCTTTCCACCAGTTCTCCTTTCATGTTAATAAAACACCATCTCTCTGCCAAGTATCCCACCCACCTTCCGATCCTTCCTCATGCGTGGTCCATGAAAATAAAATACCCTCCCAGTGCCAATTATCCTTCCCACCTCCCAGTCCTTCCCCATGCCCCGTCCATGAAAAATACCCTGTCTAGGGGCATGGATATGATATTCTATCCACACTTTCTGGCAGTCGCCTTTCCTCTTTAAAGCTGGCTGGACATCTTTAAGCTAGCTCCTCCCACACGTCTGGGTGTTAACTCCCTCAGCTTGGCCCCATGATGCCAGATCTTCCTTTCTGCTGGAAGAAGCAGGTTCCCTCCTTATCGCACTCGTGCTGAGTAGGCCCTTCGCTGCTAAATCTACGGATTTACTTCCAAACTCAAAATTAAAACTTTGTCTTCAGGCTCGATCTTCAATCGCAACCACAATGGATGACGACAAGTCCCTCCAGGGTTCTGTCCGTGCCTTTGCAAGCAGAAGATGTACCGAACGGATCTGCACTCTGTGTGCATCTATTGCCTGGGACATGAGCATGATCCTCAGGCCTGTAATATTTTTTGCATCTTCCATGCTTCTGTTCTTAAAGATTATCAAGCCTGACTTACTCTAGGCCATCTGAATGAACGGAACTTGCCGGTCAAGTCGAAAGATGCCCATCGGGTGGTCTCCATGGCTGCAGGGGTCCACTAAACAACTAGTGGCATTTGAGAAGGCAGCTGCTCAGGCCTCAGCTCACACCTCCTCAGCTTCGGCCTTCATTGCGCTTTCGCTGGGTGCCTCCTTCACAGGGGCATTCAAGGAATTGTGCCAGGCTTCACTGACTCTCAGTCAGGGCCCTTCTTCAGGGCAACAAATCCAAACTGAAAAAAAGACCAAAAAACGGTCTCGTCGTCAATCATGGGACCGGGAATGCTCTTGATCATGGGGCATCTGATTCCTGCACTTCTCCAGACCTGACTTCAGTCGAATCTTCAATCCAGGCCGCCGGCTCCATGGTAACCCTGTTGGGCCAGTTGGCCGAGATGCTGGTCGATCTTCCGACTGAGAATCTCCTCAAACTGGTCAACCAGTTGTCGACTAAGGAGGCTGACCCTTCTTTATCCAGGACTCTGGTCCTGACTCAGACCATTGGAGGGACGAATCAGTCTGCTGTCCCTCCACTTCTGGTCACCGACCAAGACCTGAAGGTGCCTCAGCTTTCATCGACACCCTCTGAGCCCTGCCGCCAGTCCCCCTGGTAGTCGCGGTTGTGGTTTTGGTGGTATTTCCATAGGTTGAGTGGTTCCCACTGATGTCAGTGCTCCCACTCTCAATGCTCTAAGAAGTGGCGCTGCCACTATTCTTCATCCTCGTCCTCCTCGGGTGAGGAAAGGCTTTGGCGCAAGATGTGTCGAAGCTACGAGGATCTTATGTGGCAACAGCTGGTGTTCTCCCATAAGAAGTTGGTCCATACCTCTACCCCAGCCATCATCTCAATAGCTGACACCTTTTCCACCTCAGGAACTGACCAAGTCGGTCCTGGCTTGGCCGACACCGCTGTCGCCACTGATTCCCATGGAGCCGCCTTCTAAACAGCTGAAGACCAGCGCTCCGACCAAGAAGCCTTGGCCAGCCTTGGGGCTTCCCCACTGGTTGTCAGTCACCGTCACTCCTGACCATTTGTGGAGAGTCATTGGGGATTCTGGTGGTCGACCACTCATCTACTACTCCTCAGAGTCAGTGGGTTCCTCCTTACACTCCCGTCCAGTGGACATGGAGTTGGTAGGGGGTCTCTCGACAGATGAAGGCCCTACCTCCTTTATGGGCCTTCTCCACCTGATCTCAGAATCTACGGGGCTTAAAATGGAATCAGTCCAGAAATGGGCCCGTTACCTGCTGACTGAGATCATAGACCAGGGAGACTCCCTCTGGGAAGCCTTCCTGGTGGCAGTGGCCATCCTGGGTCCTGCCTTAGAGCTTTGGCAGTGTCCCACTTTCTGTCCAGCACCATCGGCCCGAATGGCCCGCAAGTATGTAGTCCCTACTGGCTCCCTTTCAGGATTCACAGAACAACCCTTGGCTGAGAGCTTGGTGACTGATTCTGTGCTCCAGCACTCTGGCAACATGGGGGTCATCTACAAGCCACGTGACAGAGTTCAAGAAGCTGGACCATGTGGCTAAAAATGTCTGTACTGACTCTTCACTTGGCCTTCGTCAGGGAAGCTTGACCCTCCTCATGGCCTACTTCTCCTGTATCCTGTTGGGCACTTTGGATGAGGTGCTTCCTCACCTACCTGCAGACCTCCAGACCACGGTCAGAGAGGTGCAGGACCAGGGCTGGGCTGTAGCAAAGCAACAGCTCCAGACAGCCATGGACACTGGGGACTCCTGTGCCCGCTCTGTGGTGGCCGTAGTGGCCATGCACCACAGGGCTTTGCTGCTGATCTCTACCTTCACGGCAGATACCCAGTACAAGCTGGCGGGTGTAACTTTCCTGGGTACTGACTTGTTCAGGTCCGGAGTCCAGGACCACCTCACCCACACTGAAAAGTCCAATGCCACCATGGACTCAGTGACAACTGCTCAGAGGGACCCCAAAGGCTTCAAGCAGCAGAAAAAGGAGCCCTTTCAGTCCTCCTTCACTCCTGCAGCCAAACCAGCCCAGCCCCAAGCTGGACAGCAGGCTTGGCCTGGTGAACTCGGCCGAAGTCTATGGCCTCAGTTGTCCATAAGCCTAAAAAGGGAGAGGCCCTGGTGGCTCCTCAGCCGGGCCTTCCTTCTCCAAGCCTGCCCAGTGACAGAATGAGGGGTGCCTCCCTCAAGCTTGTCACACCTCCGCTGGGTCCTCCTGTAGGGAGCCAGCTCTACCACTTCCTTTCCACCTGGTCCACTGTCACCACGGACAGGTGAGTCCTCAAAGTGGTGGGTCAGGGTCTGCCTCTGGAATTCAAGCAGTACCTTTCTTGCTGAGCCTGTGCCCCATGGAAAGACTTGGTATCAGCAGACATTCTTTCAGTTCTTTGGGACAACATTGTCTAGCTCCTCCTCAAGGAGGTCATAGTTCCTGTTGCAGATCCTCTGAAACACCCAGGGTTTGTCTCCAGGTACTTCTTGGTACCAAAATGGATGGAGGGCTGGCACCCCATTCTAGATCTGCATGACCTGAACAAGTTTCTTAGTCGCAAACTTTCAGGATGGTCACTCTTTCTCAGATCATACATGTTGTTTTGCTCCCTGGAACTTCAGTACACATTCTTTCACATCCCGATCCGTCCATCTCACAGAAAGTTCCCTCTACGAGTTCCAGGCCATGCCTTTCGGCCTCTCCTCAGCTCCCAGGGTCTTCACCAAGTGCATTACAGTGGTGGCAGCTTATTTGACATGCCAAAAAGGTCCTGGTTTACCCTTACCTGGATGACTGGCTGATTGCAGGTCCCTCCAGGCAGGAGATTGAGTGGTCCAGGGACCTGGTCCTCCAGACCTGTCTCCCTTGGCCTCCTGATCAACGATGCCAAGTCAGACTGTGTGCCTTCACAAGTGATCATCTTCATTGGGGTGGAGCTCAACTGTTGCAGAGTCAGAGCCCGGCTCCTGGAAGACAGGTAGGAGTCTCTCTCCTCCTTTGGCCGATCATTTTTGGTTGGGCAGTTGCACCATGCCTGGGATGTCATGTACCTGCTGGATTACATGGCGACCTGTATCAGCATGGTCCTTTGAGCCCACTAGAGAATGTACTGTCTGCATTAGGAGCTAGCCAGCCAGTGGTCTCAGCGCAGGGGTCACTTCGACCAGCTGGTCACTGTGACTCAGCAGATGTGGGATGCTGTCTAGTGGTGGTTAGTTCCAGAACATCTACAGGAAGGGTTCCCATTTGTCTGCCCAGAGCCAGCGGTCATCCTGATGACCAAAGCCTCTCTCATGGGTTGGGGTGCCCACCTGGGGGAAAACAGAGTCCACGGGCTCTGGACCCCCGAGGAGTCCTGATGCCACATCAACCTGCTGGAGCTCCGAGCAGTTCGGCTGGCACTGATTGCCTCTGCTTCTCACATTCAAGGTCAGGTGGTCCAAATCCAGACAGACAATACCACGACCATGTACTGCATCAACAAACAGGGTGGGACGCACTCCCTGCCACTGTGCAAGGAAGTTCTCCATGTGGGGACCCTCCTGTGCAGCATGGGGTCCGATCTCCTAGCCATCCACATGGCAGTGGCCTCCAGCCAGAAGGTGGATGCTCTCAGGTGTGTCGGCGAGGCATTGCACGAGCGGTCTCTCCACCCAGAGGTAGTACACAGTCTGTTCTCCCAGTGGAGCACCCCTCAGCTGGACCTGTTCATCTCCAGGGAGAACACAAAGCTGAGGCTGTTTTGTGCCCACCCCCCTCAGCAGGGAACACTGCAGGGGGATGCCTTTTCAAGGCTCTGGATCCCAGGCCTCTTCTCTACCTTCCATCCACTTCCCTTGATCCACAAGGTGCTTCTAAAGGCCAGGAGGGACAAGGCACTGGTGACTCTGGACTGGCCACACCAGTTTTTACCCCTATCTCCTCAGCCTCAGCAGCAGGCTCCTGAGGCATCTTCCTCTCTGCCCATACCCGGTCTCCATCTATTAGGGGAAGGTACTCCATCTGAACCTTCAATCTCTGCACCTGATAGCCTGGTTCCTGAGTGGCTAGAGTTCCAGGCTTTGGGTCTCCCTGAAGATGTCCTCACTGTTGTGGAGTTATCTTGGAAGGAGTCGACCAGGAAGTGCTACACCTTCAAATGGAAGAGGTTCTCCATTTGGTGTCAGGGCAAGGGGTTGGATCCTTTGTCCTGTCCAGCAGCTATCATTATTTATTACCTGTGGCTCCTCTCTCAGTCAGGCCTTCGGTCGATGACCCTCAAGGTGCGCCTGACAGCCATCTCTGCTTACTGGACACGGGGTGGTCAGCGGTCGGTGGTGCAGGAGAAAGTGGTCTGGCACTTCTTTAAAGACCTTGACCACATTTTCTCTCCAGTGCATGAACCACCACCACCTCCTTGGGACCTGTTCCTGGTGCTAGCAAAGCTCATGGGCAAGCCAATGGAACCAGTACACAAGTGTGACATGTCTCACCTGTCATGGAAGACCACCTTCCTGGTGACTGTCATGTCAGCCAAAAGGATCGGTGAGCTCCAAACGCTTTCAGTGGAGTCTCCTTACTTGGTCTTCCACAGGGACAAGGTTGTCCTTTGCCCCAACCCGAAGTTCTTCCCGAAGGTTGTTTCAGAGTTTCACCTTAACTAGGTGATTAATCTCCCACTCTACTTCACCAATCACACCTCGATGGCCAAGCACAGACTCCATATTCTGGACCTGAGGTGAGTGCGCACTTATTACAGGAGCGCATGGCTGGCAGTCGGGGAGAGATTCGCCAGCTGTTTGCCACCTACCCTGAAGCTGCACATACTGTAACAGACCAGCAGCCAAGCAGACATTTGGAAGGTAGATTGTATCCTGTATAGATCTCTATTATAGGTTGACAGGTAGGGAGCCTCCTGTAGGGCTTAGGATTCATTCCACCCACCATTCCGCTTCTTTGGTGGCTGCTTCCAGGGACATCTCTATCCAAGAAATCTGCAGGGCAGGTACCTGGAAGTCAACACACACTTTCATTTCTCATTACCACATTGATCTTGAGTCATGCCAGGATGCTGGTTTTGGGGCCTCAGCTCTCCAATCTCTGTTACTCAAGTAGGGGGTGTGCGCCTTGCCTCCCTTCCTCCCGGAGAACTGCTAGGAGTCTGCCAGAAAGTGTGGCTAGAACATCATATCCATGTCCCTAGAAAACAGGTTACTCACTTGTAACAGTAGTTCTAGGAGTGGTATATGATGATGTTCATCCACATGGACCCAGCCGACCTCCCCTGGCTTTGGCGCACGCAACTGCTTCCAGTGAACAAGATCTGGCATCATGGGGCGGAGCTGAGGGAGTTACCACTGTGGGTGGGAGGAGCCAGCTTGAAGACATTCCAGTCAGTCTTAAACAGGAAAGATGACTGCCAGAAAGTGTGGATGAACATCATATACCACTCCTAGAACTACTGTTACAGGTGAGTAACCTGTTTTGTCACTGCCAAGTATCCTGCCCCACTCCCAATCCTTTCCTTGTATTCCAGCCATAAACCTATAAAAGAAGAAACCAGTCCAGTGAAGACTTCTGCCCCGTGACCACACCGTCCCACCCTAATCCTTCTTCTCAGCACCCACACACCCCCACCCCATACTTACTTGTCCAGCCTAGTGCTGTTCCTTCTGTAACCCACTGCTTCTGCTGCGCTCCACCGGGAAATGACTGAAAACAAGATAAGTATGGTTAATTGCTTTTTAATTTGTTTTGAACATTCACTCACACCTTTGTCATTTTTTAATATTTTTACCACAGACTTTCCACATGGCCTTTTTTAGCTCCACCTAATGAACCAGGTGGATGATATTTTTCAAATCCCCCTTGAAACGTTTTTGCAGTTGCTCCATGAAATCATGTTTGTGACAGGGTAGAATAGGACCCTGTCCCGTTTGTTATGGAGAAAGTGTTTAAATGCAAGGATCTGTCCTTTTCTGTCTCTTCTCTGGTTGTGCAACCAAATTTTCCTGTGAGACTTCAGACTTGATCAACCCAACAGGCTTGCAGTTCTTGGCCTCTCACTGTCTCTCAGTTTTCTCTTACTGTCTGTTTTTCTCCCTTGCATATCCAGATCTGCTGATATAAAAATATTGTATGGAAATGTTACTGATATTGGGATCCTATTGTTTAGAACAGATATAGTGTTCCTGTTGAAATGTATATATTTATATTTTGAGATGATTGCAGAAAGCTGTTGTAAACTAGAGGTTACCTAAGTGCAAATTTTTAAGCCTTTTGCAAAAGCTGTGGAAATGGGGCCTCTCAGCCTAGGCACACTGTGTTCTAGTAGCTCCTCCCTGATATTTACAAAAACAGGATGCTTGCTAAGGATTGAGGTTGAAAGGACTTATAAGAGCTAAGCTGCAACTGCAAGAAAGATTAGAAGAAAGAGGGACACAGAGACTGAAAGAAAAAAACTATTTCATTTCTTCTCTGCACATAGTTATTCTGAACAAGTTTTTTTTTTTTTGTTACTGCTACTGTAAATAAATATTTTGGTGAATTCTACAACTGCTCCTGGTTTTCCCTATGTTTTCTGACCTGTGCCTTGATGACAGATGGTGTCAGAGTGGGTTTTAAGCCATGCATACCCTAAGGCAGGAGTTTTGTGCGTGGGTACTGGATCTAGTACCAGAGAAGCACGGAGGAAGGTATGGATTCTGCAGCAGCAAGTCCAGGAGTGGTTACCAGGATAATGGCAGCCAAACTAGCAGAAACTGAAGTCCAGTCTGAGATTGTACAGCTAGCACAAGTTATGAAAAAAGAACAGGCAGTGACAGAACGAAAAAGCCTGATGGACTTTTTCAAATGGTGGGCTATACAAAAGAGACTGAGAAGCAGAGAAAAAAAGAGATTCAACATTTAGAAGCACAGAGGAGAGAAAAGATGCAGTGACAGGAGCAGCAGAGGAGAGAAAAAATGCAGCGACAGGAGCAGCAGATGAGAGAAGAGATGCAGCAACAGGAGCAGCAATGGCTGGATACCTTGCAAGCTATCAAAAGCAGAGAATCCAGCACAGATCCAGACACGCAGCAAAATGCAAGCAACTTAAAAGCCATTAAACTTACAAAGCTGTATCCCTCAGATGATATTTAGGCATACCTAACAACTTTTGGAAAAGTTGCCACAGCCTGCCAGTGGCCAGAGCAGCAATGGAGAATTAGACTGGTACCCTACCTGACAGGGAAAGCCCAACTTGCCTACGGCAATACGGACACTGCACAGTCAGAAAATTGTGACCTGGTCAAAAGCAAAATCCTGAAAAGATACATCTCCGGAGAGACATACAGGCAGAGATTTCAATCTCTGAGGTACAGCTCGGTCGACAGTCCTTGAAAAGCCTTCACCCGACTCGGAGAATTTCTGATAAAATGGATCCAACCAGACAGCAAAACAGTCCCACAGATCATCGATACATTCACCATGGAGCAATTCATCAACATCTTGCCTACAGATGTGCAGCTCTGGGTAAAGGAACATCGATCAGAGAGTGGGAAAAAGGCTGTTTCTTTGGCCGAGGACTACCAAGTGGCCAGACAGATGCCACAGCAGCAAGGTAACAGCCAAGCACTGGAAAGACAATCTTTTTCCCAGTTAAATTCCAAACCTGATAAGAACCCTGGTGGGGGTAACAAATATATGCCCAAAGACGTTATCTGCTATAACTGTAATAAGCCAGGCCATTTTGCAAGAAACTGCCATAGTAAGGAGAGTGGCACTGGATCAGATTTGTCCTTGGCAAATTGGGGCAAGTACTTAACAGATGTGAAGGTGAGGGAAAAGACTGTGAAGGGACTCATTGATTTGGGAAGCAGACAGACCCTAGTGCATGTTAAAGTGCTGGAAAAACACTGTGCAAAGGGACCAGGTACTGGTGTCATCTGCATCCACGGGGACACTCGATACTATCCCACTACCCAAGTGACTGACCGTTAAGGATGTGTCACAAAAAATGAAAGGGGGGGTAGTACCTGGGTTACCTGTACCTGTGATTATTGGAAATGACTTTCCAGGATTTACTGAGTTGATCAAAGAGGGAGTAAATCCTGATGTTTCAGCAGCAGTGGTGACAGGAGCTCAGGCCAAGAAAATTTCAGATGGTGGGGACACTTTTCCTGTCAAAGATTTTGATTCGTACTTGTTTGAGCACAGCTCCAGGTCTGGAAATCCAGGAAAGTAAGATGAAGCCTGAAGAAACTATGGCAACAAATGACTGATGGACATGAAGGGTTAAAATATGAAAATGCTGAAACTAAATTGATTACTGATTGTGATTTTCTTTCAGAACAAGCTAACAATGTTTCTCTCCAGGGTTATTTTAAGTAGGTGGGGGTAAAATCAAAACAGGATGGACCAATGTTTAAAAAATGTAATGGGTTACTGTACAGAGTTTGGGTTAAACCTCAGACACAGGAACAGACAGAACAACTGATTATACCACAGAAGTATAGAACAGAGTTATTACAGACAGCACATAATAGTCCTGTGGCTGGTCACTCAGGGAGGGATCGCACCCTTGCCAGATTGCTGTTTAGATTTTACTGGACTGAAATTCATGAAGATGTTGCTAACTATTGTAATTCCTGTGCTGAGTGTCAGAAAGTAGACCCAGTCACTAGAAAAAACGAGGTGCCACTGGTACCCCTACACTTGATAGATGTGCCTTTTGAGAGAATTGCAATGGATGTGGTTGGTCCTTTAGACAAAAGTAAAAAGGGTAATAGATTTATCCTGGTAGTATGCAACCATGCTACTCGATAGCCAGAAGCAGTTCCAATGCGTACTGTTACAGTCTCAAAAGTTGCAGCAGAGCTTGCCAAAATTTTCAGCAGAGTGGGCATACATAAATAAATTATTATTGATCAGGGTAGTAATTTTGGTGCTGCATTACTTAAGGAGCTGTACAGACTACTAGGTATCACTGCTATAAGAACCTCCCCCATCACCCTCAGACAGATGGTCTTGTTGAGTGTTTTAACAAAACCCTAAAATGCATGTTAAAAAGGTTTACAAAAGGAGAGGGGAAAGATTGGGACCAATACTTGCCTTACCTACTTTTTGCCTACAGAAAAGTGCCACAGGCTTCAACAGGGGTTTCACGATTTGAAATGCTATATGGTAGGCAGCCAAGAGGGTCACTGGATGTGATAAAAGAAACGTGTGGCGATAACCCCACTTAGAAACAATCTATGACCTCTTATATGTGTGCCCTAAGAAAGAAGCTGTCAAAATATTTTGAAATTGCCCGTAGTAATCAGGAAGAGGCTCAAAACCAGCCAAAGGTATATTATGACCATGGGGTAAAAGAAAAAGTTTTCGAGCCAGGTGAAAAGGTTTTGCTACTGTTAACCACAACAGAAAATAAGCTGTTAATGAAGTGGCAAGGGCCTTATAAAGTTCTTAGACATACTGGCACTGTTAACTATGAGATTGAGACTCCTGACAGGAAAAATCCTTCTAAGATACACCATGCTAACTTCAAGAAATGAGTTGAAAAAATGCCAAAGGCTGCTTTGGTGTTTTTTCCAGAAACTGATATGGGTCCCGCGTCTGAAGAGGCGCAACACAGCCAAAAGGTGGCATCACCAGCCGAATCCACGGCTGCCACCCAACCACTCTCCTGCTTCTCTGGCCATCCCTGTGGTTCTCCTCATTGGATCACTACTCTAGGGTCCCGCGCCTGAAGCGGCACAACACAGCTGAAAGGTGGCATCACCAGCCGAATCCACGGCTGCTGCCCGACCACTCTTCTGCTTCTCCGGCTGCACCTGTGGCTCTCATTGTATCACTACCCCAGGGTCTTGCGCCTGAAGTGGAGCAACACTGCCAAAAGGTGGCATCACCGGCCGAATCCACGGCCGCTGCCCAACCACTCTCCTGCTTCTCCAGCTGCCCCTGTGGTTCTCCTCGTCGGATCACTACCCCAGGGTCCCATGCCTGAAGTGGCACAACACAGCCGAAAGGTGGAATCATGGCCGAATCCACGGCCGCCGCCCAACCACTCTCCTGCTTCTCCGGCCACCCCTGTGGTTCTCCTCATTGGATCACTACCCTGGAGTCCCGCGCTTGAAACAGTGCAACACAGCCAAAAGGCGGCATCACCGGCCAAATCCATGGCTGCTGCCTGACCACTCTCCTGCTTCTCCGGCCACCCTTGTGGTTCTTCTCATCAGATCACTACCCCAGGTATTGCTGCCAGCAGGTCTAACAGAGCCAACACTTTCTTTTGGCACGGTAACTTTCAAGTGAATCCTGATTGGATGACCTCCTCTCAGTGTTGCCACCGATTGGAGCGCCTTTTGTATAGACTTTTTGATAGGACTTTCGGCACCTCAGCTTGCTCTGTCTGCTGCTGAAGACTGGTATTTTTGCCTGAAACTATATAGCTGCCTAACCGTGCTGCATGTAGTATAATTATCCTGTTATAAGCTGTCTTAGTGCTTAAACCAGTGCTGCCCCTTTTATTACTGTATTTTAGAAAATTGCTTGATTGCTGATAGAGTAAATACAGTGCTGCACCTTTTAATTATTGCATTTTGAAACCTGCTTGTTGTTAGAGTACATCCAGAGTTTTACTCTCTGTTTCTAGCCTTGCTCTCAAAACTTTCAGCCTATAGCTACTTTCTTCCCAGTTTCTGCTAATCTCCGCCATTGGGCTGCTCCTCCTTTACACAATTCTATAGTTGCTGTTTTTCCCTACCCTGCACCCTTCCCCTACTCTCAGCTAGCTATTCTCTGCTCCTTGTAACACTACTCCCTCACTTTATTATAATCACACTTGGCTACCCTCCTCCCCTATCTATTAATCTCACCCCAACACCTCCTCCCATTTGTACTCTGCCTCTCTTCTGCCTTTTGTCTACCTGTAATCACCCCCCCAACAAACTGCTGCCAGACACCCACCCTACTATCTCAAAGTCTATAATTCCCTGTGTTTTCTCCTCCTTTCTCCCCAGGGTCCCGCACCTGAAGCGGCGCAACACAGCCGAAAGGCGGCATCACCGGCTGAATCCATGGCTGCCGCCTGACCACTATCCTGCTTCTCCGGCTGCCCTTGTGGTTCTCCTCATTGGATCACTACCCCAGGTATTGCCACCAGGAGGTCTAACGGAGCTGATGCTTCCGAGTGGTGTAGTAACTTTCAGGTGAATCCTGATTGGAAGACCCCCTCTCAGTGTTGCCACTGACTGGAGTGCCTTTTGTATAGACTTTCTCATAGGACTTTGGGCACCTCAGCTTGCTTTGTCTGCCGCTGAAAACTGGTATTTTTCTCCCACCCCCTCCCCCATCCAGGCCTCCTTTAAATACACTATTACTCCTCCCACTCAGTTCTCTACCACTCCTCTCCTCTGTGCCCCTGCCCATCTGCGTAACTTGCCAAAAGCAGAACCTTCCCTTTAAAGTCAAACGGTACCCTTTCTCCCTGGTTGCACCACCTACTGATTGTATGCACACAGGGTGGCTCTGCACCCATATTCAAACTCCCATAGTGCACCCACACCAACTAGCAATACCCGACGCTATAAAACCAGCAATTCCACCACGTGCAGTCTGGCTCATAACATCTCTCATGGCCTTCCTACTACTTCGCAGCATGCCTGCTGTAATACAGCTCTGGGGCCGCTTCCTATATACAGGGATGGGATCCCTAGCTCCACAAGAGGGCCTGGTATCCCAATTACCAAAGCTCCCCAATGTTAGGGTCACCGTGTCCGCAAACCGCTGACCACCACTACCCTATCCCGCCACATACTACACTAACAAGCCTCTTCGCCTACAACATTAGTAATCCACCCCAGTCCCTACGCCTTCTACCCTGCTCATTCAAGCAACTTAAACTCCTTGTGATCAGAGTAGCCTGGATACTCTTAATGCTCTTGGGCAATATTTATCCTAACCCTGGCTCCGGTTACAGTGCCTCAGGGCAAACCAGGAAAAGTCGTCTGATCATCATAGCATCCCTCAATATCTGCAGTCTGCTGTCAAAACTTGACCTGCTGCAAGCCTGGGTAGTGCAACACATCCCAGACATTCTGGCCTTAACTGAAACATGGCTTACTCCCAGGACCAAGGACAGCCATATCCAGCTCCACGGGTACACCCCCTTCCACCACGATCGGCTAGGAAAGAGGGGTTGCGGCTGCATAATCTATATAAAAGACTACCTGCAGGGTATAGCTCTCCCACACTTAAGTATAGGTAAAAACTTTCAGTTACTCTCTGTGCGCTTAACCCTGGGCACCCAGGGCAAGGGCCTTACTCTCATCTCAGCCTACTTACCCCCTAGGGAAGTAGTGGAGGGATTTAGAGTGCTGCATGAGCTTCTAGCAGACATCCACTCTAGTAGTGAAGTCACAGTGCTGGGGGATTTCCGCATCAATTGGTTGTCTCAGGACTCTGCCACAACGTATAAGGATGTGGTCTCCTCAATCAACTTCATTCAGCTCGTTGAACAACCCACCCATACAAACTACAGATCAGGCACCAGTACCTTGTTAGACTGGGTACTAACTAACCACCCAGAACATATTTCCAGCCTAAAAGTGCTCCCAGACTCCCTAAGTGACCATTCACTCATCATCTTCGCCTGGTTCAACAAGGCCCCTAAACCACCCGCTAAGTTGATAACATTCCACATACTAAAAAAGGGCATGTTAGGGCTCTTTAAGCAATACCTCCTGCAACTGAGCTGGGCACCTATCCTAAATGCCAAAGACATTAACACAGCTCTGAGTAAATTTATAGCTAGCTTCAATACTGCTTGTGATATATTTGCCCCTTAACTAAAAGGAAAATCAGTGGCTCACATAAAACGTGGATAACCCCTAACCTCCTTGCCCTGATGAGCACCAGGGACCGCCTATGGTATAAGTACAAAAATACTCTCTCTGACCAGGATATACAAAACTACAAGGCTGCATGGAATAAATGCACCATCGCAATCCATCAGGCTAAAGCTAACTTCCACAGACTCGAGCTTAACTCCACCTGGGGGGACAGCCGCCGCTTCTGGCATAGCATTAATGCAATCGTTGGGAAACGAGATACCTCAGTTCCCACAATGCTGAGCCACAATGGATCCCTTACACACGACCTCAGATCCATCGCAGACATCTTCAACAAAGCCTTCACCGAACTCAGTACAGTGCCCCCAGTTTCCAAGACTAAGCCGGTACCAACCAGCCCAGCCCCCAAAGTTCCCCACAACGTCCAAGCCCCCCGTTCTACCTCAGAGTACTATATAAAGGTGAGGTAAAAAAATATCTCTCCAAAGTCCTCGGGAAGTCCAGGCACAGCTCCAAGGGTCTCATCTGAAAATTAATCTCTCTTACCCTTGAAGAACTGCTGACCCCACTGACCTGTATCATAAATCTGTCCCTCACCACAGGTACCTTCCCAAAACTCTGGAAAGCTGCAGTAGTTACCCCAGTCCATAAAGCAGGCAATATGTCTGACCATGCCAACTACTGCCCAATTTCAATCCTACCACCTATCTCAAAAGCCCTTAAGCGAATAGTCTACGATCAGCTGGTGGAACACCTCAACAAATGCTAACTACAATGCCAGTAGCAGCATGGCTTCCATCAACGCCACAGCACTACCATAGCGCTTCTCGAGTTCACGGGTTACATTCACAGTGCCTTCGACCAGGGGCACTTGGTGGGGGCAACCTTTATCGACCTCACCAAGGTCTTTGATACAGTCAACCACGACCTTCTCCTGGCCTAATTAGAGGTAATTGGGCTCTCCTCTGACTCACTGTGCTGGTTCCAGAGCTACCTCTCTGGACATGTTCAGCAAGTAAAAATATGCAATGTACTCTCTGACCCCCTTCAAGTGTCCATTGGAGTCCCCCAAGGATCTATTCTGGGCTCCCTCCTCTTGATCCTCTTTCTAAACAACCTACCACTAGCCTGTCAACAAAAAATCCTTCTCTACGCTGATGATGCAGTGATCTACTCCAGTTATTCTGACCCTATCGCACTGAAGCAGTGTCTTCAACAGGACTTCTACAAAGTTGAAGACTGGTTTAAAAAAGCCAAACTCCTAGTCAACCACAAAAAGACGAAGACCATGCTCTTTGCCCCTGTGTACAGCCGCCACAGGCCTGCAACCCTGAACATCCAGAATTTACAGTACATAAGATCGCCATTGAAATGGTCACCAAATTCAAATACCTGGGTCTCACCCTTGACAGCTCCCTCTCATATGCCGCACATATAGATCATGTGGCCACTACAGCTAACAGGAAGCTCAGCCTCCTATATAAGCACCGAAGCTGCCTCTCTGATAAAGCCCTCCAGCTTGCCATAACCAGCTTGGTCTTCTCAACCATTGATTATGGCCTTGCTTTCTACAGTGCAGCCTCTGACAGCACCCTCAGGTGGCTCACCTCCATGCTTAACAAAGTCTGCAGACTTGCACTGGGAGCCCCATGCCTGACCCATACCTGCCACCTCTACCAGCAAACCGGTTGGCTAAATCTGATTGACAGGGCTCGCTATCAAACCTGTCCCCTTGGCAAAAAAGCAACTCTGGGCCTACTGCCTCCGGGGCCCAGCTCCCTCATACACCAGATCGCACCAAGGACTACAAGGACATCCAATAAGTTATCCATCAAGATCCCCTACCGACACACCACCCAAGGTCAGTGATCCTTTGAATACCGGACCCTGCTATGGCTTACCTCACTCCCACCAAAACTAGCCACTATTAGCAAAATCAGCTTGTTCAAATCTGCACTTAGCTCCCACCTATCCAGCCAAGGGAAATGCATCTGCCCTACCTGACCAACCCATCTGGTTAAAAATTCTGACTACCCCAACTATGCGCACTTAGCAATCACCCAATCTGCTACTTCCCATGCCTACCCTCCTCCACCAACCCCTTTCCCCCGACCTCAGCCCAGCCCCACGCCCCCCCCTTTCTCCCCAGGGATCCATGCCCGACCTTTCCTCACTACCCCCTGTCCTTCCAGTCCCCCACCCTTTCCTGACAAGGTGACCACTAACCTGTGGTTCCCACAAGCTGAACACCTCCATTTCCACTCCCCCCACCTTTTCCTGACAAGGTGACCCCTAACCTGTGGTTCCCGCAAGCTGAACACCTCCATCCCCCTCCCTCACACTCTCTCATGTAATTACCGCTACTGCTCTGACTTTGCCTGTTTGTTACAGCACTATCCCTGTCCCATGTACTTCGTCAGTCATGTTTACCATTGACAATTGTTTAATGTTCATTGTTACCATGTGTTTTACTATTGTACGTTCACATTTTCTTCCTGATGTGGAACCTTTGTAAATGAGCTTGTAGCTCAAAGGTTGTAATCCGAGAATTCAATAAATAAAAATAAATAAATAAGATATTGATGTAGTTTATGATAGACTGGAACAAACTGTAATTGCTGATGCTGTAAAGGTGAATGTTTCCTTAACCTCAGAACAAACTGCAGACATTTGTAATGTGCTAAAGACATTTAATAGTACTTTTACCATGGTACCAGGCCCAGCAAAAGGGGTTGAGCATGTAATAGTGACAAGGAATGCTCGTCCTATCAGGCAGAAGACATACAGCTTACCAGAGCGATTAAGAGCTTACGTGGTTAAAAAAAAAAAAAAAAGAAAGAATTAGGTATCATAGAGGAGTCGAGGAGTGCTTGGTCATCTCCCATGGTAACTAAACAAAAAGAAGGGAGTGTTAGAATCTGCCTTGATTTTAGGAAACTTGATCAAGTGTCAGAATTTGACAGTTATCCTATGCCCAAAATAGATGATTTGGTGGACAGACTGTGGAGTGCAAAGTATATCAGTACTCTCAATCTCACCAAGGGTTACTGGCAAATACCTTTAGCTAAAGAATCCAGAGATAAAACTGCATTTGCCACTCCTGTTGGATTCTATCAGTTCACCACCATGCCCTTTGGTTTACATGGTGTGCCAGCTACAGTCCAGCAGTACATGGATGTAATTTTATCCCCTCACACTGGTTATTGTGCTGTGTACCTGGATGATGTCGTGGTGTACCGTCCAGACTGGAAAAGCCACCTGGAACACCTATGAGCAGTTATCCAAGGTATCAAAAATGCAGGTCTGACTACTAATCCTGCCAAGTGTGCATTGGGCATGCAGGAAACCAGCTATTTGGGCTGTCTGTTGGGAAATGAAGAAGTCAAGGCAGAGGTTTCTAAAATAGAAGCCGTAGCTAACAGCCGGGTACCTAAAACAAAGAAACATGTCAGGTCATTTTAGGGCTGGCAGGTTATTATCAGAGATTTGTTCCCTGTTTTGCTGAATTAGCTACACCCCTCACTGAACTCACAAAGAAACGGTACCCAAATAATGTGAAATGGACCCCAGAGTGTGATGAAGCTTTTCAAACCATAAAGGCTACATTGTGTTCAGCCTGTTTTAAGAAGCCCAGACTTTGAGAAACCGTGTTTTGCTACAAACAGATGCATCAGAGGTAGGCCTAGGTGCAGTACTGAGTCAAAATGTAGATGGGACAGAACATCCTATTCTGTACACAAGTAGGAAGTTGCATGATGGAGATAAAAATTACTCCACTCTAGAAAAGGAATGTTTAGCAGCAAAGTGGCCATGGAGCCCCTTAAGTTTTATTTACTAGGAACTGAATTTGTTCTTATAACAGATCACAATCCTCTCTGTTGGCTTAACCGAATGAAAGATAAAAAATTCCAGAATCACAAGGTGGTGCCTGGCACTGCAGCCATTTAAATTCACTGTGATACACAAATCTGGTAAAGAGAATAGAAATGCAGATTTTTTGTCAAGATATGGATCAAGAATTGAGGGTTTTGAAGGTTGAAAACAAATGTATAGGTTTGAACTTTACTGTTTGCTGTACTGGTATATAAAAATCAGATCATGTACATGTTCTTAATTTCTGAAAGCAGCAATTGTTATTAGAGAATAGAATGTTTTGGAAACCTGTTCGATAAAACAGGTTCCCTCTTAAGGAGGGGGGTGTATGTGACAGGGTAGAATAGGACCCTGTCCCATTTGTTATGGAGAAAGTGTTTAAATGCAAGGATCTGTCCTTTTCTGTCTCTTCTCTGTCTGGTTCTGCAACCAAATTTTCCTGTGAGACTTCATATTTGATCAGTCCAACAGGCTCGCAGTTCTTTGCCTCTTACTGTCTCTCAGTTTTCTCTTGCTGTCTGTTTTTCTCCCTTCCATATCTAGATCTGTTGATATAAAATATGTGCAGATCATTGTATGGAAATGTAACTGATATTGGGATCCAATTGTTTAGAACATATATAGTGTTACTGTTGAAATGTATATATTTATATTTTGAGATGATTGCAGAAAGCGGTTGTAAACTAGAGGTTACCTAAGTGCAAATTGTTAAGCCTTTTGCAAAAGCTGTTGAAATGGGGCATCTCAGCTTAGGCACACTGTATTCTAGCAGCTCCTGCCTGATATTTACAAAAACATGATGCTTGTTAAGGATGGGGGTTGAAAGGACTTGAGTAAGCTGTAACTGCAAGAAAGATTAAAAGAAGGAGAAACACAGAGGCTGACAGAAAAAAATATTTCATTTCTCCTCTGTACATAGTTATTCTGACCAAGTTTTTTTTTATGTTACTGCTACTGTAAATAAATATTTTTGGTGAATTCTACAACTGCTCCTGGTTTTCCCTATGCTTTCTGACCTGTACCTCAATGACAGTTTTTCAGAAGAGATTTAAAAAATGTCACCTGTCTTGATTATAAGTGGAGAAATGAAAAGACTGTTGAAAATACAATGAAGCTCTAGGGGTGTGGATATGGTACACACATCCACACTTCTAGCACTACTCCTTTCCCCTTTAAATCTGTCTGGAAGGTCTTCAAGCTGACTTCTCCCGCATAAGTGGTATCCTCCTCCCTATGACATCAGATCTTCCTTTCCACTGGAAGCATCAGGTTCCCTCCATCGCAGCTCCATGATAGGTGTAGGCCAAAACCTAAATCCTCTGCCTTTGAGTTTTTTTATGTTCAGGTGTTCGATATCCAAGCTTCTTTGTTTGTCATGGAACAAGAGGATCCAAAAGTCTGTCCCAACTTTAAACGGTGTTCAGCGTGTAATAAAAAATTGTTGCACACAGATCCACGCTCTCCATACATTTATTGTTTAGGCTTGTGCCAGAACCTTCAGCCCTCCAACTTGGAGGACCACTATGCCAGCCTTGTCCTGGGCTGCCCAGACCAGCGGGAACTTCCCCTTTAGTTGAACTGGACTTCCAACTGCTCTGCAGTGGCTGGTTCAGCTGCACAACTTGCCACCTTTGAAGAGCCTGCAGCCTAGGCCGCTTTGGGTGCCACCTCACCTGCCTTAGTCCCAGCAGACTTGGGTGCCTCTTTTACTGGGGCTTTCCAGGACTTGTGTCAGTCCCTACTGACTCTCAGTGAGGGCCCTTCCAGATGGTCTGTCTTTGTGGGATAAGTCCAACAAGTCCCACCGCAGGCCATGGGATCAAGAATGGGCTCGCTCTAACTGTTCCTGCACTTCTGCTGGCTTGACAGCTGTCAGGCCATCAGCCAACACTTTACTCCAGGTCCAGGCCTTTAGCTCCAGGGAGTCCCCTTCAGGGTTGCCAGCCGGTCAAGATTTATCTCGACCCAGTCGACCTGTTGTCGGTGGACGATGAGAAGGATTCCCTCTCTAGGACTCCAGTACTTACAGCCAAGTTGCAAGAGGGGCCGGTTCAGCCAACCCAGGGCTTTCTCCCCTCTGGAGATCGAACCTTTGGGAGGTTCCTTGGTGTCCTTTGCCTTCCCCCACATCTCTTCCCCGATGACCAGCACATCCTCAGTTGAGGTCTTGAGTGAGTTCCTGATCGAGTTTTTTATCAAGATCTCAGGACACCTGATGTTCTCAGCAGTCCCGCCTCGACCATCAACTAAGAGGTGCAATGAGTTCTTCTCTTTCTTGTCTACTGGTGAGGAATGGGTCTGCCATAAGTTGTGGTGCCAGTACGAGGAACTGATGTAGCAGCAATGGATTCTTTGCCACGGCCATGCTCCACAGCATGTTCTGGTGCTTCCCTGGTCACCAGTTCTGCAGCCTGTGCCAGTGCCCACCAGCTCACCTGACTCCCATTTCTCCACCCATCCAGGTGGGGTCACCACCTCTGCAACCCTTGCACAGGGTTACGTCCAGGGCTGCCCGCCCTGCTTTTGGCCTCCCCGGTAGGCTTTCAGTGTCTTTAGCAGTTGGAAGTCCAGTTATCACATAACAACCCAGACCCTAGAGTGCCTTATAGCACTTATAAAATGAGTAAACTGAGCTGGCCTGGTGGCGCTGAGGGTTGAGGCACTGGACGCCACACCTCGCGCCATGCTGGTGACACGCTTTGGGAATGAGCCTGGGCCATTGGAGTCGGAAAGGGAAGGAGAAGATTGAGCATCCAGAGGACTGCTTTCTTCTCCTGGAGAGGGTTCTGGGGTTCCCTCACTCAGTGGGGGCTCCTGGTGAAGGCTAGGGGCTTAGCCTAGTAGCAGGGATAAGTAGAATGGATTGGTGATGGCAGGCGGTCTGTGGGAGGATCCTCGCACTGACGCCATTGCATGCCACATCAAGGGAGAGGAACTTAAGAGAAAACCCCCTGCCTCAGGAGTAGGTGAAGGTGGGATCAGTGGCCATGGTCCCATGCCCAATGCCGGGCTCCGCCACTATGCACTTCAGTGTCTCTCTCCTCCTCCCGGCCACTCATCTGGATTATATAGAGCGCTGGAAGGAGATGGCGGTCCTGCCCTGGGGGACTCAGAGCCGGGGAGTGGGTGGCTGATGAGGAAGGAGAGAGAATGACTGGCCTGGAGTGCAGATAAGTGGGTGCTTCAGGCGGGCAGCAGAACTGTGAGCTGAGAATCCTCACTGGAGAGAGGCCACCAAGGTAAGGTGCAGAAATAAAGTTCGGGGAAAAAAAATGAGTAAACTGAGAAACAAACCAAAACAAAATTATTATTTTTTTATTCAAAACAGGACTTTTCTTGTACTCGTTGGAGATAGTCAGTCATCAGGTCACACCGTAGGAACTTCTCCATCAGTGAAGCAGGATTCACGTGGAAGATTTTCAGCAGTACAACTTGGGCCACCCATGCCATCAATGTCCGTCGATATCACCAACCCTATAAAGGTGTGAGGTGCCTCACTCCCTCCTAAGTTTTTTCCTGCCATCGCCTCACTCACATGGGTCTCCATGGAAGCTCCAATGCAGTATTCATGCTTTTTTCACCTACAATTTTTTCATCTGCTGTTTTTCAGAATTTCTTTTATTAAAGAGATTCCTCCAACTTGTTTATGTTGAGAGTTAATCCTTTGACTTCTGTCTTCAGTCGCTGCCACTGCTGGAAGAAGATTGCCTCTACAGTTGAACACTCTCTCTGTGCCTGCTGCCTTGGGCCTGGCCACAAAGTTTCTGAATGACTGTGAGCTCTACCAGAAGTTTAACCAAACAACCCTCAGGTGACACAGAAAGGCTCATAAAAAATTTCCTGATGGATCAACAGGTAGCCAGTCCTGGATAGGGGTCCTCTAGGGTCCCAGCTTCTCAGTCACCTACTGGATCGTCACTCTCCCAGGCCTCCAAGGCCCAAGACAACTCCTTGGGGAAAGTCACAAAAAAGACTGAGATCATGACCGCTGCATATGGCATCGATCTTGTTCCTCATCAGCCTCTCCTTCTTCAGGGGGATTGTCATCAACTGCAACTGCACCAGTGAAGAAATCTACTATACAGGTCTCTGTGCCCACCAGACCCATACCAACAGCTTCCATGACCGATTCCCAGGGTGCTCCTGTTGTCCCCTCTTTCATTGTCAACAGGCTCATCGATGATGACTGTCCTGTAGAGTCCTGCCCCTTTTTCTACTCGGGCTACAGGCTCCTTGGGTTTTCATGACCCAGCTGGTGGGCCATTGACCTCCGTGCCATCGACCCCCCCTCCATCAACAAACACCATCGACCTAAACGAAGTTCTGGTCAAATTTACCAATGTGATTGTGCAGCAGCTGGGTGTATTTTAGTCCTCCTTGCCATGCCGTAGACGGCAACTTTATCGTTGACGCCTACTCATTGGCCATGGGAACACCCCACCCCTGGTAGGCCACCCTAGATGCAACCAATGCCAGACCCAGGCCTAGAGGAGGTCGATATTGAGGAGGAGTACCATTCAGACTTCATTCTTCCTGATGATGAGGAAGAAGTGGAAGAAATCCTTGTATCTGACAGGTCCACTGCTTCCTCTCTCAGTGAGTATTCGGCGAAGCACACACCTAGATCTCCTCATGAGGACCCCACATTTTTTAATGTGATGAAGAAGCTGTCCTCAGCTATGGGCTTCCACACTGAAGAAGATGATGCCACCAGAAAAGAACTGATCAACTTCCTGGAGATTCCAGAATCTCCCCCCAAAATCATTCCTCCAGTGTTACCAGCCTTGAGGAATGTGGTCACAGCAGTCTGGCAAAGACCAGACTTAGTGACAGTTATGTCTTGTAGGGCGGACAAACTTTATCACACCTCTCAAGGGTTCCCCTACTATGCTGGCCAGCCCAAGACAGACTCAGTGGTCATCAAGGCAGCTCATGACAGGTCTAAGGCACCTAAGTACCTTTGCTCCCTTCCCTCACACAAAGAGTCTTGCAGAATCGACCTTTGGGGTTAAAATGTATATGTCTCCTGTACCATGGGTTTGAGAATGGCAAACTACCTGTCACACATGGTAAAATACCATAATGCGTACTGACTGGAAGAAGAGTAAGGCTGCAGCCCAGGCCCTTCTGGATGGCACTCAGAAGCAGGAGCTGCTTCAGTGCCTTTAGGCTGCAGAGAATGTTAGTGAGCATCTTTTCAAAGCCCTGTATGACATGGCTGACTCCATTGCCAGGGAAGCTGTCATGGGCATATGCCTACATCATCACTCCTGGCTCAGAGTATCCAGCTTTGTAGCTGATGTGCAGCAAAAAATGCTTAATGTCCCCTTTAATATCACTGAGCTGCTTGGTCCTGATGTCCAGGACATCATTAATAATCTGCAAGCCTCAGGCAGGGCCCTGAAGTCTGTCCACTCCCTCTGCCACACCCAACCAAGGGGCAGAGGGTGCCCTCCATTTTGCAAAATGAACAGTAGGTCCGAGTTAGCTCCCAGACCCCAAGGAAAAGGCAGAGCCTAGACTACCTTGTCCACCCCTCCGGTGCTGGAGTGGCGGCTGAGCACCCCAGAAGTGAGGGACCAGTCCCTCTGGTTGGCTACACCTTTGTTTGACTCCTTGCCAGACCCCTCCTCTTCTGGTCCTGAACCAAGAGGCAGTGGTCTGCGGTCAGTTCTCCCTCCATCTAAACCAATGGAGAACCATAACTTTGGATGCATGGATCCTGTGGCTCATAGAAAGGGGACACACCTTGGAGCTCATCGAGCAGCCTCCAGAAACCCCACTGCCACCCTTCTGTTACCCCCCCCCGGCTCACCCATCTGTTCTCTGGGAGGAAGTACAGTCCCTTCCGTGCAAGCAGGCCATCGAGCCAGTGCCCTGGCAACAGAGAAACAAGGGGTTTAACTCCAGATTTTTCTTGGACACCAAAAGGACTAGTGATCTAAGCCCATCCTGGATCTAAAGGACCTTGGTCTGTATGCCCAGTACAAAAAGTTCCAGATGGTAACTTTGCAGGCCCGATGCCCCTTCTCAAAACGGGATTGGCTCTGCTCACTGGACATGCAGGACGCCTACCTGCACATCTCGGTCTTTCCTCTGCACAGAACATTTCTCCGTTTTGCCTTCCAGGGTGAGCATTATCAGTTCAAAGTGTTGCCCTTTGGCTTGTTCTCTGTGCTGCAAATCTTTACCAAGTGCTTAGCAGCAGCCCTCAGAAGGGAAGGACTGTATGTTTTCTCTCATCTAGATGACTGGCTCTTAAAGACCTGTCCAGGGAACAACTTTTGCTGACTCTGGAGCGAACTCTCCAGCTCTACCACTCTCTGGGCATCGCTGTCAATCTGCCCAAGTTGGGTCTGGTACCCTCCCAACAGTTGCAGTATGTAGTGGCGGTTCTGGACTCTGCACAGGGAAAGGCCTTCTTGCACCAGAACAGGGCAGAGTGCCTCATGGCTCAGGCTCAGAAAGTCACCTAAAGTAGCTACATTCCTGCCAGGGGATACCTCAGATTGCTGGCCCTAATGGCAGTTGCCATACCCACTGTTCCACTGGCCAGACTTCATATGCGTATCCTCTAGTGGACGCTCCAGGTACAGTGGGACCAGTGCATGGATGAGTTAGATCAACTGGTCCTGTTCTCTTCCCTAGTCTGCAAGGCACTACAGTGGTGGATGGACTCCCTGAACTTGCTTCAGTGTGTTTGAACATACGAACATACGAAATTTGCCAGCAGACAAAGGCCTAGAGGTCTATCAAGTCTTCTCAAATGTGCAGCTAGCACCACTTACTCTGTAGCTGCCCCTCCCTTCCACCCTTCCCCTTCATTAACCCTCCCCCTTCCCCTGTCCCATCCTTGATTGAAGCAGTCCACTGTTCTACTGGATACCACTTCAGGAGGTAACACATTCCACCCAGCTACCACCCTCTCTGTAAAAAAGTGTCTCCTCATCTCCCTCCTGAACCTTCCTCGCTCCAGTCTCATATCATGGCCCCTGGTGGCCCTCCCCTTCCTTACTTTGAACAGCCCCTCTGTACCCGTCTTGTTTATTCCTTTAATGTATTTAAAGGTTTCAATCATGTCACCCCTGTCTCTCCTCTCCTCCAGTGAGTACATGTTCAACTCCTTCAACCTCCTCTCGTATGGTAAGTCCCCCAGCCCCTTGATCATCTTTGTCACTCTGCACTGCACCCCCTCCAGTAACTTAATGTCCCTCTTCAGATACGGACGCCAGTACTGCACGCAGTACTCCAGGTGTGGTCTAACTAATGACCTATACAGTGGCAGAATCACTTACTCCCTCCTCGAGGATATACCTCTTGCAATACAACCCAGCATTTTGTTGGCCTTTGCAGCTGCCTTCCTACATTGTGCCGAGTTGTTCATTGACCCTGTAATGAGTACACCTAGATCCTTCTCCTCCTCCTCTGTCTGGGCTAGCTGCACTCCCCCTAGCTGGTAACTCCTCCTCCTCCTTTGGTTCTTCATCCCAAAATGCAGCACCTTGCACTTTTTGGCATTAAAGCCCAGTTGCCAGGTGTCTGACCAGGTTTCAAGCTTTGCCAGATCATCCTGCAACCCCTGCCATTCCCCTAGGTCATCCACCACCACGCCTACCTTGGTATCATCAGCAAACAGACTGATCTTGATGTCCCATGATATGTCTGCAATGAATATCCCAAACAACACTGGTCCCAACACTGAACCCTGTGGAACACCGCTCATCACTGCCCTTGGGTGTGAGAGCTCCCCACCCACCACCACCCTCTGTTGCCTTCCCTGCTGCCAGTTTCCTACCCATCTCACCAGCTTTGCACCCGCCCCTGTGCCTACTAGCTTCCTTCCCAGCCTTCCATGTGGCACTGAGTCGAATGCCTTACTGAAGTCCAGATACAGGACATCCAACTGCATGGCCCCTGTCCAGTTGCCTAGTTACCCAGTCATAGAACTCGACCAGGTTGGTTTGTCAGGATCTGCCACGTATGAAGCCATTCTGTTTGCTGTCCTGTAGTCCTTTGGCCTCTAGGAGGGCCACCAGCCTCTCCTTCAGGATAGTCTCCATTAGCTTACTCACGATGGATGTGAGGCTCACTGGTCTGTAGTTTCCCGGTTCATCCTTGGGGCCACTCTTGTGGAGGGGCACCACATGAGCCATCCTCCAGTCCTGAGGTAACACCCCGAATGTAGTGAGGCATTAAATAGGTCTGCCAAAGGTCCTGCAAGGACCTCTACCAGCTCCTTCAGTACCCTGGGGTGGATGCCATCTGGGCCTGGCACCTTGTCCACCCTCAGTGCCTTCAAACCCTCTCGAACTCTGCTATGATTTCCCCATCTGTCACCACTTCCCACCCTGCTTCTGCCATTTCTCCCACCTTGGGTGTCACCCCCCTCTTCTCTTTAGTAAATACTGAGCAGAAGTACTCATTTAGTGCTTCCAGCCTTATCGCACCCTGCTTCCACCCAACCCCTCCTTCCTAATCCTTACTATGTTCTACCTTAAATCTTTTTCCTTGATGTACTTAAAGAAGTCCTTTCCCCTTCTTAATGCCTTGTGCCAGCCTGAGTTCCGTAGATGCTTTGGCTCCCTTACTGCCCTTGTCACCTCCTTCGATTCTGTCAAGTACTCCTCCTGTCCTCCCCTCCCTGTTTTCTTGTACTTCCTAAAGGCAGCTTTTTCCTCCTTACCTTTCCATGACCTCCTTGCTCAACCAGATCGGTTTCTTAGCCCTAGCCTTCTTGCTCTGGGCTTTGCAGCAGGTTTTGGTTGCCTCCACTATCCCCAGCTTTTATGAGCTCCCACCTCTGGTTAGTGTCCATACTAGATTGAATTCTGGCCAGGTACCCTTTTACCACTTCCCCTATCCTCCCAAAGTCAGTCCTCCTGAAGTCCAGCACTACTGTGCCAGATTCCACTCCTTCCTTGCCCATATCCAATGTGAGCCATACTGAGTGGTGGTCACTCCCTGACAGCGGTTCCTCCACTGTAAGTTCTCTCACAAAGTCCCCATTTGTCAGCACAAGGTCAAAGGTATTTCCTAACCTGGTTGGTTCACTGACCATTTGCAGCAGAAAGCTGTCCTGGAAGGCATCCAGCAGTACCTGCTCCCTTCTGTTCCTGGTTGTTGGGGTGCTCCAGTCCACTCCTGGCATGTTGAAGTCCCCCACAATCACCACACTACCCTGCTCGCAGGTCCTCCTTATCTGTCCCACTAGCTCCCTGTCTAACTCCTCCGTCTGAGATGGTGGCCTGTACACCACTCTCATTCTAAGAATCCTATTCTTGGAATCCTGGATTTGCATCCAAAGTGACTCCGTACTACCCTCCTTCCCTTCCTCCCCTACACACTTCAGTCCTTCCTTCACATATAGTGCCACCCCCCCCTTTCCCAATCACTCTATCCCTACGAAATAATCTGTACCCTGGTACAGACAGGTCCCAGTCATTGTATTGGGTGGCCCATGTTTCCGTGATGACTGCAATGTCCACCCCTCCCTCTGCCATGAGAACCTGTAACTCTGCAGTTTTCCTCCCAAGGCTTCTAGCATTAAGGATAACCACCTTCCACCCTTCCCCCCCTCCCATCCTGCCTTCCTTTCCTAGCATCACCAACAGTACTTGCCATTTGTCCTTTGTCACTGTTATGGGGGGTAAGCTCATATGGTTTCTATTCTTATTCTGTTCTTTTCCAGATCTCCTCCCCACAGCAGATCCTAACCACGGATGCCTCAGATCTGGGCTGGGAAGCACACCTGAGTCCCTTCCAGACCAGGGCTGTTGGTTCCAGTTGGAAACTTCCCTGCATATCAGTTTCCTGGAGATGAGCATGGTGCTGTACACCATGTAGGCTTTTCAGGAACATCTTGCTCCAGGTCAGCTACTGGTGTAGTCATACAATTTAAGTGTGGTATACTACATCAACAACCAGGGGAGATTCATTTGCAACAAAACCAAAGAATTCACTTGCACTCCAGAGTCAGGAGTGGCTTGAAGGCCACTCCAGTGAAGACAAACTCCCATTAGTTTTTCAAGGAAAATAATTTTTCATTTATTGTGTCAACCTGGTTAAGCACACCAAGAAGTTGCTGTCTAGTGACAGGTATCCCAACGCTTTGCCATATGAAGCTTCATCAGGGTATAATGACCTGTTGTAATCTCATTCCATTTATACCAGTATCAATTAAACATACAGTTCAAAAAATGCATGACATCACATATCTAAGCCAATCACATAAGAGATTCATTTTTCAGCTCAATTGCTCAAACCTTAGTCCTTTTAAAACACATAATACATTCTTATGGCATGTAATTATTTAGTTATTGTTATGCAGACTATGTATTTAAATCTTAAGTATTTAAATCATTTTAGGACACTAACCCTGTTACATACATATTATGCTACAATAACAATAAACAAGATTGGCAAAGTTAACGAAAAACTCAGATTCAACATTAAGTTTTCTATGCAATTTGCAATTTCATTTCAGACTTTAAACATAATAAATTTGTTGATGTTATTGGAATTATACATCTATTAATGGAAGTATAAAGTAGTCATAATGATTTTAAAACAAAATTTGTTATATCAAGGAAAAATGGGGGGGAGATGCAAGTCCGTAGGAAGAATGGGTACCCTCATGCAGGGAGACCATGAGAGTGTGGTACTGGGCATTGGATCACAGTCTGACACTCACTGCAGTCCATGTGCCAGGAGTGTTAAACACTCTGGTGGAGAATCTCAGCAAGACTCATTCCAGCATGCATGAATGTAAGCATCTCTCATCCGTTGCAGAAGACTTGTTTCACAGATGGGGTTGTGCAGAGTTGGACCTTTTTGCATCCCCACTCAATGCAAAATGGCCCAATTTTTGCTTGCTAGATCCAGGGCCTGGAGTTTTCTGGTGAGACACGGTGTCCCTCTCCTGGAGCGGGAGATTTATTTATGCATTCTTTCCATTTCCTCTGATACAGAGGGTGCTACGCAAGTTGTAGATGGAGGGGGCCAGAATGATCTTTTTTTTTCCAGTTGTTTAACCAGGAGTGGCATACTAAGCTGAAAGCTTGTTTACAGATGCGACCTTGGAGCACAAGGAAGTTAAGTGACTTGCTCTGGGTCACACAGTATTCAAGTGGGGGCTGTGGGATTCAAACCCAGGTCTCCATATTTGCAGCTCAGAGCCTTAAACCACTGCACTATACTGCCTCCCAAACTAAGTAGCTCCATTCTGGCCTCGGCAGATATGGTTTCATCTGTTTCAGCAGCTACCAGAGGAATCTCTGGTTCCTCTTCCTCTATGCAGAAATCTACTGACCCAGGATCAGGGGACAGTGACAGAGTTAAATAAGGCCCTGTCCCATTTGTTATGCAGAAAGAGTTTAAATGCAAGGGTCTGTTGCATCCTCTCCTTTTCTGTCTCTTCTCTGTCTGGTTGCACAACCAAATTTTCATGTGAGACCTAGAAACTGATGAGCCTGATGGTTTCACAATTCTCCCCCTCTCGCTATCTCTGTGCCTTCCCTTGCTATTCTGTCTCCCCCCCTGCATATCTGCAGTAATAAAAATATATGTGAATCTCTGTGTAAAACTGTAAGTGATACTGGGATACCTTTGTTTGAAATTGTATCCCTTTGTTTAAAACTGTATATAGTAATACTGTTGAAATGATTGCAAAGCTAAAACTGTATATGGTTATACTGTTGAACTGATTGCAAAAAACTATTTGGAACTCAAGGGGTTAACTTGAGAAGCTGGTCTGCAAACTCTCTGAGATGCTGTAAACAAGAGACTAGTTCTGGGTCATTATGTTCTTTTTGCTGCACCTGCAAGAACATTGGAAACTTACAAGAACATTGTGTGAGAAGCATGCTGTTTTCTTAACAGATTTCCCAGGCGTAGACTTATAAAAAGAGCAGCAGTGTTTTTCAGGGGAAAGACAGAGACTGAGATTGGAAATTGAGAAGAAAAACTCAGAAGGAGGACTCTGCTTTCTGTGTTTGTACTGTAATTGTAAATAGTTATTCCGAACAATTTTTTTTTATTTTATTGATATTAATAAAACACTTGTCATCTTACAGCTGCTCCTGGTTTTCCTACACTTCCTGACCTGTGCCTTGATAACAAATGGTGTCAGTAGGCCGTGCATACTCTAAGCCTGAAGTTTTGTGCGTGGGTACTAGACCTGGTACCAGGGATGCGTAGCAGAAAGGTATGGATTCTGCAGCAGCAAGTCCTGGAGTGATTACCAGAAGAATGGCAGCCAAACTAGAAGCAGAAACAAAAGTCCAAGCTGAGACAGTACAGCCAGCACCAGCAATGGAAAAAAGAAGAGGCAGTGACAGAACCTGAAAGCCTGACTGCCTTTTTCAAATGGTGGACTATACAACAGAGATGGAGAATCAGAGAAGACAGGAGATGCAGCAGAGAGAAAAAGAGATTCAACATTTAGAGTCACAAAGAAAAGAAATGCACAACACAAAAAGCAGAGAAAAGAAGAGATGCAGCGACAGGAGCAACAAAAAAGAGAAGAGATGCAGCGATGGATGGATGCCTTGCAAGCTTTCAAAGCTGGAGGATCTGGCACTGGTCCAGCAGAGCAACAAGGCACAAACAACATAAAAGACCTTAAACTTACAAAGTTGTGTCCCTTGGATGATATCGAAGCATACCTGACAGCTTTTGAGAGGGTTGCCGCAGCCTGCCAATGGCCAAAGCAGCAATGAGCAATGAGGCTGGTACCTTACCGACAAAGCCCAACTTGCCTACAGCAATGTGGACACTGCACAGTCAGAAAACTAAGACCTAGTGAAAAGAGAGGTCCTTAAAAGAGATGACATCTCAGGAGAGACCTACAGGCAGGGATTTTGGTCTCTGAAGTACAACTCAGTCGACAATCCTCAAGAAGCCTTCGCCTGACTCAGAGAATTCCTTATAAAATGGCTCCAACCAGATGGCAAAACACTCCCACAGACCATTGAAACATTTGTAATGAAGCAGTTCATCAACATCAAACCCACAGATATACAGCTTTGGGTAAAAGAACAATGACCAGAAAGTGGGGAAATGGCGGTTTATTTGGCTGAAGAATGCGAAATGGCCAGACAGATGCCACAGCAGTGAGGTGACACCCAAGCACCATTAAGACACTCTTTTTCCCATTTAAACTCCAAGTCTGATAAGAACTCTAATGGGGGTAACAAATCTGCGCCCAAAAACTTTATTTGCTATAACTGTAATAAGCCAAGTCATATTGCAACAAACTGCTGAGGTAAGAAGAGTGACACTGGAGCCAATTTGTCCATAGCAAATTGGGGAGACTACTTAACAGATGTAAAGGTGGGAGATAAGACTATGAAGGGACTTACAGATTTGGGAAGCAGACAGACACTAGTGCATATTGAAGTGCTCGGAAAACAGTGTCCAAAAGGACCAGGTACTGGGGTCATTTGCATCCAGGGGGACACTTGATACTATCCCACCACCCAAGTGACTGAATATTAAGGATGTGTCACACCAAATGAAAGTGGGAGTAATACATAAGTTACCTGTACCTGTGATTATTAAAAATGACTTTCCAGGATTTACTGAGTTGATCAAAGATGGAATAAATCCTAATGTTTCAGCAGCAGTGGTGACAAGAGCTCAGGCAAAGAAAAGCTCAGATAGTGGTGACTCTTCCTTTCGCTGATTTTGATTCAGACATCTTTGAGAACAGCTCCAAGATCCAGAAGTCCAGGAAAGAAAGATGACGCCTGAAGAAACAATGGCAACAAAAGACTGATGAACATAAGGGGTTAGCATATGAAATGCTGAAACTAAACTGATCACTGATTATGATTTTCTTTCAGAACAAGCTAAGGATGTTTCTCTCCATATTTATTTTAAGCAGCTGGGGGTAAAACAAAAACAGGGTGAACCTATGTTTAAAAGATGTAATGGGCTACTGTGCAGAGTTTGGGTTAAACCTCAGACATAGGAACATATAGAACAATTGGTTATACCACAAAAGTATAGATCTGAGTTATTACAGATAATACATGATAGTCCTATGGCTGGTCATTCGGAAAGGGATTGAACCCTTGTCAGATTGCTGTACAGATTTTACTTGCCTGGAATTTATGAAGATGTTTGCTACTTATTACAGTTCCTGTGCTGAGAGTCAGAAAGTAACCCTAGTGACTAAAAAGAACAAGGTACCCCTGGTGCTCCTACCCTTGATAGATGTGCCTTTTGAAAGAATTGCAATGGATGTGATTGGCCCCTTAGACAAAAGTAAAAAAGGTGATTGATTCATTTTGGTAGTATGTTACTATGCTACTCAATACTCAGAGTCAGTTCCAATGCGTACTGTCACAGCCCCAAAAATGGCAGCAGAGCTTGCCAAAATTTTGAGCAGGGAGGGCATACCTAAAAAAGATTATTACCAATCAGGATAGCAATTTTGGTGCTGCATTACTGAAGGAGCTGTACCGACTACTAGGCATCACTGCCATAAGAACCTCCCCTTATCACCCTCAGCCAGTCAGTCTTGTTGAGCATTTTAATCAAACCCTAAAATGCATGTTTAAAAGGTTTGTAAAAGGGGAAGGGAATGACTGGGACTAATATATACCTTACCTGCTTTTTGCTTACAGGGAAGTGCCACAGGCATCAACAGGGTTTTCACCATTTGAAATGCTGTATGGTAGATAACCTAGAGGGCCACTAGGTGTAATAAAAGAAACATGGGAAGATAACACCACTTAGAAACAGTCTATTACATCTTATATTGGTCCCCTGAGAAAGAAGCTTGCAAAATATTTTGAAATCACCCATAGTGATTAGGAAGAGGCCCAAAACCAGCAGAAGGTGTATTGTACTGCTCTGAACTCTCTCTACGCCTTGACATGAAATGCTAATATGGACTTTGATTACTGGCGAAACTGATGTATATACTGTATACAATGTGTGTGGTCTAAACTTTCTGTATGTGTGTGGTCTAAACATACTGTTTATAATATGAGCCTTGTATGAACCCTATTGCTGTCCTTGTATAAATGTTATCATTGTACTATTTGTGTAACAGATTGGTGTAGCAGATGTAGCTAATGTAATTATTGTTTTAGTGTCCTCTCTGTAACTAACTCCGGGTCGCCCCTGAAAAAGGGACCTTTGGTCTCAGTGGGCTTACCCAGTAAACAAAATCTAAATAAATAAATGACCATGGGGTAAAAGAAAAGTTTTTCAGCCATGTGAAAAGGTCTTGCTACTGTTACCCACTACAGAAAATAAACTGTTAATGAAGTGGCAAGGGCCTTATAAAGTGCTTAGACGTACTGGCACAGTTAACTGAGATTGAGACCCCTGATAGGAAAAATCCTATTAAGATACACCATGCTAACCTCCTCAAGAAATGGGTTGAAAAAACACCAAAAGCTGTTTTGCTAGTTTTACCAAAAACTGATAAAGAAGATATTGATGTAGCTTATGACAGACTGGAACAAACTGTAACTGCTGATGCTGTAAAGGTGAATGTTTCCTTAACCTCAGAACAAACTGCAGAAATTTGTAATTTGCTAAAGACATTTAACAGTACTTTTACTACAGTGCCAGGCCACGCAAAAGGGGTTCGAGCATGTAATAGTGGCAAGGAATGCTCGCCTTATTAGACAAAAGACATACAGACTACCAGAGCAGTTAAAAGCAGATGTGGTTAAGGAAATGCAAAAAATGAAAGAACTGGGTATCACAGAAGAGTTGAGAAGTGCTTGGTCATCACCAATGGTGATTGCAAACAAAAAAGAAGGGAGTGTAAGAATCTGCCTTGATTTTAGGAAACTTAATCAAGGGTCAGAATTTTACAGTTATCCTATGCCAGAATAGATGATTTGGTGGACAGACTAGGAAGTACCAGGTATATCAGTACCCTCGATCTCACCTAGGGTTACTGGAAAATCTCCCAAGCTAAAGAATCCAGTGACAAAACTGCATTTGCCACTCCTATAGGATTTTATCAGTTCACCGCCATCCTTTTGGTTTACATGGTGCACCTGCTATATTCCAGTAACATGGATGTAATTTTATCCCCTCACAAAGGTTATTGTGCTGCATACCTGGATGATCTTGTGGTATATAATCCAGACTGGAAAAGCTGCCTGGAACACCTAAGAGCAGTTATCTAATCAATCAAAAATGAAGATTTGATAATTAATCCTACCAAGTGTGCATTGGGCATGCAGGAACCCTGATAGTTGGGCTATGTTTTGGGAAACTGAGATGCCAAGCCAGATTTCTAAGATAGAACCTGTAGTGAACAGCCCTGTCCCTAAAACAAGGAAGCATGTCAGGTCATTTTTAAGGCTGGCTGGTTATTATCAGAGATTTGTTCCCAGCTTTGCTGAGTTAGTTAAACCCCCTCACTGAACTCATAAAGAAATGATTCCTGAATAATGTGAAATTGACCCCAGAGTATGAGGAAGCTTTCTAGACCATTAAGGCTGCATTATGTTCAGTCCCTGTTTTAAGAAGCCCAGACTTTGAGAAACAATTTCTGTTACAGATAGATGCATCAGAGGTAGGCCTAGGTGCTGTCCTGAGTCAGCATATAGATGGGAAAGAACATCCTATTCTATACATAAGTAGGAAGTTGCATGACAGAGAGAAAAGGTACTCCACCATTGAAAAGGAATGCCTTGCAGCAAAGTGGGCCATGGAGTCCCTTAAGTTTTACTTACTAGGAGCTGACTTTGGACTTGTAACAGATCACAATCCTCTCTGTTGGCTTAACCAAATGAAGGATAACAATTCTAGAATCAGACAGTGGTGCCTGGCACTATAGCCATTTAAATTTAAAATGATGCTCAAATCTGGGACAAAGAATGTCAATACTGATTTTCTGTCAAGATGTGGATCAGGAATTCAGAATTCCAAAAGTTGAAAAAAAAATGTGTGAGTTTAAATTTCACTGTTTGCTATGCTGCATATGCACTGAACTGTAAAAGCTAATGCTAGAAGATAATTAAAAGAAACTTTTGGAAACCTGTTTTTGTAAAACAGGTTCCCTCTTAAATGGGGGGGGGGGGTATGTGACAGGTTAAATGAGGCCCTGTCCAATTAGTTGTGCAGAAAGAGTTTAAAAGCAAGGGTCTGTTCTATCCTCTCATTTTCTGTCTCTTCTCTGTCTGGTTGCACAACCAGATTTTTGTGTGAGACCTAGGAACTGATCACTCCAACAGTTTCACAAATTCTCCTCTTCTCGCTTTCTCTATGCCTCCCCTTGCTGTTCTGTCTCCCCCCCTTGCATATCTGCAGTTATAAAAATATATGTGAATCTCTGTGTAAAACTGTAAGTGATACGGGGATCCCTTTGTTTGAAACTGTACATCTTTGTTTAAAACTGTATATAGTTACACTGTTGAAATGATTGCAAAGCTAAAACTGTATATAATTATACTGTTGAAATGATTGCAAAAAGCTATTTGGAACTCAAGGGGTAAACATGAGAAGCTGGTTTGCAAACTCTCTGAGATGCTGTAAACAAGAGGCCAGTTCTGGGTCATTATGTTCTTTTTACTGCAGCTGCAAGAACACTGGAAACTTACAAGAACATTGTGTGAGAAGCATGCTATAGTGTATGGTGGAATGTCGTTCTCCACAGAAATCCATCGCTGTTGAAATGTTGTTCTCCTACACTAGTGACGTTCGCAGTGCAGTAGAATGATTTTTTGTTCTACTGCACTGTGCATGTCATACACTGTGTCCTCGAGCAGCATTTAACAGTTAGGACTTACTCCATAGATAGGACACATAGCGAAAGCAGCAATGTCGTCGGCAGTACTAATGTTTAGCATTAAAACGTTCAAAATGTAAAGTTCCTAAACAGTTGAAATGTCAAGCATGAAAATGTTCAAAATGTAAAGTTCTTTTTTCTTTCTAGTAACCCAGTAAAAATGTTTTGAAGCATAAACATGCTGTAGTGATTTTTTTTCCCAAAAAAAAACAACATTCCACCATACACTATAAAGAAAAGTGCATGGGGAGCAGTTGACAACAGGTGTTAGTTCATTATACACGACGACGGATTACCTCTTGAGCTGCGCCCGAGGTAATCCGCCGTCATAGTGCCAACTCGATGAAAGAATAGCCCTGTGGTCAACTGTTCGCCATGCACTATCCTATATGTTTTCTTAACGAGTTTACCAGGCACAGACTTGTAAAAAGAGCAGCAATGTTTTGTAGGGGAGAGACTGAGACTGAGAGACTGAGATTGGAAATTGAGAAGAAAAACTTGGAAGAAGGACTCTGCTTTCTATGTTTGTACAGCCATTGTAAATAGTTATTCTGAACAATTTTTATTTTTATTTTACTGTTATTAATAATAAAACACTTTTTGCGAATTTTAAAACTGCTCCTGGTTTTCTTATACTTCCTGACCTGTGCCTGGATGACTGTGATCCTGGTCCATCCCAACCTCAGGTGCCTCCATCTGCATGCTTGGCTCCTAAAAACATAGCCATCACCAGGTTTGTGGTATCTGACCAGGGCCGTTGCCAGGATTTTCACAAGGGGGGTTCTTTTTATGCAGTCTGAGACTTTTAAAAAAAAGCTTTGGGTTTTAGGGCCGCCAGTACCCCAGAAGCCATGGGATCCTAGAATTGCTCTGTGGTGCATTTTGTGGCTTATTTTGATGCTAAAGAAGTCATATCTGAGATCTCCTACACCCCTTGCTCTAAACAAAATTATTATCTAGCTAGCTGCAGTGTGAATACATATATGTATTCAGTACCGGAGGGCAGCAAGATGCTGTTAATGTAATATACCTAAGACATTGTCTCAGATATATTATGAGTTTTAATATCTGCAGCTGTATCTACTGGTTTGTGGAGAAGGGGTCTGGGGGATACCTGGCCCCAGAAGCTTTGAGGTAATAGATGCTCTGTGGCTAATTTTGTGTATTATTTTAAACCAGAATAACTCATCTGTGAGCTCCCCTCCACTTCCTGCTCTAAGCACAATTATTACTATCTGGGTGGCTCAGTTTGTGTATGTGCATGTGTGTGTGTATTTATAAAAAATTGGAAGCAAAGTAAATAAATCCAGCATTCTGATTATATAAAACACATCACATGACCATGCGTATAACAGAGCATGACCACACACCTGCACTTTTACCCCCTTCAAAAGCAATTTTGCCATTTTATAAGACAGATAACCCACTCTAGGATGTGCGGTCATGCTCTGATATACACACGTCTTGGGTGGTTGACACTCTCGACCTGCGGTCTCATGCGTAACAACACACACCAAGGCGTGCATATATCAGAGCGTGACTGCACACCTTAGAGTAGGTTATCTATTACGTATTTAGATATATAGATAGATATATATATATATAGAGAGAGAGAGAGAGAGAGAGAGCAAATGCTAATGCACTGGACCTCAGTGCAGAGTCTGCAGCTGATTTTGGCTGGGTATTGTACGCTACTAAATTACTGCAGTGCTGGCTTGCTACTAGGTCAGGGGTCTGGATCTGATAGGCCCCAGAAACTATGGGCTATGGTATGCTAAGTGGTGCACTTTTGTGGCTTATTTTAAGTCTAATTAACTCATATCTGAACTTCCTCTACCTCTTGCTGTAACCCCCACCATCCATAACTCAATATACCATTTAAGTAATTGAGTCAGTGCAGCATGGCCTAAAGCAAGGCTAGCAGGATGCTGGGATGCATTGGTAGGGGTATTGATAGCAGAAGAAAGGAGGTAATACTTCCCCTCTATAGATCCCTGGTGAGGCCTCACCTAGAGTACTGTGCCCATTTCTGGAGTCCTCAACTCAGAAAGGATAGGGATAGGCTGGAGACAGTGCAGCACAAAGTAACTAAAATGATTCAGGGACAGCAGGGCAAATCCTATGAGGAGCACCTCAAGGCACTAAATATGTACTCATTGGAGACCAGAAGGGAGAGAGGAGATATGACAGAGATCTCAAGTTCCTGAAATTAATTAAAGTGAACTACGGGGTACTATTTAGCCTAAGTACCAGGTCGTAGTCACATGGACACGAATGGAAATTAACAGGAGGTAGGGTCAGGAGACATGAGGAAGTACTATTTTATGGAAAAGGTGGTGGAACTTTGGGACAGTCTGTCAGCTGAAATGGTGGGTGTAAAAACAGTCAGAGGATTCAAGCAGAGCTGGGACATAATGAAGGAAACAGTGGTTACTGGAGGCAACAGAACCAAGGAGGAGAATAGAGCGAGGACGGGGAGGGTTAGTACCCTGGAGAAATTGTAGGTTCCAGGGATTATAGAGAACTTGGGCAGACTGGATGGACCTCTGGTCTTTTTCTGCCATCATTGTCTATATTTCTATGTTTCTATTCTAGGCATCCTGCTTGGAAAAAAATCTGTAACATAATTCTTAGTTCAATATTGAGTACTACAATTGTTGCCCCCACTCCATTCTCCAATGTGGTAGGTATGACAAAGAGAGTGAGGGGAAAAGTAATTTGACAGTGGCAGGGATTTCCAGTGCAAAGTTATCATCTCTTAAATGCCTACCCCCAAACCCACCCCACCTCGCTTCCAAAAGTACAGTGGGTATATTCAAAACACTGAACTATAGCAACAAATGTCATTCTATAGGCACATGTGGTCATCTGGAGAAAACACATCACAACTTATTTGATTTAACGGCATCTGGCACAGATGACACAGACAAAAGTGGAACTGAATGACAATGAAAATGGGACCACAGTGAAGACCTCTCTGAACAGCACAATTAGTGAGGTGGCAGTGTAAATCCCAGCCAGACCCTTCCAAACACTTACAATGCCTTTCCACTGTGGTACCTCTTTTGCTTTTCTTATGAAAAGTTAAAACAGGCATGTGAAACAAGACAACTTTGCTTTTGTATAGAGGGGGATTTAAATAATTTATTTCTAAATTTTCAGCCCACCCAAAAAGTTCCCTTGGCCAGCTGCACAGCCTATCCCTTGATATACAATTATTAAGGGACACATCTTCGGCAATAGTGGCCAGCAAAATTTACCTGCCGGTGACTGATAATAAGTTGAGGTCCTCTACTTCTTTTTTACTCTCCTGGTGACGTCACCTCTGAGGCTGCCACCATGCTCCATCTTCCTCCAGTGCTAGCTGACAGCGTGAATTGTAGGCAGTGGCTGTGCTGTATTGAGGTCACATTCACGATGCTGATGTGAGCTCCATCTTGCCAGCCAGTCATAGGGGGAGGGTGCGGAGAAAGACTCACAAAGCAGCTCCAGTCATCTTACTGGTACTGAGGGAGCTGATTGGCAGCAGATGGGGGGAAGGGGCGCATGCAGAGAGAAAGTGCTAGGGTTTATCATGTGTGCATTAGCACTCTGTAACAGTAAAAAAAATAAACAAATGAAAAATGTTTACAAATAATGAAAAATAAAGGGGGAGTTTTAAAAGGGGGGTTCTTTCGAACCAGACGACCCACCCCCAGCAACAGCTATGCTAACAGAGTGGTGGACGTCCTAGTGGCCGCCGAGAAGCCTTCCACTCGAGCCGCATATGCCATGAAATGGAAGCGGTTTGCCATCTGGGCTGCAAAACATCATTTTGACCCTTTCACCTGCCAGGTGAACCACATTCTGGTTTACCTGATCTCTCTGTCTGACTCAGGTCTCCAGTACTCCTCCCTCAAGGTGCACCTTTTGGCTGTTTCTGCCTTTCATGAGCCAATGGGTGACCGCACGATTGCTCAGCTGGATGTCTCTCATACCTTTCTACGGGCATCCTACATCTGAAACCCCAAATCCGTTTTCCTGTCCCAGCTTGGGAGTTGAATTTTGTTTTGGAGAAACTGACCCTGTCTCCTTTTGAGCCAATCGTGTCCTGCAGTTTAAGCTTTCTCTCTCTTGGAAAGCATTATTTTTAGTTTCCATTACTTCTGCTAGAAGAATTTCAGAGCTTCAGGCCCTCTGCTGCAAGGAGCCTTATTTAATTTGTCACAAAGACAGGGTGTCTTTGCACATGAATCCTAAGTTTCTCCCTAAGGTGGTCTCAGAGTTTACTCTCAACCAGTGTATCCACCTTCCTGTTTAGTTTCCTGAGCATGCCAATCCAGGGGAAGCACTGCTCCATAAGTTAGATGGGCGCAGAGCCTTGAAATGCTCCTTGCTTCGGACCAAGGAAAGTTGAAAGTCGAAGCAGTTGTTTGTTTCTTTTGTACCAGGTAGAGGGGGCATTTCAGTTTCTAAACAATATTTATCCAAATGGTTGGCTAATTGCAGTGTGTTCTGCTACAACGAGTATAGCAAAGAATTGCCTGGTACTGTCAAAGCTCATTCTACGAGAGGCATGACTATCTCTGTGGCTCATTTCTGAGGGATCTCAGATGCTGACATTTGGGCTGCTGCCACCTGGAGTACTGTCCATACTTTCACCAGGCACTACAGTCTGGCCTCTAGAGCCTGTGCAGGTTTTGGCAGGGCTGTGCTGCAGGATTTCCTGTCTTAAGTTTATGGAAAGCCCTCCTCCCAGAGTGTCTGTTTGGACCTGTCACTGCTTGGGACTCTTTTCTACTGTGTAATCTGATGACTGAGATAACCCTGATGAAGATAGAACAGTTACATAAGAACTTACTGTAACAGTAGATCTTACATTGAGAGGGCTCTTGCAGTACGTAATAAGTATTAGGACTAGACCTGTCAGGCACTAGGACTACATGGTAAACTTTAGCTAGCAGTGTCTGACGGGGGACCACCCACCCAGCAACATGTGATGGACATCAGCGTGACAGTATATAGTGGGCGATCTCCATGGCCACCTTCCTGTTCTTTCCCGCTGTCGACCTGCTCACGTTGGACCTCGTGAAGTATGCTGCTTCAGCTGGCTGCCATTTTCAGAAGAGCATTTCAAATTTTTTTTCTTTATTTTCTATATCCCTAGAAAGTACATCTTTTTCATACACGTCTTCTCCAATGCCTTCTGAGTCACATAAGAACAAGTGTGATTCCTGTCATGTGGCGCTCAGCTCCCAAACAAGGACAGCCATTCCTTCAGACCTGAGCACAAGACCGAGGACTGTGAGGCTTGCCAGAGCTTCAACCAGGCCACATGGAAACGGCACCAACAGGCCCTAGAAGGCCACGTTTTCAAGCTGGCTACCATGAAGAAGGAGCTGCAGAAGCTGTGGGGATCGTTCTCCTCCCAGGGGGACAAGGAGAAACACTGGGACCACGATCAGTCTCCTTTCTCCCCACGGCCTCCTTCAAGGGTCACGGATGCTGAGCGGCCTCCCATTAACACAGGTACTGCTCCTCTGGCCAAGTCTGCTTCCTCTTCCACAGAGAAGCCCTTTGTTCCCCCACTTGACCTGGTCACAGGACACAGGGATCCTGGTCTCAGCAGGAGCTATCTCTACATATCAATGTGCAAGACATACGAGCTGTACTATGTGCCCTTCAGGCTGATCAGCCTCTTCTCCTTCCTGGGCCTCTCCTGGTACAGACAGACAGACAACATGTGTGTGGTCTGGTACATAAAAAACAAGGAGGCATGTGATCATATCCTCTGTGCAGGGAAGCAATGTGCGTGTGGCAGTAGGACAATACAGCACAGCCTGCAGCTCACTGCAGTGCATGTCCCAGGCATTCAAAATGTCCTGGCAGACACTCTCAGCCACACTCAGGCAAGGGCACACGAGTGGGAACTGAGGCAGTCAGTAGTCGAAGACATCTTCAATTGGTGGGGTCCCCCAGATCTCGATCTGTTTGCCTCCTCATCCAACGGAAAACTACCCAGTTTCTGCTCACTCATTCCCGGACATGGTGTTTTCTGGTGGGACGTGCTGTCTTGTTGCTGGATAGAAAGGTTCTTGTACGTCTTCCCTCCCTTCTGGCTATTACAGAGGGTGCTTCTGAAACTACAGCAAGAAGGGGCTCACATAATTCTCATAGCCACTAATTGGCCTCGCCAACTGTGGTTCCCTCTGCTTCAGCAGCTGAGGGTGGAGCTTCAGATTCTTCTTCCCCTCTGTCAGAACCTGCTGACTCAGGAGCAGGGCAAGCTGGGCCATCTGGGCCTCAAGTCCCTTCACCTTCATGCATTGCACCTGCTGACATAGCTGTTGTATGCTTTTAGGTCTCTTCCAGAGTGGCACAAGTCCTTGTGAATGCCCGGAAGCCATTCCCAAGAACCACATATGCTATGAAATGGAAGAGGTTCTCAATTTGGGCATCCACCAAGGGTTAGGACCCTTTCTTTTGCCCTGTCCCACAGGTCAAGGAATACCTGATGCACCTCTCTGACCTTGGCCTTAGTTACTCTTCTCTGAAGGTCCACTTGTCTGCCATTTCTTCCTACCACACTCTGATGTATGGTAAAACCTTGGCCAAGCTGGAGGTTTCCAAAACCTTTCTGAAGGGAATTCTCCATCTGAAACCCCTGGTCAGGAACCTGGCTCCTCCAAGGGATCTGAACTTCATTCTTGAGAAACTCACTTTGCCTCCTTTTGAACAGGCTGCGAGTTGCGGCCTGCGCTAGATTTCCTGGAAAGTGCTCTTTTTAGTTGCTGTGAGTTCTGCGCGAAGGATTTCCAAGCTCCAGGCCCTGATGTGTAAGGAGCCGTATTTGATATTCCACAGAGACTGGGTGGCTCTGTGTACAAATCCTAGGTTTCTACCAAAGGTAGTTTCTGAGTTTACGTTGAATCAGGCCATACACTTGCCAGTGTATTACCTTGAGCATTCTAGTCAAGGGGAGGCCATTCTGCACACGCTCGATGTGCACAGAACCTTGTGTTATATGAACTGGATGAAACTAATCTGTAAGATGGATCAGCTTTTCGTTTCTTTTGCACCCAAAAGAGAGGACACTGCAATTTCTAAACAATGTTTGTCCAAATGGTTAGCAAACTGTATTTTGTTTTATCAGAAGCATAACAAGCCCCTGCCGGGGAAGTCAAGGGGCACTCAACCAGAGGCATGGCTGCCTCTGTCACAAATCCACTCCGGGGGTCAGGCTGTCTGCTCCCACAGTGCCCAACCTTTAAGTGTGATTTTTGAGCAGGGAACAAACAGGGACACCCTTCTGTTTGTTTTGGGTCTGAGCAAACTACCAGTCTTGAGTCCCGGGGTCAATTATTAACCCTTTTTGGCTAGCACACCCAGGTAACAGGTCCAGCTATCACACTCTCTTCAGGGAAAGCAGTGCAATACTTGACCCAGTGGCATACAACCAACCTGGTTCACAACCCCCTGCCAACTCAACTGAGATGCTGGCAATTTCTTACCTTGCTGGATCTTTACACAGATCCTTGTTAGCATAGCTGTATATAGTAACACACTAAGCAATTTAACAGTTATTTTCAGCATTACCACTACTGTTCCACTATTCACACTCAAAATGAGAATATGTCTCATGCAGGTTTAAGGAAAACTAAATTTACTAAAACTAAAAATAGTAAATAAATACCATACATAAAATAGAACATATACTGTATACATGATTACAGTCAGAAAGAAATGGCCAATTACAAAACAAAGTGCCTTGTAACTGAATTAACTAGTTCTAACTCAGTTTCAGTTGGTAAAGGTTCACACTTGAATTGCCAGTCTTGGCAGAAGTGGTCTCTCTTGAGTCCAGGAACAGAGAATCCTTTAGAAGTCCAGAACAAAAAGTGTCTTTTCTCTCAGCTAGGCTTCACCAGTATCAGAGATAAAGTCCTACCCTCCTTGTGATGTCACAGCACGAGGTCACTCTTAGCCCTGTAATTAATTTATAACATTTATTTATTGAATTTTGTTGACCCGTTAAGCCCACTGGGCCTAGAAGTCCCTTTTTCAGGGGCGACCGGGGTAAGGGCTAAAGATGGTAAGCAACTGAAATTGAACCAGATTAAGCTGTTGGTGATATTTTTAGTGACTGGGAGAAATTTGGCCAGGACACCAGGGAATTTCCTCTACTCTTTTTCGATAAGTGCCATGGGATCTTTAGAATCCACCTGAATTACCACCAATCCAGGCAGATGGGACCTCGGTTTAACATCTCATCCAAACGACGGCACCTCAGAAGTGCAGCACCCCCCTCATGATGCACTACAGTATCAGTATTGGGATATTAACCCAAGTACCACATGTGGGAACTGAACCCACAGCTCTCTGATCTCCCGGCCTCAGAGGCGAGTGTGCTACCTACTGAGCTACTGACACTGACAAATGACATGTGACATGTGACACTGACATGACCAGTGTATAACCAAATGTTTCAGCTCACTGCCTGTTTGAAATCTGCAAAGACAGTAATATTTTAAATTATAACAAGACAATCTCTTCTTCATCAAAGCATAGTTTATGACAGCATTCCCTTTTGATCTCTCAGCAAAACATCATAAAAACACCTCTCATATCTGGGTGAATTTTCACAGGTACAGTATCTATCAGAAACTGCTTCCCTCTTGATGCGCTGTAAAAGGCAATATTTTACGACAAGCTGCCTGGGTTCAAAGCAGTACTTGGTTTATGACCTTGGTTTTATTATAGTCCCAGGAAGTCAGCTTTTATAAGCTAGCTGTGACAGCAACCAAGGCCAGAACATTTTTTTTTCTTTTAAAAATCCAATGTCCCATGATGCCTTGTGCTGTCTGCCATTTTTACAAGCAGAATTCTAAAACATATATTTATATCAAAATTATATACACATAACTGGCAGATGGCTGTTCCCATTATAGCCTCTACTGCTTGTTTCAGAAATGTTTCTGCCACAGACATTTGTGCGGCAGCCACTTGGAGCTCTGTCCACACCTTTACCAAACACTACAGTCTCTTCTTTTCTTTTTTTTTTTTACATTTTTCTCCCCTTCCCTCCAGGGGCCACAGTGTACACATGCGTGTACGTGAATGGAGGTGCATGCACATGCCAGGATCCACTGGCCCCTTCCGACCCTCCCCAGACTTGCATCGCTGCTCCAGCCACCTGCGCTGCTCACCGGTCCTTCACCCAGTGAAAACGGGACTATGGTGGAACGGGCATCCACCCTTTGGAGGGAAGAGCCATAGCTTGATCCCAATCCAAGCCTCCCCCTGCCGAGCTGCCTCCCCAAGGTTATTCCCGAACCCAGGTTGCCGATGTAGTGTTAGGTAAGGCCCCAGCACCTCAGCACCACTGGGCCGGCCTAAACACTACATTCTGGATATTGCCTCTAGGTGCAGGGCAGGTTTCGGACTAGCAGTCCTTCAGGGTCTCCTGTTATAATCTGGTACCTACTGCAGACCTTTTCTGCCTCCCATGCTTCAGCCTTTGTCTGAATTATGCTGCTTGGGACTCAGTCCTAATGGTTATTACCTACTGCAAGAGCCCTCTTGAAACAAAATAATACAGTTTTGTAAGAACTTACCATAACAGTAGATCTTCGAGAGGCTCTTGCAGTAGGTACCTTTTTCCGTCCCACCTTCCCCCTGCTTCTGCAGCTATTTCTTTCCAGCCTTTCTTTAGGCTGCAGGAGCCCACTCCTTTCTCCTGTTACACCTTCTTAGGTCTCCGGCAGGAGAACTGGACTGTGGGCATGGGGACCGCCCACTATATAGTGTTACACTGATGTCCATCACATGACGCCAAGTGGGTGATCCCCCTCCAGACACTGCTAACTAAAGTTTTCCATGTTGTCGTAGTGCCTGACAACTCTAGTCCTAATGGTTATTACCTACTGCAAGAGCCTCTCTCAAAGATCTATTGTTATGGTAAGTTCTTACGTAACTGTGCTACCTTTGAGGGGATCTCATTCATCAGATCTGCTTTTCCTCCCACCATCCCCCTTTTTGGGGCTTCTGCCTAGGAACTGGCTGTCTGGTGTATCCAGCTTTTCACATAGGTCTGAGCAACTCTCTGTCTCCTCGGTCCCCAATGGCTAGGGCTCCACTTCCTTAGTCTCCATGGGGAAAGAACGGAGGAGGACGCGGGGCCACTCACGTCTTTATAGGGTTGGTGACATTGGCTAACGTTGACAGCATGGGTGGCCCCAGTTGTACTGCTGAAAATCTTCCGTTTGGATTCTCCTTCACCAACGGTGAAGTTCCTATGGTGTAACCTGATGACTGAGATCCCCTCGAAGATCTACTGTTACGGTAAGTTCTTACATATCTGTTCTTTCTTTAAAGGGTTCCAGTTAAAAAAGATAAGTCCCTCTCCACTGGTTAGTCATCTGTCTTTCCACACATTCAATAGAGGGAATGTCTACTTAAGAATACAAAAGAGGTACAGGATTCCGGCAAAATAAAGTTAAAACCCACGTGAATTGCCTGTTAGTGTACACTACTGTTTTAAGTTGTAGGATTCCCACTCCCCATGTGAATGTCCAGTCGTCTTTTAAAAGTATTCAGATTCTTACTATAAGCCACCTCTTCGGGATGACTGCTCCTTGTTGATATGACCCTCTTTGTGAGCTGGCTCTTCCCATGGTTCATTTTACAGTGAGCCCCTGTTAACTTAAGCATGTGTCCTCTCAAGCCATCACTTTTGTAGTTTTCCTTTTAACTTAATGAGTTCCAGTAGTTGTGTATCCCAGGCTGTCCTGTATGTTAAAATAATGTCACCTCCATCTCTTTACCTCTTTAGAGAAAACAGGTTAAAAGGTTAACACTGTCAACTATTTTTGCATACAGTAATACTATTTCAAGTCAAAATCCACATTTCACATTTGCGCACCTTCTCTAAAATTTACTGGTGTTGCTGGTGGTTTAATTTGTCTCCTTTCTTAGTAGAACTGAAAGCATGGTACTTGCGTAATTATACCCAGCCTTGCTTTGTTTCAAATCCTTGATCTATTCTTGCTTCTCACTTCTTGAACATTAGGAACACCCAAAGCGGTGCAGCAACTCTTGATGCAATGGAGTCCTCTGCTCCCACTGCACCTTGAGTGGCTAGACTGTTGGGGATGTTCCCAAGTCCAGGAAAGATGCAGTGAGAGTTCCTTAAGGAATGTAAACACATTTTGGTGTGGTAACACCAGTATGGTGGGCAGTCTGTTTTTCACTTTTAAAAAGAAAAAAGGAATTAGAACTAAACTATTGGCCACATCAGCATATTCTGCAGAATGTGAACAATCATAAAATATGTTTTCAGTGAGGGACAGTTTTAGCCTAAAGGGGTTGACAGTGCTCTTTTAAGCACACCGACGCTCACCTAAACTTTCCTCATATGATTTTTCCCTCAATCCATCTATTTTTTTTGTAACCATACTCTTCACCCCTTTAAGTCTTTCACTACTCTTAGTGTACGAGTACCAAAACTGTCCCCCATACTCCCAATGTGGCTTCACCAAAGACCGATACAGTGGCAACAAAACCTCTCTCCTCCTGCTAGTTATGTTCCTGGTAATAACATCCCATTATCTGGCTTTATTTTAACCATGGCCTCACACTGTTTGTCCCATGTGAATTTGTCTGTAACCACTATTCCAAGGTCCCTTTCCTCAGAAGTTCTTGAGGGGATGTTGTTAATTGTGTAGGTTGCTCTGTTTATTTTAAACCAAGATGGAGAACAGCACATTTCGCTGTATTAAAGTTCATTTTTGAGTTTCTTATCCACACTGATAATTTATTATTATCAAATCTGGGCTCTGATTGGTCAGTGTTGACCTTTAACAGTGAAGTTATCCGAGCACATTACACCTATTCAAAAAGCAACTAAAATGTATTTTAAAAATGAGTTTTTCAACCAATTTATTTATTGCAAGCAAGTAATTTTATGACAGCAGTAATGCACTCCAGGGCATGTGTCATGGAGCTGATGTCACTTCTCGAGTGGTGGATGCACTCAGCCTAATCACTTGAGGCATAACCTTATCCCAGAATGACACATGCCCTGTCATACATTGTTGCTTAAATGTCTTCCTGCAATATGCTTATATTGTTACTGGAATCTATAATATGTCCCAATTTTGTGTATCAAGTTTAGTTCTAATAATTTTCTTCATTATTTTACACAAGACTGTGATTAGACTAAAAGGCCTATAACTACTCACATCTCTTTTTTTATAGCCTGCCTGCGGTAGTCAGGACATACTTCTTGGGATTATTATAACGAGTCTTTAGAATGTGGGCAAGGCATATTGCCCAAGGTTGCTACTGCAATTACTGTGTCAGGACTACTTTCATGCCTCATCATAGTAAGAAAGGCTTTGCCTGGAGTTCGATGGCCAAGCAACCAGCTACTCCCACTTGCTGAGCTATATAAGCAGTTTCTGTCAGCCTCATTGTAAAGCACTTTTTCTTTGCAGCCAAAGGCTCTGTCCTCTAAGCTGATTGGGACCTACTCCCCCCCCCCGGCCTGACTGCTCCTGCTTATCTGTTGGATTCTGTGTTTCTTTCCTGCTTCTGGTTTGTAGTTTGCCTTTCGCTGTGTGTGCTTCTCCTGTCTTTGTTCCCTGCTTTCTCTGTTTGTGTGTTTTTGGTTTGTTTTTTCTGGGGGGGCTTTTGTTTCCAAGCTCCTAGCATATCACTCCTGAGCTCCTACTATTGCACTGTTGCTCACAACTCTCAACCTATTGCAATGCAAACGCAGTCACTGTCTGTTTTAGCTCAACCATAGCTGCTCCATGTTGCATACTCAATTGTTTTCACTCTGCTTCCCAATATTACTGCTTCCCCTGCTACATAATTACTTGCTCCCCATGCTATCAAGTCTGATTGTTTTCACCTGATTCAAGCTCTAGACCTTGCTATGCAGTTCAATCATGCTGTTCTCTGTTCGTACACTGCTGTTTCACTATGAGGTCAGCTAAAGTTTCTGCTGAGGCTGTTAAACAAGCTTTAATATCTACATGTGGTTCTTGGCCCTTCCATCACTTTCTTGTTTGTCCTATGGCAGGGACTGGGAAGTGTTTTGGGAGTCATGGCCCCATGTGACTAATTCTTTTGTTTTACATCCTACCTTCACCGCCGAAAATCCTCAGAGTATTTGTCACCTTGATTTGGCTTTTAAATACCTGGCTGGCTTGCCCCACTATTCAGTGCTGTTTCATTGCTACTATGTTATGCAGACCTACATGCAGATCCACTTATCACTACTCTGTTTACTGACCTATGTGCAGGTCCATGCTTGCTCATTGCTTACGCAAATCATTGCCTCATGCCTACTGCCATGCCCTCGGCTTCAGCCTCTGGGATTCTGCTGCACTCAGTTTTGCATTTGACCTTGCAAGGTCTCAGCACTCAATGCTCATTATGATCTCAGCACACCAGTGCTCAATCAGCTCACCAGCTTTTCAGCTCTCAATCTATTCTGGGGCATGCCAGCCATTCTATTCTGGTGACGGGTTCCTGCAGCCAACAGTCTTGCTCTGCATTTAGTTCGCATCTTGAGTGTGTCCAACTTGGAGTGGGATCCTTCTCACCTGGCCCATAGCTGGGAATGTTCCCACCCCAGGCTTGGCTTTAGCTGCCTGCTACATAACAGCAGCTTCTGGATTAGAATTTAAGACTAGCAGTGAAGGGTGGAAAAAGTTACCTCCTTCGGCTCTAGTGTTCCACTATAACGGTTATCCATTGGCTTTAGTGGTTTCCCTAGCAAGGCACCTTCACCACATTCTCCCTACGACTGCCTCTGGTTCATCTGGTTTGAGTTTAGGGTAGGTAGGCCCAGTGAGTGCCTCAGCAATTGTTGTTCTTCTCCTTCCACTGTTGTTGCATGTATTGTTGCAGAGTTCTCTCACAGCTTTCCATGGAGTTCCCACTAGAGGGTTTGAGTGAGAGCCTTCCTCCAAATTGGAATATTTTCCACCTCCCTTTAATTGGGTTTTTCAAATTGCAGCTGCAGAGCAGTCACCAAATAAAATGTCCCAAGCCTGGCGGGAAGGTGACCTAGGCCTTGGATCCCCAGAGATTTCCTCCTCAAATGTTTTTTTTCTCTCCTCCGCTGCCTCAGGTCATAACTGTTAGTTAGCATAGTAGTGTCCCTGGTTTCTTTAGGTAGGTTCCAGTGTTGGATGGAGGTGGATGGTGTCCCCTGCAATTCCCTCTCTCCTTAAAGGATTCCCCTAATTCTCAGCGTAAACCTTCAATATCATGCTACGCAGCCTGGGCATTTCATTACATTATCAAACTGAGCATCTCATTACGTTATCAAACTGTCTATGCTTCTCTACTGCTATGTGCCAGTTACTGCTACTACATCACAGTTACTGCTTACTTATATGCTTCGTGTCACCTCATTCTTTTGGGATATGCTTGTACTACACTTCTTTTTCTTTGCCCCACCATCCTCCCCTCCTCCTCCAGTGGCACCACTTCTCTTGTTAGGATCATTCCTAAGGTACCTTTAGCCACAGGAATTGTCCCATGACACCTCTGGGGTGGAACCCTCTCCGAGGGTTACTTGCCTTTGGAACCCCTACAGGGTAGTAGTTCCTCTGGAATAGAGAAAGCAAGCAACCAAAACCAAACTAACACAGTTGCACAAGCATAACACTATACTGGCTGCGCAGGACATTGAACTGTAGTAATAACATATGGGTAACATCTACACATGTCATCCACATTGCCATACTATGGACACAAAACATAAGCCTCATTCGATGAATTCTCCAGTGTCCCACATGGGAGAAAGAGACACCATACAGCATCTCCTTTCAGTCCCACACACAGAAACACATAATAGAGGGGGCATAGTCACAATTAGTGGCATCTTCTTAATGATATCTCCTACCTCTTCCCCTCCACACACACGCTCCCGTTATGTCTGTGGTAATCAGCACCTTCTCATGTCCTCCCCTCACAGTTGCACACACACTCTCAAGTTACTTCCTTGGTAACTGGCATCTCCTACCATCCTCTCCCCCCAACACGCTCCCGTTATTTGGTAACAGTAGAGTGGTTAGTGGCATCTTTCCTCCTGTCTCCCCCCACCACACATACACAAGCCCATTACATCCTTGGTAACAGGAGGGTGGCTATGTGGCTTCACCCATGGCATCTAAAATACCTCAACACATGAGCAATGCACATATGGAGTCCTAAAAAATGGATATTAATGCAGAAAAAATACTTGCTTTGACCACACGATCTCAGAAATGAAGTAAAATATCAGAAATGCCTGTTGAAGTCCATGTCTAAAAGTGTAGACAGCCGCCAGCAGGTTCAGTCAAAACTGAGGCTTGACAATATACATCCCATAGTTTAGATGCTGGCAGATATTTATTGTGTTTGGCCTATGATTTCTTGAATGCTTCTGCCAGGGCAACACCCTGGGAATTTGCATGTGTAGGGATTCCTGGCTCAGAGTTTCTGGTTTTGTTCCTGATGTGTAACAATATGTTATGAACGCCCCTTTTGTGGTGACAAACTGGTCTGATCCTTGGTAAAGACCACAGTAAGTAACCTCAGTACATCACAATGCATCACATCACATCACTTCACATCACATCACATCACATCAGACTTGTGACAGGGTTGTATAAGGCCCTGTCCCATTTGTTATGGCTGTGAGCAGACCCTACAATCATCTTGCTCTAGCTTGAAAAGTGGCTTATCGTGGAACACATTTTTTAGTACTTTTCAGTGTATCCTTCCATAAGTGCAAATCACAACGACAGGAACATAAAATACTCCCTTCTTTCCATTTACAGTGTTGGAGACAGAACTCCAAGCTGCTTTTCTCTAAGATCAAATGTGCACACATTTTAAACAAATCTAAATATCATTAAAACTATTCAAAGTGCAGAAAAATAACTGTGTTGTTTAGTAAATCAGGCACACGGATTTACTAGAAGAAGTAATAATCATTAGCCATGTTAAATCAGACAGTTCTAACAGACAGCGCCTGGCTTGAAGTCTCACCTCAAATTGACCTTCTAGAGCTAGCCTGTATCAGCTTTCCATCTCTCCTAGAAATCTCCTGACAGTCATTAACCCTTTACTCACAGAACATCCCCTCTCTAACTATGTATTATCTAGTAACGTACTATTTCCTCTACTTGTAGTCTATTATATTCATGCACTGTAAATAGATTATACTGATAGCATGCCGTATCTCTTTCCATTTGTAACAGTATTTGTTCTGACTAGTTTTTAGGCTGTTACTAACTATAGCATCAGTTCTTCCCTAACAAATAACACCTGTTGTATGTGTACCATACAGTATGGTGTACGTGGACTTCGCACATTCTTTTAAATTGTAAATCAGTATGTAGTTAGAAGTAAGGTGTGGCATTTAGAAACTGTTTTATCTCATTTAATAAAGTACACAGATGTTTTATGTCAGTTTAAATGATGAATTAACTCCAGCACCTGAATGTGTGTGTGTGTGTGTGTGTGTGTGTGTGTGTGTGTGTATATATATGTATGTATATATATATATATGTATATATATATATATATATATATATATAGGCTGTCTGTTTCATGTTCAATCTTCTCATGACTTCCAGAAGTCTGACTCACAGGAAGACATGATCTCTGACTGTATACTGCAATCACTAAATATTTCAATAAAATTAATCTTGCTCTGTGCTGTATATTACTTTGTAGTCCAGTCTATATTATTAATTTCTGACGTGACCACCCTTACCCCTTGTACAACTTGTAATAATGGGAAAATAACTCCACCACTCTTTCAACATCATAGCATCTGCATACAGCAATAAAAGTAGCATTTCTAAATCTCAGATCTGAAATATCAAACTGCAGTTATGTGTCTTAGAAAACATGACAGTAAAATGTGGTACAGTAGATTTATGGCACAACAGAAAACAGTATTCTTTAGTCTTATGTTTACAAAGTTGTTACCCAGCTTGAGATAAATGAATGCTTGGTTTGAACCCCACCACAGCCACTTATACATGATGACTGGGAGCACTTGTATTAGAGTAGGGTTACTTTCATCACGTTTATAGCTGATGTTGTAACGTGGGATTTAAGCACACATACAGTATATACATACATTTTTTAAATTTGTTTAAATAACAGTATTTTGCTGTAGAATGTGTGTCCATTTGCCTGTGGCAACAAGGTTAAACTGATTCCATACTAAGGAGGCACATTCTGTTATTGGACACTGTCTATTCTGCTTCACTCTGGGATCCATTTTAACTGGAATTTCAGGCACAAAAATAGGGTGTAAGTATCCTTTAAATTCTGTTCTGTTATTCCCGCTGTGTACATTTACTGTCAATTTACATAATGTATCTCCTTGGAACCAGTCTAACCTTGCTGAAATAGGGAAATGGATGTAAATTCTACAGCAAAATGTATTTAAAACAAATATGTGTGCATAGATTCTATTTTGCAACAGTAGCCATGAACATGATCAAAGTAGCTCTGATCTAACACAAGTGCTCCTGGGCCATCCTGTATAAGTGGCTCTGGTGGGATTTGAAGCAGGTGATTCATTTATCTCAAACCAGGTAGCAACTTTGTAAACATAAGACTTCAGAATACTGTTTTCTATTGTGCCATAAATCTGATGTACCACATTTTACTGTCATGTTTTCTATGACACATTTCAGATCACTGCAGTTTGTTACTTCAGATCTGAGATTTGGACTTGCTGCTGTTATTGCTGAAGATGCTATTAGTTAAAACAGTGATGAAATTATTTTTCTATTATGACAGGTTTGTACAAGGGGTAAGTGTGGTCATGTCAGAAATTAAAACTATAGACTGGATAATATACAGCACAGAGCAAGATGAATTATAATAAAATGTTTAGTGACTACAGTGTACAATCAGAGATTATGTCTCCATCTCAGATTGCTGGAAGCCATGCAAAGATAACAAAAAAAAAAAAACAACCATTTGTCAATGCTGAAGGTTTCCTTGCATGGTGTATGTGGGATGGCATTTGGCGGCGCTCATTCCTCAGAGCTTCTTCAAGCTCACCACAGCCACATCTAATTCTGCACCTGGGGACAAATGACCTGGCTGATGGGATGGTAGGTGAGGTGAAGATGAGTTTTGAGGATTTGATCGAGTATGCGGGGGGGGGGCAGGAAGATCAATTACCTTCTCGGAGGTACTTCCAGTCCCAAGGCCAAGTACAGCAAGAAAATTGAGGATTCAGGAGTTTAATAAATGGCTGGTAACCTGGTGTCAGGAAAAAGGGTATGGGCTGGTAGAAGGATGGGGGGTGACCTGGGAGGACAGCAGTCTATATGCTAAAGATAGACTGCACTTAAACGAGGAGGGGAATAAAGTACTGAAGCAAAAGCTTGGGGAGTATATTGAGGAGAATTTAAACTAGGAGGGGGTGGCAGAAGGGATCAAGGTGATCAGAGGTCTCGGGATAGGAAACCATATGTGCTTACCCCCCATAACAGTGAGATAAGGTGAGGGGCAAACAATACAGGGTGAGCCATAAAGGGAGAGGAGAAAGGGGTGGAGAAAGAAAGGGGATGGAGGGTGGTATCTTTAAATGCTAGAAGCCTGGGGAATAAAAATGCAGAACTACAGGCTCTCATGGGAGGGGGGTGGACATGGCAGCCATCACCGAGATGTGGGTCACCCAAATCCATGATTGGGACTTGGTGTTTCCAGGTTATAGACCATTCCACAAGAATAGAGCTAAGGGGAAAGGAGGGGGTAGTGCTCTATGTGAGGAAGGGAGGGGCTAAAGTGTGTTAGGAAGAGGGAGACAGAGAGGCTCTATGGATGCAAATCCAAGATTGAAAAAATAGGATGCTACGGTTGGGGGTGGTGTACAGGCTACCCTCCCAATCGGAAGAGACAGATAGGGTATTGGCAGAACAGATCCGGAAGAACAGTGGGAAGGGTGGGGTGGTGATAGTAGCTGGCTTCAACCTGCTGGGAGTGGAGTGGTGGACGCCTGCCATCAAGTGTAGAAGGGAACAGATACTGCTAGACACCTTCCAGGATAGCTTCCTGATGCAGTTGGTCAGTGAACCAACTAGAGAAGGGAATACCCTTGACCTCGTACTGTCCAACGGCGAGTGGGTGAGGGATCTGAGGGTGGAGGAACCACTGGTGGGGAGTGACCACCAGAAGGTATGGTTCAACTTGCAGCTGGTTAGGGAGAAGGGGGCATCTGGCACAAAGGTGCTAGACTTTAGAAAGGCTGACTTCAAAAAGAGGGGTGAAGTGGTGCAAGGGTTCCTGGACAGAATTCAGCCTAATATGGATGTGAATCAGAGATGGGAACTCAGTAAGTTAGAGATAGTGGAGGCAACAAATTCCTGCAGCAAAGTCCAAAGTAGAAAGGCTAGGGCCAAGAAACCTAGCTGGTTAAGAAAGAGTGTCATAGACAGGGTGAGGAGGAAAAGAGTAGCCTATAGGAGATACAGGAGAACTGGGAGGGGGGAGGACAGGGAGAAGTGCTTGAAGGAAACAAAGGAAGTAACCAAGGAAATAAGGGCTGCAAAGGCATCAAGGGAGCTCAGGCTGGTGAAGGGAATTAAAGAGGGGGAAAAAGACTTCTTCAGGTACATCAGAGAGAAAAGGGGTTGTAAGGACCAAATAGTAAAGATTCAGAAGGAGGGAGAATAGATGAAAAAAGTGGGTGAAAAGGCAGAAGCACATAACGACTACTTCTGCTCAGTTTTTACTAAAGGGAAAGGAGAGGAAATACGTAAGGTTGGGGGGAGGATAGAATCAGAGTGGAAGGGAGTGACAGATGGGTAAATCACAGAAGGTAGACTGCTAGAGGGGTTAAGGACCCTGAGCGTGGGCAAGGCACTGGGACCAGAAGGCATACACCCCAGGGCACTGAAAGAGTTGGCAGAGGTCCTGGCAGACCCATTGGCAGGTCTATTTAATGCCTCTCTGGACTCAGGGTGTGTACCTCAGGATTGGAGGATGGCTCCCGTGGTTCCACTCCATAAAAGCAGTCTCAAAGACAAACCAGGGAACTATAGACCAGTGAGTCTCATGTCCATAGTGGGGAAACTGATGGAAACAATCCTGAAGGAGAGGTTGGTGACCCTGCTGGAGGTCAGTGGGCTGCAGGACAGTCGGCAGCATGGCTTTGTCAAGGGCAGACCCTGCCAGACCAACCTAGTGGACCACTGTGACTGGGTGACCAGGGAAATGGACAAAAGGCATGCTGTGGATGTCCTGTACCTGGACTTCAGTAAGCCACATGGGAGACTAGCATGTATGCTAAGGAGCACGGGGTTGGGGCAAAATTGGTGGGATGTGTGGAGAACTGGCTGCAGGGATGGCAGCAGAGGGTGGTGGTGGGAGGAGGATTATCATCCCAAGGGCAGTGATGAACAGGGTCCCACAGGCATCAGTGCAGGGGCCAGTGTTATTTGAGGTATTTATTGCAGACATCTTGGTAGGCATGAATAGCAAGATCAGTCTATTTGCGGACAACATCAAGATGGGAGCAGTGGTGGATGACCAAGGGGGGTTACAGGGATTGCAGGAAGATCTAACAAGGCTGGAGACATGGTCTTGTAACCCCCAGAGGGCGCTATCCTTAGGGTCACTAACCCTGCCTGCCTCCTCTGAGACAAGGTAAGGGGCCCAGATCCGTTGACGGGTGCCTCCACCCAGAGGTCAGGGCTAGTACTGTTGAGATTGCCTCGGTCGCAGCCCTCTGGGTTACTGCAACCCCCTTTCGTCCCGCTAGTGGCTCACTCGGGGTACCCGCAATGCTTTTCCCCAGTTCACTTACCCCCCAGCTATTATCTCCCAACTCACTCCGGGGGCCCCCTGTAAAGGAAGGTACAGTTTTATCACAGTAACTATATAGCAGTTCACCGGTAATGCACACAGTAGCCAGGGTGTAGTTGCAGAACAAACAATCGGATTTATTCCAGGGGGAAGTAACCAGGACAGGAGGGAAATCAAGTTAATTGGCTTATCACTATTCCTATCTACCTAGGGCTCTGTGCACAGGCCTGATCCTAATATTTACTGTCCCTGGGTACCCAAGCCCTAATGGCTAGTCCTCCGTGGCAGCTGGTTGGGGCCCTAACACAGGTAGCCTTTTCAGTACTGAGAAAGTCAGGATGGAAAGGAAAATTCAGCTAGTCAGTCAGCAGTATATTAAAACAACTTGAAACCACTTGTTGCAACTTAACAGGGAGCTACCCTGATTCATTACTCACGACTCCAGCAATCAACGGTTTCTGCACCACGGGCAGGGCGGAGCCTGAATTTCACCAGCCTCGTCACACATTTATATGGCAACTCCAGAAGGGTACCACACCAGGCAGCAGCTCCTAAGGCTCACACGACTCTCAGCCGGCTAAGGTGCTGCAACGGCTGCTTCAACTTTCCCGAGGACCGAGCATGATTCAGCAGATTCTCCAATCCTCAAATCAGGTCGAGCCTGGTGGGTAGCTGGGCTGGCACCAGCCTCCTCTGACCGCACACGGCGAATTCGATCTGACTTACTCAACGGCAACAAATGGCCGCCTCAGGCCTTCACGTGCTTCCTACGCGAACACTCCACCAGCGCAGAAGCACACAGCTCCTTCCTTCTCCTCAGGCACTACGCATCTGCCCCTCCTCAGCATGGGGCTGTCTTTTCAGTTCGGGCGCTACCCGAGTCTATTGGCTGGCGTACCCGTCTGTCAATCAATCTCCTGCCCCTCAGTGGTGCAAAAAAGCGCCATAGCCCATAATGCCTTCTCCAACTTATAAGCAGTTCCCCTATTGGTCAGACAGCTTTCCAGAATCCCGAGGTACTGATTGGTCCAATTCAGCAGTTCTGGACCAAAATGGAGGAGACAACCAAAACAGTCCTCACTGTAAAGGAAGGCAGGTTAGAACAACTACATTATCATTATTAATTTATGTTGTTTCCAGTGAACAACCACATCCCCCAATAAAGCTCCCTCAGTCCCACTAGCGGTGACAGATGTGAGCTAATTTCCAGCGTCCTGGGCGGGACTCGGGCATACTACCACGCAGTCCTTAAAGAGACAGCACACGGAGGCCTTACCAGCACTCCTTGCTACCCATTTAAACGGCTTTATGCCGATCACCAACCAGGCATGGAGCAGGAAACGAGCTCTGGAAAAGCTTTTAGGAACCCCCATTTACAAGGGGGTTACACCCTGACACCTGGCAACTTGGTTTCAATGCCAAAAAATGCAAGGTGCTGCATTTCGGGGCACAGAATCCAAAGAGAAGCTACCATTGGGGGGAGCGCAGCTAGCTGTGACTGAGGAGAAAGATCTGGGGGTGCTCATTGTGGGAGCAATGAACAACTCAGCACAGTGTAGGCAAGCAGCAGCACTAGCCAACAAGATGCTGAGTTGTATTGCAAGGGGTATAACCTCTAGGAAGAGGGAGATTATTCTGCCATTATACAGATTGCTGGTTAGACCCCACCTGGAGTACTGCACTCAATTTTGGTGCCCTTACCTAAAGGACATGAGATTGCTGGAAGGGGTGCAATGCAGAGCAACAAAGATGATTCATGGTCTGTGGGAGTTACCATATGAGGTTAGATTGAGGGAGTTGAACATGTACTCTCTGGAGGAGAGGAGGGACAGGGGGGACATGGTTGAGACATTTAAGTACATGAGAGAAATAAACAGGACAGGCACAGAGGGACAGTTCAAGGGGAGGGTGGGGAGAGACACTCGGGGTCATGACATGAGATTGGAGGGCAGAAGGTTTAGGAGGGAAATAAGGAGGCATTTCTGTATGGAAAGGGTGGTAGCAGAGTGGAACGTTCTGCCAGCAGAGGTGGTGGCCTGTAAAACAGTGGGATGCTTTAAGAGGGGATAGGGCATAAGGGAGGGTCATGGGAAGGGGAGTAGGGTAGGAGGGGTAGCTGCAGAGTAGGGGTGCTAGCTGCAAAATTGAGCAGACTGGGTAGACCAAATGGCCTTTTTCTGCAGGCAGTTTCAAATATTTATATATCGGCTCTGCTAAAGCTTGTTTATGCAGCAGAGAGAGTTAAATGCACAGATCTGATCTATCCTCTTCTTTTCTGTCTCTTGTCTGTCTGGTTGTGCAACCAGATGTTCTTGTGAAAACTAGGAACTGATCACTCAGACGGTCTTGCGATTCTCATCCTCTCGCTATCTCCCTGCCTTCACCTACTGTTTCTGTCTTTTCTTCCCCCTTGCATATCTGTGGTTATAAAAATATATGTGAATCTTTATATGAAACTGTAAGTGATGCTGGGATCTCTTGGTTTGAATTGTATATAGTTATATTGTTGAAATGATTGCAGAAAGCTATTTGGAATTTAGGGGGTTAACCTGAGATGCAGTCTGAGCTCCTCTCAGGCTTGTTTGTAGACTTCTGCAGAGCTGTCAGCAGGAGGTCAGCATGGGACACTGTTCTATCTTCATGCCTGCTCTGCAAAGAAACTGACAAGAACTCTGATACGTTTTGTGAGAAACAGGATGTCTCCTTAAAGGGACACTGTCAACCTGTTTTTCATAATATTATTTCTAGTTGAAACCTCACATTTTATGATTGCTTACCCTCTCTAAATTTCACTTATGTTGCTGTTTGTTTTGTCTGTCTCCTTGTTTAGTAGAACTGAAATGCATGGCAATGTATATTTATAAACAACCTTGTTTTTGTTTACAGTCCTGGTTCTGTTCTTACTGCATGCTTCTTGAGCAATAGAAACACACCCAAAAAGTTCAGTCACTGATAAGGAAGTAGCCTCCCAAACTCTCACGGCAACATGAGGGGCTAGACTGTTTTGCAGGTGTTCCCAACTCCAGGAAAGATGTATTTGGAGCTGATCAAGGAATGTAAACAAACCTGTTTAGGTGTGATAACACCAGTATGTTGGACAGTCTGTTTTTTTTACGTTTGTAAAGAAAATATGAGTTAAAATCAAACTACCAGCTACATCAACAATCTTTACACAATGTTGGCAATCATAAAATATGTTTTTTAAACTAGGGACACTTTGAAACCTAACGGGGTTGACAGTGTCCCTTTAACTAGCTCAGGATGAAGAAGTTAATTGTCAGGCAAGACTTATTACAATTAGAGCAGCAGTCTTTGCTGAGAAGAATCTGAAACTTGGAATTAGAGATACCCTCAGATGAAAGACTCTGTTTGTACTGCTTTTATAAATTGTTATATTGAACAATTTTTATTTTTATTTTACTGTTCTTGATAATAGGCTGTTGGTTAAATAGGATCTGTAGTTTATCCTGTAGGTAGGGAAATGGGCAGACTAGGTGGGCCAAGCGGTCCTTATCTGCCGTCAAAGTCTATGTTTCTATGTAATAATAAAATGCTAATTGTGAATTTTACAACTACTCCTGGTCTTCCTATGCTTGCTGACCTGTGGCTTGACGACAAGACTCCTCAGTCTATCATGTTTCATGACCTCTAACAACCTAGAGATGGGTTTGAGGGTGTTTTTTGCAAGGGCTCCCATTCTGTCATTGAAGGCTGGAGTTCCAGCAGCAGCATTATATGGGTGACCATTACAATGCCCCAAAAGGTCATGGCAGGAGTGGTAGACAGCAGGCTACCCCCTTCACCTAATTTCTGACTCACTGCCTCCCCCTCACTGCTCCTTCTCTGGCACTTCAGATAGGAAAATGATTTTGTTGTTCTTGCTGCAATGATAGGTGGATATGGGAAATAATCCAGTCAAGCTAGGCACTGGAGTTAATTTTTGAACCTCCAGAGACAGGCTATTTCACTATCGGCCAGAGCACTAATCGATGCATCATGAGGAAGTCATGGCTCTACTGGAGAAATGGATGATCTAGCCAGTGCCCGAACCAGAGCAGAATCTGGTGATCTAACTTCGAGATAGTGCTCTTGCAGCAGGTAATAACCAATAGGACTATGCAATCAGGCACTAGGACCCCACGGAAAACTTCATGCTAGCAGTCCAAGGCGGGGACTGCCCCTGACATCGACTCTGCCCACAACATCAGCCACTGTATAAAGGGAGTGGTCCCCAGGTGCCATCTCAGTTCTTTTCCTGCCGTCGACCCAGTATCTCAGCTCCATGATGCCTCCTGCTTCCCGTCAACCGTCATTTTTCAGACGCTCCATGCAGTTAGTTTCTCTTGAGTATTTCGACTGCCTCTTTATGTCTGCCGAATCTACAACTACTACACTGTGACGTAAAGCAAAGTGCACATGCAACAAACAAATTTCACCTAAAGATGGCCATTTGGCCTGCCTCTTGAGTCTGGGACCAGAGCATAAATCAGACGATTGCCCGCACTTCCAAAGCTTCAACAAGCGTACCCATATCCACCGCCTGAAGACTCTGAAAGCTTTTCTACTGGAAAAGCAAGTGGCCACGATGAAGAAGTTGCATGCCGGGCACAGCTTCTCCTCGTCTTCCATTAACGACGCCTACCCTAAGGAGAAGAAGCACTCAGGGGAGCATCACAGAACAGACAAGGACAGGTCCAGGTCAGACTCGCGGCTCTGTTCCCCACACAAGGCATCAGCCTCTGGCTGGAGGTCAGACTCTGCCCCACCTAGATCGCTAGTCCTCCCCAGGGCTTCAATCACAAGGCCTCCTGCCTCTTCTCAGATATCACACGGGAGTTCAGGGCATGAGCCTTCTTAGGCTTCATCTGCAATTTGTTTGGCCATCAGACCCCACCAACAGACATTACTCTAGGGCCGAGGACTTGGCCTTTTGGTCTTCCTCATTGACAGAAGTCTGAACAGGCTCTGCCAGTGCTAAGGCCTCATTCTCAGGTGCGACAGCCAACACTAATGACTGTGACAGGTGCCAGGGTGCTGACCATTCCAAGAAAACACCCATGACACCTGATCTGTTGTCCATGATACCTGCGGACCGATGACAGTTTGTCACTACTTTGCCTCCTTCACAGCGGTGTCAGACAAGACGTTTACCTCTCAGCCAACAGTGCACCGAGGGTTGATGCCAGAGGATCTGACAACACCTAACCTGACATCCAGCCCTGCAAAGCCTCTAACCTCAGGACCCAACGACCAGGCTCCAGCCGACCCCCTGATGCTTGGCCCCTGGGAAGAGGATCAGAAGTCAGTTGACCAGACTGACTGAGGCCTGTTACCAGGGCTCCCACAGATGCCAGACCTGCCACCGGTCCCTTCAGGCCTAGTCCACGAGATGCTACATCGGCCTTCTGGTTCGATAGACCCCTTGGCTAAGGTCAGTGCACTCTTCACAAGCTGGTGGAACACCATTAAAAATGACCTCCTTCCCAAACAGGAACCTACGGGGAGCACCAGTGGCTGTCTCTCAACCGCAGATGATGCCTCCACCCAGGTCTCCGTCACCTCCCTTGACGCCTACCTGCCCAGCTCCAAGTGGCTTGGATCATGGCTCAGATGGATGTTGGAGCCACAGTTGCCATTCCTCCTCATGGTCTACCTCATGCAGGAGGGGTAGGTCCAGGGACCATCGCTCCCGCGGATGGAGTAGATCAAGGGGATGCCACTCCTGGCATCACAGTAGGTTCACCGATCGCTGCACCAAATTTTCAGGGGACTACAGCAATTTCTCCTCCTCTTCCTACGACTCCTCTGAGGATGACCTACCCCTGCCATGCAGTGTCAGTGGCTCAGCAGGTTGTACACTCACCTCTGAGGCTGGAAGATCAGAAGGCTGTGGGTTTTGTCCCCACACCAGGCACTTGGGTTAAATCCAATACTGACACTGTGATGCAGTATGAGGGGGTGATGCACTCCTGAGGTGCTGTCTTTCGGTTGAGACGTTAAACCAAGGTTCCATCTGCCTGTTCTGTTGGTAGTTCAGGTGTATGTTAAAGATCCCATGGCACTTCTCGAAAAGAGCAGGGGAATTTTGTCTTTTATTATAACTTGAAAGAAAATATAAACAAATAGTGTTACATCACACAAAATCATATATAAACAAAATGGAAACCAATGAAAAAGTATTACAAGCATACACCTTACATATGACTTCAACATTATAATTCCAAACACTAGTATAAAAGGAAAATCAAAAACTATCCTATCCCCCCTCCACCTAAAAGAGCGGAGGAAGATTTCTTCAAAGTTCAAAAGGATCATAACATATTTCAATATAAAAACTCAAAGTAAAACTGTTAAGCAATCCTGTATTAATGCATACTTTCCTTTCTTGAAATAATGAAACTCATTCATAAGATTAATATAAAAGAAAAAAACATGTAGCTAAAAGGCATTTAGTATTAATTCATTCAGTGCATATAAATCTCCTCCTCCCCAACCTCTAAGAGTAGGGAAAACATAAGAACAGCAAACAAAATATTGATCATAACTTGTGATCAAAAATGAAAACAAAAGGAAAGAAAATATTACAATTGTACAGATACTCACTGCATGCAAAAGTCCTAATAAATATTTACACCTTTATTATAGGAAACAACATTCTACTGTTAGTATAAATTAAAGGAGGGAAAGGGGGGTTTCTTAGATTCTAGGATTGTGGATATGTTATTCATCCACGATCTTTGGCATGTCCCTTTCCCCTTTAAGAACAGCCGGAAGTTGGCCGGCCCGGTGGTGCTGAGGGTTGAGGCGCTGGATGCCACACCTCGCGCTACGTCGGCAGCCCGGGTTCGGGAACGGACTCGGGCTGCCGGGGTCGGCGGGAGAAGGAGGATTGAGCGTCCCAATGGATGCTCTCCTCCTCAGGGTGGGTTACCAAGAGTGCATTACGCTCTGCATTCTTCGTGGCGGTGGAAGCACCGGCAGTGGGAAAGGATGGGTCGGCTTCGCTTAGCCGGGCCGGGAGGGGCGTCACGGCGCGGGGTTTGCGTGCGTGTGCGCTACGCTACCACTGGACGACGTCCTAGCGCAAGCGCCCTAGGGGAGGGGACGAGGGGGGAGAAATCGAAAACCCTCCGCAGCCCTGATGAAGGCCGCCTAAGTCCACCGGGACCACCTACAGGACAGACCCCACTGTGCGCAGAGGAGAGGAGGATGGCGCACTTAGGGCAGATCCCTAAGGTAGGTAACGGGGACATGAGCGGACGGAAGGAGGGGCACCGGAGGTAGGAAGGAGGATAAAGACGAAATTAAAAAAAAAGAACAGCCGGAAGTTCTTCGCTGGCTCCTCCCACCCACCGTGGTGGTATATACCTTGTCTCCGCCCCATGACGCCAGATCTTCCTTTCCACTGGAAGATGCAGGTTGTCTCCCTCGTGCTCATGCATTTCGTAGGCCCTGGCTTTCAAAACCTCGGTTTTACCGAAACTAAAATTCCTTCAAGTTAGCAATCGCGCCTTTGCGTCCTTGATCATGGAAGAGGAATCTTCTCCAGGATTTCGCCGGTGTCCTTGAGGCCAGAAGATGTGTACCAATCCCCATCTCATGTGTGTCTACTGTCTAGGTGTCGGCCATGACACCTTGTCTTGCAGTTTTTGCCTCGCCTTCCATCCCAACATCCTAGAAGACTGCTTGGTGCATTTGAAGTTGGGGAGACTGGAGAAAAGGAACCCTCCAGTGAAGTCTAAGGAGGATAGGTGGGCGGTTTCTGTGGCCGTGGGTTCCGCCAAGCAGCTGGAATACATGAAGGCATTCGAAGAAGAAGCAGCCTACACTTCGGCGAATCAAAGCTTTTTCATTCCATTCAACCTGGGCTCCATCTTTACAGGTTCTTTTAAGGAGTTGTGCCAGTCTCTCCCCACCCGGGGTGAGGCACCTGCGGGCTCGCACTCCTCCTGCTCTCGAAAGAGGGATAAAGAATCTGGTTTGTCTTCGTATCGACCAAGGCACTCTTGGAATCGAGACAGGTTCCAGGAGCATGCGGTCTCGACCTTCGAGATCGCTTCCTCGGCCGCAGGCTTCACAGACCTTCCATCTGGCCAGATGACCAAGGAAGTGGCCGATGAGGTCGAGATTATTCTCAACCCAATCGACCCTCTTTCGCCGGCCATGGCTGATGACTCCTTGGAAAGGACTCCGGTCCTTGTGTTCCTCGATGAGGACACCCAGCCCGCTGGTGTCCCCATTGAGGTCCCGGTTCCGGACCCCCAGGTTTCACTGATCCCTCTGGTGTCTCCCAAGTGACCGAGTTGGCCTGCCCGATCTCAGTCGAGGTCTAGAACCCCCTCGGCCAAAAGGCCAAGGAGGAGCCATAAGCGTTTCAAAAAGAGGTGACGCCACTGGTCGTCCTCATCCTCCTCGGATGAGGAGAGGCTCCGATGGAAACTCCATTGGCGCTATGAGGACCTTATGTGGCAACAGCTGATTTTGACCGGGCAGAAGCTGGCTCCACTGCCTACCCTGGCCATTACTTGGCTTTCACCTCCTAGGCTGAAGCCGACCCTCTCAGAACTGAAGCCCTTGGTTCCCCCATCCACGGGGCCGGCCCGTCCTCCAGTTCAGCCTTTGTCAGTCTCTCCACCGATAGTGGTGCAGCCACCACATAAGCAGCCTGTAGGAGAGGCTCTTTCAAAAGAGGACCGACCAGACACCGGACTTCCCTGACATCTGTCAGTCACGGTCACCCCGGACCGTCCTTGATGGGTCGAGGGTGATTTGGATGGCAGACCACTGTACACTGACTCCTCGGACTCGGACGTCACTGGGCTCCACTCACATCCAGGAGATGACGAGTTGTCCATTGGCACAGGGATGGAGGAAGTCCTTTCTCCTTCCCCCTTCCAGAGGATCCTCCATTTCATCTCTGATTCTACAGGGATGCCCCTGGAACCCATCCAGAAAAAGGCAGAGTACCCTCTCATGGACATCCTGAAGAGAGGGAACACCCCAACAGAGGTCTTTCCTGTGGCAGAAGCCATTGTTGGTCTGGCACTCGAACTATGGCAGTGCCCTACCTCATGTCCAACACCATCTTCCCGCATGGCCCGCAAATACACGGAGCCAATGGGATCCCTTGCGGGGTTCACAGAGCACCCTTCGGCTGAGAGCCTGGTGACCGCCTCTGTGTTCAGGCACACTGGCAGTTCTGCCAACACTGACCATCCTTCTGATAAGGAGTCCAAGCTTTCGGACCATTCGGTGCAGAAAATCTATGCGGCTTCCTCCTTGGGCCTTCATCAGGCCAGTTCAGCCGTCATCATGGCACACTTCTCTCATGCCCTTCTCGGGTCATTAGATGAAGTCCTCCCACATCTCCCCATGGACATGCAAACCATGGTTAAGCAGGTCCGGGACCAGGGCTGTGTTGTTGCCAAACAGCAGCTCCAGACAGCCCTGGACATTAGGGATTCTTGTGCCTGCTCGATGGCCGCTGCAGTAGCCTCTCACCACAGGGCTTGGCTGAGGTTATCCTCCTTCCTTGTGGATACTCAGCATAAGTTAGCTGATGTGCCTTTCCTTGGGTCTGACTTGTTCGGCCCAGGAGAGGCTGGTCACCTACAGTGCATTGAGCAGTCCAATGCCACCTTGGACACCGCTTCTGCCAGGAGTTCTTCGGGCAAGAACCAGCTGAAGAAAAAGAAGAAGCCCTTTCGGCACTCTTCCCCTGTGGTCCAGCAGTCCTTCTACCAATGAGGACAGCAGCATCAGCATCAGCAGCAAGCTCAAGCTTGGTGCCCTCGACCCATGCATGGATCCCAACAGGCCCGCAAAAGAGGCCGAGGCTCAGGTCCTGGAGCCTCCTCCTCCTCTATGCTTGCCCAGTGATGGGATGGGGGTTGCCATCCCTATCTCCGTCATGCCAGCTCTGGGTCCTCCCGTGGGGGCCGGCTCCATCACTTCCTTTTCACCTGGTCTGCTATCACTATGAACAGGTGGGTTCTCGAAGTGGTCGGTCAGGGACTGCCTTTAGAATTCAAGCAGTACCCTCCCAGCCGAGCCTATGCCCCTCAGGAAGAATGGACTTCCACATGCACCCAGTTGGCTCTTTAAGATGACATTGCTCAGCTCCTCCTCAAGGAGGCAGTAGCTATCATGGTGGATCCATCTGCAGACCCAGGCTTTGTCTCCAGGTACTTCCTGGTGCCCAAGCGGACGAGGGGATGGTGCCCCATTCTAGATCTCCATGACCTGGATCAGTTTCTCAGGTCACACACCTTTCAGATGGTCACTCTGTCCCAGATCATACCATCCTTGGAGTGAAACATGTGGTTCTGTTCACTGGATCTGCAGGATGCATTCTTTCATGTCCCAATCCGTCCATCCAATCAGCGGTTCCTCCACTTCAGGGTCAAAGGGACCCTGTACGAGTTCTGAGCCATGCCGTTTGGCCTGTCGTTGGCCCCTTGGATCTTCACCAAATGCATTGCAGTGGTGGTGGCCCATCTCCAGCATCAGGAGGTCAGAATTTACCCCTACCTTGACAATTGGCTCCTGGCAGGTTTCACCCAACAGGAGGTGGAGAGATCCAGGGATCTGGCCCTTCAAACCTGCTCCCAGCTTGGCTTCCTGATTAATGAGGCCAAGTCGGAACTCATGCCTTCTCAGGTGATGGGCTTCATCAGGGCAGAGCTTGACTCTTGTCAAGCCAGAGCTCGGCTCCCGGCAGACAGTGCAGAGATTCTCTCCTCCTTTGCTCAGTCATTTCTAGTTGGGCACTTGTGCCCTGCCCGGGACTTTCTGCGCCTTCTGGGTTACATGGCGGCGTGCACCTCAGTGGTCTGTTGGGCCTGGTTGCACATGCGCTCCCTCCAATGGGAGCTGGCCGCCCAGTGGACTCAGTGCCACGGTCATTTCGACCAGCTGATCACTGTAACCCAGAAGATGTGGGATGCTCTCCGATGGTGGACCGTCCCAGACCATTTGCAGGAAGGGATCCCATTTGTTCGCCCTGAGCTGATGGTCATCCTTATGGCTAATGCCTCTCTCATGTGCGCTGTGAGCCCACATGGGGACAACAGGGACCATGGGTTCTGGACCCTCAAGGAGTCCCGATGCCACATCAACCTGTTGGAGCTCAGAGCAGTCAGACTGGCACTGTCAGCTTTCACTCCTCAGCTCTGGGGTCAAGTGGTTCAAGTCCAGACAGACAATACCACGACCATGTACTACCTTAACAAACAGGATGGCACACACTCCCGTCCGCTGTGCAAGGAGGCGCTCCACATCTGGACCTTCGTAAACTGGTTGGAGGTGGATCTTCTAGCCATCCATGTGGCAGGAGTCTCGAACCAGCTGGTGCATGCTCTCAGTCGTATAGGCCAGACATCCCACAAGTGGTCTCTCCATCCAGAGGTAGCTTACAGCCTGTTCTCCCATTGAGGCAAACCGATGGTGGGCCTGTTTGCCTCCAGGGAAAACACCAAGCTGAGGCTGTATCATGCCCGCCCCCCTCAGCAGGGCTCACTGCAGGGGGATGCCTTCTTGAAGCCGTGGACCCCAGGCCTCCTCTGTGCCTTTCCTTCATTTCCCTTGATCCACAAGGTGTTACTCAAGGTGAGGGGGGACAAGGTGAAGGTGATTCTGGTAGCCCCAGACTGGCTGCACCAGTTCTGGTATGCAGATCTCCTCAGCCTCAGCTGCAGGCACCTGGAGTGGCTTTGTACATGCCCAGACCTGATATCTCTGAACCAGGGGAAGGTCTTCCATCCGGACCTTCAATCCCTGCACTTCATTGCCTGGTAGCTGAGCGGCTAGAATTCCAGGCTTTGGGTCCATCTGAGGATGTCTACACCGAGGTGGAGGCATCTTGAAAGGAATCGACCAGGAAATGTTATGCCTTCAAATGAAAAGGTTTTCCATTTGGTGTCAGCATAAGGGTCTGGACCCCTTATCCTGCTCTGCGGCTAACATTCTCGACTACCTTTGGTCTCCATCCAAAGGGGGTCTATGGTCATCGACCCTTAGGGTGCACCTGGCAGCCATTTCTGCTTACTGGTTGCTGGCTGGTCAGCTGACATTGGCATAGGAGACTGTGGTCGGGCACTTTTTCAAAGGCCTGGATAACATAGCCCCTCTGGTGCATGAACCTCCACCTCCATGGGATCTACTGCTGGTACTGGCAAAGTTCATGGGCAAGCCATTTGAACCAATGCACAAGTGTGAGCTGTCACACTTGTCGTGGAAGACGGCCTTCCTGGTGGCTATCACATCTGCCAAAAGGACAGTGGAGGTCCAGGTGCTTTCGGTGGACTCCCCTCATCTGGTCTTCCACAGGGACAAAGTTGTCCTGCGCCCCCACCCGAAATTCCTTCCGAAGGTGATATCAGAGTTTCATCTTAACAGCTTCTATCATATAAAATAATTGATCTTCCAAGATTACCATCTGTTGTAAGGAGAAACAACATCTCACATTCCAAATATAATATTTAAAGCAGGCCATCATGATCCATAGGGTCTGGGTATTATAAGCGGACTATACAGGTGGAATTATGCCCCATAGTAAAAGGTTGTATGTGGGACTCTGGAAAGGGGTATCAATCCAGTTTTGGTTCACTAGGTCCCAGAAGCAACAGATGGTCCATAGTTTCAACTGTAGTAATACTAGTGCTTCTTGGGCAATATCATTCCTCAATACCATTATGTTTGAGGTTACCCGTGACATTTAGTTTGCCATGAACTGACAACCAGGTCGTGTCCCGCATGTGAGAAGGAATATGGGGACAAGTCAGCATTTTACCTATTTTGTCCCTGTCCTGCTTGGGTCTCATAGCAAAGCATGTGGTCTCTATAAAGATTTTCCTCATAATATGCTCATATAACGCCTTCCTAGATAGTGTTAAAACATGTTTTTTTGTCAGTACCCATTGTTTAATTTTACCAAAACTAGATTGAAGATAATCTGGTAAAGAATATAGTGATCTTTGTTTTGGGATCTCCCTGTGTAGTGTCTAATGTTGGAGCAAAGGTGCCAAGGTATCCTTCATCCAAGGGATCCACAAGTTGTCTTTACTCAAAAGCACAGGTTTCAAGTTTACATTAACATGAATGGAAAATAGAATGTAATCGGAGTTATCATTTTCAAACCCCCTTGTGATTTCTGTAAAAACAGAATCCCCCTTTTAATGTGGTTCAGCCTACTGCCCAGTATACATGTGAAGGAACAACTATATAACTTGGTTTATGTTTCAGAAGTGCATAAATACCACTAAGGTGCAACAAGAAAGAAAGCAGGAATGTCTTCACCATAAAAACACATTTTCCTTGGCCATCCACCACTTATTCCTTAAGGTCACCTTGGTTTGAGCCTGCCAGCTGGTGAAGGCCATGTCCCCATGCCCAAATAAAGCCCCTAAGATTGAACATGGTTCTGTAGAAATGGGTATACCAAGTTTGTCATCTATCATCTGATCAACCTCCCTTATAGGTATGCATTTACTTTTGTGAAAATTAATTTTGGAATCTGATATCTAGTAAAAGGAAGGTCAAATTTTAGCAGCTTGAATGCAAGAAACGTTATCTGCCAGAATAAGACAGAGGTCGTCCACATAGGTCACAGTCCTGATCTTAGGATCTGTGCTGGAAAAGGACAATCCCGTGAGTCTAACTGACTGATTTAGTTTTCATAACAGAGGGTCAATTGAAAATATGTATAGTAGTGGGCTAAGAGGGCAACCCTGGCGCACTCACCTCCTGACCTTACATTTTTTCCCTATCCATCTATTACAATAAGATTTAATAATGACATGTATATTGCAGGCTTGTATCCACCCAATAAACTTAACAGGTATCCCATACCTACATAAACAATCCCATAAGTACTCATATAAGACACCATCAAATGCCTTGCATTGATCCAGGGCCAACAGAAATCCTGATACTTTCCCTGTGCATCCCTGTTCCATGATTTTCGTAATCAAAATTAAAGTATCAAATATAGACCTACCCGGTATAGCACCGGTCTGGGAAGGATAAATAAGGTTCCCTGCCAGAAGAGCTAATCTATTAGTCAAGAATTTAGTAAAAATCTTAAAAATCGATATTCAATAAGGAAATCAGCCTCCAATTGATTAACAGAGATTTATCTCCAGACTTATATAGTAATGTGACTTGGCCAACATACATACTGGGTGGTAGGGTGTTTCTGGAAAGCATGTCATTAAATAAGTCCACCATTTCCTTAATCAAAGGTCCCATAATGTGTTTATACATTTCATATGGTATACCATCTGGTCCAGGGACAGAGCCTTTCTTCAAAGAGCTAATAACCCCCAAAATCTCCTGCTTAGTAACAGGTTGCACTAAACTATCCTGGTCTGGTATTGATAAAAGAGGGAGAGCACATTCACTTAACCACTGATCCCTCCTGTAATGTGGTACCGTGGGAGTTTGAAACATTGAAAAGAGCAGGGGAATTTCCCGGTGACCTTGCCAAAGTTCGCCCATTCACTAAAAATACCACAAACAGCTTAATCTGGTTTAATGTCAGTTGTCATCCATCTGTATCCCCCTCCCTCTGGACAAGGGTGAAAATAGGCAGAATTGTCTAGTCCTCCTTTCCCGGTCAACAAAAACTAAGTAAATAAATAAATCACTGGATCCCAGGAAGGACTCACCGAGGTCTTCTCCTGATTATCCCAACTTTTTGGAGGTGATGAGACATATACAATTCCTCAACCAGTGGGAAACTGAGGACTCGGACCCTGAGAAGAGATGTCTAGCAACATTTTTGGGGGCCACTAACCCCAAACCACTGGTCATCCTTTCTCTGGTAGAACCCTTTCAAGATGTAGCTAAACTGGCTTGGAAACATCTGGCCACTACTTCAGCAGTACCCAAAAAGGCAGACTGCCTGTACGTAGGGGTGTTCAAATAAAAACCTTTTGAACTTGCCCAGCCATAACTGTAGCTGAATGTTTACTTGCCCCTATTCATTACAATGAAATTAACTCTCTTTCGTACTTGTTCTTAAAGGAAATTTTCTTGCCCTGGACTGGGGGCAATAGGATTTGCACACTCCTTCCTGTACGGAACCCCCAGGAAAGAGCCACATCTAGGCGAGCAGCCAAAGGCAGACTCTATGATTCTAACAGTGGCCCATGGAAAGTCTCAGCAGCCCAGGCATACCAGCTCCCAACCACTGGACAAGGAGTCTAAGAGGATAGATCAGTTGGGGCAGAGAGTGTATGCATCTTCCACCTGCACCATCAGGTCTTTAAACTTCTTGGCACACCTGGTCATGTACCAGAAGTGTCTGTGGCAAAAGGCTATGGACCTAGCCAAAAACCAGCTGGATTCACAAAACAAGTCAGAGCTCATGGCAGTCCTGCAATCTGGTTCAGATGTAGGCAAGCTTGTCCTCTGAAATTCATATGATGCAGCGGATACTGCAGCTTGAACTGCTGCCTCAGGTGTATGTCTCAGGAGGCATGCATGGCTACGAGTGTCTGGGTTTAGGCAGGACCTCCAGAACACTGTCCTTGCTTTGCCTTTTCAAGGCGCTGTACTGTTTGGCTCAGAGGCTGAAAAGATAATTACAGGCCTGCAAGATTTGGGAATGGCGGTCTCTGATGTACATAAAATGTACAAATCAGAGCCTTATCCTCCTAGGCGCCAGCCCTTTCGGAGGCCTCAGGGACAACGAAGAAACAGCCCCAATGAAGAGGGTTCAAAAGGAAGGCACCCCCTCAGACAGCAAACTCTCAGGGACAACGCACGGCAAAAAAAAACAGTGCTCCTCTCCTCACCCCCACTGCCTCTGCCTGACTCCTTGCCTGCCCTCCCTCCTCCAGCAGAGCTGTTGTGGAGGCAGTGAGAGGGCAGTTCTCCTTTTACCTCACAGGATGGTCGAACATCGCCATAGCTTAATGGGTGCTACAGCTCATAGAAAGGGGCCACACCCTGGAGTTCTCTCAGCTACCACCGGACAGTCCACCAGTCCACATGACCTGCTCCCCATCCATTGCAGGTCTCATTCTGGCAGAAATACAGGCCCTCTTGTCCAAGCAAGCAATTCAACCAGTGCCAGAGCCACAGAAGGGCACGGGTTACCACTCTTGCTTCTTCCTGGTTCTGAAGGAGACAGGGGACCTTTGTCCCATCCTGTACCTCAGCCAACTGAACCTTTTTATAGAGTACAAAAGGTTCAGGATGATGACACTCCAGGAGTTACTTCCTTTGCTGTGCTACAGAGATTTGCTCTGCTGCCTGGACACACAGGACACACACATGCACATAAGGATCCTGCTGGCCCACACAAAGTATCTTCGGTTCACGTTCAAAGGTCAGCACTACCAGTTCAGGGCCCTTCCTTTCGGCCACTCCTTGGCACTGAAGGTATTCACCAAGTGCCTGGCGGTAGTGGCAGCCACTCTTAGGTGGCAGGGGCATTACATTTACCTCTGTCTTGATGACTGGCTGCTGTCAGCCTCCACCAGAGAACAATTCTGCCAGACCCTGGAACGCACCTTCAGCATGTTCCGGGACCTTAGGATAACTCTGAATCTCCCAAAGTCTGCCCCATGGCCATCTCAGAGGCTTCAATTTATAGGAGCTTTCTTGGACACAGGTCAGGGGAGAGCTTTTCTTCTAGAGGACAGGGTAGATCGACTCTGGGCACTGGCTTGGACATTAGCCTCCAAAAGCCAGGCTCTAGCCTGAGCAGTCCTGCAGCTCCTGGGGTATATGGCTGCTGCCATAGTCTGCGCCTCTTGCCAGGCTGCACATGAGGATTTTTCAATGGAACCTCAGAGTGCAGTGGGATTAGAGAAGCGATGATCTCAACCAGAAAAATCAGGCTTTCAAAGGCAGCGCATCAGACCATGTCATGGTGCCTGATCCCCTCCAAGTTATCGGTAGGGGTGCAATTCAGCATCTCCTCTCCTCAACAGGTGGTCACCACAGATGCTACCAGCATGGGATGGGGTACCTGTTTCAAGAGCCAACAGACCAGGGGCAGCCACTGTAAGACGTAGCAGATGATCTATTCGCCAGATGTGGTGCTCCAGAGTTGGACCTCTTCCTGTCCCCATTCAATGCCAGACTGCCAAGTTTTGCTTGCTAGAGCCAGGGCCTGGTGTTTTTTGGCGAGATGTGTTGTCTCTCTCTCGGACCGGGAGGTTTCTCTTTGCCTTCCCGACCTTTCCCCTTCTGCAGTGGCTTCTGCTCAAACTGCAGTTGGAACCGGCAACCTTGGACATTGCTTCCAGAAGGAGGGCAGGTTTCAGCCTGGCAGTTCTCCACTGGCTCCTTTTATAAGAGCCCAGGGATATTACTGTTTCCACCACCCTTCTAACCTGGTTACATTCCAGTACTGCTTGGGACTCAGTCCTATTGGTTATTACCTGCTGCAAGAGCTCTGTCTCAAAGTAAGACAGTACAGTTACATAAGAACTTACCATAAAAGTAGATCTTCAAGAAGAGCTCTTGCAGCAGGCATGCTTTCTCTCCCTTCTTCCCCCAGTGCTTCTCTTCGGTTGTCCTTTTTGGGATGACAAAGCCTCCTTTGGTGGTCCCATGCTTTATGCTAGCTGGGTCTCTGGTGGGCGAACTGAGGTGGTGCCGAGGGGCCCACCCCTTTTATACGGTGGCTGACATGGGCGGGTGGAGCTAACATCAGGGGCGGTCCCCCACCTTGGACTGCTATCTAGAAGTTTTCCGTGGGGTCCTAGTGCCTGGCGGCATAGTCCTATTGGTTATTACCTGCTGCAAGAACTTTTCTCAAAGATCTACGTTACGGTAGGTTCTTATGTAACTGTACTTTCTAGTACAGATACTTCCTAGTACTGAAAAAGATGGGTGGGGAGAGCCATCCTGTATCTTCAGGCACTGAATAAACACATTGCTTCCAAAACATTTCACATGCTCTCTCTGAGGTCCCACCATCCCCTGTTGTTTCATGGAGACTGGAAGTGTGCACTGGATATTCAGGTGCCTAGCTGCACATAAAAAGCATTAAATACTACAGACAATTCCTACAGTTTCGAGGGCTATAATTTTCAATCCTAGTGGCATAGATATGGTTCACTATCCACACTCTGGCAGTTCCACTGGAACAGTATGATTTGCCAGAAAGCTGCTGCCACCACCCAGGCAGTATATCCTCCGACTCTGCCCACTGACATCAGATTTTTCTTTCCACTGGAAGAACAGGTCATCTCCTTCATGGTTCCTGCTTAGGATTTAGTGCACCAGAGGCAAAATTTGTCTTTAAAAATTTTTTTGAGTCATTTGCATTTTTTCCTCTCTTCCTTTGATTCCCCACTTCGATCTTCAGTGGAGCAGTGGAAGCCAGGGATCAAGTTCTGCATTTGGTGCCAGCTGGAGATGTTGGTCACTGACCGCATGACTCAAGTGTATGTTGCATGGGCGGGCAGCACGACATTGCCAGGTGCAACCTTTATCTCAGCCTGCCACCCCAAATCCTTCAAGGGCACAGCACTTTGACTCTCACTGGGTTGGCCTTTGGAACAGGGTCCAAAGAACCACCCTAAGTGTAGTAGAGTTGAACAAGACCCTGTCCCATTTGTTATGCAGAAAGAGTTAAAAGCAAGGATCTGTTCTATCTTCTCCTTTTCTCTCTCTCTCTTGTCTGTCTGATTGCACAGTCAAATTTTCTTGTGATACCAAGGAACTGATCACTCTGACAGTTTCACAGTTCTTCCTCTCCCATTATCTCCCTGCCTTCACTTGCTGTTTCTTGCTATTTCTATCTTTTCTTCAGCCATGCTTATCTGTGGTTATAAAAATATATGTAGATCTTTGTGTGAAACTGGGTTCATAGGTTTGAATATATGTATAGTTATATTGTTGAAATTATTGCAAAAAGATATTTGGAACTCAGGGGGTTAATACTGAGAGGCAGTTTTGCAGAGTTGCCAATAGGAGATTATTTCTGGGACACAATGTTCTATTTTGTTGCACCTGCAAGGAAAGAAACTGACAAAGTTCTAATATATTTTGTGAGAAACAACAGTATCTTAACAAGCTCATGATGCAGAAATTAATTGCCAGGAAAATACATTATATATAAAGAGAACAATCTTTTTTAGAGAGAGAGAGAGAGAGAGAGACTGAGATTTAGAGATACCTTCAGATAAAGGATTTTGTTTTCTCTGTTTGTACTGCCTTTGTAAAGAGCTAAAATCCAAATGAAAGAAAATGCAGCACACAGGATCTGAATGCAAACAAAGTAACAAATCTATTCAGGCACAGAAGCCAGATCACAGCAGGAAGACTCATTATTGGAGTCGAAGCACTGGGATAGTACTGTTCATAGTATTTGCCGTGTTGGGAGCAATGTTTGCTGTGATCTAGCTTCTATGCCTGAATAAACGTGTTACTTTGTTTGCATTCATCTCCTGTGTGACGCATTTTCTTTTATTTGGATTGTATCTTTTTGGGTCTGGCTGCCCCACTTTACGAGCACTGGCCCACAGTCTCTGGTTCGCACACTCCACTGAGGATCATTTGTAAAGAGCTATCCTGAACACTTTTAGCTTTTTTATTTTACTGTTATCGAAAATAATAAAACACTACTTGTGAGTTTTATAACTGCTCTTGGTTTTCCTATGCTTCAGACCTTTGCCTCGACAACAGTAAGGGCTGCAAGAAGGCCTTGGCCCAAAAGCTCATGGCCCTTGAGGTAGTTGAGTGAGCTGCCGCAGTGAGCACAGCATCAGTCTTGGCGCTGTTCCCAGCTGGGTCCAAAGTCGGAGTGTTATTTACTGTAGGCCATGTGTTTGGCCTTCTAGACCCTGGGGGAGAAGCCCACCCGCCATGGGCACAAGTCAAAGGCTCTTCAGCCCCCCCATCAAGCCAGTCGACTTCGACTGTGGTCAGACAGGCCATGGGAATTTCCCTCGAGCCTGTCGACCTGTTGTCAAATGAGGAATCGATGTTGCAAACCCCAGTGCTCCTGATCCTCATTCAAGAGGACATGGTTTGGTCGATGTTCCCATCCAGTCCTCGGCAGGAGCAGCTTCCACCACCAGTCAAGCCTTCCACAGCCATGCTGCTTAATGTGGGCAGGCAATGGTATGCCACAACCAGCCAGAAGATTTCCCTTGGTTGATATCATGGTCAAGATCTTGGAAGAGACATTCCTGCTTGACTGGGATATGTTGCCATCAATGCTTCTCGATCTCTTAGTCCTTGGGTGAGGCGAGGCAACATCACAAGCTGCGCCAATGCTACAAGAAGCTTCTCTGGCAACAGTGAACCATCACAATGTAGGGTAGGGCTGTACCCCCTGGATCTTTGGTCACTTGGAAGCCACCAGTGGTGTTGTCACTGGTCTACACTGTGCAGGTGCTCCCAGCAAGTGCTTCTCCACCTCTTCGAGTGGAGTAATCTCCAGTGAAGCCGAAGGTGGGTGCACCAACCAGAGAAGCCCATTCAGCCACCAGCTTGCCAGTCTGTTTGATCTTACTTCGAGATACAGCTCTTGCAGCAGGTAACACCATTAGGACTGAAGCCGGCAGGTGGCAGGACCCCACGGAATTCTTCTAGCTAGCTATCTTCAGCGGGGAGCGCCCCCGATGTCGGTCCCGCCTCCGACGTCAGGTGTAGTACATAGGGGCGGTCAGCCAGATTCCCAGTTCTTTCCCCCATGCGACTTGTATGTCTCGACCCTTCGGATCGTTTAGCATCGCTGACGCATGGTTAAGTTCTTCCTTTGGGAAAAAGTTCATTTTTTCCGCTCAGTTGCTGTCTGATGTCCTCTCCAACCTCCGTTGAAGGCTGCGTCCGGTGCCTAGGCCCAGACCACGACACCCGGTTCTGCACTTTCTGCCAGGGGTTCAATAGCCGGACCCGGATCCGTCACCAGAAGGCTCTGCAGGCGTTCCTGCTCGAGGAGAAGATTAAGGCCATGGACACCTCCAAGGGGAGCTCAGCAGAGAAGGCCCAGAAACACTCTGAAAAGCACAGGGAGAAGGCTCCATCCAAGTCCCCGTCTAGGGCCTCCGACTCCTGTAGTTCCGGCTCCCGGTCCGACCGTTCACCCTCCTGGGCCTGTTCTCAGCCTCCCTCCGCTGCGGTGAAGAATCCTTTGGGTTCCTCTTCCTCCTCACAGGCCAAGACCTCCAGGCCCTCTTTGTCCTCTTCCTCCAAAGCCCTGGTCAGGTCTGGGGACCGTCATCGTCACCACAAGTCGGGTTCCTGCCATTCCGAACCCGACATCAGGTCTGCCTCCCTGCCTCCTCCTCCCCAGTGGAAGACCAAGGAGCTTACCTCGCTTAAGAAGCCGTCGGATTCAACGTCGGCCCATCCGACGTCGGCCACTCATCACAGGTCCCAGGAGCCGTCGACTGCCAGACGCCCGTCGCCGGTCAGGCCTTTGCTGTCTTGTGCGTCGGCAGGAGGGCGGCGTCCGCATCTATGCGAGTTGAGAAGAGGACCTGGCGCCTCCTACCGGCGTCGGTCAGGAGACTATAGCGGAGGAGGAGTTGGCGCGCCAAGGACCAGACAGGCGAACCGGTCCTGTCCACCTCCCAGGAACCCTCCCACAACCTGAGGCCCCTGAGGCCGATGCGGAACCGGCGACTGCCACGGCGCCGGTCCGTCGTCGGGCCTTTCTTTTCTGAGGTTAAGGAGCTCTTTACCTACTGGTGGGATACCATTAAAGGGATGTGGTTCCCACACCACCTCCTCTTCCTCCTCCTCTGCCACCTCGACCCCTCCGGCCCCTGCGCCTCCTTCTCCGTCCGGGGCAGCAGGCCAAAGACCTCTCCCCCAGGAGCCTGTGGACCCTCCAAGGGGGAGACCAGATAAAAGGAGACCTCCGTCTAGATCTTCTTCAGGGTCACCCAGTCCTAAGAGACCCAGAAGACGCCGTCATTCGCCTTCGACGGAGGATACAGGATCGGAGTTCTCGGCAAGATCCAGATCCCCCTCTCCTCTTCCAATCCCCTCTCCGGACCCACATGAGCTTCCTAGATCTCCTCCGGATGACCCATCGTTCCCAGAGATCATGAGACATATCCAAGAGAACATGGGCTGGGATGCGGAAGAATTAGACCCCGAGAGACTACGCCTTGCTAGATATCTTCGGCAGAAGGATCCCAAGCCTGTGGTGGTACCACCCTTGGTGGACACTTTTGTGGACGTCACCAAGGCAGCGTGGAAGAGTCCACACTCGCTCCCGGTGATGCCGAAGAAAGCTGACCGCCTGTACAAGGCTCCTAAGGAGGACCAGTACTTGGCTCAACATCCTCTGGCCGACTCTCTGGTCATAACAGCCTCTCATGACTGGTCCCAGAGACTGCAACATTTGAGCACCCTGCCACCGGACCCAGAGTCCAAACAGCTGGACGCTATGGGCAGGCGCACGTATGCTTCTGCTACTTGCGCCATCAGATCCCTGAACTACTTGACCCACATGATGCAGTTCCAAAATGCCTTGTGGGAACAGGGACTGGATCTGGCAGAGAAATTGCCAGAAGGTGAGCAAAAGGAGGAGATGTTGCAGCTCCTCCGTATGGTTTGGACGTGGGAACCCAGGTGCTGCGAGCCGCGTATGATTCCGCGGACTCCTCGGCCAGAGCGGCAGCTTCAGACATATGCCTCCGGAGACACTCATGGCTCCGTGTCTCCGGATTTACCCCGGACGTCCAGAAGAACATCATGGACGCCTCTTTCAAAGGAGAAGTTCTCTTTGGTGCACCCTCTGAGAAGGTTCTCACCAAGCTCCAAGAGGCCGGAAAGGCGGTGAGGTCGGTCCAGGCAATGTACCGACTGAGGCTTAGTTCCTTTCGTAGGAACCAAAGCCGTTTTCGTGGATGGACACAGAGACAACAGTCCTGCACCGGTCCATAACAGAGGGGCTCTGGTTCCCGCAGAGCCCAGGGAAGACAGTCCATGGGCCGAAGTCAGCGTCCAGCTAAGCTGGCTCAGCCCACGGGCCCCTCTGCCGCCACAGCCTGACTCCTTCCCGGCCCCCGGCCCTCAGGATCAATGGGACATCAAGGTTGGGGGTCGTATTCGTATTGCGAATTACCTGCCAGGATGGCAGTCCATAACCACCGACAGGTGGGTTCTTCAGTTGGTCAAAAAAGGCCACTTTATAGAATTCGCAGACAAGCCACCCTCGAGGCCTCCTCTGCTCTCCCGTTACTCGGGTCAGCACAAATTGCTTAGCAGGCAAGAAATACTTACGCTCCTGCAGAAGGAAGCAGTGGAGTATGTTCCAGAGAACCAGATAGAATCCGGATACTATTCCCACTTCTTTCTGGTTCCCAAGAAAACAGGGGACCTCCGTCCAATCTTGGACCTCAGCGACCTAAATACATTGGTCGCCTACAAACGATTTCACATGGTGACCCTTCAGGGTCTCATTCCCGTGCTAAAGCAGGATGCCTTCTTAGCGTCCCTAGACATGCAGGACGCCTACCTGCACATCCCCGTGGCTCAAGCACACAGGAGGTTCCTGTGCTTCGAGTTTCTCGGCTACCATTTTCAGTTCTGAGCTCTTCTGTTCGGACTGTCATCAGCCCCCAGGGTCTTTACCAAGTGCATAGCAGTCGTGGCAGCGTCTTTAAGGAGACAGGGCCACTATGTGTTCCCGTACTTGGACGATTGGCTTCTCATGGCCGCCTCCAGAGAGGCGTTGTTGCTGGCTATCCAGAGCACCCAGAGCCTGTTCCAGTCTCTGGGCATTCTAATCAACTACGAGAAGTCTCTCCTCATACCGTCACAGAAGCTGCAGTTCATAGGCGCAGTTCTGGACACCGTTCAGGGGAAAGCATTTTCTCCCAGACAACAGAGCGGAACGCATCAGATCCCTCATCAGGGATCTCTTGGTGAAGAAGACTGTCCCTGCCAGGCTGGTCCTTTGTCTGCTCGGACACATAGCTGTGGCCATTCCGACAGTCCCTTTGGCAAGGCTTCACATGCTGGTAACTCAGTGGATGCTCAAGGTGCAGTGGGACCAAAGGCAAGACCACATGCAGCATCCGGTCAGAATCACAAATGCCGTGATTCGAGACTGGCAGTGGTGGGCTAGACCCAGGGACACTCTCTGCGGGTGTCCCATTTACAGCACCATCCCCAGAGGCAATCCTCTCCACAGACACCTCAGGGCTGGGGTGGGGAGCGCACTTGAACGGGGTGAGGTCCCAGGGAACATGGACCCCTCAGGAAGCCCACCTCCACATCAACGTGCTGGAGATGAGGGTGGTCCTTTATGCCCTGCAGGCCTTTCAGTCAGAAATCCCATCGAGTACTCTTCTGCTTCAGACAGACAACACGGAGGTGATGTATTACCTCAACAAACAAGGAGGCGCACACTTCTACCCCCTTTGCAGGGGAAGCTATGAGAGTGTGGGATTGGGTAATCCGACACGGCACGAACCTGATTGCAGTTCACGTTCCCGGAGTGGACAACACAATCGCAGACGGCCTGAGTCATTCCCAGGCCAGGGTCCATGAGTGGGAACTTCTTCAAGGGGTCGCAGAGGATCTGTTTCTTCGATGGGGCACTCCAGAACTGGACTTATTCGCTTCCCCATCCAACGCAAAACTGCCCAATTTCTGCTCTCTAGATCCAGGGCCTGGTGTTTTCTGGTGAGACGCGTTGTCCCTCTCCTGGGGCGAACAGATTCCTCTACGCCTTCCCTCCCTTCCCATTGATTCAGAGAGTTCTTCTCAAACTGTGCAGGGAGCACGCAACAATGATCCTGATAGCGCCTTTCTGGCCCAGACAGATCTGGTTCCCCTTGCTCACGCAGCTGTCCCGGGAACCTCCGGTCCCGTTGCCCTTCAGCTCCCATCTCTTGTCTCAGGAGGAAGGTTCACTGATCCACCCGGACTTACGTTCACTGAACATGCATGCATGGCTCCTAGAGACATAGCCATTTTGCGACACGGGGTCTCGCAAGAGGTGGCGGAAGTTCTTTCCGCGGCCAGAAAGCCGGCAACGCATGTGACGTACACCATGAAATGGCACCGTTTTTGCTTGTGGTCGCAAGCATGCGGCCTTTCCCCCTCTAGGTTACCCAGTGAAAGTGGTGTTAGAATACCTGCTCTCCCTTTTCCATTTGTGTCTCGCCTACTCCTCTATTAAGGTGCACCTCTGCACTATTTCTGCTTACCAGTTCCTGGTGGGACAGCGCACAGTGGCACAACTTGACGCCTCTCGAGAATTTCTGAGAGGGATGTTACACCTTAGGCCACCCATGAAGGAACCTGTTCCTCCATGGGATTTACTCTTCATCCTGGAGCAACTCACGCTCCCCCCCTTTGAACCTGCCGCGGATTGTGAGCTGCGTTTCCTGTCATGGAAAATGTTATTTTTAGTTGCTGTTATGTCAGCAAGGAGAATTTCTGAGCTTCAAGCCCTCATGTATAAGGAACCTTATTTGATTTTCCACCAGGACAGAGTGTCCCTGAGGACGAATCCTAAGTTCTTGCCTAAGGTGGTCTCTACACTCACTCTCAATCAGGACATTGACCTGCCTGTATATTTCCCTAAATATTCTAATAGAGGAGAGGCGCTGCTCCACACCCTGGATGTTCACCGCTGTCTAAGGTATTACCTGAACAGGACTCAGCAGCTCCATGAAGTCGGAGCAGCTCTTCGTTTCCTTCGCTGAGAGGATGATGGGCCAACCAGTATCGAAGCAGTCCCTTTCTCGCTGGCTTGTCCAGTGTATATCATACTGCTATGATACAAAGCAGAAGCCCTCCGGGTACAGTCGGGCCATTCCACTAGGGGTGGCACCGCTTCAGCACTTAATACGCCTCCTCCTCTGCCATTTGTGCTGCAGCCACTTGGAGCTCTGTGCATACTTTTATCAGGCATTACAGCCTGGACATCACTTCATGGCGAAGAGCCGGTTTAGCCTGGCCGTGCTACAGAGTCTCCTGTCCTAGAGTCAGGACTTGGTATGGATTTTCCTAGTTTCCTCCTCCCAGAATGCTTACAAGCGTTATTTGGAAATCAGTCTAATGGTGTTACCTGCTGCAAGAGCTGTATCTCAAGTAAGATAGTACAGTTATGTAAGAACTTACCATAACAGTAGATCTTGAGAACAGCTCTCTGCAGGTACCTTTCCCTACCACCTTCCCTTTGGAGGAGGTATGGCTACTAAGTTTTGGCAGGGGGCTTACGCCTTTGTCTTCTGATGATGGATCCTCGGTCTCCCATTCTGATGTCATCCTGTGGCCGGATGTCTCCGGCGGGAGAACTGGGGAATCTGGCGGGACCGCCCCCTTATGTACTACGCCTGATGTCGGAGGCAGGACCAACATCGGGGGTGGTCCCCGCTGAAGATAGCTAGCTAGAAAAATTCCCTGGGGTCCTGCCTCCTGCCAGCTTCAGTCCTAATGGTGTTACCTGCTGCAAGAGCTGTTCTCGAAGATCTACTGTTACAGTAAGTTCTTACGTAACTGTACTTTGGTGCAGATCACCCCAGGGGAGGATACCTGCATGGTCCATGGTGAGAAACAATCAAGGGCCATGTTTGAGGAGTCCTCAGATGACTTGGACCATGAGTCTGTGGCCTCCTCTGGGACTCCCCTCCTCAATTGGGGATCAGTGAAGGAGCTGTCCACCAGGAATGGCCTAGTGTCCTTCGGTGTACTTCTTCAACCAATATCAGAGTCTATGTGAGTCCCACTAAAGCCAGTCCATAAAAAGGGCTAACTACCCTTTCATTGACATTTTGGATAGGGACAAATCCCCCATGATTGCCTTTCCCGTGGCTGAAGCTATTTTGGGACTGGCCCTGGAGCTTTGGCAGCATCCATTATCCTGACTGGCACCCTCTGCCTATATGGTCTCCAAGTATGCAATCCATACTAGGTCCCTTTCTGAGTTCTCAGACCATGCCTCTGTGGAGGGGTTGGTAACTGATTCAGTGCTCCTTAAGTCCAGACACCAGGTGGATGTAGACAAGCCTTCAGACAGAGTCCGTAAGACTGACCATGCCACTAAAAAAGTGTATGCTGTGGCATCCTTGGGTCTCTGTCAGGCTAGCTATGCCTTATTGATGGCCGGTTTTGGTCACTTCCTGATTCGAGGTTTTGAGTCCATTCTTCCTCACCTTCCAGCTGATCAGGAGTCACAGGTGATGGTCATCAGAGACTGAGGTTAGTCACTGGTTAAACACCAGCTCCAGATAGCCTTGAGCATTTATTCATTTATTTAAGGGAATCAGATACACCTTTGAGCCAGGGGCTCTTTTACAAAGGTTCCATGTCAGGTTACTTGAAACATTAGGACATGCAGTGGTATTGTGCAATAGAGAAATAAACATAGCAGCCGGAGGGCTTTGTCAATTGCCAAAACATCACAATTGTTCAAATCACTTCTATAATAAATTAAGCAATATAGATTCGTTTAGGTAGCCATCCGACAGAGGAGGTGAGGCCAGAGGCTGGTGTAAAGAGGAGAGAGAAGGAGTGGGGGTGGGTTGGGGCAGAGTCAGTGAGGAAGTGTGGAGGGAGCAGAGGAGGGAACTAGTAGGGAGGGAAGGGTGGGGTATGGGGGTGGGGAGGATAAACCATTTAGGTGTAGCAGTTGCAGGAGGTACAGGAGATGAGGTATTGATGCAGGCTGAACTTAAAGGCACCTAGGGATTGCTTTGCTGGTAACTTCTGCTTTGAAGGTGTTGAACCAGAAGGAGGCTCTGAAAAAGGAAGGATCATTGTCCTTAGGTAGTCCTGCAAAGGGGAACAGTGAAGGAGAGGTTGTTTGAATTCCTGGTTTGTCATGGGCTGCTATATGATCTCAGCAGTGCCTGTGATCCAGAGGGTAGTAGGTCCAATGTTTGCTTTTTTGCTAGGTTGCAGGTTTGATATTTAATTCTGCCAGACAGTTGGAGCCAGTTTGTGTGTTCATAGATCTTGCAGGTGTGTGTAAGATGGTTTGCAGATGTTTGGAGACGACATGCCTTGTTTAATGTTGTGGCGATGTGTCGGGAGAGCTGTGTCAGTGGCATACCCATAGATCACAAGCCCATAGTCTATTATAGAGATTACTGAACTGTGAATGGCAGTGCTTAGGGCTTCATCTGTGAGGCAGTTCTTATGTCTATAGAAAAGGCCTATGTGGGTATTCACAGTTTTTGCTACATAGTTGATATGTTCAGAGTATCCAAGTGTTGGTTCAAGAATCATCCCAAGATAGTTAAATAGATGTACTTGTTCAAGGGTGGCCCCTTTGCTGTTTGACATAGAGAAGTCTCTGTTTTTATGTTTGCTGTGGGTACAATGGAACAGCATTGATTTGGTTTTGCTGTAGTTAAGAATAAGCTTTTGGGATTTAAACCATGCCTCTACATCAGGGAAGCTTTCTTGTAGTAGCAACTGAAGAAAGGAGCTGTCAGAGTGGGAGGTGAAGATGACTGCATAGTCGGCATAGAGTAGGATTTTTTCTGAGCAAGGTGAAGGGAGGCTGTTTAGGAAAATGCTGAAAAGCATAGGACCCAGGATGGATCATTGTGGGACTCCTGATTGGACCAAGAGGGGTGTTGAGAGGGATTTTCCAATTTTTACCTGCTGTGTTCGGTCACTGAGGTAGCGTTGAGACCAAAGAGTTGTGTCTGGAGATAGGCCTATTACAGATAGTTGTTGAAGCAGTAGTGAATGGTTGACAGTGTCAAACAGCTTAGTTAGGTCGATGAAGGTGGCGCCAATGAGATCCCCTTGGTCCAGGGCATTGTGGATGTAGGAGGTAAGCTCTAGGAGTGCCGTGATCATGCTGTGGCCCTTGCAAAATTCGTGTTGTTCTTGACAAAGCAGATTATACTTAGTAAGGTATTCTATCAATTGGTTGGCAGCTATTCTCTCCAGTGCTTTTGAGAGAGGGGGGAAAATGGAGATTGCTCTATAGTTGCTTGTAACAGATTTATCGCCACTTTTGTGTATAGGTGTTGCCATCGCTGATTTCCATTTTTGGGGGAACTGTGAGAGTATGAGAGATTTGTTAAGGATTTTGGTGAGGGGGGTCAGGACTTCATCGAGGGTAAGAGTGAGGAGTTTCAGGTCGAGGGAGTCGCTGCTTGATCTAGCCTTTCCAAGTACTCGAAGGAGATACTTTTTTGTGATGTCCTTGGAGATGGCTTTGAAGTAGAATGGCAGATTTTCCTCCAAATTTCTGACTATGACTGAGTTAATGCTATCTTGAGGGGGATCAAAGAAAGTTGGCGGTAAAACATGGCTAAGGTTTGTAAATGCTGCATTAAAGGCATTTGCCACGGTGACTTGATCTGTGATGATGTGGCCATTTAGGTGGACCATAGTGGGTGGGACTTTAGTTTTTTTTCCAGTTAGTTCCTTTAGGTTGGCCAAAAACTTATTTCCATCTTTCCAAGAGTTTGTTAGTACTCTTTTGTAGTAGTTGGCCTTTTCATTTCGAATTGCGTGGGTGCAGGCATTTCTTGCAGCTTTGAAGGCTTGAGTGTCTGCCCTGTTTCTGGTCAGCTTAGCACATTGCCAGAGGTGATCCTGGGCCTTCATTTGCTCAGGGATACCAAGGTTGATCCAAGGGTTGTTAACACTTTTAATCTTGCGGTTCAGGAAGGGTGCATATGCATCACAGGCTGTATTGAAGCTTTGGATAAAGTAGTCAAGTGCAATTTCCACATCTGGGGCTGCATCTATAGGTGACCAGTTGTGATCTTGTAGGCATGTTTTTAGTGGCCACAGGTGGCCAGGTAGTAGTTTTCTACTGTTGATGATTTTAGGGGGGATCATAATGAATTTGTTGGACCATGAGAGTAGGACTGGTGAGTGGTTGCTTATACAGTCGGGGAGAACTACTGTATTAGTAATGTGATCAGGGCAGTTTGTAAGAACCCAGTCCAGGAGAATTGAGGTACCTGTTCTGTAGTTTACTCAGGTGGGTGTTTTAACCATTTGGGAGAAATTGACAGCTGTCAAGGCATCTTTATACTTATGTGCACTGGGGGAAGACCAATTTACATTAAAGTCCCCAAGAAGAATAGTTTCAGGTTTCTGATCTAGGGAGTGAATGACGTCCAGTACAGAGTTCAATCCTTGGTTGGTAAGTAGACTGAGGCCACCGTTAGTGTTTTATGGTGGGTCCATATTTTTGTGGCAAGAACCGGGATGTCACTCAAGGGTGAGATATAGGTAGGGTGTACCCGATTAGAGTGTCCTTTAGGTACAGGGCACAGCCTTCTCCCTTCTTGCAGCATCTGTCTTGCCTGAAAATGGCATAATCCAAAATTGTTATTGCAGTGTTGAGGGTCTTAGGTGACAACCATGTCTTGATTACTGATATTATATCTGGATTGTGGAGTGTGACCCAGGCAGTGAGAAGATCCAGCTTTTTGAGGAGGCTGCAGATATTGATGGCAGCCAGGTGGAGCCCCCCCTGACCTGTCAGCACCACAGGGGCTAGACTGTTGGGGGACCAGGGTTTGGGTGGATGTTACCTGAGATGAGGATCAGCATCAGAATTAGGGACTTTAAGAGAGTTTTGATATACTTATTTTGTCCCCGTACTGTTAATGTATTAGGAGCCTCTTCCTTGGCAAGCTTTTAAATTAGCCAAGGGGGGAGGTGCTGATAGGAAACAGGAAAGTTCAAGCCTCCCCCCACAAAACATGGCAGGTAGTAGGGTAAACAGTGAGGTACAGAGCTTGACAGAGGGCAGGACAGGGGTAAATGGAAAAATGGACAAGGGCAATAAGAGCAGGGATGGGGTAAAAAAGGATAAAGCCAACATTAAATGGAGGGCAATGAGTACCAATGCCTGTAGTCTGGGAAACAAGCTTCCAGAGCTAGTAGCCCTGATGGAAGAGGAACACTTGGATATTGTGGCAGTTACAGAAACATGGTACACGGTGAACCATGACTGGGATGTCAACATACCAGGGTACATAATCTACAGAAGGGACAGGGAGGGTAAAAGAGGAGGTGGAGTAGCTCTCTGCATAAGGGAAGGGATCAAAGCTACAGAACTAAAAAGTAAAGGGGGAGGACAAGAGGAACTCTGGGTCACCTTGGAGACAGGGAATGGCATCACAATCTGCACAGGGGTTGTATACAGCCCCTGTCTCAAGGGGAGGAAATGGACAAGAAAATGATAGAGGGCATTCTCAAAATAGCTGAAAAAGGGGAGATACTGTTGATGGGGGACCTGACTATGCCAGATGTTAACTGGGCGACATGGACTGCAGCCACATCCAAGAGCAGGGTCATTCTCAATGCCCTACAGGGGGCATGCCTTAGACAGCTAGTGGTGGAACCCACTCGGGAGGGAGCAATATTAGACCTGGTACTCTCAAATGGAGAGAGGATCACAAATTTAGAAGTCAGTAGACATCTGGGAACAAGCCACCACTGCACAGTGTGCTTCACAATAAACACAACCATGGAGACAAGCCATACAAAGACAAGGATACTGGACTTTAGAAGGGCTGACTTTGGCATAATGGGTGAATACCTGAGGAATGCATTAGCAAATGGCCAGAAAGGAGGGGTGAAGAACAATGGAGAAAGGCAAAACTGCCATCATGGAGGCAACAAGCCTTTGTGTGAAACAAATAAAGAAAACAAAGCAGAATAAAAACAGTATGGTTCTCAAAAAGGTGTCAGGAAGGTTAAGGAGAAAAGGCTGCATTCAAAAAGTATAAGGAATCACAGACGAGTAACGACAGGAACTGTATCAATTAAAGCAGAAAGAAGTGGGGAAGGCAGTCAGAAAGCAAAGGCCCAAACCGAGGAAAGATAGCCAACTCAGTTAAGAAGGGGGATAAAACCTTTTATAGGTACATTAGGGAGCATAGAAAGGCTAAGGGAGGGATAGTGAAGATTAATAAAGGAGAGGGGAGGTGGGCAGAGGGAGACAGTGAAAAGGCAGAGATACTGAATGAATACTTTTGCTCAGTATTCACAAAAGAACTAAATGAGGAGTTACCTAAACCAAACAGTAGAAGCACTCTGGATAGTGGGGGTTAAGCCAGTCCATTTACAGAAGAAAGAGTACTGAAAGAACTCCTAAAACTCAAGGTGGGCAAAGCAATGGGGTCTGACGGGATTCACCCTAGAATCCTAAAACACCTAAGGGAGGACCTAGTGACACCACTAACCACACTTTTTAACAAATCATGGGAAGATGGGGTGGTACCTGAGGACTGGAGGAGGGCAGATGTGATTCCCCTTCACAAAAGTGGGAGCAAGGCAGACAGGAAACTACAGACCTGTTAGTTTGACCTCAGTGGTGGGGAAAATGATGGAATCACTTCTGAAAGAAAGAATTGTTGAGTACCTAGAGGCCAGCAGGGCACAGGACCCAAAGCAGCATGGATTCACAGCAGAAAGGTCATGTCAGATGAATCTAATTGATTTCTTTGACTGGGTGACCAAAGTAATTGACCAGGGAGGGGCTGTGGATATGGCCTACCTAGATTTTAGCAAGGCATTTGACACAGTCCTGCACAAAAGATTAATAATCAAGTTAGCCAGCCTGGGAGTGGGTCCCAGGGTGGTAGCCTGGGTAGAAAACTGGCTGCACAATAGGACACAGAAGGTAATAGTGAATGGAACACATTCTGAAGAAAGGGGGGTTACTAGTGGAGTACCTCAGGGCTCAGTACTGGATCGAGTCCTCTTTAATGTCTTTATAGGTGACATTGCAGAGGGTCTGGAAGGAAAGGTATGCCTCTTTGCAGATGACACAAAGATATGTAACAGAGTTGATACACAAGTAGGGGTAGAAAGGATTAGAAGGGACTTGGCAGGGTTGGAGGAATGGTCAGACATATGGCAACTTAGATTCAATGCAAAGAAGTGCAAAGTAATGCACCTTGGAAATAAAAATCCAGAAGAAGTACACAATAGCAGGAGGTACTAACGACAACAATAATGGAAAGAGATCTGGGTGTAGTCATATCAGATGACCTAAAGGTGGGTAAGCAATGTGAGAAGTCAGTAAGGAGAGCCAGGGGGATACTGGGATGCATAGGGAGGGGCATCACAAGTAAAAAAAGGGAAGTGGTTATCCCTCTATACAGACAGTTGGTGAGACCCCATCAGGAGTACTGCATGCAGTTTTGGAGACCTCATCTACGCAAGGACATAGACAGGATGGAAGCAGTTCAGAGGAGGGCAACTAAAATGGTGCAGGGTCTACATCAGACTGAGAGAGCTAAATATGTATACCCTTGATGAAAGGAGGGACAGGGGGGACATGATAGAAACTTTTAAGTACCTCAAGGGAATCAACAAAGTCCAGGAGGGTAGCATCTTTCAGAAAGAGAGATGTGTAAGAACAAGGGGACACAATTTAAAGTTAGAGGAGGGATGGCTCAGGGGTAATGTGAGGAAATTCTTTTTCACGGAGAGAGTGGTGGACGCATGGAACCACATTCCTGGACAGGTTGTGGGGTCTAAAACAGTGGGGGAATTCAAACATGCATGGGACAGACATAAGGCAATTATAGTGGGGGGTTGCAGGAAGTAGGCTGTTGGTTAACTAGAATCTGCAGCTTATCCAATAGGTAGGGAAATGGGCAGACTGGGTGGGCCAAGTGGTCCTTATCTGTCATCAAAGTCTATGTTTCTATGTTTCTCTTTAAAGGGATAATAATTTGAGTGAGAGAAACCTGTTTCTAGGAGAGAGATGCTGAATGATTCATGTGCCTGTGCCATGGCAGTGACCGTCTCCATGCATCGCACGGCCTGGCTGCATCTGTCCACCATCATGGTGGACACCGAGCACAAGTTGGTCATTGTTCTCTTCTCTTCTTGGATATTGACCCATTTGGCCCTGGGGTGTAAGGGCATCTCCCCTGTATTAAGAAGTCCAGTGCCACCCTGGATTCTGTGGCATCATTCCAGAAAGACACGTAAAAGAGCCTTATGAAAGGCTTTCTAGGGAGATGCATATGGTGTACTTATCCACACTTCTGGCAATCTTCCTTTTAAGGGTTAACTTGCTGGATGTCTTTAAAGAGCAGCTGACACCTTCAGGAGAACTTTAACATAATATTTAGACACAGTTTAGCTTGTTTTTCACATTAGGTCTGTATTTCTCCTCCCCATTATTTATTACTGAGGTCACGTGCAGGAAAATAGCATCATTGCTCCTGAAGAGTTTATCTATTCCTGTTGCTTTCTCCCTACCTGAGGTCATAATGCACTGCTTGTGACATCACAGGTACTCTCATGAAAACCAACTGTGATGTCACAATAGAGGATTATGACTTGAAGTGGGGAGTCAGCTTATAGAGGCAGATGGACTCTAAAGGAACTCTAAGGGATAAATATCACATATTCATGCACATTTCCACAGTAATAAATAATATGGAGAAGATATCTAAGGAATATAAATGGAATGCAAGAAGAATTCTACCTAATTATCATGTTTCTTAAATTTTCATTGTGGGGTCAGTAGCTCTTTAAGCTAAGCTCCTACCACCTACCCAGGTGGTATACTCCTCGGCTCCACTCTGTGACATCAGATCTTTCTTTATACTGAAAGTGTCAGATCTTCTTTGCAGCTGATGTGCGTGGTGAAGGTTGTGACACTCTGTCACCTGCTTATTGTTATATTGTATAATATTTGTAATATAAATATATGGCATGTGAAGGTCTGCTTAGACAAGAAAACAGCCTAGCAGTGATAATTGATCTTTGACCTCAGAGGTGACAGTGTTGAAGCAGCTGGCTGTTAGAAAAGCTGGCTAAGGGGAAACTGAATTAAAGGTTTTCTATTCTGTTTAATAGAGAACTCTGGTCATCTGCCATGAGATAGGATTTCATAAAATATTATGAGTCCTGCAGGAAGAGACAATTTGGTCACAGGACCTTGTTATCAGTCGTAAACCTAAGATCATTCTTGCAAAGCAGGAAACCAACAGACAGATCAAGGAGAAATGTTTGGACAAAGAGACTCATATTTTGGGAAATTGCTAGTTGCTTATTTTCACAGTAATAACATACATCCTTGTGGATATTTATGCTAAGAAGTTAAAGCATAGGAGGATCTAACTGTGACCTCACCAAAGGGGGTTGGGAGATGGATTTTGAAATGGTCAAGCATCTGAGGAAAACATTGCTTTTTTATTCTGGACTCAGAGAGACAGAAACACTTACCTGCTAAGCTAAAACAAGCACTTTATGGTAGCATCTGTCACAAATGCACTCAGCAGGTCAGGCCCTCTGCTTCCACAGTGCCAATCTCCGAGTGCAGTAATGTGAACACGTAACAGACAGGGTAACCCTCCTGTCTGCTTGTGGGTCTGAATCACCTTTAGTCTCAAGTTCTGGGGGGTTCAAACTGTGAACGTTATGCTAGCGTACCCAAATGTATAGGCTCAGATAAAATTCTCTTCGGGGGATGCAATATATTTTTCACCTAAGGGCACCTAACCAGGTATCCAAAATGAACCCTTACAACTCTATAAAAGACTTTAGGTGTATTCTTACCTTTTCGCAGTTTAGTAACACCATCAAGCTTTGAACAGTTTTTGTCAGTCTTAACCCTCTATACATCACATGCAAAAAGAACTTCAAAGAAAACACCCAGGCAGTCTTTCAAAATAATATATTTACTACAATGGATAAAAATATGTAAAATGTAAATACAGAACACTGTATCAAAAAGCATAGTCACTTAAAAGAACAAGGTTGAAGTATAAAACATAAACTCCCACCACAATACAATTAGACTTTTTCTGTCTAATGTATTACCTCTTTATAGTGCTTAAGTTAGGTCAGAGATCTTGTTTCCTTAGAGTCCAAAAAGATATGTTCACAAGTTCAAACACAGTATACAGTTTAAAACTCTGTGCCTCCACACCCCTTCTATGATGTCATCTAGCTCCTCCTTTTAGAATATAAAAAATATACAAACAGGATGTCCTATCAGGAGGTATTTCAAATAAGGTGACATGAGCAAAAACTCTTTTCCCAATATGACTCCTTAATTAACATCCCCTCTTTGATCTCGAGCAGTTCCTATTCCCAGGGCACATCAAAGGATTTTATGACTTTTAGCACCATGGTGGTATAACATGTTTTTTCCTCTAAGACATCATAAAAGTTTACGAGCCCTATATCCTGGTAGCTGGGTCAGTTCTAATTAAGTCTCTCTAGTCCTTTAATTACATCCTGGTTTCAGGTTAATATTTCCTGTAGCTTCTCTGACCTGGGGGGGGGGGCACCCATAAGCACAGGCTATATTTTTATATTACAAATAGCATAGAACAATCATAACCAGCTGGCCAAGCATCACAACATCTAGCTAGGTAAGAACTTTTAAGTATTTTGATAGGCATTTTTGTTCTGTAACTTCCCATTTATTTTATGTGACTGTAAGTTGTTGATATATTCGTTCTGTGTTTAATATTTTACCTATTTTTCAATTTTTAGTAATCAATATTTTCTTTGAAATGCTGCCTGTGTTTCTCAGTTTTCTTTTGCATGTGAATGCTGAACCAGTATTTAGTTCTGACAGCTGTTAAGGGTTTGAATGTGTTACTAATCTTGCTAAAGGTAATAATATACCTGGGTCTCATATTGAGTCATAATGGTACATTTTGGAAACCTGGCTGGGTGCTCCTGGGTGAAGGATTGTACTGCATTCCCCAAAGAGTTTACGTATCTGAGCCTGTTAACTGGGTATGCTAGCATAAGGTTCACATTTTGACTCCCAGGATTCGAGACTGGAAGGTGATTTGGACCCAAAACAGACAGGAGGGTTACCCTGTTTGTTCCCTGTTCACACTATTGCACTTTGACGTTGGCACTGTGGGAGCAGAGGGCCTGATCTGCAGAGTGCATTTGTGACAGATTTGGTTGGCAGTCGTGTGATGTAAAAGTATTTGGTAACACAAACATTAACAGTTCAGTGTGTCAGATTAATACTGTACCGCTGACATGCAAAATAAGGCATTTTTTTTAAGTAAACAGAGCTATATCATTGTGTTTACAGTCTAACTTCCCTACCTGTTTTAATTTTTTTTTTGAGTGCAAGTTAGTTTAGCTGTAGTTAGGGAAGAAGATGGCTTCCAACTACAGCAAGCACACTGCAGACTTCCTGAGGCAGTTGTGCCAAGACAGAGGAGTCCAGCATGAGGGCAGAACCAAAAAGCACCTCATAGAGGCTCTTCTGGCAGCCAATGCCCAAAGTCTCGAGTCACTGTCTGTGACTGAAAAGGACCAAACTTTGAGCATGTAGGGACCAGAGTCCAGTGTAGTGAGGAGGACAGCAGGGCTAGTGCAAGCCAAGGGCCACAGGAGCAGGGGAAGGTCACCAACATTCTGGAGCCAGAAGAGATCAGGCTGCAGATGGAGTTATAGATAATGGAGCTGGAGTTTGAACAGAAAAGGTTCAAAGCCCAGCAGCAAAGGGAGCTGGAGTTCCAGACAGAAAAGAGGCTAGAGCAGTGAACCGCGGTGGAAAGAGAGCGACAGCTTCAGTGAGAGGCCGAGCGAGAAGAGCGTGAGTGCCAGAGGCAACATGAACTGGAGAAGCTATGACTCCAAACATCAGCAGCAGAGCAGGTAAGTGGCCTGTGGTTAACTGGGACTCCAGGACTGGGTTACAAATTAAATTCTAAATTGGTAGCTGAATTTAAAGAGGGGGAAGATATAGATGCCTTTTTAAATTCCTTAAGAAAGTATGTATTCAGACAAATATTCCTGGAGGTTCCAGCTGTCCCCGCTACTTACCAGCCAACCCACATCATCCTCAGCTGACCACTAGGAGTCGCTACCATACCATCTAATCAGCCTCCAGATTACACACCAATCAGGCCATCTCCCCTCACTGTGTCCCCCCTCAGGCTCATAATTCTGCCACTCCCACACTGGGATTTGAACCTTATACCTTTGCAACCGGAGTCCAGCACCCTGCCACTACTCCATAGTGGCAGTCGCACTCATGACCAGTATGTTGTGCCTCTTATCCTCCTGAATGCTTAATGCACCAAGGGCACTGATACTGCCCATGGTCATTGCCTTGCTTCTTACACCAGCCCCACCTCAATCAGGATGCACACCCACCACCCACAGTACTCCCCCTTCTCTGTACCTCCTCCGCCAGACCCCCACACACTTGACAACATCCCCTCTCCCTCACACCCCCCAACCACCACCTCTGCTACCACCTCCCTCCCACACATGCCCTGGACTCTTCTTCTCTATGCCATCCCCAACCTCCACACATTACCTACCCCCTGCACCCCAGTGTCAGGCACCTTGCCCAAGTGCCTAGTACAGTGCAGTAGTCGCTACCATGCCTTAGTTTGACTTATCACACTCCTACTGCTATTATCAGGTAACATTCCTCTTAACCACAGCCCCATGCCCACTAATTTTAACAAGCCCTCCCCTGCTCAAGGTCTCCACATCGCCTCCATGAATATTTGCAGCTTCCTTAAAAAGGCTGCAGCATTCCAATGTTGTGTCACTCAGCACCAGCCAGACATTATTGCCCTTGTTGAAACATGATTATCCAAATCCACCCCGACTCCTTTGTCTCCCTCCCAAGATATACCCTTTTCAGGGAAGACCTGGTGGGCAAGCATGGAGATGGCTGTGCTGTTTACATGCGTGACACCCTCCTTGGACATGCACTACCTCCCCCCAAGCTAGACGGCAGGGCCCAGGCCATTACGCTAAAAATCTCACCTGACCCCGCTAAGGGCCCACTCTTTCTCACTGCTGCCTATATTCCCCCCAGAAAACAAGACCTTGCTGTTCAGGCACTTGCAGACTATCTCACTGGTCTACTGCCCAAAGCAAGCCAGATAATTTTTTTTTTTTTTTTATTACTACTGTATTTCTCCTCGCTTCCGTGTGGCCCCCATCTGACTGACTCCCCCAGCCCCATCCCCCGGAATTACCAGGGCTTACCTTATACCCGGTCCAGGAGCGGTGCCTGTGGAGAGTTGGTCACCGTCCTGCCGCTGGTTGCCATTTTATGTTTTTCTCCCCAGTTCCCGAGGACCCCAGGAGAAGGACGCATGCGTGTGGAGACACGCATGTGCCTTACAGCCCCAGTAATGGCCCTCTCCACCTACCCCAATTGGCCTAACACCAGTGCTCTTGCTTGCGCAGCCCCTCAGCCTCCACCAGGGGGGAAGTCGTGAGTGAGGGATGCCACCCCGCCTCCCCGGAGAGGAGAGCTGTCTTTATGGCAGCTCTATCCTGCTCCACCCACCCCCCATGCCAACCTCCGATGACCCAGGCTCACTCCCGAACCCTGGTCACCGGCGTGCCATGAGGTGAGACATCCAGGGCCTCAGCCCTCTGCACCACCGGGCCAGCGTGAGACAGATAATTGTTGGAGATCTAAACATCAACTCTCACAGATGTTGCCTCCCGAACCAGAGACACCTTTGCTGCCCTTGATATGACTCAGCTTGTCTCCAACCCCACTAGACACAACCCCTCTGCCGGTACCAGCATCCTCCTGGACATCATTATTACAAACCATTCCCAGAAGGTACTAGACATCAGTATCCTTCCCAACTCACTTAGTGACCATTCCCCAGTCGTATTCTCCTGGTCCACTACCATCAGTAAACCAGCCCCATGAACACCCAACGATGTTGCCTCCTCCCTGGTAGTCTTCATTGCCTTAAACTGTACCTTGTTCAGCTGGATTGGTCCCCTATCAGACTGGCACTGTCCATCAATGAGGCCCTGGACTTTTTCACACACGCATTTAATACAGCCTGTGACCTCTTTGCCCCCTACTCTAGAACACACACCAAAAAGCCAAATGTTCCATGGGTCACCCCCTTCCTCCTCCTTACACTTAGAATGAGAGACAACCTTTGGCACATTGCCATGGAATCTGGCAAGCCAAGGGCAGGCAAGCGTATAACACAGAGTGAAACAAGTGCACCTGGGCCATTCGGCATGCAGAAGCCCAGTACTACCAGTCCACACTTGCCTCCTCCTGGGGCTCAGTTAGAAATTTTTGGAATAGCATAAAAGAGTTGAATGGGAAGACCCACTCTCCCCCCTTCCCAACTATCCATCAAAGACACTATATGTTCTGACCCCCATGATATTGCAGACTGCCTGAACCGCATCTTCTCAGATCTAAGCTCCATCCTACCCAATAACTTCTTTGAGCCTGTCTCAGTCTCACCGTTGCTCACCCTCCATTGCCCTCCTTTCTACCTGCATGCCAGCTCCCTGCTGGAGACTAGGCCCTTTATACTAAAAGCTGTTAATAGTAATAGCCCAGGAACTGACTCTTTGGACACTAGGCTTCTTCGGCTGACAATAGATGATATCCTGGTCCCCCTTACTGAACTACTTAACCATCCCCTGTGCCTGGGGCAGTTCCCCAGTGCCTGGAAAACTGCCATCATCACTCCAATCCTAAAGAGCGGTGATTGGTCCATCCCTAGTAACTACCGACCCATCTCCATCCTCCTCCCACTCTCTAAGGCCCTGGAAAAAGTAGTAGCCAACCAACTCACTGAATACCTGGCTAAGCACAATATTCTATGCCCTGTGCAGCATGGCTTTCATGCTGGTCACAGCACCACAACTGCCCTACTCAAATTCTCTAACTTTCTGCACTCTGCCCTTGATGCCAGCAACCACACTGGGGCCGTGTTCATTGACCTCTCCAAGGCCTTTAACATGGTTTGCCATCCCCTCCTGCTTAACTCCCTCAGATGCCTTGGTTTCTCCCCCGGTCCCCTGGCATGGTTCACCAGCTACCTCTCTGCCAGAGCACAATGCATTAAAATCAACAGTACCTTATCTAATACATGTCCTGTCTGCTCTGGTGGCCCCCTCCTCTTCTCCCTCTATCTTAATTCACTCCCATCTACTTGCTCTAGTAAGATCCTCCTCTATGCAGATGATGTAGTGCTTTTTGCCTCGGATCCCAACCCCGCCACACTGCAGATTACTCTCCAGCATGGATTTCATAAAGCAGAACACTGGTTCATGGCCCAAAGACTGGTCCTGAACCTAAAAAAGACCAAGACTGTGCTCTTCTCACATCACCAAAGCAAAGCCAATGGTGCCCCCCTTGTGATCCTACCCAACACACTACACCCCATTGAGCAGGTTTCCTCCTACAAGTACCTGGGTATCACCTTTGACTCAACCCTTACATTCCATTCCCACATCAGTGTCCTCTCTGCTGCCACCAGTATCAGGACTGGGCTATTATACCACCATAGGGACTGTCTCTCTCAAGAGGCTCCCAGATTAGCAATCACTTCCTCCGTCCTGTCACTAGTAGACTATGGTCTGCCCATCTATGCTGCTGCTGATAATTCTGCCCTTGCTAAAATCCAGCTCTCCTTAAACAAGGCCTGCAGACTTCTGACTGGTGCCCCAAGGCACACCCACACGTCTGCTGTACTCCTCCACCAGCTTGCTCAACCTAGAAGAAAGGCTTCACTTCCAAACTGTCTCCTTGTGAAAAAGACCCTATTAGGGCTATCCTCTCCTGGGGTCTCCACCTCCCTCCTATGGGCATCCCCCTCAGTATCCACCTGCAGTGCTGTCAAGACTTCCCTTACAGTCCCTAAGGTAAGGACCTCTATGGCCTAGAGATCTTTCAGTTACAGAGCTCCTACCTGATTTAACTCCCTCCCAGCCAACTTAGCTGACTCCATCAAGCTAGGTCCCTTCAAGGCTGCCCTCAGAAGCCACCTAACTAACTCCCGCTGCTGCAATTGCACACCCCCCCCCCGGCAAACACCTTTCAGGCATGCTATGGTCGCCATGACTACCTGTAGCCTCACTGGTATCATTGGGTGGGCCTGAAGTGAATTCCTGTAATTACCTCAGCTACTGTCTACTGTAAATACTGTCACTTTGTTATCACTTGACATGGTACCTAAAGTATGTTCCAAAGTATCTTAACTATTGCTACCCTTGTACCACCAGTGAATGTCTGTAACACCGGTCGCACTCTAAGCCATGTTTCTCGTGTATGAATTTGTACTATTGTAATGATGCTGTGTTTCTCATGGCAAGGTACCTTTGTAAATGAGTCCCTGACTCAGAGGTCTGTAAATCCAATTTTCTGAATAAATAAATAAAATAAAGCTCAGGCTGCATTGGGTCAAATGGACAATGAGGACAGTAATGATTATAGTAAACTTAAAGCTGCACTTAAAAAAAAATATGAGCTAACAGCAAAGGCATACAGAGCTAAATTCTGTAAGCTCAGGAGAAGCCCTGACATGAACTATGAGGAGCTACCCACTAAACAACATCAGCTTTTAAAATGTTGGTGTGAAGGAATTGAAACAAACTCTGCAGAGGAAATTGAAAATGCTGTACTGTTAGAGCAGTGTTTTTTGGGCATGCCCAGCAGAGCTGGAAACCTGACTGGAGGAACCAAGATCTGAAAACAGTGCAAGAGTCTGCTGAACTCTTGGACCACTATGCCAGGAGCAGACCTTCTCTGAGAGTGAATGGGGCTGGTGTGGCAGCACAGAAAGGGAAAAGTGCACCTTCAGGGCAGCTAAAACCCTCCCTGCCTCACTCAAACCAGGTAGCCCCAGGTTATAAAGAAAAGATTTACCTAAGAAAAGAAATGAATGTTGGGTTTGCAAAGAAACTGGACATATTACAAGGCAGTGTCCCTAAAGGCAAGCAGTGCACAAAGTGGTGCTAGGAAAGAAGTGAGTTGTTTGTGTGTCCCTGAAAGCATGCCAGTAAACATGAGGGAACATATACACCCAGACACTGTGAATGGGGTACAGACATATGGGTTGAGGGACATAGGGACATCCCTGACTTTGGTAAAAGGGGATTTGGTAGAGCCTGGTGAGCTTATATCCAAACAATTTGTGACTGTACGGGGATTCACTGGGGAGGAAAACCTTGCCACTCGCTAGAGTTCTCCTGAACTTGGGTGAGGCTGGGGCAACTGTGCAAAAGGTTGCTGTAGCCGAGACTTTGGCTGTCGATGTAATTATTGGCAACAATCTCAAAGATGGGATGGTGTGTGCAGTTACCAGCAGCCAAGCGGCAAAGGAAAATTGTGGTTCTCTGGACCCCATAGAAGCCCCTGTGGAAATCACTGGGAGGCTGGTTCCCCAGCCTATGTCTCCTGATGTGGAGAATAATGAAAGGGGGGTAGAAATTCCCCAGGTAGAAGTTAACAGAACAGTTATGGAGGGTTTCTCCAAGGGAGGAGGGGTGACCCATAGTCAGAGGGTTGGGGATGGCAGTGATCCTGAATGCCCTGATGCTAGAGCTAGGGACCCTAGTGTAGACACTGAAGGGGACCTGTCCCATGCCTTGGGAATGTGTAAGGAGTTTGCAGCTGCTCAGAAAAGTGACCCTAGTCTAGAGAAGCTGAGGGCTTGGGCAGACTCTGGCAGAGCACAGGGAGGTGATGGTAAACATAAAATTTATTGGGACAATGGACTGATATATACGCAAGAAGCTAAGACAGGGGAAGGGGTGATGAGCAGGCAGCTTGTCGTTCCCCAGGGGTACCGTGAGCAGTTGCTCAAGATTGCACACAATATTCTCATGTCTGGCCATCTGGGAATTGCATGCACTATGCAGCTGTTGGCCCAGAATTTCTATTGGCTGAACTTCACCCAGCAGGTGAAGGAGTATTGCAGGTCTTGTCACCGGTGCCAAGAAACAGGGAAGGCAGGTAAGAAAACCCAAGCCACCCTAATTTTTTTACCCATAGTGGAGGAGACATTCCAGAGGGTAGGAATGGATATTGTGGGGTCTTTAAACACCCCCAGCTTCTCCAGGAAGAGGTTCATCCTAACTGTGGTGGATTATGCCACCCAGTACCCAGAGGCAGTCGCCCTATTCTCACTGAGGACAGACAAAGTGGCAGGTGCTTATCTAGGGATTTTCCCCTGTGTTGGGTTTCCATAGGATCGAGGGTGTTCCTTCATGTCGGACCTGATGAAATGTTTGTGGGAGAAGTGTGGGGTGGTGCTAAGACATACGACACCATATCACCCACAAGGCAATGGGCTTGTGGAAAGATTTAATGATACCCTTAAGTCAATGCTCCAAGCGTTTGCTGAACAGCATGGGAGGGACTTGGAGAAATACCTTTCCCACCTGTTGTTTGCATATAGGAAGGTGCCCCAAGAGTCAACAGGGTTTTCCCCCTTCAAGCTCGTATATGGACGCAGGGTACATGGGCCCCTAGACTTGATCTGGGAGGACTGGGAAAGCAGGCATGCCACCCAGGGAACTCCCATAGTGGATTATGTCCTTAGGCTTAGGGAAAGGCTGAAAGAGCTTATGGGGACAGCCCAGAGTAACCTGGCAGCTGCCCAACAAAAGGTGTAGTACTACCGCAGAACCAGAGCTTGTTCATACACTGTGGGTCAGGAAATCATGGTCCTAATCTTGGTCCGGAAAGACAAGCTGCAGGCCGAGTGGGCAGGACTGTACAAAGTAGTCAGATGGGTAAATGTTGCAAACTATATTATAGAGTTACCTGACAGGAGACATACACAAAGAATATACCATGTCAAAATGATGAAGCCATATGCTAATAGGGCTGACTTGGTGTTTGCAGTGTGTAGTCCTGGGGAGGGGACGGATGAAGGAGACCCCCTTCTGGACTTGCTGGAAGAAAGCAAGTGGGAGTCCTCTGTGGAGGCAATTAAAATGTCACCCCAGTTGACCCTGGACCAGATCCAGGAAGTAAGGGAGGTTTTAGCAGACTTTGCCCCACTGTTTAGCACCAAGCCTGGACTAACCCCCTTAGTGACGCACGATGTGGAGACAGGGATGCAGGCACCCATACGGCGGACAGCATATCGGGTGTCAGAGGCTATCCAAAAGGACATGAGGAGGAAGGTGGAGGAAATGCTGGATTTAGGGGTAATCCAGAAATCCCACATCCCATGGGCCTCACCTGTAGTCCTTGTTCCCAAGCCAGATGGCTCTACTCATTTTTGTGTGGACTATCATGGACTCAGTGCAGTCACAAAGTCAGATGCCCACCCAATGCCACGGATGGATGAACTCCTGAACAAGTTAGGAGGGGCGATATACTTTACAACTATTGACCTGACAAAGGGGTATTGGCAGGTAGAGTTAACTGCCAGAGCTAGGGAGAGGTCGGCCTTCATCACTCTGATAGAGTTATTTGAATTTAAAGTAATGCCTTTTGGAATGAAGAACACCCCTGCCACTTTCCACAGGTTGGTGAACCAGGTGTTAAATGATGCTGAGGAGCATGCCATGGTGCACCTGGATGACATTGCCATCTTTAGTGCCAGTTGGGAGCAACACCTATCACACCTTAGGAAAGTGCTAGGCAGGATACAGAGGGCCAGACTCATTGTAAAAGCTGAGAAGTGCCAGGCGGCCATGGCTGAGGTGGTGTACTTCGGGCACATTGTAGGCCGGGGACAGCTCCATCCTAACCAAGTGAAAATAGAGGCAATCAAGGCATGGCCCAGACCAGAAACACAGAAGCAGGTTGGGAGTTTTCTAGGGACAGCAGGGTACTATAGGAAATATCTGTACCAAATTACAGTGCCCTGGCTGCTCCCCTGTCTGACCTGTTAAAGAAAAGGATGCTTAAGAAAATTACCTGGGAACCAGCCTGTGAACAAGCCTTTACCAGACTGAAGGAGGCACTGTGCAGTGCTCCTGTATTGACAAGTCCAGACTAAAGCAAACCCTTTGTAGTCCAGACTGACGCCTCAGATGTTGGTATTGGGGCAGAGCGGAGTCAGACATCCAACCAAGGGAAAGATCACCCCAAGTGTACCTCAGTAAAAAGTTACTTCCCAGGGAGCAGGCTTACACTACTGTGGAAAAAGAGTGTCTTGCCATGATGTGGGCCCTAAAGAAATTAGAGCCATACCTATATGAGCAGCATTTTGAAGTATAAACTGACCACAACCCCCTGGCTTGGCTGGCACAAATGGGTAAAACAAATGGTAGACTATTAAGATGGAGTCTTGCCTCGCAAGGGTTTAACATGATTGTCTCACACAGGACCGGGGAAGCCAATGAAAATGTAGATGGATTTTTGTGTCAAGTTGAGCAATAAACTGACTTGGGGAGCTCACCCCATGCAGGGGACATAGCCCCCAGATTCAGTCTAGGTGGGGAGGACTGTGACGCTCTGCCACCTGCTTATTGTTATATTGTATAATATTTGTAATAAAAATATATGGTATGTGAAAGTCTGCTTAGACAAGAAAACAGCCTAGCAGTGATAATCGACATCTGACCTCAGAGGTGACAGTGTTGAAGCAGCTGGCTGTTAGAAAAGCTGGCTAAGGGGAAACTAAATCAAAGGTTTCCTGTTCTGTTTAACAGAGAGCTCTGGTCATCTGCCAGGAGATAGGACCTCATAAAATGTTATGATTCCTGCAGAAAGAGACCATTTGTTCACATGACCTTATTATTAGTTGTAAACCTAAGATCATTCTTGCAAAGCAGGAAACCAGCAGACAGATCAAAGAGGAATGTTTGGTCAAAGAGACTCACATTTTGGGAAATTGCTAGTTGCTGATTTTCACAGTAATAACATACATCCTTGTGGATATTTATGCTAAGAAGTTAAAGTATAGGAGGATCTAACTGTGACCTCACCAAAGGGGGTTGGGAGATGGATTTTGAAATGGTCAAGCATCTGAGGAAAACATTGCTTTTTAATTCTGGACTCAGAGAGAGAAACACTTAGCTTCTAAGCTAAAACAAGGGACTCTATGGTAACATCTAGCTAGGCAAGAACTTTTAAGTATTTTTGGTAGGCGTTTGAGTTCTGTAACTTCCCATTTAATTTATGTGATTGTAAGTTGTTGATATATTGTTTTGTGTTTGATATTTTACTTATTTTACAATTTTTAGTAAACAATATTTTCTTTGAAATTCTGTCTGTGATTCTCAGTTTTCTTTTGCATGTAAATGCTGAACCAGTGTTTAGTTCTGACAGCTGTTAAGGGCTTGAATGTGTTACTAATCTTGATAAAGGTAAAAATATACCTAGGTCTCATATTGAGTCATAAGAGTACATTTTGGAAACCTGGCTGGGTGCCCCTGGGTGAAGAACTGTACTGCATTCCCTGAAGAGGGTACATATCTGAGCCTGTTTACTGGGTGTGCCAGCATAAGGTTCACATTTTGACCCACAGGACTTGAGGTTGGTAGGTGATTCTGACCCAAAACAGACAGGATGGTTACCCTGTTTGTCCCCTGTTCACACTATTGTGCTTTGAGGTTGGCACTGTGGGAGCAGAGGGCCTGACCTGCGGAGCGTGTTTGTGACAAGGGTCAGTGCACCATTCACAGAATGTTTTTTCTCAACATTGTGAGTATATTCCTGGTTCTAGGGATGTGGATGTGGATATGGTGCACTTATCCACACATTGGCAGTCTTTCTTTCCCTTTAAGTTCAGCTGGAATGTCTTCAAGCTAAGCTCTTCCCATCCACCCAGGTGGTATCCTCCTTGGCTCCACCCTGTGATGTTAGCTCTTCCTTTCTGCTGGAAGAATCAGTTCTCCTCCTTTGCAGCCCCATACCCGATGTAGGCCCAGTTCCAAAAATAAACTTTGTTTCATCTTCAGGTGATTCTAGTGCATTTTTTTATTTGCTTGACTATGGAGCAAGACAACTAGAAAACTGGTCCTGGGTTTAAGTAGTGCGCCAGTTACAACCAGAAGATGTTGCACACCGATCCCCCACACCTCATGCATATACTGTGTGTAGGCTCCACACAACCCGCAGGCTTGCAGCCTGTGCCAGTCTCGGCAGCCCTCATCCCTCAAGGACCATTATGCCTGCCTTTTGCTAGGCCACCCAGATGATCGGGATCTTCCAGCCCATTCCAAGGATGCCCACAGGGCTGTTACAACAGCAGCTGGCTCGGTGTCACTGCTTACTGTGCATAAAGAGGTGGCAGCCCAAGCTGTGGGGGGGGGCTGCTCCTTGGTTCTCACGTTGCTCCCAGTGGGTGCTAGCATCGGGGTCTCATTTATGGGCACCTTTCAGGACATGTGCCAGTTTCTTCAGACCCTTGGGAAGGGCCTTTTCTGAGGGGATGAATCTTCAGAATGTTCAAGATCTTTAAGGACCTGTTATAGATCGTGGGACAAGGAACGGGATCGCTTTTCCTGCTTCCACAAATCTGTGTCTGGCTTGATGGCTGTCGAATAGTTAGCTTCATCCTACCTTTCAGGGGTTCCTGTTCAGGCCACTAGCTCCACGTTGTCCCATTGGGCTTACTGGCCAAGACACAGGCTGGCCAGCCAGCTGAGATTTTTCTTGATTTGGTCAACCTGTTGTTGGAGAAGGCCGATGATGGCTTGTTCTCCTGGACTCTGGTCCTTTCAACTCTCCCAAGAAGGGCCTAACAAACCAGCTGATCCAGCTGTTTCCTTGTCGAGCTCAACCCCTCCAGGGTTCCATGGAGAAAACTGGTCCATGTCAAATATACAGACTGTTCCCCCGCCTCTCCTCACCAGTGACAGATTTGTCATCAGTTGAGGTTCAGGTTGAAGACCCTATCCAGTTCGAGATTGAGGTCTCAGGACCCTTGCCATTCTGGCTCTTAGCCATCAACCAGCAAGTACAGTTGATGTTCCTCATCCTCTTCATCTTCGGATGACAAGAAGCTCTGCCGTAAGTTACCATGGCACTACAAGGAGCTGCTGTGGTAGCAGTGGATCCTCGGCCATGGTCAACCCACACCTCAGTCGCTGGCACTCCCTTGGTCTCCACTGACATGTCCCGTCCCAGTCCCTCCCCAACCGGCTGAGCCAGCACAGTCTATCTTGGTGGAGCTCTCATCTCTGCAGCCCTTATACAGGGCCATGTCCAAGGTTTCTGGACTTGCCTCTGGTCTCTCTGGACAGTTGTCCATTCAGATCACCCACTCAGATGAGTCTAGGGTGGTCCACGGGGAGCCCAGGTTGAAGGCGGTATTTGAGGAGTCCTTGGATTCATAGGGGTCCTCCATGCATACTGTTTGGACTCTAGGCTTCAATTGCAAGTCGACTGAAGAGCTCACCACTGAGCATGGGCTGGTCTCCTTTGGGGCCTTGCTCCATCTCATCTCGGAGTCCATGGGGATTCCACTGGAGCTGCTCCAAAAGTGGGCCAAATACCCCCTTGCAGAGATCCTCAACAAGGCTGACTCCCCAGGGGTTGCCTTGCCAGTCTCAGAAGCCATTCTGGGACCCGTCTTAGAGCTTTGGTGCATTCAGCTTCTTGCCTGGCACCCTCCACCTGTGTGGTCAGCAAGTACATGGTTCCTACCTGGTCCTGTCCCAGGTTCTCTGTCCATCCCTCGGCTGAGGGGCTGGTGGCAGACTCTGTCTTCCGCCAGACAGTCAATGTCAGAGACATTGACAAGCCTTCCAACAAGGAGTTCATGAAGCAGGACCATGCAGCAAAAAAGGTTTATGCTGTTTTCTCACTCAGTCTCTGGCAGTCGAGCTCCACCGTCATGATGGCCAACTTTGGTCATGCCCGCATTGCTGGTTCTGGACCCTGTCTTCCCCTGTCTCTTGGCTGACTTACAATCAGCAGTCAGGATAGTCAGAGACCAAAGACATTCTGTTGTCAGACACCTTCTTCAGATGGTCTTGGACAGTGGCAACTCCTGCATTCGGTCAGTGGCTGCAACGGTCGCCATGAGGCATAGGGCTTGGCTGAGGATTTCCACCTCTACTGTGGATATGCAACATAAGTGGCAGATGTTCCCTTCTTGGGTACTGACCTGTTTGGGCAGGGATGGGTGTTTACCTCACCAGGATTGAGAAGTCCAGTGCTACCCTGGACTGCGTTATGTCCTCAGAAAGACCTTAATGGCTTGAAGTCAAATGAAAAGCCCTTTTAGTTTTGTCCTTTTACACCCCACTAACCCCCAAGTTTACATCCCCAAGCTGCTGCAGCACCTCTCGGGGCAATCCCTGAATTGTGGCCTAAGCCCAAGCCTGCTGTCTCTGGCTCCAAGTAGCCCAGAGGCTGGGTTGGCGGCAGTCCTCTGGCAGCCAGTGCTGGAGCCTCTGCCAAGCCTGCCCAGAGATGGGTGGTTGGGGGTCATCCTCCTACCTGTCCTGCTCCTGTCTCAGTTTTCCGTGGTGGTCAGCTTCACTATTTCTGGCATGCATGGTCTGTCATTACTCCAGACAAATTGGTGCTAGACATGGTGGGTGGGTGGGGGCCTCTCAACTTCGAGGCTCTCCCACCCTACCAAGCCCATGCCCCACAGTAGTCCATGATGTCCCTGGACATACAGTCTGCCCTCAGGAAGGACATTGCTCAACTCCTAGAGAAAGGAGCTATGGCTTGTGGCCCAGATGCCATATCCAGATACTTCCTGGTCTTCAAATGGATGGGGGGATGGCACCCCATTCTGGATCTTCACAATCTCAACTAGTTCCTGTGGAGGCACAAGTTCCAGATAGTCCCTCTGAATCAGATCATCCCATTCCTGGAGCAGGGCATATGGTTCTGCTCCCTGGACCTGCAGGATACATTCTTTTACATCCCAATCTGTCTGTCCCTCTGATGTTTCCTTCAGTTCCACACAGATGGGGTGCTGTATGAGTTAGGAGTCTTGTCATTCAGACTTTCCTCACCCCCGGGATCTTCAACAAGTGGACTGTAGTGGAGGCCACATTTCTGCAGCACTGAGAAAGCTGGGTGTATCCCTACCTGGATGACTGGCTGATTGCCAGTTCATCCCAGGAGGAAGTGGAGTTGTCCAGGGATCTGGCCCTCCAGACTTGCTCAGCTTTGGATCTTCTTGTCTACCCAGCCAAGTCAGAAGTTCACAGCTCACAGGTCATCCACTTCATCGAGGCAGAGCTTGATTCCCCTTGGGTCAAGGCCCAACTCCCTGTGGACCGGGCAGCTGACCTTACCTCCTTTGCCTGCCAATTTCAGGTTGGGCATTTGCAGCCCTGCCCAGGATCTCCTGTGGCTTCTGAGGTCCATGGCATCTTGCACTAGTGTGGTCCAATGAGCTCGCTGGCAGATGCGCCCCGTGCAATGGGAGCTGTCCCACTGGTGGTCTCAGCACCTACATCACCTGGACCAGCCTGTCACAGTGAGGCAGCTGATGTTGGATGCCATCCAGTGATGGCCCATCCTGGAACACCTGTAAGAAGGAGTCACGGTCATCCTCCCATAAGCAACAGTCACTCTGATGATGGATGCATCTGGTGGGATGAGGAACACACTTAAGGGACTACAACACCCATGGGCTTTGGACTCCCAAGGAGTCCTGGTACCACATCAACCTGCTGGACCTTCAAGTGATGTGTCTTGCTCTGACAGCATTTGCTCCATCTGTCCAGGGTCAGGTTGTTCAGATCCAGACAGACAACACCACAACCATGTACTACCTCAACATCCAGGGCAGAATGCATTCCCTCCAGTTGTATCAGGAGGCCCTCCACACCTGGACCCTAGTGCGCAGCCTGAGTGTCGATCTCCTGGTGATTCATGTGGCCAGAGCCTCCAACCAGCTGGCGGACACCCTCAGCCAAGTGTGAGAGGCATCTCATGAGTGGTCTCTTCACCAGGAGGTGGTGGATCACCTGTTCTCCCAGTGGAGTACTCCTCTGGTCAACCTGTTCGTCTCCTCGGAGAACATGAAACTGAGACTTGTTCTGTGCCTCATCCCCACAGTGTGGGACACTGATGGGGGGATGTCCTCATGAGGCCCTGGACCTCAGACCTCTGTACACCTTTCCTCCCTTTCCTCTGATCCATAAGGTGTTGGTAAAGGGGCAGAGGGACAAGGCATTTATAATCCTGATAGCCGAGACTGGCCACACCAGTTCTGGTACCCATATCTCCTCAGCCTCAGCAGCAGCCCTGTGTGGCTCTTGCCTCTGCATCTGGACCTACTTTCTTGCCACCAGGGGAAGGTCTTGCACTCGAACCTTCAATCCCTGCACCTGATAGCCTGGTTCCTGAGTGGCTAGAGTTCCAGGCTTTGGGTCTGTCCGACGAGGTCCTTCATGTTGTAGAAGCCTCACAGAAGGAGTCAAATCACCACTGCTATACCTTTAAATGAAAACACTTTTCCATTTTTGTGCCAGGGCAAGGAACTGACCCCCATCCTGTCCCGTGGTGAACATCTTGGACTACCTGCATTCCCCCACTCAGTTGGGCCTGAGGTCGACGACTCTCAATGTGCACCTGGCAGCCATATCTGCATACTGGGCATGGGCTGGTATGCCGATGGTGGTGCAGGAAAAGGTGGCTAGGCACTTCTTTAAAGGCCTTGACTACCTATCTCCACCAGTACGTGAGCCACCACCACCATGGGACTTGTTGCTGGTACTGGCAGTGCTCATGGGCAAGCCATTCTAACCAGTGTACAGGTTTCACATCTCCCACCTATGGTGGAAGACCACCTTGTTGGTGGCTGTCACCTCTGCTAGAAGAATCAGTGAGCTCCAGGCACCATCAGTGGAGTTCCCATACTTGGTGTTCCACAGGGATAAGGTTGTACGTCGCCACAACCCAAAGTCCCTTCTGAAGGTTGTTTCAGAGTTTCACCTTAACCAGGAGATTAACCTCCTGGTGTACTTCACCAATCCAACCTACAGAGTCTCCACACATTGGACCTACAGTGAGCGTTCGCTTATTATATGGGGTCTATGGCTGGAGTTCGAGGAGAGGTTCACCAGCTCTTTTTCACTTGTACTGAATCCACACCTGCAGATTGGCAACTAAGCAGATGATTTGCAGGTGGATCATCTCCTTATCGACCTCTGCTGTAGGTTGACTGGTAAGAAACCTCCTGTTGGGCTAAGGGCTTATTCCACCAGACATACAGCTGCCTTGGTGGCTGCTTCCAGGGACATCCCTATCCAGGAGAGCTGCAAGGTTGCTACCTGGAAGTCAGTACACACCTTCAACTCCCAATATCACATTGACCTTAATTCACACTGGGATGCTGATTTTGAGACCTCAGTTCTCCAATCCCTCTTTCTAAAGTAGGGGTGTGCACCTTTCCCCTCTCCTCCCAGAGAACTACTAGGAGTCTGCCAAAGTTTGGATAAGCGTACCATATCCATGTCCCCAGAAATGAAGGTTACTTACCTCTTCTAGGAGTGGTATATGGTGCACATCCACATGATCTGCCCAACCTCCCCTGGCAAGTGCATACAGATCCCTACTTCCAGCATGCAAGATCTGACGTCATGGTGTGGGGCTGAGGAAGATACCACCTAGATGGGAGGAATTTAGCTTGAAGACATTCCCACTGAACTTAAAGGCAAAGTAAGACTGCCATAATGTGGATGTGCACCATATACCATTCCTAGAACTATGGTTACAGATGAGTAACCCTCATTTCCACTCCAGCCATTTGACATTTGTGATGGAATGCAAGGAATTCAAATCCAGGCTTCAAGCACTGTGTCCAGTGCAACCCAAAGAAGTCAGGGACAGAGCCACACAGTTTGTGCATTTAGTTCATCAGGGCAGAGCATGACATTGCTGCCTGCAGCTTTTGCAAGACCTTACTCCCTTCATTCCTCAAAGACTGCTACGCTGGTCTTCTTCTTGGCTGGCCAACCAAACGGCACCCTCCAGTAAGGTCTAAGGATGCTCGTAAGGCAATTTCCTTGGCTGTAGGATCTGTGGCCTAGCTCGTGGTGATGGCTGGGACTAGTGTTGGGACTTCATTCTCCGGTACTTTTAGACATATGTGTAAGTATCTCTAGACCTTCAGGGAGAGTCCCACCCACCACAGCAAGAAGAGATTTAAGAAATCCCACTGTCAGCTGTGGGACTGGGAAAGAGCACACTCCTTCCACTCTTGCAATTCCCTTGACCACTCGATGGCTGTCGAGCACTTGGCTTCGGCTGATCTGCCTTGGTTGAGGGCTGGGACACTAGCTCCATGGTATCCCCATCTGGCTTTTTGGCCTCAAAACATGCTGATCACGAGGTCAACATTTTTCTCGACCAGGTTGACCTGTTGTGAGAAGGGACTGAGGAAGACTCAATCTCACAGACCCTGATCCTTTCAACCCTCACTCAGGAGGTTCAGAAGCAGTGGGTTATTTCCTCCTAGGAACTTTGCGCAGCAAGAGCCAGTCTGTGTAATCTACTTGGCCCCTCTGCCTGCCCCTCCTCACAGTTGAAGACCATGTCATCCATCGAGGTCTATGTCTCTCTTGAGATCGTGGTTAAGGGATTCCTCATACTCCAGGTCTTGATCATCTGAAAGGCACGGCTGCAGAGATTCCTCATCTTCTTCATCATTCAGTGAAGAGAGACTGTCGCAGAACGAGATGACACTACATGCTGTGGCAGCAGTGGACCTTGTTTGGGCAGAGTAGGGCTCTATCCACGACCCCGGTGATCCCCTGGTCAGCACCAGTCCACCCTGTTATCATCCTGCCGAGACAAGTTTTACCGAAACCTGTCTCTCCCTCAATTTGGGTGGAGCTGCTGTCACTACAGCCATTGTAGGAAGTCCCTAACAAGGACTTCTGTTTGGCTACTGGCTTGCCAGGCTGGATTTACATGCAGATCACTCAGCTGGATGAACCCTGAGTGGGGCATGGTGAAAAATGGCTGAGGGTCATGTTTGAGGAATCCTTATATTACTCTGATGGGTTCTCCATGCAGTCTGTGAGGACCTGTGTGTTTGACCACGAATCAGTAGAGGAATTTAAGGAAGACTGCTGGAAGTGTGGATGTGCACTATATACCACTCCTAGAACTACAGTTACAGGTGAGTAACCCTCATTTCCAATATTGGTACCACAGCCTCCTTGGCAGAAGCCCCAGCAGGGGCAGTACCAGGCCTGGAATTCTAAGCCCATGTCTGGAGGCCAGGGTCCTAAAAGAGGGGGTTTGGGATGGTGGTGCCCCTCTGGTTCCAGATGCTGGTGCCCACACCAAATCTGCCCAGTGAGGGGCTAGTGTGTACCTCTTCCTTGATGACTGGTTGTTAGCTGGTCCATCCAAAGAGGACCGTGGAGAGGGTTAGTGATCTTGCTGTCTAGATTTGCTGAGAATTGGGCCTGTTAGTCATCCCAGACAAGTATGAAGTGGTACTCACGCAGATCAGCAAGTTCATCAGGGTGGAGCTAGACTATCTATAGGCCAAGACCCACCTCCCTGCAGATTGAGCACTCAGTCTTACCTCCTTAGGTTGGGTTCTTGCAGCCTGCCCGGGATTTCCTGAGGCTGCTGGGGTACATGGCATCCTGCACCATTGTGGTCCATTGGGCACACTGGTAGATGCATCACCTCCAGTGGGAGTTATGCTGTCAGTGACTCTAGCACCTAGGCAACTTGGACAAGCTGGTCATAGTGATTCAGCTAATATGGGATGCCATCCAGTGGTAGCAGATGCCAGAACACCTGGAAGAAGGAATCCTGTGTGTCTTCCCAGAACAAGCCATCACACTCATGGCATATGCATCTCTGATGGGGTGGCGGGCACACCTGGGAGATCACAAAGCCTATGGATTCTTGTCACCCCACAAGTCTTGTCACAACATAAATCTAATGGAGCTCCATGCAGTGCAACTTGCACTGACAGAGTTTGCTCCTCTTGCAGGGGTCAGGTCGTTCAGGTTCAGCCGAACGACACCATGACCATGTTCTACCTGAACAGACAGGGCGGAACTCACTCCATTCCCTTCTGTCAGAAGGCCCTTCACACCTGGCCCCTCTAGCACAGCCTGGGTGCAGCTCTCCTGGCAATTCATGTTGCAGGAGAGAACAGTCAGCTGGCAAATGTTCTCAGCCAGGTGGAAGAGACATTTCACAAGTGGCCCCCGAATCAAGAGGTGATGAAGCACCTGTTCTACCAGTCGGGCACTTCTCTGATGGACTTGTTTGCCTCCTGTGAGAATGCCAAACTGAGGCTGTATTGTGACTGCCCCCAGTCTGGGACACTGTTGGGGGATGCCTTTAAAAAGCCCTGGACCCCAAGTCTTGTGTATGCCTTCTCTCCCTTTCCCTTGTTTCACAAGGTAGTTGTCAAGGCCCAGAAGGACAAGGCACAGATGATCCTGATAGTTACAAACTCGCCACAGCAGTTCTGGTACCCTCATCTACTCTGTCTCAGTAGCAGATCTCCATGGTGACTGCCTCTCTGCCCAGATCTGCTGAGCAGACTTCAAGGGATGGTCCTGAGCAGCTAAAGTTCCAGGCCCTGGGTCATTCAGAAGAAGTGCTCCACCTTGTGGAGGCCTCCCAGAAGAGTCGAGTCACCAGTGTTATGCCATAAGATGGAAGAGGTTCTCTATTTAGTGCCAGGGCAAAGAGCTTGATTCTCTTTCCTGCCCTGTGGGGAGCATCTTAGAGTAACTCTGGTCCTTGTCTCATCAGGGACTGCAAGCAAAACTCTTAAGGCATACCTGGCAGCCATCTCCTCACCTGCCTTGCTTTTTTCTTACTAACTATGGTTGGGTTCAGATTATGAGCCTCTATGTCTTGGCCTGCAGTAGCTGATCTATACCTGTTGTTCCCCTGAAATTTTAGCTTACTGGCACCTATGACCGTGATCTGCAGATAATGATGTTCACCTCCTGTCCCAGATCATTACTACTTTATACATTGTTTGCGTCAACCAAAGGCTGCTGCACCTTGTTATATAAACTAGCTTTGCCACAATCTGTATGCTGATTTGCCAGTTTGTTCTCTGATGGCCTGTACTGTTACCTTGGTGTCATACTGCCTTATGCTATTATATTTGGCTTCTGTATCATAATTCACTGTGTGCTTAAGTGTACTTATGTATAAGAGTATAGTTGCATAAGTGTCTGTTCTCATCTTGCTTATGTACTATGTGTGTATCTGACCTGCCATCTCAGTGGCCTGGGTCGTGCCTGAAAACGTTCCCCTGAATCAGTGCACTTACCTGGTTAACAAAGACATAAATAAATAAATAAATAAATAAATCTCTGCTTACCAGGCATGAGCTGGAAAGCTGACAGTGGCCCAGAAGAAGGTGGCTAGATGCTTTTTCAAGGGCCTGGACCACCTGTCCCCTCTGGTGCATGCACCACCTCCACCATGGGACTTACTGCTTGTATTGGCTGTGGTCATGGCAAGCCTTTCGAGCCTGTGCACAGGTGTGAGCTGTCACACCTCTCATGGAAGACAGACTTCCTGGTGGCCTTCAAATCAACCAGAAGGATTGGGGAACCATGGGCGTTCTCATTGGAGTCTCCCTACCTTGTCTTGCACAGGGACAAAGTTATCCTTAGCCCTAAACTGAAGTTCCCCCTGAAGGTTGTATTAGAGTTGTACCTTAGCCAGGTGATTAATTTACCAGTATCCTTCACTAACCCATCTTCAGAGATCAACCGCTAGCTCTATTACCTGGACCTGTGGATGGCACTCTCTTATTATGTAGAGCGCATGGCTGGAGTTTGTGGTGAGGCTTGCTAGCTGTTTGTAACATACACTGAAGCTGCGCCTGGCAGACCAGCAGTAAACTGAACAATTGGCAGCTAGATCACATCTTGCATTGAACTCTGCTATTAGGTTGCCTGGTAGGGAGCCTCCTGTAGGTCTTAGAGTTCATTCCTTCAGACATACCACTGCCGTAGTGGCTGCTTCCAAGGATATCCCTCTCCAGGAAATCTACAAGGCAGCTACCTAGAAGTCAGCATGCACCTTCTTTCCCCCACTACCACATCGACACTGAGTCACTCTGGTATGACGGTTTTTGGACCTCAGTTCTCCAATATCTGTTCGCTAAGTAGGGATGCGTGCCTTGCTGCCTCCTCCCAGAGAACTGCTAGGAGTCTGCCAGAGTGTGGATAGTGAACCATATCCACACCCCTAGAAAAGTAGGTTACTCACCTGTAACCGTAGTTCCTGGAGTGGAATATGGTTCGCATCCACACAACCTACCTGGCCTCCCCTGGCAAGTAACACACAGATCCCAGCTTCCAGGGTGCAAGATCTGACATCACAGGGCAGAGTTGGGGGATATACCACCCTGATGGTGGGAGGTGCTTAGCTTAAAGATGCTGACAAATCTGACTGTACCAGTGAAACTGCCAGAGTGTGGATGTTTACCATATACCTTGCCCTAGAACTATGGTTACAGGTGAATAACCTATTTTTCTAAGTGTTGCTCCTTGGTTTATTCTACGAATGCATGTATTTACTAAATGTTTTGCAGTGGTAGATGCATGTGTCCCTGTGCCATTGGTTGCTGAAGGTATCCTCTGCAGACCTGACAGTTCACTCAATACTGGAGCAGTTACATACATATGAACATACAAATCTGCCAGCAGAAACAGACCCCCTGGTCTATCAATGTCTGCCAGAGTGTGCAGCTAGTTCCCTAGATTGCAGCTGCCCCATCCCTTCCCCTTCTGTCATTCCCATGATGTCCTCAGCCCCCTCCACCCAGACCCTCCCTCATGCTCTGTCCATGCCCTCTTACAACTTCCTACTTTCCTACATGATGCCCCCCCCCCCAACGGTAGAGTGTTCTATTTAGACACCACCCTCTCCATGAAGTAATGTCTTCTCATCTCCCTCCTAAATCTTCCACCCCCCAATCTTAGTCCGTGCCCCCTTGTGTCCCTACCCTTCCTCAGTTTAAACACCCTGTCAGCGCTAGATTTGTTTATCCACCTCAACTACTTGAACATTTCAATCATATCCCCACTATCCCTCCTCTCCGCCAGAGTGTACATATTCAGCTCATTCAGCCTGTCCTCGTAGGCCTTGCCCTCCATCCCCTGTAACATTTTGGTTGCCCTCCCTTGCACTCCTTTCAGTAATTTAATATCCCTCTTCAGAGACAGCCACCAGTACTGTACACAGTACTCCCAAGTGTGGCCTGACCAATGATCTGTAGAGGGGCAGGATCACCTCCCTATGCCTGGACGAGAAACCCCTTGCAATACAGCCCAGCCTGCTGTTCACCTTACCTGCTGCTTTCCTGCATTGGGCTGAGTTGTTCATGCTTCCTGTTACCAACACATATGGGACACTCCCGTAGCCTCCATAATGTGCCCATCCAGATTGCCAACCCACATCCATTGCAGATTACTAGCCTGTCCCCCCATTCCTACTTTTTTTTTTGCCAATTGTTTAACCAGGAGTAGCACACTAAGCTGAAAGCTTGTTTATGTGTGCGACCTGGGAGCACAGGGAAGTTAAGTGACTTGCTCAGGATCACACAGTATGCCAGTGGGGGCTGTGGGATTCAAACCCAGGTCTCCAGATTTTTTGAAAATTATTATGCTTTATTAAAGTTTTGAGTAAAAAAAAGAATCAACAAACAATTAAACACATCAAACCACACCGATTGGAGTAACCCTATACAGTAGGAAATACACTCATCCAATTATGCATGTAAAATATACCAATATGCAAATATGTATAGGGTACATCGGCTCAACTAGGCCCCAACCCTCCCTCTTCCACCTCCCAATGTCCACCACTCAAAACTAACCTAACGTACAAGCTGCAACCAAACAGGGCCAAGGAAAGGGCTGCTCGACCGGAATGCAAGCACCGGTATCTTGTTAAAAAGGGAGAAAAAAGAGAACCCCCCCCAAAAAAAATGGGTACGGGGCCAGGAGTTAACGTATCATTATAATACTGACTACCTGAAAGACTACTGTACACCTAGGTAACTGTATCCATATTAGATAAGTACAGTGCATAGAGCCTCCCCCATTTCTTATCAAAACCTCTAAGATGATGTCTTAAAGACGCAATCGTTTTTTCAGCTCTCAGATTGTAAAGTAATTCGTTCAGCCATTCCGTGTAAGTGATTACTGACGAGTCATTCCAGTGCTTAAGCACCAGTTTTTTAACCATATGGGATATAAGGGCTAGGTTGTACCGTCTCTCTTTAACAGGGACAGTGGCGTAATCCCCCACTATACAAATCTCAGGTATGAAACCCTCTTCCAGACCTAATAAAGGGTCTATTTTCTCTTGTATCTCTTTCCATAAGACTTTCACCCTTGGACAATCCCATAGTATGTGGAGCAGAGTACCCTCTGCCTTACCACATCTAGTACATATATTGTCGCTTAGTTTACTCATGGCTGCTAACTTGGAAGGTGTTAGATACATATTGTGCAATATATAAAATTGCATTATCCAAAGATTATCATTGGAAGTATAAGAAGCCACTGCCTGCCATATCCTTTCCCAGTTTAGATCCTTAGTGGGAAATTGCTCTGTCCAGTATATTGACCTGCCAGTCGCCCCAGGACAGATAAGGGGGTATAGAATCGAGTTAATTTTAGAGACAGCATGCGGTTGCCAGGCCAAGGTTCGTAATGTTTCTAAAAGCCCTGATTGATCCTCATCCCACTTATCATTTCCAAATTTGGTAATTAATAGGTGCCTGACCTGGTATCCGTAAAAAACCTGCCTCTCAGGAATGTTTAAGATATACATAAGATCCTTAGTAGCTTTGAGTTTGCCATCTTCCAAGAGGGCCGATATTATTACCTTAGAATTTTGAGATGATGTATACAGCTTTAGGCACTGCCCACTAATTTTAAAATTGGGATTTGAATATAGAGGCTGGGAAATATCTTTAAGGTTATTATATTTAATAGCCTTGCATAACTGTTTGTGGACCTTAATGGACATTAAAATTAGTTTGTCCCTAAGGAAAGGGCAGCATTCTTTAATCGTGGTATATAATAGAGCCAAGGGATCTATACCACTCTGCTTGATCCAGTACCACTCTAATTGTAACCATGCTGGGTCCTGGGCATTTCCCTGGATCTGGAAAGCCGGGTGAGTCCACAATAAATATTTAGCCATGTGGCTTGCTAAATAATAATGATAAAAGTTATAAAGTTTAAGGCCACCACATAGCTTCACTGCCCCTAACTTCATATAGATCTTCTGGGTGGTTTTCCTTTCCACAAAAACCGTGAAATAACACTGTGTATTTTCTGACACCATGAATATGGAAGGTAGAAACTGAGCATGTTTAAAGGGTAAAATAACCTTGGGAGAATATTCATCTTTATCACACTAACTCTCCCCTGTATCAAAAGATGTAAAGGGGCCCATCTATCCCGGTCCAGCTTAATAGTTCCTAGTAAAGAGTCTAGGTTGTTTCTTAATCTGCCCCATATCCCTGGAGATAGTAAGTCCTAGGTATTTAATTTGGGGATCCCAGCTCAAATTAATATTGTTTATATGTGCACGATAGGTATAACTATTGAGCGGCATCACTGTGGATTTCTCAATGTTTAATTTATAGTTTGCTAACTTCCCAAAATCTTCTATAGTACTCAAAGCTGCTGGGATCGAAGTCTCCGGATTCGCCAAGTTTAACAGAATGTCATCCGCATAGGCTGACAAACAGAGATGCAGATGACCTATCTGAATACCTTGCACCGAGGGAGAGTGCTGCAGGAAAAACAGTAAAGGCTCAATATATAAATTAAATAACATTGGCAACAGCGGGCATCCCTGACGGGTGCCCTTATGCAGTGGAAACGAGCTGGAACAAACCCCATTACAAAGGATTGTTGCTGTAGGGTTTGTGTACAGGGTTTTAATCCATTGAATAAATTCCTCTGGGATACCAAATTTCTCTAAAACTGAGAACAAAAAGGGCCAACTGACCTGGTCAAAGGCCTTCTCTGCGTCCAGGGATACCAGAACCATAGGGGAGGGGCTTAACCTGGACGCAGAGAAGATATGAAAGAGCTTCCTTAGGTGGTCTGTAGTTGACTTTCCTACCACAAATCCCACCTGTTCCGAGCTAAGCAGGGGTTTCCAGACCTGTGCTAATCTTGTCAGAATTTTAGAAAACAGATTGATATCATAGTTCATTAAGGATATAGGCCGGTAATTATTTACCCTGGTTTGATCTCTACCCGGCTTTGGTATCACTATAATAAGAGCTTCCAGCAGGGATGGGTCAGTTATCCCAGACTCACAAAAAAAGTTAAACACCTACAAGAGCAAAGGAGAGAGCTGAACTTCAAATATTTTATAAAAACGAGGTGGGAAGCCATCCGGTCCAGGAGCTTTATCATCAGACAGGGCGTGTATGGCTTCTGACAGTTCTTGCTTTCCTATCCTCCAAACCAGGGACTCTCTGTCCAATGGGGAGAGCGAGGGAAGCTGAGCATACTGTAGGTAACTCTTAATTTCAGCCAAAGTTGGAGGGCAAGTTAAGGGGGAGTATAGCTCCTTATAATACTCCTCAAACTCCTGAACAATCTCCCTAGGTTTCGTAAGCAGTGTACCATCCTTACTGGAGTTCACCGCCACCACCATTCTAGACTCCTCCTGCTTTTTAAGTCGCAGTGCCAGAAGACGGCCCGCTCTGTTACCCTGGTCTATGTATTTTGTGTGAGACCTAAACAGCGCAAATTGCGCCTTTTCTCTTTATATTTCTGAGTATTGATTCCTTAGCAAAGCTAATTGGGTCAGGGTCTCTTCATTTGGATCATGATTTGCCCTATTTTCTAGATTTTGTATTTGGCCTAACTAGGAAGAAGAAAGGGCCTCTCTTTCTTTTTTCGAGTTGTGTGTATACATTCTCCCGATAAAACACATTTAACGTGGCCCATAGCATATCTATCGTTGTATGGAACCAGAATTCTCTACTATGTAAAGTTCTATACTCTTTTTAAGGATGTCCACTACTTTTGGCTCCTGAGTTATCTGTACATTGAATCTCCAACTACTATCCTTCACAGTGGACATAGGCAGGGCTCCCTCTAACCAGATAGGTGCGTGGTCCGAAATAGTTCTAGGGGTAATCCCACTACCAGCTATCTCATTCAATATTGGATTATTAACAAGGAAAAAGTCTATGCGTAACAGGCATCTATGTACAGCAGAATAACGTGTAAACTGCTTGTGGTTAGGATTTAATAAGCGCCACGGGTCAATGAGTTCGTGGTCTGCCAGAAATTCTTTAAACGCTAGCTGTACAGGGGTAAGAAATCTTTTGTTCTGACTGCTTGACCTATCTAATTCTGGAGATTGCACTGTGTTCCAGTCTGCTGCCAGCACTATTGGCACTTTCCGGAAGGATCCCAGAGTTTGTGAGAGGGCAGTAAAGCATTCGGGGGAGTCCTTATTAGGCCCGTAAATTGAGCCCAATAACATCTCTACGTGATTCAGTATTCCCAGTAACAGTATAACCCTACCCTGTGGATCTATGTGGGCTCATTGCAACTGAAAACTGTGTCTCGAGTAAAAGCTATAGCTACTCGTCTCTGGGCTGTGGTATTACCTGCAGCATAGATTTGCCCAATTTGACATCTTCTGAACAGGAGTTTTTCTTCCTCCAATAAGTGCGTCTCCTGGAGAAAGATTACCTTACCACCTAGCGATGCCAAATGCCTCAGAATTTGATAACGCTTAACCCTATTTCTGGCTCCCCTCACATCCCAGGATATAAACCTCATGATTCTGCCCTAAATATAAACCAGAGGAACCCAGCCGGGAATCTGCTCAAAATAGAATGATTACGTCTTGTCTCCACTCTGAATCCCTTAAACCGGACTTCATTGTAATGTAGTACTTTCCTTAGACTTATAATCTTTTTTCCTTTTGTTCGTCCCCTAGAGTGGTGGACATTCCCTTCCCTCCCACCCTCTCTACAAAAACCCGAAAATCTAGCACCCCTTATATCCTCCCCATTATCCCCAAACTAATAATCTGCCATTCCCCAGTCCTACTGACTGTCCTCCTTCCCAAATATCGGTTATGATCCAACTCTACTACCAGATATCCCGCTCCCTTCTCTCACTCCTCTCCCCCACCGTGACATCCATTCAAAGAAAGGAAAACTATGCTATCTATTATCCCCTTTAGAAAGTACTATTATAATATCCTAGGAACAAAATTCACTTTTCTGTCCGTCTAGCCATCCCAAACATTAACAATATTAGTTAAGAGATCATCATAAGTCTCCTAAGCCACCTCACTGCTTACAACTATAAAGGGCCAAAGAAGTCAACCCAACTTGCATTGTACATAATTGGAGGAAAATACTTTTACAGATTAAACACAGTTTAGGCAATCCCCACTACTATTAATAAAGTATTCTCCTTTACAACATTAATGTTCCACATTAAATTCGTTGAGACGCAGTCCCCAGTAGAGACAGCATACTTCAACAGTCCGCATCATTTAAACAGGTCTGGGAATCTTTTCTTTAGATCTGTCATAGCTTCTGACAAGGATTCATATGGTATCCATTTGCCCTTATGCTGCACTTGAAGTATAGCAGGATACCGCATACGGAATCTGATATCGGCTGCGATTAACTTCATGACCACCGGGTGTAGTTCCGTATGCTGCAGCCTCACCGACCTCGGCAAATCCTGTGCAATACGAATCTTTTTATTTTCCCACTGGATGTCTTTCGTGTCCTTAACCTTATCTAGGATATACTGCTTATCAAGATAATTCAGGAAATGAAAAATTAACGGACGTGGAGGAGACCCCTGCGGTGGCGTGGGTCGAATAGATCGATGGGCATACTCTATTATGTAAACAGGGCCATTTGGTGATGGTCCAGCTATTTTGCTGCACAGCTTCTGTACAAATATCACCAGATTAGCCCCTTCTTCTCCCTCCGGCAGCCCTAGGATTACTAGGTTATTTCTGCGTGATCGTCCCTCCAAATCTTCTAGCTTTTCCTCTACTTTCTTCAGCTGCTGTCTTAAGGTAGCCATCTCAGGTTCAGCTCGTCCCCTTCAATCATCCAGAGACAAAATCCTGGTTTCATTATCCCCTGTCCTGATGCTTAGTTGACTCAGGGAATTTTTCACTTCTTGTAGGTCCCCCACAACCGCTTGCAATGCTTCCTTTAGTGGGGCCAGGCCCTCAAAAAAAGTGGCCTCCGTTAACAAGGCCTGGGAAGCCGGTGGGTCCATTTCAAGCCCTTCCCCCATTTTATTTCACTTTTCTGGCTTTGTTTTATCTGGGGACATGGGCGGCATGTGTTTGGAATGCTGGGTCTTCATATCCACTTCCATATACCCAGTGACTGCACCCGTGGAAATAGTGTAGCTCCTTCTGTATATAGCAACGTTTCCCTTCTAATAACACCCCAATTCCATTTTTGGTAATGCTTCCAAGCGGGGAAACTCGTAGCCAGACCTCTGACTGTAGCTCACTTCATATGCAGCCCCCAGTCCCGGCTTCGATGCGCAAGTTAGGCTTCAAGCGCGACTGCCGAACGGCGGAATTCACAATCGGGACAGGTAATGCTCTTATTCCTTGATCTGCAAGCTTTTATGGTGTTAACACCCAAATGTGAACTTTCCTTAATAAATTCGAGTGGGGGGGGTCACAGAGCTGAAAAACGCGCGGCTTAGCCGGTAGCCATTGCAACCGGAAGTCCCAAACCCAGGTCTCCAGATTTGCAGCTCAGAGCCTTAAACCACTGCGCTATACTGCTTGCCCATGCATCCTTGGAGCCTGCCCCCTTCTTCCCTCTCGACCTCACCACCTCTGTCCTGCTGACCACAACCCTTCTTCCTCCTATGTCACCCTGGTGTCCCCATCTCCCTTCCCCCTATATCTATCATTATACTCAGCCATTAAATGTACTGTGCCTTCCTTTGTCTATCCACTGCTGCTTAGAGCATCAGTGTGCGTACTGACGTGTCTTTCCTAAACCTCTGCCAGTCCTACTCGCACATTACATAAAAACCTCCTAAGGACACTCCCAATTAAGTACTCTAATGTGGTTATAACAATCCCTGATGGAACCATACAGTTCTTTATATTTGAAACAGCCCACAGTTACAGTAGAGATGTAGCAACTAAAAGTTTACATTAAAATTCGGACCCATGCACATTTACAGTATCCCCGCAGGTAAAAGGTGATTCCTAGTGACCAAAAATTCACATTCTCTTGGTAGCCCCAGCTTAACATAGGCCCCTCCTAGAGCCTCAGTGTCCATAGCCCAGCTTACAGCACCAACCCAGGGACTATCGAAATTTCATTTCTCCTATAGTCCCATCATTAAAACCCATGCCCAGATTAAAGAAGAGACCTAATTCCCCTTCTAACACATTTACATTGAAGCCCCCAGTTTGTACCCAGTCTCGGCTCAATTAGGAGTATTACAGTATCTTTCCTGATGCCCTTGTGTCCAGGTGAAAGCTCCTTGCCCATTCCGTTGACCACCGTCCATTGCTACACCTGACTGGTAGGGTCTTCTGGTGGGAGTGATTCAGCTCCTTTTAAACTGGAGGTGGTGAGGAGAAAATTCAGAGCTCCATTTCTGCTCAGACTGTTTTCCTGATCACAAGCAGCTCCGTTTCTGCTCCCGGATGCTCCGTTGCAGCTCCCTTCTCCTTCTCCTTCTCTGAGGACACCGCTCTTGTTGCTGATGTGGCCGCCCACTGATGGAGCTCTTCCCCCAACGAAACAGAAGTCCTGAATCTCTTGCAGCTGGGCTATTTGAAGGCCTGCCACAGATTCAAATCTGGTGCCCTTCTGTCACTTGGCTCTCTGATTGGTTGAGAGCCATGACTGCCCAGACTGCTTCCCTGATCAAAAGCAGCTCTGTTTCTGTTCCCCAAAGCTCCAGTGTCGCTCCCTTCTCCTTCACTGAGGACACCGCTCCTGCCGCAGATGCGGCTGCCCATTGATGTAGCTCTTCCCCCAACGAAACTGAAGTCCTGAATCTCTCATGGCTGGGCTATTTGAAGGCCTACCGCAGATTCAAATCTGGCACCCTTCCATTGCCTGACTCTCTGATTGGCTGAGAGTCAGAACTGCCCAGACTGCTTTCCCAATCAAAAGCAGCTCCATTTCTGCTCCTGAAAACTCCAGTGCAGTCGCCCACTGATGCAGCTGTTCCCACAACCCCAAGTTGGATGCCCTGGTCATTGTACTGAAGTTCATTCTCATCCCTTGCCAGTTTACAGTATGTTAAAGTTGTGGCAGATGCGTCCTAGGCAAAAGCTTTGTTGCTGTAGGATCAGGCAGTTGCCTTGATAGTTTAGGCAGATCTGTTGTCAAAAAATGGCAGTCTCGACTTTATCAGAGAAATGTCAGGACCAGCATCAGGTGTTTCATCTGCAAAAATAAGTTTTAAAAGCCATGCAGAAGCTTAACATCAGCTGCTTAGGAGGCAGTATAGCATAGTGGTTAAGGGCACTGAGCTGCAAACCTGGAGATCTGGGTTTGAATCTCATCAGCACCCACTTGCATACTGTGTGAATCTAAACAAGTCACTTAACTTCCCTGTGCACCCAGGTTGCACCTAGAAACAAGCTTCAACTTAGTGTACATTTCCTGGTTAAACTATTTCCCCTTTCCCTTTCTACAGCAGTGCTAATTAGATAAGGATATTTGAATTGGGAGTTTATTCAACACAAAAAGATCCAGCTAAGTATGTTACAGAAAGATTATTTAAGCAAAAACAGCTGGCAAGCTAGGAATATGGAATTAGTCTCTGTATGCCCAGTTGAAGTGATCGGTGAGTCATATGGAATTAGTCGCTGTATGCCCAGTTGAAATGATTGGTGAGTCATGAAACTTCTGCTTGATTATACAGGGCACATGTCAGCACATTTTTTACAGACAAGAACTGAAATGACAAGTCTATGTTTTACGCCACTGCAGTGGAACAACAGTCTACCTGAACAGGCAGAGAAATAACAAAAGGAGCTGTATTTGTTGCTTACCCAATGTTGAATTTTATTTTGATGAATACCTTTCTGTGATATCAAATACATGGCGTGGAACCTACAAATGAGCATCCGCTCACAGGTGTTCTCCAAGATATCATTAAATAAAAATAGAAATAAACATGACTTCTACACTGGCAAACAATTTACATCTGGATGCAGTGAATTTTTTCAAGGTTCAGTTGCCTTTTCCAAACACTTCTATTGCCTGACCGGCTGCAAACATTGAAATGAACTCATATGCTTTCCATGTGCTCCCCAGGCTAGGGGCAGGTACTTGGAGCAAAGATGGATGCCAACCGGCGTCCGAACAGACGTGCTGAAGAATCTGGAAGCCACTCCTCCTTTAGCGCTAGCATGCCACAGCTAAAGGCTGGATTATATCCTGCCCCTGTCTCCATGGAGATGAGCGCTGATAGGTGCTTGGCTGTGACAGCCAGTATCAGCTGAATGAAGTGCTAATAGCACCTTCATGGAAATTATGTACTGAAAGTGCTATTGTTGAAGGTGCTAGTGCATTGTGCAAAATTGCTTGCATAAACATATAACCATATAAAATCAAACCATAATTATGTACTGTACAGTAAATATCACCGTCTAACCACTTAAGTGAAATCCCCCAAATCAGTAATCCCATCTTCAGGCATTTAATTATACATAAAGCAATACTCTTCCTTGGATAAACCTACTGGCTGTTTTAGAGAGCATGAAAAAAATTGTTGTCATTCACTTGTGAGAATCAGGATGTAATAAATCATTTGATCTGATCACCTTTTAACCATGGACAGATGCTGGATATATTTCTGTTTAAAAGGATATTATTCCAAGTACCACATTTAAAGTGCACTTGGACAAAGCCAAACATGACAACTTTTATTTGGCTAGGATTCGGGGGCCTCCTCACCTCCCCAGGGACCACCAAGTCTAACACCGTTACCTCAGAGGATGCCAAGGAGGAGGAGTGACTGAACTACAGTGGGATCTGGGAGAGTAAGGGTGGTGGGTCAGAGGTATATTCCTCATCTGGTACCACTGCACAATTCCTACACCACTGTGCAGGGTGAGACTGTTCCATGGAGACACCCGTGGTAGTGACCAGGGAGGATATGGGGCTCCTCCATAATGAAGACCCCAAGGAGTCTGGCAGAGGACCCCAGAGGATGAGTAAGCAACTCCTGGTGGGGGACTCAACTGTGAAAGGGATAGAACTGGGACCAGGAAGGGAGGGGGAGAGGGAAGTTAGGTGCCTAAGAGACACCACTGCTCGAAGGGATGGAAAGTGGAACTAGGGCAGCAAGATGGGTGGGAGAGATGGATGTCATTGTCCACCTGGGGACTAATGACCTGGCTAGGGACAAGGCTGGGATAGTGCAGTAGGAATTCAGGGATTTTGGGGTGGGGTCTTAGACAGGTAGAACGCTCAGTGACTTTTCTGAGGTGCTGCCTGTCTGTGACGGGGAGGATAAGGTACTCTAAACCAGGAGCTTTAACTCATGGTTGAAGGAGTGGTGCAGAGAGGAGAGGTTTGGCTACTTTGGAGACTGGCATCTCACCTGGAGGGTAAGGGCCTATACAGGGGAGATGGCCTACATCCATTCAGGAGGAGAACCACAGTCCTCAGTGAAAGATTTAAATGTTACTTCGGTGAACATTTAAACTAGCCAAGGTGGGTGGCAGAAGGAAGCAGGGGGCATAAACTGCCCCCTCCAAAGGCTGAAGTAGTCAGTAGAGAGAACCCTAACAGAGAGAAATCCTCTAGGGTATTTATAAATGAGAAAAATAAAATGGTAGTAAAGAATGGAGATGGGAATGAGAGCAGGGGGAGTAAGGAAAGTGGGCAAAAGGGAAAAAGGGAGGTTGACAACCAGGGTGGTAGCAAAATGTGGAAGGCCTTTTGTTGAATTGCTTGAAGTCTGGGAAATAAAATTCTGGACCTAGAGGCTGTTATGGCAGAGGCTGACCTAGATATTGTCGCTATTACTGAGTCATGGTGCACTGAGAACCATGACTGGAATATAGCCATACCAGGCTATACTCTGTTTAGGATGGACAGAGGGGGAAAGAAAGGAGGAGGAGTGTTGCTCTATGTGATGGAAAGCATAAAAGCAAAGGAGATACAAGGAATACAGGGAGGGGCAGAGATGCTGTGAGTCACCCTAGAGACAGGGAATGGAGTCACCATTCACACTGGTATGATTTGTAGACTTCCAGCGGGGTGGGGAGATGGGGTGGGGAGCTGGATAAGGTTCTGGTAAATAAGGGGTGGTGCTGTTGGTGGGGGACTTCCGTCTGCCAGAAGTAGGTTGGAGCCTCGTAGAAACATAGAATTTGACAGCAGATAAGAACCACTTAGCCCACCTAGTCTGCCCATGTCCCCTACCTACTGTCACACCATAGACCCTACTTGATCTCTGACTTTACCCCCCTTCCTTGCTTCTAAGTTTCCCTTATACTTATCCCATGCCTTCTTAAGCCCCATTATAGATTTTGCTCCCACCACCTCCTCAGGGAGGCTGTTCCAGGCATTCACCACACTTTTTGTGAAGAAGTATTTTCTCACATTTCCCCTGATTCTACCTCCCTCTATCTTCTTCACATGACTCCTTGTTCTTGTGCATCCTTTTCTCTGAAAAGGGCTTCCATCTTGAACCTTATTTATACCCTTGAGGTATTTGAAAGTTTCTATCATATTCCCCCCTTCCGCCTTTCCTTCAGTTTGTGCATATTAAGTTCCTTCAGTCTCTCCTCATAGGGCTTTTGATGCAGATCCCACACCATTTTAGTTGCTTTCCTCTGGACTGCCTCAACTCTGTCTATGTCCTTTTGGAGATGAGGACTCCAGAACTGGACACAGTATTCTATTCCATACTGTATAAAGGCAGTTGGGCGAGCTAGTGGGATGCTGTGGTTCATCAGGAGGTATATCACCAATATTCCTCCCAGCTGCAACTTTGGCTAGGAGCAGGGACATCCTGGACTGCCTGCAGGGGGCGTCCTCAGGCAGCTAGTAAGGGAGCCCACTCATGATGGAGCAGTACTGGACCTTGTACTCACTAATGGAGACAGTGTTGCAGATGTCCTGGAGGGAGGCCACTTGGGGACCAGTGGTCACCGTACAGTGTGGTTCAGTATAAGAACTGTGGCAGAATCGAGCCACGCAAGGGTGAGGGTCCTGGACTTCAGGAGTGCTGATTTTAAAAAGATGGGTGAATGCCTCAGAGATGCCCTTGTGGGGGGGGGGGACCTGGGTGGAGTGGAAGAACAGTGGGAGAAGCTAAAATAGGTCATAGTGAAGGCAACAAACTTCTGCATCGGGAAAGTGAGCAAAAGCAAGAGGAAAAAAACCCCGCTATGGTTCTCAAAAGAGGTAGCAGGGAAGGTAAAGGCAAAAAGGTTAGCATTCAGAAGGTATAAGAAGACATAGAGGGAAGTGGATAGGGATGTGTCAGGAGAAACAGAGGCAGGGAAATCAGTAAGGAGTGCAAAGGTGCAAATGGAGGAGAGAATAGCCCAGGGAGTAACGAAAGGGAGCAAGACGATTTTCAGGTATGTAAGTGAAAAGAGGATGACCAGGGGAGGGACTGTAGGGCTAAGACGGGAGGGGTGGATTGTGTGGAGGAGGACCAGGAAAAAGCAGACATCCTGAACAAATACTTTTGTTCAGCATTCACCTAGGAAGAGAAAGGTGAGGGGCCATGGAAAGGTAACAGGAGCATCAAAGGAAATGAGATGGACACTAGTCCATTTTTAGAGGAGAAAGTCCTAAAGGAACTTGCAAAACTGAAAGCGGACAAGGCAATGGGGCCAGGTGGGGTGCATCCAGGGATATTGAGGTAGCTCAGGGAGGTGCTTCCTGCACTGCTGACAGTCCTGTTCAACCACTCACTGGAGTCTGGAGTGGTTCCAGAGGACTGGAGGAAGGCAGATGCAGTCCCACTTCACAAAAGGCCAGTCAGCTTGACTTTGGTGGTGATGAAAGCAATGGAATCACTACTGAAGGAAAGGATTGTGGAATATCTGGAATCCAGTGGCTTACAAGATCCTAGACAGCATGGATTCAGGGGGTTGTCATGTCAAATGAATCTGATAGATTTCTTTGACTGGTTGACAAGGGAATTGGATCAGGGTGGATGTGGCCTACTTAGATTTCAATAAAGCATTCAACACTGTTTATTTATTTATAAAATGTTTCAACAGGAAAGACAACATGAACTGAGAAACAGCTTGTTTCCAGAAGCGTCCTGGGGGGAAGGGGTACAGTGGATGGGAGAGCAAATTAGACATAGTATAAGCATAATACAAAATAAACAGTACAGGAAAGAAGACTTTTTCATAATAGAGTAGTAGACTTTTACATAATGGAGTAGTTGACTACAGTACATAGCACAGTGGTAGTTAGCACAATACACTGTTCTACATAGGAGACTCGTAAGCAAGTTGGGCAGTCTAGGAGTGGGTCCAAAGGTGGTAAACTGGGTAAGAAATTGGTTAGGGGATAGGTGACAGAAGGTGATGGTAAATAGAGTTCAGTCCAAGGAAGGGAGAGTGACCAGTGGGGTGCCACAGTGATCAGTACTAGGACCATCCTCTTTAATTAGTGACTTTGCAGAGAGACTGGATGGAAATGTTTGCCTTTTAGTTGATGACACTAAAATCTGCAGTTGGGTAGACACTCCAAGGGGTGTGGGAGAAAATGAATAGAGATCTGAAAAAGAAGAGTGGTCAAGGGTATGGCAGCAAAATTTCAATGTGAAAAAGTGCAAAAATTATGCACCTGGGGCACAGAAACCCAAGGGCTGAGTAAAAAATTGGGAGAGTGGTTTTGGTGACCACCAAACAGGAAGGAGAAGTGGGAGTAATCATATCTGATGACCTAAAGGTGGCCAGGCAGTGTGACAAGACAGTTGGGAAAGCTAGTGGGATGCTGGGGTGCACAGGGAGGGGTATCACTAGCAAAAAGAGGGAGGTGGTGTTACCGCTGCACTGGTGAGACCTCACCTAGAATACTGTGTGCAGTTCTGGAGACCTCATCTCTGGAAGGACATAGACAGCATGGAGGTGGTCCACAGAAGGGTAACTAAAATGACACAGGGTCTGCATCAAAAGCCCTATGAGGAGAGATTGAAGGACCTCAATATGTACACCCTGGAGGTAAGGAGGGATAGGGGGAACATGATAGAGACTTTCAAATACCTCATGGGTATAAATAAGATACAAGAGGGAAGCATTTTTCAGAAAAAAAGATGATCTTGAACAAGGGGTCATGCTATGAATCTGGAGGGGGGTAGACTTAGGGGAGATGTGAGGAAGTACTTCTTCACAGAAATAGTGGTGGATGCCTGGGACAACCTCCAAGTGGAGGTGGGGGGGGACAGGAACTGTGGGTTCAAGAATGCATGGGATAGGCAAAAGGGAATCTTAATGGTAAGGTGGGGGGGTAGAGTCAGAGATCAGGTAAGGTCTGCGGTGATTCAGGAGGTGGGGAAAAATGGGCAGACTAGGTGGGCCAAATGGTCTTTATCTGCCATCAAATTCTATATTTCTATGTTTGTTCCAGGTTGGGGGAGGGAAGAGCAGTGTTGGGAAGGTGGAGGCAAAGTCTGCTAAAACCTCCCTTAGTTCCTGAATCTTGTCTGAGGCCAGCTGGGGAGACAATTTAACTGCCTCCACAGAGGACTCCCACTTGCTTTCTTCCAGCAAGTCCAGAAGGGGGTCTCCTTTGTCCGTCCCCTTCCCAGGACTACATACTGCAAACACCATGTCAGCCCTATTAGCATACGGCTTCATCATGTTGACATGGTACATTCTTTCTGTCTGTCTTCTGTCAGGTAACTGTATGATATAGTTCATGTCATTTACCTTCCTAACTACTTTGTACGGCTCTGCCCACTCAGCCTGCAGCTTGTCTTTCTGGACCAGAATAAGGACCATGACTTCCTGACCCACCGTGTACGAGCGAGCTCTGGCTCTGCGGCAGGGGCGTGGTTGTTATTTTTACAGGGGGGGGGCAAAGTAACAAAAAAGTCCTGATTTTCGCGTATCACGACAGTGAAGAGGGCGGGTGGCTTGCGTAATGCAAACAAATCAACCAGCATCAAATAATGCCCAAAAAACATTTAAGACTACAGCTGAATAACTCCTGGGAGGGACCAGCCCAAGCCAAGTTAGAGCACTTCCCCACCCCACCAGTTTTACTGCAACCTGTTCTCGGCCCAACTCCTCCCGAGACCAGAGTCAAAAAACTGACCAAGATCTGTTTTGTATTCAGTTCTTCGTTCTTCTGCCTTGGGAGCGAGGACTTACTTGTAAAGTTGAAAATATGTAAGGAACTTAACTTCCTTCTCAAGTGGACAGGACCTCCCCTCAGCTTCAATTCAAATCAGTCTTGACCTAATTTTGCCCCCAACTGAACCTCCAGGTGGATAGCTCACTAGTCTCTCACCCCCCTTTGCTGCTTACATAACCCTTCCAAGTCCAGCCCTTATAGTGGATCCTGACCTTCTTGAAATGTCCCCTTGAGCTAGCCCTCCCACCCTTGAGGAGTGCAAAAAGCATGATTCAAGGAAGTGCAGCAAATGGCTGTGCCACCTCAGTATACCTATAAACATGGATGGTATGGGAAACATCCCAGCATGTGCATCCTCACAGCATGAGCCCTTATTTACAAAGATTACATAAAAAATGCGATTATACAATGACAAGAATGAATGCTGGCTCTGATTGGTCAGTCTTGGGCTAGACCCATGATGTTATCCCAGTACATCCGATTCATCACAGGTCTAGTCTCAGCCTCTCCGTGAACCTCTTGATGATTGTTAGCATTAGTGTGGTTTTTTGTATCTTCTCTTAAAAGTATTTTTCCACACCAAATAAAACATCTTTAAAATTATTTTTTTTAATTCTGTATAACAACACGCCATTGTATAATAGCAATAATGCCCTCCAGGGTGTGTGTCATGGTAGGATAACGTCATGCCTTATGTATTGGATGCACTCATGCCCAACCACCTGAGGCGTGATGTTATCCCAGCATGACACACGCCCTGTCGGGCATTATTGCTTACTTGCACCCAGTGTTAACACTTTTCTTTGTTATAACCAAGTTAATTCATTAGTCTCCCATCCCATCCCATATTATTCAATGTCACATGCCTGAATCTGGTTAGGTAAGGTGGTTAAGAGGATAATGCTCTCCTCAAGCAAGCATTGCATACATAAGCATGGGACTTGCTGATATCCCTCAGGCGGTGCTCTTAACAAGCATGCTGATGTACCTGGGACAGTGCAACAGAACAATGTAAATCCCCTAATTGTTCAAGATGATCATGGGCATGGTGTGGTCACACCGCAACCCCTACCACTCTCCTCCCCATGGGCTCCTAAGGAATATGCATCTCTGTCCATGCCCAGGGTTACACAACCCCATCCAAGCAAACACGGACTGCCCTGGCACAAAAGTGGTCACATCACATAACCTAAGAGAACAGACGCCACAGGAAGTTTGCTGGAACAACGACTCCAGGTACTCCGCGACAGCCTCGCAGGACCCACCCTGAAAGGTAAGTACTTGGTTGGTGGTTTTATTAGCATCACCTATGACAGTGTGGTGGGCGGTTGTGATAGCCCAGGTTGCCGTGGATGCTCCCCCACAGACTACTTCAAAATCGTCTCATCTGACAGTTTTGAAGGGCACAAATGAAACATGGTTGCTTCAGTTTGATGTGGTTTAATACAGTTTTTTTTGTCTGAGCGTGTGTCTCTATTCTTCTACACACAGACACAGACAGACACACACACCACCAAAAAATGAACTTTTTTTATACCATGTTTACATTCAGGATAGAGACAGGGTAAAGCAGATCCAGGCAGTACAACACAGTAAATAAAACAATGCATTTTACAATGCTCAACAAACCACCAAAAGACCACAAAACAACGGACCTTCCCTTTGCCCTGGGAATGGCTAGGTCACAGGTCAGGGTGCTAAATGAGGAGGAGAGACCACAGAACATCTTGTCGAAAAACACAGTAAGGTGAAACTACATGAACATGCACAATTTTTATACTGTAGGATCTCATACTTTCCAACAGTTCCTAATTTTGACACAGAGACTTATCTTTAGTGCTCAGAAGCCCCTTGTACGAGGGAGGTAAGCATGGCATGGACCCAGCAGACTGGCATACATGTTGAAAAAAATATTTCTGTGCCAGTATGCCTGTCCACCCCTCCCTCCTCCATCACCAGTGGCCAGAACCATTTTTTTCAGCATGTGTACCAGTCCGCCCTGGTCAGCACAGCAGCACAAAGCTGGCAGGGCAGAAGAAGGCACAGCAGGCAACAGTGAATTAAATGTCCATGCAAAAGCTACAGCCCACTCTCCCCACCCCAGACCTGCAAGGCCACTATCTCCACCCAGACTGGCCAGCTCAGCTACTCTGCACCCTGATGGACTTGCACAGCCACTCTCCACACTCTGTGTCCACCCCACCAGCACAGCCACTCTCCCCACCCCACCCAACCAACACCATTTCCAGCTCCATTTATCTGGTATCCTCTCCAGGCATCCAGGTCTGTGCCTCTCCATCACAGGCACACAAAAATAAATAAAACCACATTTTATTCTGCATTTTGTTTATGTTTCTTTCTTTGTCTGGAAAGAGAGATGTTGCGTTACCGGTCAGCACAGTTTGCCTGGTATACAATTACAACCCCGCCCCACCGACACAATGTCAGTGCCTCCACCCACCCACACAACAGTGCCCCCACCACACCCACACAATGCCTGTATCCCCAACCCCACCCACACAAATGACCAGTGTCCGCAACACCACACACACACACACACACACACATGACCAGCAGTGTCCCCAACCCCCAACACACACACGACCAGCAGTGTCCCCAACCCCACACACACACACAATCAGCAGTGTCCCCAACCACACACACAAAACCAGCAGTGTCCGCAACCCCACCCACACACACGACCAGTGTTCCAACCCCCCCCCAAAAAAAATCATGGCCAGTCAGTAGTCGCTATAACAATAGCCAGGTAGTAGTATAATCATTTTTTTTGGGTGCATGTTTTAGTGCAAGATTTTTTTTGCTAGTCTTGTAACACTGTACGGAGGAGAACACAAAAAGCTACCCCTTTGGTTGTGTTTGCTAGGCAATGAAGACAGAGACAGCAAGGCCAAGGAATCTATCTGTTTCACCCCTCCACAGTGGACGATCGGCGAAATCAAAAAAGTGAAAGATTACTTTTACAGCCAGGTAAAGGATGAGGGGGAAATAATGTTTCAACATTTACCAATGTTCGTATGCTAGCTGCAGGCACAGGTCAGTGAGATACATCCCTTGACAGGTAAAGGATGAGGTGGAAATTATGTTTTAACATTTACTTATGTTTATATGCTAACACCCAGTCAGCAAGCACAGAATGTCCCCCTTCCTAACCAACACGGACAGTCCACCAGAAACCCAGTCAGCAAACATGGACAGTCCCCCCTTCACCCCACCTAGAAGGACAGTCCCCTCAGACACCCGAACAGTCCCCCCTCCCCACCAGACACCGGGCCAGCGAGCATAGAATGCCCCCCCTCCCAACCGACAAGGACAATCCCACCAGACACCCAGGCAGCCAGTAAACATGGACGTTCCCCATATCCCACCAAGGACAGTCCCCCCGACACACAGCTAGCAAACACAGAATTTCCCGCCCCACCAACATGAACAATCCTCCAAACACCTGGCTAGCAAACACGGAGAGTTCCTCCCCAACAACATTGATAGTCTGTCCTAGACACCTGATCAGCAATCACGACATTCACCCCCATAATCCAACATGGAAAGATCCCCCCAGACACCCGACCAGCAAATAGTCCCCCCCCACAAGACACCCGCAGGCAAACATGGACAGTCCCCTTTTCCACCATCATGGACAGTCCCCCAGACAAATGGCCAGCCAAGTCCACCAAACAATGGCTAGTGTCACCACCCCACCATCACAGCCAGTGTCCCCACATCACCATGGCCTGTGTCTCCACCCCACAGACCCCAGAATAGAAAACAGACTGTCCCCCCAGCCCCACCAAACACTGACCACCCTCCCAGTCCCAAACACTAACCACCCCAGCCCCAAGCACTGATCATCCCCCCAGCCCCACCAAATGCAGGCCCTCCCCCAGCACCAAACACTGACCATCCTCTCAGTGAGTCAGCCCCAAAACACACAGACTTTCCCCCTACCCCAACCCCACAAAACAGACCATCCCCCCAGCCCCACCAAACGCAGACCATCCAGTGAGTTTCCCCAACAAACCCCACCACACCAGTAGCACAGTAACTGAGTGTCCCTACCCCACCAACATGACCAGTGTCCACACCATACCAAACAAATAGGCCCCCACCCACCCCACCAACATGGACAGCCTCAACAGCCAGCAAATCCCCTCCCACCCAAAGAAACACAAGCTGACAGCAAACCTTCCACCCACCCCCAGACACATGGCCATGGCCAAGACAACCCCCCAAAAGACACATTTCTGGGATGTGAATGGTATTAATTTCCAACAACCAGCTTGCAGCACAGTTACTCACCAAATCAGTAAGGGCACAGACAGGGCAGCATGCAGCAGGGCACAGCAAGGCCAAGAAGGCAGGTCAGGTAGCCGAGTCTCTCCCAACAGTCCCATTCCTCTCCCGATTAATCCCCCGATGAGACAGTAACTCATTTTTTATGACACCAGATGACCATGTCACATTATGGGTCTGCTATAGCCTGCATGACCACTGGCTTCTTCACTGTTCTGGGCCTGGCTGTTCACTGACCTGAATAATCCCTCTCGGTGGACCATGGAACTGGTGGGCAATGGGCGCGGTGTGGGACTCGCCGACAACATGGTAAGTCTTTTTCTGGCCTGCTGGACACAGGAGCTGGGTGTGCAGGCAAGCCTGGCCGTGCCTCAGACTCACTGTAATTGTACTACTCGCTCCTCCACCTGGTCTGTCTGGTGGTAGAGGCCTTGTGGCCGCAGGCCTCCTAGGCTCTCAGGGATGGGAGGCTCAGGTGGAAGCAGGAGAGCCCAGAGCACAGCTGGCTGCACTGAGAAACAGAGAGTAGGTAGTCAGAGGACTCAGGTGAGGTATATTTAAACTGGGCTGTTCAGGACAGGAGGAGGGTGGGAACACTAGACTGACTGAGACACTGGTGACACCTGACAGACAACCAACTACTGCTGCTCGACATCCTTGCATAGCTATCTCTCCTCAGCCCTACGCTATATGGATGCTGCTGCTGCTCCTTCATGGAAGGCACACAGACAACTAAATGGCGCCACTAACGGAGTACTGCTCACGCGATGGTGCCAGCTTGCAGCACTCTCTGATTGGCTGTAACACACAGGCTACTATGGTTGCAGGCTTGCAGCCAATCAGAAAAGGGGATAGTTTTTGTTTAAGAGACACGGCACCGCAGCCACCCCCCCCCGGAGAGGTGCAGGCAGTCCGGGCATAGCCCTGAGCCCATTCAATATTAAAAAAAAAAAAAAATGATAACCAGAGAACGGTGGCTGGGCTCCTAAAAAAGTCCTGGTCTAATTTCTCAGGGGGGGCAGCTTGCCCCTCTGCCCCCCCACAATCTACGCCTATGCTCTGCGGTTGTACCACACTTTTTGTTTCTGTTGGGAAGCTGCCAGGTTGCTCTGGGCTGTCCCCATAAGCTCCTTCAGCCTTTTCCTAAACCTCAGGATATAATCCACTATGGAAGTTCCCTGGGTGGCGTGCTTGCATTCCCAGTCCTCCCGGATCAAGTCTAGGGGCCCACGTACCCGGTGTCCATATAAGAGCTCAAGGGGAAAATCCTGTCGACTCTTGGGGCACCTTCCTGTATGCAAACAACAGGTGGGGAAGGTATTTCTTCAAGTCCCTCCCATGCTGTTCAGCAAACACTTGGAGCATTGACTTCAGGGTACAGTTAAATCTTTCCACAAGCCCATTGGCTTGTGGGTGATAAGGTGTCATACATCTCTGCACCACCCCACACTTCTCCCACAAACATTTCATCAGGTCCAACATGAAGGAACCCCCTCGATCAGTGATAACCTCCTGTGGAAACCCTACATGGGAGAAAATCCGAAGTAAGGCATCTGCCACTTTGTCTGTTCTCAGTGAAAATAGGGTGACTGCCTCGGGGTATCGTGTAGCATAATCCACCACGGTCAGGATGAACCTCTTCCCAGAGGAGCTGGGGGTATTTAAAGGCCCCACAATATCCATTCCCACCCTCTGGAATGGCTCCTCCACTATGGGCAATGGAATTAGGGTGGCTTGGTTTTCTTTCCTGCCTTCCCTATTTCTTGCCACCGGTGACAAGACCTGCAATACTCCTTCACCTGCTGGGTGAAGTTGGGCCTATAGAAATTCTGGGCCAACCGCTGCATAGTGCACGTGATTCCCAGATGACCAGACAAGAGGATATCATGTGCAATCTTGAGCAACTGCTCACGACACCCCTTGGGAATGACAAGCTGCCTGCCTATCATCCCCCCGTCTTCACAGCCTGAGTATACATCAGTCCATTTTCCCAATTAACTTTATGTTTACTGTCACCTCCCTGTGCTCCATCAGAGTCTGCCCAAGCCTTCAGCTTCTCTATACTAGGGTCACTTTTCTGAGCAGTTGCAAACTCCTTACACATTCCCAAGACATGGGACAAGACCCTTCAGTCTTTAAATTAGGGTTCCTAGCACTAGCATCAGGGCACTCATGATCACTGTCATCCCTAACCCTCTGACAATGGGTCACCCCTCCTTCTTCGGAGTAACCCTCTATAGCTGTGTGGTTAATTGCTACTGGGTAAATTTCTATCCCCTTTTCATTAGTCTCCATATCAGGAGACACAGGCTGGGAAATCAGCCTCCCAGTGATTTCCACACTGGCTTCTGTGGAGTCCAGGGAACTACAGTTTTCCCTTGCCACTTGGCTATGGGTAACTGCACACACCATCCCCTGTTTGAGATTGTTGCCAAGGATGACATCAACTGCTAACATTTTAGCTACAGCCACCTGTTGCACAGTTCCCCCTGTTTCACCCCAGTCTAGGAGAACACTAGCGAGTGGCAATGTTTTCTCCTCACCAGTGAAGTCTTGTACAGTGACATATTTATTGGGTATAAGCTGACCAGGCTCTACCAGATCTGCTTTTAACAATGTCAGGGATGCCCCTGTGTCACTTAACCCTTGTGTCTGTACACCATTCACCATGACTGGGTACATGTGTTACCTCATGTTCACAGGCATGCTTCCAGGGACATACAAACAACCCACTTCTTTCCTAGCCCAATGTTGCATATTGTTCGTCCTTTTGGAACACTGTCTGGCAATATGCCTAGTTTCTTTACAAACCCAACATTCATTTCTTTTCTCAGAGAAATCTTTTCTCTGAAACCTGGGGCTAACTGGTTTCGGTGGAGGAAGTGAGGGTTTTATCTGCCCCAAAGGCGCGCTTTTCCCTTTCTGCATGGCTATGCCCACCCCATTCACTTGCAAAGCAGGTCTACTCTTGGCATAGCGGTCTGAGAGTTCAGCAGCCTCTTGCACTGTTTTAGGATCTCGGTCCTCCAGCCAGGTTTTCAGCTCTGCTGGGCATGCCCAAAAAAACTGTTCTAACAAAATAGCATTTTCAATTTTATCTACAGAGTTTGCTTCAATTCCTTCCCACCAGCATTTAAAAAACTGACATTGTTTCGTGGCTAGCTCCTCATAGCTCATAGCAGGGCTTCTCCTGAGCTTATGGAATTTAGCTCTGTATGCTTCAGCAACTTAAATCACATTTTTTTTTTAAATTGCAGCTTTAAGTTTGCTGTAATCATTACTGTCCTCATTGTCCATTTGACCCAATGCATCCTGAGCTTTCCCAGTAAGTAGCGGGGATAAGCTGGAAGCTCCAGGACCCTCTAGGAATTTTAGCCTGAATACAAACTTTTTCAAAGGAATTTAAAAAGGCATCCATATCCTCCCCCTCTTTAAACTCAGCTATCAATTTGGAATTCAATTTGTAACCCAGTCCTGTAGTTCCAGTTAAACCCAAGCCACTTACCTGCTCTGGTGCTGGTGGTTGGAGTCGTAGTTTCTCCAGTTCATGTTGCCTCTGGTGCTCATGCTCTTCCCAGTCTGCCTCTCACAGTTCATGCTCCCTCTTCTCCTCCTCTGCAGCTCATCTCTCTTACTCTGTTTCTCTCTGTTCTTGCTCCCTCTTCTCCTCTGCAGCTCGCTGGTGCTCACGCTCTTCAAGGTCAGCCTCTCACTGTTCTCACTCCCTCTTCTCCTCTGTGGCTTATTTCTCTCACTCAGCATCTCTCTGGAACTCCAGCTCTATTCTGCGCAACTCAATCTGTAGCCTGAGTGCTTTCGGCTCCAGAATGCTGGTGACCTTCCCCTGCTGTTGTGACCCTTCACCAGCACTGGCCCTGCTTCATCCTCACCGGATCTGGACACTGCACTGGCTGCTGGTCCCTCCATGCTCAAGATTTGGTCTTTTACAGTCACAGTCTGTGACTCGATGCTCTGGGCATCTGCTGCCATCAGGGCATCCATGATGTTCTGCTTGGTGACTGTCCCCTCATACAGGACTCCTCTGTCCTGGCACAACTGCCTCAAGTAGTCTACAGTGTGCCAACTGTAGTTGGAAGCCATCTTCTTTCCTAACTATGGCTACTCTAACTTGCACATTAGAAAAAAAATTAAACAGGTGGGAACTTGGCTGTAAGCAAAATAATATAGATCTGTTTCATTTTTAAAAATAAATCACTGTCTTTTTTTGCAAGTGAGCTGTACAGTATCAAGCTGACAAACTGAACAGTTAAAGCTCGTGTTATCAATTTTATCCACACCGATGCCAACCAATCTGTCACAAATGCACTCAGCAGGTCAGGCCTTCTGCTCCCACAGTGCCAACCTCCTAGCGCAGTAATGTGAACAGGTAACAGACAGGGTAACCCTCCTGTCTGCTTGTCGGTCTGAATCACCTTTAGTCTCAAGTTCTAGGGGGATTTAAACTGTGAACCTTATGCTAGCATACCCAAATGTACAAGCTCAGATAATCTGCTCTTCAGGGGATGCCAGATATCTTTCGCCTAAGGGCACCTAACCAGGTATCCAAAAATGAACCCTTAAAACTCTATAAAAGACCTTAGGTATATTCTTACCTTTTCCCAATTTAGTAACACCATCAAGCTTATGAACAGTTTTTGTCAGTCTTAACCCTCCATACGTCACAGCAAAAAGAACTTCAAAGACACATCCAGGCAGTCTTTGAAATAAAAGGTTTACTTAAAAATGGATAAAAATATGTTAAATGTAACCACAGAACAATATATCACAAAGTATACAATCACTTAAAAGAAAAGAAAAGAAAAACTACAGAAAAATCCTACCAACATACAGTTAGACTTTTTCTATCCAATGTATTACCTCTTTACAGTGCTTAAGTTAGAGCTTGTTTCTTAAGAGCCCAAAATGGTATGTCACTCAGTTGAAACACAGAATGCAGTTTAAACTCTGTGTTTCCACCCCTTCTATGATGTCATCTAGCTCCTCTTTTAGAATATAAAAATTATACAAACAATGATCTTTCTGTCAGGAGATATTTTAAATATTGTGACTTCAGCAAAAACTAATTTCCCAGTATGACTCCTTAATTAACATCCCTGCTTTGATCTCGAGCAGTTCCTCTTCCCAGGACACATCAAAGGATTTTTATGACTTTTTAACACCAGTTGACAGTAAATGTTCTTCCTCTTAAGACGTCATAAAAGTTTATGATCTCCATCCTCTGGCAGACTCATAAAGTCCCATTTCATTTTCACTTCAAAGAAGCAACAGGTCATAAAAAAACAAAACATAAAATGCAATGTCTCAAGGAAGTTAATTACATTACAGAGATCTGCTGGTTTCAATCAATCAATCAATCAATCAATCAAAATCTTTATTTAACCAGGTGGACACCATTGAGCAAAGCTCCTTTTCAAGGTGGACCTGGGAGGGCACAAGTACAAGATAACGGGGTAATACACAAAAATAGCAATACACAGGCTTGATCAACAACAAGCATGGATAATAAATTGTAAGGAAATACAGGATAAGTAACACAATATTTTGCAGATAATAAACTGGGCTAATTATAGTAATACAGATAAGGTCAGCAACTGTGAAAAGATGGGGTGACAAGAGCCATGGCCACTCGACTGGGACCCTGGAGTACCGTGATGAATTGACTGGGCCCTGGAACACTGTGGTGAATCGACTGGGCCCTTAGGCACAGGTAGGGGGGTGGAGTAGGGGCAGAGAAGTAGGGAAGAGAGGAGTGTGCATAGGACGGAATGTGAACCGGGAGTGCAGAAGTTAAGAACCAGATGAGGGGGACTAGACAGGAGGCAGGGTGAAGGGGAGAGCGGGTACAATACAAGGAACAGAGTGGTAGGTAAAAGATAAGGAGGAGAGAAGAAAGGATTGAGGGGAAGGGAGAGGTTTGATATATATCTTGTCATTTTGACTGAAACCTGGGAGGGGGTTACCCATGGCACAGTTGCCTTATGGAGACAGTCACGCACTACATTTTTATATTACAAATATCTTAGAACAATCATAACCAGCTGGCCAAGTGTCACAGTGCCCGCTAGAGTTTGGACCTGCCTTTTTAAGGGAGGTTAGAGGAGGTGCTATATGGAGTTGGAGTTAGTCAGTGAGCAGCTCTCAAGTTGGGGGGAGGTCTATTTAATAGAGGTCAGGGCCAGGCAGGGTGGGTGGAACAAATACTCCCCCAACAAGCAGAAGGCATACAGAAAGAGAGCAGTACAAAAAAATCTTTTAAAAACCGAGTAGAAGCCTATGGGCATATGGGTTTACCTCATTTTATCAGGTCAGCACTTGCAGTGTTCTAAATGAATCTAAATGAACATCACCTACAATAAAATATGTAGGTTTGCTTTATCTGCCCCTTGGCTGACCCACCACTGCATGTTATACTCCAATCTTGGTTGGTTCCACCCACCTCGGTGCCTGTATACTTTAAGCCATACCTCTCAACCTCCCTCATCACAAATCAGGGACAAGTCTTAAAATGATCAGGGACAGATTACCAAAACCAGGGACACATCTGAAAAAATAGTAATATTAGTTCCAGAAGCTGTGTACAACATGCTTCTTAGTATGAATAACATTTTCTTAATGAAAACTAGATTGTAACATCAATGACTGGCATTATTTTGTGATTCAATCCCCTACTCTTCAGTGACACAAGTCTGAAATTTAGGAGGGACAGAAGAAAGTTCTCAGGCAAAATCAGGGACATCCCTGAAAATCAGGGACAGTTGAGAGGTATACTTTAAGCTGTGTTACTGGCAACATTATCAGGTAATCCAAACCTAATACTCTTGCTGCTCTGTTAACACCTTCAGACCAAGCCTACACCATACATTCCAATGATCTGTCTGTTCTGACCATACGGAAGTGCTCCTCTAACTTGCCTGAGAAGACATTTGCCTCATTTGCTCCAAGGGTTTGGCACTCCCTCCCTCCTTATCTTCATGTTTGTCCGTCCCACCCTATATTCAAAAAAGAACTTCACAATTTTTTTTAGTCCCACAGAGAAATGCTCATGTACTTGACTTTGTTTGGGTATTACTGCCTTGTAAATTCATAACATTTGTACTTTGTATCCCTATCATCACATTATTAATGCTCTAATAGCCTTTGACATATTGTGATTTTGATTTTGGACTGTATCATAATATTGTACTGTTTCTTGTTGTTGGTTGTTTCCATGTTTCCTGATCCTTGCCTGCTCTTTGTGACTCTATTATATGATACATATTATGTCTGCTGTTTTTCTGCTCTTTTGTAATGCTGTGACTCTGCTGCTTTTGTCATTTCAGATCTTCTTTGAGGATATCTCTTTCATCAGGTCACACCATTAGAACTATACCCACATCAGCACTAGGACCACCCGGAAACTTGAGCAAGCCAGGGGTCACCCACGATGACGTCATGCAATATTGTCTCATAAACGTGAGCAGCCCCATCTCTCTTCAGTTCTTTTCACACCATCAATCATACTCATTGGACTTGCCACAGAGACATTGACTGCTGCCATCATTTATTATTTTCAGGCCTTAATATAATCACTAATTTAGTGATTTTCTGCACTTCTGTATGCCGCCAAGAGAACTATCGACGTTATTCTGGTATTGTAAATGCAGAGAAAAAAATTACAAGGACAACACACATGAGGTGTGTGTCTGCTGTTTAGGCCTCTCTCACATCGTTAAAGCTTGTGAGGTTTTAGGAGCTTCAGCTCCACTACCAGGCGACATCAAAAAAGAGTGTTGGAGAAGTTCCTCTTGAACAAAACTTTGGCAGTGATGGAGAAGCAAATGCAGGAAACAGATTTGTTGCCTGTCCCATCGACTGAATCACAGCCATCAAAATCGAAAGAAAAGTTGTCATCGGGAAGCCACAAACACAATCATGGGGACAAAGCAAAGGCCTCCCCAACGAGATTCAGGTCACCACTACAGCCATCAGGTAACACTTCTACCTTGTTATTATCTGTCTTAGCGGCAATGTCAACAGCCCCCCTGACAGTCAGACACCAAGGTCAGAGCTTGGCTTAGGCGCTACTGGGCCTATTACGGATGGTACGTCACTGTCATTGCTGGTGTTCACCTGCCATTGATTCTAACAGCCACGACCTCTAATACAAGCATTGATGCACAAGCAGTGCTGGTGGCATTTTCAGAAATAATACAATGCGTACTACCAGGCTTACCTGAGCAGCCTGTTCTGACATCAATGGGCATGACTACTTCACAGACCCCATTGATACCTCAAACCAGTACACTGCAAAAGAGACCTCCTCAACTTCCACCAGTGTCGCCAGTGCAGTCTTCTATTCCCATCAAGGGAGATGATGACAAGGTTGAATACAATCCAGATCTTATACTGTAGGATATTTTGAAGAGGAGGAAGGATATTCTGAAGACCAGTATTTATCTGCCACCCGCTCTACCTTACCTTTCTATACTGAGAACTCTGTGGTGAACACCCCCGAGTCACCCCCAGAGGATCCCTCTTTCCAATCCATCTTGCAGAAAATGCAGGCTGCCATGGGCTTTACTTTGGAAGAAAACACCACAAAGAAAAATTTAATGGAGTTTTTGGAGGTGCCAGAAACTCCATCCATTGTCATTTCTCCATTATACCAGGCTCTGGAGCATGATACATATGCATCTTTGTAGAGACCAAATGTCAGATCAGCTGTACCTAGAAAGGCTGATAAGATATTCTTGCACTGTTTAATAAGCCTTACTATAGAAATCAGCCAGAAACTGATTATGTATTGATCACAGCTGCCCATGATAGATCCAGGGCACCTAAACACATGAGCTCCCTCCCTCTTAACCAGGAGGATGGATGTCATGGGAAAATGCATTTACACCTCTGCCTCATTGGGCCTACGTATTGCAAACTACCAGGCCCACATGATTAAATACACAAATAATCTGTGGAAAAGTGCCTAGGCTGCAGCACAGGCCTTACCTGAGGGTGATGCCAAAAATGAATTACTTAAAGAGCTAGTGGAACCGAAACAGACAAGAAAATTATACAAATTTTAAGAAGTAGTCAGTTGTAACTTTTTTTTTTGTAGTATTTTTCTCTTTGCCTTTGCACATTAGTGAGTTTTTTATCTGATAATATTTTGTTGGATGTGTGGCATAGCTGTCAGCCTGGCAGCTGACATATCTATCTCTAGTCCCCCAACTACATCATCAGCATTGTGACTTCACTGACAATGATATCACAGGTGACTGACCTGGCAGCTGCTGAGTGGCTGTTCCTAAGCAGCAGTGATGTCTCTGTCAGTGAGGTCACAATGCTGATGATGTAATGGGCGGTACACAGCTAGATATGTCAGCTGCCAAGCAGAGTGCTGTTCCACACAGCACACCTACTAACATCAGATAATCTTCGAATTAACAAAAGGGAAAATAAAAAGTACCTCCGATATATAAGGTAACGGTTGACTGCTTTTAAAAACTAATATTAGTTTTAGGCAGTAGACTAGCTCTTTAAAACCCTGACTACAGGGGCTGAAGTGGGTAAACATTTAATCCGCTCAGCCTATGATGTTTCCGATGCATCTGCCAGGGCAGCAGCACCAGGTGTTTGCCTAAGCCATCATGTTTGGTTCAGAGTAGCCAGTTTTGCTAGTGATGACCAGCAAGCAGTTTTAAATGACCCTTTTAGAGGCAGTATACTGGATATGATGTTGAAGAGGCATTTAGAGGCCTTCAGTCATCCAGAGTGACACTGAGATCAGTAAAATCCGTGCCTATTTTTGTTACACGTTCTCTGTTTCATGTTTTTTTTTCCGAATTTGATCAACATCCTTTTCTACAGGTTTGATGAATGTAACAGTGTGGCTTGGGGGGCTATTTGGGACAAATTTTGCTTTTTATTCATATGACGTTTCTTCCCTTATGCAGTCCCTCATTTCTTTCTCATGTTTCTTAATGGTAGTTGTTACATTTGTTGGTATGTGTTGGGAGTATTGTATATGGGTGTCCTAGCAAAATGGACTTTCAAGTGCAATTGTCTATATAACTTATAAAGATCCAATTTCACATCAGAGGCATTAACTTTGCTGACTAGAGCAAACATCAGGCCTTTTTTAAAACCTGCTTCTTGATCTGTAGTGAGGGTTTTTGAAGTCAAGTTTATGATCTCCATTTCGTTTTCCTTGTAGTTCTCCTCAGTCACTGTTTTGCCAGTAGTGTTTGTAATTCCCTTTTCCTCCTCTGCCTCTCACTCTGTCTCCTTGCCTCTTGCCCCCCCACCGGTTCTCTTCCTCACCCGTGGCTCGTTCTCAGGCCTTCCATAGGGTTCTTCTGAAAAACCTGATCTTGTGGGTGATTTGTTTGTTGTCCATTGGCTTCTGATATTTCTGGGTCACTCTCATCTGTCACATCAAAACTGTCTATTTTAAGTTTTTGTTTCTCCCTGTATGACAGTGTTTCATTTTTCTTGTTCTCTGCCAGTTAAGTATTGTCCCATCTCTGTAGTCATCTGTTTCCTGTGCTTATATTCCTTTATCTCATCGTGACATTTCTTAATGTTTGTCTGATTCTAATACAGTATTGCTGTGGGTTCTACTTAAGGTACATTCTGAAAAGCTTCATTTTGTAGCCTGGTAATTTCTTGGGTTAATTTGTCATGCTCTCACGTAATTTTTTTTTTTTAAACTACTACAGTAGTCAGATCATCTGATGCCTTGTGTTCTCAGTCTTGCATGAACTTTCTGCTATGCCAAATGATGGTGGTTTCTGTATTCGGAGTCCCCAGGGTATTTGCTTCTCTCTTCAGCAACAGTCTGAGGTTGTAAAGGGCCAGTTCCTCACCTTGCTCCTTAGTGAAAGCGAAGAATTCTGTATTCACTGAAGCTGCCATGTCACCCAGTAGTGGTGTTCTAGGTTGCTCAAAGTTTTTATTGGGAGCTGGAACTGTTGTGACTGCCCTGTTCGTTCATGTAGCAGTTGGAGGTGTACTGTAGTTGTTTGTTTCTGCTCATACAAATTAACTTTGTATAAAGTTATTTTTCAGTAACTCTAAACCTCTGGTGCAGGGATAGAATGAAAATAAACAAGTCTATGTGTTACACCACTGTGGTGGATCAGCAGTCTATCTGCACAGGTGGAGAAATAACAAAAGGAACAGTAATTGCTCCCTCTGCACCTCACTCTCGCTTTCCTCCCTTGAAGCCAGATGCCTTACTCATGGCCACTCCCTCATTGCCAAGTACTGGCTGAGCTCCCCCCCTCTTACCTCACTCCTCTTACTCCCTCTGCAGCTCTGACTGCCGGATCCTAGCACTCCCACCAAGGTTGTCTTCTTCCAGCCAGGCTGCATTCTTCTTCTGCCTCCCTAAACTCTGGAATGCCATCCCCCTCTCCATTTGCTCTGCCACTTCCCTTAACCCCCTCCTCTCTTCTCATTGTCTTCACCACTCCCTATCGCAACTATACCTGAGCGCTCCACCCCTACTCCTCTCCTCTACTTGCCTATACCCTTCTCCCTCTCCCTACTCTCCTTCCACTAACACAACCACTGCCTCCTAGATGCCCCCTTGTAAACACCACCTCGCTTCCAGCATGAACTCCACCTCACTCCCAACTTACTACTTTGTTTTTTAGCTCCCTAACTGCTGTATGCCTCTTACAGTGGACAGTGCCTAGATGGCTGGCTAATTGTTATGTTGGCTTGCCGCACTCGCGCGCAAGTCAACATATTGCAGTAGTGCAGCTTTGTAGGTGGCCGCTGTTGGCTTAATGCAGGCATGCATCGCGGCAGCCTCATTCCCCAATCAGCGGCATTACCATGCATGCTAATGTGGCAGCACATCTAAGGAAAGGTCCGTGTAATCCGAGCAAAGCTCGCCAGATGCAGTGGACCCTTCCTGCGTGCTGCTTCATTAGCAGCATGGCGGGGCCGGGCGCCCAGCGGCCGACCTCAGGGTGCTTAATCCCCCTGACAGCTTACTGTGGCCACTGAAAGTTGCAACAGGGGAGCCCACTCCGTCGCTGGCATACAGCAGCCCCCATTTCTATATGCCGAGGGGGCGCCCACCCTCTGTTCTTGCCTCCGCCTACTTTCATTGTGTGCCGACGGGGAGCCCACCCCATCACCATAAATCAGCCCCCTGCATTTCTTATATGCTGAGGGATGCCCAATCCCCTTGGCTCTTGCCTCCCCACTGTCATTGTGTGCCGACGAGGTGCCCAATCCCTGTCGGCTAAATTCCACCCCCAAGCCCCATTGTCTGCGACAAGGGTGCCCAATCCCACGTCGGCTGCAGAACCTCTCAAACAGTTAGGTGGCACACTTGGGAGCCCACCCACGTGCCAAGTCCCTCTGAAAAAAAACTGTCCCGCTGATGTTATTTTTTTTTTCTTCCTGTAAATTAAAAATGGTCCCTCGCAGTCTCCTGCCCCCACCCGCACCCACCTACTGCGCACCCTGCCTCCCCACACCCCTCACCCCATACTTATCTCTGGAGTCCAGCGCAATGATCTTCACTGGACCGGGAACACGTCTACACTCTTCAAAGCTGACTGCGAACTGAGGAAATGCCGGTAAGCTGTATAATGGAATGAATAGGGTTTTTTCAACTTTTCTGCATATTTCGGGCATTTGTTGGAATTTTGGCACCAAATTTTCAACATGGGGTTTTTGGGGCCCCTCCTCATGAATTCTATCACTGTCATGGCGTTAATTGGCCTCAAAAGGTGATTTCGCAGTCACTGCATGAAATCACCTTTCAGCACCCATTAACAAAATGACACTGCCAGTGTTCATGAGATGGCCTCTCAAAAACCCTATGTTCCAAATTTGGTGGAAAAAATCCAACATATGCCTGTTTTACGAACGTGCATTGCGCAGTTGCTACGGAGGCCCATAACTTCATGAATTAACAATATTTTAATGCCAGATTTTCAGCATTGTCAATTTTTGTACACCTCTTTGTGAACAGTACAGCTGTCATTTTCCACATCCTGCCCGAAATGTGTTTCCACACTTCTGGCACACAATAGTGCAGTTGCTGTGGGAAATCAGTGTTTGGGCCAGATTATGAAAATGACAGTGACATAGTTCATGAGCAGAGGTCCTAAAATGCCTATGTTGAAAATTTGGTGATGATACTCCATAAAATGACTGTGTTATGAGCGTGCATTGGCAGATTGCATGCTCGCTCGTACCATCGTGCATTTCTGATATTTTCACTCTGGATTTTCACCATTGCCATTTTTCCACGCCTCTTGATGAACAGTACAGCTGTCATTTCACATATCCTGCCCAAAATGTGTTTTCGCACTTCTGGCGCAGAATAGCATGGTGGCTATGCGAAATCACTTCTTGGGACACTTTGAGGAAATAACAGTGACACTGTACATGAGCAGAGGTGCTAAAATACCTATGTTGAAAATTTGGTGCTGAACGCCCATAAAAATGGCAGTGTTGCAAGCGTGCATTGCATATTTCCCACGCACCCTTGTAACTTCGTAAATTTGCTATATTTACATGCCACATTTTCAACAGTCATTTTTTTACGCCTCCTTATGAGCTGTACAGCTGTCATTTTTCATCCTGCCCAAAATGTTTTCATGCACTTCACTACCAAACACCCAAAGGGGACACCCCAATGCCTGTAAGTCTTTGCAGGGTGGGGTGGGTTGGCATTAGTTCAATACTTCATTGCAATGCCTATTATGCATCTCTCTAACTCCTGCACTACCAATGCCAATGCCAGCAAGGCAACATTCAGCATTGACAAATGCTTGTTTATACTTCTACTAGCTATCATACTGTAAATACTGTTGTTCATTGAATTGCTCTGTTCATTTCACATTGTAAATTCTCTGTTCATCTGCACAATTTTCTTGCAATGTACTGTAGATACTCTGTATATTTCTCCTATCTCCCCTTCCCCCAGGATGCATCTGGAAATGAGCTGCTATTCAGCTCAATATGTCTTTCCTGGTGAAGTCTTGAAATAGAAAAATAAATAAATAAATTGTTGCCTACCCACTGTTGAGTTTTATTTTGATGAATACCTTACTGTAATATCAAATACATGACATCCATGCCAGCAATCTATTTACATCTGAATACGATGAATTTTTTCAAGGCTGAATTGCCTAATCCAACACTTTCCCTGCCAGACCACCTGGAAACATTGAAACAAATGCATATGCTTCCCATTGCACTCCAGGCTAGGGGCAGCTACTGGTAGCAAGGATGGACTCACACTGGATTACATTCTGCTTCTGTCTCCTTGGAGAGGAGTGTTTTCAGTACAAGCTTTCCATGAAGGTGTGGTTGGCACTTCATTCAGCACAGCTGATTTTGATTGTCAGAGCCAAGCACTTAATAGTGCACATCTCCATGGAGACAGGCACAGGATATAATCTAGCCCTTAGCCGTAGCACTCCAGCTCTGAAGGACTGGCTTTCACACTCTGAAACGTCAGCACGCCTGTTTGGATGCTGCTTGGCATCCATCTTTGCTCTGAGTAGCTGCCTCTAGGTCCCTAGCCCCTATAAAAAGTTTTTGGTCTAGAATTTAGTATAATGTCCAAGCAAAAGCAGTTTGAGAACACTCCTAGCAAATAAACACTGATGCCAGTTATATTAGGAGTAATGACAAGGAAGATTGCCTCCATAATCCCTGGAGGCCCCCTGAGGCAGAAGTGATCAGTAGCTGTCCCTTTGGGTAAGCAGTGTTAGCATTTCTGTTTATGGTGCATGAATATGCTAAATTTTCACAATTTGTTTAGCAAGTCACTGCTATTTTGCACTTCTGTGGTGTGAAATCTAACTGCACTTTAAAAAGGAGCTAAAACATTTTTAAGGATACAGCCTCTTTCTTGCAATAAAATTATAGTTGCTCCTAATTTTGGAAGTCTTAATTTTTCTTCCTTCTATATACGGTGACTGACACATTGTGCCTGAATGTGTTTTATTGAGGATCCTTACCCCTGAGTGCGGCTTTTCTTTGTTTTGAGGGTGATTACATAGCACAGTCTAAACGAGATGGCTGTCCTGTTTTCAGAACACCTTCCCTGCAGCATGTGTGCCTTCTGAGCATATGTGGTTTTTCCTCTGAGCAAGAGCTAGAGAAGCTTGGAGCTGCTGGAATATGGTGGAAGTCTTCTCTGCTCTGAAAGTGCCATGTTTGTTAATTTTGTTCTTTGCTCTGATTTTGCCCAATAAATTTATGGAGGCAGCTGATATAATTGGCATTACTGTCATTTTTGCTACTAGGGGTGCCCTTGAAAGTGCTTTTGTTTGTACTCTAAAAAAGCAGCTCTGAGAGGTGCACCACCTGCATTTCTGTGTGCACCTGTTTGTTGTTTATGCTTATTATCATGTCACCATGTTGTCATTGTATAAATGTCCCTCATGGTTTAGTCAATTTTTATGCTTTTAGAGAATTTAGCACTTTTTAACAGCTTGAGCTTCTCCTCCAGTTTCCTTTAATATTTTGTTTGCTTACTCTGGAGTTATCACCTTGCAGGATTAAGGTTAGTCTTGTTAAAATTTCAGTTCTATATGTGGGTTTTGTTCTAAAACAAGTTTTTGTACATTTATTTATTTAGTTTTTGTTTACCGGGTAGGTGCGCTAGCCAAACAGGTGACTATTTTTAGGCACGACCCGGGAGGTACAGTAACAATACAGAGTTAATTTACATAATACAGGGAAGCAGTAACAATACCTAGAACAGTTTTCAGTAAAAGGCAATAAAGGAGTACGGCTTCAGAGACAATCAACAGGTCAAGAGAAAAACAGCAGATTTACAGTGTACAGGTAGCATTTAGTGAGCGGATAAAGGTATACAGGGCAGATCCAAAGGACAGGTGGGTCAGGGGAGGGGGAGAAAATGGGAGGGACTGGGTGAGCAGGTAAAGGGGGGAATGCGGAAGGCAACCTTGTGGCTAAGTGGTTAAGGTGGCAGCAGGGATGAAGGAGGCAGGACGGGGGTCTGGGTGTGGGGCGGTGAATGGATGGTGGCAGTACATGGTTGAGGTGGGGGGAGAGAATAGGTCAGGCAGAGCTGGAAGCAGGGGAGACACCACCTGCAGTGGGGCTACAGAGAGGTAAAAGGCGGAGTGAAAACAGGGCAGGAAAGGACATGATAGGCATCGGCAGCCAGAGGAGGAGTGAAGCGGGGGAACATTTGGACGGGGCAGGGGGCTTACGGTATACGTCTGTGTGAGGGGGATATGGTGGCATAAGTGGTAGAAGGCTATGGGAAGAGACTGAGTCCATGGAACCGTGTGGTGGCTAGAGAGAGCTGAAGGGGAGGGGATCGGAGGTGAAGACGGCCACGGGGCGGCTTTAGCGGCAGAACCACTCAAGAGGAGCCCAGGTTCATGGAACCAAAGTTGGCAGGGGAGAGTTAGGATGGCGGGGTTCGGGATGAGGTACGGCGGGGGAGCGGCATCAGCGGCTGGAAGGTGCGGCAAGTACCCAGGGTTGTGGTACTGTTCCCGGGCAGGGGAGTTGGTGCTCAGTCGGGGTAGTCGAGGGGAGGCTGTGGAGGTTAAGAGCAAACGGGTCTAACTGGGGGGTGTAGAAGTGAAAAGTCAGTGTTAGGGGGATATGGCAGGAATGGCGGCAGGGGGCTGAGGGATGAGATTGTGTCCATGGAAACCGTACGCAGGCTGGACAGATCGATGAGTGTGAGAATATGGGGGTGAAAGCAGTGGGTGAGCGGTTTTAGCAGCAGGATCCTACTAGAGGAGCCCAGGATCATGGAGCTGTAGGCCAGTGGGGGAGGCTAAAGATAGTGGGGGTTCGGGGTAAGGTACGGCGGGTGAGTGGTTTCAGCGGCTGATGGTGCGGCTAATGTCCAGGGTTGTGGAACTGTATCCGAGCAGGGGAAACGGTGTTCAGGTGGGGTGGGTGGGGGGCTGTGGAGGTCCAAGGGCAATAGGAGTAGAGGAACGGGTCCATTGGGGGGTGCTTAGGCATTGGCTGCACCAGTACCTGGTACCCCTAGATCAACAGTACAAACATTCCAGTAAGCAGCAGTAACACGTAGAGCAGTGCAGACAGCAATAACAGGTTAACAATGCAGTAGTCAAGGCGCAGTAACTTACAACAAAATTACACACTCTAGACAAGTGCAAGTAGAGAGAAGTACCCTGAAATGGGTCTGTTGAGGGGTGCTTAGGCATTGGCTACGCCAGTACCTGGTACCCATAGATCGTCAGTACAAACATTTCAGTAAGCAGCAGTAACAGGTACAATAGTGCAAACAGCAATAACAGGTAAACAATGCAGTAGTCAAGGTGCAGTAACTTACAACAGAATTACATACTTTAGACAAGTAAAAGTAGGCTTCGAGGTCGGAGTTTTGAACTCGAAATGAAGTGCATATGGGCAGAGACATATATCACAGTGTTAATGTTGTAAGTAAAATAGGGTAAGGAGTAGGAAGGAGGGAGTGGTGGGGCAAGAGAGAGAGGTTGGCAGGACAAGCTCAGGTAGGGTCATAACAGGCACACTGGTCCGTGGAAAGCAGGTGTTCATGTAGCTTGCGCTTAAAGAGATCATGGGAAGATGTCAGTCTGAGGTCAAGTGGCAGGAGGTTCCACACTTGAGGGGCTGTGTACCCGAATGCTCCAGACCCTTTGGAGGTGCGACAGTGGGGGATTTTTAGTAGGGGATTTGTCCGAGGATCTCAGCTCACGTGGAGGGAGGGCTGGCTGAAGCAGTTCAGTTAGGGATGCTGGTCTGTTGAGTCTAATGATGGAGTCGCAAAGGCAGCCCAGGTAGTATAGTCTGGTGGCAGAGGGGGAGAGCCAGCTGAGGTCTTTACACAGTTGGCAGCGATGTTTAAGTCTGGGGGCTTTTGAGGCATACCTGCATATATTGTTGAAAGTGACATCCCATTTTCATAGTGTGGATTTATGCGCCATGGGTAGGATGGGAGCACAGTAGGTCAGAGCGGGTAGGAGAAGACCCCTGGTGATGGCTAGTTTGGCTGCAGGCGTGAGCATGTAGCTGGATCTGTAGGCAGCACCCAGTTTGCAGTTCACAGATTTACATATTTTTTGGATGTGCAGGTTTAGGTCCAGAGATTAGTCTAGCAGGATGCCCAGATAACGGAAGGAGGTAACCACCTCAAGGGGGGGTCCCATCCAGGTCAAGGACTTTTAAAGGAGAGTGGCAGGACCTTATCTTGTGGGTAGTGCCCAGAAGCATCAGTTTGGTTTTGCTGGAGTTCAATATAAGGCGGTGGGTGTTTAGCCAGAGTTGGACAGTGTGGAAAGCAGATGTCAGTGCCACATTAAGTTGGTCTACATTATTAGAGCTAGCATAGATAACCAGGTCATCTACGTAGAGTAGAGAGTCACAGGACGCAATGCTGTATGGCAGGTTATTTATGAATAATGAAAATAGGAGGGGACCCAGTATTGATCCTTGTGGCACTCCAATGTTGATGGTAGTACAGTCGGAGATTGATGAGTTAAGTTTGACTGCTTGGGTCCTGTTGGTTAAGTAACTCCTGAACCAGCTTATGACAGGGGGTGAAAAGCCAAATTTATGAAGGGTGGATAGGAGTAGGGGGTGGTCCACGAGGTCGAAAGCCTTGGTGAGGTCGATAAAGATAGCACCAGTAAGCTGACTTTTGTCCATGCTTGTGAGAGTATCAGTGGTGAATTTGACTAGCGCCATTGTGGTGCTGTGGTTTTTCCAGAAACCATGTTGTGCTGCACATAGCAGATTTGATGTTTCAAGGAAATCAATGGTCTGAGTGGCTACTAGTTTTTCAAGTGTTTTGCTGAGGACTGACAGAATAGCTATGGGTCTGTAGTTTGAGATCTCACTTTTGTTGCCCTTTTTGAAGATGGGGGTGATTCTTGTGGATTTCCAGATGTCAGGGAAAGTACTGTTGGAGAGGGAGAGGGTGAATACCTTGGCTAGAGGATAGGAGATGAGATGGGCGGCCGCCTTTAGTAGGCGAGGTTCCAGTGAGTCGGACCCGGGGCTGGTGGTGTCCGATATTGAGTTTAACAGTTTGAAGACTTGCGATGCAGACACAGCTTTGAAATAGAATGGCTTGTAAATATCCAGCACATGTTTCTTGAGAGAGGTATCTGTTGGTGCACCAGTTGATGAGGGCTGGGAAACCACAGTTGGAGGTTGAAGTGTGGAAGTATACTGGGACAGATCAGAGAACATCTTATTAAAAGCATTTGCAATGGTAAGGAGTCATTACAGTGGACAACCATCTAGAATAATTTCGGGGGTTATGGATTGAGGTGTACCCAGAAAGGTTTTATGTGGCCCCAGAACTTGTGTGGATCTCTGGCTGAGCTGGCAAGTAGGTTCTGGCAGTATTTGCTTTTGCTAGCCTTATTTGCTTTTTGCAAGAGTTTCTATGCTGCTTATAGATGGGTGTGATCCCTGGGTTGGCCAGTGCTTTTATACTTCCTCCACAGTTTGTCCCTGGTTCTGAGTTGGTTGAGTAGGTCTTTTGTGGAGCCAATTATCTGTTGTCTCCTGACCCTTCTTGTACTTTCGGACATGTTTAGTCTGTGCTTCTGTGAACTTAGGAGGAACATGTTAAGGGCATCCTTAACTTTTGTAGATTGGTAGATATCTGTCCAGTCAATGCAGGATATGTCCAGGAGAAAGGCATTTAGATGCAGGTGGCGGTTGGTGAAAGTGACCAGGTGGGACTGGGGGATGGAGAGGGACCCGCGTGTCTTGACAGATAGTGGTGAGTGGTCAGTTATAGCATCAGCCAGGTGCATGCCTTAGTAATGCGGTCAGGTCTGTTTGTGAGGACCCAGTCGATAAGCGTGCCTGATTGGGGGTTTATCATCCTGGTATTTTCAGTGTTGAGCTGGTGGAGGGGAAACCTTGATTAGGGGCTGCAAGGGAGCGTGTGGGCAGGCCCAGCCAGTTTAGGTTGACATCCCCAGGAAGATGGCTTCGCTCGAGCTTATGGTTTGTGAGGTTAGCTGGAGCAGTTCAGGAGGCCATCCACCCTCCAGTGGGTGGATTATAGAGACAGATAATGTGCAGGTTTTTGGACCTAGGGACAGGATAGCATGTAATGATTCGCAGATCCGATGAGGGTTATGGACAGGAACAGGCTTAATGGTGAGGTAGTTTTTGTAGTATATGGCAGCACCCCCACCCCTTTTCGAGCCTGGCCTGTCCTGTCGCAGGATAGAGTATCTGGGTAGGTGGCATTGGGCATCCTGTATGCGAGGTTTGAGCCATGTTTCTGTGAGGCAAAGGATGTCAGGTCCAGCTACTTTGGTCCACGCCTCAAGCTCAGCCATAGGCTCAGGAGACTTCTAATGTTCATATGCACAAACAGTAGACCTTTTAGGTTTGCCAGAGTTAGCTATTAAGGGGGCCAGGATTCGTTCCACGCCACCCGCCAGTAGTAGGCTGAAGAGAGGCTAGGAATTTAAGCTGCAGCTATATATAGATTTGTTAGATGACCATTTCTTCCTTGTTTGATGGTAGGTTGTGAGGAGAGATACGGCACCCATTCTTTAGAAAGAGGTAGTGTAGGGCTGGTTTGGCATATTGTTTGGTAAGGAGAGTAGGTTAAGGAGAAATCACAGAGTGAGGGGTGTTGTGGTGTATGACCAGAGGTAGAGACCATGAGAGTAGTTTAGGCAAACCAGGAGGAGAAGGCAAATAATGGGGGTTAGTGCTTGTAGTTTACCACACGGTGGCGGCAGCACTCATGTAGGAGAGACATGTTAGCGTATTTTTGTTTATATTTTTTTGGGTTAGGAAACAAAGAGTAGCAGGCAGAGCAGGGAAAAAAGGGAGTTAGTTTAGAGGGTGAAGCAAGGATTCAGCGAAGTGGAGGAGAATGAGAAAGGTGGAGAGAGTGGAGAGAGAAATCGGGTTCGAAAGTGGAAAAACGCCAAAAGTCAGGGCTGCTCCAGGAGGGCTGTTGGCAAGGTCTTTCAATCAGCTAGTATGATTAACACCCCAATGGTTATAGAGTATAAAGAGCCAATGGAAAAGTGGACACTTAGTCATATGACCACCAAAAGCCTATAAAGCTAATGGGCCCACCAGGGTGGGTGAGATGGGGCGAGAGCTGCCAAGCGCCGGCGGGACCAGTATCCACAGAGGAGCTGTAACACTAGCCGAAAACAGCTTACCTCAGGCGGGGAGAGTGGCTTGCTCACAGCCCCCAAGCACGTTTAGGCAGTCCAGTAACAAATTGAAAACAGCCACTTTCGGTGAATGGTGGGTCCAGCTAGTGCCACCAGCCCTTACTGAAGAGAGCCAGTGGGAGAAAGTGTTTTAAAATGTACCTTATGGCTTTTGCACCTTTAGTGGTACAGGGTGCCAGTGAGCGGCCGGGCTCCTGGTTCCCTTCCCGGGCAAGCGTGTGGTGGGCGGCCCCTGTCCACAGGAACTCCTGGAGGAGTGCGGCTTTTTTCTTCTGGGACTGCCGGGCAAGCGGTGATCCCTGAGGCTTCTTGGGGTGCAGTGGAGGGTCCTTGGGTCCAGGGAGGAGCAGGTCCGAAGCCCCGGTGGGCTTGGAGAAGTTCCTGAGGAGAGTAGCAGGGAGAGGCAGTTAAGTAGGCAGGACTGCAGAGGCAGACAAAAGAAAGGGGATGAAGGTGAGAAGAGGGGGGATTAGTGACAGGAGAGCAGGTTCAGGTTGCAGGCAGCTTAGATTGCTAAGGTATTGAATTACCAAGGTGCAGAGAAGCAGTTGGGATTTGAAATTTCAGAAAAGGCAGGAAGGGAACAAAGAGCAGCAGTTTTAAGTACAATCAGTGAAAATTGCACAGTCAAGTCAGCTAGGATTTACATTTAAGGTCTCAACTGTACTTGTAGCAGGGGTTTGGGATTAACAAAGGTGCAGAGAGGCAGTTGGATTTGAAAATTGAGAGAAGAGCGGAAGGGACAGGAGTGAAGCACCTTGAGTACAAGGAGGAGAAACCCACAGTCTAGGCAGTTTACAGCTAGATTTAAGGTTAACAGTAGTTCTAGTAAAATTCAGTAAATTTTAGGCAGAAGAGGGAGGGAGTAGAACAGCTAGAGGCAGAGGTAGAAATTAGTCTAAAATTACATAGTCAGTGTAGCCAGGTTAGGAAATAACTTCACAAATTAAATTTAGGCAGGAATTACAGTGTTCACAGTTAAAGCACAAACAGGCAGAACCCCAAAAATGTTCACAGAGGAGCTGTAACACTAGCCGAAACGGCTCACCCTCAGGCGGGAGAGTGGCTTGCCCACAGCCCCTGCCACGCTTAGGGCAGTCCAGCAGCAAAGTGAAAACAGCCGCTGTGAACGGTGGGTCCAGCTAGTGCCACCAGCCCTTACTGAAGAGAGCCGGTGGGAGAAAGTGTTTTAAAACTTACCTTAAGGCTTTCGCGTCTTTAGCAGTATGGGATGCCAGTGAGCGGCCAGGCTCCTGGTTCCCTTCCCGGGCAAGCGTGCGGCGGGTGGCCCCTGTCCACAGGAACTCCTGGAGGAGCGCGGCTTTTTTTCTTCGGGGACCGCCGGGCAAGCAGTGATCCCTGAGGCTTCTTGGGGTGCAGTGGAGGGTCCTTGGGTCTGGGGAGGAGCTGGTCCGAAGCCCCGGTGGGCTTGGGGAAGTTCCTTATGGCTTTTGCACCTTTAGTGGTACGGGGTGCCAGTGAGCGGCTGGGCTCCTGGTTCCCTTCCCTGGCAAGCATGCGGCGGGTGGCCCCTGTCCACAGGAACTCCTGGAGGAGCGTGGCTTTTTTCTTCGGGGACTGCAGGACAAGCGGTGATCCCTGAGGCTTCTTGGGGTGCAGTGGAGGGTCCTTGGATCTGGGGAGGAGCAGGTCCAAAGCCCCGGTGGGCTTGGAGAAGTTCCTTACGTCTTTTGCACCTTTAGTGGTACGGGGTGCCAGTGAGTGGCCGGGCTCCTGGTTCCCTTCCCGGGCAAGCGTGCCACGGGCGGCCCCTGTCCATATGAACTCCTGGAGGAGCATGGCATTCAGGTGTTTGGACTAGGTAATACAGTATATGGACTTAAAACAGGAGCAATTGGATGGGTGTGATTTTGATCACACAATACTTTGTACATATTGTAGCCAAAAGACCAGGGACATTCTTAACCAAAACTGGCATATTATGGCTATAGAGCCTGCACTGAGGGATGTTTCAAACACGCCCCCTAGAATTGTCTGCGGTAGGGGTTAAAATGTGTGAGACATCCTTGTAAAAAGTGTCCAGCCACTAGAGAGAGAGAGAAAAAAAATGGACCTTGGTTGGTTGCCAAAAGCCCCCATTGGTTGCCATCAGTGTTAACATTGTTATTTTTGCAGTGTCTTTAGAAAATGTTAAAGCCGTGAACAGCAGGAATAAATACAGTATCTCCAGATTTATTAATTATAGAGTAGCACTCAATGTATTATTTATATGGCAACTTGTTCCTGCAGTTCACTTTTTTATGTAAGCAAGACAAAGCATGCACTGAAAGTCAAGGTGAAGGAGCACCTCAGCTCCATTAAGAATGGAGATAGTTGGAATGCTAGAAGGGGGACAGGATCAGATCTGCAGTACAGTAGCTTTTTCTTGTTGTTTTTACATTGTTTCTTGTGGATTCTACTTGGTAGAAGGTTATTTCTTTCCTTTCTTACTACTAAGGGGCTAGCAGGGTATTGTTTGGGGCTGTTGGAATTTTGAAACCTGTTTTGGTAGCTATAAGTGGGCTCATTTGTTTGATAATTCACTGTGTGGCAGACTGCATTTGTGGAGGCATATTTCTTCTGTTTTAAAATATATAATTGGTGTGATTTAACTGGATTTGTTTCTTTGAATTGGAGACCTATATCTTCTAATTCCAAGCCTATTTTGATGTGTTGTTGGTGAAGCTGTTTGAATTGGAGTCCTGTTTCTTTTGGTAGCAAACCTATTTGGGGGGCTTTGAGTAGAATTGTGATTCATTGTTGCTGGCTTCACTAGCTGCAAAGTTTTAGTGCAGAGTGGGCGAAGGGTGCTAATGGTCTGACCAGAGGCCTCAGCTACCTGATTGTTTCTGGAAGACTTGGGCTGGTCCCACCCCTCCAAACCCCTCACCCCACCCACCCCTGGTCCATGATTTCCTTTATACCAGGGGTTCTGACATCACTTCCTCAAACGGGCAAAGGATATGCACCTGTCATAGCAGAAGCAGACATCCAGGAAAGGAACAGCAGCAAGTGAAGAGGTGACTGCTATCTCAGTGGATGGGAATTAAATGCAAATCTAGGAGCTTTCATTATTACTTCTTCGCATTGATATTGCATTGGGGAAAGGAGGAGTAGGAGTTTGAAGAAGGTTGTGCAATGGCTACTTAAAGTCTCTTTTTGAGTGTGGATAGGAAGGATAGGAATATAAAAAGCAGTTGCTCAATATATCTAATCGCTGTACAACAAAGGAGGTAAGGGAAATAAAGAAAAGCATGTTTTGCACTGATAGAGGGGGGAGAGGGGAGACTTGGGGGAGTGTCTGGTATCCTGCATCTGGAAGGGTGGGGGGTCGCTGGTGGGCAATGACAGCAATGGGTAGGGTGGTAGGCTGCAACAACTGCGGTGCACCAATCTTTCTAAAAATTGCCTGGAGTGTGGGAGGATGTTTAGTGTGCAACCACATAGAGAAACTTACAAAGGAGATCGAGGGTCTGCAGGAGGAACTAAGACAGGCAAGGCAGATTGGGGGTGGGTTTAGCCCAGTACTGGAGGGAGGAAGAAGGGGAGATGAGGGAGGGTGATTTAAGCCAACAGTGGTGAGGGGAGGGTCAGAAGAAGGGAAGCAGAGACAAAGGGGCCCAGACCAGGAAAAATGATTGCTGGGGAAACCAGGTCAGGAGACAAAAGACAAATGGAAGGAGGAGATAGGGACTTATAAGGGGAGGCGAAGAAGTGGCAAAAGTCATGGAATGGAAAGGAGAGAACAGGTTACTATGAAGAGAGAGGGAGTGGGCATTTGTGAAGGGTCTTCAGAAAATAGTTTTGCACTGCTAGAGAGGAAGAAGGTGGAGGAGGGAAATGAAATTAGAGGAGTAATTGATAAATGCCTGGACCAAACTGGAGCAGGGGGAAATTCTGCTCAGAGAATTGCAACAGGGGTAAACGGAAATAATGTGCAGGAGGAAGAAGAGCTGGAAATGAGAGAGGGAAATGAATGGAAGCAAGCAGGGAGTAAGAGGGGTGGAATCTTAGTGCTGGGGGACTCAATACTAAGAGGAGTCAGGTGGGGTAGCAAGGGGGAGAGGCATAGTCACATTTGGGTGGAGGCCATGCCAGGAATGACAGCGGAAAGGGTGGGACAATCTGTTCTGAAATATGCTAGAAGGGGTAGGGACAAGCCTCATTTAATTATACATCTTGGGACAAATGACCTGGCTGACAAGAAAGTAGATATAGTCCAGAGGAGGTTTGAGGAACTAGCACAATTATGTGAGGGGGCAGGAAGATCAGAAACTTTTTCAGAGATATTTCCGGTGCCAAAGGCAAGCACAACAAGAAAGCTGAGAATAGAGGAATTTAACGGATGGCTAAGAACCTGGTGTTGTGCTAAAGGGTATGGGCTGTTGGGGGGTGGGGAGGGACCTGGGAGGACAGTAGTCTATGCCAAGGACAGACTACACTTGAGTGAGGAGGGAAAGAAAGTGTTGAAACAGAGGATGGAGGAGTACATAGAGGAAGTTGGGAATTTAAACTAGGGGTGGAGGGTGGCAATTGGAGAAGAGATATACAGAGACCACAGGTTGGGAAACCATGTGAGCTTATCCCCAAAACAGTGATAAAGGACAAATGGCAAGTACTGCTGGTGATGCTAGGAAAGGGGCAGGATGGGAGGGGGGAAGGGTGGAAGGTGGTTACCCTTAATGCTAGGAGCCTTGGGAGGAAAACTGCAGAGTTACAGGTTCTCATGGCAGAGGGAAAGGTGGACTTTGCAGCTATCACAGAAACATGGGCCACCCAATACAATGACTGGGACCTGTCTGTACCAGGGTACAGGTTATTTCGTAGGGGCAGGGTGATTGGGAAAGGAGGACGGGTGGCACTATATGTGAAGGAAGGACTGAAGTGTGTAAGGGAGGAAGGGGTGGAGGGTAGTACGGAGTCACTTTGGATACAAATCCAGGATTCCAAGAATAGGATTCTTAGAATGGGAGTGGTGTACAGGCCACCATCTCAGACGGAGGAGTTAGACAGGGAACTAGCGGGACAGATCAGGAGGACTCAGTAGAAGGGTAGTGTGATGATTGTGGGGGATTTCAACATGCCAGGAGTGGACTGGAGTACCCCAACAACCAGGAACAGAAGGGGGCAGGCACTGCTGGATGCCTTACAGGACAGCTTCCTGCTGCAAATGATCAGTGAACCAACCAGGTTAGGGAATACCCTTGACCTTGTGTTGGCAAATGGGGACTTTATGAGAGAACTTACAGTGGAGGAACCGCTGTCAGGGAGTGACCACCACTCAGTGTGGCTCACATTGGATATGGGCAAGGAAGGAGTGGAATCTGGTACAAGAGTGCTGTACTTCAGGAGGGCCGACTTTGGGAGGATGGGGAAGTGGTAAAAAGTGTACGTGCCAGAATTCAATCTAGTATGGACACTAACCAGAGGTGGAGCTCATAAAGTTGGGGATAGTGAGGCAACCAAACTCCTGCAAAGCCCAGAGCAAGAAGGCTAGGGCTAAGAAACCGAGCTGGTTGAGCAAGGAGGTCATGGAAAGGTAAGGAAGAAAAGAGCTGCCTTTAGGAAGTACAAGAAAACAGGAGGGGGAGGACAAGGAGGAGTAACTTGACAGAATCAAGGAGGTGACAAGGGCAGTAAGGGAGCCAAAGCATCTACGGAACTCAGGCTGGCAAAGGCATTAAGAAGGGGAGAAGGACTCTTAAGTACATCAGGAGAAAAGGAGCTGTAAAACCACATAGTAAGGATTAGGAAGGAGGGGGGTTGGGTGGAAGCAGGGTGCGATAAGGCAGAAGCACTAAATGAGTACTTCTGCTCAGTATTTACTAAAGAGAAGAGGGGGTGACACCCAAGGTGGGAGAAATGGCAGAAACGGGGGGGTGACAGATGGGGAAATCATGGAGGGCAGAGTTCGAGAGGGTTTGAAGGCACTGAGGGTGGACAAGGCGCCAGGCCCAGATGGCATCCACCCCAGGGTACTGAAGGAGCTGGCAGAGGTCCTTGCAGGACCTTTGGCAGACCTATTTAATGCCTCACTACATTCAGGGTGTGTACCTCAGGACTGGAGGATGGCTCATGTGGTGCCCCTCTACAAGAGTGGCCCCAAGGATGAACCGGGAAACTACAGACCAATGAGCCTCACATCCATCATGGGTAAGCTAATGGAGACTATCCTGAAGGAGAGGCTTGTGGTCCTCCTAGAGGCCAAAGGACTACAGGACAGCAGACAGCATGGCTTCATACGTGGCAGATCCTGCCAAACCAACCTGGTGGAGTTCTATGACTGGGTAACTAGGCAACTGGACAGGGGCCATGCAGTGGATGTCCTGTATCTGGACTTCAGTAAGGCATTCAACACTGTGCCGCATGGAAGGCTGGGAAGGAAGTTAGTAGGCACAAGGGTGGGTGCAAAGCTGGTGAGATGGGTAGGAAACTGGCTTCAGGGAAGGCAACAGAGGGTGGTGGTGGGTGGGGAGCTCTCACACCCAAGGGCAGTGGCGAGCGGTGTTCTACAGGGCTTGGTGTTGGGACCAGTGTTGTTTGGGATATTCATTGCAGACATATCATGGGACATCAAGAGCAAGATCAGTCTGTTTGCTGATGATACCAAGGTAGGTGCGGTGGTGGATGACCTAGGGGAATAGCAGGGGTTGCAGGATGATCTGGCAAAGCTTGAAACCTGGTCAGACACCTGGCAACTGGGGTTTAATGCCAAAAAGTGCAAGGTGCTGCATTTTGGGATGAAGAACCCAAGGAGGAATTATCAGCTTGGGGGAGTGCAGTTAGCCCAGACAGAGGAGGAGAAGGATATGGGTGTGCTCATTACAGGGTCAATGAACAACTCGGCACAATGTAGGAAGGCAGCTGCAAAGGCCAACAAAATGCTGGGTTGTATTGCAAGGGGTATATCCTTGAGGAGGGAGGAGGTGATTCTGCCACTATATAGGTCATTAGTTAGACCACACCTGGAGTACTGCATGCAGTACTGGCGCCGTATCTGAAGAGGGACATTAAGTTACTGGAGGGGGTGCAGCGCAGGGCGACAAAGATGATCAAGGGGCTGGGGGACTTATCATACGAGAGGAGGTTGAAGGAGTTGAACATGTACTCACTGGAGGAGAGGAGGGACAGGGGTGACATGATTGAAACCTTTAAATACATGAAAGGAATAAACAAGACGGGTACAGAGGGGCTGTTCAAAGTAAGGGAGGGAGGGCCACCAGGGCCATGATATGAGACTGGAGGAGGAAGGTTCAGGAGGGAGATGAGGAGACACTTTTTTACAGAGAGGGTGGTGGCTGGGTGGAATGCATTACCTGCAGAAGTGGTATCCAGTAGAACAGTGGACCGCTTCAAAGGGGATGGGACAGGACAAGGGGGAGGGTTAATGAAGGAGAAGGGTGGAAGGGAAGGGCAGCTGCAGAATAAGGGGTGCTAGCTGCACATTCGAGCAGACTTGATAGACCTCTAGGCCTTTATCTGCTGGCAAATTTCATATGTTCATATGTTCGTAATGCTTTATATAGTGATTTGGCAGCAACTGAGGTGGATACCCAACAGCATTTTTCATTTTGTGGGATCAAGAAGGTAGAGTCAGGCCAGAGGGGAGATGATCTGAAGGTATTACTCTTATTGTTTATTTGGTATATTTGGGTGTCAACATGGCTCAGTTGGTAGCACATCCACCTCTGGACCAGAAGGTTGTGGGTTCTCGTCCCACACCGGGATTGAACTTGCACCTCAAATGCTGGCATCTGAATGCAGTGTTAGGGGGGTGTTGTACTGCTGGGGTGTGCTGTCCTTTGGATGAGACATTAAACTGAGGTCCCATCTACCCATCCTGGTGTTGTCCAGGTGGAAGTAAAAGAACCCAGGGCACTCTTCACAAAAGAGTAGGGGACATTCCCGGTATCCTGACCAACATTCCCCTTCCCATAAATTGGTTCATGCAATTGTCCAGGCAGTGTGTGTGCACGTGTGCGTGTGTGTGTGTGTGTGTGTATGTTGATGTGTGATATGGCCGCCACTACACATTTAGACAAGTCTAGCATTGCTTGTAAAGCGCTTTGGGATACACTGTGTATGAATAATGCTATGTAAATGCTGATTCTTCTTCCATAAAATTATGGAAGTAGTTACCTTATGGACTACGTTATAGTCTTAAAAAGGAATTAGTAATACTTCCATTTGTGCCTTTTTGCTGTAGCACTTTGCTGGATATAGAAATCATATAATTGTACTACTACAGTACTTGTGTTCCCCCTTTATAACTTTATATTAGATCTGGCTACTAAACAGTTGTATTACTTTTCTTTTTTACTGGGGCACCCTTCCCTGGACTGGAGGTTCCAGCCCCCCACTCTGCTCGCCACCCCCTCCTGTCCAGGCTTGCCCCCCTGGACTGGGCCGCTGGATGGATGCTTCCTTCCCAAAGAACATCATCTCATGACCCTGGCTTGCCCCCCAGGATAGGGCCATGGGAGTGGGACAACCTGCTGGACATTGTTCACTACGGGATCAGTGGCAGAGATGGAGGTCATCATCAATGGATCCCTGGGGGTGGGGATGTGCAATGACACCAGCATCCACCCTGCCCCCCAAGTGTGTGGTGCCAGCCCCAACGGTACCCACAGCCTCTGCTAGAGGTCCACATGGTGCCGGACACTCTTTCCCTCCTCTCCCCGGAGAAGGAGAGCAGCCCCTGGGACACTCAGTTCTTCTACCCTCCAGCTGGCCTTCCAACTCCTGAGTCCATCACCAAACCTGGGATGTCGGCGCCGCAAGTGGTTGCCTTTCCGCTGTGCCAGTGTGCTGGCAGTTGTATTATTTTTAATTGTAGGGTTAGTGCTACATGTATGGGACACCAATTTGAATATTGGTATAGTGGATTTTGAGAGTGTTATTAAGGGCACTTTACCTGCTACTGTTCCCATTTCTTCCCTTTTCTTTCCTCTTCCCCTTGTCCCTTAATTCGTTGGGGGACAATTACTGTGTGCAGTAATAATAAAATGCAGATTGCACTGGGATATCAAATTGGTCTGAAGCTACTGATAATCATTGTTTTTATCTATGTCATTTATAGTGTATGGTGGGATGTTGTTCTGCATGGAAATTCATGGGTAGAATAGGGTTGTTGTGCTGCAGTACTGACATCAGTACTGACATCAATATGTTGTTGTGCTGCAGTAGTGACATCGCCACTGCAGTGCAACAACTTAGAATTCTGCTGCATAGCTGCTTTTCTGTAGCCAATCTAGCTGGAAGCTGTTTTTTTTAGCTTGAACTGACAGAAATGGCTGCAGCTGCAGTCAGTAGCTGCAGATTTAATCAGTAATTTGACTCTGCCACCAACCCTGAAGTGCCTCCCCTCCCAACTGCCAGTTCACTCAAAGGAAGTGGAGTTTCTGAAATAGACATGGGCGCCCAAACACAATGAAAGATAGTGTATGGGCATCCATTCACAGGCAAGCCTGTGTCTTCATCTCAAGATTTCTATGGCAGCAGGGAAACTTCTCGTGCTTCGCTCTCAAGGTTCCTGGTTGCCATAGAAACCTCTCAATGCATACACAGGCTTGTTGTGTATGGCTGTCCATACATTATCCTCTATACTGTATCTGGCACTGATCTGTTGCACATTGGATATTTGCACGTTTGTATGTATTCACTTATGGGTTCCCAATATTGTAAGTGATTGTGTGTAAGATTCACTGCTTTTAATTCATAGTGAATTTAACAGCATACAGATGAGAGCTGATATTCCTTGATGACATGGTAGCATATGAAACTGGTTGGAATTTTTTTCACTGTTCTCTGCTGGCCTTCCTATGAAGGGCTAACATGGCCTGTACATGGTGTTGTATTATAAGTAATACATTTATTGTCTGCTTTCACTCTAATTGCTGTGTTTGGTACATTACTGGACTGTAACGGTGGTGGTGTTGAGCCTTTTCTTGTTGCTAATCACAATATACCTAAATATGCTGTAGTTTGTCACTGGATGCAACTGCATATACTTCTTTCTTCTCTGTACTGTAAACATAACTTTTAATTATAGAAATCCTGCACAAGATTTATGCTGTAAGGTTCTGTAGCTTTATTCATAAGCATGCCTATTTTGCTGTCTTATTCTAGTCTAAGAATAGCAAATCTAGAATGTGGGGATATGAATGAAAGCTGGCAGGAGGGAGAATCAGGAGGAATGTGAGGAAGTCGTATTTTACAGAGGGAGAGTAGTTGAACCATGGAACAGCCTGCCAGCTGAGTTGGTGGGTACCAAAACCATCAGTGACTTCAAACTTGGTTTGGACAGAGTTAAATGCTTAATATTGGCCCCAGGGGGTGGCAGTAAGGCAGGAATCATGGGAGGGGAGAAGCATAAGGAAAAAGCCTGTATAGACACTACATTAGCCTGTAACATAGGTGACCGTGACTGGGCACTTTCAAAAAGGGCGACTCAATCGCAATGCATGTTGATAGGGCTACTAACTAGGGAGAGCAACCGGATTGGAAAGGGGGTTTGTGCATATAGCGACAGGATGTTGCTACATGTACACGCGTGGGGGAGGGAGTGAGCATGCTGAGTGAGGGGTTGGAAGGGGAGGAAGGGTTTGTGAGGCGTGGTGCCGTGGTGGGCTACCAAGCTGGCCCTGTGGCATGGTGGGTGAATGGTGGGCTGGGGTTACGGTGCTGGGTTCGGGTGCACATCGTTTTGTTGTGCCTGGCCTGAATTTTTTAAGGTTTGCACCCCGACATGCACCCCCTGGAGATTGAGAATTCTTTAGTGGGGGAGTGCAGGGGCATAGCCCCCACATAACAAAAGAAAATCTAAGTCCCTGGTGCCCTTTGCTATGCGCTGGGATATACATCACCATAACTGATTTTCAGTGATGTACATGCGCCCTTATGGTGATCGCCTTTCTGCAGTCGCCATTATGACATGGAACTGATACTAGGTCTTGGGAAAGGTTAGGGTTTAGGGGCAAACTGGATTGACTGAGTTTTTTTGCTGCTTTCATTTTCTGTGTTTCTCTGTTTTTATAAGGCCTGCTCTCCTAAGAGGTCAGTCCGCTGTATTTACCAGCCACCAGGTTGGGGTTGGTATTGATTGGTAATTGTCCAGTGTTTTGTGGCTCTGTGGAGATAACCTTGATGAAGATAGGCTTGTTACTTACCAGTAACCTTACCAGTAATGGTAGATCCTTGAAAGGCTCTCCATTGAGCCGTTCCATTTTCCACTTGCTGTCTCCTAGTCTGGCAGACCTTTGACTTTCAGCTTCTTGGCTCTGCACTGCATAGGTATGCTTGGTACTGCATCAGGCATCCTCATAGCCCTTTGGGCTAACAGCACCTCAGATGGGGGTCTACACACCTCCATGGCAAGAAGAGCCTGCTGCCACAATCCCCAAGCCCTTGCTAGCAGGTACGGCCTGGACAGCATTCCTGGAACTCAAGGCTGCGTGGCTATCTCTGAAATTTTCTATGGACAATTGCCTTTATCCTGGGACAGCTCTTATTCGCTGTCCATGGAACATGAGCTCCTTGTTTGGTTCCTTATCCTGCCAGGCATTTTTAAATTCCTCCTGACTGGACTATGTCACTACCATTACCATTGGTCAGCTTATTTAACCTTTTTTCCCCCTAATCCAGTATTGCCTCTGATATCTGTTTTAATACTCAGTGCTGAATTTCTTGAGTTTAAAGTGTTCTCCCGAATCCCCCCCCCATTTTCAGATTATACTGTAAAGCCACTAGAGGCCAACAAGATGTGTAGGTCGCAATCCTCTTGCCACTGCTCCCTCCCAACACTTCTGTCCTGCGTCATTCATACCTAAATTCTCTGCCTTTTGCCCCTCTCTGTAATGTCCCTTGCACTGTCTTCCAGGCTATCACTAGGCATACAATATGGCATCCAAACCAGGGTTCAAACCAGGTATCTTTCGCTCCAAATGCAGCAACCCTACCACTGCGCCACTGAGTCTGCCACAAAGTTAGGTGTCAGCAAGATCCACTCATACCTGAACATGGTCACATCTAGCACCACTGTACTCCCTCACAACACCCACCCACACAAACGAACCATACTACTATTGCTAACCACGTTTACCCTGCTCAGCAACAAACCCCCAGTTGCCTCTGGTATGTACACACCTTTGCTGCTGGGGGAGCACCTCACTCCTTATTGCCTCTCTGTCACCCTGTCTCTCCTCATAGCCCCCCTGCATCCCTCCCCTCTACCCCTCCACCCATCTCTCTCTGCCTTGAGCCCTCCTTGTCTGTTCCTCTACCTGGCTATCTCAGCCCTACACAACGGCCCATTCCTTACTCATCACTTTCTAAGCTTGCCAGCCGCTGCTAGCCAGCACAACGCCACCAATTCATGGCCCATGTCAGGATCTTCCACTTGCTTCTTCTACTACCTGGCAATGTTCATCCCAGTCCTGGTCCAGCAGCGCCCCCCCCCAAACTGTGGTCACCCACGGGGCTTCGAATAGCCACTTTGAATATGTGCAGTCTGCCTAAACAACATGGCACCCCTGCAATGCTGAACAACACAGCACAAACCAGACATTCTGGCTTTAACAGAAACCTGGCTGTCAGCCAAGACCCCAGACCCATTTGTCTCTATTCCTGGCTACTCTCTCACTGGGCTTGATCGTAACAGCAAGAGAGGCAGTGGCTGTGCCTTCTATGTAAATGACTCACTGCATTGCCAAGCCCTGCCTGCATCCTCCCTAGACCATGGTGCCCAAGCCCTCTCAATAAAACTCTCCCCTGACCCAAACCATGCTCCTCTTACTCTCAACGTTGCCTACATCCCACCCCACAGCCAATCCCCTGCCTGTAAAGCACTCTCTGACTATCTAGCCAGCCACCCCCACAAAATGGAACAAATCTTAGTTGGGGATCTCAACATAAATTGGCTGGCAAGCTCATCAACACACACTCAAGATATCTTTGCTGCGTTAGATATGACCCAACTGGTATCCCAGCCTAGCAGGGCGAACCCTACTAATGGAACCCACACCCTACTAGTTATCCTGCTCACTAGTTGTCCCGACCATATTACCGACCTGGGTGTCCTCCCCAGTGCCTTAAGCGACCACTCCCCAATCATCTTCAGCTGGTCCTGTCAGCTACCTAAACTACCACCAAATATCACCTTTCATCATCAACTATGCCCAGGAGGCATAGCCAAACTCAAACAATATCTAATTAACTATGACTGGTCCCCTATTTCCCAAGCCCAGCACATAGATAATGTGTTGGACTACTTCACCACCACTTTTAATACTGCCTGTGATGCTTTTGCACCAACGGTCAAAGTGACCACTAAGAAACATAGTGCCCCCTGGATCACCCCAGAACTCCTACAGCAGTTCAAAATGTGTGACAACCTCTGGCATCATGCCACTACCTCCGGTTTTCTAAGCAATAGGCAGGCCTATAATGCTGCCCGCAATAAGTGTACCTGGGCAATCTGCAAGGCCAAGGCGGAGCACTACAGAACTGCCCTAGCCACCTCTTGGGGTAGCACTAGAAAGTTCTGGGATAACATCAAGGAGCTTAATGGTAAATCCTGCTCTCCCCCCCTCACAACTTAGTGTTAATGGTACTACCACCATAGACACACTTCACATGGCTAACTGCCTCAACTCCACCTTCTCAGACCTCAGCTCAGTCCTCCCTAGCAACTTTTTTGATCCAATTCAGCCTACCCCACAGCCTGAGCTCCTCCACTGCCCCTTCAAACTCAGAGTCATTAACCCTACAGAAGCAAAAGCCAACCTGTCCAAAGTCCTCCAGAGCTCCAATTACTGCAAGGATGCCTTCGATATGCGTATCCTATACCTTGTGCTAGACTCTGTTATCTCCCCGCTCACAGACCTTCTAAATCTGTCCCTGCGCCTGTGCCAGTTCCCAACCTCATGGAAAATGGCAGTGATAACACCAATATTGATATGTGGTGACAGCTCCCTCCCAAACAGCTACCAGCCCATCTCGATTCTCCCCCCACTCTCTGAAGCCCTTGAAAAGATCATGGCCAATCAGCTCACTAACTACCTCCTCGCACACAACCTCTTATGTAGGGAGCAGCACGGTTTCAGAGCTGGTCATAACACTACAACGTCCCTCACAGAATTTGCTAACTCCCTGCACTCCACGCTTGACAAGGGGCACCTTGCAGGGGCCATGTTCATTGATCTCTCAAAGGCGTTCGACACGGTTTCTCATCCCTTCCTTCATAACACATTACAACAAATTGGGGTCTCTCATTGTCCACTCTCATGGTTCTCTAGCTATCTTTCATCTAGAACCCAATGTGTTAAAATTAATAATATCATATCTACTATGCTGTCTGTGCACTCAGAAGTTCCCAAGGGATCTATTCTGGGTCCCCTGCTATTCAGCATCTACCTCAATACCCTGCCAAAATACTGCTCCGGTAACTTTCCCCTCTAAGTGGATGACGTTGTTCTTTATGCTGCACATCGTGATCCTTTCTCTCTCCTGTGTACCTTACAAAACTCCTTCTCTCAGATTGAACACTGGTTTGCTGAACACAGATTGGTGGTCAACATTAAAAAAACTAAGACGATGCTCTATGCCCACCGCCAAAACAAATCAAAGGATTTGCTACTGGAAATACTCTCTGCCTCTCTCATCCCACTGGAACAGGTCCAAAAGTACAAGTATCTAGGTATTACATTTGACTCTTCCCTCTCATTCCATGAACATATAAAAATTCTCACCTCTGCCGCCAACACCCACATTGGTCTCCTTTACAGACATAAAGACTGCCTGTCACCTGAAGCACTTCACCTAGCCATTACCTCCTTAGTCTTATCACTGGTGGATTATGGCCTCACAATCTATGCTGCCGCCAACCCTACGGTGCTTCATCAAATACAAGTAGCCATCAAATAAGGCCTACTGGCTCCTCTCTGGTGCTGACAGAAATACACATACCGGCACCCTATACGCGCTCACCAATATCCTCTCCCTTGAGGAAAGACTATTATACCAGACCTGTCTCTTCACGAAAAAAATCCACCTGGGTTTAACCCCAATAGGTGTCATGGCTTCTCTTCATGCAGCCACCATCTCAGTGTTCACACGGACTGCCCCAAAAACTGTCTGGAAGGTGCCTGGGGTCAGGACCACCCTGTCCCAGCGATCCTTCCCCCCTTAGAGCTCCATCCAGGTACAATGCCCTCCCTCCAGCTGTCACATCAATCACCAATCTAGGTAATTTTAAAGCTGCCTTAAGGGCTCATATCCTCTCCTCACGTCAATGCCAGTGTAACCAGTAACCTGTGGATCCTGCACCACACAGCTAGGCCATGCACCCGCCCTTGGCCAGGCAGTGGAGAGCCCTCCCTATTTCTAGCCTACAGGCTCCTTGCCTCCCTCAGTTAACCATATAGTTGCACTGGACTATGAATGCATTGTATTATGTATAAGATAAGGCCTCCTTAGGTGGCTTACTACTAACTCATATCATGCATTGCTTTAGCTACCAGTTGTATAGGTCTTAACTGCTCATTAGGTAAATATGTCGATAGCTGTGCCCTGTTTTAGCTACCAAATGTATAGGCATTAACCCATGCTCATTGTATTTATACTCTGTATGATTGCTCACCTACATTTATTCTATGTAGGTACTGTATGAATGTCTATGTTTTGTTCTGACGTGGAGCCTTTGGAAACGAGTTTATGACTCAAAGGGTTGTAATTCCAATTTCCTAAATAAATAAATAAATAAATAGGTTGTCTGTCATCTGTATCAGTGCTGCCACTAGGTGTGTGGTGGGTAGTGCTTGCTTCACTCCCACTGCTTCTCGGGGCATGGCTGATGGGGGTGGCCCTAACCCTGCTGTCAGTGGATGGTTTGGAACCCTACTCACAAACAGAAACTAAAGTGGTTGGGATTCGCCCATGTTAAATCAGTGATGATGTGTGCCAGTGATGCACATGTAGGCATGTCAGCAAAGGCAGCCTATCTTGCAGATGCTTCCTGTGAGATCCTGACGCTGAAGGCTTACAGTCTAGTGTATAATGGCTCTATGAAGAGCCTCTTGAAAATCTACTTTTTACTATTAAATGACAAGCTTTTCATTTGGCACCCTGGTGTGCAGCTCATCTAATCTTTATAAGTATGTGGGTTTTTTGTGTTTGTTTGTTTTTACTAAACCATACCTTGCATTCGTATTACTCTACATCGGTCATTGAACTGCTTCTTTAACATGGTTGCTGTGCTAAGCTATTCTATAAGTGTAAACTGCAAAAAACTATGTTAATGTGGTTGATCAAGTACTTATTTAAACCTTCTGTCCTTTGTAATGACCTCTCTATCACGCGACATTGTCAGTGGCCCAACTCTGTCCTTAAGTGTCCTGTTGCCTCTAATGTAATTAAAGAATCTTGTGTTTCCAAGATAAGACACTGTACAGTTAGTATGGAATTTATTTAATCAGGGTCACTCAGCTGAGCTACATCATCTCAGCAGTTCCAGAACCATTCTCTTTGCACAGTTGTTACAATAAGTGTCATTACTTCATTTATTTTCATGCCTTCCTTTCTGTTACTCCCTTTATTCCCTATTTAGGATCACTCTCTCCCACTATTCCTGTACTTTCCTTATCTAGAGCCCCTCAATTATTCCACTCTCTTCCTCCCTCCCCTCCTATTCCAGACGCTGCCACTACTCCCGTACTAGGATCCTTCCAGGTACCGCAATCTCTCTTACTGCCTCCCTTGTTCTCCCCTTAACTACCTACCCCCCTATTTCCTAATCATGTTACCATCTATTATGATGCTTCTCACTCTCTCTCTCTCCTTCTCTTTCTGTTTCCCACAACCTCTCTCTCTCCCTCCTGCCAGATTTCCTGTTATCTCCCATTCCTGCTCCCTTCCCTCAACCTCCTCTCCTATCCTCCCCTCCTGCTGCCTCCTTCCCCCTCTCCACTCCCCTGGCTTCCAGGCTGCTCCCTTCTCCCCTCCATTTCATCCTGGCTCCACAAGGTGTCCATTAGAACCTCCCTCCTCCCCACCCCCCTGTCCCACCTATCCCCTCTTCCTCGCAGATGAATCTCAGTCCCTGTCAAGCTCATCATATCTCTGCTGCTCCTTACAGCAAGTAATATTGCACCCAACCCCAGCCCTGCACACTCCCTTTCCACTGTCCTCCCCAAAGGTCTATGGGTGGACCATATTAACATCTGTAGTCTCCTGCCTAAAATAGATCTACTGCATCCCCTCATGGTTTGCCTTCTCCCTGATGTCCTGATAGTTTTGGAATCCTGGCTTTCTCCCAAGATTTCTGACTTCGCTATCACCATCCCTGGTTACACCCTCACCTGCCAAGACAGTGCTAATAAGGGTGGTGGTATCACCATCTATCAATCAATCAATCAATCAATCAAATCTTTATTTATTCAGGTGAACATCATTGAGCAAGGCTCATTTACAAGATGGACCTGATAAGGTCAAGGTTCAATAGTTGATACACAACAGATACATCATACACTATATAAGACAGTTATACATACAGGGGAAAATAACATTTATAAACACAGTGATGTACAGTAAATTCACATGATAAAAATCGGTTACAGGAAAGTTAAGCTAATATTTACAGTATGTACAGTATATATATCCAGTGGGGGCATAGCAGACACTCAACATAATGTAATACTAGGATGGTGAAGGTATTACTGGGTGCCCTAAGATGGGGTGTCTGTCTGGAAGGAATATGCCATACATGGTTTGGAAGGAGATTTGTGGAGATGACAATGCTATCTAGCGATAGCAACTTCATTTCTCTTGAAGAAGACTGTACAATGCTGTTTAAAGGATGCAAATGGAATGATATTGGACAGTTTTAGGATTTTTGTAGGGTGTTCCATGGCTATAGCTAGAGAATAACTGATTACTGCCCTCCCTAGCCTGGTGTTGAATTTGGGCAATTTGAGCAGGATGATGTTGCTTTTTAGGGCATAGGAGCTAGGAGAGGTCTGGGTGAAGCAGTCCAGGATATAGTTTGGAAGTTTTTTTGATAATGCTCTGTAAATCCATAGTGCTGCATTTCTGTTCCTTCTGAGGTGAAGGGAAACCCACCCAACTGCAGCATAAAGAGAGCAATGATGGGTATTAGATGGCAGATCTGTAATGAACCTTATTGCTCTATGATATAAGGTATCCAACTTGTGAAGGTAGGAGATGGGCAGTGACTATAAAGGAAGTCTGCATAGTCAACAACTGATAGAAAAATGGCCTGGACTAACCTCATCTTTGAGTCTCTATTTAGGAAGGGTTTTAATCTAAGAAGGCCAAGCCTTTGGCGAAGCTTTTTTAACAGTTCTTCTAAATGATGAGTGAAGTCAAGTCTGTTGTCAATCCACACACCTAGGTATTTGAAGTTTTCTACATACTCCAGATTTTCTCCAAGTATAGTGCATAGCTGGGGGAGAATGATTGAAGAGGATGTGCTGGTGGAGCTTTGATTTGTGAACATCATTGCTTTAGTTTTCTCTGCATTTAACAGAAGCTTTTTCTCGAGTAGCTGATATTGTAGCAAGGAGAATTCTGTTTTTAGGATTTCACAAGCAGCTGCAGGCGAAGGGTTGCTGACATACAGAACAGTGTCATCAGCAAAGAGGTGTACAGAGGAATTGGTAAGGGTTGAATCAATGTTATTTGTTAACGGTGGATAGCAAATCTGCATGAAGCAAGGATAAGTCAATCAATCAGAAGGACCTGATCTGGATAATTTGGGTGGGGGGGACTCTGGGGCAGTGAATTTTGCATATACAGTAGACCATATGGTGGTTACTGAGTGCATCAGGGAAGGTGCCGTATCCAATGCTATCTACTTCTCTTCTACCATTCAATCTACTCCAGTGGTCTCTATCACCTCCCCTGCTGCATTTGAGCTCCTCATCCTTAAACTCTCTTTCCCTTTCTCTGCTCCCATCTTTGTGGCTGGTGTCTACTGCTGCCCAGGGCTATCTTATTCATCAGTCACCAAACTCATAACCACTATCTCTTCTCATGCCTCCTCTGGTGAGCTTCTCATCCTGGGAGATTTCAATATTATTTGACTTTCCTACAGTCACTCTAAACTTTGCCAAGATATTAAATGCTTACATCTTACACAACTTATTTCAGTCCCTACCTGTCACAATTCTAAATCCCTGAACCATTCGCTACTGGACTGGGTACTCATAGATCACCTGCACTGCATCATCGATACTGGCACCTTCCCTGATGCACTCAGTAACCACCATATGGTCTACTGCATATGCAAAATTCACTGCCCCAGAGTCCCCCCCACATTATCCAGATCAGGTCCTTCTGATTGATTGACTTATCCTTGCTTCATGCAGATTTGCTATCCACCAACTGGTCCCCATCTCTGATTCCAGCAACATCAACCAAGCTCTCAAACACTTCTGCTCCAAATGTTTACTAATCTGGGATCTGCATGCTCCCCTTCAGAAAACCAGGGTCTGACGTTCTCATCTCCCTTGGATCTCAGCCAAACCTTTGGCCTGTCTCCAAGCATGTGACCTTCCATAGAAGATTTACAAGTTGGCTGGTGCACTGGTAGACCTTCACAGGTACTGAGCCCTGAGAAATACTTGTACCAGAGCCACCAAACTTGCAAAGACTGAGTTCTTTTCCTCCTCTTTCCAGAACAAGCTTAAACACCCCTCCAAATTCTGGAAAGTCATCCATGCCTTCTTCTCCCCCCCTCCAACCAGTCCCCCCCCCACCGTCTTCAAGGTGGGAGAAACCATATCTCAACCTCCTTCTGTGGCCTCTGCATTCAACTCTTCCTTCACCACCTGTGCTACCTCACTGTTATCCACTTTCCCTCCACTACCAACCCTCCTCCCACCCTCCCACATGCCCCTTCTTCACTTCCCTTCTCCTTCTCACCAGTTACCCCTGCTGTTTCTATAACTGCCCTCCTGGTCTTCAACCCTATAAAAGGTGGGAGCCCTGATGGTCTAGACCCCAAGCTCCTACACCTCTCTCCCCTGCCATTGCCTTTCACATCTCCTCCCTCCACGACCTCTTCTTCTTGCTAGCCTCAGTCTTAGACACAGGGAAGCATGCAACTGTCATTCCCCTTCCCAAAGGAGGTGACTCCTCTGCTCTTGACAACCTCTGCCCTATCTCCCACCTTTCAACCTTATCTAAACTCCAAGAACACACAGTGTTGTCCCAACCCTCTCCCTTCTTTGACTCCTCCTCCTCCTTCACTCACTTCCAGTTTTGCTTTCGCAAACACCACTCCACCACCTCCTCCTCCTCCTTCTTCCTCCAGCTCACTGATTTCATCCACACAGGCATGGACCAGAGCCTCATCACTGCCACCATCATTGTTGATTTAGCCAAAGCTTTTGACACTGTCTCCCACCCTTTTCTCTTCGACAAGCTGAAGTCGGTGAGTCTCTCAGACTCCACAGTTAGCTGGTTCAGCTCCTACCTAGTGGGTAGATCTCAGTCAGTGAGAATTGGAGAGTCCCTATCCCCCCTCCCAATTTGCACTGGTGTTCCCCAAAGCTCCATCCTTGGCCTGCTACTTTTCTCCATATTCCTCAGTGACCTTCCCTCTGACTGCTCATCTGCATCCATCCACATGTACGCAGATGACATGGTCCTGTTTGCCTCTGAGTCCTCTCCAACTGAGTTAACAGCCAGGCTGCAACTTCATTTGTATGCTGTCCAACAATGGTTCAGGTCTAATCAACTATCCCTAAATGCAAAGAAAAAAATAAAACAATGGTCTCTGTGTCCTTTAATATTAGGCAGAGGCTTTCCAGGCTCACATCCCTTCCCTCCCTCCACACCCTAGATGGGGTCACAATTGACGATGTGGCCTCATTTAGGTACCTTGGGGTCTGGCTCAACTGGCATCTTGATTTTTCGCATCACGTAGATGCCATGCATAAGACACTCCACCCCATGCTCCAGCGCTCTATATAGGAACAAAAGCTGTATCCCAGTATCCGCTCACCAAGACATCATCGCTACGCATCCCTACCCCGGCAGCTCTGACCTCCCCTCTCTATCACTTAGATCTCCCTTCTCTCTAATGCAATCCATCTCCTTTTATTCCCCCACTACTCTCTCCTCCCCCTGTCATCCTCACGCTGTTTTCTTCACACGCCCCACTCTCTACCTAACTTCCCATTCACTTATTTGTCAAAGCTGACTAGGCCTCCTTGGCTGATTTTCATCATTTGTCCTTTCAGTGATTGTATTAATATGTCTATTGTTATGCCTGCTTTCTGGCATACATTGTACAATGCCAGTCAATTCATTACACTTGTCCCTTACACTTACTATCAAATTGTTTCATTCTTTGTGTTTCTTTAGTACCTATGTTAATCCTTTTGATGTGGAACCTATGTGAAAGAGCTTCTAGCTCACAGATGTTATAATCCAAGATTAAAATTAAAAAAAAAAATTATTCTCCCCATTATCGATTATGATGATATTGTCTATGGTGCTACTTCAGAGACCACCCTGGCCAGACTGGACCCCTCTTTTACTCCTTCTGCTGTATTGTCTTGGACTGCCCGTGCCGCACTCACCACTGTTCTTTGTACTCTGCCCTCTCTCTCCCCTCCCTGAATGATTGTCATGTAACCCACTGTGTCTCTTTCATTTCTAAATTCTGTCTGGCATCACTACCCCCACCTCAGCTCTCTCATCTCCCCTTTGCTCTCCCCCCTTCTCATACACCCTCCGCAACTCAGGCTATCGTTTCCCTCATGCTTCCCTCTCGTAAATCCCTTACAGGTCAGGCTGCTTTCTCTTCCCACTTTCCTTAACTCTGGAATTCTCCCCCCAACCATTCACTCCACATCTTCAAAACTCTTTCTCTCTCCTCTCTACGCCATATCCACCCCACTCCCTCCTGTAACATAGAACCATAAAAATTGTCAGCAGATAAGGACTGCCAGGCCCATCTAGTCTGCCCTAAGCCTACACTAGATTGTGCCCTTTGATTCTCAGTGGTCAATGGCTCACCCCCCCCTTCTCCTCACCTCTAAGGTTCCCCTTTGCCTGTCCCAGGCATGTTTAAAACTCTCTACTGTGCTTGCTCCCACAACTTCCTGTGACAGTTTGTTCCATGGGTCCACCACTTTTTCTGTGAAGATAAACTTCTTCACATTTCCCCTTGTCTTGCCTCCTTCCAGTTTCATGCCATGTCCCCTTGTACATGTACAGCTTTTGTAATGGAAGATGTCTCTTGCCTGCACCTTGTTTATACCTTTTAGGTACTTGAATGCTTCTATCATAACCCACCCAATCCCTCCTCTCCTCCAGTGAGTACATAGTGAGGTCCCCGAGTCTCTCCTCATATGTTTTATGTTGCAATCCCTGCACCATCCTAGTCACTCTCCTCTGGACTGCCTCCAACCTGCCAATGTCCTTACGAAGGTGCAGCCTCCAGAATGGCACACAGTTCTCCAGGTGAGGCCTCATCAGCATTTTATACAAAGGCATCACCACCTCCTGCCTTCTGCTAGTGATACTCCTATCCGTACACTCCAGCATGCCACTGGCCCTCCCTTCCACCTTTGTACACTGCTTAGACAACTTTAGGTCATCAGATATGATGACTCCCAAGTCCCTTTCTCCCTTGGTGATCTTCAACAATCCCCCCCAACCCCATTTTGTAGCTTACCTCAGGATTCCCCTTCCCAGGTGCATTATTTTGCACTTTTCGGAACTGAACCTCAGTTGCCGTATCTCAGACCACCTCTCAAGCTTTCCCGAGGTTCCTCCTCATCCTCTCCACCCCTTCAGGAGTATCTACCCTATTGCAGATCTTGGTGTCATCTGCAAATAGGCAGACCTTTCCCTCCAGGACTACTGCAATGTCGCTAATGAAGACATTAAACCAGACTGGTCCTGTAAATGTCCTTAGTCAAAGCCCTGCAACACTCCACTTCTTACATCCTACCTTTCTTCTGTAACCCCCCAAAAGACTTCCAGGAGCTTGCTTGAATGCTCCAAGCCTGAATGGTGTTTGGCGTTTAAGCCATTTATCAGTGAGTGTTTTTAGAACCTCTGGTACTGTCTCTTTAAGAGCTGTCTGCTTGCAGACATAATTAGCTTGTATGGGGGACTGTGTGTTTCTTTGATTGAGTACCACTCGAGCTGCTGACAATTCACTCCATTTTTGCAGTCACTAGGAGTGCAAAGGGAACCTATCTGAAAGATGTAACTGTTTGCCAGAAATCATTTAGAGTAATAATGAAATTACAGTTTGTCTAACCTGCTTTCTTTAGTCAGAACTGTGTCTGCCTAGTTCCCATTCTGGTTTTGAACTGCTGAACTGGACCAATCAGTGTGGGGTAAGCTAGCTCTAAAATGGTGCCTTGGCGAATCAGAACTTGGACTCATAATCTGAGCCAGCCACAAGAGGATTGTATGGGCAGTGACTCTGGGAGATGTAGTTTAGGCTCGGCGCCTTTTTGGACCCGACAGGAGCAGTCTATTGTGGTGACAGCCAATCCAGTCAAGAACTGGGAGGAACTCAAAGAAGTGCCCGGTTTTGTCTGTTGGAGTTTCAGTTGAGCTTTGGCAGTGAAGAAGGAAGGAGCCCTGTGCTTTTCAGTGTGCAGTTTAGTCGGAACGTGTGTAAGGCCCAGAGTTCTGGTCTGCAGCTTGTGTAACTGCTTGTTAGACTGGATCCGCCTGTGAAGAGAATCAAAGGATATCTGAAGAGTAGAAACCAGGCTCACCCTGTAGAAGACTGGAGAGATTGCTGAATTGCACTCGGTCTGTCAGGAACTGAATCTGTGTGTTCTCCCGGTATTGTGCAGTAATTGCGATCGGGATAGAGAAGCAGCCTGCCTGGTATAGTACTTTCTGTTTGCCATATAAATGTGTGAGGAGTCTCGTGGAGCTCAAGAGTAGCCCTGCTGACATTGAAGGACCCTATCTTGTTTGGAGGTCGTGAGTACTAATTCAGGGTTGCTCCCTGTTGAATTGCCACATTGAATTCAAATGGAATCACTGTACTGCTGACTGTTTAAACTAATTTTCTTTTCTCTGTGGGAAAGGGCCCTACCAGCTGCCACGGTTTGACTAGCCACTAGGGCTTGGGTACCCAGGGACAGTAACTGGTGGCATAGGCCCATGCACAGAGCCATAGGTAGATAGAGTAAGTGATAAGCTAATTACCTGATTTCCCTGTCTTAGTTATATTCCCCTAAATAAATCCGAGCTGCTTGTTTCAGCAAAGTTATACTGCCTGAGGTATTTGTCTATGTTAAAGTATTGTACTGTGATTGTTGCACTGTATCTTATTTTACAGGAGGTCCCAGTGCCGAACCAGCCCTGGGGGTAAGTGTATACTGTGAAGGTAATTCTGATATATTGTGTGGGCCACTAGTGGGAAGAAAGGGTGGTTGCAGTGTCCCAGAGGGCTGTGACCAAGTAGTTTAACTATTGCAAACCCTGACCTCTGGGTGGAGGCACCCACCATTGGATCCAGGACCTCAACCTGTTAGTGGCAAATCAGGCAGGTAGTAGCCCTGGGATAGCACCATCTAGGGGTTACATCTTGGAGGCTCACCGCTGGGATTGTGTGTCCTCTAGTCCATATTTACGAACCACTGTTAAGAAAAAAATGGGTACCCGACAGAAGTGGCTGTGCACCGGCTGGTGGAGTGGTGTACTGGGAGGAGATCGACCCCCAAATGCTATGCTTATCTGGACATCCCTTGGGTATCAATACGGACATTGTACAGGAGTACTTTCCAAGGTGGAAGGTTTACAAAACCCTGTGGTGGTGGGTCGGCATGCTAATCTGCTCACCCACACTTTCCTGGCCCTAGTAGAGTTTAAGGATCCCATAGATAGCTCCAAAGTGCCACAGACCATTACCCCAGAGGGAGCCCTCACTGCTTGGAGAGTGATAACTAAGGACAGTAAAGACCCGGGGGGGAATGAGCCCCCACCACTATCTGAAACTTTTGAGGAGAAATTTGCTAAATGGTTGCTGGGAGAAGGGAAAACTGTGGAGGACTTGAAGAAACTATTCTTGCCACCTGGGGGTGTTCCTCCCCCAACACCCTCTCCTGCTCCAGTGCCCGTAATGGTGGCTGAACCAATGCAGACTCCTATTTCTGCACCTGCCATTAGTCACGACTCTTACCGAAGGTTGAGGATCTTCTCTGGCACCTCCCACCCCCAAGGGAGGATGACTGGGAGACCTGGATAGACTATGTTGCCCCAAGTGCTAGAATGGCAATGCCTCGAAGCCGAAAAGTGAAAGAGGGTTAGTGAGCCTCCGAGGTCCTGCCCTGGCTACCATCCATGCTAAACGGGCCAGTAACCCTGAAGCGACTGCACAGGCCTATCTTGAGGCCTTGGAGAATGTGTATGGGAGCCCAGATTCTGATGAGGACCTATGGTGGAGAGTAAGAAATGCACAACAGTACCAAGGGAGTTGTCTGTGTATGTATCTCAGCTGGAAAATTGTTGCAAGAATGCCTCAGAAAGGTAGTTTGCCAGCGATTGAACTGGACCGAACCAGACTGGACAGAATCCTTAAGTCTGCCCCCTTCTCAGAACTGCTGTTGCTTCAGTTACGCCTGGCAAATCGACTGGAATCCCACCCTCCTATGATGAGTTAATGAGAGAAATCGAGGAGTTGAGAAAGGCGACCGGAGGGACCTGCACCAACAGCTATGGCTACGACCGAAAGTGACTGAGGTGACCCATCAAGTGAAGTTCAGGGCAGAGGTTGACAGTCAATGAGTGCTCTGACAAGGAAAAGATATGTCACAATGGGGCTAACTGTTGAGAGAGATCTGGGAATTCAAAACAGTCCTTTATGAAGGCCACGCCTGCAAGTACAGGCCCTGACCTATATCTGACTGCATCTGCTATGGGGTGGGGTACCCACCCATGTATCTCCTGCTGATAACAGCTCCAAACTCAATTCCTTGACCATGGAAGTGGAGAAACTGACGAGATGTCTCCAAATGCTTATCACACGCAGACAGAGATGGCACCAAGGTTTCCAGTTAGTAGTACCCCCGCCCTGGCTCCCAGTGTGGCGCCTCGGCCAGCTCAAACTCCAGAAAGTATGTTTTGCTATAATTGTGGGAAGGATGGGCACATGAAGAGGGAATGCCGGTCCCCAAAAGACACTGACAAAGTTGCATATAGGCTACAAGGAGAGCTTCGGAGAACAAATCAGTGGTTAAGAGGTGCACAAAATGATCCCAGTGAGGGCACCAAAAATGCTAACTCACGTCTTTTTGTGGCAAGGTCAGTTGCCCAGGCCCCACTACCGCCTCTCCAGACTGGTCCAGAATAGTGGGTCCCTCCATGGAGACCACTGTAAAGGTGAATGGAGTGTCTACAAGAGCTGTATTAGACAGTGGCTCCCAAGTGACAATTATGTTCCAAGATTGGTATCAGAAGCATTTGTCAGACGCTCCTTACAACCATTAGAAGGACTGCATGTATGGGGTTAAGTGAGAAGGCCTACCCTATTCCGGTACATCCGAATTTGGCTGTCTTTCCCACCTCCGTGGCTGGAGTGGCCGAACAAGTAGAGACCCTAGCCTTAGTGTGTCCCCCCACTGGACTGTATGATGGTGTCCCTTTGTTGATTGGAACAAATGCTCATATGTTCGGAAGGCTGGCACAGTTATGTTATGAAAAACAGGGGTCAAAGACTAGTAGAGCTTTAAGAGTTCCGGCTTTAATTAAGAAGGCCTATGAGGCACAGAGAGATGCTGAAAAAATAGAACCAGAGGAACCGGTCGGAATTGTATGGAAGAAGGATCCTGAGTCTCTGATCCTGGCGCCAAATGCCCAGTGTACCTTACAGGGAGAGGTCCATATCAGAAAGGATGTTAAGAATAAAATATTAATGTTGGATGCACCAGGCGATGGAAAATTGCCAGAGGGACTGCTGGTCAAGCCTAGTATTTTGCCCGCTAGAGCCCATGCTTATGCCAGAAGGGTAATGGTCCAAGTTCATAATGTGTCTGAAGAGACATTCGAGTAAATAGAGGTTGCATCCTGGCTAATGTGCATTGTGCAGACACTGCAGTGCTACCCAGCAGCAAGAGTTCAAGGAAGAATGACAGAGTAACGCCTGACTTGTTTGATTTCGCGACTCCCATTGCCAGCTGAATGGAAAGTGAGGATCAGTGAGAAGCTTGCCCAGAGAGACCAGGTGTTTTCTTTAAAGGAATGGGATGTAGGATGCGTGCAAGGAGCTGAGCACAATATCCGGCTGCATGACGAAAGACCATTTCGTGAGAGGTCTCGACGCCTGGCACCTGCTGACATAGATGATGTGAGACGGCATCTGCAAGAGATGTTAGCTGTGGTGTAATACAAGAATCCAGAAGCCCTATGCTTCCCCATTGTGGTAGTGAGGAAAAGAATGGACAGTAAGGATGTGTGTAGATTATCGCATTAAACCGCGGACTATCCCTGATCAGTACACAATGCCCCGATTCAGGATGCTTTGGACTGCCTAAACGGGAGCAAGTGGTTCTCTGTGTTGGATCTCCGCAGTGGGTACTACCAGATCCGATGGCCCCAGAGGACCATGAGAAGACAGCCTTTATCTGTCCGCTTGGCTTCTATGAATTCATGAGGATGCCTCAAGGGATTTCAGGTGCCCCAGCCACTTTTCAACGATTGATGGAGCGTGCAGTGGGGGACATGAACTTACTAGAGTGCCTGGTATACCTAGATGATGTTATTGTGTTTGGCAGCTCACTGGAGGAACATGAGAGCAGATTATTTAAGGTATTGGACCGACTGGAGGACTTTGGCCTTAAACTGTCCATTGATAAGTGTCAATTCTTTCAAACATCAGTAAAGTATTGGGACACATAGTATCCACCGAGGAATAGAGACCGACCCAAGTAAAGTTGAGGCCTTGACCACCTGGCCACAGCCCAAAAATCTAAAAGAACTGCAAAGATTCCTGGGATTCTGTGGTTATTATCGGGCTTCATCAAGGACTATTCAAGAGTGATCCGCCTTTACTTAACCTTACTCAAGGGTATCCCCCAACCCACAAAAATACCAAAAGTCAGCGCCCTCAAGACTGAAAGAGTGTATTTTCATCCGAGTGAAGTATTTGGGGCCCGCTGGACTCCTGATTATGAGACTGTTTCATGAGATCATATATCAACTTACCCATGCTCCAGTGCTGGCCTATGCCGATCCAAGAAAACCATGTCCTGCACACTGATGCTAGCTTGCAAGGGTTGGGGCTGTGTTGTACCAAGAGCACGAGAATGGCCTGAGACCAGTGGCCTTTGCCAGTAGAAGCCTGACCCCATCCGAAAAGAACTATCCTGTACATAAGTTAGAGTTCCTAGCTTTGAAGTGGGCTATTGTTGACCAATTCCATGAGTACTTGTATGGGGCTAAAATACTAGTAAAACTGACAATAATCCTTTGACCTATGTGCAGACCTCAGCTAAGTTGGATGCCACTGGCCACAGGTGGCTTTCTGCATTATCTACATATGACTATGCTCTCGAATACCGAGCAGGTCTGAACCACATAGATGCTGATGTCTCTCCCGGAGGCCTGTTCCCCAGAATGATTGGTCCGATTGGCAGAACCTGACATTCGGGCACTTGCCGGAAGTTTGACAGGGAGGAACAATGTCCACGGACGAGTGGACTGCATGGTGGATTGCTTGGGACCCTCTGAGAATTGCATACCTGCTGCTTTCCACTTTTCTGCAATAGACATTGGTGCACTGCCTCAGCTGGACAATGACAGTATTCTCGGGCTCAATCCCGCGATCCCATGATCAAATCAGCTTTGAAGCCTCTATGCAGGAAAAGATGTGTCCAAATTACGCTCCACTGATTTGAGAACTGCACTGTTATACAAAGAAGGTCCTAAGTTGAAACTGGTCAATAAACTGTTATACAGAGAAACAGTAGACAGAGGAGGACAAGTAGACAAACAACAACTGGTGCTGCCCACTGCCTTTCGAGACTCAGTATTGAGGTCCTTGCACAACCACATGGGGCACCTTGGTATAGACAGAACACTTGACTTGGTGAGATCCAGATTCTATTGGCCTAAGATGGGGGCTGATGTGGAGCAACACATTCGAACTTTGTTAGCTGCTTACAGAGGAAAGCTTTGTCCCAGAGGGCTGCCCCTTGTTAACATAACCACCAGTGCACCCATGGAGCTGGTCTGTATTGATTTTCTGAGTTTGGAGTCAGATCAAAGAAATATCAGTAATGTGCTGGGGTCACTGACCATTTCACGAGATATGCCCAAGCTTTCCCACCAAAGACCAGAAAGCATCCACTGTGGCCAAAGTACTTGTAGAAAACTTTTTGTTCACTATGGGGCTCCACAAAGAATCCATTCTGATCAAGGGAGAGACTTTGAGAGTCATCTGATCAAAGAGATGCTTTCTCTGTGGGGAGTGAGAAAGTCCAGAACCACTCCTTACCACCCCAGGGGACCCACAGCCTGAACGTTTCAACCGCACTTTGCTAGATATGCTAGGCACCCTGCACCCAAAGGACAAGCCTAGATGGAGCCAACAAATTAGCACCCTAGGACATGCTTATAACTGCACCAAAAGTGATGCCACTGGGTTCTCCCCCTACCGCCTGATGTTTGGAAGAGAAGCTCGACTACCAGTAGATGTGTGTTTTGGGGTCTCTCCTGATGGGGTTCAAGCTGACAACTATTTACAGTATGTGTAAAAGTTAAAGGCCCAGCTAACTCATGCGTACCAACTGGCTCAAACCATGGCTGCCAAAAGAAATGGCCAACAAAGAAAGGTATGATAAAAGGTGAAAGCACAGGAACTCCAGGAGGGAGATCGGTATTGCTAAGAAATCTGGGACTGCATGGCAAGCACAAGATTGCTGACAGATGGCACCATCTCCCTCACATTGTAGTGGGCAAACTAGATGATCTGCCAGTGTACAAAGTAAGGCCTGAGAATAATTCAAAAGATGTAAAACAATGCATAGAAATCATTTACTGCCCATTGGACAAATCTTAATTGAGTCTGAGCCCCTAGAAGATGCCCTCTGGACCAGTGACTAGAGCTGCTGCTAAGAAAAGATCAAGAAAGTCTGTACCTACAGAAGCAAAGTTAAAGTGTTCCTCCACAAGTCCCAGTTGAGCATGACTGTCAGTCCATATCGGAAGAAAGTGAGAGTGACTTTGAATACTATCCTTCTTACGAACTGAGTCAATTGTTTGAGGCAATCCCTAGTCAATACTGGAGATGAAGCTGGCCTTCTGGATGTCTCAAGCCCCAGCTTCATCCCTGGACCAATGCTCCCAGAAAGTGAAGTGCAAGCATCAGATCAGATGAAATGGAATCATTGTGCATGGTTGAACTGTTTGAGCTTTCAGGGAGGAAAATGATGGATTGGGTCAGACTGGTGATACACCAGAACAAGAAGAGTATTTTGAGTGCCCTGACAGTCCACTGCCAGTGTCCAAAGCTCCATGCGAGCCAAATGTTGTGGACTCAGAAACTGTAACTCCTGGAGCTGAAAGTGCCCCAAGTTCTAGCCTCTCTACCCCATGGAGACTCCCTGACAAGTGAGGACAATGCTGAAAATGAGGCTCAGAGTGCAGAGACTGTAACAGTTCCCCTAGAAAGACTGGTCGAGCTGTAAAGCCTGTGGTGCACCTCAGTTATGATTCCTGGGCCGCCAGTGGATCTGCCTCTCAATGTTGTCCATAAAGGAGTGTAGTGTGTCCCGAGCTCATTGCCCAAACTGAGGTCAGTGCCAACTCCAAGTTACTTGTGTTGCCCCTAAGTATGGTGCCCTTGCCCCATCCAGCCCCAAGGTAACTGATAGGAAGGGCCCCTTCTGAGGTTTCATGTACAAGAGGTAATAACTTGAGTTATGGTACAATGTATGTAATACTGTGTAAAGAGTGATGTACTGCAATGTTTCAGAAATGTGTTCTTGGTAAAATTATATATTGACTGATGATTACATGTACGAGCCTAATGCAAATGTATATGGTTGCAGTTGAAACTTATGGGTACTTGCTTGACGCGACGCCAAGATTTCCCAGGCCAGGAAGGGTGTAACCCCTGCAAATGGGGGTTCCCAAAAGACTTCCAGGAGCTTGCTTGAATGCTCCAAGCCTGAATGGTGTTTGGCGTTTGCCATTTATCAGTGAGTGTTTTAGAACCTCTGGTACTGTCTTTAAGAGCTGTCTGCTTGCATAATTAGTTTGTATGGGGGACTGTGTGTTTTTGATTGAGTACCACTCGAGCTGCTGACAATTCACTCCATTTTGCAGTCACTAGGAGTGCAAAGGAACCTATCTGAAAGATGTAACTGTTTGCCAGAAATCATTTAGAGTAATAATGAAATTACAGTTTGTCTAACCTGCTTTCTTTGCAGTCAGAACTGTGTCTGCCTAGTTCCCCATTCTGGTTTTGAACTGCTGAACTGGACCAATCAGTGTGGGGTAAGCTAGCTCTAAAATGGTGCCTTGGACGAATCAGAACTTGACTCATAATCTGAGCCAGCCACAAGAGAATTGTATGGCAGTGACTCTGGGAGATGTAGTTTAGGCTTCGCCCTTTTTGGACCAACAGGAGCAGTCTATTGTGAGTGACAGCCAATCTAGTCAAGAACTGGGAGGAACTCAAAGGAAGTGCCGGTTTTGTCTGTTGGAGTTTCAGTTGAGCTCTGGCAGTGAAGAAGGAAGGAGCCCTGTGCTTTTCAGTGTGCAGTTTTAGTCGGAAACGTGTAAGGCCCAGAGTTCCGGTCTGCAGCTTGTGTAACTGCTTGTTAGACTGAATCCGTCCTGTGAAGAGAATCAAAGGATATCTGAAGAGTAGAAACCAGGCTCACCCTGTAGAAGACTGGAGAAATTGCTGAATTGCACTCGGTCTGTCAGGAACTGAATCTGCTGTGTGTTCTCCCGGGTATTGTGCAGTAATTGCGATCGGGATAGAGAAGCAGCCTGCCTGGTATAGTACTTTCTGTTTTGCCATATAAATGTGTGAGGAGTCTCGTGGAGCTCAAGAGTAGCCCTGCTGACATTGAAGGACCCTATCTTGTTTGGAGGTCGTGAGTACTAATTCAGGGTCGCTCCCTGTTGAATTGCCACATTGAATCCAAATGGAATCACTGTACTGCTGACTGTTTAAACTAATTTTTCTTTTCTCTGTGTGAAAGGGCCCCTACCAGCTGCTATGGTTTGGACTAGCCACTAGGGCTTGGGTACCCAGGGACAGTAACTGGTAGGGATAGGCCTGTGCACAGAGCCATAGGTAGATGAGTAAAGTGATAAGCTAATTACCCTGATTTCCCCCTGTCCTTGTTATATTCCCCCTAAATAAATCTGAGCTGCTTGTTTCAGCAAAGTTATACTGCCTGAGGTATTTGTCTATGTTAAAGTATTGTACTGTGATTGTTGCACTGTATCTTATTTTACAGGAGGTCCCAGTGCCTGAACCAGCCCTGGGGGTAAATGTATACTGTGAAGGTAATTCTGATATATTGTGTGGGCCACTAGTGGGAAGAAAGGGTGGTTGCAGTGTCCCAGAGGGCTGTGACCAAGTAAGTTTAACTATTGCAAACCCTGACCTCTGGGTGGAGGCACCCGCCATTGGATCCAGGCCCCTCAACCTGTTAGTGGCAAATCAGGCAGGGGTAGTAGCCCCTGGGATAGCGCCATCTAGGGGTTACACTTCTCCTACTCCTTGCCCTTCCCCACTCCTCTACCCTTCTTTCTCTGCTATTTTCCTTGCACATTAGTTCTCCCTTCCTTTGTTTCCTCCCTCTCTGTGCACCTTCCCCACTGCTCTTCATCCCCTACTGCCTCACCCTTTTATATTCTTTTCCCTGTTCCTAATTGGGACATATCTCCCACTCTGGCCTTGTGTTATTGATATTTATTATTCTTATATGTGCCTAGTACACATACACTCCTGATGTACAAAGCATTCTACTGTTTAAGTTATATCTCCGTATGATACTGTGTTTTATTGTATAATATGTTCTTCCATTCTGTACTTATCCCTCTTCCCCTTCCCCCCAGGATGCATCTGGAAACAAGCTATTATTAGTTCAGTACATCTTTCCTGGTGAAACTTTTGAAAAAAATAAAATAAATAGAGCGCACAAAGTAGGGAAATCAAAATCAAGCATCTCTCATGCAATGCCCCAAGCAGAATTCAACCATTTTTGGCATATAACCACATTTACTTAGTTAAGCCTTCTGTCCCCTGTAATGACCTCCCTATCAAGCCACATTGTCAGTGGCCCAACTCTATCCTTAAGTGTCCTGTTGCCTTTAATGTAATTAAAGAACCATGTGTTTCCAAGATACAGTTAGTATGCAATTTATTTAATCAGGGTCACTCGAATGAGCTGCACCATCTCATTGGCATCTAGATCTATGATTACCTTATCCTGCAGCTGGGAGGATGGAGGCAAAAGGACATACTGTGACGTGCTTAACACAGCATGGGAAGTAGCTGTGGTGGGATTAGAACTGGGAGTGCCCAGCTTGCTGGGTTGTACTCTTAACCACTGGGCTATACTGCCCACTAGGAAACCGTGATACTTTGAGCCAGCTATTCTCTAGGATGGGGTAGGGGCTGACCATAGCTCTGTTTGCACTGCAGGCAGCAGAATATTTTCTCTCTGTTTACAGGTTGACCCAATAGCATTTTACTTAGAAGCTAGGCCATGCCAGGCACTGAAAGACTACACTTTGCAAGGCTTTGCTTCACAAGGACTGTGCAATACTTAGTGGTTATATTTACTTACTGTTTCAAAAGAAAAACACTGGTTGAAGAAGTAGCAACATTCTGCATCATGAACATTGTCCATTCTAGTATTTTTAGTGGCATACAAAGTAAATGGGTTTTTGCAATTCATATACCCAGATTAGTCTGGCTGAGAAATACAGTACCATCATGTGTTCAGTGGGGTTCTGGTGGCGGTTTTGTTGCAGATGTACAGTGTGAAAATAGAAAGTGGGATCCTTAGGTTATGCAAGAATAACAGGGCAGTAATGTAATAAAATTATAAAAATATTCTCAGTTCTTTGGGTGTATATGGGTATCCCAAAAATATCATCTAAGCATTTTTTTTCAAAAGATGTTATGAATATAGTCCCAGAATTTATTAAAAACATTCTCTTTATAGCTTGTATTCCTAGAAAGGATCCTCCGTTAACTGTAAGAGGGAACTGGATCCAGATCTACAAGTGATCCAGAATTAAATGTCATAAGAGATGATTCTAACATTATTAACTGCCCCTCCGCTTCCTTTACCTGTCAGTCTTGTGTTCTGGTATGATTTGACCAATTTTGTGATGAATTAATGGGACACCTTCTTCTGTCAGCTTGAGGGGGTTACTAGTGGGCCTTTGAAGGGTTGAACCTGGCCCAGAAATTTGTCCTTAGGAAGAGGGGTAGTGCTTGGAGACAGGGGTCCGGATTCACAAAACTCCTGAAAATCCCACAGCTGCATGAAAAACCCAGTGAAAATGGGTTGCCACTCTCAGATCTGCAGTTTTTCCTGTAGTTGCGGTATTCACAAGGATGAAGCCAGTTTATGACCGATTCCATGATTTATGGCAGCTTGTGAGTGTTTTTTCCCCAGCCATGGGAAAAGTTAAGGTCGGTGAACTCAGTTGCACTCTCTCCACAGCTGTGGGGAATTGCGAATGCAAATCTCTGCAGCTGTGGAGATTTCAGTCTGCAACTGGAGTTGCAGAGTGGGACTGTGTGAATCCAGCCCAGGATATCTGCATGGGGGAACATGAACAACTCTACTCAGTGTAGGAAGGAGGCAGAGAAGGCCAACAAGATGCTGGGGTGCATAGCAAGGGGAATCTCCTCCAGTAGTAGGGAGGTAGTCCTCCCCCTGTACAGGTCACTGGTCAGGCTGCACCTTGAGTACTGCATGCAGTTCTGGTGCCCATACCTGAGGAAGGATGTCAGATTGTTGGAGGGGGTGCAGCATACAGCGACAAAGATGAAACAGGGGTTGGAGTGCAAGCCCTACGAGGAAAGGCTGAATGAGCTACATATGTATTCATTAGAGGAGAGGAGGGATAGAGGGGACATGATTGAGACTTTTAAGTACTTGAAAGGGATGGACAAAACTCAAACAGAGGGGATCTTCCAATTAAGAAGAGGAAGGGACATGAGAGGGTACAGTCTCTGACTGGAGGGGGGAAGATTCAGGAGGGAGGTAAGGAGACAGTTCTTCACAGAAAGGGTGGTGGGCAAGTGGAACACTCTACCACAGGAGGTGGTGGCCTGTAAGATGGTGGGTAGTTTCAACAGGGGATGGAACAGGGTGAGGGTGAGGGTAACTCTAAGGAGGGGAGGAGTGGGAAGGGCAGCTGCAAGATATGGGGCTAGCTGTACAATCGAGCAGACTCAGCAGACCATAAGGCCTATTTCTGCTGGTATTTTTGTATATTCGTATGAATATTTATGACCCTGCCCCACCCAAGTGTCTATAGTAAGGAGAGGCAAGCCCTGGAAAAGTAAGTTCTAGGTTCTAAACATGCCTAGGATTGAAGCATAGTGAGATCAGAATCCAGGGAGGTGAACAGAGTCTAGCTTCCAGCTGCAACTGAGGCAGGGGGCCTGCAGGCACAGGGATGGTGGCATGGTCCTAGGTTCTGGGTAGCACTGGCCCCTGTGGAGGTCTCTGGAGCAATACCAGCAGGCGCTGCCTGGAAGATGGTCATCCTAGGAGGGACTCAAGACCCCAGAAGATCAGAAACCAGAATGGCACCATCAGCAGTAGTGGAGGGTCACCCATCAAGGGAGATCGCCAGGCCCCATGAGGATCAGATCCTGCCATTACAGCTCAAGCTTGAAAGAGAGTACCTGACAAAAAGGGCACATTTGTAAGTAAACCTTGCATTGAGGCTGTCCTGTAATGTACTCGGAAAACCCAGTTAACGCAGCAAATTTTCCCCAACAGGTAGCCAGATTTCAGGGTTGTCAGGAGGAAAGGGCCTGGCAGGAGTTGGGGTTGGTAAGTCCCTGTGTGAAGGTCCAGGCATGGGAGCCTTTTCTTTGGGACATGCGGGCTATCAGTGCACTGCTCGAGGGAGACAGGCACTTCCAGACTAACTATTTAACTAGTAGCAATGTCATGTTGGTTACATGCTTTTTCCATTGTCCTAGTTGGGCACTGTAAGATATTGTAGGCACAGAATTGCCCCCAGGGGAGTGCTCGCTCTACCTGGGAGAGTGCCCTGCACAAATGGTCTTGGGACCATCAGGGCTCCAGGGATCCCATAGGGAGGTTATGACTGTAACAGAACCATTGAAATGTGTTTGGACTAGATCCAGTAAATGTAAGAGTATGCCTTTAGTTCAGAAGTGAAACCAGGCAACAGCAAGCATAGGATCAGTGCAGGGTAGATAGGTGCCAGGAAGTCGTGGGGATGGAACTTGGAGCCCCAATGTGTAATGTGACATGTACAGTGTGGTGCAGCTAGGACTGTGCTTTAAGAACTGAACGTGAAGAATGACATGGCAAGGGAATACCCTGGTAGCTGTGTACTAACTAGGCAGCTTAATAAAAGTGCCAGCTTGATCCCAGCTCCAGAACATGATTAAGTTTCTATGTGGTCTCATTTGTTGTGCCAATGTTTGATAATGGTGCTATACTCCAGTGCTCCAAACCTGTGGTGGGAAAGGTAATTGGTGCAGGTACAGGTATAGGTTCTATGACGTAAGGAAGGTGCGCCTCTAATGAGATGACTGCCACATACTTCTACATGCAGTGTGGTGTCTGGCCCTTATATTAATAATCTCATTCTGTGGTACCTTCACATCCAAATTGAGTTTCCCAATCCTTAGCAGCTACTACACTTTCTGTTCCCATTTCTAAGATGTTCGATGAAAATTACTAACATTATTCCATGATATTTACCAGAATGGCCAGGTATGGTGTAACTTATGTCACACTGTAAAATGTTCAGGCAGTAGTAGCTGCTGAGAAGAGAGGGCTTCAGAGCAGTTATAATGGCAGTAAAAACAGATTACTAAACAACAAAGGTCTAAACATATCAGAGTATAGGACAGACACAAAGTAATATAGAAGGGAATCTAAAAGTAAAAAAAAATATTTCCTATCGGTGGGAAAAATCAAATTTTTTTTTAGTGGTCATCATATGTAAGATTCTATTCTTTTCAGTCACCATTGGCCACCTGGCAACCTGATTTGTCGCAGCCTGTTTCCAATACCTGTATATGCTGTACTTTCTCCCCCATTTTATATTAGACTAGGGTAAGTGATCTGGTGTGGTTAAAATGGCTGTAGACCTTTCGCCAAAACAAAGGTTTGCTAACCTTGATTCAGTTCTTTATGATATGATACTGGGTTAAATCTCTAAAGGAATGTAACCCAGTGGTTAGAATCCAGGTCTGTGAACTAGAGGATCATCACATCTAGTTACGGACTGTGAGACCTTTACAAGTCATAATTTTCTTGTGCATCAGTTCCCCCAGCTTTAAAATGTGATAGAAACAGGACTCCACTGACAATTAGATGTTGCATCTCAACTGGGCTGCACTGGGTAAACAGAAAATAAAATAATGAGTGTTTCTTTTGTAAAGTACGCACAAAGGCAGTGTTTGATTATATGAAATTTAATTACAAGATACACAATTAATTTGGTGTAGAAACAGTGCATTTATTCATTACAGCCTATAAGGTTCAAAAATACTTAAGAAAATAGCTTAAAGTCATACTCTCTGTCAGAGTGAATAAGTAAGATGTAAAATCCATGGTGAATGTGCTTATGTCCATGTATAACCTTCCTTCCTTCCTTGATGTCACGATGAAGTCCAAACAGCACTGGATAAAGTTAAGCTAATTTAAACAGCGAGACTTTAGCTATCCAAAGCTGCTAATCATTGCTATTAGTGTTCTAAAAGTAGTCTATGACAGCCTACTATGCCAGAGTACTGCTTGGCAGAAGACAGTTTGAATCTTTCATATAAAAACTAGTTTAGAGGTTTGTACCCCCCACACACATTTTTAACAGAACAAAACATTACTGAATGCCAGAGAATAGGATTTAAAAAAAAAACAGATAATAGCAGGCGGTGTTTAGAGACCTTCCTCAACCATAATTACAGAGTTGAGAACACATCTATTTTGTATTTCAGAATATACAATCTCATCTAGCCATACAGTACAGTTGCTTGTATCAATCTTATAGTTACAAAAGCTGTACATTACAAACAGTGTAGAAACAACAGACCGAAAAGAATGTGCCTCGGATCTTGGCAGTTCACCTATATTCAGTCAAATTTACAGAAAAAAGTACAGCCTAACCCGTCTGAGTGCACAGTTATTGTGTAGATGGAGCACTAGTGAGTGACGATATTACAAGATGTTTAACTTTCATCAGCACAAAGCACTAATGCCAGCTCTGTTCGGTAGAGCTTTCCTCCATCTGATAAGGCCATGATGCTCTTCTTGTAAGCTGGAAGGTTGCTGATGTCTAATTCCTGGTTAAAAAAAAAGATTAGGGTGTCAATTAGGAACTTTATTGCTGTAAAATGCCTTTCATAAATGTTCCTGGTTAAGACACATTTACAAAGAATGTGCTTTGCACTGTTTCTCTGCACATTATCTTCCCTTAGTGGAGTAATATAATAACACACACCCCTAGGACATGTTAAAGTATCACAGATGCAATGCTTAAGAGCTTTGTGAAGGGATTATGACTTGCTTTAGCAGCTTCTCTAAGACTGCTTAACACCAGATAATAATTTCTATTTTTTATTTGATTTTATCTTATCGTATCAAGTAGGTGGAGTGTGGCAAACCTATTTCTCTGCCACAGCTTTATATAACTGCACAAGTTTCTTTTTTTGTTTTGTTTGTACATGCGGACTGGTCATTACATAAGGCATAGTATGCACAAGACAGTGACAAGGAGTATTACATGGTTACTCCTGGCATGTGCACCTCATTTGACTGGCCAAGTACCTGTAGATGTTGATCTTAAACAGTTTGCTTTCCCTGAATCAGACAGGCTGAGTTCAGATGGGGAGATTGTTAAGCAGCCTAGTGCTGGAGTGCATAAATGAAATGATCTTTCCCCAATTACAGTTCTGTTGGTTCCTTTTAGGTACTTATTGCACATGCTCTTTCTGGTACCAAGTTCTTGCTCAGTGTAATACCTAGCATCTCTGAGGTTTCGCTTCCATAACCTTGTTCTGTCTGTCTGTCTGTCTGTCTGTCTGTCTGTCTGTCTGTCATATATATTTTTTACCCAGGATAGCCTAGCTGAGATGCAGTGTCTTGCTTTCCATGGGCTCCTGCTTTTTACCCATTTTTACAGTTGAGAGGGCTGAAACAATGTGAGATTAAAGCAACATTACAGTATTTGTTAATCACCAGGTAGGTTTTGTTTTAGTAATGTATTTTGGCAAAAAAACTTTTGCACCCATTTTTTCAGTTCATTTTCTTTAATTCCTGAACTGAGATACAGGATTTGAAGTTTTTATAAGTTCTTACTCTTGTGCTATGCCCGCCATGAAAAATTAAATATCTCAATGTGGTGACTGGCTATTTATCATCCTAAACATGAAGTGGAACCATCCTAAAACATCCACAGAATGGATTTGGTATGTATACTCAAATGTTAACCTGAATGTAAGAGTTTTCAAAATTGGGAGTGGTGGTCATCTTTAATGGATTGAGTCATTCATTACAAAATCAGTTATCAAATATGTTTTAAAAGTATCTAAGGGAATTAAAAATACAGTGATGATGAATTTAAGGATTTCAGAAATTAATTTTATCTAAAAAAACACTATGATGAATGTTGTTGCTAACAAATACTGTTGCTTTAATTGACTTGCTCAGGGTTACACACAGAGTAAGTGGCTAATGGGGTTATAAGTCGTATACAGAATAGTTATGATACAATAAATGAGAGTGGAGATTAACTTGCAATTGAGGACCTCAACAATCAAACATGCAGTATGGAAAAGTAAGGTTACTCCAGTCTTTAAATGAGGAATTTTTCTTTTTTAATTAAAAAAAATGTTTGTTACATTAATTTATAAATGTGATGATTTATGCAATATTAATAAAAATACTGAGGTATCCCAACACTCCAAAAGCACTGGCTCGAGCATTCTTTGGGTATTAGAGTCCTGAGAATGCACAAGGCAACACTGAAGAGTATAACGATGGTTTGGCTTTGGTATTTACATACAGTATACAGTATAGCAGAGGGCTTTATGCATTAACTCTACCTTTGTCATAGGAATAAAAATCTGCAAGTGCCTGTCCAAAAGGTACAGCTCAGTATTACCTTTTTGTTCTTTTCACACAGATCTTTAAGTAAGGCATCCAGTTCATTTTCATCTATATATCCACTGCCGTCCTTTAAAAAGATAATAGAGCAAATATAGAGAAACATTAACTACTGCATTAGTAGGATACCTACTTAGACTTCACTATAAAAACAATGGTTGCATTGCTTTGCTAATTTAACGTGTGTGTTTTCATATTACTGTTACATGGATACAATATCTGATGGAATCACATACGGTTGGATACCACCAGTTTTCCCAGGTACCACATGACATGGGATGCCATTGGTATTCGAGACTCTGACTGCTAGATGCTATCACACTTAGGATACACTAGGATACCAACTATAACTGCTATTGACTGGTAGAGCACATTTGCATACAAGTGAGTGTCAGAACTGTTCTGTATGGTGCAAGATGGCGTTGTGAGTGTGTGAGGAGTGTTTTCATTCAGAGCTACACACAATCTTAAATATTACAAAAATAAGGTAATGAGAAAAAGATTTAAATTTGCAAAAAAAAACTAATCTGGGACTTGGGCTTTGGGGAGAGGGCTTTTACTGACTTCTGGAGTTCTCCTTTAAAGGCCTGTACTGTGGTTGCTTTCATCACCTCCTCAGACAATTAGCTTCAGACCACCCTTGGGTGAAATAGTATTTCATGAAATTTTCCTTTATTCAAACCATCCACAATCTTCAGCAAATGCCAGTAAGTTCTACAAGACCACCACCAGCTTGAACAGCCCTGTATGGTTCACCCTATGAAGTCCCTTAAGAATTATGAATATCATAATCAAATCCCCCCTCAGTCTCCTCTTCTTCACACTGAAATTTAGAGTTTGCAATCAACTAACAAATAGCAGTTGTAGGGCTTTGTGACCCTGCTGGTGCTCTGAGAGCCCTTTTCAATCAGGAAGCTGCCTGCAGCTTGAGGCTGGACTGAACTCAAACTAACTTCTTGTGGGTAACCTTTGCTATGCTCACAAAGTTGCCAGATCATTGCTAATGGATTCAGGAGGCCAGTTGGGCCCAGTTTTGAGTAACATGGGCTCCCATTGATTTTCCAGGAGGGTAGAATCAGCAAATGGAGGACTTTGTGCCTTTTAGCTGCTCTGGGAGGCCTCTCCAGTTGGTGGATGGTCGTAGCTGGGAGTAGGACTTTGACTTCTTTTTCTATGGTGATGTCATAGCAGTCATTGTGTGAGCAGTCCTGAGTGTGAGAGGTTCACAGGAGAAGGGCCTTGTCTGACCCAGGGTACATCTGTACCTGCAAGTCCACACACAAAGAGGCTACATAGCTGCACCCCACCATGGACATGTCCTCATTTCTCCACCACTATTTGTAAATATTGTGCCAACTGTTGTGCTGTGTGCATTTGCATTATGTATTGATATGGTTGCAAACCCTGTGTACTGTAGTTCTAACTGTAGCCTGCTGCAGTATAGTCAACTCGATAAATTTGCATATTGCTCGTCCTCTTACTTTAACTGCACTAGCTAGCTGCTCTATTTTAATATCATTTCTATTTCTAAAAATGGTAACTGCATTATCTGTCAGTGAAATAACCCTATTTATTACTCTCTTCCTTATAAAAATTGCATTGGTCAGCAAGCACTGTGTAAATAGTGTGGATTTATCAGTCATATCAATCTTCTTTTTCTGTGGTGATGTTGTAGCAGTCACTGTGTGAACACTCCCGAGTGTGAGAGGTTCACAGCAGAAGGGTCTTGTCTGATGATGGGCTGGACTGTATTCTCAATCAGGGCGGCAAAAAGTTGGAATCAACTCCCAGTGTCACTTCAATGTGATAACAGCCATGACACTTTAAAATTAAATCTACGGAAGCACCTTTTTAGTCGATTACAATGTAATTGCTTTTCTCAGTCAGTGTTATGTATGTATCTTACTGTAACATCCTTTGTATGTATAATATCTGTATTATATATTAATTTTATTTATTTGTTAGATCATCGGTTTACAGATCTTTGAGTCAAAGACTCATTTACAAAGGCACCTCGTCAAGAGAGCAATACATCACAGCATACAAAACAGTACAGTACATGAAACTTAGATTAAAGATCAACCAGTGTTACAGAAATTCACTGGTGGTACAAGCTTGGTGAAAGGTAGGTCACAGTAGACATAATATAGGTACACCAGTACCACGTCAGGTAAACAACCATAGATATATTATTACATTAGTCAACAGATGTTGCCTGAGACCCCAGGTATTTACAGCAAAAGTAGACAGGGCATACCCATTTTATGTAACATCATGTCTGTATTCTTATGGTCCTGGGTTGTGCATGAAAAAGGGCCACTGGCTCATTGCGCTTACCCGGTAAACAAAAGTTTAAATAAATAAATCAGTATGAACTGTCTGTGTCCTCATAGTAATTGACCCACTTTTAATTTGGCTAACACAGTGTTCCTTACCCTACTCCTACTCTGGTGTTCCTTCAGGCTCATCCTCTTCCTTCTACAGTTACTGACAGGCTATATTGAATCAAACGCAGGTCCACACCACAATGTTCCTTCACCATCCCCTCTTCCCAGGGGATGGAGTGTCTACCATATAAACACCTGGAGCCTGCCACCAAAAATAGATCACTTCAGATGGTGAATAGTGTGGCTGCCTTCCAGGATTAGTGACACCAACATTACTATATCAGGTCATGTGGTCCGCAGGAAGGGCTTCAGAAAAAGAAGGTGATGAGTTGTTGTATTTGCTACCATTGACATCAGGTTTGCGGTAGTTCATCGTTCCTCTTCCCCCTCCTGTCATGAGCTCCTAGTTGGCAAGCTCTCCTTCCCTTCCTCAGGCCTCATTTTCATTCTTGTGGTGTACTGATGCCCTTGTCCTACATCTGATGCACGCCCTGATATTCTAGCTTCTCTCTCTCTACAGTTTAGCATCTTTTGGTGAACTCCTAGTTCTGGGAGTCTGCAATACAAATAAGTCATGCCTTTCTTCCGAAAAACTTATCTAACAACTTCAAGACCTCCACCTCATGCAGCATATCACTGAGTCAACCAGGCTCATCCATTCTGTATCCCAATCATTTACTTACTGACTCAGTTTGTCCTGCCTCTACTGTATCTTGAAAGCAAGTATGCTCCCTGATGAATTCACTGACCAATGGATGATTTACTGTGTGCATAAAATACACCACCCAAAAGTCCCATCAAAGGTCATCCAGCTTCTTTCATACAAATAAAACACTGACTGCTTCCTCCATCTCAACACATTCAGATGTTGATGGTGGGCTGGACTATATTCATTCTAAGTTTATGACTGCTTGGGATAAACATAAGCCTCTCAGGAGAGTCTGGGTGAAAGACTCCCATCTCCCATGGATCTTAGTCAAGCTACTTGGCAGTCTCAAGGCTCAATATCCTACTTGATGCCGACACAAGCTCTCCAGAACCCAGGAAGATTTATTACAGTGGGGGCTGCTTTATAAGTTCTACATCATAGTCATCAGAAAAGCTAGCAGATTGTTTTACTTCCACTTTCCAAAGTAACATAAATAATCCAGCTACATTCTGGAAGGTCATTAACTCTGTTTTGCTCTGCCATCCCAGCCAGTCACCCAGTCCTTAAACTAGACAATGCTATTATCTATGGCCCCTTCAGGGGTTGTAGCTCATCTCAGTTACTAATTTTCCTCCTGTGCACATTCCATCTCCCTTGCCATTACTCTCTCTGCAGCTGTTCCAACACCCCCTCAAATCTTTTTCTTTTCTTCTATCCCAGCTGACACACACTCTGTCCTCCTCTCCCTTGATCCTGCCAAGGGCTCCAGTGCAGATGGGCTGGATACCAAGCTACGTCATCCCTCAGCATCTGCCATTGCTGTCCCACTATCTTCCCTCTTTGACCTCTCCTTCTTGTCTGGTAAAGTCCTGTGTGCCTGATACACATGAATAACATAGTGTTGCTTTTCAGTGGGCCCCTGCATAGGTGTGAGAAATTGATCTTCAGCAAGATTTTAACATCCAGCACTGGCCCTGCGCAAACCAGCTCTCCCTGAATGCTAAGAAGATGGCTGTAATGACCCTTGGTAGCAGACAAAGGTTATTTATTTATTTAAGTCTTTGGTAACTGGGTAAGTGTATTGATCCAGGGGACCGTTTTCAGGCACGACCTGGGCTTCACAGGAGCAGGTTAGACAGGATCTCCAACCCTATGCCTTTCAGAATCACGGATGGTTCTGTCTTAGAGTCTGTGCCCTCCTGAAAATACCATTGCATCTGAATCTACCAAAACCTTCATTTCTCCAGACACATGGAAACCATCCAATTGAAACTCCTCCACAAACTAGGGGCACTACACAAGAACAAATAGTGTATCCTACTCTCAGCTCGCCGCAATATTCTTCTCAAAATGATCCTCCCAACATTTAATTATGGGAATGTAGTCTACAGTGCAGCTTCTATATCCCTGGCTTGATTGGATCTACTTTCTCTCTCTTTCTGTTACTATGCTCTTAAAGTGCCCAACCCACACTGACCTCTGCTCCCTCTATTCTGATCTTGTGCTTCCTTCTCTTGAAGGTTGTCTCCATTACATCATTGTCATCTCTAAGAGGCCACAGCCACAGCAGTTACTTTCTCAAGTTTGCCCGGGTTAACATAGAAACATAGAAGTTGATGGCAGATAAGGACTGCAAGACCCATCCAGTCTGCCCATTTTTTCTACCTTATGAATGTGCCATAGGCCTTTACTCAGTCAATGGCCTATTTCTTCATACTCATCTGTACTGCTCCCTTATGCCTATCCCATGCCTGTTTGAAGCTCGGCACCATATTCATATCCACCACTTGCTGAGGTAGGCTGTTCCATGCATCCACCACCCTTTCTGTGAAAAAGAACTTTCTCACATTACCCCTTAATCGGCCTCCCTCTAATCTCATGTTTTGTCCACTTGTCCTGCTATTTTTCTTATATTGAAACATGTTAGACTCTTTCACCTTGTTAATGCCCTTAAGATCCTGACTAATTTTTCCATTAGCAGATTATAACTTCTAGCCACTAGAGGGCTATATCTCTGGTAGGGCTATATCTTTGGTAGGAGTGAACTGTCAACATCTGCAGCTTGCAGACTAAATTGGATAACCTCTAGGTATGGGTCTCGCAACATAGCCCTGACACTCTTGCTCGCTTTGACTAATTGCCAGTGTAGGGATTTAGGGATTTCAGTCTGTGTCTGCTAACAATGCCGGACTGATAATTAATGCTAATTTTAATTTTAGAGTGTAATTAATTTTACAGTGTACAGTGTAGCCAAGCCAAGTTTTGTTTTAGTGTACCTGCTGAAACTTAATTTCACCTGTGTAGTATACTGACTGCATTTCTTTCCTCTTTCTGTAACTGGCAACTCTGCTAGCCTCTCTCCTCCTGTTAGCAAACCCTTGCTTTCAACACCGCTCCCCTCCCCTCCCCAGGTGCTTGGGGCCTTCCCATCCTGCCCCCCTTGCAAGCTCTTTTGTTTGTTTAACTCCCCATCTCTCTCGTGCCCTTCCCTTGCTTAACATAATCACCCTTTGCCACTCACGGTCCCCTGCCGCTTCTAGCTTTTGTCCTTGTCTGCTCCCGCCCCCAGCTCCTGCTCTGTTTAAACTCATTTTTCTTCTCCCTTCTTTCCACAGCCCTAGCCCCCTCCATTGGGTACTCCTCACTGCCAAGGTGGTATGGCATCTGCTCATACCTGCCACCCAATCCTCCACGATACCAGCAATATTGTACGGCTCTCCGGTGCTTATTTAAACTTTGGCGCCAAACCCACTGCTGAACTCTGATTGGCTCCTACTCGGTGAGTCTTCCTCCCGATTGGTCACTAATATTTCTAAGAGCTCAGTCTCAAGCTCGGTCCTGGATTACTGCCATTTGCTTCTGATGCCTGCTATTTTTTTTTTTAATTATGTAATTCTGTACTTTGCACCATTTTAAAGCTGCTGATTCTCTTCTTATTCTCTTGCTCACTCTGGCTAATTGCCACTGTAAGGATTTAGGGATTATAATCCATGTCTGCTAACAAGGCCAGACTGATAATTAATGCTTATTTTAATTTGAGGGTGTACTGTGTAGCCAAGTCAAGTTTTCGGCCCTCCTGCCCACCCCCACCACCGTCCTTAATTAAATACTGCTGGGCTCCATCTGCTCCTCCTGCCGCAGTCACTGATTTGCTGCCAAAAGGTTTTGGGCACTCCCTCTAGCTGGCTTTACGACAGGTAGTATTTCCACATTCCAAGCTCATTGGAACCATTGGTATCTCTATCTTTACCATGCTATTTCTGTTAGCTTTTGCCCCCTTAGTGGGGCAAAGTCTCCTCTGTACTACTTCACCTCCCATTGTATGTAGTGCTTCAACCTTCCACCCCAGCAGGTTGCAGACTGGAACAGCCCCAGGACTGATCGCTGAACAACTTGTAGTTCTGCCATCACCCCTCCAGGCTCACCTAGTCATGTTCCCCTTCAGTAGCAGTATCCTAGTGATGGCCAAACTCACTACCACCTCGGTCAGCTGTAGTCAGCACCTTAAAAGTAATTCCACCCTTAGAAAAAGGGCTTGGTTCAAATGGGTACTTGTCCCTGCTGCAAAAATCATATTTCTTTTGCTGCTTTTACTTTCTGCAGATGTGCATCCCAACCCTGGACCTTTCACTCCCAGGGGGCTGTATCGGACTAGGGATTGTGGATTAAAAATCACTACCTTGAACATCTGCAGCCTGGTTCCAAAAATAGCCCAGTTCCAAGCATGGGCTAGGCTACACCGTCCAGACATTATATGCCTGATAGAAACATGTCTTACCTCTAAAACCAATGATAACTCAATAGCCTTGCAGGGCTATGGCATCTATAGGCTTGATCATACAGGGAAAAGAGGTGGTGGCTGTCTAATTTATGTAAGGGAAACTATCCAGGGGAGTGTGCTGCCTATCTCTGGCATCACTGGTGACTTTGAGTTGTTAGAAGTTGATCTCCTCATCGGGAGACTTAACAAGTGTCTCACTATCACCACTGTTTATCTGCTGCCTGGTAAAGCAAAGCTGGGACTTTAACACTGTCCTGGCAGAGATCTCAAAGGGCAAGAGAAACTCCAAAATCATCATTACTGGTGACTTCAATATTGATTGGCTCAGTAAGGAGTCCACCACATCAAAAGACTAGGTTGCTAGTGTCTATCTGACACAGATGGTAACCGAATATACTAGATTGACCCATACGTCTGGCAAAGGCACATTACTTGACTGGATCCTCTGCAACTGTCCTTTCAGGATCAAAAATATTTCAGTGCTTCCAGACTGCCTAAGCGATTATTCACCTGTCATGTGTTCATGGGTGGACAAAGAGGAAAAAGTTCTCCCCATCACTATCCACAGCCATGCTATTAAGAGGGGTTACACCCATGCCTTCAAGTCAGCCTTAGCAGAAGTTGACTGGTCCCCATTAAATTAGCTCCAGGACATTGATCTGGCCCTGAAATTTTTCACTGACAGATTCTTTGAGATCTGTGATATATTCGCCCCATGAAGAAAAGGAAAATCAGAGGATCCTCTAGTGGGTGGCTCACTTGTGACCTCCTGGACCAATGTAAGAGATAATCTGTGGAGCATGACAAGGAACTCTGGCAACTCTGCTGACTATGAAAAATACAGGGCTGCTAGAAATAAGTGTACATACCTCATCAGACTGGCCAAAGTGAAATACTATAAAGAACAGCTTGACTGTATTTGGGGGAATGGCAAAATATCAAGGATCTCCTGGGTAGGGATGATAGGAAGCAACCAACAATGCTCCATATTAATGGTATCACTACACTGGATCCACACACAACTGCTTAATCCTTTAATTCAGCATTCACCGATCTAAGTGCAGTTCTCTCTCTCCCGGCTTCCTCAATAAAACCAAGCTAGACCAGTCTACCTCTAGAGGCAACACCAGCCACCCTAACTTTTAATTCAGGCGTGTGTCAGTTAGGGAGTCCAGAACCTATGTACGGAAGGTACTTGTGAAAACTAGGCTTGGAAGTGACAACATCGACATGAAGCTAATTGCAGTTGCACTTGAAGAGATTCTTTTCCCAATTACCATGATATTTAACAAATCACTCACCCTGGCTAAGTTCCCAGCTGCTTGGAAGTTAGCGCTTCTGACCGCCGTTCTAAAAAGTGAGGATCGCACCAGTACGGCTAATTATCAGCTGATCTCAAGTCTCTCCCCCCTCTCAAAAGTGCTAGAGAGAATCATGGCTGATCAGGTTTCTGAGTATCTTCAGAAATATGATCTTTAGTGCCCACAGCAGCATTGCTTTCATAAGAGCCATACCACTGCTACAGCTCTGGTCGAATTCTCTGACTATGTGCATAATGCCTTGGATGGTGGCAAACTAGTGGGAGCTATATTCATAGATCTCACCAAGGTGTTTGACACTGTCAGCCATCCCTTACTACTAAAACAACTGCTGCACATGGAAATTTCCACTGAGGCTGTACAGTGGTTTAATGATTACCTCTTCCATAGGTCTCAGTGTGTCAAAATTGGGACTGTGACTTCCATGGCCAGGGATATTGCACTTGGCATCCCACAGGGGTCCATCTTGGGACCTCTGCTCTTTAGTTTATTTCTAAATAGACTCCCTGAGGCTTGTGAGAGCAAAATCATTCTGTATGCCAATGATGTGGTCATTCTGAGTAGCGGCTCGCAGCTTGATCAGCTCCGAAGGAGCTCCAGACCACCTTCCACTACTTGAAGGAATGGCTCAGTTCATAGAAACTGCTTCTTAACTATAAGAAAACTAAACGATGCTGATTTAGAGCCCCCAGAATAAGAAAACCTACCCAGTTCTGACAATAATTAACAACAAGGCCACCCCATTAGAACAGGTACACACCTTTAAGTACCTCAGGGTCATCATTGATGACACCCTTTCCTATGCTCAGCACATAGATATGGTTGTAAAAATGGTAAATATCAAACTTGGTATCCTGTACTGGTATAAACAATATCTTACACCTGCCGCCCTCCGTCTTACCGTCTCAAGCTCCATCCTGTCAATAATTGACTATGGCTTGGTAGTTTATGGGTCAGCCTCAGACACAGTGCTGAAGCATGTAATTACAGCCCTTAATAAGGCCTGTCAACTCACTTTTGGGGCAGACAACCTAATGCACTCCTGTACACTCTATGAATAAACAAACTGACTCAATCTCACTAACAGAATAAAATATCAGACATGCCTCCTGGGAAGCTGGCCCGGTGATGCTGAGGGTTGAGGCACTGGATGCCACACCTTACGCTACGCTGGTGACCCGTGTTCAGGAGCAGGCATGGATCACTGGGGATCAGCTGGAAGGAGGAGAATTGAGCATCCCAGGGACAGCTGGGTACGACCGCCAAAGTGCCGGCTCCTGGCGGCGGTGGGGGGCTGTGCAGCTTCAGGGGTCAACACAAAGGGACAGTGTTGGTGATGTCTGACGTGCAACATACAGAAGTGTGCATTGCAGCATCATTGATGCCATTGCACAGCAGCGCTGGGAGGTACCTATACATACAGAAAAATCCCTTGGCAGCATGTTGCTGCCCCACGGCCACCATATGAACATGCCAGTCAGATTCCTCCTGGGTTCGCCTGCAGGTCTCCACAGTGGTGGGGTAGGTACCCGCTATGATGTGGCCTGGGAAGGGCTGCAGGGTGGAGGTGATCTTTGGCCATGACTGTGGCAGAGGCCGTGAAGGTTGGCTGGAAGGGGGAACCAAAGGCACAACCCCCCCAGCCAAGGAAATAAAAAAAAAAGACATGCCTCCTGGTCAAGAAAATACTACTCAGTAAAGCCCCTCCTTGCCTCCAACACATGCTACATGCTAGTCACTCTACCTATTCAACCCAGGAGTCAACTAGGGGCTCACTAGCCATCCCATTCTGGAAAACTTCTCTTGACCAAAGGTTCTTTGCATATAGGGCCCCCCTCTGGCTGAATGGGATCCCTGACCACACAATTAATATTAACAGCCTTCCTTCTTTTAAATCAGAATTAAAGCTTCACCTTGCTGGTAATGTCACCTGTGTATGCAGGTAACCCGGTAGCCCGACCCTGGCACCATTGGCCTCCTGTTTGGAGGATGGTGGGGTTGGCCCCTCACCTTCTCCTTTCCTTCCACTCCCTGCCTTTGCACTTACTTTAAGTGTCTCCCACTGTTAGTCCGAGTGCTTATCTTTTATAGAGGCACTATAGAGCCCCAAACTCGAAACCTCTGCTTTCCTGGCCCTGCCCTCTCTCATTGTCCCCTCACTTCTGCAGCTCTAATCTCCTCTTTCCTTCCCCCCCCCCGAAACCTTGACAAAGCCTGAATATGGGTTGCTCCTCCACTGCCCTAGTTGTTCCCAGCTTTTAGAGTGTTCTCCTGGTTGTACTTTATTTTGCAAGTGTTTTATATTTTTGGTTTTGTTGAAATAATTCCCCTTTAGATTGTTATTGTAAATGGTTCTCCCTTTACCTGAATATTTTCTTTCTGGAAAATGAACCAATGATGTAATTCCAATGTAAATTCATATTTGTGAACTGTGATAATTGTCATTGTTATTTCCGGTTTGTTTTTGGCATATACTTCTTCTGACATGGAACCTTTGAAAAAGAGCATTTTGCTCAAAGGTTTTTCTCCAAAAACCAAAATAAATAAAATAAAATAAAAAGATATTTGAATATTTTGATCATATCACCTTTCTCCCGCCTTTGCTCTAGGGTATACATATTGAGCGCCATTAATCTGTCCTCATATGTTTTCTGATGCAGTCTCTGCACTAGCTTGGTTGCCCTTCTCTGAACTGCCTCCATTTTGTTAATGTCCTTGTGCAGGTGCAGCCTCCAGTACTGCACACAATACTCCAGATAAGGCCTAACCAGTGTCTTGTAAAGAGGGATTATTACCTCCCTATTACGACTTGTGATACCACTACTAATCCACGCCAACATCCCTCTAGCCTTACCTACTGCTTTAGTGGTCTGCTTGGATGATTTCAAGTCATCTGTGATAATGATGCCCAAGTCTCTTTCTTCCCTTGTGATTGCCAGCAGCTCCACTCCCCACCTATAGGTAGCTTTGGGGTTCCTCTTCCCTATGTTCATGATCTTGCACTTCTTTGCGTTAAACCCAGTTGTCACTCTTCAGACAATATTTCCAGTTTTTCCAGATCTCTTCTCATTCTGCCCCACCCCATCTGGATTATCTACTCTGCTGCAGATCTTGGTGTCATCTGCATATAGGCAAACCTTACCCTCCAGTCCATCTGTAATGTCACTGATGAAGATATTGAAGAGAACTGGCCCCAGGACTGATCCCTGAGGTACCCCACTTGTGACTTACATCTCTTCTGACTGTATACTGCTTACCATCACTCTGTTTTCTGCCTGCCCGCCAACCAGTTTGCCACCCAGTTGACCAACTTCTGATCCACCCCGAGCCTACCTAGCTTATTAATCAATCTTCTATGCAGAACAGTATCAAAAGCTTTGCTGAAGTCAAGGTAGGTGACATCAACTGCACCCTCTTGGTCCACCACTCTGGTTACCCAGTCAAAGAAATCTATGAGATTAGTTTGACAGAACCTTCCTGTTGTAAACCCTTGCCGTCTTGGATCCTGTGCTCCTATGGATTCCAGGTGTTGCACTATTGTTTTCTTAAGGAGTGCCTCCATAATCTTGCCCACTACTGAGGTAAGACTGACTGGTCTGTAGTTCCCTGCCTCCTCCCTGCTGCCACTGTGGAGTGGGATCACATTAGCCCATCTCCAGTCTTCTGGGACCTCTCCTGTGCGCAGAGACTCATTAAAGGTTATCCACCTTCTCTATATTCCAAGTGGGGTGGAGACTAAGGGGATACATGATGGTCTGGCGTGTGATACTGTATGTATCATGAGTGGACAGTGACTTTGGCTCACGAGTGGCAGAATGTAGCGGAGCTACGAGTGAGGTTTCCGAGGTCACTGTCCACAAGTTGTGATAAATAGGTATCACGAGGTCATTGTCCACGAGTTGTGATACATACGTATCACGAGGTCACTATCCACGAGTTGTGATACATAGGTATCACATAATGGGACATTAGGTATCCGTTTTATACAATAGGGCTCCATTTTTGTTAATTTTCTTTTAATTTTTGTTTTAGCTGCGTGAGGGGGATGTGACATGTACACTGTGTTGATAACTGGTAATGACATGTATACTGTGCTTGATATCTTCACAGTGTACATGTCACAATCTAGTTATCACACTGTGCTTGTGATACAACTTTTTTATTTGATGCCATATCACTTCACCCCTATTGTATAAAAAGGGATATTTGTACTCAGCTGGTGTGGCGATTAGGCACCAGTCTAAAATACCTCTTTTTGGTGGAGATGGGGGTAGGGCTACTTTCTCAAGCTGTGCCCATTGTTATAGTAGAGCATTTCTGAGCCAGTGTAGGCTTGGTTGTAATTGTGCTGCCTCATAGTACATGAAAAGGTCAGGGAGCGTAAGCCGCCTTTGTTCCTGTAGTCTGCAGAGGGTGGCATCGCTGGCTGTAGGGGGTCGGCTTTGCCACAAAAATCTGGAGAACATTTTTTGCCACATGCTTCAATGTCTAGTGTCTATCGGTGTAGCCAGTGATTGGAACAGGTACAAGAATCTGGGTAGAACCATCATTTTGATGGTTGCCACACGCCTCTCCAAGGAAAGTGGTCCAGATCCATTTAGAGCTGTGTTTGTAGAGGGCAAAGTTGGCGTTGAACAGCTGGGAAACAGTGTTAGTCAGATGACTCCCAGGTAATTCAGTCATGGGAGTCCCAAGAAAAGAGGTACTGGGCCATCAAAGCAGTCAGGGGAGGGGGTAAAATTGATGCTAGGTCTTCAGTTTTTTTATTTTATCAAGTTTATACCCTGAGAGGGACCAGAATACATGTAAAAGGGACCAAATAGCTGGAAGATCAGTGGCTGGAGCAGAGAGGTACAGCATGACATTGTCTGCATAGAGAGTGATATGATGCTGTACTCAATCCTCTGCCTGACATCCCTGTCTGCTGTCATGCTGCCTTATGGCCTGCATCAGAGGCTCATGCCAAAAAAGAGAGGTGGGGGGCAGTCACGACTAGCAGTGAGTTAGCCACTTTGAGAAACAGAAGTGAGATTCTATGTGAATGTTTTGAGAAACTTCACTGGGTATCCATCTGGGCCTGGATATTTCTCTGAGTTCAGATGCCTAACTACCTCTTGTACCTCCTGCTTTAGGATGGGAGCTACAAGGGCTGCCTTAGCATTCTCTTGTGGTCTTGTAGCCAGGGTAGTCGCACTCCCTTCAGAAAGCTCTGTAGAGTGGTCTGAGCTAGGGCAGTGTTTAGAGGGAAAACATTTTTTTTTATCATAGGTAGAGAAGACCTCTGCTATGAAACTAACATCTCTAGTAGCTAGTTTTGTGTCAGGGTATCTGAATTTTGTAACAGTGGCTCTCATATTTTACCATTTTTAGGCTGTATGGGCAGAGCCATGATAACATATTGATATCACTGTAGAAGAGAGAAAGGATGGTGACCAGATTCCTTCCCTGTTCTCTTCTACAGTGCAGCAGTCATCTTCCACACTGCCACACTAATTGGTTTTGTGTGGTGTTTCCCCCGCCCCTTCCCTCCATGGCTGCAGTACTTCTGCAGTTTGTCATGCCCAAGATGGTCACTGGAGCTCAGTGCACATGTGCAACATCACTTCCACAGTTGTGCATGCGAGAGTTCATGGTGAAGTTGTGCATGCACAGTGAGATCCAGCGGCCATCTTGGACATGGCAGACTTTTCCACCATGAGCTCTTTTTTTACCAGCCCCATGAGTGCCCTTAAAACATTATTGCAGCTGTGTTGACTCTGACCAGAGTTTGTTCTTTGAGGCCTCATGTTTCTGGGCTTTTTGGGGAGAACAGGTATCACTGGGCATTTTACTAAAGAGGTTCTTGGCCTATTTCACAGGTGAACTTCCTTTAGAAATTGTTTCTGATGCTGGAGCTGGCAACAATAACGTCTTATTTTTCCTTCTTTCCTGTGTCTTTGGGCAAAGCACTTTACAGTATTCACAATATGTGTAATCATGATCTTGGTCCAGACACTTGTAGCAAAGTGTATGCCTGTCTACCTTTAGCACGGTATACACTTGCCACTGCAACTTATGCTTTTTAAAATCAATGAGTCCTGTTGTTTCAGTATGTAACTGGACCTCAGACAAAAAAATTAAGGCAAACTGTTCTTTTATCAGCGCAGTCCTAGTCATTGAGAACCACAATATTTATTTGCTCAAAACACGTGGCAAAAGCATGTTAATGTCTGATTTGGCCCCAGTCATTGGGAACCGATAGCAGACTGTTAATGTTTTGTTTCATGATATTCAGTCACAGTCATTATGGGCAGAAAGTCTGAAATGTCGTAAATCGTGGTTCCCTGAACATTCCTTGCACCACACTAGAAATAACAAAAAATGCAAATACACAGTGTGGGAATCAAGAGAAATTGTAATTACTGTTTTGTAAAAAACAAACAAATGCAGCTTGTGACACTTATGTCATTTACAAAGCACAGTGCACTTGTGGTTGCTTCTGTACTGGAAACAGACACAAAAAAAAGAAACTGAAGAAGAGGGTGGGAATCATGTGAGGGCTATAAATAGTGGCAGTATGGAGTATGCCACAGTACACAATCTGCATACAGTACAGTCCTAAATCTGGCTGAACATAGCTTCAGGTAGACGGAGCTTAAGAAGGTTGCAGTGGGTCCCTGTGGTGGTGATGTGAATAGCCTACTCTCTAGAAGAGAGGCATTAGGATCTTTCATTCCAAAGCCACAACACCACCAGGACTAAATGATAGGTTTGACCCTATAGCTTTTGTGTAAATGAATACACATGGTAGATGTTTTATCTAACTTGTTATTCTTCTTTTTTTTTTTTTGGAGTAATAGAAATATTGCAGCATGCAGTTTGAATCAATCCTTGACAGTCTTGAGATCCTGATAAATTTTTCACTTTTGCATTACTTTGTTTTATGTTGTGCATTTACACTATTATTTGGTCTTTGCCACAGTAGTTTTAAATAATTTTTAAGTATTTGCAATTGTAGTATCAGCAACGACACACCCTTTCTGTAACTTGACTATAAATATGGTATTGCTGGCAGCTGACTTAATTCTTGACAAAGTCCTATTTTTGTTGGGTAAAACTTTAAGTGTTTTGGTTCACCTGCCATGATCCTGCTGAAATTAATAGCACTAACAGCATGAACACTTGTATCTTGGTGCTCTTTTCACTGTCTTTGAAGTGTTGTAAGCTGCACCACTTTTTTTTTTTTTTGGAAACAAATGATTTAGCTGACTTTTTTTAGTGAAGCAGCAATCTGGGGTGCCTACTCTATTCAGCATAAATTAATGATCAAACATTGGAAAGCACGGGAGCCCCTGACCAGAACATTGCAGGGGGCATACTTTTAATATCTGAAGATTCCTGGGATCACACATGTACAGACTAGATGCAAAAGTATAGTGTGACTTCATCTATCAAATTCATATTGTCAGAACTTGGGCCTCGTACAAGGCAAGAGTAACCTTTATTCAGTTAGTCACACTTCTCTTGATGCAGCCCAGTATCCTACTAGACTTCTTGCGGCAGCTTTCCAATCTAGCATTTCTAGTTTATGACAGATTCAAGGTTTGTCTTATCATCTGTTCAAGTAGATCCTTGTCACAAACAGTGTTGATGTCATTTAAAAAATACGTAAAGTGTTTTCTATTATCCAGAAAAGCCTTTTAAATAATTTTCACATAAAGTTCAACTCCTGTTTCACTAATTTTCTGTAGTTGTGTCCTCTCATTCCTTGGCACTTGGTCCATATGCATGAAAATCCATTTCTTTCCCAGACTTTATTTTATCCTCCTGCACCCCCCCCCAAAAAAAAAACTGAATTCATAATGCTATGTCTGTGACATCACAATCTGTTGGTGTGGAAATTTTTCTGTTCTCACAAAGAGGATTATGATTTCATTGAAGGGGACTAGTGGGAGGATGAGACGAGTGACTGGGACACAGATATCCTGTTTTCATGTAAATATTCTCAGCATTAAACAATGAATGGACATTGGTACAGAAAAGTAATTAAATATTCAATAAACTGTGTCTGAATACTATATTTTGAAAATAATTCCTGGAAACTGGAAAAATGCTTTACGGATGGGTGAAATTGTAGGATCACATTCGTAAATGAGACTGAAGAGAGGATAAGGGCAGGTTTTCTTTCTACATTTTCATAATGGTTTTAGCTCAAATATTTGTGAGGTAAGAGGTTATATAACTTACCTGATCATACAGCTCAAATATTTTATTGAATTCTTTCCCAGCCATTTTAACTCCCTAAAAAGACAAGTATTTTTTTTTAACAGAAAAATGAAAATGTTCAAAACAAAAATAAATGCAGACTGTCTGAAGCATATCTTTACCCACCTGAAATTTGAGAAGAAAATTCTCCTGCACTGGAAGTAGCCTGTTCAAAATTAGAAAGTGATTAGCATGGATTAAACGTAAGGTAAAATAAGAATTATAACACGTTGTCAGTAGTGATTTCTTAGTCTGGCCTGGTGGCATGAAGCCCAAACTCACATCATGAGCACAGTCCCTACCCTCGGTTACATGAGTCTAGAAAGCACTGCACACGTAGTGCTTTCTAGACTCATGTAGGAAGCACTGCAGATGTAGTGCTTCCTAGACTTGTAGGAAGCACTGCACATGTAATGCTTCCTAGACTCATGTAGGTAGCACTGCAGATGTAGTACTTTCTAGACTCATGTAGAAAGCACTGCAGATGTAGTGCTTCCTAGAATCATGTAGGAAGCACTGCAGATGTAGTGCTTCCTAGACTCATGTAGAAAGCACTGCAGATGTAGTGTTTCCTAGACTCATGTAGTAAGCACTGCAGATGTAGTGCTTCCTAGACTCATGTAGAAAGCACTGCAGATGTAGTGCTTCCTAAACTCATGTAGAAAGAACTGCAGATGTAGTGCTTCCTAGACTCATGTGGAAAGCACTGCAGATGTAGTGCTTTCTAGACTCATGTAGAAAGCACTACAGATGTAGTGCTTCCCAGACTCATGTAGGAAGCACTGCAGATGCACTGCTGTCAGGTGCCAGGGAAAGAAAGGGCGCTTCATGCCCAACTGCTTTAGGAAGATCTCTGGTGTACAGAAGGGTAGGCTTGGCATTAGAAGTGACCTCAGGATGCCTCCCCCCCCAGTACAGGTCAGTTGTGATGAGGGTAGGACCAGCAGAGACAATGGAACTGGTTCACATCAGCACAGTCATGACTGGTTGAATGAGGTGTCCAACCCTTACCATATTGTATAAGGTCATTCTAGCCTTTAGGCTCCACTTCCTAGACATAAGGCTCATGTCTTATTGGCCTGAGTCTGCAGATAAGGAGCTCAAGAATGGCATGCATTAATTGTTGAGCTTGCCCAGCCCACCACAGAAGGTCTGGAAAAGGAGTAGGGCTGCATCAGGGATGGGATGGGATGATGAGGCAGTAAGTTCGATCTGGAATCCAAGATGGTGGAAGCAGGAGATACCTGGAATGAGGACCTTCCTCAAAGGGTACCAGATTGGGTGGTCCATGGAAACAGATCCCTAGCCCTGGCCAATGGGAGAGAAAAACAATATGAATATAGAAAAACATGTGATTGTTTTAAACTGACCTTGCCATTTCTGTCAATCCAAGCTTCCCATCATTGTTTGTATCAAATATCCTGAGCTGAAATATACAATTTTGGTATAAATGTTAATATTTTTATTGTCTATAAATAGAAGAACTGAGGCACACACACACACACACACACACACACACACACACTTCAAACAATAAGCCCTGTACACTATGCCTACGCGCTGCGGAAACTGGGCATGTAGGCATAGATATGCATGAATGCTGCACCATACGCCTGGTCCACGGTTAGTATATTCATTCCCCCCACAAACATGTATGCCCAGTCCCTGGTTTGCAATACCATCCTCCTCTAAACACACACACACACGTATGCCCAGTCCCCATTGTGATTAACATGTCACCCCCCCCGCACACCCTGCGGTGCCCCAGACACACAACACCGACTCCCGATCCCGGTACCCCAGCAATATCATTGGTGGCCAGTGGTCCCCCCATGCACCCGTGGCACTGACAACCCCACTGTCCCCCATACCTGTCTGTTGGTGCCACGGTTTAGGGCAGTCAGTGGCACATCCTCCGCACACTGCCTTGGCCACCGGCACATCCAACTGATGCCAGAAGCATGTCGCCATCATATAGCAGCAGGGACCACTGGCCACCAATGATATTTCTGGGGTACTGGATCAGGGTTGTGCTGCTAGGGCACCACAGGGTGTCTGGGATGACTTGTTTATCATAATGGGACTGGGGCATATATGTGTGTGGGGAATGCATAAACCAACTGGACTGGGTATACATGTGTGTGTGTGGGGAAATGTATATACTAACTGGGAACTGCATACCTGTGGGCAATTTATAAACTAACTGGGACTGGGTACTTTGTGGGGGATGCATGACAAACGGGCATGGAAGGACATGTGTTGGCGGGGATTGCTTTACTACAGGGGTGTCTAGGCCACCATGTTTTAGGGGTGGTTCGGATGTGCTGTGGGTGGCCACGGTGCACCAAGGGCTCAGCTAGAGGGTCATCTGGCTGACAGGCATGGCCATGCAGGTCCGAGTTCCTGTATTGGCTATTCACACACCCCAACCCATGCCTACACACGTAGGTGATCCACTGTGGGACCCAGGATAGGCATCCGATTGGATGTCTGCCTGAGTCCGCTATTCCACCCCAGCCACCCTGCAGAGTTCTGCACACTGGGGGGGAGGAGGAAGAGCCACAGACAGGTGGTGGCTATTTGTGCATACCAGGCTGTGTGCACCTGTCCATGGGTGCAGAGCTATGTGGGTGGGGTACATGCCTTTGGTGCATACTTTCTGCCCATTCATGTATAGCCCCAATAGCAGAAGCAACAGCATTAAAGAGCCCCTGACACCATTATAAAAATAACTGTGAGATTTATACACAATTCAGTTTATATTTCATATATTTTCTATAATTTGTTCCCTTTTTTCATTAGTATTGAGGACAGTTGTATAAAAGAGAATTACTGTCCCTTAGACTTTATTTGCCTTTCAGCTTGCCTGCACCTGACATCATAATCCCCTGTTTATGGCATCACATTATCTCGACAGCAGCAGATTGTGATGTCATAAACAGAACTGTGATATAAGGTGTAGGCAAGCAGCTAGAACAGCTAGGGCAGCGATCTTGTTTCCACGTGAATATTGTTCCTAATAAATAAATTAGAATGAGAATGATAGAAAAAAAATATTAAATATAAGTTGAATTGTGTCTAAATATTACATTTTTTCAAAGTTGTGACAATGGCGTCAGGGGCTCCTTAAAGGGGAAGAACATTATTTGAAGAAGCTCCAATTCCCTGTTCCCTTTATTTACATGCCTCTCTGTTTTTGGTTCCTGACTTCCTGGCCTTTAAAACCAGCTCTGTAAGTAGTGCCTCCCCATGCACCATTTTATTGGTGCTCCGACCAGTGACAACTCCAGTTGTAGTCAGACAGTGGGTCCTAATGCTGATATCACCACTTGCATGGGCTGCTACACTGACAAAAAGAGCAATTCCTCAATGTGTTTTATTTTCATTGAAGTAACAACTTATGCAAGAAGTGGTATTAGCATCAGGTGCCACTGACTGAATGTAATTGATGATGTCACTGGTTGGGAAATGGAAAGGGGAAATTGTTTAACCAGTAAAAGGCACACTAAGCTGGAACTTGTTTTCAGGTGCAACCTGGGAGCACAAAAAAGCTAAGTGACTTGCTCAGTGTCACACAGTATACAAGTTGGGGCTGATGGGATTCAAACCCAGTTCTCCAGGTTTGCAGCTCAGTACTCTTAACCAGTACGCTAAACTGCCTCCTGGTTGGAGTACTGATAGTAGAGCGGGGGCAACATATTGAGTTGGTTTAAGAGACCAGGGAGACAGAAAACAAACAAGAAATTTGACATATACAGAAAGAGAACAAAAGGGCAAGCAAATATAAATTGGGAAACTGCATTACTTTGCATTCCCTTTGAAACTAATTTCTTCTGAGGTGGCTATTTTGCTTTTTTTTTTTTTTTAACCAGGAGAGAGACACTAAGCTGAAGCTTATTTACAGGTTTGACCTTGGACCACAAGGAAGTTAAGTGACTTGCTCAGGGTCATGCAGTATGAAGTTGGTGGCTGTAACCCAGGTTGGGATGCAAACCCAGGTTGTCAGGTTTGTAGCTCAGATCCTTAAACCACAGTGCTACTGCATCTACCATATGCTTAAAGGATAAGAAATAGAAGCTTTAGATTCCTAAAAGGTCTATTGGCAGCAGAGCTTGAGAGCTGCTCTCTCTCTCTCTCTAAGGCACCTTCTGACTTGTTTAATTTTGAAATACCGTGAATCGTAAAGTGTCATTGGATTTTGCATTATATGTGAAACTACCATTTAATATACTTTGTCAGCTGTAGTAATTAAATAAACTTATCAGAGATTCCTTAAAGAGAAAAATATGTTCAAGTTATAAAGTGTCCCGTTACATTATTTTGATTCAATCTGTTTTGTTCGTATCCTTTTATATTTCCCACTTGGGTCATCTGACGTTTATAAACCATACATAAACAGAAACAATCCAGCCATCAGACCAATAAAAGCAGCAAGCAGCGGTGGTAGCTAAGCACGGGAATAACCTAAGAACTACTGAAAGCCAAATAAACAAACAATTTAACTTTAATTATGGTGCAGAATTTAGCGCACAGTTGTTTTGGGCTATAAGATTATGGGTTTAATCAACATTCACGCAGGCTTTACTTCATTACTGAAGTAGTATAGTAGCAATGGGGGAAATCTGTCTTGGTCCCCCTTCTAGGTCTACTGTAGCTAAAGCCCAGAGTAAACCACTTGATCCTATATACTGAGGGAAGCTACATAATGATACATGATATTAAGGAATATTGTGCTGTAGTAGCAGTACATTTTGTTTATTATGCATTCTTCCAAATGCCAAGGTGCAGGAAGTTAAAATGAATATGAAGGGTAAAACAACTAGAAAAGAGAGTAGGATAAATGCAAACAAGATAATAAGCATGAATCATAGTGTATTTATTTTATCTTATGACAGCAGTCTCTCACCATTGTTTGTGTATATTCATCTAATTTGGCATCGTCATAAGCTCTGTTTGCCTTCTGCAGTAAATCTTTCAGAAAGTTCTAGTGAAAAACAAAAACACACAGTTTTAGGTAAATGCTGAATGAAACACATTGTCAACAGATTTAAGTGATGACTGCTGTGTAGTTGCAAATGAAACAAATTTACTGCAGGCTGTGTGGCATTTAAAGACTGTTACATTTTTACGCAGTGCAAAATTTTTTATTTTGCTCCTTCTTAATAGCCTGTCATTCATGTCAGCTCAAATTCAATTTTGACATCCCCTCTAGAACTGCATGGTTTCTTGTCATCACAGAGCTGTTGCCTGGAGACAGAATGCCACTTGAGAGTGTAAATACCACTGTAAATGAAAATGGGAAGTTTAAGATGCTTGCAGGATTCCCATTGGGATATTTATATAGCAATGGCAGGTAATTCTGTTGTTAGAAAAGTAGATATTCTGTGCAAATGAATGGCCTGAGAAATGTGATATACAGTAAGAAGCTGAGCTGGGCTCAAAGCAGTTGTTGCCTCTTGGACTATGCCTTTTTTGTTAGCATGCTTTGTATGTATCATAATCCAACCATCGCTACATGATTTGCAAGGTCTAATGTTATTATACAAAAGAAAAGTTATTTAAAACAAATTAACATATAAAAGGGGGTTTTGTGTCAGACTTCTTTTTTTGTGGTGTTGTGAGTTCAGAGGTTGTGATAAGCTTAGGATTGTTCCCGACATTTAAGCAATAATGAATGACAGGGGTTATGTTAATGTTCTAATTAATCACCCCTAGAAATGCGTAATGTGGCCGCGAGGCACAGCTAGTGCCATAATATGAGAATGATTACCTTGAACATTAATGTAACCCTCTGAGTCCATTATTGCTATTATTAAAAATGGTCCATTACAAATTTGTAAAGTTCCCTGTTTTAATGCTTATTTCTTAAACTTCACCATTGTTTGTAATAAAATAGTCTTTCCACAGTGGTTTGGAGTTGTTGCCATGGGGACAGTTTCGCTGGCTGAAATATGTTCACACGGGGATAACACTGATGGTCTCTGTAAACTGCCCCACATTTACTGACTGAGCCCTTGCCCACTTGCTCTCAAACCAGCACCACTGGTAATTATTGTGACTGGTAAGCCATATTGCAGCTGGTCATTGTACTCCTGCCCTCCAAGTTACTCACTTACTAAACCAACTGTTTTGTTTTTTTAATCACCGTGGCTCTTGCACAACACTCAGATCCAAAGCTCTCAAAGGGGGCATGAGAAAACTGGTAGCTCAAAGTTACTGTCTGCGGTTTCCCATGCCAACCTAAAGCCATGTTGTCCAACCAAAGAAGACTTCTCCGGTTTGAAATTAATTTCCCCACACAAGGCTGGCAGTTCACTGAGTGTGCTATGTTTGTTACCTCTGTGAAAGCACCTCCTGTTTTGGGACGTGGCAAACACAACGTAAAGAGAGCTTGTGAATGCATAGTTTAGAGTTTTGTTTACAATTTTATCTCAAGAGTTGCAAGGATCTCTGAAAAATTCTGCTGATCAGGTTGGAGAAAGTAGAGGACAGACTGCACCTGCGGTGGAAGTCTTAGTCTCAGTTTTTAAAGCTGCCATTGTTATTGGACTTTTTTCTTGACCCACAGTTTTTTGGTACATTACTTGTTTGGGGGGGGGGTCTTGTTGTGGCGGTGGTGCATGTGGGCTGCAGTGAAGGTGCTGGATTCCACCATCCCATTGCAGGCATTCAGGGAAGCACCAGCAGCCTGAGCGCTGCCAACCCCACACTGACGACCCGCATCAAGAGACTGCTCTGCACTCAGCCTGCACCGGAGGTCCTATCAGCAGCTGCAGTGGCAGGCAGGGAGAAGTGCCCGAAGCCGGGTGAGTAGCACTGCCAGCCGAGCCCCCAGAGCAAACTCGGGTCCTTTATGATACACAACTGCGTGCCCACCACATGATGGTGAAGGGGAGCCTGAACAGTTTTTATTGTGCATCCCTGAAATCCCATTTAGGGACTTGTCTGCAAGCCCTGTTAGCACTGATATGAATAACAAGCCTCCTTTTGCTTTGCTCTTTTGGTGGAGACTACTATAGGCAAACACTTTCTGGGTGGTCTAACCATAAGCCTAATGATGGCTCTGCATTCTACAACTGGAATAAAAATAAAAAAAGAATTAGTACCAGGCAAATTAATACTCTTGTGATTAGGCTGTACAGCTACATTAATTAAAAGATTAACATAGGGCTCCTAGAATGCTGACAACCAATCAGGTTGCAGCATTTCTAAGACCCTTTTAATAAAATTCCTTAAATGCTCCAAAAGTCAAAAAAACTCTGACCATAGAGCTGCTGATGTCCACTTCAATCCCTCTTATCAGTATGCCCATACTGATACTTATTGGTGGGGATGTGGTGGGCTGTAAAGACATTACGTTTCACTGTGAAGAAGACTTGCTAGTACAGACCATGGCTTCAGTGCTGAGTGTCAGTTCAGAGCTGTTAGTTTTTTTCATAGATTCAGAGATTCTCTTGGCAGATAAGGACCTCTTGGCCCACCTAGTCTGCCCATGAAATCCCCCCAATAGTGCTACCCATGCCCCTACTGGAGGGCTGTCGTCCACTCACTCCGTTATCCAAGATACACATGTGTTTATCCCATCCACACTTTAAACCTGTGACTATATTTGCCCCTAACCACCTCTGCTGGGAAGCTGTTCCAGTCATCCACTACCCTTTCTGTGAAGAAGAACTTCCTTACATTACCCCTGAACCTACCTTCCTCCAACTTTATATTGTGACACATAATCCTAGAACATCTTTTGTTCTTGAAAATACTCTCCTCCTGCACCTTATTTATTCCCCTGAGATATTTGAATGCCTCAGTCATATCCCCCCGCCTCCTCCTCCTCCTGTCCTCCAGGGAGTACAAGTTTAATTCATTAAGCCTCTCTTCATAGGTCTTCTGATGCAGGCCCTGCACCATTTTGGTTTCCCTCCTCTGCACAGTCTCCACCCTTTCCCTGTCCTTTCAAAGGTGGGGCCTCCAAAATTTCACACAGTGCTCAAGGTGCAGCCTCACTAGTGAAGTATACAGAGGTAGTATTACCTCCCTCCTTCTGCTGATGATACCCCTCCCTATGCATCCAACCATTTGGTTTGCCTTTCCCACTGCCTTCCCACACTGCTTCACCACCTTCAAGTTACTGGTGATGATAATTTCCAGGTCTCTGTCTTGCCTTGTGACTTCTAATACCCTCCACCCCCAACAGTGTGTACTCTGCTCTTGGGTTCCTGTGCCCCAAGTGCATAACCTTGCATTTTATTTGCATTCAATCATAGCTGCCACCTTTTTGACCACTCTTCTAACTTTTCTAGGTCCTCCACCATCCTTTCCACCCCCTCTTGTTTCCACCCTGTTGCAGATCTTTGTGCCATCCGCAAACAGGCATGCCCTCCCTCCCAGTCCTTCTGTCATGTCACTAACATAGATATTGAAGAGTACATGGCCCAACACGGACCCCTGTGATACCCCACTAGTCACCCTCCCCTCCTCAGAGTGTACCCCATTTACCACCACTCTTTTGCTCCTATCCCTAAGCCAGTTTTGCACCTAGTTTACAATTTTACCCCAGGCTGCTCAGTTTCATTACCAGCCTTTTATGCTGGATGGTGTCAAAGGCCTTGCTAAAATCTGGATAGACCACATCCACCACCCTGCCCTGATCCACTACGCTGGTCACCATGTCGAAGAACTCTATCAGGTTGGTCTGACAGGACCTCCCCCTGTGAACCCATGCTGTCTCTGGTCCTGCAGTCCAGTGGTCTTGAGGTATTCTCCAATTCTTTCCTTTAGGAGTTATTCCATTACCTTGCCAACTACAGACATCAGGCTGACCGGCCTGTAATTTTCTGACTCCTCCCTACTACCTACTTTGTGGAGCAGCATGATGTCAGCCCTCCTCCAGGCCCCTGGCACCTCTCCTGTTTCCAGAGACTAGTTGAACAGGGCTGCCAGGGACTCAGCCAGTACCTCTCTGAGCTCTCTCAGTAGCCTGGGGTGCACTGTATCAGGGCTCATGGCCTTGTCCACTTTTAACTTGGACAATTCCCTTAGAACCCAGTCCACAGAGAAGGGGCTAGTGTCTACTTCCCTACCCTTCTTGCTTTTGTGTAATTCAGGCCCATTTTCTAACCCCTCCTCCATGAAGACAGAAAGGAAGTATTTGTTCAATATGTCGGCCTATTGGTCCTCCTCCACAGAGGCCCCTTTTCCCCCAGTAGCCTGACACACGGAGGTATATCAGTTTTTGCCAGTGCCCGCTAACACTTCCGCTGTTAGCCCTCCATTGCTCTGTGTTGCCTCCTAAACTTTTGTGTTGCATCCAATGAGGTAGCAATTCTGAAGCACTATATGTACTACTGGACCTTGTATTTGTAACCTACTTATATTTTTACTCTGTTATAGCCCCTGCCTATCCCCCTCTCTCTCTTCCATCAAAAGACTTCTCAGACTTCGCCCCTTTCCTCCTCACAGTGTCCTCAGTGCTCTCAAATCCCCCCTGCTTCATGAGCGGTCTCCCCCTATAGAAGTCAGAGCTTCATAGTTTACCTCTCCCAACTCCCCCATGCCCCAGAGCAGGGAAGAGTACTCTGGTCCTGCTACAATTAGTCAGAGTTTCAAACCTTTGTTTGTTACTTGCATGTCCTACTCCTGAATTGTTATTGCAATCCGTATCTGTATTGAGATATTTTTCCTGTATTATGTTTTACCTTACTATATTGGACTTGTATACTGTGAACCTTTCATTGTTTTGTATTACTGTGAACCTTTCATTGTTTTGTATCACTGTTTATTCAAATGTTACCCTTACCCTGGATCGTAGCCGGAAATGAGCTTCAGCTCAGTGTGCCTTTCCTTGTTGCCAAATTTTAAATAAATAGAAAATAAATAAATTTGTATCTTACTTAAGTTTTTACTTTGTTATACTGTGTATTCTAAATACTCATGTCTTGTACCTTCTGTATCATTGTAAGCACCAGCCCTTCGTTGCTCTGTATTGCTTTCTAAACTTTTGTATTGTATCCAATTGAGGTAGCAATTCTGAAGCACTGTATGTACTACTGGACCTTTGTAGTCATACCCTACTTATATTTTTACTCTGTTATACTGTTTATTCTAATTACCCATGTCTTGTGCCTTCTGTATTATTGTAAGTGCCATCTTTATGGCCCGGGTCATGCCTGAAAATGGTCCCCGGGATCAGTGTACCTACCCAGTTAACAAATGAATGAATAAATAAATAAATAATAAATAAAATGATTACCCCTCCCCTGGCCTTTCTCTTTTCCCCAGTGTATCTGAAAAATGTTTGATTTCCCCCTTGACTGACTTTGCTATCCTATCCTCTGTTACCACTTTTGCCCCTCTTACTTCCTTCCCCGCCTCCCTTTGCCTCTCCAAGTAAGTTCTCCTATCCTCCTCCTATTGTGTTTTATTGTATTGTCTAAAAGCTGTTTTCTTTGCCCTCACTCTTTCTGCTATCTCCTGAGTGAACCAAAGTGGTCTCCTCCTCCTTCTTCTGCCTTTGCTGACTTGTCCGGCATAAGTCTTGTAGCATTTTCAATCCCCCCCATTGCCACCGATTGTTCTTCTATGCCTCCTAGTTCATGTAACCATGCCAGGGCTTCCTAGAGGAATACCACCATTCTTCCGAAGTTGGCCCTCCTGAAGTCAAAAACCCTCGTTCTCATGTGGCTTGTGTGACAGGACTGAATAAGGCCCTGCCCCATTTGTCATGCAGAAAGAGTTAAATGCAAGGATCTGTTCTATCCTCTCCTTTTCTGTCTCTTGTATGTCTAGTTGCGCAACCAAATGTTCTTGTGAGATCTAGGAACTGATCACTCTGATAGTTTATCAATTTTCCACCTCTCTCTATCTCTCTGCCTTCCCTTGCTATTTCTGTCTTTGTGGGTATAAAAATATATGTGAATCTTTATGTGGAAATGTCACTGATACTGGGATCCCTTTCTTTAAAACTGTATATAGTTATACTGTTGAAATGATTGCAAAGCTATTTGGAACTCAATGGGTTAACCTGAGATGCAGTTTTTAAGCCCTTTGCATAGCTGTCAACAAGAGATCAGTTCTGGGACACCATGTACTATTTTGCTGCACCTGTAAGGAATGAAACTGACAAGAACATTCTGTAAACTTACAAGAACATTCTGTGAGAAGCAGGATGTCAACGATGCAAAGACTTGTTGTAAAAAGAGCAGCAATGCTTTTGCTAATGAGACAAGGAGAGTGAGAAAGCAAGACTTTAACTTGAAATTAGAGATATCCTCAGATGAAAGACTTAGTTCTCTGTGTTTGCACTGCCTTTGTAAATAGTTATACTGGATAATTTTAATTTTTGTTGTTGTTAATAATAAAACACTCATTGTGAATTTTACAACTGCTCTTGGTCTTTCTGTGCTTCCTGACCTGTGCCTTGACAACAGATGGTGTCAGAATAAGTGGGATTTACACCATGCATACTCTAAGCCAAGAGTTTTGTACGTGGGTACTAGACCTGGTACCAGGGAAGCATAGAAGAAAGGTATGGATTCTACAGCAGCAAGTTCAGGCGTGATTACCAGAAGAATGGCAGCTAAACTAGAAGCAGAAACAAAAGTCCAAACTGAGACTGTATAGCCAGCACCAGTCATGGAAAAAAAAAGAACAAGCAGTGACAGAACCAGAAAGCCTGACTGCCTTTTTTCAGTGGTGGGCTATACAACAAAAAGAGAAGGAGAAACAGAGAAAAGAAGAGGAACAGTAGAGAAAAGAAGAGATACAGCTACAGGAGCAGAAGAGAAGAGAAGAGATGCAGCGACTGGAGCAGTGATGGCTGGATGTCTTGCAAGCTATCAAAGCTGGTGGATCTGGCACAGGTCCAGCAGAGCAACAAAACATCAACAACTTAAAAGACCTTAAACTTACAAAGATGTGTCCCTCGGATGATATTGAAGCATACTTGACAACTTTTGAAAAGGTTGTCACAGCCTGTCAGTGGCCAAAGCAGCAATGGGCAATCAGACTGGTACCTTACCTGACAGGCAAAGCCCAACTTGCCTACAGCAATATGAACACTGCACAGTCAGAAAACTATGACCTGGTAAAAAGACAGGTCCTTAAAAGATATGGCTTCTCAGGAGAGACCTACAGGCAGAGATTTCGGTCTCTAAAGTACAACTCAGTCGACAATCCTTGAGAAGCCTTTACCTGACTTGGAAAACTCCTTATGAAGTGGCTCCAACCAGGGGAAAAACACTCCTACAGATCATCAAAACATTTAAAATGGAGCTGTTCATTAACATCCTTCCCACAGTCGTACAGCTTTGGGTAAAAGAACACAGAACAGAAAGTGGGGAAAAAGTTGTTTCTTTGGCTGAGGACTACCAGATGGCCAGACAGATGCCACAGCAGTGAGGTACAGTAACAACCAAGCATCAATAAGACACTCTTTTCCCCATTTAAACTCTAAGTCTGATAAAAACAATGGTGGGGGTAATAAATCTGCACCCAAAGATGTTATTTGTTTTAATTGTAACAAGCCAGGTCATATTGCAAGAAATTGCCATAGCAAGAAGAGTGACACTGGAGCAGATTTGTCCTTAGCAAATTGGGGCAAGTACTTAACAGATGTGAAGGTCGGAGATAAGACTGTGAAGGGACTTATAGATTTGAGAAGCAGACAGACCCTAGTACATATTGAAATGCTGGGAAAACAGTGTCCGAAAGGACCAGGTACTGGTGTCATCTATATCCACAGGGACACTTGAGACTATCCCACCAGTCAACTGACTTTGAATATTAATGGGGTGTCACACCAAATGAAAGTGAGGGTAGTACCTAAGTTACCTGTACCTGTCATTGGAAATGACTTTCCAGGATTTACAGAGTTAATCACAGAGGGAGTAAATCCTGATGTTTCAGCAGCTGTGGTGACAAGAGCTCAGGCAAAGAAAATCTCAGATGGTGGGGACTCTTTTCCTTTAGCTGATTTTGATTCAGACTTGTTTGAGCAGAGCTCCACGATCCAGAAGCCCAAGAAAGAAAGATGAAGTCTGAAGAAACAGTGGCAACAAAAGACTGATGGAAATAAGGGGTTAACATATGAAAATGTTGAAACTAAACTGATCACTGATTGTGATTTTCTTTCAGAACAAGCTAATGATGTTTCTCTACGGTGTTATTTTAAGCAGGTGGGGGTAAAACCAAAACAGGGTGAATCTATGTTTAAAAAATATAATGGGCTACTGTACAGAGTTTGGGTTAAACCTCAGACACAGCACCAGATAGAACAATTGGTTACACCACAAAAGTATAGATCTGAGTTGTTACAGATAGCACATGATAGTCCTATGGCTGGTCACTCAGGGAGGGATCACACCCTTGCCAGACTGCTGTACAGATTTTACCGGCCTGGAATTCATGAAGCTGTTGCTACCTATTGCAGTTCTTGTGCAGAGTGTCAGAAAGTAGCTTCAGTGACTAAAAAAGACAAGGTGTCCCTGGTGCCCCTAACTTTGATAGATGTGACTTTTGAGAGAATTGAAATGGATGTGGTTGGCCCCTTAGACAAAAGTAAAAATGGTAATTGATTCATTTTGGTAGTATGTGACTATGCTACTCGATACCCAGAGGCAGGTCCTATGCATGCTGTCATAGCCCCAAAAGTGGCAGCTGAGCTTGCCAAAATTTTCAGTAGGGTGGGCATACCAAAAGAGATTATTACTGATCAGGGTAATAATTTTTGTGCTGCATTACTGAAGGAGTTGTACTAACTACTAGGTATCACTGCCATAAGAACCTTCCCTTATCACCCTCAGACAGACAGTCTTGTGAAGTGTTTCAATCAAACCCTAAAACACATGTTTAAAAGGTTTATCAAAGGGGAAGGGAAAGACTGGGAGCAATACTTACCTTACCTGCTTTTTGCTTACAGAGAAGTGCCACAGGCGTCAAAAGGTTTTTCACCATTTGAAATGCTGTATGGTAGACAACCTAGAGGGCCTCTAGATGTAAAAAAGGAAATGTGGGAAGCTACCCACATCAGAAACAATCTATTACATCTTATATGTGTGCCCTGAGAAAGAAGCTGGCAAAATATGTTGAAATCACTCATAGTAATCAGGAAGAGGCCCAAAACCAGCAGCAGGTGTATTATGAGCAAGGGGTAAAATAAAAAGTTTTTGAGCCAGGTGAAAAGGTCTTGCTACTGTTACCCACTACAGAAAATAAACTGTTAATGAAGTGGCAAAGGCCTTATAAAGTGCTTAGATGTACTAGCACAGTTAACTATGAGATTGAGATGCCTGATAGGAAAAATCCTACTAAGACATATCATGCTAACCTCCTCAAGAAATGGGTTGAAAAAACACCAAAAGCTGTTTTGCTGGTTTTACCAGAAACTGATAAAGAAGATATTGATGTAGCTTATGACAGACTAAAAACAAACTGTAATGGCTGATGCTGTAAAGGTGAATGTTTCCTTAACCTCAGAACAAACTGCAGACATTCATAATGTGCTAAAGACATTTAACAGTACGTTTACCACAGTACCAGGCCAAGCAAAAGGGGTCCGGCACATAATAGTGACAAGGAATGCTCGCCCTATTAGACAAAAGACATACAGATTACCAGAGTGGTTAATTGCTGTTGTGGTTATGGAAATACAAAAAATGAAAGAATTGGGTGTCATAGAAGAGTCACTTGGTCATCACTAATGGTGATTGTAAACAAAAAAGAAGGGTGTGAAAGAATCTGCTTCAATTTTAGGAAACTTAATCAAGTGTCAGAATTTGACAGTTATCCTATGCCCAGAATAGATGATTTGGTGGACAGACTGGGAAGTGCCAAGTATGTCAGTACCCTCGATCTCACCAAAGATTATTGGCAAATCCACCTAGCTAAAGAATCCGGAAACACAACTGCATTTGCCACTCCTATAGGATTATATCAGTTCACCACCATGCCATTTGGTTTACATGGCACACTCGCTACATTCCAACGGTACATGAATGTAATTTTATCCCCCCACACTGGTTATTGTGCTGCGTATCTGGATAATGTCATGGTGTACAGTCCAGACTGGAAAAGCCACCTGGAACACCTACGAGCAGTTATCTAATCGATCAAAAAGGCAGGTCTGACAATTAATCCCACCAAATGTGCATTGGGCATGCAGGAAACTATATATGTGGCTATGTTTTGGGAAATAATGAAGTCAAGCCAGAGGTTTCCAAGATAGAAGCTGTAGCTAACAGCCCTGTCCGCAAAACCAAGAAACATGTCAGGTCATTTTTAGGACTGGCTGGTTATTATCAGAGATTTGTTCCCAGCTTTGCCGAGTTAGGTACTCCCCTCACTGAACTCACAAAGAAACAGTTCCTGAATAATGTGAAAAGGATCCCAGAGTGTGAGGAGGCTTTTTGGGCCATTAAGGCCGCATTATGAAGCTACTAACTGCCCGTCTAAGACTGGACACAGGACAGTATAATGCAAAATGGCTCCCTTACTACAATTATATTGAAAGTCTGGAGGGCACTTGTTGGAGCAATACCTTCTGTCCTGAAATAGCCGGAAGGAGGCTTTGGCCTAAGTTAAAAGGAGGTGGGGTTTTGGAATATTTAGAACCTGACTGGTTTATAAGGGGGAAAAAAGGGGGGAAAAGAAAAGGGGAATTAAAAGGGAGGGTGGAGAGCTGAAAAAGGGGAAGGGGAAAAAAGGAAAAGAAAAAGGAAATGCAATGGCTGGATAAATGAAATGAAATTAAATCACATCGCTCGGTTTGGTTGAGATGTTAAACTTTGTTTATTTAACAAGGATGACAACATAGCATAATTTATATCAATAATATGAATGAGACCTGAAAGATTAGTGGATGTAATTTTATCAGTTTGGAATAGATGGCATGAAACAAAGAATGTAAATGAAGGGTAGAGTGCAATTAGACCTTTCTCTTTTCCTTTCTCCTCTAATTTATTTGGGAGGGGAAGGGATAGGAGAAATGGATTACTTTAGTGGTTTTAAAATTAATGGCAATCACTCACTCTTTATTATACCATCATAAATATGGGGTTTAAAATTAGTAGGAAAGAGAATATGACAATTGCTGAAAAATTATTTTCTTTCTGGATACAAATGTACTAATCTGCTTCAGTGGTTGATATACCCATATGTAAAGTGGAGTATTTTAAGCTGTCAATAAAAGCTTTATTAAAGTTCAAAAAAAAGGCTGCAGTATGTTCAGCCCCTGTTTTAAGAAGCCAAGACTTTGAGAAACAATCTCTGTTACAGACTGAGGCATCAGAGGTAGGCCTAGATGCAGTATTGAGTCAGCATATAGATGGGAAAGAACATTCTATATATTGTATCAGTAGGAAATTGCAATACAGAGAGAAAAGGTACTCCACCATTGAAAAGGAATTCCTTGTGGCAAATTGGGCCATGGAGTCACTTAAGTTTTACTTACTAGGAGTTGACTTTGTACTTGTAACAGATCACAGTCCTCTCAGTTGGCTTAACCAAATGAAGGATACAAATTCTAGAATCACATGGTGGTACCCGACACTACAGCTATTTAAATTTAAAGTAATGCACAACTCTGGGAAAGAGATTGTCAATGTTGATTTTTTGTCAAGATATGAATCAGGAATTGAGAATTCCAAAGGCTGAAAAAATGTGTGTTGAAACTTCACTGCTATGCTGCATATGCACCGAAATGTAAAGGTTATAAGCTAATGTTAGATGGGAATTTAATAGAATGTTTTGGAAATCTGTTTTTGTAAAACAGATTTCCTCTTAAAGAGGGGGGTATGTGACAGGGTTGAATAAGGCCCTGCCCCATTTGTTATGCAGAAAGAGTTAAATGCAAGGCTCTGTTCTATCCTCTCCTTTTCTGTTTCTTGTATGTCTGGTTGCGAAATCAAATTTTCTTGTGAGATCTAGGAACTGATCACTCCGACGGTTTCGCAGTTCTCCACCTCTCGCTATCTCTCTGCCTTCTCTTGCTATTTCTGTCTTTTCTTCCCCCTTGCATACAGTATCTGTGGGTATAAAAATATATGCAAATCTTTATGTGGAAATGTCACTGATACTGGGATCCCTTTGTTTAAAACTGTATATAGTTATACTGTTGAAATGACTGCAGAGCTATTTGGAATTCAAGGTGTTAACCTGAGATGCAGTTTTTAAGCCCTCTGCAGAGCTGTCAACAAGACAAGAAGTCAGTTCTGGGACACCATGTACTGTTTTGCTGCACCTGCAAGGAATGAAACTGACAGGAGCATTCTGCAAACTTACAAAAACATTCTGTGAGAAGCAGGATGTCAACGAGGCAAATACATGTTGTAAAAAGAGCAGCAATGCTTTTGCTAGAGAGACAAGGAGAGTGAGAGAGAGCAAGACTGAAACTTGGAATTAGAGAAGTCCTTAGATGAAGGACTTAGTTTTCTGTGTTTGTCCTGCCTTTGTAAATAGTTATACTGAATAATTTTTATTTTTTATTTTGTTGTTATTAATAATAATAAAACAATCATTGTGAATTGTACAACTGCTCCTGGTCTTCCTATGCTTCCTGACCTGTGCCTCAATGACAGCTTGACTCTACCCCCCGTCTTTATACTAAACCACACCACCCAATAATCACTGGTCCCAGGTGGTCCCCCACAGTGACAATCACACTGTCCCCATTTGTCAGAACCAGGTCCAACATTGCCTCCTCCCGAGTGAGTTCCCTTACTAGTTGTTTGAGTAACGCCCCCTGCAGGGAGTCCAGGATGTCCCTGCTCCTAGTTGATGTTGCAGCCAGGATACTCCAATCCATGTCTGAAGATTGAAGTCACCCGTCAGCAGCAGCTGCCCCTTTTGATCCAATCTTTGGATTTTTTGCATCAACTCCTTATCCACTTCCTCCCACTGCACTGGAGGTCTGTATATGACCCCTGTTCGAATAATTGCCCCTTTCCTTTTCTCATGGGTGACCCACAATACCTCTGCTCCCCCTAAATCTCAATAGCCTTTGTGTGGTCCCGTACATAAAGCGCTACCCCTCCCCCTTTCCTTCCCAATCTATCCTGTCTAAATAGGTTAAAGCCTGGAATGATCATATCCCATCCTTGGTTTTCTGTCCACCAGGTCTCCATTATGGCTGCTATGGCTAAGTCCTCCCCCACCATGGTGGCTTCCAGATCAGTAATCTTTTTGCTCAGACTATGAGTGTTCACACACATGACTCTCTACTTGCACCCCTTTTCCTTTCCTTTCTCCTCTTGCCTAATCCCTGCCACCATTTGCGGGGGAGTGCAAGCTAGGTTCCCGCCTTCCTTGCTATCCTCCTTGACCTCACTAGCCACATCCTCCCCCCTCTTTAGTTTAAATTAAGGATCTCTTTCATGTATCTTCTTAGTCTCCACCTGAGCACCTCCTCATTTAGGTGTAGCCTGTCCTTCACCTACAGTCCTTCATCTGCCCTTGTTTCCCCCATTTTCCAATACATTTGAACCCCTCCATGTCACACCAATCCCTCAGCCAGTTGTTAAATTCCACTATTATCCCCTCTCTCACTGCACTGACTCTGAGAACTGGCAATACCTCGGAGAATGTCAGTGAGCTCACTGAGCCCCTGCAGCACCCAGCTAGATCCTTAAACCTCTGCTTCACTACCCTGACCTCATTTCCTGTCAGGTCATTCTTCTCCAGATGAATGATCACATGAGGTTTGCTGCCCACTCCTCTTATCTCTTCCCTGATTTCAGGCCCTACCCTGCTCACTTTCATTCCTGGCATACAGATAACCACCCTTCTTCTGTCTGGATCCCACTTCCCACCCCCAGTGAATACCCTTCATGATGGAATCCCCATGACCATCACCATTTCTGCCTCCTCCTCTTTGGCTAACACCCCCCGCCTGCCTCTGATGATGCAGCCTCCTTCCCCCTTTTTCTCTCTGCATCCATCCTGCTAGCCCTCTTATCTGCACTCCTACTGTACTTCTCTCTCTGAGTCTTTCCTTTTCCTTCTCCAGCCCACCTCCCTCCTGCTGCCCCCTCCCATCCGTTTGAGCACCCCTTCCCCTTGGACCTTCCTTATACTTCCATGCTTCCTAGTTTCTGTTCCTTCTAGCCTGTGTACACTTTCTTTCTCCCCTCCCCAACTCTGCCTTCCACACCTATGTTTTTGAGAGCCCCAGTCCTACTCTGTGCCCCTTGGTATTTACCTCCCATCACCCCTCCCTTACTTTTGTCCTCCTCACCTGTGCTGCCTTGAGCCTCTATCCCCCTCCCCGTGCCCCTGGTCCTCGATCCCCTCCAGAACTGCATACCTATTTGATACCAGCCATCCAGCAGCTGTAAGCCCCCCTGTGCCACCTTCCTTCACTGTAATGCCACTTATTTGCTCAGCATTTCCTCCCCCCTTTCCCTTCTCCTTACTTCCTGCCACTCCCCTGACCTAGTGTCAGTTGGTCTATGTGGGAACTGTGCATGCATGCCCCCTTTCATCCCCCGAGTATCTCCTTTGCTTTTTCTGCCCATCTAGCCCACACCTTTTCTCCCCTATTCTTTTTCTCATTTTTCCCCTCCCCCATCCCCCTGCTCTTCTCTCTATGTCCCTTCTTAACCAGGTGATTTTCGCCCTTAACTGTCCCAGGTACCTGCATATCTGACAGCTCTCTGCTTTCCACATTACGTTAAGGAATATTTCCACCTCACATCATTACAGTTTACTACCCTTCCTTTCCCTCCTGACCCCTGTACTTTCTCTCCTGATCCCCTCTACCCCACCCCACCCTTCTACTCCTTATACTGTACCCCCTGCCTGGTTCCCACATCCTCTCTGGATCTTTGGATCCAGTTCTTTCCAAGTCCCTGACTCTAGTGGGCTAAGCCCCAGGTCAGCCCCAATCAGTATATAATCAAAAAAGAATACTGCACATTAGATCTGAAAAAAAAAATAACACAGTATATAAGCCCAAAATCATCCCAATCAGTATATAAAAAACTAAATGCAATGTTTAAGCCCCAAATCAGCCAAATCAGTATATAATCAAAAGAGAAAAGAACACTGCACAGTGGATCTAAACAAATAACACAGTACATAAACCCAAAATCAGCCCAACCAGCACATAATCAATATAAACAGTATGTAAGCCCAGTATCCCCAACACAATTTGTTTAATCCCTATAGTTTAATAGTTTAGCCCAGACCAAAAGAACACAGTACATTAGCTTTGTAAAAGAACACAAGAACACAGTACATTAGCCTTGTAAAAGAACACAGTATAATAGCACACAGTGTACAGAGAGTCATCACTTATCTTGCTGATAAAAGAACACCTCGATTCTTGTAAAAGAACACTGTATATTATACCATGGACCTCGGACACCGACCAATGAGAACGGCAGGTTGGCACCTTACCTCCATTGTAAATCCTCTGATAATCACCGCAAATGGTGTCAGCCAGCCAATCATCCGACCCAGGAAATTCAAACCGGAGATCCGCCATGTCGAAATGCTCGCTAACCGGTGGTCTCATCAGTTATGACATCCTATTTAGCAAAGCACGTCACAGAACACAACCCCCCCAAAAGTGGATCTGCACTTAAAAAAATAACAAAAAAACACAACATGCTTGAGTATATATTTCCCCGTAACCACTGAAACTGCACCCACTCAGTGTCCGCTCCGGTGCTGTCTGCCTTCCATCTTGCCATAAGACTCCCACTGCATCTCTCGGTTCCCTCATCACTGTCTTCAGTCCACTCAGTCTCTGCCCTCATTAGTTTACCAGGCTACCTCACTCCTCCATATTAAAAATAATATATTTAAAAAACAAAAGAAACACGCAACTCAGTCACTTCCTGCTCGCACCAGAAACCCAACACGAAAGCAAACGCTGTGCTGTGTGACTGCAGTGAGGCGGTAATCACATAGTCATTCTCACAGCTGGGCTCATCAGCTCCAGTCTCTGCAGCAAGCAGCTTGAATTAGGCACCTCTCGACAGCTAATATGAATCAGCTAGGGACTATTTTCATTTGTGCAACACTATTTCTTAATAAAATGCATTTTTTTACACAGGAGAAAAATAAAATAAAATAATTTCAGCTTAAATCTATACCAAGCTGTCATGATATATTCGCAATAAGCCACTTGAGGATATGGGATATCGGGCGATTTACTACGGCCGATAAGAATTTACCTCTCAGCTGCACCTGGTAGGCAAAGCACACCAGCCATGGTAAATCCCCTGAAAACCCACACCCCCTCGTGGCTTATTGCTTAAATAGCCCACAGTGCCCAGAAAATCATCACTTATCTGGTTGATCTCTGCCTCCCTGTGTTTAGCCCAAAAAGACAATCATCTGGTTGATCTCTGCCTCCCAGCTTTTAGCCAGAAACAGAACACAATATAATTACCCTGAAAAAGAACCCAGTGAAAACCCTCAATGCCCAGAAAAACAACAAAATCATTACTTAGCTGGCTGATCTCTGCCTTCCCTACACTGCTTATGCTGCACCTGCATCACCCTGAGATCCGTCTGCAGACACTAGCCACTTGAGGCTATTTCAGTTATTGGGCGAGTGGGGGGAGGCTAGAAGGGCCAAAAATCTCCTGACTCACTGGGGGTGACTCCCCATTTGAACTACCAGGCTCTGGCATCCGTTGGGGGGACCTTGAATCAAATGCAGCTGTCCTCTCGACCCCCTTCCTGCTCCTTCTATGACACAGCTCCTAAATGAACCCCCGGACCGATGCTGCAGATAGAAGACCAGTGGCAAATGCAAGCCTACAAGGATTCACCCCAGAGCTGCCTCCCGATTGATTGATTGGAGGCTCTCGGCACCAAATTTTGAATGCCTTTGTGTTCTAGGCTACTAAGGTACTAGAAGCACAGAAGCTGATGACAGAAGACAACTCTATGGCCCATTCTGTCTGCCCAGCCATACTTAAGATTGGACGGGATGGCCTAGGTGACTGTTTACCCCTTCATTCTTCCATCACGCCTCCTATTGCCTTTACCAGGACTAAATATCTGTCTCTCCCATGTTTGAATTTCTAGACTGATTTAGCACACACAGCTTCCCTCTGCAGTTTTTTCTGCCAATCTACCACCCTTTCAGCAAAAAAAAAAAAATACTTCCTGATATTCTTTTTATATCTTTTCCCTGCTAGTTTCATTGAATTTCCCCTGGTGCCTGTTTTTCCAATCAGTGTGAAGAGTCCTTTGCTTTCTGCTTTGTTCATTCCATGAAAGTACTTATAAAATGGATAGTGAAAATCCTGTATTTTTATTGGTTGGTAGCCATGCATTAGAAGTGTCTAATGCACTGCTAGCAACAAGTTCAGGTAACCACAGCTGCATTTAAAAAAAATAGGTATTAAGAAGCAAATAGAATGTTCATTCTTTGAATCGCCACCATTTTTTTTACCACTAGCCAAGCACTTGCCCAAACCCTTATTAAAAAGAAACTATATATTTATTTTATTTCGTTTTTGTTGACCAGGTACGTGCACTAGACAAATCCTGCCTATTTTCAGGCGCGACCCAGGGGAGAGGGATACAGATGAATGCCAACTGACCTTGAACCAGATTAAGCTGTTGGTGGTATTTTTAGTGAATGAGAGAAATTTGGCCAGGACACCGGGGGAAATTCTCCTACTCTTTTCGATAAGTGCCATGGGATCTTTAACATCCACCTGAACTACCACCAGAACAGGCAGATGGGACCTCGATTTAACGTCTCATCTAAAAGACAGCACCTTAGAAGTGCAGCATCCCTCTCATGCTGCACTACAGTGTCAGTACTGGGATATTAACCCAAGTGCCAGATGTCAGAACTGAACCCACAGCCCTCTGATCTCCCCGGCCTCAGAGGCGAGTGTGCTACCTACTAATCCACTGACACTGACAATAAGTCTCCACATGCAGACGTTTTCAATTTTCTTAACCACACACTTTTACTCAGAAACACAGCACAGCATAGTGTGGAGCACAGCGTGACTGCGCCGAATTTTGTTGAGATCGCTACGACCAGAGAACAATACAGCTGTAAAACATACCTGTATGTCAGAAGAAGAATTAACTTTTGCCTCTTCTCATGGCAGTAACTGTGACTTTGGAGTCCAGAAGAAGGGAGGGGGGTGGGAGCAGTAGTCATGACAGACAAGTGGAGGTAGTGAGGGACCAGTAAGGAGGATGGGGTAGAAGCCATACCACAACCTGGAGACGGGCTTAGGAGAAGGGAATTGTACATGGAATGGATGGCACTGTGGAGACGGGAGTGAACAGTAAGGAGGAAGGGCTACAAGGCATGCCACAACGGGGTTGAGGAGGTAACAATAAGCAGGGCGACACCTCAAAGCTGTCAAGACTGTAAACATTTATATACTGCTGTGTTGCTACCACCTAACTGACAAAAGAAGAATCAGCTTGAGGGACAATGAACCCAACTGTGTGCCTGCCACATAAACACAAGGGAGGGTATGAGGAGTTGAGACATCGAATTGGGGAGGTAACTGTACTGAGAGTGAGCTCATAGCTGTCGGGGATCGAGACTGTAAAGATTTATACATAGAACACAAGAGTGTGGCTGACACAAACGTGAAAATGCACAAATTGACTCAGAGAACAATGAACACAATGGTGTGGTTGCCACCTAAGCGCACAGAGAAGATTCAGCTAGAGAGACTGCCTCCACTCTCTGAAGGGAGCAACCATGGATTAATTGAATATTAATCTACAGTCAGTTGATGCCTTCTGGAAAATAGGAGCAGACCATTTTCCCTGGCAGGACTTACTCATCTGCACTTTCAACTGAATACACACTGGAGATCAACAGCTCATAGGCAAAATTGTTTTTTTTCCCTTCTTTTCAGAAATGCTGCTGCTCACCCATACTAAGGTTCATACTACTATTACTACTAAGGTTCATAATAAGGATGTTGAGGAGCCAAAAGGCGTGATGCCCATGAATGCTCCTATAGTAATTCAATTTTCATAATACCTAAGCCAACTGCCGACCAATATGTATTTACCTCCCTATCCTACACTCACGCATTTCTTCTCGGCCACCCGCTCGCACCTTTTGCTGTTTGAATGAATATAAAGGATGTTAATGGAAAACAAAGGAAAAAAAAAGAAGTAAACAAAACAAAACAAAAAAGATTTAACAAAAGACTGTTGATAAAACGATTTTTTTGAGACTATCAGACAATGAGTGTGTTGTGGTGGACAGCTGTAACTATTGTAACCACAACAGCCATCTTCAGTTATTGTGCCTCCAGTGATACAAACGTCCAAAATGCAATCAGTAATTTCAGCAATACAGTGTAGGTGGAGGAACTATTTTATGACAAAATACATAAAAGATTTTTTTTTTTTTATATCAACATACCATTTTTGTTTCTCACATCAGTGTAACATACAGAGGCCCATTTCGTAAGCACCATAAGACACTCCGGGGGTGTGCATTAGACATTTCTATACCTGGTCTTGGTATAGCACCGAGACATGTACATTCCAAACCAGAGCTGTTAGGAAGCTCCAGCTATACAGTAACTTGTATGCTCCTCGGGCTGCTCCCCGCATAGATATCGCCATTCTGCACAGACATCACTGTGGACGGCAACTCAGGCACTTGATTTTAAAATGCCGCAGAGAGGGAGGCAGATCAACCAGATAAATTATAAATAAATCGAGGCACTGAAGGAAAAAAATGCTTCTTTTTCAGAAAATGCTAATTGGGCCCTGCATCACACTGAGGTGGAGCTCATTTTTAAATGGATGTTTCCCTTTAAACACAAATTAATTTTTCAAGTTTTGTTTGGGGTGGGAGCCCAATATTTCTCTCCCTCCTACACATGTTTTTTTGTCAAAATACCCTTTGAATATTTTCCATTGAAGAAAATCCTCTAGGTTCTCTCGCTCAGCCAATTCCTTATACAGCCTGTAATCTTATTCCCTGCCCGAGGTCATGCAGAGCAATCCTGTTTATACCCTCCCCTAGGAGGAAACAAGCTGTTTCTCCTGACATCAGCTCCATAAACTCACACTTGCAAATCTGGTACTCATCTGGTGTTGCTGGCACTAGCTGATCCAGCTGTGTAGCAAAGTATTATCTTTTGTCAGGTGTAGTTCAAAATGGGACTTTCTGACCTAGTGATCTACCTCGCTAAATGGTAATACATTATACTACCATATAGTAGCTAATTTAGCCTAATGTAAGTTGTAAAAGGAAAATGTCTACGTTTTTGTAGGGAGAGTGCTGTCCACTTGACAAAACTGCTGCCTAATATTCTTCGAGGATATCTCCATCCACTGGGCCACATCATGGAACTGTAAGCCATCAGCGTCAGGACCACCTCAAAACTTTTGCTAGCTGAGGCCACCCATGTCGACATGCACTGTTGCTGTCTGTATAATGTGGGTGGCCACAATATGCCTCAGTTCTTTTTCCTGCCATCAGCTGCTCATCGGTCCTCTGCTGAAGAATGCTGTCAAACTTTACAAGTATCACTAACACTCTTGCTTCTTTGTTCTCTTGTGTTTTTATTTAATTAACATTTATGCCACCTTTGAAAGATATGGAGCCACAGTTCCACTGCTGTCATTGTGGTCAAGTCAAGATTTATAAGGACAGGGCCCACAACATGTACATCAGCTGGCTAGGTCTCTTTCATGACGTGATGCCCCGCTATATTTGCCAGGTTCAACCAAGCTACATCGAGATGTCACAAGAAAGCCTTAGAAGTTAATTTAAAACTTAAGGCTATGGAGGACAAACAGCGTGCTTTGCAGGCTGCTTCATCATCATCACCCACTCCTTCTCCTAACAGCTTGCTGTTGACCTACTGCTCCCTGCAGCTGATGGTACTGCCTGTGGATTCATCAAAGAAAAGAAAGAAAAGAAGGAGAAGCTGCAAAATCAGTGAAAAACACCACCATGCTGATAGGGATAAACAGCGGCATTGTGACAAAAATGCCTCTCTTGCTAGGTCTTGCTGTCCTCTTGAAAGAGGTAAGTCTGCTGAAAAAGACAAATCTCAGGCTAAGTCCTCAGGTTCTGTTGCCTCCCCCACCCCAGACCATCTATCAGACACCAAGGTTGGGGTCTGCCACTGGCTTTAATCCCCCATTAAGGGATCTACAGCTGATTCCACTGTTGGACACTGTCCATCTATGAACAGTCATTGATGACCCCATTGGGGCCTGTTGAGGTGCAGATACTCCTTCAGACTGTCTGAATTGTTTTAAGGGCTTCTGCCTATGGCTCTGTCATTGACACCAACCCTGTTGCTGCTACTAGGTCTGTTGCCATCAACTTTCTTGATGCTGCTGGCACTTCCTGTGCAGGTTAATACACCTCGCCAGGAGTTTCTTTTGTCGACACCTCCACCATCAATGATGACTTCAGTGTGGCCTCTTCCTGCTGTGACCTGCTGCCTATTGCCTTTGATGAGTAGAAAGAACTGGATTGTAATCCAGAGCTGATGGAAGAGGAATATGAAGAGGAGGATGAAGGATCTTCATGTGGTGAGGACAGTGTGCATTATATGTCTAGGGCCCCTCATGAAGATGCCTCTTTCCAAGCATTCCTGCAACTGTTACAGGCCAAGCTGGGCTTCACTGGTGAGGAAATGGATTCCTTCAAGATGGCACTCTATGAATTTTTAAAGGTTTTTGCACTGTCTACAGTTATTGTTCCTCCCATCCATTTGGCTTCTGAGTATGTCACTATGGCTGCTTTCCACAGATCCAGTGCTTTGCCTGCTGTGCCTCATAAAGTGGCTAAACAATAGCCTACCCCTTCAGATAAGCTTGCGCACTGACTGACTCACACCTGTGGTCTCTATGCCAGGGCACACAGGCTCACGCTCAATGGCCAACTAAAATATCAATCCTACCTTCTGGCCAGAAAGATCTGCCTTGGTCAGCTACCGCCCGGGGTCCAACAACTTCTGGTTCCCAGCAATAATCCATGGCATACCTGTAACTCCGAACACCAGTCCTTCCTAACTCCAAAATGTTGAACATCTCAAGGACAAAGGTCCTTTTCTTACTATGCAGTGCTGTGGTTCAACTCCCTCCAAGAGAACATTGCACACCTGCCCACACCGGGTACTTTCAAAATGAACTTGAAGCTCCTTATGATATGCGAATCTCGATGTGCCTGCCATCACTAGCACCACCTTTCCACCCCCATCACTACGTGCCCCCTCAACCCTTCCCTTTCTCCCCTGAGTAGGCCCTCCTGCTCCCCTACACACCTAGCAGCCCCTCCCTCTGCCTCCAATCTAGTCACCCCCCACTGATCCCTACTGCTATACTGATATTACGCTCTCCTTTTGCACATTGCCCTTGGGCTCCTCCCCTTCACCCCCTTTTTTTCTTTAGCCCTTAGCAATGCTCCAAACAACCTCTTGTTTGCTGACAACTGACTGGTTTCACCATTGGGCACTGTAAATTGTCTGTTTTCCTGTAACCTGTACTGTGTTTGATATATAATCCTGTTTGTTTACCTTTGTATTTCTTCAATCCTTTACATAATTTCACCTATCTGTTGTACTGAAATGTCCTGACATGGAACCTATGTAAAGAGCTCTGAGCGCAAATGGTTTTCTGAGTACTGAAATAAATAAATAAATATAAATAAAATTCCACACAACTGGAGATGGATTCTATGGTTATTGTGGCTGCAAATGAACAACTTAAAGCTCCTAAACACATGAGCTGTCTTTCTCCTGACAAGGAATCAAGAAAGCTGGATGTGATGGGCAACAGGACATATGCTTTGGTGCCCCTTGGTCTCAGGATTGCCAGCTACCAGGCTTACAAGATTAAATACCAGAATAGCTTGTGGAAGTCTATGGCTGCCATGACCAACAAGCCGCCTGACAGACCATTTAAAACAGAAGTCAAAAAGATTGTTGTCCATGGTCTGGAGGCTGGTAAGTACCTCTTAAGGCTGGCTTATGATGCAGCTCCCAACACACCCAGGCCTCCCCTCAGGCTCCTTTGCCTCCCAGAGCCCATGCCAGGGTCATCAAAGGTAAGGGTCTTGGTGGCACGCCAGGGATCCCCGGAACCTTCTGACTCCCTTGCACCTCCCTCTGCCCCTGCAGATCAGGATGTCCTTGTGGGAGGCTGCCTTTCCCTCTTCCTCACAAAGTGGAGGGAGAGCCCAACAGATGCTTAGATGCTGGAGGTGGTTCAGTGAGGACATACCCTGGAACTCTTCTGTGTCCTTTTTTTGCCAAACCATTACCCTCTGGGACTTCTCATCCCCCTGCCAGAGAAGGTTTAATCCCTCCTCTGTAAGAGGGCCATAGAGCATATCACAATTGCAGAAATGAATCAGGGCTACTACTCTCTGTACTTTCTTGTACCAGCATAGACAGGGGATTTATGTCCTGTCCTGGACCTTTGGGGCCTCAGTCTATTTATAGCATTAAAATAGGGTCTGCTTGGCATCCTGCTTCCCTGCTGTTGCAAGGAGATTGGCTGTGTGCTCTTGATATGAAGGACACTTCTCCATATCAAGATCTGCAAATCCCACAGAAAGTACTTGCAGTTTATACTCCAGGCTCACACTATCAGTTTTTTGTGTTGCCCTTTTAGTTTGTCTTCTGTGTCGCTTGTCTTTGCCAAATGTTTTGCAGTGATTGCAGTCACCCTCAGAAGCGAGGGAATTTATGTTTTCTTGTACCTCGACAATTGGCTTCTGAAGACTCCACTGAAGGAGGCGATAATCTATACACTGTTCCACACCAGATAACTCTGAACAGTTGGGCATTCTTGTGAATGAGCCAAAGGCAGTACTCACTCCATGCCAGCACCTCCAATACATAGGGGTGGTTCTCGACACTGAACTGAATCAGGCTTTTCTTCCCTCAGACCATGCTACAGCATTGATTGCCCAAGCTGAGCTGGTCTCTTCCAGTTACAGTCTCAGCCAGATGTCTCCTACAATTTATTATTTATCTATTTATTTATCATTTAAAGTGAAATAAAAGCAATATTGTACTGATAATTCCAAATGTCAATGTATTAGCTGAGATTGCATGATGTTTGATATTTGTATTTATGTTATATAATATTGTATATTTATTGGTGTATATTTTGTATTTATACAACATGTGTGGGTCTCTTTTCATGAAGATAAAAGAGATATCTCATTGACCACATGTGAGATATCATTTATATCTTCACAGTTGGGTATGTCACAATGGATATCTTAGCCAGTTGGGTATGTCACAAAATGTTTGGAACTCATTTAGAATGTTCGGCCTCAGTAACAGTACTAACCATATTCAAATGCAAATAACTTTAAAACAAAAAAATTACAGCATTGTACTGTGAGCATGAATGTTATTCAGCATAAAAAGATCTACAAAATGAGTGGTGTTTCTTTTATAGCTGCCTTTTAGTTTTTTTATAATTAACAAAAACAACAGCAGAAAATGTATTTTCTTTTCACTTTTTCGACAAACAAATGCGAATAACGTTAAATGAAAAATGATAGCATGGTACTGTGAGCACAAAAGTTGTTCAACATAAAAAGATCTACAAAATGAGTGGTGTTTCATTTACAGATACTGTTTAGTTTTTTTATAATTGGCAAAATACTGCACAAAATCCATTTTGTTTTACTTTTTGCAACAAACAAATGTAAATAACTTTAAAACTGAAAAAAGAGAGCCCCACAATTGTTGCATAAATCGAGTATGACATGGGTGGCAGTGAGAAAGGAATATCTCCACTCACTGTCATGGAACTCTAGGTATCCCACTCGTGGCTTCGCCACTTGTGGGATATCAAGAGTTCAATGGCAGCTTGTGGAGATACTTCTGCTATCTCACTCTCATCCACGTCATATTCCATATATATTATGTTTTTTGTACTCTATCATGTGTCCAGGTCTTCCAAGAAAATGGGCATTTAATGTCCTCGGAGCCTACCTGGTTACCAAATTTTAAATAAAAGAAAACACAATTGATAGGCCTCATGGTTGCTGCTATTCTCACTGTCCTACTGGCACATCTGCATATGAGGATTCCACAATGGTTCCTCTGTACCCAGTGGTCTCAGCATTCAGATGAACTGGAGTGTCTCATACAGTGTCTCATACAAGCGACTCCGCCGCTTCACCGCTCCCTGCTCGGGTGACTGGCCCGCTCAACCTGGAGAAGGAATCACCCTTTCTCTGTCCATCTCATGTTCTGGTGATAACAACTGATGTCTCAGGTTCAGGGTGAGGTGCCCATCTGGGCCCCTTTCGGACTCAGGATCAATGGTGCCCTTAAACACAGTTCCACACAGCAACACTCAGGAGATGAGGGCTGTTTTGCTTGGCATGCAGGTCTTCGCTACCCTCCTTCAGGGTCATCAGCTGTTGATCTGTATAGACAACATTTTGGTGATGTACTACATCAACTGCCAAGGCACAGTCCACTCGTATCCTCTCTGCAGAGAGGTGATGAGAGTCTGGCACTGGGCTGTAGAAGAAGACATGTTTCTCTTGGCCATCTTTCTGCCTGTTATCTTCAACACCCTGGCACATCATCTTATCTGGTCTCGGACACTCTAACATTAATGGGAGTTGCTGGACTTTGTTGTGAGGAACCTCTTCACAAAGTGGGGTTGCCTGGAAATTGACCTGTGCTTTGCCATACAGTGTAAAACTGATGCTTTTCTGCTCGCTTGCTCCAGGGCCTGAAGTCTTTTGGCTTGATACATTATCCCTCTCTTGCAAAGGGAAGTCAATATTCATTTTTCCTCTGTTCCTTCTGACACAAAGGGTTCTGGTCAAGTTGTAAGCCGAGCCAGCCACCCTGATTCTGGTGGATTTGTACTGACTCAGACATTTCTGGTTTCCTCTGCTTCAGCAATAGGCAGTGGAACCCCCAATCTTGCTCACTCTGTGAGCAGGACTTCTGTCACAGGAGCAGGGCTGTCAGATGCATCCGAATCTTTTGATCCCTGCACTTCCATGCCTGGCTTCTGAGGATGTAAAGCTCTCCCACTTTGGGGTTTCCTCAGTGGTTGCAGCTGTTTTGCTGGTGACTTGTAAGCCATTTACTAGATACACCTACTCACAAAAAGGGAAACATTTTATAGTTTAGTGTACTACCCGTTGGCTGGACCCCTTTACATGTCTGGTCAGTCAAGTTATGGACTATCTCCTGTTCCTTATCAACTCGGCCCTTGGGCATCCCTTGATAAAGGTTTACTTGGCTGTAGTGTTGGATTTTCAGGTCCTTACCAGTGGCAAAATAATGGTGCAGCTCAAGGTTTCTTGCAGGTATTCTACTTCTGCACCCCCTGGTCTGTAATCTGGTTCTGAAGACCCCTACTGCACATCCCTTTGAGCCTGCTGCTACTTTTGAGATGTGCTTTCTCTTATGGAAGACATTGTACCTCGTGACTGTAACATCTGCTAGACATTTTACCTTGTGTATCAGTCCGTATGCTCTGATGAGGGTTGTTTCTATGCGAACATTAAATCAGACAGTTGATCTTCCAGTTTACTTTTCAGCTTCTACAGATTGTAGAGAATGTCATCTGCACAAGTTTGACATCTGTTGGACGTTGCGTTGGTACCTTGATTGTACTAAAAATTGTAGGAAATCCACTTAGCTGTTTGGGGCTTTTGCACCCAGAATGTTGGGCTCCCCTGTTTCTAAGCAGGGCCTTTCTTGCTGCATTACTTTCTCTTGCAAGAGGTGCAGTAAGCAGTTTTCTTGTTCTGTCTGTGTTTACTCCACCCATGAAGTAGCTACTCTTTTTTTATTCTTTGGCAACCAGGTAAGGCCTAGTAGGCACAAGTGCCTGTTTTCAGGGGCAGCCTGTGAGCACTGGGGTGGTTAAGTGACTTGTGCAGAGTCACACAGTATGTAAGAGGTTGTTGTGGGAGTCAAGCCCAGGTCTGTTGGATGTACCAAGCTCTTTCACAGTTCATTACTCTAACCTCTAGGCTACATTGACAGCCACTTCCATGACTTGTTTTCACAATGTGTCTGCTGCTGACATCTTTGCTAGGCAATACTGACAGCCACTTCCATGGCTTGTTTTCACAATGTGTGCTAACATCTGTGCTAGGCTATACTGACAGCCACTTCCATGGCTTGTTTTCACAGTGTGTCCACTGCTAACATCTATGCTATTGTCACTTGGAGTACTTTTTATATATTCACTAAACGTTGCAGTCTGGACACCATCTTTCATAGACATGCCAGATTTGGCCTTAATATTATGCAAGCCTCCTTACTCAGGGTATTTAGATCCTTCCTTCCTTCCTTCCTCAGTGCTTTGATACTACTGAGGGATTCATTCCATGATGTTGCTTATTGGAAGGAGATATCCTTGAAGAACATAGAATAGGTGCTTAAGCAATAAGTTATGACAGAATGTGTGTTATTGTGTAACAACGTCATGCCTCAGGTGGATGAAGCACAGGGCCACAGACCAAGTACATTCAACACCTGAGAAGTGATTTTATTACGCAATAACACATACCCTGGTGTCTTATTGCTATTATACAATGGCTAATCTTTATTAGAAGAAAAAAATAAAAAATATTTTTAATACAGTTTTCTATTTCATTTTTGTGTGTGAAAGTGTATTTATATAAAAAGAAGTTCATTTTTTCTGTTTATCATGTAGGTGGAGTTGTCTGAACAATAGGTGGATTTTTCTTCTATTTTGTTTCTGGTTTTGAATCGCACATGTGCTTTTGTTTGCTTCAGTGTGGTGTCCCCCACACTGTGTCTTTCTTGCAGTTCTCCCGGTACAATTTGTTTCTGTATGTTAGTGTTGTACCAGGAGATTATTGTATTGCTGTGACATTGCCAATCAGTGAGCACTGTTTGGAACTTCTGCTCCATTGCTGCTCTTGCTGGCCTCCAGCTGCATCAGCTGTCAATTACATCTCTGGGACATGCCAGGAAAGGATCTAAGGAGGTGGTAGGGAGCATGTTTTGTTGTGTTTAGATGTCAAATAAAAAAAAAAAAAGAAAACCAGAAAGTGACCTACTGGAAAGCATATAGAAAAGACATTGACAACACAGTGAGGCAGTGCGAGCCTACTGTGTGCAGCTGTGTTGTGAGCCGCATAAAAACATTTGCAGTTTGGTGGCACTTTTTAGTGGTGAGTTGGGGGTCTACCAAGTCCTGGAATGAAGAGTTACTTTGTGGGGAGAGTGGTACGAAGTGATGGCAGTTATCAGAGGGAAGTGTTTGTGTGGTGTGTGGTGGAGATGGGGTACAGTGATATTTTTTTGTCTTGTGCTGCGGTCATGTATGCTGGACCTTAATACAGTGATGTTAGGCTCAGATAATATCACTGTTCCAGGCACACACTGACCAATCAGAATCCTATAAATTTTCTTACCGGTGTGTAATTAAGCAATAATTACTGAACAGTCATTCATATCCTGGGAATTAACAACTGGCTGGAGGGGAGGGTGACCTGAGCGGCAGCTGAGGGCTAACCTTCACCAGCCGGTTGTTAATCCCCAGGAAATGAACGGCTGTGAGGTCATTATTGTGATCATAAGTTTAATTGCAATAATGATAGTTTTTTTTTTTTTTTACAGGTTTTTCTATTCAGTTTTTTTTTGTGGCAGCATGCGCTGACAGCATGTGCTGCTAGTTGTTGTCTGTGGTAACATATGGTGCTGACGCAGGGAGATGATGTGCTGTCGGTACTACCGATGGTATCATGCAGGGGTTTAGACTCGCTATGCTAAAAGGATTTCTGAAATAATAATTTGCAGGAATGCAGAATTGTTCTGTTTTTTTCATTTTATTTAGGTAACTTTTGACAATAAAGTGGTTCGGCAACAAGAGCATAGAGCGATCAGCTGTGTGGCTGCTGTGCTGGGCATTTCTAAGAGATTTCAGACTGGTGCGGCAGCCTGTCAGTGAGCTACTATAGTTTAGCTCATGAAAAATTAATTAGACTTATAATTACCATTATAGTAGATCTTCAAGAGACTTTCCCCCGTTGAGCCACAGCTCTTCCTCCTCCTTCCTTCCCCCCTTTTTCGGGTGGTGGGTGGTTATCCTGCCAGCTCTCGCATGCTGGTTCTCCTCTTATGCCCAGATTCAGTATTGTAGTACTCAGGTTTCCATACCCTTCCCTGTGTGCCTGGTTTGGTCCTAGTTACTTTGGTCCCTGTCGGTTCGATGATCCTCCGAGCTTGTCACTGACAGGATACTGAGACATGATGGGGCTGCCCATGTTATACAGGCAGCAACGATGCATGCCAATATGGGCAGCCCAAGACAGCAATCATTTCTGGGTGGTCCTGATGCTGACAGCCTACGGTTCCATGATGTAGCTCAATGGAGGAGATTCTCTTGAAGAACTACTGTTACGGTTGGTAACTATACTTTTACTTTCCCCAGCCAAGCAAAGTTCACCCCGTGAGATGCTTGAAGGTCTCATAATAGAGACCTACAAGTGCCTCACAGGGGTGAACAGGTACAGGAGGGGAATCTCTTTCCAATGAGAAACAGCACCAGAACCAGAGGGCATGCAATGAAGTGTGGGGGTGGGGAGTTTAGGAGTGATGTGAGAAAGTACTGCTTCGATGAAAGAGTGGTGGATGTTTGGAATAGACTGGCAGTAAAAGTGGTGGAGGGAAAAAGAGTAGGGGACTTAAACATGAGGTAGATGTAGGGGAATATTAAGAAATGGGCAGGGAGGAGGGAGGGTCGTCAGAGACCATTTAGGGTCTGGGAGAGAGACTAGGCAGGGACCATCTGGGCAGACTGGGTGGGTCAAGTGGTTCTTTTCTGCCAACAAATTCGATGTTCAGTCCTGTAAGCTCAAACTAGCAACCCAAAGTGTCTTTTTTTCTACATACTGTGGAATATCCCTAAACTGAGCTTAGGACCCCTTCAAACATAAACCTGTCTAATTAAACTTAACCCCGCTTTTGTCAGATCTGTTTTTATCTTGTCAGTCTTGCTTTTTCCCCTTGGCTGTTAATGATTTTAACATCCACATCAGAGAACTGTCTGGTAGCATTGCAATAGACTTCCTGTCTCTCTTTCACTCACTGCATCAAACAGTAAATTGATTCTTCTACCCACAGCAGAGGTCACAGGTGTGGCGTTGCAATCACTTCACCAGCAACAAACCTCTCCAATTCACCCTTGCTGTGGCTATTAATGACCTGCGGTTGTATAAAAAAAAAACTTAAACCTTTCTGAACCTGTCCTTTTCTAGAAATTACTGCACTGACATTTCACTTCCTTAACATTGTGCGCACTCTGTTCTCTGAGAAAGTCCTTGTAGTTGACCCTTCTTTCACTTGATAGTCAGTAATCCCTGCTTTAAAATCCTTCTCTGTTTTTTCCGCTGTCTATGATGGAAGGCATGAGGGTGCTGGAAGAATTTTGGACAAACACATAGCTAGTTTGGGGAATCAGAGTGGCAAGGCACAATCAAAATGACACAGACAAGGGGGGGCCCTTCTGGCCCTCCCTAGTGAACTCTGCAGGATCAAGCAAACTCAGGGCCAAGGCAAAAGGGGGGGTTGGGGCGATGTTGGAAATGCTAGGAGTCTGAGCAACACAATGCTGGAACTTCAGGCACTGGTCATGGAGGGGAGAAAGACCTGGTGTCTGTAACAGAAATGTGCGCAGCCTTGGACCACAACTGGGACATGCATGTACCAGGCTACATGTTATTCAGAAAGGACAGGGCAAAGGGCAAGGGGGGAGTGGTAGTGCTGTACGTTAAGGAGGGGACTGAAGCAATAGAAATAGGTAGTCTAAAGGGGGCAGACTGGATGGGCCACAACTAGCAAGCCTTTTTCTGCCGTCAACTTTTTAGTGTGATATGGTACTTATGGTTCCCACAGAACCATGAGATGTGTATTTTATGTTAAAATGTTAGTTAAGCCATTGATTAAAGGCTAATCTGAATGCATTTGCTGTTGCCCATATGTGGTCAGTCATTCACTCATAATAACCACTTTGCATGCTGCACAATAATACATGACGCTGATAAAGTGCAGTTTTCAGACATAAGTGATATCAATTATTTAAGACTGAAAATGTCTGCACTGTATAGTGCAACTTTTCTTTCTGAAAACCTGGTGCACTTTGTGTAGGGGCTGATGCTGAAGCTTTGAATCAAATAGTGCCTTATTTTTAAACTAAATTGACTTGTAAATGTTTACTTGCCTACCCCCAATTGCAAATAGCTTGGTGTACTTAAACACTAATATTTATGGATATAATAATCTCTGCTAGGTTTAGATTGAATTCATGAAGTGGTCCCTGTGTGTTAGCTACAAGCACGCCCATTAAATGTAAAGTGTCTATCTTAATTGTTGTGTAGATCTTAAATATGTCATGTTCAGTTAGTTTGCTCCTGTTTACAGTTAATAAAACCATAGCTGAAAAACATTTTACAGCATCATTTCTACTACTGAAAGAGCCCATACTGTCACAAGGTAAACTTCAGAAAAACATACTTTTAAAAAATGTCAGCTATTTCACATTTTCTGTGTTAGCTGTGACAGAAATCCCTCACTAGGGACTTCCAGTTCACTGCCACCACCTGGATTTTTTACCAACAGGGCCCAGGAAGCCTGTTTCTGACTTCCCCCTTTGCACAAGGTCAGGAAGGTCAACACAATAACTGTGGGTAGAGTGCTCTCTCAGAGACGGACTGCAACAGAGTCCAATAGAAATAGAATTACCCTTTTAAATAATACACAAGCAGTCACTGATTCTATAAAAATAGACTGTTTACTAAAATACTACTGGTATTTACAACAGGATGTATTTATGGAAACAAAAGGGTTGCACATTTACTAAGAAGCAGAAAAAAAAATCATGTTAGGCATATAGGTATTGTACAACAAAAGTCTAAGCTACCCTCCCCTAGGAAAGCTTCACCTGCCCTAGCTAAAGAAGCACTTTTCCCTCACTGTGCTATCTTACCTCAGCTAGTCCTTGTAATGGCAGGGGCTTTGGTCTTTTTGGTGTCAGTCCAAGAAAGTGAGCTGGCTATAAGCCCCTCAATATATTGCCTTGCTCCAAGTGGGAAGGGTCCTACTCACTCTGAGTGACAGGCCCATGTTGCCCAGACCTATTTGAGAGTGTGTGTGCATGTGTCCCCCCCCCAACCCTTCAGCACCTCCTTGCTACCATAATGATGTCCACCTGGTTCCTTTTGTTAAACATGGGAATATCTCCCAGAAGCATACCCCACTGAGTTTATGGGTTTATTGTTTTACTGCCTCCTGCCTGGCTGTTCCTGTTAACTTTCTCGTGAGAACCATCAGACCTGTACTTTAACTTTTCCATATATACACGCTCATGTGATCTGGCAACCATCTTGTCTGAAGAAGGTGCATATTTAAAAAAGAATAACCTAATCAAAAGAATACATGGTTCTGGTCCCCTTTTCTGTCACATTGGCTTTTCAGCTTTCATACACTCAAAACACATCTAACATAAAACCAGGGTCTTTGTTCCCTATACTTTATGTGCCGGTGTCTGTGGAAGACTAAGGATCAGTGTAATGGGGGGGGGGGGGGCTACACTGGTTGTGCTGCTCAGGGTTAACTGGTATGGTTTAGCATTTTGTTCGAATTGTTTGGGCTTGGTCATATGCCGTGTGTGTGTGTTTGTGTGTGTGTTTAATTATAAGTGTGAAGGCTGGGTTTCTATCACAAACAATTCAATGAAAGAAATAGCACAACCATACCAGGTAACCATAACTTATGTGGGTTATGTAGCACACCATTAGGTTTTGCTAGTTTTACGTTGGTCCATGGTCCTCATTATCGCTCATTTTCTATTGCTGCTAACATTACAGTCTTGTGATGTGATGTTAGTCTGTTGCTGCAGAAATAGTCATGTTATAATCAGGATCAACAAAGATAACCCTTGGTGAATGGACTAACTCCAGAGACTGGCACTTGCTGGCCAGCTACATGAAGTGCAGTGGTGGCTGAAAACAACTAACCCCCACTCCCACTACCCAAGTAAAGAAAAAAATAATATCTCCTTCACCCTGACTCACTTACCACCCAACACCACCACCACAGCTCACATTATAACAACATACCTCTTCCCCCAGCCATGTTAGCACCCAACTCCCCCTGCATGCTCCTTGTAGTAATTACCCCACGTACACTGACTTAAAAATATAAAAAAAATAGTATATCTCAGAAGCGGTGACCAGTGCAGCCCTGCCTGACACCTCTTCCACCAGCTGTCATTTAGTGCAACAACTGTAGCAGTATACCAAGAAACAGTGACCCCCATTTTTTAATTTTATTTTTAATTTATGGTGCTTTGTCCCCTGCTCACCCAGGTAGCCCAGACTGGTCCAATGGAATACCAGTACATGCTATTATATTGTTGAATATTTGGGCTACAGTTTGTATGCTAGGGCATACCGATATCAGTACCAGGTACCTCATGGGCATACTGCTATTGGTACCGGGGCCCCCACTACCCCATTTCCAGGTGGGCCCCTTGCTACCCAGTGTAACCCTGCCTGCTGGATAGACCTGACAGACACATAACAAACAAAAATATGGATTAGAGACATTTAGTTGAGGCCAAAACATCAGGCTCCTGTCTCTAGTACTTGCTGAATCAGTGGTCCTGAACACATCACTGCCATATGGGATAGCAGACATTAGAAACATAGAAGTTGATGGCAGATAAGGACCGCAAGGCCTATCCAGTCTGCCCATTTCTTTTTCTACCTTATAAATGTGCCATTGGCCTTTGCTCTGTCAATGGCCTATCTATTCATACTCATCTGTATTGCTCCCTTATACCTATCCCATGCCTGTTTGAAGCCCTGCACTGTATTCATATCCACCATTTCCTCAGGTAGGCCGTTCCATGCATCCACCACCCTTTCCATGAAAAAGAACTTCCTCACATTACCCCTTCATTGACCTCCCTCTAATCTCATGCTGTGTCCAAGGCCACTGGAATTCTGCGGCCGCAGAATTTTGCACAGAACTTGCAATCTACCGCAGAACTTCTGCGGTGCCGTAAAATTCACTCTTCTTGTTGATATTTTATTAATATTTCTGTTTTTCCATAGACTCTTGTTCCCTTCCCCTCTTTTTATATCCTAAACCCCTTACATGCTCAGAATGTGATGTTATCATTGCTATAACATCATACATTAACTAATGAAATGGCTGTAATCTGCAACAGAAATGAACAGTCAATTATCTGCCACAGCTCCCATTGCCAGAGGCGGTGGCACAGCATATCAGGCATGGTGATATTTGCTCAACCTGCACTACAGCCTAATACAATTTTCAGTCTTACATTATTACACTAGGGACAACTTAAAACCTTGTCAATAGCACAGACCTGTCAAGTCCATACCTCACTTTGTACAAACCTATTTGTGCCTTTAAGGTATAGAGATACCATTTGAAATGAATAACTGGTAAAATGAATTTAACTGTCATTTTTAAGAAAAATAAAATAATTGTGCCCAGAAAAGTGGAATATAATAATGTGTAGACCTGTTGAAAGAATAGACCTGTTAAATAAATGATTACACTGTATGCATTTTTGCCAGGGTTATTGATTACATACTGTCATTCGTTGCTAGAATCACCTAAAAGTTATGGAGAAATGTTGAGTGCAGGGACAGCTGTTAGGTCAGTGGGTAGCATGCTGTGTTTCTGTGCTGGCAACTCAGGTTCAGAGATTAGCTCTGGGAGCTGGCTGGGCAGTACAAGGATTGGCGGAACATATCATTGCGCTGAGCCTGGGAAGGTATGGTGCAGTGTTCTGTCACAGAGTGGACACATTGTGCTGGTCTGGAGAGCTCTATCTCACAATCGGTTCACATGCATGCCATGGCCTGATGGTGTTACGCAGTGTGTCAGGGAAAGCAGGTTGACCACAAAAATGAGTTTTGCAATAACTCCTCTATTCCATTTCTAATGGGACCTGTATGAATGAGGATGCAAGTTCATGGAAATTAAAAAAATATACACACACACACATACAGTGTCTCTGTCTCTCTCACCACACACACACACACACACACACACACACACACACACACATTTGTATGTATGTTACAGATTACATATAAATGATACACAGTGGGAACCTCATGAGTGGTGTAGAAAGCACATACAAATACATAAGTGATAGTGGAAACCTCATTAGTGGGATAGATAGCATGCATATAGAAATACCTTATTTATCACATAAGATCCCCTCTGCATATGTCATTTATTTAACAGGCTAGGACCTTAAGGGAGAGACATTTTGCTTTTTTAGGCATAACATTATTTTTATAATTCTGTTATTTTTTGAACTAGTGTTACTGTGCTTTCCACCATCCTGATTGCTATAACCACTGCCATGAAAGTGAAGTCAGGATGACAAGCTGTCACTGTGATGTGGTAGTCTGTTAGTGCCGTAGAACTTCCGAAGAAATTACAAACCACCGCCGCAGAAGTTCTGCGGCAAATGGTAGTCTTGCCGCAGAACTTGGTCCCGCTGTGCCGCTGAAAAGTAGGGGCCCTGGCTGTGTCCTCTTGTCCTGCTATTTTTCTTATATTGAAACATGTTATACTCATTTACCTTATTAATGCCTTTAAGGTGTTCGAATGTTTCAATCATATTGCCTCTCTCCCTCCTTTGCTCTAGAGTATACATATTGAGCTCCATTAATCTGTCCTCATATGTTTTCTAATGCAGTCCCTGCACCATTTTGGTTGCCCTTCTCTGGACTGCCTCAATTTGGTTAATGTACTTGTGAAGGTGTGGCCTCCAGAACTGCACACAGTACTCCAGATGGGGCCAAACCAGTGTCATGTAAAGAGGAATTATTACCTCCCTCTTCCGACTTGTGATACCCCTACTAATACACCCTAACATCCCTCTAGCCTTACCTACTGCTTTAGTGGTCTGATTGGATGATTTCAGGTCATCGGTGATGAAGATGCCCAAGTCTCGTTCTTCCCTTGTGACTGCCAGCAACTCCCCTTCCAGCCTTTAGGTGGCTTCAGGGTTCCTCTTCCCTATGTGAATGTTCTTGCACTTCTTTGCATTAAACCCCAGTTGCCACTCTTCTGACCATTTTGCTAGTTTATCCATATCTCTTCTCATTCTGCTCACCCCTTCTGGATCATCTACTCTGTTGCAGATCTTGGTGTCATCTGCAAACAGACAAACCTCACCCTCCAGTCCATCTGCAAAGTCACCAATGAAGATATTGAAGAGGACTGGCCCCAGGACTGATGCCTGAGGTACCCCACTTGTGACTTGCATCTCTTCTGACTGTATACCGTTTACCACCACTCTCTGTTTTCTGCCCATCAACCAGTTTGACACTCAGTTGACCAACTTCTGACCCACTCTGAGCCTACCCAGCTTATTAATTAATCTTCTATGTGGAACAGTATCGAAAGCTTTGCTGAAGTCAAGGTAGGCAACATCAACTGCTCCCCCTTGGTCCACCACTCTGGTTACCCAGTCAAAGAAATCTATGAGATCAGTTTGACAGGACCTTCCTTTTGTAAACTCGTGCTGTCTTGGATCCTGTGCTCCTATGGATTCCAGGTGTTGCACTATCCCTTCCTTAAGGAGTACCTCCATAATTTTGCCCACTACTGAGGTAAGACTGACTGGTCTGTAGTTCCCTGCCTCCTCCCTGCTACCACTCTTGTGGAGCGGGATCACATGAGCCCTTCTCCAGTCTTCTGGGACCTGTCCTGTGCTTAGGGACTCACTAAACAGTTCTGATAATGGCTCTGCTAGTTCCACCCTTAGCTCCTTTAGTACCCTGGGATGTATGCCATCAGGTCCCATTGCCTTGTTCATCCTGCGCTGATTGAGCTCTTGTAGGACCCTTTCTTTGTGAAGGGACCAGTGCTCACCTCCTCCCCGTGTCCATGATACTGAGCTGTGGGCCCTGCCCTACCTTCTCTTCAGTAAATACTGAGCAAAGGTATCTATTTAGGATAGATGCTTTTACATGGTCCTCCTCCTCCTCGCAAGCCTCCTTATCTCCTTTGATCTTAGCAATACCCCTCTGGACTTTCTCCTTTCACTAATGTATCTATAGAAAGTCTTGCCACTTTATTTTACTGTCTGTGCCAGTGTTTCCTCAGTTTGGGCATTTGCCTGCCTTACTGGCTTCTCTGCTTCCCTTAGAGAAGTTTGGTATGCCTTCCTATCTTCATCCCGCTGTGTTTCCTTATATTTCCTAAAGCCCAGCCTTTTGGCTCTGACCTCTTCTGCTACTGTATTTGAGAACCAAAGTGGTTTCCTTCTTCATTTGCACTTCCTTTTCTCTCTAACACAATGGGATGTTGCTTCAAGTATTGCATCTTTAATGCTTGCCCACTTTGCCTGTACCCGCTCACCTGTTTTTCCTTTTTCCAGGGCTAGCTTAACTCTGTTGGCCATCTTATCAAAGTCAGCTCCTCTGAAGTCCCATATTTTTGCCTTGGAATGGGATGATTCAGTTGTATTGGCAAACTGAACCATACCATGTGATGGTCACTGGCCTCCAGGTGACCTTCTACCTGAAGATCTGTGATCCTTTCCCTGTTAGTCAGTACTAGATCTAGGATAGCCCTGTCTCTTATGGATTGTTGTACCAGTTGTTTGAGTCATTCTCCCTACAGGGAATCCACCATGTGCCTAGTTCTGGCAGATGTTCCCTTCTGGTATTGACCAATCTGTATCTGGCATGTCAAAGTCTCCCATTATCAGAACCTCCCCTTTAGCTGTTATGTTTTGTATATCTTCTAACAGTAATGTGTCTATGTCCTCCCCCTGGTCTGGGGGCCTGTAGACAACCCCAGTTCTTATGGCTGTCCATTTCCTGTTTCCAGGGTGACCCACAGTTCTTCTGGCTCCTTATGTGTATTCTAAATTTCTGTAGCTTTGATATTTTCATTGACGTACAGGGCCACAGGGAAAAAGAGGAGAAATAAATCCTGCTAAGATGGAGATCCCCAGTGGCCACATAACTACCATGTAAGTAGCAGGCTAATTTAGAAAAAAATTCTTAATAGCAAACAAAAGAAAGGATGCACCAGAACTGAACATTCAATTCTAAAGCACTCTGCACAACAGGGGCTAGATATTCAGACTGCGCCAGGCAGGGGCACAAGCCTGGACGCAGCGTAATTGGGCTGAGCCAGGACATAGTCCAGGCGATATTCAACGGTGCTGCACCATGGCTCAGCACTGTTGAATAAGACACTGAGGGTGCACGCACTATGCGTGGTGCAGTGGCACTGCACCAGCACATGTGGCAGCATGGGAGCAGGGGGCAGTGCCAGCACAAGTGCGGTTGTGCTAGGCGCAGCAAGAGCAATACTGAGCCGTGGGCATACAAATCAGGCCATAATGCATTCAAGGTGAAAATGGGGCCATTTGCATGTCATTATGGCCCCATTTGCATGCGGTGTGCCGATCCTCGGCGGCTTGCACCTGGTGTCCTGCCAGGCTGCAGCCGTCGGAGACCGATGCCCCGCTGCCCTTCGGCGGGCACCGCACCCGTTTCTCCAATTGAGGGCATGAGTAGAATAAAACCCTGGTGGTCCAGTGGACCGCTATCCCCTGCCCGATCACGGGCATGTAATGGATGTATCCCTGGTGGTCCAGTGGACCGCAATCCTCTGCCCTATCGAGGGCACGTAGTAAAATTAACCCTGGTGGTCTAGTAGACCATTATCTTCTGCCCGATTGTGGGCATGTAGTAAAATTAATCCTGGTGGTCCAGTGGACTGATCTCCATTGCCTGCTCGCAGGCATTAGTCAAACTCCCTGGTGGTTCAGTGGTACCCCCCTCATCCCACCTGCCCATGTAGTCCCCCGCCACCCTGCACCCCCCAATCAGCGGCGGGCAGCAGCTCCCCACTCGAGCTGCCTGGCCGCCCGCTGACTGCCAGCATACAGTAGGGCTGTAGGCCTATTGGTCCACTGTGTGGGCCAATGGGCATGCAGTCCATACTGTACTACACAGTCACGATTTGTGAATGAACACTCATTCACAAATTGGGACTGTGTAGTACAGTATGGACTGCTCGCCCATTGGCTCACGCAGTGGACCAATAGGCGTACAGCCCTACTGGACGCTGTCAGGCAGTGGGTGGCCAGGCAGCTGGTGGGCAGGGAGCTGCCACCCGCCACTGACCGGGAGGGTGCAGGGTGGAAGGGGACTACATGGGCAGGTGGGGGGGTACCACCGAACCACCAGGGAGTTTGACTAACGCCCGTGAGCAGGTGATGGAGATCGGTCCACTGGACCACCAAGGTAAATTTTACTACATGTCCATGATTGGGCAGAGGAGATCAGTCCACTGGACCACCAGGGTTAACTCTACTACATGCCTGCAATCGGGCAGAGGATAGCGGTCCACTGGACCACCAGGGATTAGTATCATACATGCCAATGATCGGGTGAAGGGGGAGGGTCCACTGGATCACCAAGGCTTCATTTGCACATGCCCTCAAATGGGCAAGGGTGGGGCATGATGCCCCCTGGGCAGGGGGCTTGTGGACTGTGTCCTGGGTGGTCGGGTGGCCACCCACAACAGGCGGCTGCCATGCTGCGCCCAGCAGTACGGTAGCCCGCCTGTGGGTGACCCTGACTTGTTCCTGGTTTCAAGGGGCTCAACATTGCACCCCACTGTGCGGTGCAAGGTGGGTTTGAGCCTGCATTTGCGCCGCACATCCCAGGCTGAATATCGGGATGTGCCGCATATGCATGGGCACCCCTCACATTTGGGCCGTGATAGACTGATGCGCCCACGACGGAGGTTGAGCAGTGCAACCAGCCCTTTAAATATCATGCGGGGTGCATCGGTGGGTTGAACATGGCGCCCCTTTGAATATCCCACCCCATGTGTTTTTTTGCACATTTGACTGTAGTACTCCTGTAAGTGCTGCATTTTGTTGTTCCCAGCTGGTGCAGTCACACTATTCATGATGAGTCCTTCATTGGCAGGAAGAATATGTCAGGCTGAAGGAGGAGTGTGTGTGTGTGTGTGTGTGTGTGTGTGTGTGTGTGTGTGTGTGTGTATGAGAGAGAGAGGGAAAAAGGGCAGTGTGTGAGTTTGTTGAATTAGTTGCTGCTGCCAACAAGGAATCACTCAGCCAGAGTATCACATTTCTCAGCCTTCAAAGGTTTATTGCTGCTTTCTCTGAAGTTAATTGTTTCCACTCTCCATTGTGCCTGGGCTGAAGAAAACTTAAAAAAATACAAATGTTTTGAGAATTACATTGTGATGTTATTATGTGGCACCCGATGTGGTCATAAAATGCCTGATACGGCAAATACTTGGAAATTCATGCTTTTCAATCAGTTCTGCTGCATGAACATGACAACTCTCCAGTTGTCAGACAAGAAATAAATTCTTACAGTACACTGAATACGATGAATCAATGTACATTCTAGGCTGCTCTAGTATTGTGTTTTTTTTACAGATTCGTTCAGGGCTGTGCAGCTCACTAGGGTGAAGGACTATGTAATACACCCTAGAAGACAGGAGGGAGAGAGGGGGACATGATATTTATTTATTTAGATTTTGATAACCGGGTAAGCTCACTGAGACCACAGGTCCCTTTTTCAGGAGCGACCTGGATTAGTTACAGACAATAATTACATATATTGGTAGGAGTACACAGTAGTACATAGAGACCTACAGGTACCTCACAGGGTGAACAGGATACAGGAGAAAAGTCTAGTTCAAATGAGGAAGTGCACCAGGACAAGAGGACACACAATGAAGCTGAGGGGGGGTTAAGAGGGATGTGAGGAAGCACTACTTCACTGAAAGAGTGGTGGATGCCTGGAACAATCTGCCAGTAGAGGTGGTGGGAGCAAAAACAGTGGGGGGGGGGGTTCAAACACGCATGGGATAGACATAAGGGAATATTGGTAAATAGGCAGGGAGGGAGGGAGAGGGTCACCGGAGACCAGGTAGGGGTCTGCAAAGACAGAATAGGCAGTGAAAATCTGTGCAGACTGTGTGGGCAAAGCAGTCCATTTCTGCCAACAATTTCAATGTCTCTGTGTTTCTGTTCTAATGTTCCAGTTTACTACATGACAAATTGGAGTAATTACCATTGGGCTACATTGTTCTCCTGCAGGATCTTGCAAGGTATCAATGGCAAAAACTGTGATAAGAACATTTAACTCTCAAGGGTGCAACAGTACTGTACATTACTAGTTATTAAACTGTTGTGGTGGGAAGCATTTTGTCAGTGTATGTAGCTACCATGTGTCATATCATTAGTGACCAAACTATTTGTATGGCTCCCAAAAACCTGATGAAGGAGGCAAAATAATTTTATTTTACAATATTTCGTTGTTTCACCAAAAAGTGAGCTGGGTCATTCATTCCATTTTTAGTTTCGCCTGGGAGAGTACTGGGAAATTGGCATAGTCCCAGTGTACAAAGCAGCAGTGCTTCATTAAATGGGTAAACTACTATGCAGTCACAATGTACAAAGTAGCAGAGCTTCATAGAAACAGAAAATAGATTTTGACAGCAGATAAGGACCTTTTAGCCCACCCAGTCTGCCCATTTTCCCTACCTACAGTATCACTGCAGACCCTACTTGATCTCTGGCCCATTCTCCCTCCTTCCCTTCCTTTCCCCTAAAATTCCCTTATGCTCATCCCATGTATTCTTGAACCTCACCACTGTTTTCACCCCAACCACCTCCGCTGGAAGGCTGTTCCAGGAATCCACCACTCTTTCTGTGAAGAAGCACTTCCTCACATCTCTCCTGAATCTACCCCCTTTCAGCCTCATAGCACGTCCCCTTGTTCTTGAGCACCTTTTTTTCTGAAAAATACTTCCCTTCTGTACCTTATTTAACCCCATGATGTATTTAAGCATTTCTGTCATATCCCCCCTCTCTCTTCACTCTACCAGGGTGTACATATTGAGCTCCTTTAGTTTCTCCTCATAGGGCTTCTGATGCAGACCCTGCATCATTTTAGTCGCCCTTCTCTGGACTGCTTCCACTCTGCCTGTGTCCTTCCAGAAATGTGGTCTCCGGAACTGAACACAGTACTCTAGGTGGGGTCTTACCAGCAATGTACACAGAGGCAATACCACCTACCTCATTCTGCTGGTGATACCCATCCCTATGCACCCCAGCATCCCGCCTACCCTCCTAACTGCCTTGTCACACTGCCTGATCACCTTTAGGTCTTCAGATATGATTATCCCCAGGTTTCTTTCCTGCTTTGTGGTTATCAGTATCACTCCACTCATTTTGAATTCTGCCTCTGGGTTTCTGTGCCCTAAGTGCATTATTTTGCACTTTTTCTCATTTAAATCCAGCTGTCATGCCCTTGACTATGCTTCTAGTTTTCTCAGATCTCTGCTTATCTGTTCCACTCCCACTGCAGTGTCCACCCTATTGCAGATTTTGGCATCATCGGCAAGAGGTAGACTTTCCTTCCAGCTCCTCTGCAATGTCACTTATAAAGACATTAAAGAGGACCAGTCCCAGCACTAATTCCTGAGACACCCTGCAGGTCACCCTCCCTTCCTTGGAGTGTACTCCATTTACCGCCACCCTCTGCCACCGATCCCTTAACCAATTCCTTACCCAATGTACCACCTTTGCACCCACTCCTATGCTACCCAGCTTGCTTACTAGTCTCCTATGTAGAACGGTTTTGAAAGCCTTATTGAAATCTAGGTGTGTCACATCCACTGTTCCATCCTGATCTACTTCTTCGATCACCTAGTCAAAAGAAACTATCAAATTCGTTTGACATGCCCCCGTGCCTTGGGTCTTGTAACCCGTTAGATTGAAGATATTCCACAATCCTTTCCTTCAGTAGTGATTTCATTAACTTTACCACCACCGATGTCAGGCTGACTGGCCTATAGTTGCCCCCCCACCAAGAAGATGGTGTATGCCCTCGAAGCACTGGGGAACTGCTATCATGTACGTTTTTGAATAAACAAATTTTTTTGTTTTTCTATATTTGTGTGCATCACTTCTTCAAATGTTTTTGTTGCTAGGCAACTCCTGCCTGCTACCACTTTTGTGAAGTGGGACTACGACTTTCCTCCTTCAGTTCTCCAGAACCACTTCTGTTTCCACTGAGCTGTTAAATAGGACTTTCAGAGGTGCAGCCAGTACCTCCCTGGGCTCCCTCAGTACCCTTGGATGCACCCCAACTGGCCCCATTGCATTATCTACTTTCAAATTATTGAGTCCCTTCAGGACTCTGTCCTCCGAAAATGGACTGGTGTCCATCTCCCTCTGTCCAGTGCTCCATTTACTTTTTAGTGGCCCATCCCCATCTCTTTCCTCTGTGAACACTGAACAATAGAATTTGTTCGGGATGTCTGCCTTTTCCTGTTTCATCTCTGCACAGTTGCCCCCTTCACTTCTTAGCCTTACAATCCCACCCCTAGTTTTTCTTTTTTTGCTTACATACCAAAACAGAGTCCTGGCCACACTTGTTAGTGCCTCGGCTATTCTCTTCAGTTTGCACCTTTCACTACTTGCTGCTCTCTCTGTTTCCCTCTGTTTCCATGGATACACCTCCCTAGCCTCCTCTCTCTGCATCTCCTTGTACCTTCTGAATTCTACCTTCTTAGCTTTTACCTTTTTCGCCACCTCTTTCGAGAATCATAGTGATGTCTTTTTCCTCTTTTTTGTTTACCAGAAGAGACACACTAAGCTGAAAGCTTGTTTACAGGTGTGATCTGGGAGCACAAGGAAGTTAAATGACTTGCTCAGGGTCACACAGTGTACAAGTGGGGCTGTGGGATTAAAACCCATGTCTCCAGGTTTGCAGCTCAGAGTCTTAAACCACTGCACTATACTGCCTCATTCTTTTGCTCCCTTGCTTGGCATGGAGGTTTGTTGCATTCACTATGGTCCTTTTAGTTTCCCCCATTCCTGCACCCCACCCAGTTCATCCCCCACCTGGTCATCCCTGAGGCATTCACCTGTCTTTTTAAAATCTGCCCTCCTGAAGCCTTTGTGTGGTTCAATTCCACAGCTATCCTTATATTGAACCATGCTATATGATGATCGCTGGGCCTCAGGTGGCCCCCACCTTGATGTCTGCAACACTGTTCCTGTTGGTGGGTTGCAAGTCAAGTATTACCCTTCACGAGTGGGTTCATGGACTAGATGCCTGAGGAATGCTCCCTGCAGGGATTCCAGGATTTCCCTGCTTCTAACTGAAGCCACAGCTAGGAGCCTGCAGTGTACATCCAGCAGACTGAAGTCCCCCACCAACAGCACGCCCCCCTTTTCTACCATCTTGCCAGTGGCTTTCATCGGTACCTTATCTAACCCCTCCCTCTGTGTTGGAGGTCAGCACATCACACCAGTGTGAACAGAGTCTCCATTCCCCATCTCTAGGGTGACCCACAGTACCTCTGCACCCCCATATGACCTCTATCTCTGTCACTTTAATGTCCCTCCTCACATAAAGTGCCACATCCCCGTCCTTTCCTTCCTATCTTGTCCTTTCTGAACAAAGTACAGCCTGGTATGGTCATGTCCCAGTCATGATTTTCAGTGCACCATGACTCAGTAATGGCCACAGTATCCTGGTCGGCCTCTGCCATTGTAACCTCTAGGTCTGGAATCTTATTTCCTAGACTTCTAGCATTTGCACACATGACTTTCCAGGTTTTGTTATCACTCCATTTGTTACCCCCTTTTTTCCTTTTTGTTTTTCTTCCTTCCTCCCTCTCTTTTTAATGCACCCGTTCTCATCCCCCTTCATTTGTTCCACTCTGCTTCCTGTATTAATTTGCATCTCTGGGAATTCCACTCCTATCCAGATCTCCCGACTCTGTACTTCAGCCCATGGGGGGCGTGGGGGGGGGGCAGTTTCTGCCTCCCCGGTCTCTTCCGCCACCACCCTCGGCTAGTTTGAATGTTCATCAAAGTAACATTTAAACTGTCCATTGAGTACTGTGGTTCCCCTCCTGGATGGATGTAGGTCATCACCCCTGTATAGGCCCTTATCCTTCCAGTCCCCATTGTAGCAGATTCCCTCCTCTCTGCACATTCCTTCAGCATGCACTGTATTTTAACTTGCCCACCAGCTAGTTTCCAAACAATATAATAATGACATAGAACTATTATTTGAAAAGGTACTAGTGTTTTCTGTCAGATGGTGAACCTTCATCAGTCAAGGCTAGCTGCAGAGTGATGGTATAGGACTGATTGTTTTTCAGTAGAGGTGTACCACCAACACCACATTAAGTCAATCCACTCACCCATGCTCTAAAAAAGGATTTCTTTGGGATTAGATTAAGAGAGAGCTTCCAGTCTGGGATTTACAATATATGTTATTGCACTCTAGTAACTGAGTTAAGCGTTGTTTGACCTGAGTTGCCCTAGACTTAGCTGGGTAGTAGTCAGGTAGATAAATCTTTTCTTATTAGAGTCAAAAGGGCATACATTCAGAAAGAACCATGAAAACGCATACTTAAAATTGCACTTGTACAATGTACCACTCTGTATGCAGAGCATGGGCTAACCTTTATTTCATGAAGCCAGCTCTGTATGTTACCATTCGGAGTTTTGGCCAGTACGAACCAGTAAAAAAACAAAAAAGAGGATGTGGTCCTACTTTTGAGATGCACCATTACCATATTTTCAGTGCTCCTAAAGCAGTCCTCACTCTGTTTTTGCTCACACTTTTGTCCTCTGGCACTCTGCTCTTTTGGCCTCCCATGTGCCCCTCACTAATACCCAGACACTCTGTGCTGTTGGTTGCAACCTCCAGTCCCCCAGTTTATTAGGTCTCTCAAGGCCATCCAATTCCTTCCTGATGGAACCTCCCCCAGGGTGCTAGCATGAGACACCAGCATGCCAGGTGAGTGATTTAACACTTGGTGCCAATGTCAGCATACTGTTAATTTGGGTGGACATCAAATAAATGTTAAAACTGATTATACAGGAGTTGATCCTTTATTTTGCTTCATTTGTTTTACTACTTGGTGCCATGGAGGTAGCTCACACACCTTTTCTGAAAAGTAACTGAGTGTCAGTCTCCTGAAATTCAGTTAGGGGCATCGAAGCTACAATTGCCATTGCTTAACTTCCCTTGACTACAGCTGATATTTGATATACCACTGAAGGAATGGGGACTCACAGGGCACACATGAGAGACAGAGGGAGGCCAAGTGAGGATCAAACAATAAATAAATGATGGAAAAACTGGGATATAAGGAGTGCATACAATATGGCTGGAGACCCAAATGATTATATTGGTATTACCTTTAGTTCGTCAGTCTCAATATAGCCACTGTGGTCAACATCGTATCTTCGCCACGTCTGCAGAAAGCAGTTAAAAAAAGCATCACTTTATTTTGTGCACCTCGTCAAATATCAGCTCCTCACAAAAATGTCTATGGTGTATTAGTTTTCAACATACCTGCATAAACTCTGCACTGGACTTTAACTGCTGTCGAAAGAACAAGAGGAAATTCTGTTCTGTTGGAAGTATCTCGGCAAGCTGTAAAACAATCATAATGGATAAAGGTAAGCATGCAGCATAAATAAGGCAGTCGTTGTATGAAAGTATTTAACATTTTTTAGATGAAGCTGATTACTGAATCCAATTATTTGATAATTTATTTCATAGCATGAATAAGATAATCTGTCATTGGGGTATTGTCCTTTTGTAATTTTATGTTAATTAAAAAAAGTTACAGAACTGTAAAATTGGATAGCAATCATGGCTTGAAATGTATAGTTCTATTTGTATGTTGGGAAAGTATGGTAACGTGGTGCTGTAGCACCTTTGTTAGTATTTGGTCTTATGGTCTGCACTATGTATGTTATAATTATTATATGATATATAATATAGAGGGGATACCATATGGGACTCTATTGTGTAAGCTTTTCCTGTGGAATATTGGCAACAGTGCCCTCTCGGCAGGAGTGGCACAGCCATGTATGCAAGGGGGCATTGTTTCTTACATGCCAGAGGAAAAAATAAAAAGCTTACACACTGAGTCCCAGCAATGTCTTATTTCTGCTATTGGTTCCAATCCTTGTGACATAGCTGTGCCTGCAGGAATGATAATAACCCTGTAGGGATGATAAATATGTATCATCACAGGGCTGGCCCATCTGTGCAGCAGTAGAGCTACTACTTGTGTGACATCAGTGACCTGAGTTCAGCAGCTTGGGGCATTGGAGGCCCGACCAGGGGGAGGAGGATCAAGCATCCAGAGGACTGCTCTCCTCCTATGCGGGGAGAGTTTTCAGGGCCCTGTGTCTGTCTGGCTCCTAGCAGAAGCTAGAAGAAAGGCACCTGGGATTGCCTAGAAAGGCTGGGGGGTGTGGCAGGCTCCAACATGTTGTGCATGGGAGTGTACAGTGCATGTCATGGCGCCATTACACACCACGTCACATGGCGGAGAAAAAGAAAAATCTTGCCAATCAGTAGGATGACACCGGTCTCCCACAGGCCCTACACCTAGCTTTCAGGTGCAGTCCATGCAGACCAGATCCTGGTTCCAGTGGGGACTGGGGGACCACTCCAGGGAAAGCAAGCCCTTAGGGAAGAGCTGGACGAGGGAAGTCCTGAGGATGCCAGAGTGACAGGGCTGAGGAGACTGGTGGAAGGGGATCAGTCGCTGCCAGGCAGAATTTAAAAAAAAGGTCATCCCTGCAGGTACCTAATAACATGTTTTATTGAGTTCATTAATACTTCCCCCAATGGTATAAATGGTAATACATTTTTATAGTTTTAATTTCTACATTCCATTTGTATACTGTAGACAATAACCTAAAAGTCACCCTCCCAACACAGGAATAGCTACTGACTGTAAATTAAATCTTGCTTATTAACTGGCACGTTACCTTACAGAAGCACTATGTAAGGCCAAATGGCCTTCCCTCACTGATTAACTAAACTATGGAACCAACTACTGACCTAAATCCGCCACTCCTACTCGAGCAGTTCTCTCTCTACATCCCTAACTAACTAACTACCTAGTGACAAACTGTAACTGCACCTAAATCTCACTGGGTTCCAGTCTCAGCTGCTGGTCTGTACCTCCCCCTTCCTCCAGCTGGGCCAAATAATTTCTCCCCCTTCCTTTACCCCTCCTGAAACCAAGCACCTATCTGCACTACTTCTGTACCACCACCCATCCCTTAGAATCTAATCCTGCTCTTTCTGCCTAACTTCCTCTATTTATACAATCTGGAAATGGTAATAATCTTGGTTGTTATAATCTTGCACTTCTGTTTTATGTGCATCTAACTGTTACCTGATTCTATGTATACTGCTTGTATAATGTATGTACTCCCTCATCCCTTCCCAGGACATACTGTGAGACGAGCATTTTATTGCTCAGTGTAATTTTCCTGGTAAAACTTTTTAATAAATAAAATAAATAAATAAACATATCCAGGTCGTGCCTGAAAACAGGCAGGGTTATTTCCTAATTACTTACCCAGTCAACAAAAGCTAATAAATAAATAAATATTGTTTTTAATAACTTGATTTTGATTCTGGATTTATTAGGGTTTAATCTATTCATTAGTTATTAGTAACTTCCATGAAAATGTGGCAATAGTGCTATCACAGATATAATGGAACCATACTTAAGAGTGATGAAACTATCAAACAGTCTAATATTATCATGTTATTTTTCATTTTTCATGTTCTTGGGTGCTGGCTGGCTCTTCAGCCCCTATCCTCCCCCCCCTCCACTGGCTACCATCTCCCCCCAGGTCTTCCCTACCTTGTTCCATCATTGCTTGCCCCCTGTGGTGGGGACGGGAGGGAGTGCTGTTCTCCTCTCCTCCAGAGTCTGTATCTAGTTGGCAGGACCTGAAGTGGTGGCATGGGTCGAGGCAGGTGAGAGTGGCTTCCTTTTTGCATAGCCCCAGATTTTCCCATTTTCTGGTCCCCACCCCCAAGGTCTGTACATATGCAGTGGTGTGGGTATGCAACATGAAGATGCTGCACCTACTCAAACACCTGCACGTGGCCCTTAGAGAGGTGACCACCTTCTGTGCCATCTGGCCTCTGCTGGCTGGCAGTGAAACAGCAGCACACACTGGTGGACAGCTTACAGTCTCGGAAATAAAGGAAGTGATAACAAATCTAGCAAAGAATAAATGCCCAGGCCTTGATGGATTTACTGCAGAATTTTATAACACCTTTGCAGATCTAATATGCCCGTGGCTGCAATTAATGCTAACAGAATTGGGAGAAGGGATGGGACACCTTCCTGAGTCTTTGGTGGAGAAAAAACAATTCTTATTCTTAAAGAATAGAAAGATCCCCGCAAAGTGGACAGCTATAGAAGAAGGGAAAGATCCCCACAAAGTGGACAGCTATAGACCCATAGCCTTGCTAAATGCTGATTATAAAATAATGCTCAAGTTATTAGTAAACAGGATAAAAGTAAAATTGCAGGAGGTGATTTTTCCAGATCAGTTTAGGTTTATTAAAGGGAGAACCCTTTTTCAAGCAACGAGAAAAGTGCAATCACTAATCTATAATGCAAACAAATCTAAACAAGCATGTCATGCAGTGGCTATTGATGCCACTAAGGGATTTGATTTACTTAACAGAAGATTTATGTTAAAATGTTTAGAGGGATGGGGTCTCCCTGCTAGTCTTCAGATGTTAATACAAAAGCTATATGTGAAAACTACTGCTAGATTTGTTATAAATTCTTATATTATAGATTCTTTTGACATGCTTAATGGCATCTGTCAGGGGTGTTCTTTATCACCAGTCCTATTTATTTTATGTTTGGAACACTTCCTAAATTATATAAGAAGCTTCTGGGGAATTAAGGGTATTACAATAGGAGAGGCCCAGGTAAAGATTAACGCCTTTGTAGATGATATATTACTATTTATTAGAAATATGAATGTAGGGCTACCCATATTTTTAAAAGAAGTAGATATATATGCATCACTATCAGGCTACAAATTAAATAAATCAAAAACCAAAATGATGGACATTACAGGGGAAAATTATCTCTTGGATCAGGTTATACTGGAAAACATTTTGGTAAGAAGCAGTTTTAAATATACATGTATATTACCAATATTCAAATGAATAATCAAACTGAACAACAATGCAGCTAGAGATAAACTCAAGGTACTACTAGATAATTGTGAAAAATTATCCTTATTGTTGTGGGGCAGAATTGGAACCATTAAGATGATGACCCTTCAGTCGGCCCGGTGGTGCTGAGGGTTGAGGCGCTGGATGCCACACCTCGTGCCACGCTGGTGACCCGGACTTGGGAATGAGCCCGGGTCATCGGGGGTCATCAGGGGAGGGAAGAGATTGAGCATCCGGAGGATGGCTCTCTCTTCCTGGGGAGAGGCTGTCTCACGCGAGCACTCCCTGACAGCGGCTGGGGACTCTCAATGCAGCAACGCTGCATCAGCATGGGGGAGCAGAGTTGTGGCCTTATGTTGCCTTGCTGGCCACACTTCGGGAGGGGGCAGGGAAACCTAAGCAGAAAAATCCCTACTCCTGGCGATAGGCGAAGGCTCCTCAGCCTCCGATGTCCACACTCCAGACACTGGGCCCACTCCTCCTCTCCACGGCTGACTCGTGTGCCCGGCACTCTATACTTAGATAGAGCACCCTGGGTGGGTAGGGCGACCCTTCCTCCGGGGGGTGCAGATCTGGGTGCTATGTTGGGTGCATGAGGTAAAGGAGAGCTAGCGATCAGGGTTGGAGGTAGAGATCTGGAGGCCTGGGGATGCTGGAGAGAGTTCCCAGGGCCCAGTGGAGCAGAAATAAAACAGTTAAAAAAAAAAGATGATGACCCTTCCACATCTAATTTTTGCAATCCGGACAGCCAATAGAAGCCCCTCTTTGGCTTGGTTTAATGATATTAAAAGAATCTTTTCCAAACTTTTATGGAGGGGTGGAAAACCTAGAATGGGATCAACTTTCTACTCCTAGGAAAGTGGGTAGATACAGCTGTCTCAATCTGGTGTATTATGGTATTGCTCACTAAATAAAGGTATGGTGGGAATGGACATCCTTCTCCCAAAAGGGTTCTTCTGGGGAGATTTTATACTGGGACAGCTATTGTTTTGATAATTGTGGAGCTCTGATTTGGGACTTTCAATCCAATATGAATATTCTCTACCATTCCGTACCATAGCAAAAACTTTAAATCAGGCCAGTATCAAACTGCGAAAAAAAAAAAAGCTATCTACTATAGCTATATTTAAATATCTAGTCCAGTAAAACCTGGTGGCAGAAAGAGGAAGGGACTGTAAATAAACTAGGAAATTCCCAAATTCAGAAATGGTTTCAGTTATTAGAAAATGGGAGGTTTTGTATTTATTTGGAATTTGAAGCACTTTTGAGGATCTGTCTGGAGTCAACTTTTTAACTTACCTAAAGATTAGGACAAATTTTAATTTTTTATTAAAAAGTTCAGGTTATACAGTGAACAATTAATCTGGATACCCTAATACAGGAACAAGAAGCAATTAACTGGGCAATCTTATCTTTTACAAAGGGTATATGATTTATTGATAACTGGGAACAAAGATCCATGGAGAAAAAACAATATCAGATGGAACAAGGAGGCACAACTTCCATATGTTTCTCAACAGTGGAATAAATTGTGGTCCAATATTGACAAAGATTACTTATACGCTAAAAATAAAGCCATTCAAAAGAAAATAATAGAGAGGGCCTACTATACTCCACAAGTACTTGGAAAATTCGCTAATCAATGCAACCAGTATTGTTGGCACTTATGCGGAGGAATAGGGACTCTATATCATTGTTTTTGGGACTGCCCAAAGATTTCTCCATGGTGGTCTCAAACTGCTATTGCCTTATCTAACATACTAATTCTCAAATCCCCCTCTCTTTCCAAATCATATTTTAATGATACCAGATGGTTGAGGCTAAAGAAATCACAACATGAAGTATTATGTATAGGCAGCATAATTATGAAAAGATTAATTTTAGGAAACTGGAATGCTGGGACAGTTTGAAAAAGACAGATGGTGATATATGGTGAGGGAAGTGATGATTTTTGAGAAATTATGGGATGATGAAGATAGCGACTATAATTCAGAAAAGCCATCCTGGTCAGAGATCGCTACTGTACTAGCTCCTTTACAAGTGATCTGAAAACCCATAGAGGGTGGTCTCCATGGTGGGGGGGAGAGGGGTGGCTGGGTGTTTTTGGTCCCAGTGTTGAGGGATGGGTGGATTTTGGTATTTGATGCTGTACTTTTCTTTGGTTTGTTTTTTTGTGAAAAAAAGTGTGTACTAGTTATATTTACTGTATTTTCTTGTTTAATGTTTTAATTTGTATTTTTGTATGTGTTTCACCTTTCTGTAAACAAATAAAATATTATATTAAAAAAAGCAGCCACACACACACACACACACTGCCCGCCCCGAAGAGAGAGCCATCTATGGATGCACAGTCCTCCTTTCTCTGGCCGCCTCCTAGCCACCCTGGTCTGTTCTGAACCTGAGTTACCAGCATGACAGGAGGTAAGACACCTAGAGACACAGCCTTCTATGCCACCGGGGCAGCTAATTATTTCCTGGGGTCAATAAAAACAATTGTAATATTATCTTAGCTCTGTTATACTAAGCTATTTGAGAAAACATCTTGTAGATGTGTACAGAAAGTTCATGTACTGTAGTAAGCCTTAGGGTATACTGCGGCATGCATATCTGTAAAGTCTGTTGACTTTTTTTTTAAATCAAAACACTGAAGACATCATAAATTAAAACTGGGGTAGTGCATGCATTCCCATATCAAACATACAAAGTGGTGTAAACATCCATCCCATTTTAATAGACACAAACCAGCAAATTAACCTTTTAAAACCTACGGAATCAAGGGAATCAAATTCCATAAGCACAGACAACAATTTGTTAGACAGATTCCCTTTAAGTGTTTTATGCTTTTTATACTTGAAACTTTCATGGAAATCTGCCTCCATTTAAGTTGCCAGGGCTTGAACTGTCTTCTGTCCCATGCAGCTTATACAGTTGAGCTGTCATTTACCAATCAATTTGGTTTCTGTACATTTCTCCAAACTAAACAAATGTACACTCTAAAGCTTCAAACACCATGCAAGGTGCTATGGGTATAAAAATCCCTGCGCGTGGTAGGTCAACAAAGCTTCACCAGAACATAAATTGCATTCTAGACAGACTTTTACAACTGATCCAGTATTGGTTGAAAATGACAAACTATGGGCACATATTTTGTCATGTTGGGTCTTTTCAGTGCAGCACATTCACGGTCTCAGCTAAGTACCAGGTCAGATCCAGAGGAAATCAGGTATTCAGTACTCTCAGAGGTAGCAAACTGAAGAGGCAGTTTGCAAGTAGAACAGTGTGTAAGATCCTTAAAAGGAAACTAGGAGAGAAGAAATATCCAATTTATTTTGTTTCTGTACATCTCTCCAGACCACACACATACAATCTAAAGCCCTAATCCCTGAGCAGAGCATCATGGGTGTGCCAGTCCTTGTGTGTAGAAAATTGACAAGGCTTCATCAGAACAGAAATGGTCTTCTAGAGAGGCTGTCACATATTATAACATGCTGTAGAACTTCATGACCATATACCAGTTGTGAAAAGTTCCAGTCTCCACTTTGGAGATAAACACATTCAGAAATTATACAATAATAATTGACTTGCTGATATTGTGAGAACTAAACAAAGGTTGCGGGAATTATATTGGTGGCTTGGCATGGATTCTCGGGTGGAAGCGGTCATTCCGGAGTGTACCACTTGCAAACAGAGTGATAAGACTAGAACCACATGGCCTGTTCCCCTCATTCATCCAGAGACTTTAAAGGGGACAGGAATTGATTACTTATGTGCAGCTGTTTGAAATGTCTCTGTTTTCATAAATTATATTACTACCTCTAAAGGATCCCTATTAAACTGTGTCTGAGTAAAAGCTGAAGCTGTCAGTTGTGTTTTGTATTATTTTCTTTGTATGGACAACATTTTGTGCAGTTCCTTTCACGGAACCAACAATTTGGAGTTTTGACTGTCATGTTATGGTTCAGAAATGTGAACATGAACTTATCAGTACAGTGCCCACAGTTCTGAAACCATAACGTGACATAGTCAAAACTCCAAATTCTTGGTTCCGTGAAAGGAACTGCACAGAATGTTGTCCATACAAAAAAACCAATACAAAACACAACTGACAGCTTCAGCTTTTATTCAGACACAGTTAAATAGGGATACTTTAGAGGTAGTAATATAATTTATGAAAATAGAGACATTTCAAACAGCTGCACATAAGTAATCAATTCTTGTCCCCTTTAAAGAAAGTGAACCCTGAACTGCTACCATACTACTATGTGCACCACACCATTTAATTGTTCCTACATCCTTATAAAGGGAGTTGATTAACTTAGCCTATGAGAGTTACCAGGGTATTGTGAGTACTAAACAAAGGCTGCAGGAAGTATACTGGTGGCTTGGCATGGATTCTCAGGTACAAGCAGTCATTCAAGAGTGTACCACTTGCAGACAGAGTGATAAGACTAGAACCACACACCCTGTTCCACACATTCATCCTGTTCTTTGGCCTACTGGTGCTCCAGACAAAGTTGCAATTGATATTGTTGGACAGTCTGAATTTTCTTCTGTTGTGTACTGATATGTAATCACCCTAGTGGACTGTTACAGCAAATGGTGTGAAATTGCCTTTGCCTCCTGAGTAGACACTACTGTTGTGACAAAAGTTTTGTCATCTGTCTCTGCTAGAGAGTTGGTCTCAGACAATGGACCCCAATGCACTCCCCAGGAGTTTGCTGATTATACTGTATGTGGATAGAAGTATTAAGCATATTAGATAATCTTGGTACAGTATTACTCTTATGCAAATGAGGAAGTGGAACACTTTAATAGAGTGCTAAAGAACTGTTTATAGACTCTCTTGGAGGACTTCGGTTGGAGCCATTTCTCACAAAATTCCTAATTTATTGTAGAGCAATTCCTCATGCCACAACTGGTTAACGTCCAGTCCAGTTAATTCATGGAAGGGAGATACATATGAAAATAAATATGTCTAACAGTACCACTGATCAGAACATATGTGAGGGAGTTGAGAAGAAGCAGGAGAAAAGCAAAATTTATACAGACAGATGCAGAAGTGCCAAGTATCTTGTCTTGCAGTGTGGTGATATTGTCTGCACATGGAAGCCTTGGAGAATAAAGAAAGAGTCAAGATAAATGGAACCAAGACATGTCATTGAGCAGAAGGGACCTTGTTGCTATGAGCTGGATGATGGTAAGACATGGAATGCGCACACTTATCTGCACTACAAGAACTTTCATATTCTGCTGATGAAGGTGATTTATCTGATGCAACCACTGAGACCCAACTGAAGGTAATGTGGCCCCTGCCATGGTCATTTTCAGAACTGAATGTCTGAAAAAGCCTTCAGCATAGACTAAAGACCATGGGCCCAATTTTACAAAGGCTTGTGGTTGCCGTGGAGGACTTGCGGCAAGGTATGTGATGCAAGTAGTGACTTGTGTCACACATTGTGGCAAGTGGTATTTTAGAAGTAGTTGGCCGCAAATGGCTGCCGCAAGTCCCAACAGCAGAATGCAGGGAGGTAGACCAGGTTCTTCCTGGTCTTACATTGCATCTGTGGTGGGCCCCCTTTTATGGGACTTGCACCATCTCTTTGGCACAAGGTGCCGTAAAGTGGGAAAAGTGTTGCAGCTACATCAGCCTTTCTAAAATTGGATTGAACTGCATCTGAGGTGATTTGGCGTAGCTGCATTAAACTTTGCAGTGGACGCAGGGCTTGCCGCAAGTCCTGCATCCACCTTGTAAAATCGGACACTATGAATCTGGATTCTAAAGTATTTCAGTTGCAAATGTTGCTGTTTACTGTTTTCTGAAAAAGGGGGAAATGTAACAATGCTTTCTGCCCCAGAGGTTGCAGTAGCACTGATTAGGGAAGTGAAGGAGAAGCCATGTTGGAGAAAACTACAGAGTCACAGAATAAAGCTGTTGTGTTTCAGTCTTTTGACATCCGTTTGATATTCTTTATCTCTGGCTTCAGCACATAACACTTGCCTGCTTCCTACTGCCACAGCATATCAACTGCTCACTGGCACCCTGACATGTGCCCAGATGACCACTGCCAATAGAATATTCCCATGCTCTTAATTTAAAAATTAGTAGTTATGCATCAGAATATAATAATTAAGATTGTGTTAAAAATGCAACTCAAACTCAATACATTTTATTTTTCCTGGGTGAATATGAACTCTGGAATCATCACTAACTGTAATGCTTATGAAAATATTTATGACAACTTACTACTAAAATACCTGAAACTAGTAGATGTAGTGTGTATTCCAACAGAAGTGGCAAATCAAAAATAATTAAATATTATGCAAGTGCTGGCAGGTCAGGTAGTGGAGCCAAGCCAGTACATGTGTCCTAATATGACTCATAAAAAGCAGAGTATTTCAAAATAGCAGATCTACAGATGTGAAGATAATTGTTCCAACTCCTATCACTCACTGAGAGGTGAAACACTCTTGACCTTTTCTATGAATCATAGAGACAGTAAATAAAATAAACTGAAATATAGGTATTGCTAAACAAAGTCACCCTTTATGGATAGAAAAGGTGTACTTCTCTTATTTGTCACTAAATTGACTAGATGGAGAGACATATACTATATGTAAACAAATAAAACATGTTAGCATGAATTTATAATTAGTCAAGTCTGCTAGATGAGCAGCAGAATTCTGCCTGTTAAAAAATAATGTATAATTTTGATAATTATTTCCCTAATATTAGTGACTGGGCTGATGGGCCCAACAAGGCCCCGACAATTAACAGAAATGCAGATTGATATTGGACAATCAAAAGAGATTCAAGGCTAGTTTGTTAACAGTCTGGCCCTCTGAGAACAACTCATAATTAAACAGGTTGCCACTACCAACAGGAAAGGGGGCATGTCCATAATTTGCCTGCTTACATTGGCCGTGCACATTTTGGGTATGGCTTTGCAGGTGATATTTAGCTATGAGGAGGGGGGTCCATATGCATGGTAGACTTGTATACCTCCTCTCTGCATCACCAGGGATAGAGGACCCATAAAGGAAACCAGTGGCTAGTTTGAATACTTGGCCTGATCTGTGGACTAATGTAGGTCAGTCAGTTCAAGTCCTGTATGGGTTTGTATGGCCCTGAATAAAGATTTAGAGAATGCCCACAAAGACTGATTGGGTCTGGGATGGGGAGGGTGGGGTAAAAATAGTCCACCTTTGCTTTGTAAATGTATGATTTTACAGCAGCAGTACAGGACACTGCAGCCACTTTTGCAAGATGTTGGACAAACAGATGGCCTTCCATTACAAAACAGGCCAGCAGAATTTAGACTGTTTTTAATATGTTCTTGGCTTTGCGTTCTTTGCTCACAGGTCTTTTGCTTTTAGTCAGCTCTCAAGTGAAAAAAGCCAGTTCTACGCCTTTAAATTTTGATCTTCTATGCCTGTTTTTTTATTCTTTACAATTTATTTACCATGTTAAGTGACTTACTCAAGGTCACACAGTGAATATTTGGTTATAATACACTGTAAGCCTGTTTTTCCGGTTGTTTTCAAATGTTGCTCTTCACATTTCAGAAAGTAGAACCTGTTCTTATTTATTTATTTAAAAAGCTTCACCAGGAAAGGCATACTGAGCAGCGAATGCTCATTTCCAGATGCTTCCTAGGGGAAAGGGGATGAAGATACAGCAAGCACAGCAGCAAAAAGACAAAATATAGAGGATAATGGATGGGGGAGAGACAATAACTGTGCTGTAATCCCATCGAGCAGTTTCCTTGTCAGCAATGTAAACCTTGACAGCGCAGCTCGAGAGGTTTACTGTTGTCAAGGAAACTGCGAGATGGGATTTCGGCGTGGTTGTTATCCGGCCACCATCCGTTATTCTTTATAGTGTATGGGGAAACCAAAGGGTAAGAGATGTTTTTAGATACAGTGCTCGTACCTTATATGTGGAAGAACCTTTCCGCCGTCATTGTCTGTTGTGCGCCGCGTGTATAAAGGACTCGCGCATGCGCATATCCACTCCAGTTGTTATGGTATCAATGTGACATACTCAACAGGGGTTAACAACCTCTTGACGTCACATCGATACCATAACAACACCATAAACTTGCTGAATTTGGACAATAATAAGGACTCCCCATACATTATACAGTATTTAATGATTAATAGATGCAAACATCAAAACAGGATGAACAAAATAGATATTTTACATTGCAACAACCCACAAAAGTGCTAGGAAGCTAAAAACAATTAATTGCATGAGTAATCTAGGATAAGTGCTATCCTGCTAGCAAATGCAGAGGCAAATATGGAGATGGTATAAACTAAGCACAACTACAAGAAGGAGGGAAAAGCCCTTAAGAAGAGACTTGAGGACCCAAGAGGAGACAGTGTGGTGGGTGGACGGGGGGAGAGTGTTCCAAATTTTTGGGAAACAGTGTGAGAATGCTGCCTGGCCAACTGCGGTGGACCTGGACAGGATGGTAAAGGCGTGGTGGTCAAGGTTTCTAAGTGAGTGAGAAGAAGGCAGTTTGATGGAAATAGAGGAGGAGAGATGGGGGGGGGGGAGAGAGAGAGAGAGAGTGAAACCAGAATTTAGCAAGAAAGTTGGTGCAGTGGATAAGGCACCTGTCTGCTTGGGAAGGAAAGGAGAGAGACTGGTATAGGGTGCATTGATGGGTACAGGTAGGACAGTCAAGAGCTAAATGACAGAAAGACTAGAAAAGAGTTCTTAACATTACTGAATGCGATGCACAAGGTTTGATTTTCCCTGCCAGTAAAAACAAATTCTGCCAGAGCCGATAGGACTGCAGCTGAGGAATTTGGGGTAAAATATTGAAAACTGATATTTTAATATTCTTACACCAAATTTTCAATATAGCCTTGTTATGACCCTGCCTCATGAAGAAGGGCAGAGAAAATGTTCAACGCCTGGCCTAAAGGTGATTTTGCGCAGGGACTCTGAAATCAACTTTCAGGACATAAAGACACATTTCGGGCAGGAGTAGAAAAATGACAGGTGTCACATTCATGAGGTGCTATAAAGAAATGGCTATGTTGAAAATGTGGGTTAAAAATATTGAATATTACCAAAGTATTGAGCTTACATTTGCAAAATTCAACATTGCCTCATAACTTTGTTTTTGTTTTTAAAATATGTTTACACCAAATTTAGAACATAGCCTTCCTATGACCCCACCTCATGAATAAGGTCAGAGAAAATTTTCAACTACTGCCCGAAAGGTGATTTGGTGCAGGGACCACAAAATCACCTTTCGAGATGTAAAAAAAAAAATAATTTGACCAGGATTTGAAAATTGACAGCTGTTACTTTCATGAGGTGCTGTAAAGATATGGCTATTTTGTAAATTTGGGTTCAAAAGGGGGTCACGTGATGGCATCTGGCTAGAGAGCAGCTGAGTTTCTGAGCTCCCCCCGCTGGTTGCCTTTTTTGATCATTTAACTTGCCATCCTACCCTTCTTTTCGAGTAATTTGGATAAATAGCGTTTTGGGAAAGTTCCTACCATCATCTTGTGACTGGAGCAGCGAAAATAAACGATTGCTGACTGGGGATGGAAGTAGATATTAAACAGGCCCCAGTCAGGCACACTCCTCCTGCTTCCCCAGAGAAGGCCTCCAAGAAGCAGAGGAACCAGGCCCCTACCAGAGCTGATCATGGTGGAGAGAAGGGGCAGCAGTTTGTACCACTATCTGAAGATAAGTTTCTTCAAGAACTTACACCTTTGAAAAATCTTCTACAGGACTTGGCAGGGGAATTAAAGTCGTTACGTAGCGATCTTTCCTCAGTCTCTACAAAAGTTACAGATATGGAAGCAAGGCTAATCTCCTCAGAAGGCTGGAGGTCTAGAGCCGAAACGGAGATTTCTGAGCTCAGACAACAAGTTAAAAAATTGCAAGCAAAGACTGAAGATTTAGAGGGACGAAATCGCAGAAATAATCTTTTATTCATGGGTATACCTGAATCAGAGGAAGGCCCAGACATCATGGTCTTTTTACAAAAATTCCTGTGCAAAGTTGTGGGTCCATCCCCTATCAGCCCTTCCTATCATTTGGAGAGAGCTCACCGCTCTTTGAGACCTAGACCTGCTTCAGGATCCCCTCCACGTCCTATTATTGTTAAATTTTTGAGTTATGTGGAGAGGAATCATGTCTTCATGAAATCCCGTGAGTTGAAAGAAATACTCTGGGGCTCGTCGAAGATCAGGATCACCCAGGACTTACCTAAAGAGATTAGGGAGAAAAGAGCAGCTTATCATTCAGTGGTACAAAAACTGATTGCAGCTTCAATTCCATTCAGAATGGTGTATCCAGCGACTTTAAAAATTACGGTGAATGGCGCAGTAGCAAGCTACAGCTCTCCGGAGGCGGCAAGCAAAGATCTGGAAGTTAAACTCCCGGACTTATTTAAAACGCGTGGCTGACTCTCCTGAATGGCCTTACCAGTGGAATTGATCCCTAATTATGGAAGGGACTAAAATTTATCTTTGCTGCAGTTCCATTTGTATAAATAAGTTTACCTTCAGTGGTTTGGTCCTGCCTTCTGTTTCCTTTTCTCTTTCTCTCTGATTCCCTGTTTCTCATTTCTGTTGTCCTTCTGGTCCTTCCGTTTTCCCTATGGAGTCTCCTTCCCTCGGTCTCCGTTGTTTTTTTGCTTGGAATGGGATCGGGTGAAGGGCTCCGTTTCGGTGGCGCTTGCCCCCATTTCGGCTATCTACCCGGCCGATGGAACCTAATCTCGGCTGTATTAGTTTCCGGTGGGGACTTCCGGTGGGATGGATCTTTGCAGGTCCATCGGCCTTGTGGCTCCCCCTGGAAACATCTTTCGGGTGGTTGCTCCGGTGGCAAAATGACTTGCATGGCTAGTTTCACTTGACTCAGCTGGCTTCCTGGGATTTTCCTTTACTTGGAATGCTTGGATTCGGGTAGGATCTCTTTCTCCCTTTGGTTTTCTCGTTCCTGCTTGGTTATTATTTAAGGGTTGGGGTACTGGATATTAATACTGTTTGGGACTAGGGGCTATGGTATCTGGGTGGTTGCTTTACTACCCATTTTGTACTCCTGATTGTCCCTCTTTTCTACCCTCCTGTACTTCCTCCTTTTAATTTTGCTACGGGCTATTGGGGGGGATGGCCGGGGGGGGGTCGAGCTCAGGGGACTTGCTCGCTAGATGTGGAATCGCGAGCCATTTTTTGGGGGGTTAGCTAGCCTCCCCCTGGTGTTGGGGCTCTCGAGGATGACAGCCCTGGTATTAGGGGTTGGCATTCTCCTGGGAGGAATTTTGTCTTTGTTTCTCTGGGAGTGTTGGTCCCTGACTCTGGGGGTTTGGAGGTTCGCACTAGGGGTTCAGGGGCCTGAGCTATTGGTTCATTGGGTAACTTTTGGTGTACTTTGGCTCAGCCTCTCTGTTGTAAATACTTACTTTCTGTTTGGTTTGGGATATGGGTTGTGGGTTGGGGGATTGGGATGGGAGGGGGGGTACTGGTTTTATATTCATGACTTGGTTAATTGTTCATGGTGGTGGGGTGGAGGGTGGTGGTTTGTTTCTGATGTTTGGTTACCTGTTAAATTCCTGGTCTCTTGTCGGGGGGATGGGGGTTGGGGGTGGGGGATTAACAGCAGTTACCCCAGATATATTGTTTGACTGTTGCCTTATTGAACTAATTTATATCTGGGTGTGGTTGTTCAATGGGATGCACCAAGCTGTTGTATGTTATGTGGCCTCTGTTTCGATGTATATCCATGTTACCATTTGCTTGAAATGGCTAGGAACACTATTAAGATAGCGTCGTGGAATGTCAGAGGGCTTAGGGATCGGGTTAAGAGATTACAGGCCTTTAATCACTGCTCCTTATTCCACATCGACATCTTGTTTCTGTAGGAGACTCACCTATTCAAAATGAAACAAGGTTACTCTCCGATCTGGCTTCTCCCAGGCTTACCTTGCTGGAAATTCAAGTTTCAGTAAAGGTCGCTGTTCTTATTAAAAAGCAAGTATTGTTTATTAAGGAGCAGGTGACTATAGACCCGGATGGGAGGTTTATTTTGGTAAAAGTACCTTGAATGGTGATAGGGTGGTATTGGGCTCTGTATATGGCCCAGTTAGGGTAATCCGGATTTTTATGACCCTGGCTAATAGATTGGCTAGTTTTCTCCCGGCCCAATTTATATTGGGTGGGGACTGGAACATGCCTTTCTCTCCTACTCTAGATAGGGAACCACCAGATAGGCGCCCACCCTCCCCGGCACAACGTGCCTTCTTAGATTTGGTCTCGATGTTTGGTCTAGGTGACTCCTGGCGCCTAGTTAATCCTTCCTGTCGTGCCTTCTCTTTTTATTCTCAACCGCATGGAACTAAGTCAAGGTTAGATATGATTCTGGTTGGCTCTCCCTTCTTCCCGAATATTCTTTCTTCTGGTATTGAACCGATAATTGTGTCAGATTATGCTGTTGTTGGACTCAACTGTCTCTTGACTCTGGTTATTCACGGGATTCAATATGGCGGTTAAATACACAGCTGTTAAAAGATCGTCAGCTTGTCTCTGACATTAGCTCCCGGATTTCCTTATTTTTGGCAGACAATCTGAATTCCACCTCTAGAATTGACATGCTCTGGGGTGCGTTGAAATGTTACCTTAGGGGGGAATTTATTAAACTGGCTTCCCACAGGAAAAGAACTAGGATGGCGAGGTCTCTGGTTCTGATGAGCAAATTAAGGGAGCTAGAAGCTAATTATTTGGCTGCTTCCTCGTTACAGGATCTTAAAGAGCTTTTACTAGTCAAAAATGAGTACTCAAACCTCCTAAAGGATAAAACTGAGTATTGCATGATAAAAACCCAGGCCACATATTTTGAATCTGGTGAAAAAGCTGGTAAGCTTCTGGCTTTACGTTTGCGCTCATTAGAAGGTTCAAGGATTATTCCCTCACTATCCTCCCCTGCTGGTGATGTGGTTTCTTCACCCAGAGACATCGCGAATATCTTTAAGGTTTATTATTCGGAGCTCTGTAGATGTCCTTCTTCTCCCCTTTCCAGTTCAGCTATCATGGATTATCTTGAAACAATAGACATCCCTGGTTTGTCGGAGACCCAACAGGCGAGTTTACTTGCGCCTATCTCGGCAGATGAAATAGGTAGTACTATTGCTTCCTTAGTCCCGGATAAAGCACCGGGGCCAGATGGGTTTCCGGCAAACTTTATAAAGTCTTTGCTGAAGACTTGATTCCCATCCTTCTTAAACTATAATATTACATACCAACTTCTTCTGAACTTGACCCAGCATTGTTTGCGGCTACAATTGTTCTAATTCCTAAAGCAGATAAGGATTTGACAGACCCGGCTAATTACCGTCCCATCTCTCTTCAAAATTACGATATTAAGATTTTAGCCAAGATCTTAGCTGAAAGGATTAAAAAAGTATGGATGGGGCTACTGAGTCCTGAACAAGCTGGTTTCGTTCCCGGGAGATCAGCGGCGGATCATCTGAGAACTCTGTCACATATCTCCCAATACGCTCAGGTTGCAACAGACCCAGTAGCTCTGATCTCTCTTGATGCTGAGAAAGCATTTGATCGGGTCGATTGGTCATTTCTTTGGGCCGTATTGGATAAGATGGGGTTTCCGACTTATTTTTTGGACATTATCCTGGCACTTTATAGTTGTCCCTCGGCTAAGATCTATTGTAATGGAGTTTTTTCTTCTTCCTTTCAGCTCTTTGCTGGTACTAGGCAAGGTTGCCCTCTCTCTCCCTTGCTATTTAATTTATTTCTGGAACCTTTGTTGATCAAACTTAAATCGTCTCCTCGGGTAAGAGGAGTTAGACTTCGGCAATATGAATTAGTTTGTTCTGTATATGCGGATGATATCATGCTTCATTTGAGGGACCCAGTATTATCTCTAGAAGCTGCCCTTGATATTATTAGGGAATATGGTTTCTTTTCTCGTTATAAGTTGAATATTTCGAAGTGCGAGGTCTACCCATTAAATTGTTATGTCAATAAGCAGGATTTTCTTTCTTTTGGGATGAAGTGGACTCCCAGATCCATTAAGTATCTGGGCATACATTTCTCTACTGAACCTTCCCTGTTGAAGAAACTAAATTTAGATAGAGTTCGGGATCTGATTAGCCAAGATTTGCAACGTTGGTCAATTCTCCCTATCTCGCTTTGGAGGCGAATAAATATTCTTAAAATGAATATACTCCCCCGGATTTTCTATCCTATGAACCTGTCGAATCTCTGGATTCCCCTTTCATTTTTCCAGCAACTTCACCGGTTATTTTCCAGCTTCATCTGGCGAGGGAAAGGAGCTCGACGTTCCTATGTTAATCTCTCGCTCCCTAGGGAAAAGGTGATTCTGATTAATTTTTGGATGTATTATTGAAGCCCCCTTTCAAAGTTGGGTAGGTGGTTTTCCACTAATACCGGGGATGTTGGTCCAATTTGGCTACAACTGGAAAAGGATTTTCTCCTTGATTTTGAATTGACATTTCCTTTATTCTATTTACCCGAGGGCTATTTCTCAGCTGATTACAAATAAAGTTATGGCTGATAATCTTAAAGCATGGGTTCAATGCCTTAATTTTTCAGATTTCCAGAGTTAGACTTAGGACAGCCGGTGGTGCTAAACCCTAATATCAAAGTCGGAAAATCTTGGTTACCTCCAGGATGGGTCCCACAACTTAAGGAGGCTACTGTAGAACAGTTGTTTAACCAAGATTTGTTGCTATCTTCAGATGAGATTCTTGATAAATTTGATATACCTAGGAAAGGAATTTTTAAAGTTTTCCAACTTCGACATCTAGTGAGCACTAAATTCGGTATTTCCTTTAGGCAATCAGTTGTGCAACCTTTCCTTGCCAGTATTGTGAGCCTTGCTTCCCAGCCCCATTCTATTTTGTTAATTTACTCATATTTACTAAACTTTTGGGTTAGCATGAGGCGGAGGCTCCTCGGTCTGGGCAGACCTTCTTCAATGCTGACTCCGTCATGGACAAGCATCTGGCGTAATTGGTATAGATTTCACACCAGGATAGGCTGAGATTGATACAGTACTATATTGCGAACAATCTTTATTATACCCTGTTAAACTCTTTCAGCGTAAATGGCCCCAATGCAGATTGTTTTAGGTGCCTGCAAGCGGAGGGTAATCTAGTTCATATATATTTTGGGAGTGTTCTAAAGTTGCTCCATTGTGGTCTCAAATTCAAATGAATCTAGATCCCTCCTAGGCCTTAGTAGTTACTTTTGTCCTGAAGTCTGTATTCTGGGAGATTTTTCTAATGTACATACTGTTGAAGGTCGATATCATATGGCTCTAGTGTCCATGGCGGTTAAGAAATTGGTTTTAAGGCATTGGAAGGACCATTTGGTTTTATTATATGCAGATTGGCTGAAAGAGCTGATGTCGCTTCTCCAATCTGAGAGTCTGATTGCCAGCTTTAAAGATCGGATGGATCTGTTTTACCAAAGATGGGGTAAGTTACAAACTTTATGTTTGAAATAATTCCCAGACCCGATGACCCGATCCCTTTGCCCTCATATGATATATTGTAAATATTCTCAGTATAGTTGCCGATTTTAGATTCTTCAAGAGGCATGCTATGACTTATGGGATTGAATGACTTACTAGCCTGTTCGAGTTGTATAATGACTTACTAAATTAAGAGGTTTTTTCTTTAGGCCTTACGCTGGTGCACCCATCTGGGGTGGGGGATATGGGGTTTATAGGTTGTGCTGTATATATTTGATTGTCTATATGGGTTCCTCGATGGGGCCTTTCTTGGAGGGTGTTGGTTTTGTTTTTCTCTTGGGGAGGGTGGGGTGGGGTATGGTATCCATGGCATGATGTTTGTGGTATCTATTGGTTTACAGTGTGGGGGTTAGGGTGGTGGGGGGTGGGGTTTTCTGTTTTGATTGGTTTGTTAACTTTGTTGATTTTTGGTTGTAATTGGTTGTCATGTTGAAAATTAATAAACTTAAATTTCAAAAAAAAAAAATTTGGGTTCAAAATATTGAAAATTACCTAAGTTACGAGCCTGCATTCACAAAATTCAACGTAGGCTCATAACTTTGTTGTTTAATATTTTTACACCAAATTTAGAACATAGCCTTCTTATGACCCCACCTCATGAATGGCATGGGGTCATAATGTCGCACAGCTGAATGCCATATGGCACAATCGCATTGCGTGATTATTTTATTTATTGTTCTGTTGGGGCTCTGCCACTCACACCCCCCATTACGCCGGGAATCATGCTCTCGGACCCCCCACCAAAGATTCCAACTCCGGGGTCCAACCTCGGAGCGCGCATAGTGTCCGGTTATGACATTATGACCTGGTGCACCTCATGAACAATGGCAGAGAAAAGTTTCAACTCCTGCTCAAACGGTGAGTTTGCGCAGGGACCACAAAATCACCTTTCAGGATGTAAAAAAAGCATTTAGGCCAGGATTTGAAAAAGGACAGCTGTCACATTCATGAGGTGATATAAAAACATGGCAATACTGTAAATTTGGGGTAAAACTATTGAAAATTACCAAAGTTATGAACCAGCATTCCCCAAATTCAACATAGGCTCATAACTGTTGTTTTTTTAAAAATTTTATACCAAATTTTCAACATAGCATCTAAAGATTCCAACTCCGAGAGGGGGTCCAACTCGGAGTGCGCACAGGTCCGGGTTACGACATTATGACCCGGTGCGTCTCATGAACAATAGCAGAGAAAATTTTCAACTCCTGCCGGAAAGGTGATTTCACACAGTGACCATGAAATCACCTTTCAGGACAGATTTAGCTAACATCACTTGCATCATTTATGAGGTGATGTCCCAAAAAAGATATGTTGAAACTTTGTGGCAAAAATATTGAAAAATGGCCAAGTTATACTACAAAGTTCAAACCTCTATTGAAATACATTGAACTGCATGCCTGATTTTTTCAGTTCGCGATCTGGCATTGAAGAGTGAAGATGTGTCTGCAGTCAGAGAGGATTAAGGCATTGGACCCCTGATGCGTAAGGGCTTGGGGATTGCGGGGTGGTGGGTACTGAGTGGGAGGGTTGGGTGGGGGACAAAAGCGGCCACAAAAGACATTGATGGATGGTTTTCTTTTTACGGGATTTAAAAAAAACAACAAAAAAAAACAGAGTCTCTGGATCATGACACTGTTGATATCTATAATTTAAAAGACAAAAAGGATTGGCGGTCATGGCACACTGCACCATGACCAAGATGGCAACTACAGTCCACTGCGCATGTGCTAGTGGTTGTGCATGCACAGTAGAATGTGGTGGCCATCTTGAAGATGGCAGAGTGTGCTGTGACTGCCAATTTTTTTGTCTTTTAAATTACAGCTATCCCCCCACCCAATCCACTCTATCAGCACTCCCACCCCCACACAAACATAAGAGTGACACTGGGGGTGCCCAATCCACCAGTGTCGTGATCTGGATGCTCCCAATGTTTTTTTTTAGTAAAAAATAGTGCAGTGCGAGTGGAATGCTGTACGCAGTTGGAGACGACTGTGGTGCAACTCCAACATGTTGACTGGTCAAAGAATACAGAGTCCTTTTTTGAAAGCAAGAGGTCTGCAGGGCTCCACCCACTGCAGCCCTAAAAAGTACTTTCATCATCACAAGAACACAAGTGCAAGCTTATATTTTTGAAGCTGCACACAGCATTGTCTACTGAGTCAAAATCGTCTGTTTAAAATACAAGCAGGCTTTTGACACTGATATGGAATTTTTACTATGTTCTTAAATGCACTGTATTTATTTGGAACATGTTAATAAAGTTGCGTTTTGAAAAAAACTGCAAGTAGGCATTTAACTAGTGACACAGGCAGAAATATAGGAAGTATTGTTTTGACACTGAGCTCCACTGTTTGACTGAATAAAAAGGGCACAAACCTTACAAAGCTGGATTCATTTGACATTTTCTATTGAAAAACAGTCTTACATTGTATTATAAATAATAACGCCACCACCCCCTTTGTTGAGAAGTCAAAGATTCTTAACAACTCATTAGTTTGGTAACATCAGGAAAGCACTCAAGCTTTTCTCTTGTGCCCAGATGTCACCGAACTAACTCAGTGTTGAGAATCTACTCATTTTAAATGAAGGGGTTTAATTATTCTATAGGCTGAGTGATATGAATCTGTGATCTCTTGATTTCCAAGCTGGTGGTTAGACCACCACCTTAATTTCCAAGCTGGTGGTCTAACCATTGAGGCACAGTGACTCCTTGTATGGGACCTTCAGTGGGTCTCTGTACTTTGCAAGTTGCAGTCCCAGACATTTTGTTTGGCTTTTAAAAAAATGGATTTCAGAAGTGCTGGCACCCTACAAGTGCTGTTTTATGACACATTCATGCCAGTTTGTTAACCAAATAGAAAGGTTAAAAATATTTTCTTTCTTTTTATTTCAAATGTGGTGACCAGGATAGGCACACTAACCTGGAGCTGATTCCCAGGGATGACTCAGGGGAAGGTTGAAAGGGGAGTAAAAACAGCAAAGCAATTTGGAGACAAGTACATACACAGGCCCTGATATTCAAAAGGGTTGCATGTGGTGCAACAGTGTTGCACCATGTGCAACCCACTGATGCGCCCTGGCGCAATATTCAAATGGGAATTGTGCCTCGCACAAATCCCGATGCACTGGAGTGCATCAGCAATGTATGCAGTGCAGGTGGGGGGGCGTGCCCATGCATACTCTGCACATCCCGATATTCAGCCCAGGATGTGCTGAGTCCATGCATGTGCAACCCCTACTTGCGCCGCACAAAGTTGATCCAAAAAAAAAAGAAACAACGGCTGCCCACCCACAGGTGAGCTGCCATATTGCAGGGTGCAACACAGCAGCTGCCACCTGTGGGTGGCCACTCGAGCTCCGGCTACCCCTGGTGGCACCCCCCATGCCCGATCATGGGCATACGTACATAAATGACCCTCCAAACTCCCTGGTGGTCCACTGTCAGCCCGATTGCGGGCTTAAGTAAAAATAAAATGAATCCAATATCCCTGGTAGTCCAGTGGACCGCTGTCAGCCTGATCGCGGGCTGAAGTAAAAATAAAATGAATCAAATATCCCTGGTGGTCCAGTGGACCGCTGTCAGCCTGATCATGGGCATTTGTAAAATAAAAATGAATCCAATATCCCTGGTGATCCGGTGGACTGCTGTCAGCCCGATCGCAGGCAATGGATCCATTCACATATCTGGAATGTGTAGTACGGTAGGGGCTGCATGACCATTGGCTCACACTGTAGACCAATGGGTGTGTCAGTCAGCGGGTGGTGGAGCAGCAGGTGGGTGGGGTGCTACCACCCGCTGCTGACCTGGGGAGAGCTGGGCTGTGGCTCAGTGGCGGGTGGGGACGGGGTCCGCTGGACCACCAGGGATATTGGATTTAATTTATCAACACTTAACCCCCCGATCCGGCTGACAGCAGTCCACTGGACCACCAGGAATACTGGAGTGCTTTTCTTTTCCAAATGCCGTGATTGGGCTGTGGGGCACATTGCCGCGCTGCAGGGGGCGTTGGTACCCTACAGCTGCTGCCTGGCAGGGCGCCAGGTGCAAGTCACCAGGGATTGACACACCGGCATGAAAATGAGGCCATAATGACATGCAAATGGCCCCATTTGTGCCTTGCATACATTATGGCCCCATTTGCATGTGCACTTTTGAATATCGTGGTTGCTGTGCATAGCACAACAGAACTTGCGCTAGCGCATCCCCCTGCTCCACTCTGTCCACTTGCGCTGGTGCAGTGCCACTGCGCCATGTGCACTGCGGGTGGCCAAGGTGCAATATTCAATGATGCTGTGTCATGGTGCAGCTCCGTTGAATGTCGCCCAGTCAACACCCCTGCGCAGCCAATTTGCACTGTGCCCAGGTTGCACCACAGCCTGGCGCAGTTTGAATATCTGGGCCATAGAGTAGTAAAAATGCAACATACACAAGAAAATCATACACAAGAATACAAACTAAACAAACACACCCAAACATCAATGTGAATGTATGCAACAAGTACAGAATAATAAACTGGGCAGAATATATAAAAGATACAACAGTGTATATCAGGTAAATAGATAACTCATACAGTTTACAGAGGTTGCTGTGAATCTAGGTGAAGTGAGCAAGGCAAGGTAATTAGAACAGTTCAGGAGAATGGCAAGCAGTAGGTGCCTTTTTCTGAGAAGTAAGACAGCAGGAGTGTTTTGAGGGAGTGAAGTGAGAATGACAGTTTGATAGGGAGAGGGAGGTTATTTCACAGTGTAGGATGGGCAAACGGAGAAAGCAGACTGGTCTGCTGTAGGTGGGATGTACTGTAGATGGATTATCAGAGTTCACCGTACTGATACCCTCGCCCCATAGCTGTACTATTGAGCATGCTCACTCTCCCCACCTACCTTTGGCTAGCTTAATCAAGTAAATAGATTGTCCAATGGGACAAAGAGAAAGATGCAATTCCTCACCACTTGAGAGTAGATGGAAACATCACAACTCACTCCTGGCCCTGCCACTTGTGAGATGTGGGTCCCATCCACTTACTTGAATAGTAGTAAGTATCTTATTCTCTTTCATTGCATATCTAGCTGTATCACTGTGTGTCACAAACTATTTATGTAATGTATAACTGCAGTATGTGTTATTTATATTTATGTCTGTTACCCCTTTCTCAGGCGGATTTTGGAAAAGAGATCACTACTGATCTCATTGGGTCATTCCTGTTTTGTAAACAATTTAGAATCAATATGTCTGTCTGTCTGCTGTCTATCTATCTATCTATCTATCTATCTATCTATCTATCTATCTATCTATCTCTATCTGTTTTTTATTTAAAATTTGAGAACTGGGATAGATACACTGGGCCAGGGCTCATTTTTATTTATGACCCAGGGAGAGTGATGAAACATCAGACAAAAATGATAAAAAAAAAAAAAAATGAACAGTAGCCAAAATGCACAAGCAAAATATATACAGTATATGAGAATGTAAACATTATTCAATAAGCAAATAAATACATGTTGGCAATAAAGTAAAGGGGAATATATAGAAAATATGGAAATAAAAACAAAAACAACAAACAGAAAAAAAAACAATAAGGCGTGGTGTAGACTTGAACAAACTGGTATGAGGCACTAACAACAGAAAGAAAACAGATGTGTAAAAGGTATGGAAAAGACAAAATAAGGAGAGCAAAGGAAAAGGAAGAGGAGGGGGAAGGGGAAAAGGAGGATGGGGTGGAACATCACAGAGGAAACAAACTCTGGTCAGAGCCAAAATGGTTGCTAATGCATTAACCAGGTAAAAGATATAAAATGAAAGTGCAGGCTGGGTTTTAATTTATCTGTTATACTGTATTTACACTGTATTTCACCAGGATAGGCCAAATGAGATGAAACACCTCATTTTCAGTAGAGTGCAATGGACGTGCTATACTTCAGTTTCTCTAAGGTCTGCTTTTTACCTATTTTTCAATCTAGGGAGGAGGATTCCTGATTTGTCATGGGGGAGGTGACCTGGCTCCAAATTCCCCACCTCTTTGCTTCCTTTTTGGGCGAGGAGTAAGAGAAGGCTGTTTTATGTATGTTTTTGGGGATTTCCCTAACGCACATGGGCTTCATCACTCAGTGGTGGAGGAGCTGCAGGATCTGTAGGAGAAACTCCTCACATCTGTGAAATTGTAAATGGAGATGGAGTGCTGTAACAGCTGTGCCAGTGCCGCAGACAACTCACATCTGGCTGACCACATTCTGGCTTGGGGGATGCAGGAGCACAGAGCATGACCAAACTAAAAGGAAGAAGCATGGGAAATATTATAACCTACGTGGGAAAAATTAATAAGTGAGCAGCAAGAGGCAGTTTAATTGCCTCCCCACTCACACTGTGCTTGGAAAGTGAGCTAGGATGCTGACGATGACTGATTGCCTGCCCTTGCTTTGCTTCTCGAGCCCTGTCCACACTTACAATTAAAAATTGTTAATGGTTTTTGAACAGTTACCGGGCTTACCCATGCTGCCGCATCCACATTAGTCGGGACCATGTCTTAACATGGTTCTGTGTCTGTCCACTCCTCCCAAAATGAAAGCACATTTTAGCATGCTGTCAGCTTGCTTGCCAGTGCAGCTGAAATGCTGCATCATGGGAGCCAGGAGGACCACAGCAGGGAACACAGATTGGACGCCTATATACACTGGCAACTAAAAATGTTTCTTACTTAAATTGTTTTCAAAACCATGCTAAAACCCTGATTGTATCAGGGTTTAAACATGGTTTTGAAACATGGTTTGGTAATGTTACCAGTGTGGATGCGAACCATATTCCCTGATTTTAAAACATTACAGGGTGTCTGTAATGTTTTAAGATCCCCAGTGTGGAGAGGGCCTTGGAGTCTCAAATTCTGCAAAGTTTAGAACTTCTTGTAGGCAAGGCTTTACAGCTTATATAACTAAACATATTATAATTTCCTGGATCATGCCTGAAAATAGGCAAATTATTGTGTAGTGCACTTATGTTGGAAACCAAACATTAAATAAATAAATCAATAAACAATTTTCAAAAAACATTGGCATTTGAGAAAGTTACTCCATTGTTAAAATTGTTATACCTCTTACTTTTCTATACAAAATATATATTATTAATGACCTTAGGGAATGAGGATAATATTTTAATATTTTGCTAACAGTTATATAGCATTTCAATTTCCCAAGTATTTCTAAATAGATCTTTGGAATAGGTAAGTGACAAATTACAATAATTCTAGACTACCGCGGCTGCTGAGAGCTCAGATTTGAGATGCAGCACAGATCACAGCAACAAATATGTAATTGTATCTGCAGAAGGTATGCCATCTGTGTTAATGCTCTCTGGATTATGTGCCCTTTTTTAAAGCTAGCTAAAAATTTGTCACACTTGGATGAGGTGCTTTTATGTCATCCACAGAATTTCTGAGTTTACATGAGAGTTTTAAGCAGCGTGAAGCTAGCATGCAGCAAGCAGAGTATAAGAGCGAGGAGAACAAGGACAGTCAGAGTTGAAGAGTTGGCTCAAGGGTCTGCAAGCCAGGAAAATACAATAGTTTTGGATGGAGGATAGAAGAGTGCTGAGTGGATAAGTGTCTGGAGAGCACCAGGAAAGACACAGGCATGAACTTGGACAAGGAGTTACGTAGAGTTACTGCTGTAGCAGAAGCAGTGGGGTAGTCGGTGGAAAAATTAAAACAAGAAAACTGAGCCGAGTCATACTAGGATATTAAGTATACAAACTAATTACTAAGCATAAATGCTAAACATGGGAATGACAAGGATAATTCAGAAACAGAATATGATCTGTCATCTAAAAGTTTCCTAGTTAAAGCTTTCTCAGCTTTCATCAAGTTTGTTGCTCTGATAATCATTAATTTTCCTTAATGAGCACACAAAGCTATATAATGCTACAGATTAACAACAGATAGCAATATTTTTTTTTTTTGTCATTGTGCCTAACACTATGGAAGAATAACATTACATTAGTTGGGGTGGAGAAGTACCTTGAAATAAGCCTTTGTAAGATAAGCTTGAGTCCTGAGAAACATAAAAATAAAAGTATAAAAACTACATGTTTTATGTTCACTTTGCCTTGCAGAACAGGGCAAAAAGAAAAAAGAAATCTGATTCATTATAATGGCATCATTCCTCCCCTGTTGTGTCTGCCTTGCCTGCTATCTCAGGTGGCCTGAAATTACTCCAATTACAGTGTGAAAAAAATGGGATATTAAATGAACTACATTTTTCATGTGGAAGGTTGGGGGGGACCGACCATCCATCTTAACATTGCTGAATGGCTGTACACAATGTACTGCAGACTGTATGTGCATGAATTAAAATTTATTTTTATATTTTTCTTTTTTGGCATTGATTCTATATATGTCAACACCAGATTATGAGAAACAGACCTAAAGGAAGTTCTGTCCAGGTACACACAAACCAATGCTAGTACATGATTATAGAAAGTACAGTTATAAAGACTGAGCCGTGGACATTCTGGTAACTCTTATTATGCTTGAATGAAAGCAATACAAATTTGTTGGTGGGGTACCTTGAAATTTATGTATCCCTTGCTTTGCAGATCATGGAAAAAAAGAAAAGAAATCTGATCCATTATCATTTCATCATTTCTCCCTTTTTTCTACTTTTTGTAATTCTTTATATAGTTTATTTCATAACAAAATAACAATGAAAGCTTAATTTTTATCAATATTTTAATGTTTATGCAGCATTCAATTTTCTGCAGCTATGCCAGGATGACATTTTCTGGGTTTGGGAGTACACAGCTGTCTGAGGGCTATTGGCATTCAGTTTACAGTCTGCAGATGTCTTTTTTTTTTTAACTCTATTTATTCACCTCCACAACCAGTGCACTCTCTGTTAGTTCCAGATCTCAGGCTTGTTGTACCCCTAGCCTCTGCCAGGAGTCCCTAGAGCCTGGGATTAAAGTCCCCCCCTCCCACCTGGGACAGGAGAGACGTCCTCCAGATGCTCAATCCTGTCACTCCCCTGCCAACCCTCGATGACTCGGGCTCACTCCTAAACCCAGGTTGCTGGCATGGCGCGAGGTGTGGTGTTCAGTGCCTCAACCCTCAGTGCCACCAGGCTGGTGCAGATGTCTTTTTATGACATCTCGGCTCTTTTCACTTGTTCTCACACTGTAAGCAACAATCTGAAGACACCTAACACATTTTAATACTAATCAGAGAAGCAATAAGATTTACACCATAGTATTTATTTTACAGTTTTTTTTATTGTTAGCCCACTGTTTACACAAGTAGCTCTCTCAGTTCAATAGTAGTCCCAGGGATGTCCTGTTGAATTGAATGCTCAAGATAGTCCTGGGTAGGTCCTGTTGAATTGAATGCTCAAGACAGTAGGTGCAAGTGACACGCTTGCCTTCAAACACACTTTTTTTGTTAACACAGCACCTCTCCATTCATTCTGTTAGCCATGTATGCAACCATCTGCAATTAATTTTTACAGGCCACTGACTTCCCATTTTCTTTTTTTTCTGTCAGTGTTTGCAGCCATTTGTCAAATGTACTTGTAAAGTTCAAGCACTGTGTTACATTTCTCTTTAATAGGGAGAAGAGTTGGGACATGTTAAGGCATATTGTTTCAGTGTTTCATGTAGTGCATGATTTTTCATTCCCACAGCAAATCCCGGCAAGTCAAGATTACGGTGGTGGTGGCTGTGGGGGGGTTAGACTGATTGTGCTGTCAGTAACTTGCAGATTACCTATATAAATAATGAACAGTCTGTTCACTGAATGTTTTCTTTAAAACTATCATACGTTTTCTTGCCTCCTTTAAATCTCCCCTCTACCCACTCCCCTCTCCCCCTTCAAGGCCTACTATCTTACGCACCTTTTCCTCACCTACCCCCACCCACCGTTTTGACTAGGCCTCATGGGCTGATCCTCTCTTCTCCCAATACAGAAGTTTCTGTCTGTCTCTGATTGTCTTCCAATTTCTGCATGTGTATTTTGCACTGTGGCATACGTTGTACAATGCCACATATACATGTTCTCTTTAGTTCCACATGTTGATGTGGCTTAGTTCTTGTTAACCCTTTCGCATTGTTGTTTTGTTCATGTGCTAACCGCCTGCTAGCATCATATTGTTTTTCTGCTTGTTTAATCCTCTGACACGGAACCTATGTAAAGAGCTTTCAGCTCAAAGGTGTCAATCTGAGAAATCAATAAATAAATAAAATAAAAAAAAACACCAATGTTATGTTCAAGCAGCTGATACAAAACCACCACTGATATGTTCAAGTAATTGAAATCTCCACTCTGTTTCAGGTTTGAGAGAAACTTTCACAAAAGCTGTTCCCGCAGCACTTTCCTCTCCTTATCACAACTCTTTCACCCCACCAATCCTTCCCTCCTGCCTCTCCTCACCTCTCTCACCCCTCCCTCCCAAATCTCTCCTCACCTTACTCTGATGAAAGCCTCCTGGGTTGATCAGTCTCGTCTCTGCTTTAATTAGTTTCCCGCCCTTCCCTCTACCTTGCCTTCCACTCAGTTTTCTCATCCCTGCCCCCCTCTTTACCCTCACTCCCCTTACTCTCAGCTCCCTGACCGAAGCACATTCCCTTCTTGCCACAAACTCTTCACTCCCTCCCAAATCCTTCCCTCTTCTCTGCCTCTCTTCACCTCTCCTCCCCTTACTCCCACTAACCAGTCGTGACTCTGATTTAATCCATTTCTCCCACCCTCCCCTCAACTCTGCCTCCCTTCAACTGTCTCATCCCTGCCCCCCTTTCACCCTCACCCCACTTACTTCTGACTAAGCTCCCTTGGCATATATACCTTGCCATTGCTCTCTGCCATTTCTCCCATCCCCCTCTGTTCGATGTCCTCCATGGTGGCTTTCTCTCCTCTTTCTGCACGAGCTCTACATCTGTTTCCCTGCCTGACTACTAATTCCCTTGACTAGCATATTTACATATTTACAATTTTGCTGACGTGTACCGTACATTACAACACCCTTGGTGCTGGAGTTATGGAAATTATTTTGCCGAGTGGTGATTCATGTGTTTGTCTGTTGACTTTATGTTCCTGTTTATCTGCTCTGATAATACAATGTTATTTTCCTTGTCTTGACGTGGAACCTGTTTAAAGAACTTTCAGCTCAAAGGTTAACTGAAATATTAAATAAATAAATAAAATCACTTCATCACATGCGCATCACTTCCTTTATACCAGGGGTTCTGACATTACTCAAGAAAGGCAATGGATATACACCTGTCATCTTTATCAGCCCAGCATACTGCGTAGGAGGTAAACACATGCATACAATAACAAAAATTGGATTTCTTCAGCCTGTGTTTATTTAAATTAGAACTGTTCTGAGAGTCACAGAGAGAACTGTTTTAGACTTCTTCAGCCTGTGTTTATAGATTTATATATTGTTTGAATTTTATAGTTTTATAGTTATTTCATAGTTATGTATAACTGGAGGCTAGGAGAGGCTGGGCTGAGAGGATGTGGGGGAATAGGTAAAGGAAGCAGGAGAGTGGTAAACTGCAATAGCTGTGAGGCAGCAGTCTTTCTGGGAGTAATGTGGAGTAAAGGGGGATATCCTGTGTGTAAGAGCCTGGAGCAGCTAAGGGCTGAAATAAGGCTGCTCAGATGGCGAGCTGGGTAGTATGGTCTGGAAAGTCAGAGGAGCAGAGCAGTGGAGAGAAAGGCAGAGGCATGATGCCCAGGGGAGTGACGGCATCAGGCATGGGATGGGAGTGGGAAGGAGCACTCAGTATACAGGAATATCTCTTCCTCAGAGGAATAGTGAGCCCAGGGTGGAGGAAAGGCAAGTGGTAAGGGGAAGGGGTGGGAATGCAAGAATAACATTAGGGGTGGGAAATTCTAAAGGGGGTGCCTTTATTGAATAGATTTGCACCACTGTCTGGAAGGAGGGAGGAGGTAGCGGGAGGTGAGGTAGAAAGTCAGGTTGAGCCATGATTGAGAGTAGGAGTACAAGGGAGGGGGGAGGGAACTAATCAGGGTGGGCAGGGAAGAGGAGGCAGGCAAGACAGAATGGAGGATGGGGGAGAGAGAGAAAAGGAAAGGAAGAGGGGAGGAAAAACTGAAAGCAGATACAGATAGTCAGAAGGGGAAGGGCAGACTGGAAGATTGAACAACAATTAAGGGGATACATTGTGGATATGGAGATAAGTTCACCAGGGTGCAGAGGGAGCAGTTAGGTGAGGAAGTAGCTAGCACCAAAGGTGAGAAAGGAAGGACAGGGAGCACGGATGCAGGGGATGGAAGGGTGACAATCACAGGGGACTCCAAAGTTAGGGGTATTTATTGGGGAAGGAAAGGGGACTCAAATGCAAGCAGGAGGGGGATTTGTATGCCACGGATGACAGCAGGTAAGGTGGGCCCAAGAATAAGGGAAATAGTAAGCGAGGTTGGAGGAAAAAATCATTTAGTTATACATCTGGGAACCAATGACCTAGCTGGGGAGGAGGCTGAGGTAGTGCAAAGTAGGTTCAGGGAGTTAGAGAAGATCTGCAGGGAGGATGGAAGTTGGCTGACCTTCTCAGAGGTGATACAAGTACCAAGGGTCAGCAGAGCCAGGAAAAGAAGAATAGAGGATTTTAATGACTAGCTGAGAATATGGTGTACTGAGGAGATGTTCATCTGTATTAGGGACTGGGAGGAGACCTGGTCAAACAAAGCACTCTTTTCATGGCAGGCTGCACCTCAGTAGGGAGGGGTTGAGGGTACTTGGGGATAAACTGGGGGAATATATAACCACTATGCTTAATTTAAACTACTGGAGGGCAGTAGGCATGCAGGCCCATAGACTCTGAGAGGAGGAGGTCAGTGAACCCCCCAGCGATGGAAGAGGTCTGGAGGGAGGAGGTGGAAGGGGCAAGAACACAGTTAGCAAAGGGTGGAGGGGGTGAGGAACACATAACAAGGGTATGTGGAAGGGTGCACACAGAGGGGATAAATGTGAATAAAAGACTAGAAGGAAGAGAAGGAAGGTCAGATTCTAGGTGGAGGGTAGTGTCTCTGAATGCACAGAGTCTTGGAAACAAGATGGATGACCTGCAGGCACTATTAGCAGACAGGAGAGTGGACATAGCTGCAGTAACCGAGACTTGGGCAACATCACACCATGGCTGGGACCTTGCAATACCTGGATATAAAGTATACAGGAGGGACAGAGCAGTTGGGAAGGGGTGGCAGTTTATATCAGGAGGGAATAACTTGCACAAGGGAGGAGTCAGAGAAAGGGGAGGTAGAGGCATTATGGGTTCAGTTAAGGTCCAATAGAGTGAGAAAGGTGAGGTTGGGGGTGGTTTACAGACCACCCAGTCAGGAGAGGGACAGGGAACTGCACTCTCTAATATTGGAAGTTGTGGGGAAAGGAGAAATTGTAATTGTAGGGGAGTTCAACCTGCCCAAGGTAGACTGGAGCATACCATCCACAACATGTGCTAGGGGTCAGGTGATCCTGGAAGGACTGCAGAGTGGGTTCCTGACTCAGGGCATCACTGAATCAACAAGAGCTGAGGCAATTCCTGATATGGTGTGCAGAATGGGGAGTATGTACAGAAAATAATGGTCAGGGAGCCACTGGGTGGATGCGACCATTGCACAATGTGGTTCCAGTTGGATATGGGCAGGGAAAGCATTCTGGCTAAGACCAGAATCTTGGATTTCAGGAGGGCAGACTTCAGGTAAATGGGTGAAGTGCTAAGTAGCCAGCTGGCGGGTATCAGAGCAGATATGGGGGTGGACCAAAGGTGGGCCATCATTAAGGAAGGAATACTGGTTGCCACAGATGAGTGTATTAGACTCAGGTTGGAGGTTTAGGAGGGAGGTCAGGAAGCACTTCTTTACAGAGAGGGTGGTGGACACTTGGAATGTGCTGCCGGAAGAGGCCATCTCATTGAAGACAGTGGGCAGCTTTAAGAGAGGCTGGGATAGGTATGGGGGAAAGTAAGGATCATGGCTGGGTGGGGAGGATGGGAAGAGTGGGGAGGAGGGCAGGGACATTAGCTCAAGCTGTGGATCCTGCAATATGAGCAGACTTGATAGACCAAATGGCCTTCTTCTGCTGGCTTCTTCATATGTTCATATCTGTGCCCATACTAACAGGTTTCATTAGACAGTATGTCAGCATGGAGGATGAAGGCAGACACTGAATTAAAGGTTGGTACAGTACATATGCAATTGTTTCAGTGTTATTAATTCTATAAGGACAGTGTTAATAAATCATTGCTCTCTTGTTGCTTCTACCTTGTTTGACCAGAAATCACTCCACTTACAGTGTGAAATAAGGTATGTTAGTTTTATCAGCATGTGTTATATGGTGTGTTATTACAGCTGTACTTATTGTATCTCAGCACAATGTAACTGATTTAAACTGTCACACACAAACAGCGACCAGGGTGAAAATACACAAAGATATATAAGGTATGTAAAAGCAAGTTTTGGTTACTCTTTAAATTTTAGTTGAGTGTTGTAAACTTGATTTAAACAGCCAAATTGTTGTGAAATATGTGTCTGTATTTTATTAGGGTCTGTATACGCATGAATGACTTGGGGTGGAGCAGACAGGAGGAGCCTAATAGGCCAGTAATTAAGCAGGAAGCACTAAAAGGGAAGTTTGCTTGAAAAAAACAAAACAAAACAAACAAAAAAAAGTTCACTTGAAAGTCACGCTCACTCCTTCTGTCCATGGCTTGTACAGTGTCGTGGAATTATGGCTCGGATCCAAAAAAAGGAAAAAAATAAAAGCTAAAATGCAAGAAGCTAAATGTTCTTAGGAAGCCCTGCTCCTGGTAATATCTTTAAAAAAAAACAACAGTTTTGGTTAGAACAATTTATCCTGTAAAATCTGCTGTCTGCATTTAGAGTGTTTGCTATAAGTGGCGTTGCTCTGTTTAACGCAGTAAAATAGTGTGCTGGGGAAAGAAGGAAATACATTCTAGTAAATGGGAGGATGCTGACAGATTCAACTCCCTCGTAACAACACAGCTGTGCTGCATTAAGAATTATGGTCACATTGTAGTGAATGGGAGGATGTGGACAGATTCCACTACCTCTGTGCTGCGTTAGGAATTCCGGTCACAGACCCCTTCTTCTGATAGCAATACATCAGAATTGCATCATCACAATGCAGGATTGAAAGGTAGAGGAGAAAACAGGGGAAGTAGAACTTACCGCAGGGAAAAGAAACAGGCTAACTGCAGGAGGGGGAGAATTGAGCACTGAGTAAAAGCTAAAGGGAGAAGTTAGTGGAGAAGAGATGTAAAGAGAAAGAGAGGCCGTTCCGCAGTTTTGGAAGAAGATAGACAGACAAAATGGATTAAGCTATGGAAATGTTCTAGCAAGGGGTGGAGAGGAAGCAGCCATCAGAGGAGTGGAAGGGTTGGAAAGGGAGAGAAGGTATTTAGTAAGAAAGAATAAATAGTCAAGGAGATGCTGATACTGAAGGGAGGGAGCATGAGGGCAAGGTAAAGGGAGTAGTAATAGATAAACGGTGGGGCATTTAGAGCAAAGCAACAAAGGAGTAAAAAAAAGGTTCAGTTTGGCAAGGGCCATTTTGTGGGCTGCACTGTAAATTACATCTGCATAATCAAATAATGATGAGATCATCTTAAATGTAGCTCCCCTTACCACCAAGGGGACTGTGCCAGCTGTCTCCCAAGCTTTATTTGCTTGACTGAGGGTTTACTGTTCAGACCAGAGCCAACTCCTAGCCATGTGACTGCTGCACCAATTAAAGGCAGCAGTCTGGCATCCATTTTTGGGGAGAAGATTTGAGGAGGAGAGACAGCGAAGAGGGTGAGTGGAGTGAGAAGGAGGGTGGGTAACTTTAAATGGATCCTCAATAGGTCCTTGTGGGTCTCTATTCATTCTTCTAGGAATTAGGATAGGGCAAGGAGGTGACAAGTGGGTGCATCCCTGTCTTCAGGGAAAGCTGAGATTGGGTTGAAGGAGCAAGGCAAGGCAAGGCAGATTTTATTTTTCAGGCGTCCAATCCCAGAGGCCCTGGGCGCCCATACACATAATTACAAAACTATCATTAAAATAAAACAGATACATAAATTAGAACACTAATAAATTAAACAGGCCATATAAATAAGCACTGTCTAAGCTAAAAGCACCACCTCATCAAATCCACAAGGTCCCCAACACATATTGTAACATGGCAAGAAACGTTATAGGCAAAGACAGCAACTAGATTGGTGCAAACACAACACATGGTACAATCTGAAGCAGGGATTAATTCCCTAGTAATGTCCGCTTCAGAATGTACTAGTATTTGCAGCCACAATGGGATCGCGCAACAGAAATAATTAGAATATGGCTGGGGTTGTGGTTGCGTCGAAGAAATCTTGGCTGTGCTCATGGCCGACCCCAGCAAACCCATGGACACTGAAGTCAAGAGGGAGCTATCTACATTATAATCTCCGCTCACTGCTCTCTGAGGAATTATTAGCCTTTCCACCTACCCGATGGAGTCCACAATCTAGAGGGAGCTGAAAAAATGTACCGTGAGTGTTCTGTGTGTACCTTTACCTCTGATCACTGCTGTCTGTAATTTCCTTGTACTGAAGAATGCATTCTGGGGATATTACGAATATTTGCATACCTTGGCATGCACAACCAAGTGAGGTGCCAGATATGCAAATATTTGTTATTTCCCCACAATGCATTACTCAATCACAAGTAGAAACGAAGGAAACAAGTGAAGAGAGCAGTGTACTAAGAAAGAAAATTACATTGTTTCATCATATTTCTGTCAGATTTGTTTGTAAACATCACTTTCACAGCTATATAAAAACAGCAGTCACAATATAAATATATTTTGAGTTGTGAACGTGCACCCATCTGTTGGACATCAACATGTATTGAGAAGTATATGAAGCAGGAAGTTCCAGTGTGCATAGGCAAGTGGTGCTGCAATTGGCAGGGCAACCAACTACAAACAAATAAACCTTTAAGACACAAAGAAAGATTCCCTTGACGAAGGCCCACTGAAGGGCTAAAGTTCCAGTACTAGAGGGAGCTTTGTCTGGGCACTTCTTGCTGTATTAAAAATTACACTACTGATGCTGCTGAAACCTTCAAGTGCTGAATCTTTCTCTGTGTACTGAGAAGTAAACAGTTAAACAGCAGTTAATGTCGTGTCAAACAATATTGTCACTTGCTGTTCATTTATTTCTCACGTGCTATTGACTTGTAACATTACTCACTTTACACTTGCCATGTTACAAGTGCATTAATCCACTCCAAAGTCGGGCTCTACTAGGGAATTAATGCCTGGTTGGTGGTTGGAGGCATGAGGCCCCCCCTCAATTAGGCATGAATTCCCTAGTAGAGCCCCCCTTTGTTGTGGATTAATGCTTGCTTGGGTGTAAGGACCCCACACAGAATGTAATGAAGTTAGAATGGACTTGCTCCTGCCTGAAGCATATTGATTTGACACTAGTTTTAGTATGTAATTGTTTTACCTGTTGGGTTTGCTCTATAACTCCAGGTCATTCCTGAAAATAAGCACTTTACATGTCCAGTGTGCATTCAACTTGTTACCAAAAATGAAGATAATAAACCTTGCCTTTAAGGCCCATTCCTATATCACTAATAAACATCCGAAAACTGGACTGAGCTCTGATACCTGTAGGACACTGCTAATGACTCTCTTCACATCTGAGGGATTGTTGTTTATCACTACCTTTTGACTTCTAGTGGTTAGTCAGCTGCAGTCCATTTTTTAATTCTTTCCCTGGCTAAGCCTCGTGCTTGATTTTTGGTCAGAGACTTTTGTGTGGGACTGAGTCAATGACTTTACTAAAATCTAAATAAAGAATGCCTGCTGCCGGACCACTTTCTAGAACTTGCGTCACAGTGTTAAAGCAATCGGTCCACGTTAGCTTGGCATGACTGACCATAGTGAACCCATGTTGATTTGAGTTTTATTTTTGTTTGTTTGTTTGAAAAGGTTTTATCAGGAAAGACAACATGAGCTGTAAACAGATTGTTTCCAGATGCGTCCAGTGGGGAGGGGTTACATAAATGATGAGAGCAAAAAACATAACCAGGGTAATATACATAAGTGCAATACAAAGTATAATTCATTGCAATCCATGACAAAGAAGAGAACTAGAACTGACAGTATTGTATAGAAATACATACAGTGTAGTAATACCATGAGCACAAGAGTATTACAGATAACTAAGTAAGGTATAGACCGGGTAGAAGGAGTACACTATTAAAGTGCTAGAGGTGGCAGGCTGAGTACAGGGCTTTATTAGTGCAAGTTTGCCTACTATAAATGGTAGTGAAATGAGGGGAGTGGTCCCCCAGAAGGGAAGTGAGGAAGGAAAGGCAGCCGAGAACTACACCCCTTCAGGATGCTGAGAACCCTGCAAAGTGATACAAACTTGACAAGGATGGAGGTGAGCGAAAGAGGGGAGGAATAACGGTGAGGGGTGAATGGTGGCTCCTGCCACAGGAGGCCTAGAATTTAGGGGGTAGAGAGAAGATGCTGTGGGTAGGGAATTTAGTGGGTATAGCAGGGATTTGGTACCGAGAACTATGCCCCTTTAAAATGCTGAGAACCCTGCAGGGGGGCAAGGACCCAGCAAGGATGGAGATGAGGGAGAGAGTGGTGGAGAGGGAGAAATTTGGGAGTAAGATGAGGAGGGTATGTTTGCTCAACTAGGAATTCTATCCTTTGTTCCTTGAGTGTTGTTTTCATCAGTTTTCCAGTGATGAACATCATACTCACGGGCCTGTAGTTTTCTGGGTTGCTCCTGTCACCACTCTCTTAAAAATGAGTATCACATTATTAGTCCTCCAGACCACAGGCACTGTACCACTCCAGAAATGAACATTTCATTGAATAGATCAGCCAGATGTACTACAATTAGCCCACTCATGTTCCTCAGGATCCTGGAATGGATTTCATCTACACCTGGAGATTTGGGCACCTTTATCCTTTTATAATGAATGGTCTCCCTTTGTTCCCATAGGGAAACCATGGCATAATTTGCCATAATAAAGGAGTGTTTATTGCAGCAAACACACGCATGGTTGCCCTCACTCTGTGCATGCACCTGCCATACATCCTCACTTCTCGACCACTCACCCCTTCTTACTGAACCACTAAGCAACACTGAACCAGCACTCGGACTTGGCAGTAAGTTTTTTAAAACAAAATGTACCACAGCAACTTCTTTCAGCTGCTCACAAAAAAAAAAAACCTGCAAAACTTTTAAATACATAGACTTTGACGCAGATAAGAACCGCTTGGCCCATCTAGTCCGCCCATTTCCCTACCTACAGTATAGGCCGCAGATCCTAGTTAACCAGCAGCCTATTATATAAAAAAAGAAATGCGATCGTGGACCGTGCACTGTAACCTAACTGGACCGTGGCCGCACAGCAACTTCTTTTTTTATTTTATTTAATTGCTGAGGTGAAAAAAGGGAAGCCCAGCAATTATATAAAATAAAATAAGGGGTAGTGTGTGTAAACTCAAAGTTTACACACACCCCTGGGGTTAGATGATTTCACAAACCCCTCGAGCTTCGCTGGCGGAGTTTATGTAGCATCTAACCCCTCAGGTGTGTGTAAACTTCTCACTACACACACCACCCCATACTTTATCCTATTTTTCCCTTCCTAACTCAGTTTAGATTTTCCTATATTTAGCCTGCCCTCATGCTTTCCTAGGTACCTGCTATTGTTGTCAGGAAGTGGGCCTCCTTTCTCTACAGAGAATACAGAGCTGAAGTATTCATTCAGAACTGTGGCTTTATGAACATCCTTCTCCTCTCCATGTAGTCCATCCCTCAGAAATCTCTCAACGCCTTTGTGAGCTCTTTTTTCTCATATATGGTAGCAGGAAGAAGGCAAACAATTATAGACCCATATGCCTAACCTCTGTTGTAGGAAAGGTTTTGGAAAGAATGATCAGGGATTACATAGAGGAAAAAACTGCAGAAGCTGGGAAGGTAGATCTCTCACAACATGGCTTTACAAATGGAAGATCTTGCCAAACATATCTGTTGGCATTTTATAGTAATGTAAGCAGAGAAACTGAAAGGGGAAATCAGTGGATATAATCCTCCTGGATCTGACTAAAACCTCTGACAACATCCCACATGGAGAGTTGGTTACTACCTTGGCCCAAATGGGTATTCATGTTAACTTGGTTAAATGGATTACTTAATGGCTGGATGATAGGAGACAGTGTGTAAACATAAGGGGTGTAGTGTCTGACTAGACTAAGGCAACCAGCAGGGTCCCACAGGGATCTGTGCTGGGATGGAGTTTATTCAAGCTCAATGTAACTTTCATGAAATGTGACAGGGATATATGGATTGAGAAGTTCACTGATGATACAAGAATAGGTGTGGCCATTGAAATCCAAGGGGATATTGAAAAACTTCAAATAAATCTAACTGAACTGGAAATGTGGGCCCATAAGACTAGACTTGAGTTCAATATAGACAAGTGTGTGGTGAAGCACTTTGGTAGGAGAAAGAGCATGGCAGAGTACAAAGTAAAGGGGGGAAGACTTAGGGTGGTAACCGATGAAAGAGATCTGGGAATTAGGGTTATCGATGCTCTAACCTTTAAAAGCCATTATCAGGTGGTGTCAAAAAGAGCTAATGGCATACTAAGTAGTATAACTAGGACTATATCATCCAGAGAAGGAAGAGTGGTGCTGCCATTGTACAGAGCACTCTTTAGACCCCATTTGGAGTACTGTACTCAGTTTGGGGCACCACGCACAAGGGGAAAGACTAGGATGCTGGAGGGGATCCATAGAAAGGCCACCAGGATGATTAGAGAAACTACGGGCCTGGAATACAAGGACAGATTGGAGATATTGGGGATGTTTATATTCGAGTATAGGAGACTACGATGTGATATATGCCTCTTATTTCGTGCTCTGACAAATCATGACATATGGGACATGTTAGGTTTAGAAATGAAAACAATTGCAAGTAATACTAGATCCTGTATTTTACAGATTAAAGGGGAAGTGTACCACTCACAGAAAAGGGGATTTTGGTACAACCAGAAGGTGGCTGCGATATGAAACTCACTGCTGAAGCAGGTAATTGAATGTGCAGATATGAATGAGTTTAAAAGAAGATTTGACAGCTACTGTATTATGAGCAACATAGCAGGGTATTTTTAAATATATTGGGTGAGCATTATGGACAATAGTCTACTTTGCTTTGAATCTACCTATGTAACCTATGTAGCTAAAGAGAGTTTATTTTTTGATTTAACTCCTTCATCTGGAGTCTGTTCCAGGTCTGATTTTGCCCTTCTAGTAACATATTAGCTGAGTGCTGTCTTCTACTTGTACTGTATATTGTCTTGTTTGCTTCTGATTTTTCTCTCTTGTTTTCTAAATGCATTCTGTTTATCTTTAATTGTTCTTTTCACCTGTCCTAAGAGCCAGTGGTGTTCATTGCTTTTTACCTTTTTTTTTTATTTCTTTTTTATTGGAAGTTTTTCAAATCACACACATTCAATATTAGTTAATTATCACAATTACAGCTCGTTCCCCCCCCTTTTTTTTAAATATTTTGCCATTATGTTGATAGGTAATACATTTTAATTTTGTCCCATTGTATGTAAGGATCATATACCTATTCAATTTATTTTACACTTTTATAGTCCTTTGCACTCAAGGAACAAATTCTAGATCTATTTAAGGTCAGTATAAAGTCCAGGTTTTCCACTTGTTCTGGATGTTTGTCAATCTGTCTTACACTTTTGCTGATAAACTCTTCATGCGATATATAGTTATCATGATTTCCCTCCAGTCATTTATTATAGGTATTTGTTTTTTCATCCATTTTCTACTTATTACTTTTTTAGCTGCAAGCAAAAAAACTGGCAATAATGTTTTAACACAAGAGGGGGAATGGTCCGGGTATATCGATAGTAGGACCATCTTGGCCGACAATTTTATGGGCTCCTCCATGCAATTTGTCAATTCAATCTGAAGAGAACACCAGAAGGACATCAACAATGGGCAATACCACATAATGTGTCCAAGATCTGCCAGGGTACATCCGCAGCCCCTCCAGTAGTGACCGTATGTCTCAGGCAAATACTTGGCCAACACGGCTGGTGGACAAAAGTAGCAGGCCCTGCACTTCCATGCAAACTCTCTCCAGAAGTTGGAGGAGGTTATCTTAATGGCTTGCAAGGCCGTTTGTGACCAAAGGGAATGGGGTATGGTCAAGCCTAAGTTCTCATTCAATTTCTCTAGAATAGATGTTGTCGATTCCTGAGACAGGTCTGTAAGATTTTTGTATATGTTTCCTATCAAGTGTTCTCCCAAGTGTCCTCTGATAGTATCTATAAATAGTTTTAGGTTTGGGGTTATAGGGATTGTCAGCTTAGCTTCTATATTTCTTTTTCTCAAGATATAATTGCGCACCTGCAGATATCTGAAGAAGTAATTCCTTCTCAGGTCAAAATTTCTTCTCATCTCTTCAGATGGTCGTACCCCGTCTTCATCTAAAAACTGGAAAACGTGGGATAGTCCCCCCTGTCGCCACTGAGTAAATGTTTGATCTGCATGTGATGGTATGAATAATTTGTCTAAGCAGAATATTTTACAATAGGTATAAACCTGATCAAAATATGGGCCTTCCCTTAGTTTATACCATAGTTTTAAGACATTGGATGTCATCTTAGTGAAGTTTTTAAGTGGTGGAGAGTTACCCTTTGAGGAAAAAAGAAGTTTATGGATATCATACATATCATTAATTTGAAACTCTAATGTCTTCTGTGGAGCCTCAAAGGACCCAGACAGCCATAAAATCAAAATTTTAAGAAAAGCTGAGGTGGCATATAATTCTAAATTAGGAAGGTTAATACCACCCTGGGCCAATGAAAGTTTTAAAATTGAGAAGCGGATTTTGGGTCTCTGATTGCCCCATATGAATCCAGAAAGGATCCCTTCCCATGACTTAAAATAGAATCTTGAGGGGAAAAAGGGAATATTCTGAAATAAATATAAAAGTCGGGGCAGTATGTTCATCCGAATCAGTTCTGTTCATTGAAAAAAAGTTAAGTGCAGAGTGGACCATTTTTTTAGGTCTAATTGAATTTGTTGAGTCAAAGGTTCATAATTTATTATCTCCGTTACCTCTAGGTTTAGGGGAAGGTATATATAAAGATATTTAATTTTAGTGGAGCTCCACTTACAGGGTAAGTATGATGTAAAAAATTATTAGGCCTAAAATTCAAAAGTAACACTTTGGTTTTGGTTATATTAAGTTTGAAGCCTGCTGCTATTTCAAATTTGTTAAGAATATGCCATACGGCTGGGATGGAAGTATCTGGGGACAATAAGGTCAAAAGAATGTCATCTGCAAATAGATTAAGTTTGAACTCCCTCTGTCCTAATGGAATCCCTTCCACATCTGGGGCCATATGAAGGGCCATTGCCAAAGGCTCCCTATAGATGGCAAATAAAAGAGGTGACAATGGGCATCCCTGTTGCATGCCACGGGACATAGGAAAAGGAAGAGACACACCTCCATTGATCCAGACATATGCTTGGGGAGAATTATAAATGTTTTTCAGCCATCCCATAAAGGATTCTGGAAACTAATTTCAACAGGGTGTCCCATAAAAACACCAGGATACCCTGTCGAAAGCCTTTTCTGCATCTAGGCGCAGCAAGGCAGCTGGGATTTTTCTGCTTTGTATATATTCTATTAGTATAAAGGCTCTGCGAATATTATCTGTTGTATTTCTTTTTTTCATAAATCCTGTTTGATCCTGGTGAATAATATAGGGTAAGATGGTCTCTAATCTAGCTGCCCATATCATCATAAAAATTTTGTAATCAGTATTTAAAATAGAAATGGGTCTGCACATGGAAGGTATGGATGAATCCTTATTTGGTTTTGGGATGGGTGTCAATATAGCATAGTCCCGGGGGGGAGGGGCTCCTTCAGTAACCTCAGCATACACCTTTAACATTAATGGTGCTACCTCATCTTTAAGTTTTTTATACCATTCAGATGTGTAACCATCTGGTCCCAGGCATCAATTGGGTGTTAAGATTTTTGATGTGTTCTTGAATTTCTTCCAATTTAATTGGGGTTGTTAATATTGTTTAATGATGTTCCGAAGGTTGTGGAAGGGGGAGCTCCTTTAAAAATTATTTTCTATTGGTGGAATTATCTTTTTCCCTGTGGTGGTATTGGGTGGTAAAATATTCCAAGAATATTTGTCTGATTTCTTTATCTTTATAAGTTAGTGAGCCAGTTGTAGGGTTTTGGGCTTTAATTATAGTGACCGTGCGTTTCCGTGTTCTTAATCTTTGGGCTAACATTCGTGAGCCTGGGCACCTCCTACGTAACTATTTAACTTAAGGTATAGCATGAATTGCTGAATTCTAGTATCTAATATCTTTTATAGGGATACGTTTGTTTCCTTAATTTTTGTGCTAACTCTCTGTCTCCATCCCTGTATAGTAACTGATATTGCTGGAGGTGAAACATCAATTCAGAATATCTAGAATCTAATTCCTTTTTTTTTTACTGAGTAAGCTATCATTTCACCCCTAAGGGTAGCCTTTAGTGAATCCTAAAGTGTGGCTTCTGAAATGTCTGGGGAGGAATTCTCTGATATAAATTGTGGGATTCTTTTTTGCATTGTATCCAAAAATTATGGGTCTTTTAAAATTAGGGTGTTAAGGCACCACAAGGTTTGTTTTTTAGTTTTTTCTGAATCTAATTTTAAAATAAGAGGATGATGGTTCGAGAGCATTTTAGGGCCTATTGCAATGTCCTGTATCAGAGTTAAATGTTCATATGTGATAATAAAATAGTCCAGTCTTGAATACGAATGGTGTCTAGGAGAGTAATATGTGTAAGTTGGGTCTGAAGGGAACACTGCCCTCCAAATGTCCACCAGAACCAGGTGGTCCAACGTCTTCTTAATATATTTAGTGGCAGCCGATTGTCTATATTTCAAAGGGTGGGAGCAATCTTTGCTAGGTGATAATGTTATGTTCAAGTCCCCTCCCATAATGAATTGTCCCCTACGAAGTTCTAGAATTTTGGAAAAAAATTGTCTAATTTATTTATTTATTTGCTTTTGTTAACCGGGTAATTAATTGGGTGCTTGTCTGAGGGGGAAGGTAAACATTAACTAATGTCACCTTTTGGCTGTATAGTCGACCATGTAAGATGACGTAATGTTCTTGGGCATCAAAATGAGACTGAGTTATTTCTAGAGGAGTGGATACTGGAATCATTATAGCCACCCCCCTACGGCGTCCACTAGAGTGTGACGAGGCAAAGACCTCATACCTATGCCCCCAGTGTAGTTTCAAATGTTCTGATTGTGAGAGGTGTGTCTCTTGGATGATATAAACATCTACTCTTTGTTTACTAATATATTATATAAATCTGGAATGTTTTATAGGACTATGCAAGCCATTAATGTTATATGAGAAGATTTGTATTGGTAAAGCTAACATTTTTTTTTCCCCTTTTAGGAGATATTCTTTGCTTTTTATCTGGACCATTCCCCCTTCTCCCAAGGTGGGAGACCTTTTACCTTTAGTATTAAGCTTAGATACAAAAACATTATCTAAGGGGCAACACCCGAGGGTATAGTCCATACCTCCAACAACATTCTAGGTTTTGTTATGTCTGAACCAGCTGTCTGTGCGTCATTAAAATATATGTTTTTACACATTTTCATTGTGTGTGAGTTTTTTTCCCTAAACATTTAACTACCCCAATATGTTAAACCTTATCCAAGCTTGTGTAACTTCTCCATCCCTCTGCATATTAACCCTTAAATCTAACTTATAAAAACTAAAGCCGCAAAATGAGCGGACAAACTTTATTCTAGTAGTTATTCGGCAGGTTGCCGAGAAATGTAATAGTTTATACATGACAATAGCCAAAACTTTATACACAGTGACTTCCCAAGGGGAGGTGCTCAAAAGGAGCTCCCTCCGAAGCCCCCCATCCTGATCCTGAAGGGGGGCCAGGAAGGAGGGTGAGGCTGAAAACCCTATCCCAGAGCAAAGAGACCCTCGTGTAAGTAAAACAGCCCCAAATGGGATAGGAAAAAATCCATCCCCTAATGGAACCAGCATTTCCTAGCGTTCTTACCTAAGGCTCAGTATGAGAGGCCAACTCAACTCACCCATATGGATGTGTGGCATTTGTATTTGCCACCTCAGGCCATTGTTAATTTTCTTTCTTTTTTATATTTTGTCACCACCCCCCGTTTCTCATTATACCTCCTTTACTTCTTCTACATCAGGTTTTATATTTTAGTGTTAAAAGTCTTTACAGGATTCTGCTTGTTGGGTTCAAATTGGACATGGTATGTAACCCAGGAGAATCCATTTCACCTGGTATTTCCTTTTGCTTTTTACCTTTTTTGACATACTTTTCACACAGGAGGGTGGCTTCCATCGCATCCCTTACTGCCCCCAATTTATTTTTTACCCGTGAGCTCATGGCAGGTTTCTGAGCCACATATGTGAGGAAAGAATAGCTCAGGTAGTATCAGAATGGGACATTTTATAGGTATGTTAGTGTAGGAAGACAAAAGGAGGGTTGTATGGTTAAAGACGGAGGGGGTGAAAATATGGAGTGGGATCGAGAAAAAGCAAACTTCTTGAACAAATACTTCTGCTCAGTGTTTACAGCAGAAGGGGAAATATAGACTTTGACTTTGATGTCAGATAAGGACCACTTGGCCCACCCAGTCTGCCCATTTCTCTACCTACTGGATAAGCTGCAGATTCTAGTTAACCAACAGCCTACTTCCTGCCACCCCCCACTACAATTGCCTTATGTCTGTCCCATGCATGTTTGAATTCCCCCACTATTTTAGACCCAACAACCTCCCCAGGAAGGTGGTTTCATGCATCCACCACTCTCTCTGTGAAAAAAAATTTCCTCACATTACCCCTGAGCCATCCCACCTCTATCTTTAAATTGTGCCCCCTTGTTCTTACACATCTCTTTTTCTGAAAGATGCTACCCTTCTGGACTGTGTTGATTCCCTTCAGGTACTTGAATGTTTCTATCATGCCCCCCCGTCCTTCCTTTTTCAAGGGTATACATATTAAGCTCTCTCAGTCTCTCTCTTCATATGGTTCCTGATGCAGACCGTGCACCATTTTAGTTGGCCTCCTCTGGACTGCTTCCATCCTGTCTATGTCCTTGCGTAGATGAGTCTCCAAAACTGCACACAGTACTCCAGATGGGGTCTCACCAACTGTCTGTACAGAGGGATAACCACTTCCCTTTTTCCTACTTGTGATGCCCCTTCCTATGCATCCCAGTATCCTTCTGGCTCTCTTTACTGACTTCTCACATTGCTTACCAACCTTTAGATCATCTGATATGACTACCCACAGGTCCCTTTCCATTTTTGTTGTTGTTAGTACTTCCCCTGCTATTGTGTACTCTTCTCCTGGGTTTTTGTTTCCCAGGTGCATTACTTTGCACTTCTTTGCATTGAACCTAAGTTGCCATATGTCTGACCATTCCTCCAACCTTGCCAAGACCCGTCTCATCCTTTCTACCCCTCCTTGTGTGTCAACTCTGTTACAGATATTTGTGTAATCTGCAAAGAGGCATACCTTTCCCTCCAGACCCTCTGCAATCTCACCTATAAAGATGTTAAAGAGGACTGGACCCAGTACTGAGCCCTGAGGTACTCCACTAGTGACCCCTCTTTGGAAGGGGAGGGACCATAAGGAAGGTGGAGGGGGAACATGATAGAGACCTATAAATGCCTCACATGGGTAAATAAAGAATGGGAGGGAGGGGACCCTAGACCAAGATGGCCACCAGGCTGGGTGTGCTGTGAGTTGTGAGCTGTTTGCTCTATAATTGTGCATTTTGTAATTTATATTTTAATAGTTCTAAGCGTTGAAGTGCTTAAGCGTTTTTGATTTTATTGAATTTGACCATTCATTCTGGCTTTCCCTGGATGTGTTTTTCTGCCAAGACTGGAAATAGCTGACTGGGGGTTATATTCTTTTTACCCTTTACCCTGCTCTGCTTTAGGGGAGCTCCCGAGAGGACTGTCCCTTCCTACTGGTGGTGAGAGGACCTTTGGGATTCGGACACTTGAAATTCTTTCCTAAATGGTTTAATATATTATCAGCCTACCCTGCCTGTCCATACCAACTGTGATTATTTGATATATCTAATTTTGTATATTGTGTGTTCATTTGGAATTATTCTGTTTAAGAGTTTTAGATTGTAAGTATGTGTTGTTAGAGAGATTAGTTTTATGTTTTATTTATTTTGGGGAGTGAATTTAAAGATATTTATTATTTTTATTTATTTATTTATTTTTTGGTATTGAAATTCACAGTTGAATAGTTTGGAAAATGTGACCTGGATCACCAGAATGTGTTGGAGTCATGCCCCCATGATCTTGCACTATTCGTCCTCCGCTCTTCATGCTGTCTGCCCTTTCTCCCCCCTTCACTTCAGTTTACAACATACATGCACTGTAGGGCACTGGGTATTGTCTGGAGGGGACAGAGGGGGGCATGGGGGTGTGAACAGCGGATGATGAATGAGGGGGGCCACCGCATCGGGGTAGTGAGGTCCAGGAGATTCCCTGGGGCGAAATGAAACCCAGAACGTGGGTTGCCATGCCTGGTTTCCATACCCAAGGGTGCTACAAATGATGGTAGGCAGATGGTCTGGGCAGCCCGAGAGGTTCATCCAACTCAGGCGGTGTTATGCAATGCTAGGTCCATTAAGAACAAGACTGCAATTATTGCAGATCTTGTTGAGTCAGTGGATCTAGCTTGCATCACTGAGACCTGGCTGGATGAGAACTCTGGACTCATTTTGGAGGCCGCAACTCCGGCTGGGTATTTGGTGATACACCTCCTGAGATTGGGGGTGGGGGAGGGTAGAGGTCTGTTTTAAGACCGATCTTAACCTCATGAATGTACCAGTTGGGGAGACTGGGGAGGCTGAGTCATTTGAGTGTACCGTGGTAGCAGGATCGTTCTCATCTACTGTCCACCAGGAGATGAGAAACAGTTCTTTCAAAAATTTGTGGACTTCGTCATCGACATGGCATTTGAGTCACCCAGGCTGATGGTCCTGGGCGACTTTAATGCTTGGGTCGATGATGAACTCTTGCAATTTGGTCAGCACTTCCTCCAGTTGATGACATCTCTGGGCCTTACACAGGTTGTTACCACTGCTACTCATAATCATGGTCACTCTCTTGGCTTAGTTTTCCATCTGGAGCTTGAGGCCTCCAACTTGGGGGTGGAACCAGTTGGATGGTCTGATCACTACACCATATGGTTCAGTTTTAGCACCCCCTAGGTAGGCCTACCCCTGTGCAGATGACACACTACCACCCTTTGTGAGATATAATTGGGCGATTGCCCATCTTAACACTTCCACCATTCCAGCTGCACATGCCCCAGCACCCAGCACTTACAATCAGTCTTTGCACCCCTAACACCTTACCTGGCATATTCCCTCAGCAAGGCTCCCTGGCTGCACTCTCTCCCACCCTCGCCCACCTCCCCCCGTATCTCCACTCCTGCCCCTGCCCCCACCCACCTCCCATACTCCCTCTGCACCTCCTACCCCCCGATCTCCTACCCACACTTCTCCCCCCATCGACCCCATCTCCTCCCCTTGTCTTGCTCATATCTCAAGTCTTTGTACTGGTTATTACATGTCTGTAAGTCAGTGACGTTATGTTTGTAACTAAAAATGTTGACTGTTGCACACGCTGACGTGAAACCTTTGTAAATGAGCCTCGGCTCAAAGGTATTGTAACCCTAGATTTAAATAAATAAATAAATAAAGATAAAATATAAATTCTCAAGGTAAAATGGGGGTGCTGGATCTCTCGTCCCTATCAGAGGCTAACAAGTGACCCAGAGGCCCTCGTAGTGGCTTATAACTCAGCCATTGCGGTGGCCCTGGATGTTATTGCTCTGGTCTGTGTTCATCCTCTCTCCCTTCACCCTCGATCCCCATGGTTTGATGGGACTCTGAGGGAGTTGCAGCAATTAGGATGAAGGTTAGAGTGTTGCTGGTGGAAATCCACTCTTGATGCTGTCCACCGTAGATTGATGGACCATTATCAAGTCTATCAATCTGCAATCTCCCGTAAGAAGGCAGAATTCCTGTCCGGGGAGATTGCGGCTGCTCAAAATCGACCAGTCGACCAGAGACACACAAAATATCTCATTTGGCTGTGTTTCACAATGACATGAGCGATCATGGAATTGTTGCTTGCATAAGATCTCAAATTAAGGCCCGGCCGCAACCCATCTTTATAACAAAAAGATCCTTTTGCAAATTCAGTGCAGTAAACTTCCTATCTGACCTGAGCATGATCAGATGGCAAGATCTTTACCTAGCCAAAGATGTCAACAAGGCAGCTTGCATCCTAATGACAAACTCACTACAATAATAAATAAGCATGCCTTTCATCAAAGTAAAGTGCGGAACAATTCCAACCCTGGTTCACCTCGGATCTCAAGGCAGCCCTTATAGCTCGAGATAAGCTCTGGGCTAAAGCTAGACATTCCAAAGAATCTTCGGATTGGCAGGCCTTTAGAACAGCCAGGAATAACTGTGTGAAAAAACTTCGCTCTGTTAAAGCTAACTATTATATTTCTACTCACGAACAAGCTAAAGGTAACCCTCATAAAAGATGGAAGACTATCAAAGCTATAGAAGGATGGCCCATGGTCCCCTCTGTCCCAACAAAGATAGTTGCAAGTGGCAAGATTGTGGAAAACAAGTCCCTAATCCTGGAGGGACTTAACTCCCACTTTGCCACAGCTGGATTAGCTTTTGACTCGTCACCTTATGCTGGTGCTGCGGTGAGCCAGCATACCCCTCCCGCCACATCTAGTCCTGCACCCAGCCCCTTCCAACTCATAAGATAACTTATAAAGGCGTAGAAGATTCTCTTCTTAACTTAGACACAAAAAAGCAGGGGGATGATGGCTTGGAACCCCTTTTCCTAAGGTCAGGCTAGCCCATCTCACTGCCCCAATTCTCCACATCTTCAATCTTTCCATTACATCTGCTACTGTGCCATCCTGCTGGAAATCAGCACATATCCTCCTCTATTTAAATCTGGTGACCCATGTGATGTAAACAACTATAGGCCTATCTCCATATTGCCTATCCTTTCTAAAGTTCTCGAAAAACTGATCCATATTCAGTTAAAATCTCACTTGGAAACATTCTCTCATTAACCCAGCTCAATCTGGCTTCCGGCTAATCATAGCACAATCACTGCACTAGCAAAAGTAACCAATGATTGGATCTCTGCTATAGATGCTAAGAAGGTAACTGGTGCAGTCTTTTGGACCTCAGCAAAGCTTTTGATACTGTTAATCACAAACTATTAGTCAATTGTCTTGCAAAGTTGGGTGCCACATACCATACCACCCAGTGGTTCTCTAGCTACCTAACTGGAAGATTCCAAAAGTAAAGGCGGAAGTTTTTTCTGCTGCCTTGCCAGTTGCAAGAGGAGTCCCCAAGGATCCATCTTAGGCCCTATCTTGTTTTCTCTGTACATTAATGACTTAGATGGTAACATATCTCGTCAATCTGCACTTTTTGCAGATGATACTGTGTTGTACTTCTGGCTCATCGTTATCTGAAGTCAAGGGAGTGCTTCAAGCGGACTTCGCACAACAGGCATAATCCTAATAAAGGCAAAGCTTCTGCTCAATGCTAAGAAGACTAAGCGATGATATTCTCCGCGGTGCTGTCACAGGCCCCCAATACCCTTGCCCAAGACTTCATTGTCACCACGCTAAACGAGCCTCTGGAAGTTGTAACCAAATTTAAATATCTAGGTATCTGGATCGACAATAAATTATCTTTCAGTGACCACGTCGAAGATGTCTCTAGAAGGTTAAAAGCAAGGTAGGTTTCTTCTACAGAAATAGGCCCCTTTTCCCCCTTGAAACTCGAAACAAGCTTGTACAGGCCACTTTTCTCCCCCTACTCGACTATGGCGATGTAATCTATTCCTCCACCACTCTTGCAAATCTAAGTAAACTGGACATCCTTTATCACCGTGCATTACAGTTCATTACCAACTCCCCTTACCGTTCGCACCACTGTGACTTATATGCAGCTGTTGGTTGGACATCCCTTACTACTAGACGCCTGCTCCATGCTGGGCTATGGACTCTTAAACTGCTCCTGCAGAAATTGCCAAACTATCTCTCTTCCCTTATTAGTATCTCACATAGTGCATACTGGTTAAGAAAATCTGACTTTATTATGCTTGACATACCAAGGACGCGGACTTCTTTGGTAAACATGTTATTGTTATATGCCCTTCCCTCCATTTGGAACCAATTACAAATTGTACTGAAACTAACCAGCACAGTTTCAATAAACTTCTACAAATCGCTAAGTTCAGCCAAAATAAAAGACACCTGTAACTGTCATTAAGTCTCTTCCTTCCCCATGTGTGCCATATTATCCACTGGTAAGGTATAATTGATTTGTCATATTAACTGCTTTCCCTTCCCCTTCTACTCCTGGCTTTATCTTTGCTTACGCTCCACTGCTACTCTATCAAATCACTTCTCCCCATATCAGTTGTAGACTGTTGTTTGTTCTAGCTGCCAAAATACTGTATATGTATTGCACACACCAGTCATCATGTTTCATTTATCAGTATGCAACCTGTAAGTCGCTTCCCTGTCTCATATCAATGTTTACCACCTGCGGTCACCCTATGTGGTACCCTTGTATGTATATCCAGCCTGTATCATGTAACGTGCATTTCATGTATATACTGTTATTACCTATCTGTGTTTGTACTTTAAGTGTTTATGTCACAGGACCTCCTTGTGAATGAGCTTGCTCAATGGAGTTTTCCTGCAATAAACTTGAACTTGAACTTGAACAGTTCAGCTATTCCGAACTGTGGACAGACTGTGCAACCTAGCCTGTCTACAAGTTCAGAAAGCCTTTTCGCAAGAAGAATACAATGAACTTGCTCAATTTTTTGCAAATAAGGTGGCTGACATCAGATCGGCTTGCCGTTCAGCACGCTCTATGGGTGTTGCTGTGGATCAGCGTGGGATCACTTATCCTCAGTTTTCTTGGAGTACCTTTGTCCAACCGGCTTTCATGGATGTCATGCGGATCATCCAGAGTGTGTGCCCTACATGCTGTAGTTTGGACGCGGGACCTACTTCCAAGATTCTGGGTTGTATTGATGTTATCGTTCTGGTCCTAGCTCGGATAGTCTGCTGCTCCTTGGAGACAGGTGAGTTTCCAAGCTCACTGAAAGAGGCGGTGGTGACACCGCACTTGAAGAAAGCTTCTTTGGACCCAGACTGCCTTGCAAACTACAGACCAATCTCTAACCTTCCCTTTGTAGGAAAGGTGATTGAGAAAGTAGTGGCCTCGCAGTTGAAGGACCATTTGACCATCCATGACATCTACGAATCCCTCCAGTCCGGATTTTGAAAGAAGCATAGTACTGAGACAGCGCTGGTTCAGGTGCTCAATAATCTCCTGATGGCTAGAGATGGTAGGAGCCATTCTATCTTAGTCCTCCTAGATCTCTCATCAGCATTTGACTCTGTGGACAATGGGGTCCTGCTTGATCACCTGAGGTTCATTTGTGGACTGACAGGTACAGTCCTCTAGTGGTTTACATCGTTCCTCACAGGAAGATCTCAGAAGGCGGCGTCCACGTTTTTTTCCTTGGACCCAGTCCCTCTGCCATGTGGGGTCTCTCAGGGCTCAGTGCTGTCCCCCATGTTGCTTGCAGTGTATATGCTGCCCCTTGGAGACATTGTAAGAAGGTATGGGCTGAGGTTTCCTTGTTATGCAGATGATACCCAGCTCTGCCTTTCTTTTGCACCCAACCAGGATAGAGCTGTCTCAGTCTTTAATAGCTGCTTTGCTGAAATCCAGGAGTGGATGGATGCCAGTTGGTTAAAGCTGAACTCCGATAAGACTGAGGTGTTGGTTGTGGATCTAAGTCACCGAACAGGGGGGTTGAGTGGGGGTTCACCCTCTGGTCTTTACTTTGGGGGTGTGCCACTCTTGACCTCCGAACGGGTGCAGAACCTGGGGGTAATCTTCGACGAGAGGCTGACCCTGCTTTCGCAGGTGTCGGCTGTTGTTAAATCCTTGTTTTACCATCTGAGGAATATCTCCAGGATTAAGCATCTGGTTCCATCCGGCAACCTTCCTACTTTGATTCACGCCTTTGTGACCTCACGTTTGGACTGTTGCAACTCCCTGTACTTAAGGCTACCTGGGGTGGAAATCAGTCACATGCAGCTAGTGCAGAATGCTGCAGCATGGCTTTTGATGGGATCCTCTCGGTCCTGTCATATTTCACCTGTGCTGTGCGGACTGCACTGGTTGCCAATTCACTGGCAGAGGACTATTAAAGTCGGTCTTCTGACTTTTAAAGCCCCTACATGGACAGGACCCAGACTACCTGAAAGAGCTCCTGGTCCCTCACTGCCCTGGGCGATTGCTCTGCTCAGCCAACAAGGGGTTGCTAGAGATTACAAGGGTATGTTTGCAATCTTCTGCAGTGAGAACATTTATATATGCTGCCCCTACCCTTTGGAATTCTGTACCCCGTCGGTTACGTGAGTGCTCAACTGAAGAGGGCTTTAAACAAGCATTAAAAACCTACTTGTGGAACCAAGCCTTTGGTGATTGACTAAAGGTTGTTATCAGTACTATCATTTTGTTTTATTCTGAGATGTTTTGTATGCGTATTGGGATTTTAATTATTGTTAAGGCAACTTGGTTTTTTGAAAGGCGCCATACAAATAAAATGTATTATTATTATTATTATTCATAGGAGGAAGTGCCAGAGAACAAGGAGGCATGCAATGAAGCTGGAAGGAGGGGGATTTAGGAGGGATGTGAAGAAGTAGTTCTTCACTGAAAGAGTGGTGGATGCCTGAAACAGTCTACCAGCAGAGGTGCTGGGGGTGAAAACAGTGGTGGGCTTCAAGCATGCATGGGATAGGCACAAGGGGAATCTTAGTGGGGAAGCGGGGGGGGCAGGGGTAGTCAGAGATCATGCAGTGTCTATGGTCACAGTATAGGCAGGAAAAATGGGCAGTCTAGGTGGGCCAATTGGTCCTTATCTGCTAACAAATTATATGTTTCTAGTTATTACATATTCAAATTCATTGCCCACCTATCCTCCCTCTGCCAGAGTATTTTACTCATCTCTGTCTCTCTCTCTCCTTCTCTCTCTAAGTTCTTCCATTGCAGTCACATTGATATACAGTAAAGATCAAGGGGAGGACATTTGAATTTACAAGGATGGGTACTACTGAAGGCCTCTACATATCAACATTTTTGAGTTTCTTCTGTCACAGAGTGAAACTGTTGATGAACACCACCAGCCAAACTATCATTACAGGTGAGAAACTTTGCATTTGGGATCATTTTACCATTTCAGATTACTTGTGTAATGTTGTTCATTGTGTAAGTTCTTTATTTTTAGCAGCTTTGAAGAGTCCCAAATGCCATCACAATTTATTTCCCCCTTATACCCCCCACCCCCATTCCACCTAAGCCTTGGCTCAGTGTGCCTCTGCCTTTCACCACGTAAAAAAATAATTTATGCCCAATAATAAAAACCAGGTATTCACATAAGTTTATAATTTCATAAATATAGGGAAGCAGTGTCGTCAAGGCACAGGTCAGGAAGCATAGGAAAACCAGGAGCAGTTGTACAATTCACCAAAAATATTCATTTACACTAGCAGTAACATAAAAAAAATAAACTTGTTCGGTATAACTATTTACAAAGGCAGAATAAAATAGAGGAGATCCATCAGGGTTTTCCTTCAGTCTCTGTGTCCAACTTGCAAGCAATTGTAGCTTTGTCTTATAAGCCCTTCCAACCCCCGATTCCTAACAAGCATCTTCCAAAGTGGTCTTGTATATTTCAGGCAGGTGCTGGCAGGAACACAGTGTGTCTGAGCTGAGGCCTCTTTTCCACAGCAAAATGCTTAAAACTTGCACTCAGGTAACCTCTTGAGTTTACAATGTCTTTTCTCAGTCATCTCAGACTATAATTATATACATTTCAACAGTAACGCTATATATTTTCTAAACAAAGGGATCCCAATATCAGTTACATTTCCACATAATGATTTGCATATATGTTTATATCAGCAGATATGCAAGGGAGAAAAAGACAGACAGCAAGGGAAGGTTGAGAGACAGTGAGAGGCAGAGAACTGCAAGACTGTCATGGGTGATCAAGTCCTAGGTCTCACAAGAAACTTTGGTTGTGTAACCAGATAGACAAGAGACAGGGAAGGGGAGTATAAAACATATCCCTGCATTCAAACTCTTTCCATAACAACTGGGACAGGGTCCTATTCCATCCTGTCACAAGCAGTATAGCCTAGAGATCTGGTCACTAAGCTAAGAATCTGGATACTCAGAAGACCTGAATTTGAATCTTACAACCTCCAGCTGCATACTGTGTGAACCTGAACAAGTCACAACCTCTGTTCGCTACCCAACACATCTGGAAATTAGCTTCTGCTCAGTGTGTTTTTTCTGACCAAGAATTTGAAACAAAAAAAAAATAATAAACCTCTGTCTCTATATTCGATAGGTTTGGGCTGCCAACCTGTCCTTTTTGATTGCATCATGACCTTTTGTGCCTGCCTTGTGAGTGACTGCTGTATTGGAACAAGTAAAAAGAGGCCAAGATTTGTTGTGATTTTTTTCTCTGCTTCAAAGTGGCTGTGATTGTGAGGCTAAATCCCGACAAGATGGAGTTGCTACTGGTTATCTGTTCTCACCTTAATGAGCCTGTGAAAGGTAGCCTCAGGCTGCCTCTCCTGGAAGGAAGGCAGCTTGAGGATGGAGAGGCTGTACACAGCCTGGGAGCCATCTCGTTTGACCCTAGAAACATAGTTGCCAGCTGTATTCCAGAGTGGCTTTTTCCTATCTAATGAATACTGCATTACCAAACTGTATCCCTCTCTGGATCAGGGTAATCTGAGAACACTGGTTCAGATGTATGTCACCTCACAGCTCCTGACCTGCTCTATAAGGGCCTGCATATGAATTAGGTTTGCTGTTTGCAGCTGCTGCAGAACACATTCTAGGTGTGACCCGAGGGAAGGGGAAAGGGGAGCAAAACATAACATAGATGCAGTACACAGTTACATACAGTTGCATAGCATTGACACAGTTCATAGTTACCATAAAGTGGAATAAAGTAGATGATTAAAACAAGAGTAAGTACAATAAAAGCTATCATCAAAAATTAAGCAATTCAGCCACACCTATACCACAGTAGGAGGCAAATGTAATGGGGGCAGTCACGTAGGGGAGAACAGGAGCAGGGGAAGGAAGAAGTTTCAGCTGCTACCTGAGGGAAACAGGAGAGATAGTGAAACAGAGGGAGATAGTGAAACAGAGGGAGGGTGGAAGTAGGTTCCAGAGTGAACGGAGATGATAGGAGAAGGCTGGTTGCCCAGCAGAGGAGCGGGGAGGAGGAATGATGAACTTGCAAGGAGCCCTGGAGTGGAGGGAGCAGGAGGTGGCGAGAATGGAGGAGAGGAGTGAGGAGAGGAAAGAGAGAAGAGACACCAACCAGAATTTGGATATGAATGAGGCACACTGGTTCTGGTGATGTGAAGGTCAAGGAAGAATGGATAAGGAGGAGCAGAGTGAACAGTGGTGGGTAGAAGAGGGGGAGTTGGTAGCAAAATGACAGAACGCATTGCAGAGGATGTCCAGTTTGACCAAGAAAGTGGAGGGAGTGGTGCCATAGACTATGTCCACATAGTCAAACACTGGGAGCACCATTCTGGTGACAAGCTCACAGCGTACCTGCTCACAGCATACCTGCAGAGACAGACAGTCTTTATTGCAGTACAGGGCACTTGGTGTGGGGTGCAGCATGGCATGGATGGCATCCATGTGGTCAGAGAGGTCAAGTTTAATGTCCGGTCACACACCAAGGTATTTGAATGAATGAGCCATTTCAAGAGGGTGCCATCCAAGGTGGAGAAGATAGGCAGAGTTGGGAGTCTGGCCAATTTGTGACTGGTGCCAAAGGTCATGATCACAGGTATTTTTTTGTGTTGACCTAGAGTTGGTTTTAGACTGAAACCAGTACAAGACACTGTGGAAGTCTTTTTTTTTTTTAATTTAATATATTTTATTGATTAATTATTCATGACAGTATACAAGATCGATGGCATTGAAACAAACCATTGTACAAAACGCCCTAATATATTGAGATATAATGACAGGAAACAAAACTGTACATACCCATTCATCAAGGGCTGTTGAAATGAATGTAATAAGGTTAACTTTCCCTCCCCAGTCCCTCCCCTCCCTCCCTCCACTGTGGTGCATGTTAATTTTATTTATTTGGCTAAGGAACCACTTAAGTAAAAAACATAACTATTGAATCAGGATCTTAAAATTGAGACTGACTAAGAAAGCTAAAAGCCGCCCTATCCCAGCGCATCATATATTATTACCAGACTAAACACAGAAGGTTGACCAGATGAGAATCAGAAAATAACAATGACATAAATAGATTCCGGCACATAAGTGAAAAGAGGAGAAAGGGAAAAAGAAAGCATGGAGGAGACCGCAACCCATTATATATTGAAATATCATTTAAGATACAGGGCATATAACTTGCCCCATTTTTTAGTGAAGGAAGATGAACGGCGGTTCACCTGAGCTATCAGGTTCTCCACCCAGAGTGCAAAGGTGATCTCATGTAACCATTCCGTATAAGTTAACACAGATTGGTCTTTCCAATGTCTAAGTACTAGTTTTTTTAACCGCCATTGATATTAGAGCCAAGTGATATCTCCTTTCCTTCACTTGTATTTCGGAATAATCACCCATAATACAAGTTTTAGGGGAGAAAAGGCCTTGTAACCCCAATAACGGATCAAGAGAGTTTTCTATTTGCTTCCAAAGAGGGGATACTGATACACATGACCAGAAAATATGTATCACAGAGCCCTCTTCTTTGTTACACCTAGAATATATTGTTGAAGCTTATACGCCTCATCTGGGCCAGTTTAACCGAGTATAATAAAGGTTATTTAATATACAATATTGTGTAACCCTGTATCTGTCTTGAGTATGATAGACATGTGGGTCTTTCCATATATCATGCCAGTTAATGTCTCTATCTGGATATAGGCTTTGCAGATATTAGGGCCGACGCGAGTAGGGGCCACTGGAAGCCCTGTTATGATAAATTATACAACCTGGAAATACTATGCGGATTGTTAATAATTATGGAGACTTGATAAAAAGTCAGCAAGATAGAGAGACTTTAACATTGCTCCAAACCTTTTGCACAAAAGATGCCTCAGCTGAAAAACCTTAAAGCCATCGCTGTTGACCATTTAAAGTTCCTAAGATCTCACCGTGTCAAGATACGACTTGTGATAAAAGTCCTTCACACTACATCCAGAAAGAGATGGTAACAATTTCGAGTTATCACAGAATTACCTATCCGAAGGTTTGGATTTAAACAAATGGGTTGAGAGAGATCCAGAGTTGGGGAGATCTTAAAATACTTGAATAACTGAGAGACCACCCTAAAGGAGATCCCAAGAGGTAAAGAGCGAAATGTTGCAGGGATATTCTTGCTAGGTATGTAAAAAAGAACTTTGGGATCAATATTGTGACTACTAATGAGGTCTAATTCAGCTTGCCACCACAATGGTTTATACCCTTGGTAAGCTGGGGAGTCCGATGAAGATAACCATTTCCCACATTTGTTCAAGTGTGAGGCCCAATAATAGTAAAAGAAGTTGGGGAGACGAAGCCCCCCAAAATCTTTTGGGCGGGATAATTTGTTATAAGATTTCCTAACAGACTTATTATTCCAAATAAAGGAACACTGTGGAAGTCTTGCTGGAGCATATCTTCCATGACTGTAGTGGAGGGAATGGAGGTGTAAATGACTGTGTTGTTTACATACATGTGGATATGCGATCTGGGACAAGTTCTGGGGCAGTCATTAAGGAAGATGGAGGACTGATGGGACCCAGGATGGAGCCCTGAGGGCCACAGCATGGATGGGAAGTTGAGTTGACAGAGCAACACCAATCTGTACTAACCTTAGGTGGCTAGAGAGGTAAGAACATAACCAGTCTATGGCAGGAGCCAAGAGGCCAGCAGAACTTATTTTATTCAGGAGGAGAGGGTGGGACATGGAGTAAAGGCCTTGGTCAGATCAATGAAAATGGCAGCCGCAAGGTACCCCTGATCCATCCTTGAGAAGATAGAATTGGTTACACACTGCAGGGAGGATACGATGGAGTGATGCTTCCGGAAGGCAGACTGGAATGGGGAGGGGAAATTGGTGGAGGATAGAAAGTTGGAGAGTCTACCATAGACAAGCTTCTTTTGCAGTTTAACAAGGGAAGGGAGGAGGGACACTGACTGGAAGTTACCCGGGGAGGAAGAATTCCCCTCTCTGTGGAGTGGAAGAACTTTGGCCAACTTCCAGTACTGCGGGACAGCACTGAGGGAGTTGGTGTTAGATTAGGGAACATGTTAGAAGTAAGGAAAAGGGGGATAAAACAAATGCCCTAGTGATGAATATAAAGGAAGTAGGCAGTGGCCATGCATTCAGATTTAGGGGAATAGAAAAGGTGTCTTTGAAAACCAGAGATGGCGATTGAGACAATAAGCTGTTACACTATGAGTCATTTTGGCAATACAGGCAGAAACTGATAAAAAAAGGGTGAAATGATTGCTTCCAGCTGACTCCTGTTCAGAGCTGATAAGATACACCTCACTTAACAGTTTTTTGGCCCCTACAGTGTCTCATATTGTGCATGGTGCATGGTGTGGCAGTGTGATATTAACTATACATACTGTATGTATTTTATTTTATGATTGACCAATGAACTGAAATTTTTAGGATGTTATACCCATCTATTATAAACAATGCATCTTTGTAAAACATCTGTTAATACACTACGTATTTATCAAGTTAGTAGTTGATCTGCTTTTAACTAACACTTTGGCCCTGATCTCATGTTGCTACTTCTTACCTCCACCCTCGCCTTTCCCCACTATATACCCTTGCTTTCCTTCATCCATTTTTTCTTTTCCCACGTTCTCTTTCCCCATCCCCTTGCTGCTTTTTTCTTATTTCCTTGTAGTTTGTTATTATTTTCACTTATATTGGAATCATGTATATTTGTATTTGTGTTCTTGCAGTCATCACATAATATTTTGCACATTATGTCTTTTCGCAAAAAATAGTTACACCTTTCTGATTGATTTGCACTTTGACCTGTATTGCACTATATATGTGTTCGAGTGTGATTTGTTCCCATAATGTTGTTCTCAGGGCAGCGCAGCTCCCGGGCAGCACCCTTTAGCACCTCCTCCAACTTACTCCTATTGGTGGATTTTGCCCACTGGCAATGCTGCCCCGGGGCAGCACCCTCGCGCTCCATCTCTCACCTATCCCTATTGGTGAATTTTGTTCCCTGACTCCAAGGCAGCAACCTGTAGCTGTTACTTCCCACAAATGTGATTGGTACAAGTCTGAGGAATTGAGGGTTTTAAGTGTAGATGAGAATGTTATGGAAATGCTCCCCCCAGCAATGTGCACTGCTTGTCGTTGAATATATTGCCCCCCGCCATATTTCCAAGGGCAGATAGAGATTTACAGTTTTAGAACCAGTTTTTTTTGTGGTGGTGGGGGGAGAATTTCATAGCATATACATCTGACAAAAAGATAAACATTTCAGAGGAGAGTGTTATTGTTCTGATGTTAATTTGACCAACTTTATTAATTTGCTTTTTCTGAAGGAGAGATAAGGAGTAGTGTGACTAGACTTGAAAATCCTATAAAACTTCAATGTGCTTCAGTGGCTTAATAAGTATGGCTCAGTAGTTATGACTGCATGCTACAGATCCACGGGTCAAAGGTTCAAACCTTGACCAGAGAAAAATTTCTTTTTTTTTTTGAAGGCTAGATATGGAGTAGTGACTACATTTTGAAATCCTTGTTTAAAACTTTATCCTACAGCCCTGCAGTGGTTATTCATCCAGTCTGTGACCATCTGAGACTTAACAGAGGCTCTGCTCTTTACTCTTCTGCAGCCCCTGTCTGGTTTTGTTGAAAGCTAAACTTAACAATGCCCAGAGTACACACTGTGGGGGATAAACTCTGAGGCACTCCACAGTCAGTACATCATGGGTTGTGTTCACCTGATAGGTTGCTTGATGCACATGTGACTTCTAAAGAAGTCTGACCCCTGTCTCTGTGATCCTGCTGTTGTAGCTTCAGTTTCGAATGTGCATCTGAAGAGGTTGCAGCACTTTAGTATCACCCGAATTAAAGTACTACTGTTTCAGAGTTTAAGGTAAGAGCTGGTTAGCTGTAAATGCAGCATATTAATACCATTTTTATAGATATACCATATTAAGTTAATTTATGAGAGATAGTTCCTAAATGCTAAGAATGATTTAATACTCCTTTACAGTAAGTAACATCAGAGATTATGTACAAGGAATGCAGAAATGCACTGGTGCGGCAGTTTCATAGATCAGCAACTTCAGTGAGTTAAGAAGACAGATCAACAAGTGTTTATCTCATTATAATATTACTTATATGTATATCTGACTACTTTTCTAGGCTGGAATAATACAAATGTTCAGGCATCCTGGGACCCCTGCTAGTGATCCCAGGAACACCTGCAGTGAGCAGAAAAGACACAAATTCAGTACAAGTTCTGGTAAAACACTGTTCCTCAAATTGATCCATAGGGGCTACACAGTGAAGTAACTTGCCAGAAAGGGGCATGCTGGAATCTCTGCTAGCGATCCTAGGGCCAACCCCATACAACTCACCTCTCAATCCTTGCTGATCAGCCAGTCAAATATTGACCTCTGATTGTCTGGTATCACAGATTTTAATAACAGCAGCCAAAAGTATCTCCTTATTCCATATTGCACCCAATACCTCCCCTCTGTTGGTCAGTTGGCAGCACTCTTTTCCCACAAGATCCCTTAATGTTTGCTTATGGACTGTGCCCTAGTCCCATCCAAAATGGTGTGCTAAGCCATTAAATGTTTTACTGATTGGAGTCTGGCTGCTTCTCTTGTGTATTTAAACTGCCGCTGCGGCCAGACTCCATCTCGTGGCAAAAGACAATCCCGCACATGCACACTCCCTTATTCTCCATCTTAGGCACAGCTAATAGACACCACTGCACATGTGCAAACATGGAGCGGCCATCTTAAATACAGCCACCAGTGATTGATTCCCCTAACGAAAAACAATACAAGGGGGAAAAACTGTCATTCAGTACGGGAGAAAAGAATAACATTAGCGGGTCAATAAGATCGGAAGGAGCTATATCTCCTTATCAACCATACAAACCTGTCCCATTCCAGATTTCATGATCAGACTACAGGGGTCTAGCTGCTGACCCAAACTAACACAGCAAGAGAATGTTTAAAGAGACAGTACCACCATTAACAGTGGGCACTGCAGCATCTTAAGGACAGCTTAGGGTCTGCCACATATCCGATACATAATATAGAAATATATATATATATATATATATATATATATATACAGAATATACATTTAAAAAATAAGCTTTTTAGTTACATATGTCCCTACAGCCCCCTAATACCCATTTCATTTCTCCTCTTATCTCATTAGGATGTGATTATTGCCAAGTCAAAGAGCTGCAAACACTGCAATGTACCTATCCCACCGGGGCAGTTAGGAAGGCTGTGCGCCTCCTGCACAGAAGAACCCTCTAACAATAATGGCAAGGAAGACCCAAGGGAGGGCACCAGTACTAGTCAGAACACCATGGTACAATCACCAGTCAGCCCAACTTTGCCACCTACACAGAATTTGGACACAGCCACTATATTCCTACTTGCTACTGTTTTATTGATTTTAATTATAATATTGTTTATGTTATTGTATTGTATATTGTAAAGGCATACTGAGCTTTGGAAGGGCTACGCATATAAAAAAAATGTTATTTTACTTTACTTTACAGAACCAAAAGGTCATGCAGGCTCAGCAACAGCTGCTAGCAGCCATGCTGGAGGAAATAGCGGAGATAATGGGATCAAGACTGCTGTCCCCACACCCTCCAGATAATGCTCCAGCTACACCAGTACCAGATGCCAATGGGTCCAGACCAACTGCACCCTTGCTAGGCCCAAGATCATATATCCATCCGCCAGATTCAGGCAATGACTCAGAGAGGGAAGGAGACATGGAGGTAGACCCACAACCATTAACGGCAAAGTGGTGTTTCCCAGATAAAATTCTTGCTCTAGTACATGACATTATTGCCACAGTGGGCTTTGATACATCAGCCCCCCGCCTCATTCAATGCTACTACTGTCTCATCAGCCATCAGCCATGAAAGCAGACATTTTCCCAGTCTGTGAATCTATTGATGAGCTCATTAATAAGGAATGGGACTCATCAGACCCAGCACACTTATCAGAGAGAAGATCATGGGATAAAATGTATCCCCTACAGGCTGACAAACTGGCATTGTGGTGCTATCCACTGACAGTGGATCCACAGATTGCCTCACTTAACAAAAAAACAGTCCTCTCAACGGAGACAGCCCCTGGCCTGAAAGATCCTTAAGAAGAAAGATAGAGGACATACTAAAGAAAAACGTCGAACTGACAGGCCTAGGGGCAAGAGCAGCCACAATGGCAATATACGCCACAAGAGCGCAGGTAGCATGACTACAAGAAGCAGCAAAGGTGTTAACTGCAAAATCAACAGAGAGACAGCTGTTGGAGAATGCAATACTGTCCACCAAGTATCTAGCAGATATGGCTGTAAACTCTCTGAAAATAAATGCCAGGGCAGCGGTACTAATCAACAGAGCTAGAAGAGCACTATGGATGAAACTATGGGATGCGAACAACGAGTCCAAATCCATGTTACATAAACTACCATTCAAAGGTTCACTAATCTTCAGTGAAGGCCTAGAAAAGTACCTAACGGATAAGGAGGATGGCAAGACACTGGATAAGGACCAAAGCGGATAGATCCACATACTTGCCAGCGAGGCACAAAACCCATTCCTACTCCTTTTGAGACAGAATAAAAAGGCCAAAACAGATATAGAGGAGACAATTACCACCCAACCTATAACCTGACACACAGTTACAACAGGAATCGGGGCAGGGGAGGAGCCAGCAGAGGAAGAGGGGACAACTCCTATACACACAGAGCCCATGCAAAACAGTGACTATGCTTGCTACCAAAAATATCCAAACAGATCCATAGGAGTATACCTTATGCTGGTCACAGACACTTGGGCAGATGCAGCACAAGACAGATCGGTACTAGGGCTATGCCATAGAGCTACTACAGATTCCCAAAATGCACAGACTGATTCTATTCCTGGTATCCAAAAACAAGACAAATGTTGTCTAGAAACAGGCACTGAGGGAACTACTACACAACAGAGCCATAGCAGAAGTAGCAGGGGCAGAAAGGGTACAAGGGATATATTCCATATTCTTTGCAGTGCCAAAGAAAATCGGGGAGTAAGACCAGTCCTAGACCTAAAAGCTCTGAACAGATCAGTGGAATATAGACCCTTCAAAATGGAGACAATCAGGTCAACAATAAGAACCATACGCCCAGGGGATATTCTAACATCCATAGACTTGAAGGATGTCTACCTGCACATTCCAATAAGATCATTGCATTACAAATTCCTCAGGTTTCACATTCTGGGAAAGCACTACCAATACCAGGTATTACCATTCGGACTAGCATCAGCCCCAGAGTCTTCACCCGAAGTGTCCATAGTCCTAGCAGCAAAACAGCAGGAGCAAGGTATACAGGTAATCCCATACCTGGACGACTGGCTCATCAGAGCACGATTAATTCAGCAGCACATACAAGACACACAAACCATAACACAATGCCTAGAGAATCACGGCTGGGTAATAAGCCATGCCAAAATCTGTCTAAAACCAAGCCAATCAAGAAAAAACCTGGGCACCATGATCAACACATTGGTAGAATTGATATTCCCATCAGAGAAACACATCAGCACACTGATATCTGCAGTACGCAAACTACAAAAGAAAAAACTATCAACATTAGAAATTATATCTCAGATTCTGGGACTCTTGCATAGAGATAGTACCATGGGCCAGATGGTACATGAGGCTACTACTACAATTTCCAATCAAACGAGGGACAGCATACGACCTGGACTTTTCCAGGACAGCCACCATTCCAACAAAGGTGCTACAGTCGTTAACATGGTGGACAAAAAGGGGAAAATCTCAGCAGAGGCATGCCTCTAGATATTCAACCAGATTTAATAATAAACACGGATGTAAGCCTAACATGCTGAGGAGCATACACAGAGACAAAGATGGCACAAGAAAAATGGGACACCAAGGAGACAAAATTGCCAATCAATGTACTAGAAATGCAGGCAGTATTCCTTGCCCTATTACGCTTCAAACAGATGATAAAGGTGAAGCATATACTGATCAGATTAGACAATCAGGTCATAGTAGCATATATAAACAAACAAATAAGGGTGAACAAAGAGCGATGTGATACAAAAAGAAGCCACAAAAGTAATACTATGGGCAGAAAAACATGTGGCCAGCATATCAGCAGTACACCTGGCTGGCAAGCTGAATACAACAGCGGACTGACTGAATCACCAACAGATCCACCCGGGGGAATGGAGCCTACACCCACAAATCTTCAGAATCATCGACAGAAGATGGAGGCCAGTGGAGATGGACCTAATGGTAGCCAACAAGAATGCTTAGTGCATGCTGGCCTGCCAGTGCAGTGGCAGGGTGCCCAACTGCGACACCAATGGCCCAGTTCAGGGACGGACCTGGAGACATCGAAGGACTGGCCGAGGGAGAAGTATTGAGTGTCCTAGGGACTGTTCTCCTTCTCCAGGGATGGAGGGGGTAGAGTGTCCAGTACAACGTGGACCCCTGGTGGAGGCTGAGGGTACCCCCTGTACTGCCGCCATTACTGTGGGGGGTGGGGTGGATGTGGGATGTCATTGCACATCCCCACCCCGGGGGGGGAAATTGCAGCCGCCACCAATAATGCCCACTCACCCTGGTCCTGATTACATGCCGTTGTACCTCCAGGAAGATCCCAACCTATCCCATTGCCCACTGTGGCCAATGGACTCCACGCCCCACCTTGGGGGGGGGCAAGCCAAGGAGGCAATACCGGTGGGCTCCCCTACCGGCACCCTTGTCTTTTCATCACAGGGATCCAACTGGTACAGTGGCCCCACCCTGGGGGGGTAATCCAGGGGGTATCGGTGTACTGGAGGGCAAGTCCCAGAGCACGAGGAGAGGGCTGAGGGCTAGCAGGGGCTGAGCCACAAGGTGGCTTGTGCCCCTCCCCCCCAAAAAAATACTCAATGCAAAAAATGCTTCTCCAGCTACAAGGACAGTCTAGCCATGGGGATGGATGCATTATCACACAGCTGGACATTCCACATAGCTTACATCTTTCCCCCCAATTCCTCTCATCCCACAGGTCCTGAAACAAAATCCAAATTTCCAGGGCAAAGGTGAACCTGATCACACCCTACTGGCCAAGGAAGGCCTGGTTCACGATGTTAGTGGCAATGCCACTAGACCATCCATGGATGTTCCCTGTCCCATGCCCTTCTGAAGCTGTTCACAGATTTACATTATACCACCCATTCTAGTAGGGTGTTCCATTTTGCTACCACCCTCTCTGTGAAATAGTGTCTCCTCATTTCAATGCAAATTGTGTTAACATTGTTCTTTTTCTTTCAGATTATCATATACTATATGTGTGCCTCCTTGATTGCTTTGATTGCTCCAGTTGCTCTATTATATCATGGCTCTTATTTTGTAAATTAGACAAGACCCCTTGTGATTATTGATTGGTTGATACCTATCCGCATCTCCTTTTTGCTTGATAGTTTCTTAGCTTGACTTTTGGCTGGTCCAGGTGTATCTAATTTTGCACCCAGACACTATCTTTACCACACCCTTCTCTTTCTGTCCTGTGGAAATTGTTATTGACTCTTTATCCCACGGTTCTTATAGAGGGACATGGCACAACTGTTGAAATATTTGCTGAATGTATTAGAAACTTCAAAGAGGTGCAGTAGAGGATATGAGCAACTTGCAGTATGGGGTGGTATATTGGTGGAAGGTCAAAGAGATTATGAACCATTTTCCAGAATTTGGATGCTGTATTAATGTTGGTTTAAAAAATCTGACTTAAAGAAGTTTGATTTTGTGGCCCACAGCTTTTACAGCATTACATTACCTGTAGTTGAGTAGATCTGTGGGGGAGCCTGAGGCTTTGTAAGAAACCCAGGAAGCATCATAGACTTTTTCTAGGGCACAGGAAAGGTGGTAGCCCTTTCCCATTTTCATGTGGGGGGCAGGTTTGTGCCATATGCAAAAGAAGTTGCAATGGAAATAGTTCAGATTCAACTACTGTATGTCAGAGCAGATGATCAAGAACCAATCAGTACTGGAGAAGTCACCAAGTAGTGAGGAAATGTTCATATTATGGAATTAGAAGGTGAGCTTGGTCCTCGGGAGTATTTTGGGTTTCTGGATGTTTTGCACACAGAAAATGGACAGACGATATACTGGTGGGTTCCTGATGTGGCAGTCTTATAGGGGTTGGTGGAGTGTCAAGTGAAAAGAGTGAGTGCATTTGCGCGCATGAAAAACAGTGACTCAAAAATATTGAGTGTGACTTGAGCTGGGTGTTAATAGCTCATGGTTATGTGAATGCGACTGTGTTTCTTGTGCTTCAGTGTATTTTTGCGTTGTCAGTGATGAGTACATATCTTAATGTGGGTGGGGGGCAAAGTCCCCACATAAAATTATTGAACATTTCACTATTTTGACAGTTTGCTTTTATTGTCCTTCACTTCGTTTGCTGGTGCCGATGTTGCTTTGCTCATATGGTCCTCACTATTTTTGTTTCATCTTTTGACCTAGTACCGGTTGGTGGAGAGAACCTAATTAATCAGGGAGTGATTTAGAGACCTTGGATTGAAGCAGATGGGCTGATCAACATGCACTGTGAGGTATGGGGCCTGGATATCACTGTTGATTTTCTTGGAGGATGGGTATAACCAATTTCTGCTGGTGACACCCAGGAAAAGTCTGTCTACTGTAAGGTGGCCAGAGAAACAGATGTGGCACTAAATATCTGAATCCTGATAGACAGAACCTGCTTAAGTTGAATACCTCTGACGGTTCTCAACTGGAAGTGGTGGGGCTGTTGAAGTATCTCAGTGTACATTTAGATCAGGAGTTATCCTTTAGGCACCATGTTGATGTCATGACAAAATCTCTCCATCAGAAGCTTGGGCTATTGTATAGACTTAGACTGAAGGCCTCTCCTCTCTCTTAAAGGAGATACGTCTAGCCATTGCCAGTAGTACTTTGCTGTATTGTTGTATAGTGCTCTGGTCCTTAATTCACTATGGGAAATGGACTCTGCAATAGAACTGGACAGTTTGCTGCTGGTGGCTTCCCTAGGGAGCACCACTGTGATGTATTCTATTCATTAAATTGGCCCTACCTTGAAGGAAGACTGAGTTACCCCTCACTTTTTCTCATTTATAAAATGCTAAATGTCAGTTTCTCTCCTTGTCTGCAAAGTGTGCTTGAGCCTAAGTCTCAGAGGGGACTTCTTTTGTTTTTTTGCTAGTACTCTGCTAGAAGTCTCCAGAGCTAAATCAAGCTTTGGTTGGAGGTCCTTTGCCATTACAGTTCCATATCTCTTGAACAAATGTCCTCATGAGACTGTCCCACCACCGCTGGCATTAGAAAAGTCTTAAGGCTTATCTCCTTGGATGTAGTCAGGGTACTTGTAATTGCTGAGGATACCTCATCCATATGTGGTCTTACATTTATCTTATTTTGCTCAATAATGACTTGAGTATTGATTTCACTCAGTATTTTACTACTCCATGATTATCTAACCATTTGCTATATTATTCTGTTTCTGTACTTGTTTTCTGAATTACTGGCCCCGTTCAACGTATACAAATATGTCAAATGTCTGTCTCTCTCTCTCTCTCTCTCTCTCTCTCTCCCTCCCTTGTAGGGTCACTCTTGAAAAAGGGACTTTTTGTCTCAGAGGTCCTACCTGGCTATCAAAATTCATTAAATAAATGACTTCCAGTAGGGCTTTAATAAGGGTCATAATAGAGCAGTAATACAAGCCACTGATGAAGGCTGGGAGGGACTGAGGGAAGGAGAGCTTTCCATTTATGAGTTCATGGGGTTTAGGAGTAGGAATGAAGGAAGAGTGGACCACTCCAAAGGCAAGGCTGTGAAGTATGTACATGGCCACTCCTCCCCCTCACTTGCCTTGGTCCTGTCTGTGAACAAGGAAGGGAGATATTGGCATAGCTGATCTTTTGAACTATTTTAAACCTTTCAGTGTTGGTGTTCAGTACATACTACTCAATCACACATAAGTGCTGAATCTGCTCTATGCATCTGCACCGAAAATGTTTAAAGAGTGAGAGTGCATATTACAAAAAAGTAAAAAAAAAAATAAATTGTTCAAAATGTAAACATATAACTACTAACAGTTCTGCTATGTGTTAAGGAGAGGAAATCTGTGGAGGTGTTGATCCTCCTTATTAGGTTAACTCCAAACTGGGTTAAACCTCTTTCAGGTGCTTGATGGAGTCATTACTTTGTCATAAAAGTAATAATAAATAATGATGGTGAAGATAATAATAAATAAATTATCATCATTATTATAGTAAAGTATCAATAATACATATGTAAGAATCAGAAATATTACTTACATTCTGAAAATTAGAACCAATCTTAGGAAAATTAAAGTTAAGTTGGGAATATTTTTTTGCTTAAGGAAAGCACTTAAGAAAAATGAACCTGTAAAGCAGTTGTTTTAAACAAAGAACCAACCTACTCTCCAAATGAAACAATGACACTTATTACATAGTAATATTCATAGTAGCTCTGTACTTTAATGTAAGGAGTTATATTACTTCAGGTACCCTTATGTAAGGGCTCTATCCTTAAAGAGCAACTGACTCATTCTGGGCAGGTAACTCATACTAAGTAGTTGCCTGTCAACGAGCTAACTAAGCCTATTATGACATTTTTCTGTTCAGTAATATAAAAGAAACTTATAGCTATGTGCCTGGCTTGTAACTTCTGAGTATGAGTTGAACAGCCGCCAAGCACTGCAGCCCCATCCCCAGAAATAGCATTTTGATAACGTGAGGTAGAGAATTGGGCTGCCAGCACGCTATATATTGACAGAATGAAATCGGGAGAGGGTATCCTCTAAACACATGTTCAGAGGACTCCCCTTCCCCAGTTTCATTCTTTCTATATATAGCATGCTGGCAGCCCTGTTCCTTACCTCCTGTCATCAACATGCTATTTTTTGAGGTGGGGCCACAGCATTTGGTGGCTGCTTGGCTCATACTTGGAAGTGATGAGTCAGGAATATAACTATCAGGAATATAACTGCAAATTTCTTTTATATTACTGACCAGAAAAAAATTATGATAGGCTTAATTAGCTCCTTGGGCAGGCAAGTACTTAGCATGAGTTACATATGAACATACAAAATTGCCAGAAGAAGCAGGCTTATACGGTCTATCGAGTCTGCTCAAATGTGCAGCTAGCCCCTCAACTTGCAGCTGCCCCCTCTTCCTCCCCCCTTCATCTTAACACCCCCTTATCTTGTCCCAACCCCTCTTAAAGCTACCCACCATTCTACAGGAAACCACTTCCTCGGGTAGAGTATTCCACCTGTCCACCACCATTTCTGAGAAAATGTCTCCTGATTTCCTTCCTGAATCTTCCCCCCTCTAGCCTCAGCTGATGACCTCTCATATCCCTTCCTCTTCTAAACTGGAGGATCCCTTCTGCATTAACCTTATTTATCCCCTTCAGGTATTTAAAGGTTTCAGTCATACCCCCCCCATCCCTCCTGTCCTCCAGAGAGTACATGTTCAGCTCAACCAGGCTATCCTCGTAGGACTTTTCCTCCAATCCCTGGATCATCCTTGTAGCCCTAAGTTTCACCCCCTCCAACAATTTGAATTTCAGGAACGGGTGCCAGTACTGCACACAGTACTCCAGATGAGGCCTGACCAGGGACTTGTATAAGGGAGAGATCACTTCCCTACTCCTGGAGGAGATTCCCCTCGCTATACATCCCAGCATTCTATTGGTCTTTGCTGCCGCCTTTCTGCACTGAGCAGAGTTGTTCATGCTGTCTGTTATAGCCACCCCCAGATCTTTTTCCTCCTCTATACTTTCCAGTTGCACCCCTCCCAGCTGATAGCTCATCCCCTGGTTCCTCATTCTGAAGTGCAGTACCTTGCACTTCTTGGCATTGAACCCCAGCTGCCATGTTTCTGACCACTCCTGTAGTTTGGTCAAGTTCTCCTGCAGCCTCTTCCACTCTTCAATGGGATCTACCACTGCTCCCATCTTTGTATCATCAGTGAACAGACTGATCCTACTCCAGACCCCGTGTGAGATATCAGCTATGAATATCCTGAATAGAACTGATCCCAGTACCAATCCCTGTGGCACCCTGCTTGACACATCCCTTGGTGATGAGAGCCCCCCCCACTACCACCCTCTGCTGCCTTCCATTCAGCCAGGCCCTAACCCACAGATTGTGTCAGTTGCTCTTTAATGCTGTGTCCCAAAAGAAGGAAAGAGCATGGAGGTGATGCAGTGCATTGGGTGAGAAGCTGCAGTTTTTCGGAACACCTTCTGGAGACTGAAGTGCTGCCCAATTTGTATTCACCTCTGTGGGATAAGGGTAGAGGTTGCTTGACTCTGGGCTGAACTGCCAAATGTGCAGAGAACCTTCTGCCCACCCTAGGGATCACCAAGACTGCCACCACTCTGCCAGAGGATGTCTAGGCAGGGGCAGAGTGGTTGGACCTTGGTGAGCTCTAGGAGGGTGTGGGAGAAGGAAGAGTAAACACTCCTCAGCCTGTACCACTGCACAATTCCTTCCCTATACTGGCAGGATGGAGCAGACAGGAGGAGATACCCAGAGCAGTGAGAAGGGAGTAAGTGGGGAGTCCTCAAAGGAGAGGCTGCAAGGAGGGAGGAAGAGGCCCCCAGTTGAGGAGGAAGCAGCTGCTGTTTGGGGACTCTATTGTTATGACGATAGACTTTGGAGTCAGTGGACAAAGGGAGAGTGAGATGAAATGCCTGAGAGGGGCTTTGCTTATAGGGATGCAGAGCAGATCCAGAGGATACTAGGGCAGCAGAAGATGGGAGGGAGCTAGATGGTATTGTCCACCTTGGAACAAATGACCTGGCAAGGGACAGGGTAGGGGTACTGCAGAGAAATTTCAGGGAGCTGGGGATGGACCTCAAGTAGGTGGCACATATGGATACTTTTGCTTAAGTGTTACCTGTATATGGCTGGGGAGAGAATAGAACACTGTGCACTGGGGTTTTAACAATCGGTTGAAATATGGTGCATGGAGGAGGGTTTCAGCTACACTGGGGACTGGGGGCCAACCTGGGAGGATATGGCCTTTATGGGAGGGATGGTCTGCATCTTTCTGGGAGAGGGAACCAAAGTCCCTAGGGGGAGGTTTAAATACTACTTTGATAAGAATTTAAACTAGTCGGGGAGGGAGGCTGTTAAATTAAGGCAGGCAACAACTGCCACCCCCAGACAATGAAGCAGCAAGGAGGGAGAGCCCAAAGGGAGTAAGCTCAGCCCAGGGCAGAGGCACAAGAAGACAGGTGTGGGGACAACACAGAGGAAAAGGGAGGTATAAATGTGGAAAGCAAGAAGAAAGGAGTAAAGGGGATGGGTAACAGAGAAGGTAACAAGGGAAGAGGGGTACAGGAGCAGCTTCACGGAACAGCACAGGTGGAGGGAAGCAGGAAAAGGGAGAAAGGTATGGAGAGTCATGTGTGCCAATGCAAGGAGTCTGGGAAATAAAAATTCCAGACCTGGATGCCATCATGGTGGAGGATAGCCTGGATTTGGTGGCCATAACAGAGTCATGGTACACTGACAGCTATGACTGGGACACAGCCATACCGGGCTACTCTCTGTCCAGGGGAGATGGGGGCGGGGCAGGGAGAAGGGGTTGCACTATATGTGAGGGAGGGAATGGAGGACATGGTTTTCCAGGTGCACCCTGAGGAAAAAGAAGGGTTGGAGGTTCTGTGGGTCATCCTGGAGACTGGTACTGGGGCCGCTATTCATACAGGGGGGCATACTCCTCTCCTCTCCAGCACAGGGACAGGAGTTGGAAAAGGCAGTGGGGGAAGCAGTCAGCATAATCAGGATGGCAAGTAAGTGGGGGGTACTGCTAGTTGGGGACTTCAGTCAGCCATATGTAGACTGGAGACTTCCAACTGCAGCTTCAGCAAGGAGCAAGGCTATCCTTGACTCCTTACAGGGGGCCTTCCTCAGGCAGCTAGTCTAGAAACCAACTAGAGACAGGGCAGTGCTGGAGCTGGTGCCTAAAAACAAGGATGACATTGCAGACGTAACAGTAGGCAGTCTCCTAGGTACCAGTGATCACTGTACAGTGTGGTTAAACATTGACATGGGAACAGAGGCAAACTGCATGAGGACCAGGGCAGTTGTAAAGAAATGGGAGCCTGCCTCAGAAACTGCCTCATAGGTAGGGATTGAATAGGGTGGGGCAGAGGTACAGTGAGGAAAAATAAGGGAGGGCTTAATTAAAGCAGCCAACTTCTGCATGAAGGAAGTGAGTAAAGGTAGAAAGAAAAAGAATCTGTAATGGTTCTCTAGGGAAGTGGCCAAGCTAGTGAGGAGAAAAAGGATATAATTCAGGAGGTGGAAGACAAGGAGGTATACCAAGTAAAACAAAGTGAACCAGAAAAGGCAATGATTTGAGCAATGGCCCAGACAAAGGAAAGGATAGCCAAAGGGGTAGCTAAGGGGAATACGACTTTCTTCGGGTACATAAGTAAGAAGAGGAAAGCAAGGGGAGGCATAATGAGGATAAAAAGGGCAGCAGCGGGACACTGTGTAGAAGAGGATCAAGAAAAACAGACATCCTGAACAGGTACTTCTCCTCAGTTTTCACAGTAAATGGGGATGCACTACCAGGGAGCAGCAGGAACAAAGAGGAAAGGAAGGGGAGGTGGATACAAGTCCATTTTCAGAGGAAAGAGTCCTGAAGGGACATGAAGCTCTGAAAGTGGACAAGACTAAGGGACCAGAGGGGATACAGCCAAGTGTACTAAAGAAACTCAGGGAGGTGCTAGCTATCCCACTGATGGCCTTATTCAACAGCTTATGGAAAATAGACATAGTTTCAGAGGATTGAAGGAGAGCAGACATGGTTTCTGTCCATAAGAGCTGCAGCAGGGAGGAGGCAGCAACAGCACATCAGTGCTGGGGAAATTAGGAAAGGTTGGTAAAGTATTTGAATCCAATGGCTACAAGAACAAAGACAGCATGGATTCCTGGGGGTGGTATTCTAGATGAATCTGATTGATTTCTTGACTGAGTGACCAGGAAAGTAGATCATGAGAGAACAGTGAACAGTAGTGAAGCTTTCAACACTGTGTTGTACAAGAGACTTATAAAACAAAATTGAGCAGCCTTGGGGTGGGATCCAAAATGGTGAATTGGGTAAGGAACTGGCAAATGTATAAGCGGCAGAGGGTGGTGGTTAATGGCATTCATTTTAATTAGGGAAGAGTGACTAGTGGGGTACCGCAGGTTTCAGTACTGGGAGCAGTCCTCTGCAGTGTCTTCATAAGTAACATTTTAGAAGAACTGGAAGGGAAGGTATCCCTTTTTGCAGATGACACCAAAATTTGTAATAGGGTGGACACTCAGGAGAGGGTGGAGAGAATACATAGGGACTGTGGGAAACTCAAGGAGTTTTCAAGAGCATGGCAGTTGTGGTTCAATGCCAAAAAGTGTAAAATCATTCACCTAGGGCATGGGAACCCAGGAGCTGAGTACAGGAAGTGGGGGTTACTGATAATCACTAAGCAGGAAAGGGACCTTAAAGTTATCATAATTGATGATCTCAGAGTGGCAGGGCAGTGTGGCAGAGCAGTGGGTAGGGCCTGTGGGATGCTGGGATGCATAGGTAGAGGTAGATCCAGGAGGATGTGGGAAGGGGTGTTGCCATGGTATCACCTACTTGTGAGACCCAATCTGGAGTATTGTGTTCAGTTCTGGAGGCCACACTTCAGAAAAGACAAAGACAGGATGGAGGCAGTCCAGGGGAGGGCAACTAAAATGGGGCAGGGGTTGACTCAAAAGCCCTACAAGGAGAGATTGACGGATCTCAACATGTACACCCTGGAAGAGAGGAGAGTCAGAGAGGACTTGATAGAGACCTTCAAGTACCTCATGGGGGTGAACAAAGTGCAGAAGGGAGCCTTTTTCAAAAAAAGAAAGAGCACCAAGACCAGAAGACATGTGATGATGCCGGGGGTTGGGTGGAGCAGGCAAGTTTAAGAGGGATATGAGGAAGTACTGCTTCACTAAAAGAGTGGTGGACATCTGGGACAGACTTTCTACCGGAATTGGTGGAGGTAAAAACAATAGGGGGCTTCAAGCATGCATGTGATAGACAGAGGGGGATATCAGTAAATTGTCAGGTAGAAGGGAGGGCCACATGAGACTAGTTAGGGTCTGTGGAGATAGACAAGGCAGGGATCATCTAGGCAACTGGTTGGGCCAAGCAGTCATTTTTCTGCCTACAAATTCAATGTTTCTGTCCCCTTCTTACCATAAAATGGCCCCTCCAGTGATATTGTATTTTAGTTTTCCCCTTGATGTCTTCCCATACTGTACCTTTCAAACCTCAATCACAATTCTACCAGTTTTCAAACCTGTGTCAGTTCATAAACAATATTTTTAAATGCTTAATGTAACATTTTACTATTCCATTAGAGCGCTTAGCAAACTTAGTCAAGCAGTGTCCGGTTATCTGTGCCATATTCAGTATAATTATCCTTCTCTAAATTTGCTTTTGGTGGTTCAGTGCCAGCCTCCACATCAAAGCTGAACAGTAGAATATTATTTTAAATGTGGATAACTGCCTGTTTTCTGGCAACAGATCAAATAGTACGCATGTAATAACAAAACCTTTAAAACTGAACATGTTGCTCTCAATATACTGTACAGCACAGTGGCTTGAAGACAGGCTACATCTGTGAAAGTAATGTGAGCAAATGTAGCCATACTGTCTGCTGGGTGTGCCAGTACATTACAGGATGTTTACCGACATTGTCAGCTTTTTTTTTAGTACAGCAGTTGAATGCAACCTGGCAGAAAAGCACTGTTTTCTGCCAGGTTACATTCTACTGCTGTATAGCCATGAAATGGCAGAATAGTATCAAGGTGTGCATTATATTTTTTGTGACTAACAAAGTAACTCATAGTCATTTGCTGCTAGTGCCCTTGACAGCTAAGAACTTAGATGACTGTAAGATGGCGTGGGTGGAATGGGTGGGGGTTGGGGAGAGGGAGAAGTGCAAACTCAGTAGCTGTCTTAGTTGCTATAGCATTTAGAGCTTGTCTGTTTCGTCTTGTTCTGCTGATGTGTTGTGACTGATGCCATCAGCACGTTCGATATCTGATCCTTCCTAACTTCTCCTTCCGTTATTGTTACAAGCAGTGGGCTATGGTAACTTTTGTTTTATTAAGTGGCACATGCTGCTGCTTTGAACATTGTGGATGGACAATTTTATAGACTTTGCTATTTTGTGCAGCAGTGCTACCACTGAGAACACCACTACATAATGTACTGTACTGTACTTCATACTGGCTTCCTCAAAAACAAAGACAAATGTTCAATAATTGCAAATGTTTTCTTGCTTTGGCCCCTTTTCATTTAACTGCTTATTATTTCTGCATTGCACAACATTTTGTTATGAAATTTTTTTCCTGGAGGTTTGGGGTAATTTTGTAAGATAGGCCTATACTTTTAAGATTATAGTATGTTCTTTGTATGTCCATCACATTTAATGGTTTGAGTCAAACTGTTTCTAAGTATAAATTATATTTTGTGTTATTTCAGGATATCAGTAACTACTATGCATATTTTCCTGATAAGATGTTGATAATGAATGCAACAACTGTGTTTGTGTTTCTTGTAATGAATCTTTGTAGGTTCTTGTCATTACTGTTGGTTAAATAAAATCCCAGTTTTTGAGGCAAGCAATGTTTTATTCTGTTTAAACCATCCCATAATACCACACAATTTAGTGGTGTTGCTAAATTTCTTAATTTGGTGTCATGTGTGTAGCGTGAACACCAGCTTTTAATACCTTGGTCTATACCCATCACATAAACTTAAAAAAGTACTGCTACCAAGACTGACCCCTATGGGACCCTACATCTGGACCTTTAAGAACTGGTCTCAGAGTTCAGAACAGTACCAAGAGAAACTTGTTGTTTTGACAGATCTCATCTTAAAGAAGAAATACTATGATTTCCAGTTGAGGTGCAAATGATTCTGAGATGCAAGTCCCACAGGCTAGAGTCTCATGTTAGACAAATGATTTGATTTCTATGGCTAAAACATGAGTAGACATTAAAATGAAAAGCTGAATAAAGTTTTATTTATTTTTATGTTATTCTTTGGTAACTGGTTAAGGCCCACTAGGCACAGGTGCCTGTATTCAGGGGTGACCCAGGAACACTGAGAAGGTTAAGTGACTTGCTCAAAGTCACACAGTATGCAAGTGCAGGTTGTGGGAATTAAACTCAGATCTGTCTGCTGGATGTACCAAGCTCATTCACAGCTCATCACTCTAACCTCTAGGCTATACTGCTAGCCCCAAAGTGGCATACAATACAGCAAAGCTAAGACTAGCTGAATAAAGAAAACTGGGAAATATACCATAAGTAATAAGTACAAACAAATGTCGAGATAAAGAAAGCTATGAGGGAGTTTGGAAATTTTGCAGCCATCATAAAAGGAAGTAAAGCTCTTTGTAGAATATTAAAAAAAAAATATGTTTTAAAGAGGGTGTAAGGCCACTCAAAAACTAGATTGGTGAGATTATTGTGGAGGATAACAGAATGACAGAGTAACTCAATCCAGTTTTTTTCGTGGTATTTATGGAGAAGAGTAGAAGACGTTTTCCAGGGTTGTGAATTAAGTAGTAGGACAACTATATTAATGCATTATTAAGGAAATACAGTCGAAAGGACTAAAGGTACTAAATTGACAAGTTAGAAACAGTTGGTATACAACCCAAAATAGTGAAGGAAATCAGTCAAGAAATAACAGAGGGACTAATGATATTAATTAAAGTTTAATGGGAAGGTGAAGTGCTCCAAAAGACAAGAGGTTAACAGAGCATACCCCTCTATTCACAAAAGGAAAATGAGTTCCCCAAATCGTATGCTTTGCAGCTTACCATGCTGATGATGCATGTTCAGGCCCAAAGCTGTCAGACATCTGGAGGCAGGGGCTGTGTTGAGTGTCAGTCTTGTATGCCTCCTTACTAAAGGTGGGTGACTGTCTACTAGTATTACATAACTGCCCTTTGCTGGGCCAGAGAGATGGAGTAATATGGGCAAGAATACATGACCCAGGACAGTGGGTAAAGTCTTACTGTTGGTGTGATGCAGGATGCTGTCCTAGAATGTAGATATACAGTCCTATGCTAAGTGTCAGTCAGGGAGTGGTTGGAGGACATGGTCCAAGCCTGCTTCTGACTGGCCAGAAAAGTCTTCCTTCTTTGGCCATGCCCTAGGGGGTAAGGGTATAACATAGAAAAGCAAAAATAGGTGAAGAAACACCCTTGTAGCTGCAGTGCCTGAATCTCTAGGTACCTTGCCTCACCTCAGTTGGGAAAGTTCTAGCAGGCTCTCCTGCCGGCCAGCTGACCCACCCACAGGAGCAAGGCTGGGGCAGTATAAGGGGGTATAAGCAGTGGATATATGGAAACAAGTGGCCAACTTGCTCCCATATATCCCCTGCCTGTTCCCCATTATACTGTCCCAATAGATATACTGGATAAGCAGTGGATATAGGGGACCCAGTGGGCAGCTAAATCAGTAGACGTGTATTTCAGGACTTGTAAACAGGCTGAATGTGAGCCTTGTCCCCTGGATAAGGAGGGAAAATAGAAGGTAAAAAATGGTGGGGGATTAGATAAGTCAGGTAACTCTAGATCAATGAGTGTTACATCTGTGGTTGACAAATTGCTAGACACCATAACAAAAGAAATAAAGAATGATAATTTTAAATGAAATGTGTGAATTAGAGATGTTCACTAGAGATTTGTTAAGTACAGATCATGTTGACTAACAAGCTGAACAGCCTAGGAATGGGTCCAAAGGTGGTAAACTGGGTAAGAAATTGGTTAGGGGACAAGCGACAGAGGTTGGTGGTAAACAGAGTTCATGATGACAAAGGAGGGTGACCAGTGGAGGGGCACAGGGATCAGTACTGGGACTGGTCCTCTTTTTGAACTCTTCATTTATTGCATTTTTTCAATAGCAATTACAATCAGTAAAAAAATCTTGTGTAAGACATATAAATTGATTACAGAGATATCCAATGTAGACAGTATGCTGGTAGTCTATACAGTTTTATTTAAGGATATGGGGGTATTTCAACATTCTTTTACCCTAATATTTAATAATAATCAAATGCTACACCCTGCAAGATTTTGGGGGTCTAAACTAAAATGTTTATTCCATAACATGCTCTCTCCTCAGCAATCAATGCAGATGTGACCCTATCCCCTAAAAGATACTCCATGATATGTTTAGCAGATGTGATTTGAGGCTTACTCCCCATGGCACTCCAAATAAGCATCAAAAATGTAAGAAAACTACTTATTCTGATGAGCATATGAACCCTAAGACACAGTCCATACACTAGCGTTAGCTCACACTCAAACTTAGATTTTAAACTTGGAAAAGCAGTATACACATTTTTAACAGGCAAACAAAAGAGCCAGGAGAACATTTAAGAATAATGTCAAGTATTGTCCTCTTTCAACTCCGAACTCAGCTGTGGTCCTGCCACCTCAAATTCTCAGGCGATGACTTCAGCCTTCTTCCTGGCATCAACCACATCTGTGTACCGAAATGTACAACCTCTGTAGTGGATACGTAGTTATGCAGGCATAAGCAGACAGAGTGGGCCACTTCTATATCTTTATTAGCAACATTACAGAAGGGCTGGATGGGAAAGTATGCCTTTTAGCGGATGACACTAAAATCTACAATAGGGTAGACACTCCAAGAGGGGTGGAAAAAATGAGTAGTGATCTGAGAAAGTTAGAGGAGTGGTCAAGAGTATGGCAGCTAAGTTTCAATGTGATAAAGTGCAAAATCATGCACTTAAGACACAGAAACCCGGGGGCAGAGTACAAATTAGGGGAAGTGGTATTGACGATCACATAACAGGAAAGAGACCTGGGGGTAATCATAGCTTTGTTATTTATTTATTTATTTACTCAGTTCTCGTATTAATACCTTTGAGCTCTAAGCTCTTTTGCAGAGGTTCCACGTCAACAGCAAACAACACAGTACATTGTGAGGGGTGAACAAAGTGGAAAGGTAGCTTACTATGGAGAGAGAGAAACTGGTAGCAACAGAGGCTGTATGCTAAGAGGGTGCTGAGTAGGTGAGGAAGATATAACGGAGAATAGGTGGAGAAAATGGGAGCAGTCATAGGGCCTTGTCATTGGTTTGCTGGAAGGGGAAAATTCCGTGGGGTTTTGGAGTGGAAGGATATGGTGAGGAGAGGGGGGAATGGATGAGAAATGGAATGGAGGGTGAAGGCAGAGTGGGACAGTAGAGAAGAAGGGAAAATAACAAGGCAGTTGGATAGGGAAGATTGTAAGTGCTATAATGAACAGAAAGAAGAGAGGAGTTGGCTTGTGCAATTTAGAAGTTACAATCACATCCACTAAGTGTTGCTAGGTGGGTATGAAGTTTAGTTTTGAAGGGGCCAAGTTTAGATTCTGCCAGCAGGTCGTCATGTAGTGAGTTGCACCAAGTAGGTACCCAGTACTCAAAAAGACTGCTGACCCTGGGAGGTGTG